>JAJQKT010000020.1:11243750-12487500 GCA_030512225.1 Rauvolfia tetraphylla | reverse complement strand
CCCTAAACCCTAAACCCTAAACCCTAAACCCTAAACCCTAAACCCTAAACCCTAAACCCTAAACCCCTAAACCCTAAACCCCTAAACCCTAAACCCTAAACC
Organism: Rauvolfia tetraphylla; assembly: GCA_030512225.1. Taxonomy (NCBI): domain Eukaryota; kingdom Viridiplantae; phylum Streptophyta; class Magnoliopsida; order Gentianales; family Apocynaceae; genus Rauvolfia; species Rauvolfia tetraphylla. The sequence continues at coordinate 12,487,398 of JAJQKT010000020.1, read as the reverse complement.
CTAAACCCTAAACCCTAAACCCCTAAACCCCTAAACCCTAAACCCTAAACCCTAAACCCTAAACCCCTAAACCCCTAAACCCTAAACCCCTAAACCCTAAACCCTAAACCCTAAACCCTAAACCCTAAACCCTAAACCCTAAACCCTAAACCCTAAACCCCTAAACCCTAAACCCTAAACCCTAAACCCCTAAACCCTAAACCCCTAAACCCCTAAAACCCTAAACCCTAAACCCTAAACCCTAAACCCCTAAACCCTAAACCCCTAAACCCTAAACCCTAAACCCTAAACCCTAAACCCTAAACCCTAAACCCTAAACCCCTAAACCCCTAAACCCTAAACCCTAAACCCTAAACCCTAAACCCTAAACCCTAAACCCTAAACCCTAAACCCTAAACCCTAAACCCTAAACCCCTAAACCCTAAACCCTAAACCCTAAACCCTAAACCCTAAACCCTAAACCCTAAACCCCTAAACCCTAAAACCCCTAAACCCTAAACCCCTAAACCCTAAACCCTAAACCCTAAACCCTAAACCCTAAACCCTAAACCCTAAACCCTAAACCCTAAACCCTAAACCCTAAACCCTAAACCCTAAACCCTAAACCCTAAACCCTAAACCCTAAACCCTAAACCCTAAACCCTAAACCCTAAACCCTAAACCCTAAACCCTAAACCCTAAACCCTAAACCCTAAACCCTAAACCCCTAAACCCCTAAACCCTAAACCCTAAACCCCTAAACCCCTAAACCCTAAACCCTAAACCCTAAACCCTAAACCCTAAACCCTAAACCCTAAACCCTAAACCCTAAACCCCTAAACCCTAAACCCTAAACCCTAAACCCTAAACCCTAAACCCTAAACCCTAAACCCTAAACCCTAAACCCTAAACCCTAAACCCTAAACCCTAAACCCTAAACCCTAAACCCTAAACCCCTAAACCCTAAACCCTAAACCCTAAACCCTAAACCCTAAACCCTAAACCCTAAACCCTAAACCCTAAACCCTAAACCCTAAACCCTAAACCCTAAACCCTAAACCCTAAACCCTAAACCCTAAAACCCCTAAACCCTAAATCCTAAACTCTAAACCCTAACCCTAACCTTAACCCTAACCTCTAAACCCTAAACCTAAACCCTAACCCCTAACCCCTAACCCCTAAACCCTAAACCTAGCCCTAAATCCTAAACCCTAAACCCTAAACCCTAACCCTATAACCTAAACCCTAAACCCTAAACCCTAAACCCTAAACCCTAGACCTAAACCCTAAACCCTAAACCCTAAACCCTAAACCCTAAACCCTAAACCCTAAACCCTAAACCCTAAACCCTAAACCCTAAAGCCTAAACCCTAAACCCTAAACCCTAAACCCTAAACCCTAAACCCTAAACCCTAAACCCTAAACCCTAAACCCTAAACCCTAAACCCTAAAACCCTAAACCCCTAAACCCTAAACCCTAAACCCTAAACCCTAAACCCTAAACACCCTAAACCCTAAACCCAAAAACCCTAAACCCTAAACCCTAAACCCTAAAACCCTAAACCCTAAACCCTAAACCCTAAACCCTAAACCCTAAACCCTAACAATTTCCTTGGCTTCAGAATCTTCCCTATATGATATATGTGTGTGATACATTCCATTATTTCAGCAATGTTGGTGGCCCTTAATGGGTTCAAAGTTTGCCAACCGGACAAATGAATAAGCAAATATCGATTCAAGGCTAAAACCGCTTTTCCTCGTCCTATACTTAACTAATGACATTTCATAATTTCGACTCAAGACACAAGGTCAACAAAATGTGCTTAAACGATCATAATATATTAACTCACTAACACAAAAGACAGCATAAAAAAAGAAACAGTTAACTCTTAAACTAATTTGCGCTTCCCAAACGCAAATGAGTTGTGTGCCAACTAAACTTGCAAGTAAAAAATATTATTTTACGTTTACTAGAAAATGCTTTAAGATTAAAAAACAACTGTCAATCATGATAATTAAACGATTCCATTTAAACTTCACAGAAGCAAGCAGAACACCTCCACAAGAGTGCTTCAACGAAAGGGAAAGTGCCTACTTTCCCACTTCAGGCGCAGAATGACCCATCTCAATACAAGCATAACAATTCAACAACGTGCTATCGCCGCGTTACTCGATGGCGTTCTCGTCTCCGAAACCGCTCAAGCATAAACTCATCTGTGGCAGCTTGCCTCTGGACTGCTGCCTCTTTAACTGGCTCACCTGCTCTGCATTCCAAACTGCTTTCCTTTAAGTCCTTGTCCTTGTACAATTCCGGGTGCTCTGCAAATATTTGATTTTTCCTTAGAATGAAAGCACATGAGGAGAAAATGCGGATAGCAAACACCTATAAGTGAGGCTTTCTGCCCGTGCAAATTTAGCAAACAATCCCAATAGAAAAGCTAAGAATCCACCAAGCCATATTCAAATGGCTTTCCAAATTGCCAGGCCATGCCAGTTCGAAATAAGGAAACTTACCAACATGACTTCTATCATACTAAAAAGACTACATTTTCAGCATTTAAAGGGAAAATCTAAAATAAAAATGCTTACTTCATCCATCTGAAACTCACAATACGAACATAACTGTTTATTCTTTAGGGCTGCTATAACACATCTTAAACAAATCAACGGACATCTAATTCTTTCCTTGTTTGCAGTCCCACCCATGAACAGACTGATTCAAACAAACAAAGCCCGAGTTTTTTGGGATTGGCAATGGCAAAAGGACATAGCAGAGTTGAACGTTTTCTGCAAGAATCTTAACTGGCAAGGGGATCCCACAAAACCAAGAGGCCACTGGCATGGGAATTCCAAGTCTTTACTCACAAAAGGCGGATACTAACCATTAGTACTCTCCCTATTTCTACACAAGCTGCTGCAGAAACTTCTCCTCCTCCATCCAAATTTTCCAGCTTATGGAGAAGGGCATGCAGACAGTGTTTTAGGTTAAGGAGCTAGCAGAATATCATCATTTCAGATTAGTTATTAATAAGAAACTGGAGAAATAGGTGCAAATAGCTTTGGGACAAATAACAATACGGGACCAAGCTGAAATTTTCACTAGTATTACTAACAAAGTCTCAGAATTAGAATATAAACATGCTAAACTAGGCTGCGCATTATTCAATGTCACCCAAGATGTTTGAGGCTCAAGACAAAAGCAGCTTCTCTGAAGACAAGGCAGCAGCAAACGTAATAGCAGAAGCTGGTCAGTTAAGGAAACGTGTGGTTGACATTAATTTTGCACAGACTGGATAACCAAAGAATTCAATTACAAGAACTAAAGAACATGGATAACAATTCCATAACATATTGCCACCAACCTCTCCTAAGCTTTTCTGCATAGTCCTTCCCACGTTGGAAATAGTCTGCACTGTAACTTGTTGGAATGCTGGATTCCGTTTTGGCGCGACCCATCAGCCTCTTTTCCTGTAGGAGCTTTTTTGCAGCCTCTGTTTCCTCAATATTCCTCAGTTTGTATCTGCAGAAAACATGGAATCAGCAAGCACCAACTGAAACACAATTTGAAAGAGGTGCCCCCGGTGATGATTTCTAATTGCAAGAATATTTCACATGTGGATATTTATGCACCAACTCAGAACATCACATCTGACATTCTCAGACCAGTAAAATCCAAAAGCTGATTGTAGGTAACATTCATCATGTTGACTGCAGTAAATGCAGGTTATGATTTGTTAAAAGTAACAACGGTTAACTTACTCCATAGGAAGCTGAACCTCAGCAATCCCTGTTGTCCATTGTGTAGAGCTCTCCTCTGAATTTCGCCTCCTAACCTGAGGGTAAACATTTGTATTTCATAGGGATAATACATAAGATAAAATATGGTTGTCACAATACTAGAAGTTGAAGATTCTCTAAAGCTTATTATTCACATGATAAGAAGCAACAGTTAGATGCATCAACACCCCGAACCAGAATGTTGACAGCAATATTACATAGTGCAAAATTAAATTTTTGGGTTGTTGAAGCAACAGCAAAAGTGAAAAAGATGTAGCTGCTATCTCAACCTAAACAAATGAGGAAATTAAACAAGGGAGATAAAGCTTATACTAGTTCTTTTTTTACTTTAGATGTATCGTGTCTGTAGTTAAATTCTTGCCTCTCTCCCATATGCCCTCTATTCCTCATTGTACAGAAACTCATTAAATGACCATGGACATCTATTGCTCAATTATTAGAACACCTTTAGAGCTGTTCGAATGGCTTTTTAATCAGAACATTTTTACTGTTATAATATATTTCTTACAAAAGTGAACTGCCATCTAATTCTTTCTTATTTCTAGAGTCTTAGACAAAAATATACTGATTCCAAACATATAGATGAAAAATGGAAAATATGGTTCAAAAGTTCATAATGTGTTCATGGTGCGTTTTGCAACACATCGGTAGCAGCCTGACCCCATGAGGGTTCCAACTGCACATGAAGCGCCTATGCATGACTGTAACATTTGCGAGAAGTTAAAAATATTATAAAGAATAACTTGTTTGCTGTTGCAACTGAGCCATCAGAACTAGAGATGATTTTAACTATGTTTCTTTTTGGATTTTGTTTCAACATGCTCATAAACTTCTCATGAGGGCATGCTGTGTGTGCAGAGGGTAGAGAGAAGAAATGGAGGTTCAAAAATCAAAGTTACTAACTTTAAGATGCTCTGGAATTTTATAGAGTTCATCCTCTGCTCGTTTCACATTGTTCACTTGATTCTCTGTATCAAGGTTCCTGCCTCTCTTCTTTGCCAATTCTTGTTCAACGTATCTCAGCCTGCAAGTATAAACAATATATGGCAAGCAAGTGCGTTAACATGTTTACATGCTTCTGTACTATTAAACTAAAATCAAGGAAGTTCGAAGTTAATAAAATTACCATTATTAAAGCAACACATATTCTGGCAGCTTCTGTAAGTACATCTATATCTAGGTAGAACAAAATATCATTCTTTACAAAAGTAAGCTTTGGAAACATACATACATGATCAGAATTGATGTAGCAAGGAAAAGAAACAAAGAAGAGTTTAGATTTAGAAGACAGAAACAAAGGATCAGAGGAAGAAAAGAATTTGGCAAGAGAATACAGGGGAAAGAGGCAAAACCAAACAACAAACAAGCTCTATTTCTTCATTCAATCATTGCCTCCCATCTATAACTGCTCCGACGATATATATAGATATCAAAAAACCTAGAAAACTTCAAAGCTAAGTATCTTGAATCTGAAGCAACTTAAAAGCAACAATCTTCGACCAGAACTGCTGCAGCTTAACTCTGGATATACGGTGGCCAAGTTAACATATCATAACCTAGAGCAAGAAACAGACAACTATTAAAAGAATCAATCTCTGTTACCAAAAGAAAGTGAGGCCGGGGGGGTCTTGAACTCTTTCTTATCATTATGTGTCTTTGCATTATAAATCAGGAATTTAAATTACAATTTCTGGAATCTTTTGACAGTTTGCAAAGTGTAACACCAGTTTGGAGATTCCAGACTTACTCATCACAGACTTCAAACAGCAATTTTGTACTTTAATATAACCCACACCCCGCCCAAAAAAATCAATAGAAAAACTTCAGCATTGTCTCACTTGACATAATTATACTTTTTGGATCAATTAATAAATCTTGGGAGATTCCCATCAGAATAAAGTTCGCTTACATGTACACCTACCAATTCGACATAAATTTCAAGGTATTTCATCAAAGCTCCTCCAAGATCTCAATTGAACAATTGCAATAAAAGGTGTATACGTAGACGTATGTCAATCAGGGAGAGAGAAAGAGAGGGTTTTCACATTCCTGATGAATAGTATATGATTAGAGAGTTGAGAAACGATGTTGTACAAGAAGGATCCGAGTAAGGATATCAAAGCACCTCAAAAGTGCTTGCCAAGGCTTCAATTGCCTGGAGAAAGCACACATTTAAGATGATCTATTGGTGGCAAATTTTGAAAAATGTTTAAATTTTATTGGCACTAGGGTCTTAATTAAAGTAGTTTAACATCTATAACTCTTATTGCAGATGTCTCTGTCACTATCCAAGAGAGATTCTAGGCAAAGATGTCATATTGAAATGTACATAATGTATGGATATATCCTTTTCAATCAAGACCAACAGCTTGAGAAGGAAGGAGAAAACACCAACAAAAGAAATACTAATGAATAAGAAGCAAGAATGTAGAATATCACATACATATTTGGGTCTTCAACCATGACAGCAGTCTCTTGAGCAAAGGTATCTTGCAACACTAAGTCGTCCTTCTCTCCATCCGCTTCATTCTTCTCATTTCCTTTGCGAATCAAACCACCAGCACCATTGTTGATAATCCCACTAGGCCGAGTAGTTGTAGGGATTGCTGGGATTCCTGATCTTTTGTCCCTTTGTTTCTGAAGGAACTTCACCTCCTCTAACGTCAATCTTAATGCATCTAAAGCATCAGCAGAAGACAACAGAAGCCATATTTAGAGGGAGAGATTTAACTAACAGTACAAGTACTACCTTTCTTGGTCATCATCAAAATCAACTTTCTCATCAACTGCTGAATCTTCTCTTGCATCAGCTAGGCTTCTTTTGCGAAAATTCTTTCTCTTCATCACGTCCTTCCTCTTTTCTTTTTCTTTTTTTTTCCCTGTTTGAATCATACATCCCGTAAATCAAGATAAAGACAACAACAATGAAAATTCTTCTCCTAAATTATCCATTCACTTGAAGAAATAATTAGCAAGCTCAAAGTAAAAATAAATCCTGCCAACTGGCTTTCGTACAAGAAGTTTCATGTGTAAATGGAATTGTAATTCTTAAAACTTATGCCAATATTATTACAGTACATCTAACAAGGAGGAGGAGCTCTATGATGTAGATGTGGATAACAATGCTGCAATCATTTTACAGGCTTACAGTATCTATGAAGATGATAGGAGTAGTATATTGATCAGCTTCATGTGAACATTAAAATAATCGGGAGGATAAAGCATAGAAACTATGATGCATCAAGAGGAAAAAAATAAAAAGCATAGAAACTATGGTAAACGGAACAATGAGAATTTGCAAGAGGCCAGAATGAATCCTTTAGGGCTGTCAAGCTGAAAAAGGAATTCTCAGATTAAACAGGTAGAAATTTGGAATTGCACTGGTCCTCGATATTCTCTTCTCAATAAGTATTTGATAAAACCTGGTTCCCCAAACCATGTTCTTAATTCAAAATTCATTTGGATAGGAAAACGAAACTCAGTTATTCAAGCACACAAGCCATTCCCACCTTAACCGTCATACAATCTCATCTTTTGATCACGGATGAAACACATCAGGCCAACATAAAGATAAAAGCATAAAAAAATCAATAAACATTGCATCTGTTCTCCTTCCGAAAAAGATGTGTTCACAAACTGAATTTTAATAATTGCAAACCTCTAACTTTGTATAGCCTTAATTGCCATCTGGAGGGGAAGGCATGGAGCTGGGGAGAGTGAAAAGAAAAGAAAACCTAAGGGAGTCAGAAGGGTGAACGGAGAGGGGGCAGAAGATAGAGGAAGGCGGACTCTATAATGTTGCTGGGTTCGGGAAAGAGAGATGGGATGGTAAGAGAGGGAGATGGAAGGACAAGCCAGGAGGGGTTCAATTCAGAAACTGTGACGGATAGAACAAGAGAGAAGAGACGACGCGAGGATAGTGCCTGTAGGTTGGGAGGTTAGGAGAAGAGAGAAGTAAAAAAGGTGCATTGATTTCCTTTAAATATTGTTGGGAAGTCTCGGTAAAAAAGAAAAGAAGTTCTTTTTAAGAAAACTGTTATAATTATTCATAAATTATTTTTACTTTTTTATTTTGTCTAATTATTTTGTTTTTATCTTTTTATATGCACAACTTATTTTGCGACTCTCAATCAGTCAATTTTTATCTTTCACAGATGAATTCGGTAAAAAGTAGGCAGGTTCCTTTCACGTGTAATGATAATGAAGAATAATTTTATCCATTCAAACTATCTTGTTCTCCCAAAAGTCCAATCCACGTTACTTTGGATCAATAATTGAACCGACTCACCACCCGGATCCTTATCCTTCTTCTCATTTTCATAATCATAGTCTCATTTGCAATGCATCCTACTATAGAAATCGTCATTTGCAAACTCCATTTCATTCACGCCATCTTTCGACTCCATCCCGTAATTCCCCAAAGCAATTCTTTAATCAAAAGAATTTTATCAAAATCGTAAAAATTCTTTGTTTTTCAATTTGAGTTGTTGCCAATAATCACAATAAATACAAGCCTAACTCACCAAATTTTAACACAGATTAAACCGATCAATGAGCTCTACATAAACGTATATACATTTATGTGCATGTCTGAGTTTGCTTTTCTTGGGTTAAGTTGCAATTTTCTATGTAAGCCTGTTAATAGGGTCGGGATGACCTGAGCCTGGCCCTATTCTACCCGAAATATAAGGGCCGAGTTTTTTTCCGAGTTAGGGCCGAGATAGGCCCGCGTTTTAATATTGAGTCCGAACATATTTTTAGGCCTAACTTAGGCTTGTATAGGCTCAACCCGTTAAAAGTTAGGCTCCATAATCTATATATAATTATTATTATCATTATTATTATTATATATTAATAATTTATTGATATATAATAGTAATAGTTTGTGTATAATATTATATATTTAACTTTATAGATTAAAATTTTTTATTTATTTATATATGTAATTTGGTTTATGTATCATTTTTTAAGAATTTGATACATCAAATTTTCATTTCAAACTTTATAGTTATAATTTATAAAATTGATATGTATATATGTTAAAAAAGGTTTTCTTCATGTTTTTCAAAAATAGTGAGTGAGAACTTCAAAGATTTATGATTCTACGTTTGTATGTTTCTTTTTTTTTTAAGAAAATGATCTTAATCCTATATATTTGTGTATATCGATAATATTATGATCTCAATAAACTAACTTCTTATCATTATAAGTATTTATCGGCACTTGAGCCTACACTTATTAACGTAAATAATTCTTTTTGTACTAGATATAAATTAATCTTATTATTTATAGTGACTATGAAAGTATATATTACTATTGCATTTGCTATAGTACATTTCTATCTTAATATGTTATTATAGTGGTTCATACAATTAATTTCTTTTCTTTAATTATTTTAATTGATATATAAAAATAATATTAATGAGCTTTATTTTTTGACCATATAAAAATACTTGTAATTTGTTTATAATTATAATTTTGTTGATAAAATTTCTTTGTAGGAAAGATAATATGACAACAATGATTTAATTATTTATAAAAACATATACTTATATACACACACGCATATATATTTTTCTTTCATTGCTCAACTTAAATTTAAAAAGATAAAAAAAACTTAATACTTATATTTCTTTTACTTTATTATTTAATAGTTGATACATGTATCTAATTATTTAATATTTATATCACATGAAATATATAATTCTTTAAAACTAATATTTAATATTCATATTATTTTTATTACTTAATAGTAATTAGTATATTATTATTATTTTAAAAAGATAAAGTAAAAAATTCATTTTGGACCGACCTGAGCTCGTGTTAGCCGAGCTCGGGCTCAACATTATTGAGCCAATTCAGACCGAGCCCAAGCTCGGGCTCAATATGTCTTAGCTCGTGCTGAGCCTAGACTTGGCCAAGCCTAACTCACAGAGCCGATTAACAGTCCTATTTCTATGGTAATAGCTTCTACCATGCGAAAGGTTGGAGAAAGGTAATGGTTGTGTGTAGCTTGTGTGTGGTTATGGCATTTCTGAGCTCGAGGAGGGTGGCGATGAACAGTTTGAGATATGAGTGAGGATGAGGATTTCAAATGGATTGGAAGAGGGGGATTTCAGATTGTAGTGAGCATAGGGATTTCAGATGGCGATAGAAAGAGATTGTGGGATGAAGACTCCGAATGAGAATGAGAGGAGGGGGATTTCAGATGGCAATGAGAAGGAGATTGTAGGGATGCAATATGCTATAGGAAAAGAAGCAAGAGAAAGAGTGGGGTCAGTAGATTGGGAGTTAGGATTGGCAACGACAATGGCAGCAGGTGGCTGCCGAACGACTAAAGAAGGATAATGATACAGGTGGTGGGTGTGAGAACATGATAGTTTGAATGGGCAAATTGCCCACTCCATTGCCATTGCACGTGAAAGGGATGTGCCTACTTTTTGTCGAATTCTACCGCGAAAGATAATATTTGATAGATTGAGCGCCACAAAAATAGTTTGTATGTATATAAAGATAAAAACAAATTTTTCGGATAAAATAAGAAAAATAAAAATAGTTTTTAGGCAATTATAGCAGTTTTCTTTATTCTTTTTCTATACGTATTTATTATATATAATTTTTAATTAATATATAGTAAAGAATTGATTATTTTATAAAAATTTCTCTCTCTTCTCTTAAATTGCGAATTCAACTAATGCATTAAATAGGTCTAAGCAAAACAATGAGTAATGATTTTATAAAGAATTCTCTTAATTTTAAAATAAAAGCATCCATAATCATCAACATTAGATTTTTTTTTTTTAAATCTAGGTTGATTTCGAGAGTGAGTAGTGGAACTCACTTACTGTTGAGTTCTATCGTTGACGATATAACTCCTTAGTGACTTTCGCAACTGATAGTAGCATGAAAATCTATGAAGTTTTTATGTAAAAATATATAAAAATTGATATAATTCGATGAACTAATTTTATTTCTTGTAAATATAAAGTCATTTTTCCTAGATCTGAGTTTTGATGTTTGAAATATTTAAGAAAATCTAAAGAAATCTAAGAATAAATAATGAAAAATAAAAATTTTTATTATATATAATCAAAAATAAAATTATATATAGTAATGTCCTTCTTATTTGAGGGTTTGGGGAGGAGTGGAAAAAATGATAAATTAAAAAAGTTGTTTCACAAAAATATCTTTCTTGGTTAAAAGTTTTTTTTTTTTTTGAAAGAATAAAGCTTCTATGGGTATTTTGGTAATCTCACCCTTCTAACTTAACAATCTGACCCTTTCTTCCTAACTTTGGGAAGAAAGATTCTGGGAGGAAATTGAGACATTTTATCCTTCCATTTCTTCTATTTTCTTTTCCCGTCTTCCCTCTAAAAACTAGCAAACAAGAGAAGAGACCTCCCTTTGTCCCCCAAAATCCTTTCTTTTCTCTCAAAATCATCCCATCCAAACTAGGCCTAAGTAAGTGACTGTAGGGGCAGCCCATGGCAGGGATAGCAATTAGGCCTATTTGGATTGTGGGAAAGAAAGGGGAGAAAATGAGAGGATTTTTTTTTTTTTGGTTAAGTGAGTAAATAGGAAGATTAAATTATTATAGTGTTTGAATAGTTAATAAGAGCAAAAGATAAAATAATTATTAATTTAATTTTTTATTTTTATATAAATATAATTATTTTAAAATAAAAATAATTTAGTTCGTTTTAAAAAATTATTACATTTTATTTCCATCCAAAAGAAAAAACAAACTAACCTTTTAATACTAAATTTAATCCTTTCATTCTCCTCCCATTCATTTTTTTTATAAAAAAATTAACTCAATCCTCCTGTCAACTTTCCTTTCTTTTCTTTATGTTTTCATCAATATGAGCAGAACCTTAGAAATTCGACCTTCGGGAAAGAGATTTAGATTAGAAGAGCATAAGATGGGAGTCACGGAAGTGAGATTGGAATAGAAAAGAGGAAGACGAGCCCAGTATATAAAGTTTTGCCCACTAGTTGATTGAGAATACTAATTTTATAATTAAATTTTTTATAAATATTATAATTAACCTTCTTTTTGCTAAGTATTGTAATGACCCCTTTTTTAGTCATGGAAATTTCTATAATAGAAGCAATAAAAACTCAAAGTTATTATTTATGTTATAATTTACTAAACAAATCATTTTACTCATGAAATGAAAGTTATAACAATTAGAATCCAATATTTCAAATACTATCAAAACGTAAAAAATTCATAAAAACTAAACTTAAGACTGGCAAGGAAAGACCTCTTGGAATTTTGAATGAATAGCAGTATTTGTAGCAGAGGAAAAGAGTCAGTAATTGATCATGTTATTCACACATTCAAGATAGAGCTATGCCCCACATACCTTTTCTCGATTCCCTGACATATGCCCTTCGGTAAGAGGGGCGTAGCGGATTGACTATTGAGATCACTTTCAGGGCTAAGATTATTGTGTTACGACAAGTGCTGTGATGAGATCTGTCTTTGGGGATCCTTCCGTTGCGGAAGTCTATCGGTCTGTTATTGACCTGTTGGGTTTCAAGATTTCTTTACCGGTCCGATTCAGGCGTATGCGAAAGCGCTTGGCGAATTCGCATCTATGGTCGTGAGCATAAAGATGCTCCATGCAGCTCGTACAATTCTTGACATATATATAAACAATTTCTATTGTAGAGAAAAAATAGTGATATTTTTTTTATTTTATATATTGTCTTTCTTTTTCTTTTTTCACATAAAGAGTACTTTACCATCAAGTGGTACTCCATCTATTTTATAAATTTTTTTAAATAAGCGGAGGAAGCTAATTTTTCAAAAAAATTTTGTTAATAAAAAGTGTAAAAACAAAATTAGCAATGTGGATTAGATGCATCATAGAATAGTATTTATCCTCAATTACTCGCTTTGTTCGTTGCAGATTTTTGTCTCCAATTCTCGTATTTTTATCTCTAATTCCTAGTTTTGGGGCTAGGGCGAGGAGGATTCAATACATCCCCACATTCGGGGTTGGATTGAGAATGGAGAGGTATAAAGAAGTTGGGCTGAAAAAAGTGCTAGGGCCAAGGACTAAGATCCTCACTCCCCATATATTGCATTTGTATTCATGCACAATTATAGTATGTGTAAAATTTATTTATAATTGTTTGATTAATTTTTTTTATCTAATGACGGGAGATACTTAAGAATATTTTGTAGAATAATTATTTAATTTTATAAAATAATTATTTACGCTTTATAGAATAATTATTCTCACTTTATAAAATAATTATTTAACTTTACAGAATGATTATTCATACTCAAGTAAATAATTGTTTAATTGAATAAATTATTTACACCCAACTGAATAATTATTCTGTAAGGTGTGAATAATTATTTTTTAAAATACTCATAAACATCTTTACTCGTTGAATAAAAAAAATTGATTGAATAATATAAATAAATTATGCATATATTATAAAAAATAATGTGCAGATCGGATCCAAACCCATGCCCGATGCCTCAGTTCCACCCCAGCAAAAAAGAAGTGATGTCTACCAAACTCTATTAAAAAAAAAAAAAGAAGCCTACCTAACTCGAGAAAAGTAGATGACCACCACAGTCTGAAAGTACTATGAGGCTTGCGATGGAAACTCTACTATGGTACGGATACTTTTGGCGCAACTCTTTTATGGTGGAAATTCTTTTAAAACCTATCTTGTTGTTATTTTTTTAAAATATAAGAAGTACTATACTATCGATGAAGAGTAATAAAAAATATTTTTATAAAAATAAAAAATTATATAAAAAATAATAAAATTTTACCCAAACTTCATAATTGAGATACCTCAATCATTATTATTAAGACAAAACTTCATGAGTTTCCTGTTATTGGTTTGAAATACAAACATTATATTTATTTATATTATTTTATAAAAATTTATTAAAACAGATTTCTTCTCATTTATTTTTTAACCACTTTTTAACGAAAAAGAGAACTAAAGCTTTTAATATTGAACCTAATCCATGCGTTCCCCTTGCATTCCCTTTCATTCCTTTCTTAAAAAATACTAGAATTTTTTTAATTTACAACTTGATATACTAAATTAAGACACTTGAAAGCGTAGGGGCGGGAAGTGGATTAACATAAAATGTGTCCCTGGTTGCGGCATTCATTTCTTATCCTATCCGCTGTACACTTCATGCTCAAGGATGAAATAGGAGAAAAGAAAATGACACGCATCCCGGTCGACGTCCAGGATCAACGGAGAAGAATATTCTCTTGGGTTGCGCCCCCTCTCGCCCGCGGCGCTTGTGGTTCTCCGACGCTGAGTGTCTCATAGCTGCCTTCCCCCTTCCCTAAACCCCAAACCGCCAAAATAATAAAAACAAAAACTTCAACACCTTGTATTCATAGAATCATATTCTTCCAATTCCAAATCATTTTTGGCTTTGCATTTGTGGAGAACATTTTCAGAGCGTTATCCGACAGAAAAGCATCGGATAGCCTGGAGTTATCCAACTTATAATCTGGCTACTTATGATGGTTTCACCCTTACAAATCTCCTACGGTGCCATCGTTCTTTCACAACCGGCAGTTGCAGTATCGAGCCCCCTTATCTCTCCCCTTGTGACAAAAGTTGCTTCCCCTACCCTAATTTCGCGCTGCTCTCGCATGTGCCAGCAAGTAGCTGTTGCTTCCCTTGATGTGGCGTCTCTTGCGCAAGCCAAACCGAAAATTGACGTGCATTCTCCGATCACGAGAGAGCCAGGTGGAGACTTCGAAGCAGTGGAAGATGGGAAGGAAAGTAGCGGCAGAGTCTCAGTAATTCAAGTGCCCAGACCAAGATACATCCCCGTTTCTAAATCCGAACTCTTGAATGCTATAGTTTCGACTATGTTCGACTCACAACTAAAAGCCGACCTATTTATTCGGCTGTCCAAGTAGGCATTTTTTCCCCCCAAAAATGTCAAAAATTAGCTTCTTTGCGGTCCTCACTTACTCCTTCGTTTATGACAAGTGCACCTTGCCCCGTTGCCCATATGAAGAAGAAGCTCGAAATAGTAATGTTCTCTAAGGAACTAGTAATCTTTAGTATGCTGAAACTGTTTTAGGAGGTGTTAAGAAAATGACTTGGTCGAAACTTATGCTTAATCAGGAAATCTTTTTCAGCACAGTTAAATTTTACAAAATGATATCTGGACGTTGAGACATCCCAATGTACAGGGGTGGTAAGTGGATTAACCTAAGGTATCTCTCTGGCGGCTGCCATAATTTTTATTCCTATCTTCTCAAACCTTGCATAAAATATCTCTTGCTGAGATCTTTGAATCTTCTTAGCTTATTTTAGAATTGTTTTTACTCTTAACAAAATTAAGACAATCTTGCATATGGGTTTTGAACACATTTTAAGCCATGTTGGTGAATTGTCATTTCCAGATGGTGCACTATTCATGTAACAGTGATTAGTTCTGGATTTTGCAAGTATATAGAATTCACCATGATCAATAGTTAATATAGCATGCTGTTGCATTTGAACAGGCTTTCTTTTTTCTAGATTTTACATGCTTATAGAAAGGATTAAGTTAAAATAGTTGTACTTGTGTAAGTGTAGATGTTTGGACACCATACTTCATGCTGAACACAAAAGCATTCTAGAGGAAATGCGGGTCAACTATGATCTCACAAATTATGTCGATAATGATTCATCAAATTTTAAAAGTACACTGGTTTCAAGTGGGAAGAAGTCTGATGCTGTCATAAAGAAGCCTGTCAAGACTAGGACCACTGATGAAGGGGCGGTGCAGAGGACCAAGAAAGAGAAACCTAACCATTTGGAATTGGGTTCTTCATCCGACAATGACAAGACAAATTGTGTAAAAAGGTCTAGCTTTATGACAATTTTTAGTTTAATTTATTCCTTGTTCTGGTGATCTATTATTTATATTTCTTCTTTTGGGTTTAATTCACTTCCCCCTCAAAAAATCGCAGTGGCCCTCAAATATTCAACTGCGTCAATCAATAATAATAAGCTCTCTCATTTTGGTGAAATCTTTTATTGGACCCCATAATCATGGAAAGTCAATTGATTTTCACATTTGGCACTAAAAAAAAAAATTACACTGCATAAAGTGGTCATGTGTCTCAATTTTGACTTTTGGTTTTGGAATAGCTTTTTGACTTATAACCTGAAGCTGCTTGCAGTCTTTCTGTGTACACCCGTTTTCAGCGCTCTTTTGTGCAACTGCTTTATAATGCTGAGTTTGAAGAATTGTCTGCTAGAGATTTGCTACTGACATCTGCTCTGAATAATGATTATCTTCTTACTCTGCCAATTAATGTTGACTGGAAGAGGGCTGCTGAGTCCAATGCCATAATCTACAGGTGAAACTGAGCAATCTTTGTCTGTATTGTTTACCACTGATTCAAGTTATGCGAGGATATCACAACGAATTTTCTTTATTATGTTTGCATATACATCTATGTCCCTTGTGCTCTTCTTTCATTACTTTACTTTTTGGACTCCATCTTCAATCATCTGCAAAGTCTCAATCATACTGTGCCACTTGCACCAAATATTAATTATGGAATTTGCATTTTCAACACTGAAAGCTTTACTGACATTGAAGTGATCTAGAATTGTTTCAGCCAACCATATTTTCCTATCTTCTGAAGTAAGTTATGCACACGATTTAATTTTGTAGATACATATACGTGATTTGCTTTATATGAGAACAAATTACCTTAATTTTAATATCCAGTAAACATAACTCTTTAAACTAGATAACCAAACTTCACTGATTGTTTTGGCTTCTTAGAATCCATTCTTATATTCTTACCATGTAGTAGCATGAAATTGCAATTATTTTTTGCTTTTGGGAACAGATATTGGAACTTCTTTGTTAGCACTTTATACTTTTTTCTTTTCCTCATAATGTAGAATCCTGATTTCCTTCATTATATTACCATCAAGTACTAGCGTGTTGTTTTGTTTCTCATCATCTAATAGTTTTTCCATTTTTGTTAATTGTTTCTTGAAAAACCTTTTTTCCTTAAATCTAAGCTATGTAAATTATTGAAGCAAATTTTATTTAATTTTTAGATTCATATACTTGTTTACAGATGCTAAATATTTGAAGAATTATACGGGTCTATTTGTGCAATATTCTTGATATCTTCCATACCGGATTTGGCAGAAATAAGATGAAAGACCTTAAATGTTTAAAATTTTGGTTGAATTTGTTCGGTTCAAAGTAGTTTTTTACAGTATGTATTAAACATATATCTTCTTATATTGGACAAAATCTTTGCATTTTGTCTTTCATTCATCTTCAGCTAATTTTTTTTAAGCTATATCTTTTAACAAATTAAGTTTTTCAGAGCAAACATAATATATAAAAAGGAAACAATAATTGGGAGGTGAAAAATTGAATCAACAAGTTTTTACTATTGGATGGAAAAAATAGTAGTATTTCTAAAAGGAAAACCCTACCAGGTAATTTATAGTGGAACGGAAAGGGGATTGTTGTCTAATAAGGAAAGAAAGGGCGCAGGGTATCAATTTCAGCTCCATTTAGTTTTTTTATTTTGCATACTTTTGCATTGTAAGTCCCTTAACAAGTAACCACCCTATATAATGCAGGCGGGGTTACACTTGTGAGAAGCAACAAGGCTTGCTAACTGTTGAAAAGCTGGACTATTTGCAGTCTAAGCTATTACAAAGAATATTCCTTCTAATAGCAAAACCGCTAGGAAAATTTGGCATCTGGTTAACAAAGGTAAGCACACAATGTCCATGCCATCTCACTACATATCTTTTGTTATTGGAACTGTTATCTTCACTGAAAAAGGTTTATGGCTGAAGAGATCAAGCAACAACTGGAAGACGAATTGTTGTACTCTTTTAAAAAGTTTAGAGGCATCTTAAGCTATTTGCTACCATGAGGACAAATTTATCCTGGATATTGGGTGTCTCCACGTACTAGGTTTTTGGTCATGAGGCATATAGACAATTGTGTTTCAGTTTTTTTTTCTTTTCAACATTTAAATTAGTGACTTGGGGCACCCAATGAATTTGATTGTAAACATATGCAACAATCCTGAAATTCTTCCCCTGAATTTGGTTATCAAACGCTGTGCATCAACTTCTTACATACTTTCAGGAATTTGGCTTACTAATTCACTTAAAATCATGCCAAAGAGGATCTGTTGGTGCTCACTCAAGTATAGGATTGTTAGTGTCAATTTTATTTTTTTGTCAGATTTACCTACTCTGTACATTTAGAGCAGGTCCTTGGAAGCACCAGGCAGAAACATGGCGAGCTGGTATGGGCAGAAGGTGTAAAGCAGTGGCTGGAGAAGCTGCCAATGTTTCAGGAATCATATTCCTATGATGACTTTACATCCAGTAAACAGGTTGGAGTTGACCATCTAATAGACAGTGACCTTCCCATATGGTTAGCAGCACAAAGAGCAGTAACTCGCTATGAGGGGATTCTATCGGCAATTGGACCCCGTGGGCGGCTCCTCAGGAAGTTGCTTGTGTGGATTGGACTTGCACCATCAACTCCAGAACAAACATTTGACTTCAAATCAAATACTACGGGTCCTGATGCTGAATCTTTTTCAAGGTTTTTTGTGAAATTTGCTTCTTCCTCCTGCCTCTCTCTTCCTGATATCATGCACTAGATTAACTTGGATTTGAGTTTTCTTGTGTTAGGTAAGAGATAGTAATTTCAGATGATACCTCACTAACCTGCTGTTGTTTCTTGGTCAATTTCTATTCTCTTGTCGCTTGTATCCTCTCTGTACTATTATTTTCATTTGTGATGCATGCTTCCAGATGGAACACCATATCTATTCTTGTATGTTATCTATTCCTGTCTATATCTCCACTGTAACTTTATTCCATACCTTATGTGTCTCTCTCATGACTCTTGATATTTACTTGGGGTTTCAGTTGTAGCATATTTTTGAACCTTTGATATAGAGGTCAGAAGAAGGTCCTGGATGATGGCTTCCAATCAATAAGTACTTAGTACCTCTAGCTGTTTCTGTGTACAGCACTTCCATGGGAAATTGCTACTATTTGTCTTTTAAATGAGGGCACCAAGAATTTAGTCTCTCTTGACCCCACCTTTTATCTCTCTTTCTCCCAAATTAGAACTCTTAATGAGATAATTTTAAGCTGTTAACAATGCACACACACCACCACACCCCACCACACCCCACCCAAAAAAAAAAAAAAAAAAAAAAAACGAGTCAGGAAGGTTTAGCTTTTGGGGGTCTAGGTTGTTGTCAGAAGGTTCTGATAATTTGAGGATCACAAGAAAAGAAGGCTTGGTAAAGGTAGTCTTTAAAGGGTCTTGAAAGATCTTCTTGGCCAAGAAGTATCTGATGATAGATTAAAGTTCTATTTTTCAAGGAAAGAGATTTTAGATATGCTGGCAAGAATGCCTTTGCAACTGAAAGAAGGCCTGAGACAGTTCTGCTTGATATTTTTGCTCAAACTCCTTGGACTCATTGAAAAGGTATCTGACGCTTGAGGGAGAAATACCCTGGTTGATTTGGTGAATGTGGAGTTCGCAGCTTTGAGACATTTTGCAGTTCCCCCATGCCTTCAGATGAGGCCCCACAAACTGGTACAGAAGAGAAGCATGTGATAAAAAAATGTCTGTTATTGCCTAGAGGAGGTATCTCAAAAGCTCAATCCTGGCTGATTAAAAAGGATCGAACGAGGCATTTGACCCAGTAAAAAGGTTCTGATGCTTGAGGGAGAAATACCCTGGTTGATTTGGTGAAAGTGCAGTTCATGCCTTTGAGACATTGTGCAGATCCCTCTATGTCCTCAGATGAGGCATTCAATCCAGAAACTGGTAGAAAGGACTAAGGAGAAGCATGCGATAAAAAATTGTGTTTTTTGCTGGACTGCTAGTACCTCGTTATTGCCTTCAGGTTTCTGGAAAGGTCAATCCTGGCTGAGAAATATCTGACAATAGATTAAAAATTCCTTTTCAAGGAAATAGACTGTAGAGATGCTGTCAATAATGGCTGAGAAATAGCTAAGGCAATCAACCCAGAAACTGGTAGAAAATGGAAGCACATAATGGACGTCTTCTCTGCAGAAGTGCTAGTACATCATTATTGCCTAGAGAAGATTCTATTTGCTCTTCATATAGGCTTTTGAAAATGATTGTTTGCGTCCTGCCTCAGGAGATTATCTAGAAATTTCACCCACCATTTTGCGCTGCAAGGCACCACTTCCTCAACTTTGAATGCAACTATACTGAAGAAAAGCAAAAGAAATCTAAGCACCTTGAATAAGTATGTAAAATATATGAAAATTTTGCCCCAAATTAACTTTCAACTCTTTTATGTTCATCTCAAAATTTGCATGTTTTCCCATGGAGGATAAAATTGTACTTTTGGTGCACTTAGGAGCTATTCTGTGACTGGACACTTCATATGTAAGTCGCTTTTGAAAATAGAAGCAATATGACTCTTAACTGTGTCATTATGCAGATCTAAATCTTATTAGTAGTTTCACCACCTTAAATTGGTCTCACTTAAGGCTGGTTTGCAGCCACCTCCTCAAAATTATGAAAGTAGTGGATTCATGGTACAGCCAAAATAGACCTAGTTATGTTCAGCCACTATTTATCTAACCTGGACTGTTTGTTTAGTTTGGAGTTATCATTAGTTAAAGAAGTTTTCTCTATGAGCTCATCGAACGTTTTGAATCACATGCTTATCATAGTGAACTTTCATATGGAAGAACTGTAAAACATATCCTTTTGTTGTTGTGGCTTATATCAAGCAGTTTTACATTTCAAAATATAATTTGGCTTGCTTTTACTGTTGAGAAATAACTGAAATATGAATACAAATGTCAATGGCTAGGCCAATTTCTTTGCCAAGGGTATCATTGAGTGATATATGGGAACCGGCCTCAAGGAAATATTGTGGAAATGACTTCTGGATGATGTTCAAAAGTGTTATTTCTATTCTTCTCTCTCAATCAACACTTCAGGTAATATAAATATTACGTATCTCCGTTCTCTTAGCAATGCTTGCATCTGCACCAGTTTTGCAAAAATTTGCTAGTTTAGGATTTTCTGGCATAAGAAACCTCAAAATTCAGGCTTGCAGTTTGCAATCAGTGGACTACGAAATCTTGTTTGCAGTCATATTAAATCTTTGATCAATCTTAGCAACAAGGATTGCATATAGAGCAAAATCTAGCTTTAAAGTCTGATAAATGCCGTATATAAGTTGTATCAGGAATCAGGATGAACTGAGTTATAAGCAAGGCATGAAGTTTAAAGAATGATGTCACTCTTTGTCTAAGTTAACTGGTTGTGAATCATATGAGCTAAACGTGAGTTAAAAGTATGTTTTAATATAGCCACAACCAAGCACTGTGACATTTAAGAAAATCATAAACGAGTTCACTAGAATTGCTAAATGTTGTCTTTTATTTAGTTGCCTTTATGTATTTGGTGCATGAAGATAATTTAGTTGATATTGCTACCATGTAACAAATTTCCATGCCGATATCTACAGATTGACATGTACCGCTGTTATATCTACAGATTGACATAAACAGTATGCAATAAAAGATTGAACCGGATTTGGAGAAGGTGAAGATACTGGTTCTGTAGGACTTGAATAGTTCAGGGACCTTAAACGTCAAAATATCTTTAGGAACCTTGGTGTTAGGGTGTAAAAACTTCAAAATATGCTTTTTGGTCAAATCTGATATTTTGAGACTAGCGTTTGCTAGTTAGCACCCTCCAATCCTACCTCTAGCATTCACTGGGTTTCCTCTTCCCCATCCCCATGGATACGTCACCCCCACCCCAACCACCACCCAAAACAACAAAAGAGAAGGTAAATAAATAAAAAATAAAAAAGGTCATCTCTTCTTGCTTGTGCACTGAACTCACATTGTAGTATCAGACTCTCTACATGTGTATAAAATAACATTAACTGAAACTTTTAGGAACTTTATCTATTATCCTATATTGTCTATATATGCACAGATGGGATGCGTAGGCATGGTGTTTTCAGTTAATTCAATTTTATTCACTATTATTGTAGTAGGATTGTGATAAATATATGCTATCAGGAACCAGCCTTCAAAGAATTAATTCTGCTCTACATGACGGACTTAGATGGAACAGATAACAAAGACAGAGCTGAGATTCCTTCTTTGCAGTTGAAGATATATGAAAAAATCCCAATTCCAGATTTACCAGTAAATATCTCAGATTACATTGCTGGAACTTCCTTCTAAATCACAGTAAACATGTTTGCCTATTTTTGTCTTTGAATTTTATTTATGTATTTTGCTCACTAAGATGTATTTCATGCTTATTTTACAGGTTATTTTTCCTCACAAGAAGCTGTCTTTTCGTATTATAGACACGGTACGAGGAAAAGAAATTAACCAGCTCCTCCTGTACCCATCTTTATCATATGCCTCCAAATGTGAACCCCAATTTGCAAATTGCTTTACTCTTATGTCATTCAGCGGCAAGTTGTGGCATTTTCTCATTGTTTTCTTGTTTAGGTTATGATATGAAAGCTCTTTGCTGCATTTCTATCTTATCTGACAATCTGTCTCCAAACATCTGCTGTAGGTTCGCTTGGATATGGCTACAATATTGGGTCTTCTAGCATATTTTATCAACTACAAGTTTGAGAACATTTCATCTTCACCGTACAAATTTCATTTATTTTCATATCATTACTTCTGGATTCTCCTCTCTTTGTATGATGTGTTTATACCTTTCTATGCTTACAGCATCTTCACATCTTAGACATTACTGCATCATTTACAGCTAGATGGCATGCTAAGCCTTACTCGTGGTCAATTCTTTTACCTAGCTAAAACCATGTGCTGTTGGGATGTTAAAATTCTATTGATTTGGTTGGTGGGTTAATACTCTGCAAATAGTCAGGACCAAGCCATGTAGATGTGGAACTTTTACTGCGTTGGAAAAAATGGATAAGCCTTTTGGACAGAATGAGTGGCTACTGAGGTCTGAAAGCACATAAAAAGAAAACAGAAAGAAAGAAAAATGCCTTTTGAGGCTTCTTTAGAAGGGTGAAGCAGAAGTCCCTTAAGAAGTGGAATGGTGGAGTTGGCAAAAGGTTCACTAAAAATGGTAAAAAGTGTGGAGAAATATTAGTCATGTATCTACAAGGAGAAATCCACATGTTAGTAAGTTTTCATATTGGAAATATATAAGATAAGGTACCAAAATTGATGCTTGAGTAAGATCTAATAAGGTTCTTAAAGAAGCCTTCTGATCAAGTCTATCCCCGGAAGAGAAGATACCAAAAAAGAAGAGTTTTGCCACAGCATTAGTATGAAAAAGAATCCCAAAGCAAAGATCTCCAACAAAAGTTTGGCTCTTATAAACTCTTTCAGGTAGCAACTGCTTTTTCTCTCTGCTATTCCAAAATATAGAAGAGGTTCATCTCCAGCATTGTGGTTCCCTTTCCTCCTCTAAAGGCTCCAACTGATTGGAAACACACTCTGCCTTGTCAACACTTTCCAAATTGCTATTCTGGCTTCATTTTTATAGTTTTAACTCATGCTGTATGCTGGTTCTTTATGACTTTCATTATCAAAATATGATCAAATTTCAAAAATTTATTGTGTATTGATGGAACACTACTGAAGAAGAATCTCATAGTATCTCCATGGACAACAAGTTTGATATGATATATAGTTTATGATTTTCTTACCAAGAAATTGAACTCATGGATTGCTTTACACATCCACACCATGTAGAAAAGTCATATAAATCCTCAGTCATCCGTGCATAAGTTGAATATAGTTCGACGTAGTCCCTATATAAGAAATTTTCTTGAAATGAGTCTGATGCAATCTTTTGAAATACAGAAGAGAAAATAAGTATTTGTGAGTATGCATGTCTCTTTTTCTGAGTAAGAATTTCTTGTTTTAGATATATCAGCTAAGAGAAATAGCAGCTGCATTGTCCACTACTGGTTGAGATTAATCTTAACAAACTTGCATATTTTCATTCCCACCAGCATTATTAAGAGAATTTCCAGGAGTAAAAGCAATTGGTATTATTTAGTGTTTTTTTTAATTTTTCAGAGTAGTGAAAGCAATCACCTATCTTATGGTAGCATATTTGATGTTGAAATATCTGTCTCAGAGTATAAAGCTAAATAAAATTTCCAGAGTCTGATCAAATATACATATTCTATTTCACCAGTCCAAAAGATACATATGATGGTATAGTTATATCAAATGCAAAAGATGTGTGGAAACCGCAATGAACTTAGGATTTCCATTTGGTGTCAACATAAACCAGGTTCTAGATGTCCTAATGAAATGGCCGATAATGTACCTGAACATTAATTCCCTGGATAGCACTGCCTGCTTAAGTCTACCTTGAATGTGAGACTTCTATTTTGCCACCCTATCTTGCAAGAGCCTTTGAAGTGTAACCAATAAGGGCTTAGTTTTACTAAACAAGAAGGGACCAAGTCCCAACTATCATGGAGATGTTCAAGAATTCTGACTGTTCCCTGGAAAATGAACCACCAGATAAAAGATATAGGCAATTGGCATGTTATTATTATTAAAAGCTGCTATAGTCTACTGATAAGGCATGCGAAATGTGAAATTATATGAAATAAATAATCACATATCCCTTTCCATTTGAACCATGCATTAATCATCGAGATATTCTATAGTTTGGAATGCAAGAATTTCTCACTAGGGACACTGAAAGGGGATGGAGCTTGTTTTAGAGCCTATAGGGAAAGGATACAAGGTGAAGATCTAGAATAATGACTTTTGTTTCCTATGGTGAAAAGATATCTGCATTAGCTACCATGAAGTTTTATTTAATAACAGTTCTTACTGTCCAACTTTTCCAGATCAGCAATAGTTCTGGACATTATTGCAATCACTGCACTTGTAATATATGTTACTCGTGTGGTCTTGGGTTACAAACAAACCAGGGATCGCTATCAAGTGAGTTCAACTCTTTCAGGCATTATTATTTTCAATCACTTTTGCATTTTATCATGGATCTGTAGTTCTCATGCTTCTGCTTTCTCAATTTGTTTTAGCTTCTTGTTAACAGGACACTTTATGAAAAAACTGTAGCAAGTGGCTTTGGTTCTGTGCACTTTCTCCTTGATGCTTCCGAACAGCAGCTAGTAAGAACATTTTAAGGTTCTTTAGCCAATGTATGTCTATTAGCTAGACATATAGAAATTGGGTGTTCTTCTCCACGTTGGAACTGAGAATTGATTGATGATCTCTCCTTAACTTGCCCCTTCCCTTCCATTGCTGTCGGTCCAGAAATTGTTTTATGCAGGCCTTGTTCTTCTTTGTATTTTTATGTGCAGTACAAGGAAGCCATTTTAGCGTATGCGATCATACTTAAAGCAGAGAATGAGAAGGTCTGTCCATATCTACTCAGTCCTGTGTCCTTCCAGATACATTTTTATTATTATTGACATCAATAATATAAGTGGCTTGATTTATGCTTCTTTGGCTTTTCATGGTTTATTGTTTCTTTTGATTTGACTTCTTGGATTTTTCATACATTGTTTCATGTTAGGAAGAAGGAATAGCAGATGTATAGGAATTTTCTTTTTCGAGCCATGCAAGATGTGTGGGATTTCTGTTATTTGCTGGTGCCTGGAAAATCAAAAGCTGCTTTTCTAATCTATTGTCTAGTACTGTATCTATTTACTCCGTCATTATTCTATTTTGCTGCAGTATTCTGTGTCCTCTATATCTTGCTTCAAACATCTTTCTTTCCAACTATCTGCCCTTGACAATTACAGTATATATCTCTTGGACAAACTGCCAGCACAAACAGAGAAACTATAAACCAAGGGCACCTGATTTGCTTTTGCTAAAATGCTTGTCTCATTTCCTGTCTTCTTCCACGTTGTCTAGCTTTGACTTGGAGGTTGTGTATTAAAGTTAATCTCGTTAAAGAAGATATCTTTCAATCCGTACACTTAGCTAT
Source organism: Rauvolfia tetraphylla (assembly GCA_030512225.1). Classification (NCBI taxonomy): domain Eukaryota; kingdom Viridiplantae; phylum Streptophyta; class Magnoliopsida; order Gentianales; family Apocynaceae; genus Rauvolfia; species Rauvolfia tetraphylla. Next base: position 12,461,612 of record JAJQKT010000020.1, on the reverse strand, counting down.
GGTAAACAATCATCAGCCCTAAGAAGACAATAGTGTGACGTAAGACCCCTGGCCCTACAAAGAATGCTTTTGTTGACATTTTGCAGGAGCTGTACTTTGTTGTTCATTTGGATACTGTTGCTTTTCGAAAAGAGAGCTTCATCTGAAGCATAGCAATGATATTTCCTTTACCTAACAACATTTTGGCACTGCAGTACAAGACTAAAAACTTCTGAATTACAGGTGACTGCTAGGAGCGTCGGCAACGAGTGCGAAAATTTCATATTCAATGTTTTCAACAAAAAGGTGATATTTGATAAGTCATCTGCATAATTCTGATCATTTAGGCTGTTCAACATCTTAAGATTTGTGCAGATTGAAATGCCCATGGACAAGGCTAAGAATACATTGTCAAGGCTGGGACTTGCAACTGAAATAACTGTTGACGAAGAAGTTGTTCTGCAGGCTATACCCTGCTCTCAGGCGTATGAAATTCTTAGACAACGGTGGAATTGCCTGCTGACTTAAATCCGTGCACTACTAGATGTAATTATTTGCAATGCATGCTTGCTGCTGACAGGCCATCCCAAGATTATTCTTGGAATAGGATTCTAGGATATAGGGTTTTCATAAGGCATTGCGTGTGAATAAAGGGATATTATGCAAATTCCATCCTCAAGTGAAAGAAATAGAGCACAGAGAAATAGTGCCTACGTTTGACTTAATATAGCAACGATTTCAATGATTCTTGTCCGCTAGTCCGCAAGAACATGCTTGCCTTTGAGTCAGGTAAGATATTTGATATTTCCTATTTCATACTATTCTGACCAAAAGACCAGACAAATGCTCTTTCACTCAGACTCCACACAAGAAAATCCGTGGTAGTAAATTATAGTAGTGTTGGGAATGCACATGTATCTATTAGTTTGTGACTTCACGGTTACATCATGTAAGAGCTTGAGCTCTAGTAAAAACAAAAATACCACCACCGCCAACAGCTCGGCCTAATAGCATATCTCTGTCCAGATATGAGAGGTTATATAATCCCCCCACAGAATTCCTGCATATTCTACTTCATAAGCATTTAGTCGAAAAATATGAAGGCGGAAATGTCAAGTTTTCTAATCATGTTAAGTTTTACCTTCCTTGCCTTCTTACCGGAACTTGAGCTCTGAAAGATCGAATAAACTGCAAGACCTGATAAAATCAACTCTGTGACTCCCGAGGGGTAGAATTTATCTTGTGAGCAACATTAGAATACAGGTCAGACTACTTTGTTCTGGTATCTTCTTAACCAAACTTTTTTCTTTTCCTTTCTTTTTTTTTTTTTTTTTTTTTTTTTGAGGGTGGGGAGGGGGGAAGCATAGGAAAACAATGATCAGAAGTCATATGGTAAACTTTAATAGAAAAGTTCACAAACTCAAGTTGCAGTATGCAGCAAAAGAGACGGGAATCTTGAACTCAAGCTGATGAATGCACCTGTAAACTTGAAAATGACCTTGGAAGCAGTGCTGGAGCTATCAAAGCATGCAAGTCATCGCTGATGGTTATATTTTGAACAGCTATCTGAAATAAACTCGGCGTCCACAAATTTTATTTGTAGGAAATGATGAAATAATATTAATAAATTACTATTAGATTTAAATAAAATGTTTCAAAGCTTTTTATGCTGACTTGGTAAGCTTTCGTGTTAAAATGGTCCAAGGCTTTAGTCTAGTTATTGGATTTTTACCTATTTTGGCCTTATTTTTTAAAAAATGCACTGAAATAAACCGGTGTGAGAGGGGAGTGCACTAGATTGGACATAATGCCAAATGGGATGGCGTTATAGACTAAGTGCAGCTTTGGCCCCCCACCCACTCATCACTCAGCTGCATCAGATTAATCAATGAGACAAAATGCAGCAATTTGTACAATTATGTGATAATTGAATAAACAACTAACGTTTATTTTATTTTAAAAAAAGAATAAGCAACTAATGAACCAAAAGGAAAGATCAGATAACGGAAGAAAGAGAACGTAAATAAAGACAGGAACTTTAATTGAAAAAGCAAAGAAGTGTTAGGCACCGACCATAGCCAAGAAGCACAGAATTCAGAGATGCAAAGACGGCACAGGCCAAACATATTTCCTGCTGCTATTATTTCCCTCATCTGAAACTTCCTGGGTCTCCTTCTCCGTTGCCTCAGAATCCATCTTCTTGTACTTTTGGGCACCACCATTCCCATTTTCCTGGAGCCCCATCATCTCCTTTCTCCCTCCCCCGCTCCTTTTCCCTCTCCCTCTCCCTTCCCTTCAAAATCTGCAGTATATCTTTTCAGGTCAGTAAAAAACCAGATTCAAGAATCAAAGGAGATGTGCTCCCCCTGCTCCTTTATTTACTGTTCTTTTTCCGACAAAGCATCATCGATGAACGGAAGGACAGAGGAAATGTGAGAAGAGAGGGAGATCTGCTTGTCTGAAAGCCTCAGCTATCGGGTACACAGTTCTACAGAAGTGTATAATGCCATCTCAGATGGCGTTATACACTTGTAGAAGTTATCACCATTACGCCTTTTGGGATGACGTTATACTGGGCATAATGCCATTTCATTTGGCGTTGTGTCCAGTCTAATACACACCATTCACATATCGATTTATTCCAGTGCATTTTTAAAAAAAATTGGGCCAAAATGAGCAAAAACCCCTAGTTATTAGGTTTTTTTTTTTCCTTCTATCTTTCTTGTCTTATTCCACTCACTGATGTCTGAGAATTGCTTACTGTACTGGTCCTAATGATCCTTTAGGTTAGGATTTTGTTTGACCTACAGTTGATCATATAATGAGAACTCTGGAGAAGAGTAACCAAATGACTTAGCACAAATTCATGCCTATCCATCAACAAAGAAGCTATAGGAACAATGTGTTCGGCAAAGGTTAGGCCAACTACTTTAGTAAGGCTACAACTAAAAAAGTTTATTCCTGACCCTGCACTTTTCTTTTTGTTGGTTTTCAGTCAGCCATCCAATTTTTTGGCAAGCTAAATTAAATTTGCAGGAATAATGTATTTCGAGGCTTTTGACAATAGAATAGGACCATATGCAGATCAATCTGCAACACAACATGTCATGGCAAGTTATGTATAGGAAAAGGTCTAAGAAGTTCTTAGAGAAGTACGGGGATTTATCAAACCTCTTGAAACTGAAGGTAGATATTGCGCGGGGAAATAACTGAAAACTTTGCAGAGACAAGGAGAGTTGCACCTTCCTGCTCCTGGAATAATACAATGTGGCAGTTTTCAGGCATTCCTCACAGCAGATGAGCAGCCATGAAGATGAATACTTAGAAGGATTCAATGTGCTTTTGAAAAATTGCAAGACACAAAGAGAACAAAATGAATGTCATGTTCAGCATTAACCTAGCAAGAGTTGGGATTGGAAAATCATGAAATCGTATACAATCTCAGAGGACTATAGAATTGAATTGAAGTTTTCTTGTTTATTATCCATTAATTTCCTAGAGGAAGAAACTGAGAAAAAACTTTAATGGATCTTACTGGTTTCAATCAACATGGTACTATTGCTTCATATTACCATCGATTCTTTGGAATTTGAGAATAATATTTGTGATAAGTCATGGAAGATTCTGTCTTACATTTCACAATCTTACAAAGGATATAGTCTGTTGTTTTATTAATCATATTACTATATTTGCCAATAAAAGTTTGATGATGGTTTAAGTTGATTATTTACATTCTCCGCATAGCTGAAGTTTAGTTTAGATATACATGAACTACCAGACTGTCAATTGAACGCAATATTCCTATGGAATGTATTAGCAAGTTTATATGTGCATTCGCAGATACCTTTAACTAAGTGCTAGCATGTTGTGCATGAATGTGCTGCATAAAAGATTCAACAAAATCCAAAAGCAAACCAATTACGACATGCAAACTCCATAACAAGCAAATAAGTCCACTAAGCCCTCTCATCCCAAAAGTGCACTAAAATAAACTGGTAGAAAGTTACCTCCAAGAGATTTGGTATACTCCATTTCACAACATTTTGGACAACGCCTCTACTAGAATCATCTCCACATTCAAATTTTTGAAAAATTTGGCCAATCTGTCCATATAAGATAAGGACATCTATTAGGAATCTGCACAGCAAGTTTGAAGACAAAAATCACTTTCTCAATGCCTACTCACTAAAAAGAGCAACTTTTTCCAATATGCCAGAAATGGCCAGCGTATCTAGCATGTGTCCCAAGAGGGTCCCCGCCCACCTTATGGAGAAAACTAACTTTCCTGATGACAATTGGCACATTACTACCGTATTTTTCAATATGAAAGGAATACCCAAAGGGGCGGGTACATGGGGCATTCATTTGAAAATCACCACTGTGAATGGGTGACGGGGTTTTCCAGGAATTTGAGCTGTATTTCCAACAATGTAGCCGAACCCTGGGAACTTAGATATGGGCTTATCATTGTCGTTCAATTATAAATTCCTATTTTGGTTCTTCAGGTTGATGTTGCTATTATTCTTCAGCGCTCAAGACAGGAGGAGATAATATTGGGTATCACCGTCTATCAATCACTGATGACTGCAGATACCTATTTAAGCAATTCATCCAAGTGATAGAACAAGAAGGAGCAAAGGCAATGCCTTTAATTTCAGAAGGGTCATGGTTCTAATAGTATTAAGTATTGCTGCCAAAACAACCAGGTTGCACAAACGTTTAAGTTCCTTTATGTCCAAGGAGAGAATTCTGCCACTTTTCCAACTATTCCATTAGCACTGAGAATTCATGCTGAGAATAAATAGCAAAGATTTCCAGAAGAAAATGCCATCAAATGCCATGTTAGTTTAATAGGTAGATGCATCTAATCAGCAACGGTGCACCAAAGCATACATAGAGAGTAGGCAACAGTTGGGTAGATTGGCTTGCAAAGGGTGGCGAAATGCACTGTAGATTTTATTGTTTCTAATTCATACCTACTCTTTTTGCCTAATCTTGTGGACTATCTTTTCGAAAGGGCCAATCAGCTCATGTGGTTGTCTCCATTTAACTTCTTCTTCTTTTTTTTTTATGGGTACTTAATTTCTTATTTAATGGAGTACTTTCTTTGCCAAAAAAACAACTAAAAAAGAAAGGGGGTATATGGCAGGATTTATACATAAATGGCCTCGCCTTATAGATTCTCTACTTTTTATCATCTCAACCTAGGCTGACTATCCTTTATCGATATTCTCATTTGTGATTCTTTCCAGAGCTATGAAAAGGAAACCGTGGTTGAGAAAAAGAATGTTTAAAAATTTATGAATAAACTTTTCTGCTCAAAGGTTTCAATAGCCAAATCAATTTTAAGGAACATCTCGTTTGCCTTCTTCTTTAACTTAATTTATTTAGCTGTCTACTAAAGCTAGCATTAGAAGATTGTCTTGTAAGGTTTAAATTAACTTAGGTTCCATTTTAATTTGTAATATTGGAACTTTGTCATTGGCAGACCTTTAAAATGTTTAAAATCCTGAATCCATATTCAGCCTTCTCCAGAAATGACGATGTGAAGGATGGCCATATTGTTATTGCTACGCACAGACCCCAACAATTGGCCAAGCCTCCTATTCTTTGCAAATAGTAGACTAGTTGTCGGCCCACCACGCTGGCTGATACAGATATTCCAAGAAATGAGAGAGATTATCCGGCATCCCCCCTACTGCAATTTGTATGTTTTTATGTCCCTTCTGGTAGGCGAATTTGTCATAAATGATCATGATAATAATAACACAAAGATACCATTTTGCATTAGGTGATAAACAAATTAAGATTTCCTTCAAATCCCATTGGAAAAATTAACCATATGGACTGTAGATTAAAGGAAGTAACAGTGGAAGAGTTAATTACCTTGATTTTGGCCAAGTCAAATCATGTTTTTTTACATTAGAATCATTAGATTGATTTGCCATTGAGTGAATTAGGTTGCTAAATGAAAAAATGATACCGGATCGAGCAATCCAACGGCACAGTGAAAATTATTTGACATGCTAACTAAGGATTAGAGAAAAGTAAAACCTCAAAGAAGGGAAGCCTGGTAGCAGATTCCAGAAGGATGAGTACATCGGAGGCAGATGTGTACTGCAAACGCCATGTCCCATTCAACTCAACCAAGTCAACTGGGTCGCCTGCATCAAAGCTTTCCACGCTTGCCTGACCCAGTCAGTTTGTTGTTGTAAAAACTAAAGATAGAAATCAGAACACACACGCAGCTGGATGAATTAAAACAAGCAAATAGCATTAAACAGATTGCTAAGAAATCAGTGGCAAAAAGGAAGTGTGGACAGACCAGAGCTTCCTCGATTGAGGACCGCTGTTCGGTGGTCGTCACAAGTCCCCGCTGCGTGTCTTGGATGACTCTAAGGAGACGGCATTTTCTATCTTCCAGCTTGGTTTGAACTTCCCGAAACTGACTTACAGAGTAAGAAGGAGAAATATAAGAAGATGAATGAAGAAATATGGCTAAACATTGAAGAGTAAGAATAAAAGCCTCGCCACCTTAGCCGAACACCGAAGCCTATGTACAGAGCGCATTTCGATCGAAACAATTGGATTTGAAACGCGAGGCTCGTTAAATGGAAAGAAGGCACTCATAACCACTGGAGAACACGAGAAAGAAACAGCCATGCCACTGGATGACTGGATCCAGAGTGGCACCACTCTGTTCGTAATCTGCTGCTGCCGGAATCTGGTGGATAGTGCTTTGGTTCGTTCGTGGATAGGAATTCTCTAATCCAGCACGAAGGTACCGAGTGGGTGCCGCAACGCGTTACATAGGGGTACTTGATTTACATTTGGCTGTCAAGCCGAAAACCAAAATCTTGTATCAAAGTCAGGGGAACCTTGTATCATTTACTGCAACCTTACAAATCGCAAATAGTTAAGAACATATTCGTGTAATTTGATGCTTTTTTCCTTTCTTTAGTATTTTTATCAAAAAGTTAAAAGATAATTGTTAATTGTTAGTTAATAATTAAATTAGTATCCATTAATCGATTTGACTAGCGAGTTTAACCAAAAAAACTATCGAAAATTAAAAAAATAACCGATAACGAATTCAAAATGATTATCGATCGGAATTTCACTTCGCTGGCATTCCTAAGCAGTCACGGAAGGATAGGAAAGCAGAGAAGATGGAGGTTTTTGATGCTTTATTGATTTTTTAATGAGTAATTATAAAAGAATAGTTGAAGGATTTTTTTTTTTAGTTATAAATTTATTTTATTTTTTATAATTGATCTCAACCACTGTGAGCTTTCCATATATTGTGTGATTTCACCGTGCCTATAATAGGTTGAACCAATTACAAAAAATGAAAATAGTTTTGAGGTTTTAGAAAGAAGATAAAAATACATTAAAGATTGAATTGAAAATCAAAAATAGTTGAAAAATAATTTTTTATAAAGATTAATTATACTTTAGTGTCGAGGCTTGTCGATTGAATATTATATCTTTTAGAATTATCAATCAAATAATTAAGTTTATCTAGTAAAAAATAATTTAATTAAAAATATTTAAGTATCTAATTTACCTTTTAAATAAAATTAAAAGTCTAACTTCACTTTTTTGTTAAACCAATTACATTTGAAAAAATACAATTTAATTTTTTAAAATATATTTTTTAAAATTTTCTCTTTACTTTGTCATTTCCTTCCTCCATACACTATCCTTCATCACCGCTGCTAGTTAACACCCCTTACCAACCGTCCCTCCTCCAAAACAAAACTTTTCTTGTTGCCTCTCCTTTACCTTTCTCTTCATCACCACTCCTCCTACCAGCAGCCTCGCTACTGGTACTTCAAGAAACCCATCACCATTGCCACTAGATGCATCATGAACGCACACAAAAATTATCCATCGATACTAGCATTTTCTCCCTCCATCCTCTCTCCTCATCCCTATTGTCTTCTATTTTGCTATTTATTGTTCCCTCTTCAACTCATTTGTTCTCACTACTCGCAAGAATGAGGAGACAGACAATAGAAGGCAAGAGGAATAATGTAGAAAAGAGGAAGAAAATATAAGAGATAAGGAAAGGATGAAGTAGAGAAAGAAGTCACATGGTCGTCAAGAAGGAGGAAATGATTGAAGACAATAAGGTAAGAGAGAGAGAGAGAACAGGAAAATCAAGAAAGAATGCATTATGTCAATGCATTGATAAAATGCTTACACTTAGTGGATTTGGTGTTTATTTTTTAAATTAAATTTATTAAAATATATAAATATCTTTATAAGCACATTATTTGAATATATTTTTTTTATAAGCATATATGTCACTAGCCTAGGTATGCTTATTCATCAATTTTTCACCGACTCATGATCCTATAAATGGTTTGGTTGTTTTTGTTTTTTCTTCATTTGTTTTCCTTCTTTCCTTTCTCTCTCGGTTGCCTTCTTTTCTTTCATTTCTCTTGCTTTCTTTGCTTCCAGGTTCTTGTGCTCTTTCCTTTCTTCTCTTCGGTCTTCCTTCATTTTCTTCTCTTTAGTTTGTTTTCTTTTTCTTCTCCTTGGCTTGAGTTTTTCCAATTTAATTAAGGTAAGATTTTATATTATTTTTGTTTGTAATTTTTTTATTATGGTTTCCTTAGGAATTATGATAGAAATTATTTGTTGGGTAAAATTTGTATTTTTATTTCAAGTCTCATTTAGTTTTCTTTGATTTAAATTTTATTTTAATTACTAATATTATTTGGTTTGTGATTTCCTTAATTTATTAAGTGATTTCTTTAAATTTAGTAGTAGAAGATATTTTGTTTGTTTTTGATTTAATGTTTTTATTTTAGTTTAGTTTGAGTTACATTTCTTTTGTTTTAGTTGCAAATTTTTATCCTTTAGAATAGATTTGAACGTGGTTAAATAATGAGATTTGAGATTTAAATTAAAATGATATTTTTATTCTATATATTTTTCTCTTAAATATTCAATATTTAGTGTTTGAGAATATTTATTCTTAGTGAAATTTTATTAAATATATATAACTATTTATAAAAATATATATTTATACTGTATTTAATAATTGAGTATTTTTATAATTGTAAGTTTAGGCTTAGACTTACACTTAGAATATTCGAGTGATGCTTGTTCGATAACTTAGAATTCGCCATCTTCAGGGTTTTCAACCAAGAATTAGCTATTTGAATTTGTAAGAAATTTTCATGTTTCGTAAAATAGCAAATAACTCTAACACTTACTACTAGGTGAGTTTACAAATCCAAACTCACTATATTTTTAGTGTTATCAATATTTGCTATTTGCAAGTATGAATATACTATTTTGAAAATTTCTTTTGCTACTTGTTTTAAATTAGAGAGGTTCTCCACAATATATTTTTACTTGTGCATTAGAAATATTTCGGAGCAGTGCTCCAAAGAGGAATTTATTTGATTGGAAATATTTTATTGTGTAGTTTTTTAAAAAATCATGTGCATTTTCATGGCATATTTGGAAAACTTGCATTTACATGTTTGGACTAGCGGGCGGTTGTTATTTTGAAGGTATGTTGAAATTTGATTTGGTTATGAATTTGGAATCATTTGAATGGTTACTTGAGTGGTCTTTATGTTTGAAAAGATGCATAAAAATTTCGTCCCGATCAAATATGATTTAGATATGATGTGACTGGATATGATCTGAGCATGAAGCGTCAGTGGATTACACTGTACGTGGTTAGTCTCTCGTATTAGGGCCTCTTCTGCTGGCGTGGAACGCACAAATTATGTATTGTGAATCTACTTGAAAAAAAGCGTAGTATGTCAGGGAGGGCGTGGCCTAACTGGTATTACGTTTATCTGTCTGCAGTCACTTAATAGTGAGTCAAGAGGAGCTCAATGTTAAGGTTGATCACCAGGGTTGGACTGGTAAGTGCCCTAGATCCTTAGCCTAGTTTCTGTCTGAGGAGGCATAAGGTAGTCTGTGAAATCGAACGTTCGTCCTAGTGTATGCCGGGATTTAAATCCTGATGATCCTATTATTGACTCTGGTAATTCTATCGTTGAGCAAGAATCTAAATATTTGTCATGTCTGAGAAATTTTGGTTTGAAGAGCTATATTGATGTGTTTTGATTCGTTCAGACTTTCCAGCTAAGCCCAAAACGTGATCATGAGATTTGTGCATTAATTTGGAACAAGAAAACTTATTTGAATATAAAACATTTTTAAACTACTGTACATATGTATCTACCCACATATTCTAGAAATCTTATATTTTTTAAATACACCAGCACACACGTAAACTCACTGAGCTTTTCAACTCACATATGTTTTTGTTTAATGTTTATTTTCAGATGACATAAATCATGGATCAGAATAATGATTCTTTGATTCGCTTCAGAGTTAGCTCATGGAGGGGCCCATATATGTGTTTGATCAGTTGGTACCCTTTTATGTTACCTTTCGCTAGATAGAAAGAAATTTATTTTATAACTATTTATAAATGAAGGTTAAATTTAGATAATATAAGATATAGGATCTATCTATATATTTGTGTACTTCCGCTGATGTTTACTATAACTGTATCGAATTGTATCATATGTATATTTTTCTCCTTCATTTTTCTCCGAACGCGATTCGTAGTTACACACATCAATACCGAGAGGCACGCTATTACCTTACTTAGCCACAGTGGAATCTAGTAGAGGAGTTGGGGGTATCACACAATTAACAAGTCTCTCTAATTTTGGAGTATTAAACTGGAATTAACCCTTTCATAAAAGTTTTTGCTCATCCTTCATTTAATTACATTTTGTTATATTTTAGGAAAGGAAACTGATTCCTATGTTTGGAAAAATATATGTGGAATATCGAAAAAAATTTTAATATATTTTCCCACCGATACTTGCTAATTATATACAAATAAAATTGGGCTGACTCGATAAACTAAGGCTAGCTGCAAGGGAAGGGGAACTATTGCTACATTGACTGCGCCTAGACCAACAACAATACAACATTTAAACTAAAAATTTTCTAAATAATTTTCTTATAATTATAAATCTTTTAAGCTTTTTAAGAAAAAATTAATATAATAATTAGCTGAGATATGAAATTTTAGCACTCAAGATTCTCTGCAATACTTTTTGCAACATTCCCTATAATATTTTCAATTATAGTATTTAACTTTTAAAATTTATAGTTTATCTTGTTTAGTTTAGTTTAAGATATATAAATTTCTATAATTAGAAATGTTACAGAAGTATTACACAAAAGTGTTATAAAGAATATGAACCCAAATTTTAATTAGTTAAATGTTAAAAGAGGTAGAGTGAAAGGAATAAGTAAATAAAAATAGTGAATAAAGATATATAATAAATACGGAAAGGAAAAATAGTTCTTCAACCGTTTTTTATTTCATTTTTAATCCATAGTCTATTTTTTTTCTTCTTTTTATAATCTAAAATTATTTTTATTTTTTGTAATTGGTCCCAACCACCGTGTCGCGGGCTTGGCAACATATTGTTGGATCCGCAGTGCTCAGGACCAATTATGAAAAATAAAAATAGTTTTAAATTGTAAAAGTAGAAAAAATAGACTAAGGATTAAAAATAAAAAACCAAACTAGTTGAAGGACTATATTTTGTAACTACTCATTTCTATTTTTTGAGAGATATTTAATGTTATACTTTTAAGATTTTTTAACTAGTGTTTAATATTAAATATTTCTTAATTAAAAATAAAAATAAAGATGTAATTAATTATACTATTATTATATATAAATATGATAATATTATTATTACTCCCTCCATTCTATTTCATTTGATAATGTTTGACCAATCACAGAATTTTATATAAAAATTTAAATTGTATTATAAAAATAATATAATATAATAAAAAATAAGAAATATATGGACTAGCGAGTATTTTATATTAAATCTAAATATATAAAAGTAATATATAGTGGGGTTAGTAATTGATTGATAATATAAAATATATTAAAATATTTTATTTTTTAAAAAGTGTCAATTATTTTAGATTTTTTTAATATAATAAGAAGATCAAATGAAATGAGACGAATAAAATATGATATATATATATGATATGTATATATATATATATATATATACTTAATTACATACGGGTTGGATCTAGAATGAGTAGAACTCGTCTCGAACTTCACATAAGAATGAACTTTAACAATTAAAGAGGTCAAATAAATATAAAAGTTAGTAATTTTTGAGGACCAAATTAACACAAGGGTTAATTCCATTATAGTACCTCAAAGTAGATGGGGCTTGTCAATTGAGTATTACGTATTTTATAATTGTCAATCAAGAGACCAATTTGGTCAGAGAAAAATAACTTGACCAAAAAATAATTAAATGCCTAATATACCTTTTAGATAAACTTGAAAATTCAATTTTACCCTTTTGTTTAACTAATACATTTTTTTCAAAAAAATCAATTGATATTTTTAAAAATTATTTTATTTAATTTTTTACTCTATCCTTTCCTTTCTCTAAGGTTTAATTGCCACCCTTTATCAGCGTCACCTTCTGCCACTTAACCTAACTACCCCTTCTCATAACAAAACTTCTTTTGGGGCTTCCCTTCTATTTTTCTCTTCTTTGTCATTCCTCTACCCACCATTAGTGTTGCTACTACTTCAAGACCCATTGCTACCACCGGATCCACTAAATGCACCAGCAACACACACACACACACACAAATCATCCCAAAATATGAATATTTTCTCTCAGCCATCCACTTTTCTTGTCTATGTTGCATTTTCTTTGCCATTCCTTCTTCCTCCTCCATCCCCTCTATTATGCCTGCTATTCTCACTGGTGAGAACAAAGAGGCGGAGAGGGTAAAAAGGAATGGCAAAGAAGGAGGTGCAATAAAGGGTAAGAGGAATAAAGTAAAAAGAGAAAAATAGAACAGAGAAAGATGGGATGAAATAGAAAACAAAAGAAGCCGAATGGGTATCCAGAAAAAGGAGAAAGAACCGATGATCGGGAGAGAAAGAGGAAGAAAGGAAAGATAATAATAAAACAAGAAAACTAATAAAAGAACGCATTATTTAATACATTCTCATTGATCAATGCCTTAACATAATCTGTTCAAGGGTCTATTTAAATTTTTTAAAAATAATTATGCTAAAAGACTAAAATGTCCTTTTGAACACATTATCTGAATATGTTCTTTTTCACAGCCCGTCAAAGTAATCCCTTGATTAACAATTATAACAGAAGTAGGATTTAATTGACAGACCCCTATGTACTAAAATATAATTAATCCTTAACACAATCCCACGACGAATAGGACTGTCAATCGGGTTGGGTGAGTCGGGCTTTACTAAGCCCGAGCTCGGCCCGATTGACAGCGGGTTGAGAAAATGTGAGCCCGGACTCAACTCTTTGGGGCCGAGCCCCGAGCCCGATTTTTTTAAAAATTTATATAAAAATAATATTTTTAATAATATAATAATAATAATATTATTAAAAATATGTATAAATATATATAAATATATTATTTATATATATTTTACGGATCAGGCTAAAAATAGGCTGAGCTTACCTCAATCCGAGCTCAGCCCGAAATCTTATTCGGGCTGAAAAAACCAACTCGAACCCGTAATTAGACGGGTCGAACGAGCCGGGTTCGAGCTGACCCGGCCCAATTTCCTAACCGCGGGTGTTTTTTTTTTGGATAAATAAGACAAATTGAAAATTTACTCAAAAAAGTTTTACCGATTATCAACGGCGGGCAGGGGAAGGCCATGATCAAGAAACCCTACAGATACTGTTAGAAAACCCTTGCGCTCAGAGCCAGAGCTAGCTGATAAAATGGGTTTAAAGCGAGAGAAGAGCGGCAATGAAGATATTGTCGATCACGGCACGGGTATTGATGGAGAAAAATCCACGGAATCATGGAAGAAGGAGAAGAGGACGGATTCGTTGCTTCCAACAACGTTAAAGAATAAGGAGAAAAGGTCGGCTGTCCATGCTAAACTCAAGCATCAAAAAAAGCTGGAGAAACGTAAGAGGGCTAAGGTTCTCGAAGCTGCGGAGAAGAGAGCCCTTGAGCTCGGCGAGGAGGTTTTGCTTTTACTCGTCTCCCCCTTACCTGATTCCTTTTTTATTTCTCCCTGCTTCCACCTGTTTCCGCGGATTTTGGGTTTATTTTCATCAACTCGGGATTATAAGGGTTTTCTGATCCAGAATTCTGCTCTCTTTGTGCAGCCTGCGCCAAAGAAAGTTCCTCGCACAATCGAGAATACAAGGGAGTTTGATGAGACGGTCTGCAAGCCCGATGATGAAGAGGTTTTCCGAGGTTCCTTTTGCAATCATTTCTTACATTTTCCACCTAGCATGTTATTCATCCTCTTGTTCTTCCTTTTCCTCATATGCAGCTGTTTGCTGGAAATGATGCGGATGAGTTTAGTTCAGTTCTAAAGCAAGGCCTACTTCCAAAGATATTGATCACCACTTGTCGATTCAATTCTTCTGTATGTTTATTACTACATATACATAAAATATTGAAAAATTTATGCGTTTTGTCATTGAGATATACTATCGAGTTCAACTTATCCAGGGGAAAAAGGAAGAAGATTTTTGTTTGCATACCTGTTTTCTATTGTAATACTAACAGTTTGTGTTAGGCTCTCAGTCAGGTTATGTTTTCAATTTCTCTCTCTTATACATCTCTTTCTTTGCAGAGAGGACCTGCCTTTATATCGGATCTGCTTTCTGTAATCCCTAATGGTCACTATTACAAGAGAGGAACCTATGACCTTAAAAAGGTTTTTTATGCTAGCTCCTTTTCCCTGTTTACTATTCTTTATAAGCCACCATGCCCACCCCTCCTCCTCTACCCCCACCAGAAAATGAAAAAATATATATATATATATATATATACACCTTGGATTTCAGGCAGAGTATAGTTTGTTTTATGACATCCTTCAATCTTTCAGATTGTGGAATATGCTACACATAAAGACTTCACTTCTGTTATTGTTGTACACACTAATCGTCGGGAACCAGGTTTTTTTTTTCATGCCTTTGTGTTTACCGTTCACTTTCCACCAACTTCCGCTTTTACTCTGCTCTACTGCTACTGCTACAAAGCTTACATGTTGTTAATCTTCTTCAGATGCTCTTTTAGTAATCGCCTTACCTGATGGACCTACTGCCCATTTCAAGCTGTCAAAGGTTGTTTTGCGGAAAGATATCAAGGTTTGTTAGTTCTCTAGTCTTTTCCCTTTTAAGGATAGCTTGAAACTTATTGTCTGTTTTTATCAAGAAGGTATTGTCAAGTACTGTTCCTGAGTGTTCTTGCCATGTTGATGTAAATAAATTAACAATTGCCTTCATTATTCATGTGCATGGCCAGGCTCAGGCCATGCTTTCATCTTCTGAACATTTAATTGTGGGCCTGCGGGTGCGTCTTTGTAAGGGGATGCATCATTTCCATAATATACTGCCACATGTGGAAAATTGTTTTACGGGACTTCATTTATCCATGTTCTATTTTGTGTTCCTCCAACAGGAGCCCTATAACTTGTTTTTGTTGATTGCTTGCAGAATCACGGAAATCCTACTAGGCACAAACCTGAGTTGGTATTGAAAAACTTCACAACACGTTTGGGACATCGAGTTGGGAGGTGACCTGCTTCCTTTCCTAACCCTCCCCCCTCAGAAAAAAAAAAGGAAGAAAAGAATTTAAATACTACAAACTCTTTTTCTTCCCCCTTCTGTCCACAAATAAATGAATAAAAGAAGAAAATATGATCACAACCACCTCTCAAAAACCTGAAAGGGGTAACTCATTTAGAATAATGTATTTGATTCTGTTATTTAGTTCGTAATTGTTCTGTTACTTGATGGCTGACATGACAATTTTGTCCATCTATATCTTTCAATAGGCTAATTCAGTCTCTTTTCCCACAAGATCCAAATTTTCATGGCCGTCGAGTTGCAACTTTTCATAACCAGCGTGATTTTATATTCTTCCGCCATCACCGGTATGTGTTCATAGCATCTTAAGAGATGCTGTGATGCGTTGACACTCAAAAAGTAATAGTGTTTTTTTGAGTACAGTGTCTTTTTGATTTGCAGTTATATTTTTGAAACTAAAGAGAGTAAGCAGGCAGAGCTGAGAGGCAAGAAGATTAGAGGTGATGATGAGAAAAGCTGTGAGAAGAAAGTAGTCGTTCGGCTTCAGGTTTGTGTTTCTGATTTGTTTCTTTTGCTCAAATAGTATTTTTCATTTGCTAGGTAAAGTATGTTTAGATTATTGAGATTTCAAGAATGAGTTTCAGGTTTAAAAGATGATATCTGGACCCTACCCTTTTTATTTGGTGCTTTAATTCATGAATAGGGTTAAGAAACTACTTTTTTTTTTAACTAATGCTGAGAACTACAGCTAATACCAATGACAGCTCATGATTCTTACCTACTATAGCTTGGAACAGTTGGGTTATCATGAATTTCTAGGATTAGTCTTTGTGATTCTTGAATGATGCCCAAATGTTAACTGATTTGAAGCCATTTCTTTGTTCGGGTAGCCATAGAATGGGTGTCCAGCATCGTATTGGCATTACAAGCTCAATGCTTAATCATTGCTCATTGACAAATGGCATAATAGGAGCTAGAGACTTGTGAGCTAGACTTTACTTCTGTTGTGGCATGGGTCAACTTGCATACTGTGTTTATATTCTGCAGTACTATGCATGTGAGAAGATCCCTCTGTCAATCGTTATTTTTATTATTGATCCTTTTGCTTTACATTTTCCGTATTAGCTGTAGAATTTTTCTGTTTTGCTGTTCTCCAAGTACATTAATTGCCTGTTTTCCCTTTTTCAGCATATAACATAACCTGGAGTTATCCTTCAAACATGTGTACATTCCATATTCCTTTTAGGGATGAACAAATTTATATTCTGTTACCTATAACTAGGTACTTTGCTGGCCATTCTGAGTCATCGTATTTGCATCCTTGTATAAGTTTCAGCGTGTTGCGTGCGAGAAAATAAGAAATTATCAGAAGACGTAGATCTGCACAGAATTTGTTGAAATATAGTACTATACGATAGTAAAAGAGAGTAAATATGGCCAAATTGTATTTGGTTAATCAGTTCCTAGGTTAGAATCATAGACAGAACCAGAACTTTCACCCTGGGGGAGAGGGAGTGCAAAAATCTATATTAACCTATACAAAGAAATTTTCAAAAATGTTTTGAAAAAAACGTGACTACAAAAATGTTGGGCTGCCACTCCAGCATTCACGTTCCACCCCTGGTTACAATATATGTATGCAGCTAGAACTAGGGGCATTTGACTTCCAGGACGTGCTGGTTTCAGTCTTATGCTAACTTTTGGCTTTTATACGTGCACATTCATGTTCCTTGAAATAAGCTGCTGTAATTTGAAGGGTGGAGGGCATTGGGTATTGTGATATCCGTCAATTTATGGGACAAATAAATTTTTCTGGCTGGCTTTGGGTGAAGATCTGCAGTCAATTAAATACTAGTAGTTTCTTTGCAAATCGTTGCAAAAAGAGAAAAGGTTTAGGGCTCCCAATTAAACCATAGAAGAGTGTTATTTTCTGTTTAGTTCAACTTTCATTTTCCGCCCGAACACCTGCTTTGTGCTGGAGATCTTACTATAATGCTTGCAGGAATGTGGTCCTCGCTTTGCACTGAAGTTGATCAGTTTGCAGCATGGGACCTTTGATTCAAAAGGCGGTGAATATGAATGGGTCCACAAGGTAAATTGTGCTCACTGAATTTTGTCATACCGTACTGCTTGACCCACTAGTTGCTCATCAATTGTTTTAAATATCCCTAGGCTTCTGAAACTAACTTGTTAATTTGTCTTTTGCTTTCCTTTCTTTTTATGCTAGCCGGAGATGGATACCAGTCGCAGGAGGTTTTTCTTATGAAACGAAGCTCTGCTACTGTGTTTCAGCCATTGTTCCTGGGTTTAAGAGCAATGCAAACACATGGTTTCCTTTAGTTTTGAGTTTAGAACTTCATTCTTTTAGCAGCCTGCCCTTGTTAACGCTTTCCCACCATATGGAAAATTAACGATGTAATTCCTTACAACAGGGGAGGCCTTGTTGTTGAATCCATTTCTTAATTTGGGATTTGTGCATTCACTTTACACACTTACCACCTCTAATACCCACACTTGGGCTCAAACAAAGCAGCAGCATCAGAAAAGGGTATCTATTTATGAAGAGTACTATTAGCTTATCAGTGGTAAATATGCACTCGCACTGTGAAGAAGCTTTTGCTAGATTAATAAATTTGTCTCTGAAGGCATACGCTTGACTCCTGCTAGATAGATATATCGAGAGGGGCGGGGAGAGAAGAATCCATGGGGAAATATGTCACTTAGCAAAGGCCATGCAGTCTCGAGGAAAGGATTTCATCTCACGTGCACAGTTGCAGAAGACTAGCCCTGTCGCTACAGGATTGTGGTGGATTTACAGATGTAGTAAGAAGACGCGAACTGCCTGATATCACTTTGACTATTCAAAAAAATCTGGTTATAAGCTTTTAAACGGGAAGGTGTCTACGCAATTATATATTTCCTAAACATCTGATGAACCCCTCCTTCAGCGCCCCCAACACACACCAGAAAAGAAAAAAATCTAATGTAATTTGTTTTCCTCCAAAAAAAACAATTAATGTAAGCAGAATCTCTGAAATGAGAAATTACAAAAATTTTTATTTTTTTTTTTTTTGAGAATTTTTGTGTTAATTTTTGTAAAAATAAATTATTTATAAGAGGAGAAGTAAAATTTAAAATAAAAATTTTAAAAAGTGGGTGATTAAATACGCCCTAATTTCGCACCTGCTGATTTGTTTACATTCGGGTTTGTTAAATGCCTTAGTTCAACTTGCAACTTAAAAAAAAGAAAAAAGAAAAATGACCCCATACGGTGCATATTAGAAGATAACAATTAGCTCCGGTAAAAAAGAAAAAGAAAACCAAGCAAAAGAACATTTAGCATTAGGTCCCAAAATTCGCCCTGCTCTGAACTTTCAACTTGCCATATATCAGCACATACACGTATAAGAAAGGACTGCAGAGGGCAAGGTTAAGGCTGAAGCGCAAGTAAGCACAAACCGAGTCCGCTTGCTCCGGCGGACAGAGGAAGCAGAGCCCGTTTAACGCAGATTAGTGTGAGAGTGCCATAACCGAAAGTGTATTGGGGGGAGTTGAAAGAGAGGGCAGACTCGCGTAAGATAGACCGTGGGAATCTTCGAATCACTCAACTTGGTTGCGGTCGCTCTTCTGCTTCACAACTATTATTTGCGTGTTTCGTACGGTCTATCCAACGCTAATCTGCAATCTCACCGCTCTCTCAGCGATATGCGTTTTGATTTGTACTCCCTTAATTCCTCTCCCCTCCCGCTGCCACCTCAGCCACGTCGCCCCTGCAGTTGCCAGTCATCAAGATTTACTTTCTGCAGTTCTGAAGTTAATTTTTGTTCACTAATAGTATCGAGCTCGGAAGTATAATCGATTTCGATGTTTCTATTCTTTGATTATCTCCTTGCTTTCTTTTTGTCTTTTTTTCAATTACTTTTACGGTAAAAGACAATTTTCTCTATTGTAGTGCTTATTCATTGTACCTTATAAAGTTCTGCTGTAATACTCTTGGAACAATCAGATAGAAAATAATCCAAAAGGAGAAGAAGGAAACTAATAATGGATGATGAGGCTAGGGTTTTAGGCACCGCTGATCTTCCCGCGGGGAATGCGAGGTCATACTGGCTTGATGCTTGTGAGGACATCTCCTGTGATGAGTTTATCCACAATTTTGTGGATTTCGGCACTGCACCTGGTGCTTCTCTGCTCCCAGAACCAGTATGTGCTACGTCCAACCAGGATGACAGCAGCCTCGACGATCCTTGCTTCTTTCGCGGAATTGATCAGATTCTAGACAGCATAAAAAATGGCGAGGGTTTGCCTTCCAACTGCGGCAGCAATAAACTTGATCATTACTCGTCTGCTGTCCCCAACGAGCATTTGGCTCTAGCTTCTGAAATTACAGTTTCCAACGGCTTGCATAACAACAACTATGGCAATAAAAGCCATGCCCACCATGTAGCGCCAGCTGCAGCTACTGGGAGCAATCTCGGTGAGAGCCTAGAGAATTCATCGGGCTGTAAACGAAATGTTTGTAGTTATGGAGGTGAACATGATTCTTTAGTTGGGGATGAAAGCTGTGGCAATGGCAAGAGGCCACGGCTTGCTGAAGCCAAGATTGAGAGGAGGGGACGCCAGATACCTTTGGTTAGGAAGAGGCGCCGTGATTGGGATGATTTGGATTCACGGCAGAGAGATCAAGTAAGAAGAAGAGAACAACGTTATGGCAGTAGCAGGAAAGACAGGGATTGGAAGGAAGCAAGGGGTTATTGGGAAAGGGACAAAGGAAAAAATGAGATGGTATACCGCTTGGGTTCATGGGAAGCTGATCAAACGGATGAGGAAAAGATGTCTGCAGAAACGAGCTGCCAAAGCAATGCAGGGACTGGAAAGAAACCTGAAGAGCAGAAGGAAAAAGTCAAACTCCCTGAAGAGCAGGCCCGCCAATACCAACTGGATGTTCTTGAACAAGCCAAGAAGAAAAACACTATCGCTTTTCTTGAAACCGGGGCAGGAAAGACACTGATTGCTGTCCTCCTGATAAAGAGCGTATGCAGTGAAATGCAGAAACAGAACAAGAAAATGCTGGCGGTGTTTCTGGTTCCTAAAGTTCCATTGGTTTACCAGGTAATATCTCAGAGCAAAGATTTGCATATATAGACTTCTTCTATCGGGTCTTTGATTGTTTTCTTTACTATTTACTCAACCTGCAGCAAGCAGAAGTAATTCGTGAGAGAACTGCTTTTCAAGTTGGTCATTATTGTGGTGAAATGGGCCAAGATTTTTGGGATGCACGAAGGTGGCAACGGGAATTTGAAACCAAACAGGTGGTTTTGACTTTCCACTTATTACAGGGGTTAATATTCTCTGTGTAACTACTTCATCCTAGATTTATCCTGTCATGGTGACAAAATCTTCTCTATAATTCATAAACTACTTCATGCTATTCAGATATTGATTTTGGACTTGGAAATTATCTCATCAGCTAATGAAGCTTGCACATGAAATGGTTATTCTTTGTCCAGCAGAAGATCCTAGTGAAGAGTGTTAATGATTAACAATGTAAATATGCTTGAAATAACCCATAAAGAACTTTTGCTTTCAACATCTTGTGTCAGTTTTGTCTATGGTAAAGGACTAAAGTGCAAAACAGGAGCTGTTTGCTTTGTGGTAAATGGTAATTGCTTGTCTTAGAAGTTTTGCAACTTTCTTGTAGGTTTTAGGGTTACAAATATGGGTTCCATATCCTTGTACTTGGATGTTATTTCTTGGTTGTGACAATGGATGCATCAATGTTCTTGGCCAACTATAGGATATATATGGGAGCAAAAGATCAAATACATATAACCAGATCTTTCTTGTGAGAAAAATACACATGTTGCATTGTGTCTCTGTATCATCTTAGCTTTTCTTTGGACTTGTGTTGCTCTCTCTTCTTTTTCTTTTTTTGGTCTAATATTGTTTTTAGTTTTCTATATGTTATTGATGTCTGACTTTCTTTCATGGAGTGAACAGAGAAGAAGAATACTACTACAGGTTGATTTTCACTTAATATAACTTGAGAAATATTCTTATGGTTAGTGATTTCTCATATTGCAGGTTTTGGTAATGACAGCTCAAATTCTTCTGAATATTCTCAGACATAGCATAATAAAAATGGAGGCAATCAATCTCCTTATTCTGGACGAATGTCATCATGCGGTGAAGAAACATCCATACTCTTTAGTGATGTCTAAGTTCTATCATACCACGCCAAAGGAGAAGAGGCCGGCTGTCTTTGGAATGACAGCTTCTCCTGTTAACTTAAAGGGTATCTTCTTGTTGTTGTTGTTGTTGTTGTTCTTCTTCTTCTTCTTCTTTGGGTAATGACATAGAGGTTACCTTCCAAAATTCTGCCTTTTCTATTAGTTTCTTTGTTGATGGATGGCTTCATGAAGGAATCTTCTTTTTGTTTCTGAATAATTTTTGAAGCTTAAGTCAAGTTTCTTCTCCCCAAAAAATACTTCTCACTGCTATGGATTTTTAGTGGTTACCTTCCTCAGAAACTGTTGCTGCTTATTGATCATGCAGGTGTTTCTAGCCAAATGGATTGTGCAGTAAAGATTCGTAATCTTGAAAGTAAACTAGACTCTGTTGTTTGTACTATAAAGGACCGGAAAGAGCTGGAGAAGCATGTGCCGATGCCTTTAGAAGTAGTGGTGGAGTATGATAAAGCAGCTATCCTATGGTCTCTCCATGAACAAATAAAGCAAATGGAGCTTGCAGTTGAAGCAGCAGCTCAATCAAGTTCCAGGAGGAGCAAATGGCAATTTATGGGAGCAAGAGATGCTGGAGCTAAGGAAGAGCTCCGCCAAGTATATGGTGTCTCTGAAAGAACTGAAAGTGATGGTGCTGCCAATTTGATACAAAAGTTGAGGGCCATCAACTATGCACTTGGTGAATTAGGACAGTGGTGTGCTTATAAGGTGAAATATCTCAATGCTTACTAATTACTTCCCCTTTATGCCAATTTTGATCAGACAATTGAGATTTGATAAATGTATGCACCTTTACTTTTTCTCTTTGTAGGTTGCACTGTCCTTTTTAACTGCTTTGCAAAATGATGAAAGGGCTAATTATCAGCTTGATGTCAAATTTCAAGAATCCTACTTAAATGAAGTTGTTTCTCTCTTGCAATGCCAATTATCCGAGGGTGCCGTCTGTCAGAGTAACTCAGAAGGTTTGCACATGGATAATAGCAAGACTTCTGATCGGAGAGGGACCGAGGAGGTAGAGGAGGGTGAACTTCCTGGCAGTCATGGTAGGTGCTTCCTGATCTTGTTCATCTTGCTTTGCAGATGGGTGATATACATTGTCATATTGCTTGTTGATCAGTTGCTCTCTCCTGGATCTAGTTGTTTATTCTGGGATATCTCTTCGTTTGAGTTTTGAGTTCACATGGAGAATACGGGGTGGGTTTTGCTTTGCCATTGCTTTGTCTGAATAAAGTAAGGGAAAGAAAAGGCAGGTAGAGGAAAGTTGAATTGGTTCATTATATGTTTTTTGGTTTTAAGGAAAAGAAATTGAAGGAAACTATAAATGGGTGGTTACTGAAATTTAATAGGCAGTAAAACTTTCTGCAAGTAAAAATGTGACTTGCTTGCTTTTTCTTCTATCCAAATGTTATCTAATAGTCCATTCTTTGCTTTGACATGTGAAGAGAATTAATTTCAATTTTCTCCAGACATTGTGTGGAGGTGTCTTCAATTTGATACAGTACTGATTAAGTGAATATTTGACTTGATTTAAGCAAAGCATTTATACACATGGCACAGAACCTAACATGCTTGTGTTGAATATCTGTTGTACTGACATTGCATATCAGTTAAAGTTAAATCCTTAATCTTTACAAACTAAAATTTTTTTCCCCGTCCACAAAAAGAAATAAGTTAGAAAGATTTCTCTCTTGGGAATTCTCTGGTAATTTGTAAGAATGTAGCAGGTGATACAGACATTTCCAGATTATTTACAGGGAGCACCAGATACTTTACTGTATGTAAAAAACACACATTCTGTGGTTAAAATGATGTCTCTTGACAGTTTACATGAGTAAAAGGAACTTGCCCATATGTCAAATTGTTTAGACTACTTTTAGATATGTGAACAATACTTTCTTAAAGTTCAGTCTTTCTGCTTCTAATATATGCCTATGTTTATATAGTCATTTAAATAATTGTGATTTTTTATGGCATTGACAAGATTAGAAAATTAAAAAAAATAAAAATCAAATTATGAAATTAAAACTTAAACTTGTACCTTAGTGGGACAAAAAACACAAGAAACCTTCTAATAGTGAACTGATAAGGAGACATAAAAATATGCGAATTGCATAGAAGGATAAGTGAATGAGAGGGCTAAGGATGCATTTTAGATTGGTTTTCATTATGAAAACTAAGGCAGTTTTTCCAACTTTTTCCACTCTTGAGTCCAACCTCTCTTCTCAAAGTCAATTCACCTTTTTCATTTTCAAAACAACAATTCTCAAAAGAAAACCAATCTAGATACACCCTAAGAAGTCACATGCACAAATGAATCAGTAAAATCATAAAGTGGCATGAGTGGCCCAGTGGTAAAAGAGAGAAAGACTTTTGTATTTGTGTGGAAATAAGTAAAAGAAAGGGAGAAATAGTAAGAGTGATAGTGACAAAACACAGAACATAGTTTATAAGATAGAAAATTTCACAATCTGACTAAGAAAGCAGTTGTCTAGAGCAACAACCAACTTGCCAGCATTAATTTTCTACTTCCTCGAATAATGGCTTTGAAACTTGTGCATTTTGATGTTTCCCATTGTATTTATGTTGATATGCCTATGTGATATAGTTGTTTCTGGTGGGGAACATGTTGATGTGGTCATTGGAGCTGCTGTTGCTGATGGGAAAGTGACCCCGAAGGTGCAGTCTTTGATTAAAATACTTCTGAAGTATCAGAATACAGATGATTTCCGAGCAATTGTCTTTGTTGAACGTGTTGTTGCTGCTTTAGTTCTTCCAAAGGTTTACCATTTTACGCTATTCGTCTTCTTCTGTTTTGGATTCTTCACATGCCAATGCTTCATTTCTAAGAATATTTTGTCAAGAGTGTAGGTCTTTGCAGAACTTCCTTCTCTGAGATTTATCAAGTCAGCAAGTTTGATTGGCCATAACAACAGTCAAGAAATGCGAACATGCCAAATGCAAGACACAATAGCAAAATTCAGAGATGGCCGGGTATGCTTCACTTCTGATTAATTCAACCATGCAGAACAGTGTGATCTTGTTCTTCTTCTTACAGGTTGCACTCGATATGCAGATTACATTGTTGGTTGCCACTAGTGTTGCTGAGGAAGGACTTGATATTCGACAATGCAATGTTGTCATTCGCTTTGACCTCGCAAAAACTGTTTTAGCTTACATTCAGTCCAGGGGTCGTGCAAGAAAGCCAGGATCTGATTACATCTTGATGGTTGAAAGGTAACAGCGCATCTTTTGCATTGCCTGCAAATCTGATTATTGTCTGTCGATGGAAGGTTAAGTAACGAAGGTTTGATAGTTACTTTTAACAAATTCTTTTGTAGAGGAAACTTGTCTCACGAAGCGTTTCTAAGAAATGCCAGAAACAGTGAGGAAACCTTGCGAAAAGAAGCAATTGAGAGGACTGATATTAGTCATCTTAAGGATTCATCGAAGTTGGGGGAGGCAATACAAGGTACAGTGTATAAGGTGGAGTCAACTGGTGCTGTTGTGAGCTTAAACTCTGCTGTTGGCCTGATCCACTTCTACTGTTCACAATTACCCAGTGACAGGTTTTAATTTCTTTTTTACTGTGAATAATTGCATCGGTCCTGATGATATCATTTTCTTTGGTTGGTTGCCTCTAGTTTCTTAGTTTTTCCTTCCATTTGTCTTAGGTATTCAATTCTTCGTCCTGAGTTCATAATGCAGCGTCATGATAAGCCAGGGGGCCCCTCTGAATATTCATGTAGGCTTCAACTCCCCTGCAATGCACCATTTGAAGAACTCGAGGGACCTTTGTGCAGTTCTATGCGTCTTGCGCAACAGGCATGCTACTCTTGAGTCATTGACTTTATTAAATCCCATTGGATAGCTTGTTTACAAAATTGTTTGTTATGGGACTTGGACAATCCTCCCCCTCTTAAGGTGCCTTTTGAGGTTGGAGTTGGGTCTAAATCCAGTTTTCACAATGTTAATTTGCCTTAGTTATAGCAGAATACTTTTTCATTAGACTGGATTATTTGCAGGCTGTCTGTTTGGCTGCTTGTAAGAAGCTGCACGAGATGGGATCATTTACTGACATGCTTTTGCCTGATAAGGGCAGTGGGGCAGACACTAAAAAGCTTGAACAAAATGATGAAGGAGATCCCCTTCCTGGAACTGCTAGGCATAGGGAATTCTACCCAGAAGGTGTTGCTAATGTTCTTCGGGTTAGTTCCTAAAGAGCTCTACTTTAGATTGTCCGTCTTAAGTTATCCCACAAAAGACACGACCACTGACACATTTGTTTATGTATGGTACTCATTGACGATTGATATGTGTGCATATCTATATTATTAATATATCATAATTCCTTTGTTTTCTCTCTTTTTTTTTTTTAAAATCAATTGATGTTTATTTCATATTTGATGTGTTTTCTTCCTTCCTATGCATATGCTTATTTTCCTGGGTAAAGGGGGGAAAATTATTTGTTATTACATGTTAGTGCCTGGTAGTGGGAGCATTATGGAGTCTAATTGCTTTTGATAGGAATATGGACTGTAGGATAATACAAATTTCAGAAATAATGGGAGCGCTTAATTTTTTGGAGTAGTATGATGGACCTGCGTAAGAAATACTTCTTATTTCATCCTTTGTCTTCAGTTCTTTCTCTACCTCTATACTATTGATAGGCCTTTGGGAAGCATCTGAAAAATACACAGAATTCATTAGCCAATTTCTCCTGTTTAGTACTTGTAGAAGCTTTAGACATGAAAGTTTACAAATATTTATCTTCCTCATTCTCTGAATTGCGTGTGGAAGAAAGTTTACAAATGTTTGCCTACAGGTGCTCCATGGGTGTCGGGAACCTAAAATTCTCTTATATTGGAATCTTTATGGCCTTGCAGGGAGAATGGATATTATCAGGGAAAGAGAGTTGTGATAACTCCAAAACTTTCAATCTTTACATGTATGGAGTCAAATGCATAAATGTTGGTTTCTCAAAAGATCCTTTCTTAACCCAAGTTTCAGATTTTGCTGTGCTTTTTGGCAATGAGCTGGATGCAGAGGTCCCTCTATTCTTCTTCCCTTCCTCTCCTTATTAACTGATTCAGATCCCTATACAGACACTAAAAGAAGAAAAAAAAAGGGGTGGTGGTGGTGGTGGTGGTGTGTGTTTACTTTGTTGCTGCTGACATCTCTTGTTGGCAGGTGTTATCGATGTCAATGGATCTATTTATTGCACGAACTATGATAGCAAAGGCTTCTCTTGTTTATCAAGGACCACTAGAAATTACTGAAGTTCAGGTTCAGTGGTTCTTATTCATCTTTTACTTATTTTTCTCTTTTTTACTTAATATCTGCTTGAACAAAAATCTAACTCATGCAGTTAGCTTTGCTTAAGAGCTTCCATGTAAGACTCATGAGCGTAGTATTAGATGTTGACGTTGAACCATCTACTACTCCATGGGATTCTGCAAAGGCATATCTATTTGTCCCTGTTGCTGGCAATGGATCTATAGATCCAGGAGAAAACATTGACTGGGATTTGGTTGAGAAAATAACGAAGACAGATGCATGGAGCAATCCCCTTCAGAGGGCTCGACCAGATGTATATCTTGGCACAAACGAGCGGGCTCTTGGAGGAGACAGGAGAGAATATGGATTTGGGAAATTACGCCATGGTATGGCTTTTGGTCTAAAATCGCATCCTACATACGGTATTAGGGGAGCTGTTGCACAGTTTGATGTGGTGGAAGCCTCTGGTTTGGTTCCAGGCCGGAATGCCATTGCAGCTTCTTCTGAGGTTGATTTGTGCAAAGGTAAACTTATGATGGCAGACTGTTGTGTTAGTGCAGAGGATTTAGTTGGAAAGGTTATAACTGCAGCTCATTCTGGAAAGAGATTTTATGTTGATTCTGTACGGTATGATATGACGGCAGAAAATTCATTTCCTAGGAAAGAGGGTTATCTTGGGCCACTGGAGTATAGCTCTTATGCTGATTACTACAAACAAAAGTAAGCATCTGAATACATGCCTTATGAAACCAAATAAACATATTGTTTTATACCTTTTTAGAAAAGTTAGATTTAAACAATTTGAATGTGTTCCTTAAAATGCAAGGTTGCTGCTTTCTATATTAGAGGTGATAGGTTTCCTACATGGAAGTTGCTCCTCTGCTGGCAGGATAAGGCTGTCTTAACACACAGGTTAACTTGAGTGTCACGTATTAGATTTTCCCTTTCTTTAAAGAAGAATTTTGGGAAAATGTATATGTAAAGTTGCTGTTGTTTTGGTTTTGCCAAGTGGGAAACAACTGAAAATACACCTGAAAATAAAATGACTATTAAGTACAATACATATGACTATGGATTTTATACACCTTAAAATAAAATGACTATTAAGTACAATACATATGACTATTGGATATCGTACTTGGTCCTTCCAACTAAGGGAACTGGTCTGTAAGAAAAGGGTAGTGATGTTGTGGTGTAGTTAAAAAGGTTACTTTGGTAATGCTATTTCTTTGATTATCTAACGAAAAGGAAGGAATAGGCAATCATTTGATTGAAAGTGAATTGGGTAACAAAGTTCTATTGTTGAAATAGCTTAATATTGTGATTATATTTCTCTAATTTCGAATGAAAGAGAATGATTGAGGAAAACATTTAATCTCAAATGCCCTTTTTGGTTAGCTGCTAACATTTGCTTAACTATGATATGAGGGCTGGGCGGTCAGGATGCACCATATTTTGTGCTCAATGAATAGAAAACTTATCTTGGTTAGGAAGTGAGTATAAACTACTTTCAAGTGGGATACTTCTGGCTTTGTTGGGCCATGAAGCATGTCTTCTTCGCCTCTCACCCTTACTAGTTTACTAATTCTTCCAGACTAGGAAAGTTTCTATTCGTCAAGTACAATATGGTGCATTTTGGCTGTTCAGTCCAAAAATACTTACAGGTATGGAGTTGGTTTGATCTTTAAACAACAACCATTAATTAGAGGCCGTGGTGTTTCGTATTGCAAGAATCTTCTATCTCCGAGATTTGAGCACTCAGAATGTATGTACTTGCCTGTTCCTTATGATGATTCATCTCTCTTACCATCGTTCTATCGTTGAACTAACTTAGTTTTGATTTGGCCTTATAGCTCTCGAGAAGGAATTTGATGAGAGCCTTGATAAGACATATTATGTTTTTCTCCCTCCAGAGCTCTGTTTTATACATCCGCTTCCCGGATCACTAGTTCGGGGTGCTCAGAGATTGCCCTCAATTATGAGGAGGGTTGAAAGTATGCTGCTTGCTGTGCAGCTTAAGCATACCATCAATTATCCTGTCCCTGCTTTAAAGGTGTGCTTTAGTAACTTAGATAATGTTAAATTCATGGTTAGAATCTTATATGATGCTTGAACTTTGATTTTTACAGATCTTGGAAGCTCTCACTGCTGCTTCATGTCAGGAGACATTTTGCTATGAACGAGCGGAATTATTGGGCGATGCTTATCTAAAGTGGGTTGTTAGTCGATTTCTATTCCTCAAGTATCCTCAAAAACATGAAGGTCAGCTCACTAGGTTGAGACAGCAAATGGTTAGTAATATGGTACTCTATCATTATGCTTTAAATAAAGGGCTTCAGTCATACATCCAAGCAGATAGGTTTTCTCCATCTAGATGGGCAGCTCCTGGGGTGCTGCCTGTCTTTGATGAGGATATAAAGGAAGCAGACTCATCATTATTTGATGAAGAGTCTCATCTTGATGAGACTGCAGCACGAAAAGATCAAAATTATGATGGTTACGGAGATGAGGAAATTGAAGATGGAGAGCTAGAAAGTGATTCAAGTTCATACCGAGTCCTGTCTAGCAAAACACTGGCAGATGTTGTGGAAGCACTGATTGGTATATATTATGTTGAAGGTGGGAAAACTTCTGCAAACCACCTAATGAAATGGATTGGAATTGAGTTAGATTTTGATACCAAGGAGATTGAATATATGAATATGCCAAGTAATGTTCCAGAATGTGTTTTGAGGAGTGTTAACTTCGATGCATTAGAAGGTGCTTTGAATATCAAATTCGATGATAAGGGCCTATTAGTAGAGGCTATTACTCATGCTTCACGCCCATCTTCTGGAGTGTCTTGTTACCAACGACTTGAGTTCGTAGGTGATGCTGTTCTTGACCATCTGATTACAAGACACCTATTCTTTACCTATACAGATCTACCTCCAGGACGCTTAACTGATTTGCGTGCAGCAGCTGTAAACAATGAAAATTTTGCACGTGTTGCTGTTAAACATAATCTTCATGTACATCTGCGACATGGATCAAGTGCTCTTGAAAAGCAGGTCTATTTCTTGCTTTTGATGTGATTACCTCATGTGTGAATCTTTCTACTTTGTCCAGGAAAGAACTCAGCAAAGATGATGTCTTTCTTATACTTGCTCTCATTTGCAGATTCGAGACTTTGTGAAAGAGGTCCAAAATGAACTCTCGAAGCCTGGGTTTAACTCCTTTGGTTTAGGAGACTGCAAAGCTCCAAAAGTTTTGGGTGATATTGTCGAATCAATTGCTGGTGCCATCTTCCTCGACAGTGGTTGTGATACTACTGTTGTTTGGAAGGTTAGTTCAACCACAAGAGTGTAGGAAAATGTTCAATATGGTTTTGTTATTGATTTCTTCAATGTTTCTCCTGGAATACCTCATACTCCCCACAGAAGCCGGGGCCCTTTCTATCTCTTTCTTTCCACTTGCTTATTGTAATGAATGAGGTCTTTGGGTATAAAATTTTATTTGAGCCACTCTCGTTTTTAGGTCTTCCGACCCCTATTGCATCCGATGGTCACTCTGGAAACTCTCCCAATGCATCCTGTTAGAGAACTACAAGAGAGGTGCCAACAGCAGGCTGAAGGACTCGAGTACAAAGCCACTCGAAGTGGTAATTTGGCTACTGTTGAAGTTTATGTTGATGGTGTAAAAGTTGGAATTGCTCAGAATCAACAGAAGAAAATGGCACAGAAATTGGCGGCTAGGAATGCACTTGTTACTCTCAAAGAGAAGGAGATAGCTGAAGCTAAAAGTAGTGACAATAGCAAGAAAATGAAGAACGGTAGCCAAACGTTTACCAGGCAAACCCTGAATGATATCTGTCTCCGTAGAAATTGGCCAATGCCATTGTATCGGTGAGAAAATTCTTCATGATCTAGTTGCTTCAACATATACTCTCAGTAAACAATTGTGCAGTACTGCATTTTGTTGTTTTTTTAAATGATTTCTAAAAAGTTCCGTCATTATAGGTGTGTCCACGAAGGTGGCCCTGCACATGCAAAAAGGTTTACATTTGCAGTGCGTGTGAATACTTCTGATAGGGGATGGACGGATGAATGCATAGGAGAGCCCATGCCCAGTGTCAAGAAGGCCAAGGATTCTGCTGCAGTTCTATTATTGGAACTTCTTAGTAAATGGTATTCATGATATGTTCTTTGAGCACTAATGTATGCAAATCATGCCCATGTTGAAGTTCCATTGACAAGGAGTGAAAGGACTCGTAGGTTTTGCCTTGAAATTAGCATTGCATGACTATGGAGAGCGGAGATTGATGATGTTCTGGATTGTAAGAGTTTATGTCCGTGTCTATTTGTGTTACTGCTGTCAGGCTTTTTTATTTTTTTATGGGAGGAGAGAGGGGGGTGGGGGGGGTGGGGGAGGCTTTTATTTATGCAAAGGAGCTATTACAAAATAGTCACCCAAAAAAAGAGCTATTACAAAAAAAACTGGAATCGAATTGTGTAGTACATATTTAAGTAATTCTTTAGTCTCGAGGAGTTATAAAGTGAGCGTGTAAGGTACTATTTATATTACAATCCAAAATAGACAAGAGGAGTGGAGTTATAAAGTGAGGGTATAAGGTACTTTTTATATTATCATCCAAAATAAACAGAGGGGTAATTTGGAGAATTAAACAAAAATTTCTTCTGTTTTGGCATCCTTTTAACATGCTTTGCATGCTTATCTGTAACTTGTTTGGGGTATACTTGGATTGGGTTTCACACGGAACTCAATGTAAATTTCTTATATCACATCTCATTTTTTTTCTCACAAAAATTTCTCTCTCCTGAAATTCAAGACAAAAAATCTCAAAATCAAACTCTATCCAATCACACCCTTGATTTCCCTAAATGTGTGAGTTAGGGTCTTGGTCAGGATTTGGGCAAAAAGGGATTTTGCAATCATGGTAATATTTTATTTTTAAATTAAATTTAAAATTTTAAATATAAAATTTATATTTATTTTTATTTAAAATAAAAATTTTAAAATTTAACGACATCTAATCATATATATATATTTCTGACATTGAGTGGGTTTTCGAACGGCTAAAAAGCCATTTTGGAGTCTGTATTTAGCTTCAATTTGTTTATCCCCATGTGCATTGCAAGGTACAGTCCGGTCAAGGTATTTTGATTTGATATTCCAAAAGCCGTCTACCTAAATGGTCCCTATGGAGTCTCCCCAGTCCCTCAGTCCCAGGATTTCTATTTATAGATCCATATGTATTTAATTTAATAAAATTCTATGGTGGAGGGATACATTTAATTTGAATTTGAGCACATACATGCACTTATAATGAACTCAATAATACAACTCATTATACTTTTTGAAAGAAAATTGTTAGCATCTCAGTAATTAAAGGCAATCTTGTTTCTTTTTAACTATTGATGCTGGCGAGTAAAAATAAAAAGTCAAGACTGGAAAATATTGAGTATAACAAATTATGAATATTGATACTGGTATGTGAGTTTTGTAGCAATTACATTAATAAAAGAACAAGATGAATGATAAACTTGAACGAATATAAATATACATAGTGATCGAACTTAATTAGTTTAAATAATTAATTCTTAATGAAACATACTTTGTTCTAGATGTCAAATCTAAACGGTAATAGCTTTCCTCTTCAGACCTCCAAGCATGTGGGTCGGTAGGCACGAATTAGATTCGGCCCAAACCCATCAATGAGGAATGCAGTCAGAGGGTGTGTATTTTTTTTTTTGTATTGCTGTACAAACTTCATTTTGTTCATATCTTCCTCAAATTTTGGCTCTATTTTGTGAGTTTATTTGAGAATTCAGTCAATTTTGATTTACAATTCTTTAATTTATATCAACATATTACTAGATAGACATGGATATTGGTAGATGCACTTATATTTGGGTAGGCAATCTAAGATAATATCAAAATGTCTCAAAATAAAAATTAATGAAAATTTAGATCATAAAGTTAAAAAACCACGTAAAATAGAATTCTCAAATAAAGTTATGGCAAGAATTATAAGATCCTTTTTCTAATAATCTAGTTGTGCAAAATTGAATGTTATATTTTGACTTGGTAAGGAATTAAGAAGAGTATTTTGATTATGAATAAATTAGGAAAATTGGCGTTATTGATCTTTAATATTTTTTTATTTGGTATGTTTAGTTCCTATTGTTTTGTTTTATAATTTTTCATCCCTGATGTTTTTTTGAGAGCCAGATGCAAGCCTGAAATTAATATTTTAATTAGCATTACATATTCTGTTGTACTTTTAAGATGCTAAAATAAAAGCTAGAGAACACATTGCATCTACAAAACAAGTTCTTCTCAAATATGAATACGTCAATCAAGCAACAAAGATTCCTTGTTTTGCAAACTTTCTTCTTTTTTCTTATTTGGACTTGATTTGAAATCACAAAAATGATGTTTTTTTTTAAAAAACAAATTCACTCTAAATCTCACATCTTCTCTTATAAATAATTTTATCTTTTTTATTTTCAAAACAAAAATTCTCAAAGGAAAACTAATCCACCTTCAAGCAGCTCAGTTCGGAATTATGGGCAAAACCTTATGCATTGTTAGTGGTCTGATACAAACAAAACTTAAAAGGCGGTCGGTGTAGAAGAGAAGTTCGTATAAAGTTGATTAAGGAGTATGGAGAAGACGAATACTCCTATTTTGCTGCGACTTAACTTTCTTGTTCTTTTTGGTTCAGTAAGGCGTGTTCTTATGCCTAGAATAGTTTATTGATAGATAGGCTTTCGACGATTCTTTGCACCAAAAAGATGTATATTTATAAAAATATAATAAACACACATAAAATGAGCTTTGCTATTCAATTGGATCTAAATCGTGTTTTTAGGAATACAGCCTATGATTAAGAATCATTCAAAATATCATACTCTTATCTTTCGCTTTAAGTTCCACTTCATCACCTTATATAATTACGCTAGAAAGTATATATATAAACCCCAAGTTGAAGGACAATTTCTTTATTTCTCAGTTTCTTTTTGTTGTTCTCTACCACTAGGAAGCAAGTTTCTTCTTCACTTTTTTTTCAAATATTTCTTCTGACTTCAGGTAATAATTGCTAACCCCAAATTCAAGTTCTGGTTAGCTCGTTGAATCTTTGGACTTATAAGATCTTTATCTATATCTAATTTCAATCATCTATATATTTATGTTCTATTTGACAAAAGAAAATGAGCAATGAGGAGAGCGATGATCCTCGACACCCAGCTCCGCATCTAAATGAGAGAATTCTATCATCTTTATCAAGGAGAACAGTGGCTGCCCATCCTTGGCATGATCTAGAAATTGGTACGACTTAAAACTGTTAGTGTCTATGATTAATTAATCAATCACTATCTAAAAATATTATATGATCTTTATGTAGGACCTCAAGCGCCACACATTGTTAATTGCGTAAGTTTTGAACGCTTCAAGTATGTAATATTTGAGTTTCATATATGTGTTGTGTAAAGTAATAAAATAGAATGTGTGTTTTTTTTTTCTTTGAAGGCAAAATAGGATGTGCTTTTAAGAAATTTACATTTGGTAGTCTGCACTTTCATATGATTCCCCTACTCTTCTAGTACCTTTCCGCTGGGGCAAATAGCATATGATTCCAGTCCAGCAATTTTCCAGAGTTTTCTATTAAGCTTTGCTGACATTGTAATATGCAACAGGTTGTTGAGATCACAAAAGGAAGTAAAGTCAAATATGAACTTGACAAGAAGACTGGACTAATTAAGGTAGGAACAGAACCAATTATGAACTTAGGTAAACAAAAAAAGAATGAAAAAGAAAAAGAGTAGGAACATCATCATTCTAGCTATAAACTTGATCAGTTTTTCATTAATTATGATTGGCTGTCCATTGTTAATTGTTGCTATTAACTATGACTGATAAATATCTGCAGGTTGATCGGGTCTTATATTCATCAGTTGTCTATCCGCATAACTATGGGTTCATTCCGCGTACGCTATGTGATGACAATGACCCATTGGACGTTCTCATCCTCATGCAGGTTGCTTCAATGCTGCAATTATGATTTAGATAAAAATTTTTAACCTTCCGAATTTTAATGCTAAACGAGGTAATATTGACTGGTTGCTATTATGATTTGCCCCAACTTTTTTATGCGAAGAGATATTCATTGAGTTGATTTCCTATTCGCACATTTTTGCTCCGAAGGTAAAGTCAATTGTGTATATATTAATATTCTTACCCTTCCACATTCACCATGGTTGGAACATTCTTCAACTGAATTTATTAGTTCTTCGTATCTTGATTTCACGTGTGTTTGGAGTAGGAGCCAGTCCTTCCTGGTTGCTTTCTTAGAGTTCGGGCCATTGGACTGATGCCTATGATTGATCAGGTATTTACATGTTAAAATTAAGTTACTATCTTTTTTTTTTCAAAATAGAATATCTATACTTTTATTTATTTTCAATAAGAAAATAGATACTCAATTTTGTATTGAAAAAATATTATATCGATATTTCTTATAGGATATTTTCATAACGATAAAATATTTAAATTATTTCTCATTTTGAAAACAGGGTGAGAAAGACGATAAGCTAATTGCAGTTTGCGCTGATGATCCAGAGTATAGGCACTATACCGACATCAAAGAACTTTCTCCTCATCGCCTAACCGAAATTCGACGTTTCTTTGAAGATTGTATTAATTTTTACTATCTTTTGGATTTGGTTTTTTATTTTCATCTCTATAACTAGCATACCTTTTTAAGATTTGTAACATGAGTGCTTTAAATTATTTTGTGCTAACAAATTTAATTTGTACAGATAAGAAGAATGAAAATAAAGAGGTTGCAGTCGATGACTTTTTACCTTCACAGACTGCTATTGATGCTATTCAGTACTCCATGTAAGTGTATTCCAAAGTTTTAGATAATCACAGAACATCCTTCTTCACCGTCTTCAAGCCTATCAAAAGATCAGTAATTCTAATTGATCAGGAAAGAAAACTAAAGGTGCAAATAAGCAAAGATTTGCAACTTCATTTATAAATTGGTGAAATTTTCTAGAGGTAGGAGGGGCTTTTGAGGATTGCGTCAAATTTTTTGAACTTCTAAAAAGGTTTTCAGGATCTTATATCCGGTGGCGGACGCATGTATTGTACATGTTGGGAGTAGCCTTGGCTCCTATTTTTTGGAAAAAAGAAAAGGGAAGTGATATTTTCACTCCCCTTTTAGTATCTTTTACTCTCTTTTTTTTTCTATAATTAAAATAACCTTAATATCTATAAAAAGTTTCAAATTTTCAACTCAAGCATTGTTCAAAAGATTAGCTATAGACATTAAAATCTTTTCATTTATAAAAAAAGTGAGATGACAGTGAAAGAAATTAAAAGTAGAGTGAGAATATCATTTCTAAAAAAAGTTACTAACTATATTGAAGGTATCAAATATACCAATATATATATATATATCATTTCTAAAAAAAGTTACTAGCTATATTGAAGGTATCAAATATACCAATATATATATATATATATAAACATATATACATCATGACTTCTCCAAAATGGCAAGTATATTTTGCACATTTCTCTATTTTTAAAATATATTAATTGTTAGGTCACTATTATTTATTGTCTTTATTTTAAGGCAACATTAAGATAGTTTTCATTTCGTTAAGTACTTTGGAGATAAATCAATACTTTTGTTATTTAAATATATCTTGATATTTCACCCTATTCACGTAGATATAAAAAATCTTATTGGTAATTACTTTTATATTTCACGATAGTATATAATTATTTTTTACCCCTAGAGTTACGTGCAAACAATAAATTGTTATTGGCAGTAGTCCCCCCGCCCCCCGGTGTATTGTTAACTAATCAGCACAATTGTTTATGTATGCCATAGAATATATGCGGCTAACAGCCTACATAATATTGGTGCAGGGACATGTATGCTGAATATATCTTGCATACCTTGAGGCGATAGGCTTATAAATATCTTTTATGTGGTATGATCAATATATAATCTACAAGCTGTACGCAGGAAGCATCCGATGGATTAGCAGTTGATTAGATTCGCCCTTTGGCTAAATAAATATGATGTTTGAGTTACACTAGACCTTGTTATGAGTAAGATACCATTGAAGGTTGGATGATCAAATAAATTGACATTTGAACGTTTCCTATGCATATGCATTGCTTATTTCCATTTGAAGATAGTTATCGGTTGTTTTTATAGCTTTTTTTTTTTCTGCATTTCAAAGATCAAACTTTCAGAACCTAATTCCGCAAACTTTATCAATTTATATATATTCCTCATTTTCTAATCAATCACAGAGTGATGCTCTCCGTATCATAATCCGGGAAACAATTCTGGATTACGGCACGTTGGGTTTGATGAAAACATGGTAGAAAGGAAAAGTATAAATTATATAAAGAAATTTAAATAGAAAATCCAGAAATGGATTTATAGAAAAAAAGGGGAAAGAGTGTAAGAAGTTAAAAGAGAAATTTGAATGACATTATAACACCATCCAAAAATGCATTTATCTCAAAAAATATTAGGAAATAATGAAAGACAAAATATATATTGATGTTATTGCTTATGTCGATTGGCCATAGAAAGAAATTGTGAAGCAAACTCAAATTAAATTTCTTTGATGCCATGTGAAAATATATATTAATTAATTTAATAGTAAGTTTTGTTGTAATTGTCTTCATCGAGCTTCAAAGGAAGAGCTTTCATGTTGTATTTTTTTAAAAGAAAAATTACAAACTCATCTATGTATTTCAATTTGTCATATGTTTGCCATTAAATAATTTACTTTATAGATAAAATTGTATTTTTACTCATTAAGTTAATAAACTTTCTTAAAAATTTAACACACTTATGTTGGGAGTTATTTTAATTCTTTTGAGATTTTAAATACTAACTTGTCCTATCCTTTAGAGTGGAGGAGGAGTAGTTAATGTTAACCCTCTATGATTTGATAACGAGTTTCCCTGAGAATTTCTATACCATTATCCTAGCCGGTGGCGGACTCACGTTATTGCTCCCATTTTTTTGAATATATATATATCAGTGCTATGTGTATGAGATTGGGGCTTTAGGCAAACAAATACAATGATTGAATATTTTTATTTTACAAAAAAAAAAGAATATCTATCAACTCTTCACTTTTCCCCTCTCAATTTTTATAACCACAGTCATATTCTTTATTTGAAATGCTCTTCACTCAATTGACATAAAATATAGACAGTCACACCAGCTAAAAATGCAAATTTAGTTTTAAATAAAAAATGTTAAATCAGGTAATGAATATGAATAAATAAATTAAGAAGAAAGCTATGGAATGATAGAATTCAATATTGATGCAATCAATAAGAAAAACAAACAATCCAACTAAAAAATATATATTTATGAAGGCAGCCTATTACAAGTACAAAAATTTTGAGATTAAAATTGATTTTTCTTCCCTTAGTACTTAAAAGAATAATGGTAGAAAGGCAGTTTTCTAAAATTTCTCTCAATATGGAGTTCACAAATAATGTTAATCTTAAAGAAGCTTTTATATATAGCTACAAGGGAATTATTTAGTTCCTTTGATAAAATTATCAAAGATTGATTTTTTTGATTGAGTGATTGAAAGTATTGAATGGTCAATTTAAAATATTCATAATTTATGTGCAATATTAATTTGTACCTTAAACTAAGACAATACATATAAGAAGTTTATAAAAATTATTAAATTGAACACTAAATAATATTTTAAATAAATTTATTAAGTCTGAGGCCCCTCGCTTGTGGGGGCATAGGCAGTTGCCTAAAATGCTTAGGGCCTTCCTAATAAGTAAGTCCTCTTTTCTTTTAAAGAATTTTGCTATTAAAAAAAGTGTTATCTCTCTTTGCTCTTTACTGTTATGAGAATTCAAGAAAGAGTTCTATTCTTTTTTTAGTTTCTTGTGAGAAATTATAAAATTTATATATTTCTTTTTTTATAAAAGTGACAAATTTATCTTTTTAAATTTTTATGTGTAATTATTGTAACATCTCGGCCTTTAAACATTTTATGTGTATTCATTGTATGATAGAATATATAATTTTGGCAACAGTAAATTAGGTTTGAAATATTTTAGATTTTTCTATAAAAAAATGTGAAATCACTATCAAGTGACACGTGGCCACTTAAATTGATAATTCACAAGATTTCAATTGGTGACCCACTTCACCAATTCATCCATATATATATATTCTTTGTTTGTCATTTTTTTCATTTCATTTTCGTTCTTCCTTTTCTCTTTTTCTTCTTTGCTCTCGGGTTGCTTTTTTTTTTTCTTCTCCTCTTGGTTTGAATTCACTTTGCAATTAAGATACGAATTCCTCTCATTTTCTTCGATTTGAAAGTTTCCTTGTTTGTTTTATAATTTTTTTAGATTTATAGTATAAACTGTTTATTTAGTAAAAGTTATTTATTTTATTATTTATAGTATAAATTGTTATAGTATAAAAATTTATCTGCTTTAGAATTTGAAATAGATTCAATATTTATGAAACTGTGATATTTGATAATTAAAAAAATATAATATTTGTGATTTTTGTGAAATTTTATTAAATACATAATATTTTTGAAGATATACTAAAAGTACTATTTTATTAGGTTATTATAATACTAAAAAAATTATTATTGTAGTATAATTTATAAATATATAAAACTAAGATCATGAAATATTTCTATTTTGTATTATTTTATTATTTTATTATCATAATAATAAATAATTATTTTATTATGATTTATATATAAAAATAAAATCATAATATATTGGATTATATTTTGACTCTAAGTATATATATATATATATATATATATATATATATATATATATATATATTTACAGACTATCCAATAAGTATGTGTTTTATGTAGGCCTAAATTTATGCCTAGAGTAGTTTAGAAAGCTGCACCTGATAAATTAAAATTTATCATTTTTCAGAAAATTTTGACTAAAGTTTAGTCATTTGAATTTGTAGGGAATTCACACATTTCTATAGACAGCGAGTATATATCGATCAGGTGAGTTTATAAATCTCAAACTCACTATATTTTTAGTGTTATCAAAATTTACTATTTGCAAGTGAAAATATATTATTTTGAAGATTTTTTTCCTACTTGTTTTAAATTAGAGAGGTTTAGAGAGGTTCTCCATCATATGTTTTTACCTGTGCATTAGAAATATTTCAGAGTGATGCTCTAAATAGGTATTTATTTGATTTAAAATATTTTATTGTATATTTTTGAAAAGTCATGTGCATTTCCATGGCATATTTGGAAAACTTGCATTTACATGTTGTGATTTTAAAGTTATGTTAAAACTGAATTTGGTTATAAATTTGAAATCATTTGGATGGTACCTTGAGTGGCCTTTATGTTTGAAAAAGTAAATAAAAACTCCGTCCTGACCAGATATGATTTAAATATGATGTCACTGAATATGATCTGAACTTAAAGCATAAGTGGATTACATTGTACGTGGCTAGTCTCCCGTACTAGGGTCTCTTCTGCTAGCGTGAAACACACAAACTATGTATTATGGATCCATTTGGCAGGAGGCATAGTATGTCAGAGAGGGCATGTCCTAACTGGTATTACGTTTATCTGTCTGCGGTCACCTAACAGTGAGTCAAGAGGGGCTCAATGTTAAGATTGATTACTAGGGTTAGACTGGTAGGTGTCTCAAATCCTTAGCCTGGTTTCTGTCTGAGGAGGCATAAGGTAGTCTAAATCGAATATTCGTACTGGTGTATGACTGATATTGACTACGGGATGTCGGGATTTATTTCCTGATGACCCCGTTATTGGTTTCGCTAGATTTACTGTTGGGCCACCATTTGATTGTTTGTCATGTTTAAAAATTTGGATTGATGCGCTATGTTGATGTGTCTTAATTCGCTCAAACTTTCCAATTAGGCTCAATCTTCACCATCTGTTTGTACATGTTTATTTAAAATAAAAAAAATATTTAATTGCATGAAAAGAATTTGTACACTACCATGCATAGGGCATTTATCCATATCATTTTGAAATCACAAACACACACGTAAACTCACTGAGCTCTTTGGCTCACACCTATTTTTAATATCTATTTCAGATGGATCATACCCAGAGATCGAACAGTGAGTTTCATATTTAATATAACTTTAACTCAAAGAAGATCTTTTGCTATGTATATGTATTTTTGAAACATACTATATCTTTTATTCTCTTTCGTTAGTAAAAAAAAGAGAAAATATTTTATTAAGAATCTATTTTTGTATATAAAAAAAAACTTCCACTGTTGTTTACGTTTATTACATTATTTTATATATGTTTAGTTTTATTTTCTGCTGTGGATGCTAGTACTTGTACATATCAGTGCCGAGAGGCACGCTGGTACCTTATTCAGTCGCAATGGAACCTAGCGGAAAGGTTGAGGGTATCACAATTGTACATAAAGGTTTATTAAACTCTTTTAATATTAGGTCGCCAGAACTATTGCTTACTAAGATAACCAAAATACAAATATATTCTATAAAAATAAAAAAATTGAAAAATAATGCTAAATTAAGTTAAATTAATAAATTAATAAATTAAGTTAAATTAGATAAAGAAAACTTTAAAAAACTTATAACTGTCTCTATGTCTTAACAAAGAATAAGTATTGGAAATTAGTTTATTGAAAAAGGTTGTTTTAATTCAAAACACAATTATTAATTGGTAAATGTCGAATGTATAGAAAAGAAAAAAATTACAAAATAAATCACTTAATCTTTTATTCTAAAATTTTTTAATAATATTTAAATATGATATATTCCATAAAGCTCGGTTGCTAACTCTCAATCTATACGTATATATATTACCAAAACACTTTTACTCTTTCTCCTCCTCCAAAACTCTCAAATATCAAATACTAATTTCTAGAATTTTAAATTTTTTTATTAGTTAGAAGAGTTATCATTGACTAAGAGATTTTTTTATGATAAAATAATATAAACACTTTAGTTTGTCTTTAATAAATCGTTTAATTTAAATCAAATTCATAATAACTTTTCATTATCTCCACATAAACTCATCTACTGCCACTTTCTTGTCAAACTTTTTCTCAGAATCTTTCTATCATCAGATCCTTTTATTTTTCTTTGATTAGGATCTTCTTTTTTTAAATTAAAAAGGTAATCTTTTTTTATACATGTTGCTCTTATTTTCTTCATTTTTCTCTTTTATTTTAATGTTTGACATCTGAGTTTGATAAATAGGCATCAAGCATATTTACAATATTTTAATTTATTATTCAAATAAGTATTTTCACTTTATTATTTTTTGAATTTTGAAATGTGTCTTAGAGATTTCTTCAGTTGGATCTTGCAAAATGAGAGGTTTTTTATTTTTAATTTATATTTTTCTTCTTTAATATGAGTTCATGTAATTTGTTTTTGGAATAATATATATTTTTTTGAAACTTTTTTAATTTTCTGATCATCAAGAAGTTTGCAAGTTGTACATGACTTTCATATGTAATTATGCTTGTGCCCATTTTTTGTCAGTTTTTTTTATTTTCAGTTTTATTTTTAGCATCACTCATGTTTTCTTTTTTTACATCTTTCATGCCTTTTCTTTTTTGTTTTGATTTGAATATATAATCTATTATATATTTTCAATTGTTTTGGTAAAAAATTATTGAGTTTTTCTTTTTCTTTTTTACAGGTTTTGAAGATTCAAGCTTTTTATTTTTTTTTTTCATTTGTTTGAGAGGATAACTTTAGAAATATTTATCTATTTAGTTTTTGATATCCATTACACCAATTTGATCGATATCTATTAGTATCTAATTTGAACTTTTATTTGCTAAATTTTAAGGATAAAAATGTCTAATTGCCTATTAAAACATTCCACACTAGAACATGTATAACTTTACAATACATTATACATGAAATATAATAGTCGATAATTTTTATTTTATTTTGTTTTTGTATTTTCATCAAATGAATATAAAAGTAAGAAATAATTTTGTAAAGTACATGAACACTATGACTTCTTTGTGATAAATCAAGAATACTATTCTCTTGAAAAAAATTGAGTAATGACCTAAGAATATTTTCATTTTGAAAAAACCCTTCTTTGATATTTTTAATATAAAATACTAATATCTTTTATTTTTTATAATATTTATTTTTTAGGAATGGAGAGAGACAAAGAATAAGAGATGAATTTTAATATTCACAATAATTTTATTACAAATATATTCTATTTTTTAAGAGTTAAAATAAATAATTAAATGATAGTATGGAATAGAAATTCTTTTTTTTTCTCTTACACATGAAAAATGTAGGAAGTGAATACGATAGATGAATTGAAAGACTATGTAAAGTTAATTTACTTTAATGATATAAAAAAAACCACAACTTACAATTCGTTTTTTTATTTCTTTTCTCTTCATCTTAATTTACTTATTATTAACCATTAGTACATATTTTTTTATTAAATACATAAATTTACTTCATATTTTTATTGTAATAACTCTAATAACTATTTATACAATAACTCGTACTAATTTTTATTTTTGGCACTTTTTTTAAAGAAAATTAACTTTGTTATTAAAAAAACTTACTCCAGATCGCGCAATTAAAGGTATTTTTTAATGATATTTAAAATTAATTTTTTTAAAAATTTATTCTTATTATACATCTATTTTTTTAAAAAATAATATAATGCTAGTATATTATATATTCCAAAAAGCTTGGTTGTTGATTTCCAATAGCTATTGGTCCCCTCAATAGTTGAATCCTATGTCCGCACCTGATTACAGTAGACATCTCCTTTTCTGATAAGTGCATGACAACAGATTTCTCTCATTATAGGAAGGAGTTAATAGGGTGACAATAGATTTATATCCCTGACAACAAGTTTAATAGGAGTGAAGAGTGAATGT
Organism: Rauvolfia tetraphylla; assembly: GCA_030512225.1. Taxonomy (NCBI): domain Eukaryota; kingdom Viridiplantae; phylum Streptophyta; class Magnoliopsida; order Gentianales; family Apocynaceae; genus Rauvolfia; species Rauvolfia tetraphylla. The sequence continues at coordinate 12,417,508 of JAJQKT010000020.1, read as the reverse complement.
AAAATTAAAAGGGAAGTAGTTGTGAGAAAGTAAATGAAGAGGAGTTTTATTCATCCTCTTCATCAACATTTATTTCCTTCTCAGATTGGTAGGTTGGCAAGAGAAAATATATTAGAAGCATCAACTGTAATACTAACCTGACCTATTAACACTAGAGATTCAATAACAGAAAGAATGAAGGCTAAAAAGGTAAAATAAATTAATAATTCTTTCTTTTTTTTCTTCTTTGGACTCTGCCCTGTTCCCGTCATATCAGATACAAGGAGGTATAAACAGATACTTCTGCGTAAGCACAGTGCTTGTCCCCCTCTCGGGCATTCCCTCGCCATTCTCCTCCTCCCATCGCTAGAAGAATAAGAATGACCAGATTCAACACTACTTGCAAGCAACATGCCTTGTCTTTATATCTTGTTCTAGTTTGATCTTGGGTCATATTAAAATCTTGATATTTTGTCATTTTTTTTGTAATTATGAGTTATTTCATTTCACTTATATAACTGTTTGAAATTATCTGATGTAATTGTACATTTTTTTTAATCAATATATATTTACCTTTTAATATAAAAAAAGAATAAGAATGACAACAGCAATTTCCCCCTCCCCTGCCCCCCCCCCCCCCACCACCCAAAAAAAAAAAGGCTATGTATTATTGACTAGGTCTCCCCTTCTCTTTTCTTATAAGAATATGAACGACAACTGCCATTTGAAAAAGAAAAAAAAAAAAAGAATGACGATAACACTTCTATGAAATAATGGACCAAGGTTTTATTTTCATTTTAAAATAAATCACTATAAATTTCATACATGATCTCACAAATAATTTATTTTTATAAAAATTAAAATCACAAACATTTTGTTATGAATTTGTTAGTGTGCAGTCGTCATCAGCACAATGAAATCATAATAATAATATGTAGAATTGAATAGGAAAATTATAATGAAGAATATAGAAAGAAACTAGAAATAAAATAGAGAAAGAGATAATACAAGAACTTTTATTAATTTTTTAAAAGTAAATGAATGAATCAATGAGTGCCTTCAATACATCAGTCTAAAACTCTATTTATAGGGTTCAAGAGTATATAGAGAGTAATCAAAAGACATATTCTATTACTAATTAAAGATGTGATAGAACTCTACCATCTATCTTCTGGATAGTTAAGAGTATCATTATAACTCTGATATTGGGTTACCTCTTTAATATAAGATAATAGATATTCACAATATTAATTTTATAACACATCCCTTATTTTAGAAAGAAATTTAATCTAAATACATCGTTGTACTCTGTGATAGAGTAAAATTTTTTCTAGTGTTTGAATTTTCTTTCAAATTTAAAAATTTTTATTTTGTATTTTATTTTTCTTTCACAAATAATTTAATTTTATAATTTTTAAAATAAGAATTTGCAAACTAAAATCTAATCCAAATACTGAACGAAGGCCTTTCTTGGGCGTCGTCAAGTCCGCAGAACGGGCTTCCTTTCTAACAGAAAGCTCGGCAGAAAGGCCTTTTGGGAGGCCCAGATGTGGCAGTCCTGTCCTATATATATATATATTGGATTGCTGGGTTGTGACGTGGGAGCGTAGAGGGTAGAAACTGCTGTTTTTGTCGCGTGTTATTAGAATTTAGAAAGATAAATGTCTTGCGCACTTCTTAGGAAGTGATTGAATTCGAGGATGTCAGCTCGGTTGCTGAAGAAAGTTCTAAATGAACAGGAAGCCGCACAGCAAGAAGATTTGCTCAGCGGCGGCGGTGGCGGTGGCGGCGATGATTCCGATTCCCCCGACGCTTCCTCCGCAGTCCATAATCCTTTCGACCTTCTAATCGATGAAGATACTGAAGATCACCGTGGCTTGGACCAGGTGTGATTTCCCTATAGTCTCTGGTGTCGTGTGCATGAATATATTTGTGTCGATTTCCTTGAGATGATGCTTGTCTCTCGTTTTCTGGAATATGCTGGCCCTGCTTCTGCATAGAACACTGAATATTAATTATTTGTTGGGTTTGTTTCCATTCATAGGATAAGCTTGTATGGTTAGTAATTTCGTGTCACATCTACGGATAGGATCTTACGAAACACTTTCTTGATAAATCCTTTTTCCTTCTTCCCTGAATCTAACTTGAAGATTGTCAATCTCATTTCCCGCACAGGACGGGCGGCTAGATATTCTGTTCTATTTTTTAATAGAATCATTAATCCTGTTACGATTTTTACTCAAAGTAGCACTATGACTAGTTGATTCCCTAGAAACATACACATGCAAAGTATGCTTTATATCTGGGGGTTACTATACCTGAGAAGTTAAACATGCCCGAGCTTTTTTTGCTCTCGTGAATCAATCTGTTCTTTCAATCAACTAACATAGGCCAAAATAGAGAAGTTGAGAGTGGAGACACACTTCCATGTTTTGCTTGCTCAATATGATGACTTATATTGGCATGGAAATTGGAACATCAGTAACTAGTAACAGTTCATAGAAGTTTTCAGTTTGATCCTCAATATGTATGATATTGTTGCAAGTGCTGCTTCTTTCCATCCAGAACTGGTCTCAACTGTGGGTGTGAATAAGATACTGGAACTGGAATTTATCTGGCTGCTTTGGGTCTTCAGTTGTTCTCGATATGAACTTGTTTACCATTGGCTGATTGAATTGCCAATCTTACAGTGTGGAATACTTAGTTAATCACCCTTGGCATGTTAGTAACCTAACTCTTAACAGTGTACAGTGGGATAGAAATCATGGAACCTTATCTTATTCTGTCTCTTCTTGTTTTTTGGTGTTTTTATCCATGCAATTGAACCCAAGTTAACAGAAATAAGTTAGCTTTTTACTGTTACCAAAACTAAATGGTGAACCTTGTGGCTGCAGTCCTTAATTGCAACTTCTTGTGAGCCAAGCTTGTATTTCTAGTTCCTTTTCAGGATTTATAAATGGGTTCCTATATCATATATTTATTATGTGCTTAATGGTTTCTTCTCTTCAAGTTACCTTTGGTGATCACAGCCTGGCTGTTTATCATTTTCCTTCTTTTCATTTTATTTCTCTTACGATCAATCTTGTTTCAGGGAGATGAGTTGGCCATGGCTCATGAGTCTGCAAAACAAAATGATGATGGCAAGAATGTGTCCATTGATGTTAATTCAGCAAATCACAAACTAAAGAAAAAGAAAAAGAAGAAAAACAAGGAAGGTTTACTCACCTGTAATGACGATCATAAAAAATTTTGTGATCTGCTGTTTGAAAACATGTCTATTGGAGTTGAATCTTCTAGGGAGCAGCTTGTTTCTTCCTCTTCTAGAAAAGCCGAATATTCAAATTTAAACGTTATGAAGAATTGTGGATCCTCATCCACAATTCTTCATGTTGATCCCAGATATCTCATTGCAGAAAATGAGCTGCGTAGGATTTTTGGTTCAAAGGTAGTAAATTCATTTGAGAAAAGTCGTCAAATGGGAAGGCAGTCCCGTGGTGCCAGACAAGGGAGCCACAGTCATCGGAGGACTATTCTTGTTTCTCCATCTGAACACTGGCCACGCTGGGATGGATCTCTGTCAATGGAACTTTTAGAAACTAAGAAAGGATTCCATTATTTCAGGTAATACTTGTTTCTACTGTACCTCCTCCCCCCTCCCCCCAACAAGGGGAAAAAAGAAGAAGTCCAATTGATATATTGTTGTACCCTTTTGTTCATATCTTGGAGTGGCTCTGTCCTTGTTTTAACTGACCCTTATTTTTTATTTTTTGGCTTTGCAGCCGGTATGGCCTTGGCAAACATTTGATCTTTCTTCTAATTTAGTATGTGTCTTTCATGTAGATGAATATGTCCATAGAACTCAGATACAGTGATTTCATATTGATTCTTGCATTTTCCAGGATTGCTTTAGTGAGTGTGGCTATTAAGGTGGCATATTGACATCATTATGCAGGAAAATTTTGGAAATTTATGCCACAGTCTGGAAATATAGAGTTCAACAAATTCCAGGAAAACATGCTTCACCTGTATGAATCATTTTGCAGACATTTTTCAGTTATTTGATAGACATCATAGGGAATTTTTTTCCTCCTGAAGTAGTGCTAAGATAGCCAGTATTGCTGTAACATCTTCACAGAAATTGGTCATGAGTCCCAAATCAATAGTTTTGATCAAATCCATACCTTTGAAAACTATTAAATTATATTCAGTGTTGTTAAAGGCCCAAGGCGCAAGAAGGCGCAAAGGGGGTCTAGAGCCTTGAGGTGCAAGGCGCAAAAAGCAGCGCGCTCTTTCTACAAAAGGCGCCCATTTAATATAAAAAGTTAATAAATATTATATATATATTCTTGGCATGTGAATTTTAAAAAATGTAATAATAGATAATCATAAATAGCATAGTTAAATGAAACAACCACAGGACTCTAATGCCTAATCATCATAATCATCTGAATCCCCAAGAGAAATGTCTTCAACTTGATCCTCCTTTTCTAAAAGAGTGTCTTCTTCTTCTTCCTCATCTTCATCATACTCATCAAAACTAGGAACACTTGGGAGACGATGACCTTAAAGTAGAATGTGAATGTTGAAAACGAGTAGCACTAGCCCTAGAAACCTCAGACCAGTCAAATCTAAATCTTCAAACACCTGATCATCATTTTCAGTTTCCTTTTTTCAGGTAAAATGGGTGTCTTTTCAGTTTCTTTTTGTTCCTTTTAAAGTAAATTCCTAGCAGTCAATACACAAAGGTGCGCCTTGTTTGTGCCTTGAGCCTTGTGCCTTTTTTCCTAGGCGAGCACCTCTCCAATTTGAGGCGTGCTTGAGAATTTAAGGCACCATGACCTGTGCCTTAAGGCGTGCACCATAACAACACTGATTATATTAGTTAGAAAAGAGGATTGAGCGACCTGCAAAAGTTAAAGTCACATTTAGAAAAAGGAAGACTGTCATGTTGGGACGAAAGGTTAGTGGAAAATAATTCAGGTGCACAGTGAGTTTTCACTTCCTAATTGGCTTGATGTTCTTTTGCACACAGAAACGGTTGCAGTTTTCGGATGATGTTTTCCCGTGCAAACCTAAGAATTTTAAGTTTCCTATTAGCTTTGAGTATCCCATAGATGAAATTGCTATGTCTTGTGTGCTCAAATATCATATCTGATAGTGCTTCTTTGATGTTTGTTAATAGATTTCCCAGTACATGTATGCTTATATGAGTAATATTCAGGAGCTGGTCTCTGAAATGTAGCCTAAATTGGTATTGCTTAATGTCATTAGGTATGTCCATTCATCATCCTATAGCCAATCTCAGAGGGCATTTGAAGCTGCTAAGGCAATCCATGATCTTAATGGCATTGCAAATATTTTGTTGTACCATCCTTACCATATGGATTCCCTGATAACGTTGGCTGAATATTTTAAATTTTCGGGGGAGCATCAAATGTCAGCAGAAGCAACTGCAAAGTGTCTTTATGGCTTGGAGTGTGCATGGCATCCAATGTTCACTCCCTTGCAGAGTAACTGTCAATTGAAATATGATCATGGAACCAACAGGCCATTTTTCTCTGCTCTTTCCAGTCACATGAAAAACATGGATAGGCGTGGCTGCCATCGGTCTGCACTTGAAATTTGCAAACTGTTGCTGTCTCTGGACTCTGATGATCCAATGGGTGTAATGTTTTGCATTGACTACTATGCTCTTAGAGCAGAGGAGTATTCATGGCTAGAACATTTCGTGGATGAATATGGCTCTGATAACTCTCTTTGGTTATTTCCAAATTTTTCTTTTTCTCTTGCGGTGTGTAGGTTTTTCCTTGAACAAAAGGAAGATGCAAAAGATATTGAAAAGAGAAATGTGAGAGCTTCCTCATCTGATCTTATGAAACAGGCTTTGATGTTGCATCCTTCGGTCCTAAGAAAATTAGCGGAGAAGGTGCCTTTAAAAGAGCAGGTTTGGACAACCATACTCAAACATAGTTTCTTTCGATCTGAGCAAACAGGAAGCCCATCGTTGGATCATTTGATCAATTTATATGTCGAAAGGAGTTACCTCATATGGAGGCTTCCTGACCTACAAAAGTTCCTTAAGGATTCTGCTAATTTGGTGATTGCAATCCTAACGGATGGGGGAACTGACCCAAAGGATTGGGCTTGTGTGAGAAAAGAAGCCTTTTCTTCTGAGAAAAATGAGTAAGTTCAGGATAGTTTTAGTTTCCTTAGAAGTTTGTATTTTTGCGTTAGTTCAGGATTGTTTTAATTGGCTTAGAAGTTTATATTTTTGCAATGTCCCTTCTCAAGACGGGAAATGATTGTTGAAGTGTGGGTGGGATAAATTATTTTGGTTCGATGAGGACTATACGTGTATCTACTAATATTATGCTTCTTATTAATGATTTTCTTGGATTGGTAGGTATCATCATCTCCAGGTTTCCGATTTCTCCGACTCTGTGCCGACTATGCCGCCTGATAATTTGCAACATTTTATTGACGACCCAAGGATGAGAGCGGTGGAGAATAATGACGGAGTCGTGAACCTTCCGGTTGCAGTTCGCGCTCCCCGTGATTTATCAAACCGAAATGCCCTTGCTGTTCTATTCGAGTCCATGTTACCTTGGATTGACTATGGACGGGTGGATGGTGAGAATTACCAGAACGACCAACATGATGAAGATTAGACTCCGTTAAAATAGACTGCCCAACGGAAGATTAGACTAGCCAACGATTCGCCCGTTAAAAATAGAACAACGTTCTCTGATCTTGCGTAGTTACTGAAAGTTGATCACACATAATGCCTTTCATGCATTTGCGGATTAGCATGGATTTGTATTTAAGAGAAGCTATTGATACTAGAAGAGTAGGCTATCGCCTATTTAGATGATTTTGACGTGTGCCACTGCCAACTGTGGAAGTCCGTCACTATTAGCGGGCTTCTTCTCTTGTTAGAACACGAGAGATTTTTTTTTTCCTCCCGGAAAACTTTTGGTGTCCTTCCATTCCCATGCATTCTTTTTTTTTTTAATTCTTCTTATTTTATTTTATTTTATTTTTGGATTGATTGATTGTAGTATGTTAAAAAAAATTACTAAAAAATTAAAAATTTTTTAAAAAATTTAAAATAAAAATAGCCACGATTGCAAATCGATACTGTGAGCTGCCCCCATGATTGTTATAGGTGGTGGTTTTCAGACATCCCTGCTGGTGCTGTTAGGGGTACTGGGGGCAGCTCCCGTAATTGCATTTTTTTTTTTTAGGGAAAAGGAAGGGAATGGGCCCTTCTTCAATTTCGTTTTAAATTTTTTTTGCCTTTTCTTGGGGACCTCTGCATTTTCTTTCAATTTTTTTTATTTTTATTTTTTTATTCTTTTAATTTTTTTTTGTATAAAAAATTTAATTCAAAGTATAAATTTCTTAGAACTCTTAGAAATAAAATTAAGTAAAATTTAAGATTTTTAAAATAAAATTAAAGTTTTTTTGAAGTTAAATATTTAATTAATATACATTATTTATGTAATAAATGTATTAAAATATTTTTAAAATTTTTAAAATATATTAAATTTTAGAGAAATGTTAAGAAATTTTAAAAATTTTAAAATAAAAATAATTTAAATAAATAAAAAATAAATTTGTTGTAATGAATAAATTAATGTATTGTAGTCTGTTTGTATGTTAAAAAATAAGAAGAAAATATAATAAAATTAGAAAAGGGTGAGAATATTATTTTTATTTTTCTATTAGTATTCATTTATAATGTTATTTAATGCATTATTATTAATTAAAAATAAAATAAAAAAATATAGTAGTAATTATTTTACTTAATTGTGGGCTATTATTTTCAAACGGAGAGATTGATCCGTTTTGAGAGCCTCAGCCGAGCTAGAGGGCATACTCACTCCGTTTATACCCGGTGGAGGGAGGCATTATGGCTACCACATTACGAAGCGGTTGATCCAGGATGGAAAAGACGTGTTGCGGCGGCGGCGAAGACACACAGGACCGCAGATTGATCGGGGATTACGTGCTTGGTCCCAGAATCGGGTGGGGTTCCTTCGCGGTTGTGGAAATCGCGGCATAGGCGGACGGGGATGGGGGCGGCCATCAAGGAGATTGACGAGAGGCATCTCCTCTCTACCAGAGACAATCTGCCCAAGGAGATCGCCATCCTTTCGAACATCCGCCATCCCAATATCATTCGCCTTTTCCAAGCCATCCAGGTTTGTAACTGTGCTATGTGTGCTTATTTTTTCCCTTTTTTTTTTTTCTTTTTTATGTGTATTCTTTTTTTTTTAACAGTATTTCGGACAAACCGTCACCAATCTCCTCTCAGACTGAGGACAGAATAGACTCGGTCCTGGAGTACTGCGATGGTGGAGACCTTGCGGCTTACATCTATCGCCAAGGAAAAGTTTCAGAAACTCTTGCTAGGCACCTCATGAGGCAATTAGGTGTCCTGCGAGAATTTCCTTCGCATTCTATGTTTTGTAAAGAAATATTTTTCCTCTAATGGTATGAAAGGATTGTTCAGCTGCTGGATTGCAAGTCCTAAACGAAAACTGTCCCATTCACAGAGACTTGAAACCACAGGTATTCTCGTCTATTTGTCCCTATTGTGACTTTGAGTTCGGTTTCACCTTTTTGTTTGTCAGCCTGTTACAATTTTTATGGTCATGCCTATTTTTCTTGAACTTTTCCATCTTCCCTATTTGACCGCATCTTCCACCCTACCCTTGCAGAACCTCCTTCTATCAATTACAGAGGCAACTCCATTGTTAAAGATTGGGGATTTTGGGTTTGCTAGGTAAAGTATCGGAATTAGCTGATGTATTCCAATGTTACCTGAAAGTAGAAGTACTCATGATGTCCCTGATCTCTATTGTTTAGGAATATTGATTCACTTTGAATGGGAATGTTTTCCATTCAGTCTGATGAAACATGGTTGTTCCCTGCAGCAGAAAAGTTCTTTAGGATTTCTTTAATAAAACCATCATTTTTCTCTTCTACCTCCTCTCTCACTATCCCCAAAGAAATAAATTTCACGAAATTTTTACATAATCCCTTTTCTATGTTTTTGACTTTCAGAAACTCATCATGCTACATGATCTTAGAATCAGTTCAAATTAACTAAAAATGCCTTTCAACCAGGTATTTAACTGGACAATGTCTAGTTGACACTTTATGTGGCTCTCCTCTATACATCGCCCCTGAGATTATCCAAAACAAGAAGTATGATGGAAAGGCATTGTCAATTTCTGTGACGTCAAGTTTGGAGTATGTATAAACATCTTTTCTGTACTTTTATGGTTTCAATATTTTGCCTGTTTGGTTGTAGGCTGACTTGTGTAGTGGTGGAGTGATTCTCTATCAGCTTGTGACTGGAACGCCACCATTTGATGGAGATACTCAATTACAGGTTCGATAACGAAACTTGTGTAGAAAAAACAGTGTGGTTTCCTTGAATAGAAAAGGAATCCCAACTCATGTCCTGGTTAATCTGACATTTTCAGTTCAGTATATGTTTTATTCATCCTGTCTAGTCTAAACATTATGCTCTACTTCTTCACAGCTTTTTCAGAATATACTTACATCGAATGAGCTGCAATATTCTTAGTGAACAACTACATCCAGATTGTGTCAATCTTTGCAGGAGCCTATTACATCGGAATCCTGGTATATTTCCTGTAGTGTTAAGCTTTTGATTGGGATATTCTGGTTGGATGCGCAAGTTGTTAAAATATTTTTTTTGAATTGGTTGATAGAGGTCTTTATTTCCATTTCCTGAGCCAAAATAGATGAATTAGATCGGAACAAAGTTCACATATAAAGGTTAACAACTTCATAGTGCTCTTTATCTTTTATGCGCCATCAAGAAAGATGACTCTGATCTTCTTTCCTCAGCTTCTTGCTGATGTCTTCACTTGAAGGGGAAAGAAGGAACACAAGCAAAGAAGTTAACAGCTAGAAGAACTAGGAATTGGACTTGGCTTAGGAAAGATGTCATTTGTCTTGTTTATCCAAGAATTGATAAAGCTGAATCAGTTGGTAGTCTTTTTGGGTTTGAGGTTTCATGAGGATTAACAGTAAATTGGTCTAAAGAAGCCCCTGTACCTTATATATACGAAGGCATATTTTTATGAGTTGAACGTTGGTCATAACAGTCATAATGGTCCAATCTTAGTTGAAATAGGGAGTTTTACATACAGCATTTAGTCTTTATTATGAAGACCTCCTGTTCATTCTTTGTAAATGAAGTTGTTCCAATTAATTAATATTCAATTCCTTACAGTCTTTGGCATGGCTTATATACTTGCCACAACCTCACTATGCCGTAGGTCACATGGACGATTAGACTTTACGTCCTGCAAATCAGAGTGTTTTAGAACCATTTGGCTCAAACTTGTCACCTTAAATAACTGAAGGGTACAAAAAGTTTAATTATGCTACAGTAACTCAATCCTCTTAGTTTTGTAACAAGTTCTATGTTTTTAGGATCAAGGATTTTATGACATCTTTTGAAACTTTTATAGGTGGTGGGAAAATGCAGTTTTGTCTCTATTATTTTACCTAAGTGTTAATTGTTCATACTGGTCAAGTTTCCAGCTATAACATGCATTCCTAGATTAGATACCCTGCATCATCTGCATCGAACATTTAGCTAACAACTTATAGAATTCAGGACGAGTAAGATCTTATGAAATTCCAGAGAAAGTGGGTTATGATGCTCAACTACCTTGGGTCATTACTGAAAAGCTCTTTGGTTTTCCCGTCTATTTATTAATTTTAAGGATCTTGATTTTGTTCCAGAAATATTCATTTAATGGTGTTACTGTAAACACAGAATATCTTCAGCCCACTCCCCTGATTTTTTATCCGAAAAGTTTATAGGCTCCAAGTCCCAAATTATGGATTTATGAGAAGGAACTTTCTTTTCATGTCCAGTCCTCTTTTCATGCCCAGAATCTCTACTCAATATTGAGGTTAGAAAGTTAGATCCATTTACTTACTGGGGTTCAGGTTAAAACTTTCTGATCTCTTAACCAATTCAAGATTAAGGTCACAAGGTTTAGGATGCTTTACTCAAAACATATTCTGCTAGCAGAATCTTATTGAAGGGCTATTTTCCTTAGCTATCTGAGTATTGAAAAATTTGGTTGTAGGTGGCTATTTTCTTCTCTTGAGATCTAAACCCCATGTAAAGATTCGGTGATGAAGTTCTGCTGTTATATTCTTGCAGAGATCCAAGTATCTCCAATTCATCTGCTAATTGTAACAACAGGGAGCATGAAACAAGGCATGCAAACTCATCAATCAATAAAATAAACCATGGCAATGCATCCGACAGGAATGATATCTAATGTTTCATGTCAATCGTCATAGTAGAGCAGCCGGATTACAATCTGAAGGGTAATTTTGTCTCCTTCCAAGCACTTCCTACTCTATGTTGTTTTGTAATCTTTGAGTTTTGTATAAGCATTATTCATGTTGATTTGTATTCCCAGGTACTGATTCACTGGATTCCATTGAAAAAGACTATGCTCTGGTCAATGCTCATTTTACTTCAGAAGAGACTTTGTCTTGCCCCTTGGATAAGTCCATGCTATATAGTTCTGCTTTTGGAGTCTTTAGCTGCTTACCTTTGAGAAGTAACCATAATGTTGGCCTGACTATGCAAATGGAGGACAAGGGAAATGAGGTCAAAGAATCTGCAGAACCATCAGGAGGCTCTATTAAGTACTTTGCTGACCGAGGTTCAAGGGCTATCTGTACTACATCCTCAAACATAGTTTCAGTTGTTATACAGATACATTCATAATCTTTCCGAATTAACACAAATAAAAGTATGTTTCTACTATTTACAGTCCTGTTTTCTTTTCACCAATCAGGTATTTGTAGGTGAGAACCTGAACTTTTTCATGATTGACAGTTTAATGCAGGTTTATAAATGGAATCATTCTCAGTTGAATTGGTAATTTTGGCTATTTGGAGGGAGGCTCGTAAAATTTGCAGCTCTTGGCTGGCAGATTTTCTGGAAGATAATTTCTGTGGAATTTCGCCTAATAGATCTATTTCCACCTTAGTCAAGAAATACTGTAGATTTTACTGGACCTTAGTCTTGTCCCCTTGTGGGCAGAGCAAGTGTTTATTGCTGCATTGATCGTGCGGAGAAGCTATCATACAATGTTAGAAGTCTGGATGGTCAGGCAGCATGTAAAAAGTTGATTATCTTTTTATTTCTTGGTATTTGGGATATTCTAGAAACAAGCCTTTCTGTGTCTTTCAGGTAGTGTAAAGATGCCAGATGCTATGTAAGAAGTTGGGAAAAGTGGCAGTGTAAGTAGATTTTCTATCGCGTTTTGCCCCCTTCTGCTGCAACGATACTGTTTTTGGTTATAAGCATAAATTGGTGGTTTGCTGAATAGGCTTTCTTATCCTTTAGGTGGATGAACTCGGGTGAAAAAAGAGCACTGCAGCTGTAGCTTCCTCTAAGGTAAAGCTTCTATTATCATTTATTTTGGGAGAAGCGGCATTATTGCCCCTTAAGCCGCCATTCTCATTGTCTCCTGCAGATAGATAGAGAATTAAGGGGTATATTTTCGGTTTTGAGTCTCGAGAACGTATTTTCTGAACGTCAGAACTATTTCAATGGTAGACACAGTTCTATGCAATTGTATTAGACCCTTTTGGTCTAGTGAATCAAAGGTAACTCTTAGCTGCTCTGCTTAGTGAGAGTTCTCTGAAGTTGCGAATGTCCGAGAGAGTTGGAACCTGTGTGATTCCTGGTATATTAGATAAAATGAAACCAGAGGTGGGCATTTTTTGGTGAAGGTGCCGTGAGTCAACCAAATCTGGTTGAGAATTCCAGACAATGACGTTCTTCTCAACCAGTGGGAAACAAGATGGAAAAAGAAAGTTTTTGTTCTTAGGTGAATTCTCACAATGAATACTTGGGAGCTAAGCAAAATAATTTTAGACGTATAGATTAATAATTACTGTAATTTTTTTCACAAAAGGAGGAAAAAAGTGCATGCCCCTGCACACGCATAATCAAAAGAGAAAAGTTCCTGTATATATACCAAGGGGATAAAAGTGCTCATATATGTTTCTCAAGAGAAGATAATTTGTGATAATATGTGCATGACGACAATGAGAGCGCACTTCACCAAGGTGGTGGCCCGATGAAGGACCCTTCTTTTCCTGACAATCACCGAGTGCATTCAAAAGTTCACAGTAGCATTTGGATAGTACCAACTGGAATAACAAATAGTACACACCTACACGACAAGTCTCGTGTGCTTCAGAAGTAGATAAAAATGAACTGAGGTAGGAAAGACGGAGAGATCAGAAAAGCGTGCAAAACACCCAACGTAGTTTTCATTGTATGACTGCATGCTGAATGGATGTCAAATAGAAGTCTCGCCTTCCAAACGTATTCTCTTCGGACCTTTCTCTTCATCTTGGTAACTGGTGTTCGCCACCCTGCTCTCCTTGGCCTCCACCGAACACCTCTTGTAAGGTTTAAAACCCGTATGGCGTACTTTCAGTTTTCCCGTGGTCAATAGTCCCTCTGCCTTGTTGGTTTCACCTCTCAAATAGACGTTGTCCTCAACTTGTTGAATGGAAAAACTAGCCCATATCTTGCCAGTAAGATCCGCATGAGATCCTTCAGCATCTTGCTCATCTGCACTCTTCTCGACATTATTCTTTAATTTATTCTTAGAATCATATGGAGGGGAAAAGCTTTGTGGTAACACCTCTCTTGAGAAGAGAGCCTGAAAAGCCAGGCGGCCCTGCACATAAGTTGATAAAACCAGTTAACCTAATATGGAAGAGGGAAATGAGAACAAGATAGTCCGGGAAAATAGGTTCCCTAATACCTCTTCAGAGACCTCCTTCCAAGCATCATTTGAAACACAGGAACTTCTACCACGTCGACTAGTAGTGTCACCAGTTGGATGATCTACAGCAGGTTCCCTTGACTCTTCCTTGCCCTTCTCATGCTTCTCCAAAGCATCTGTCTCTACTTCACTACTTGATGGTGTATTTGATCCACACGAAGAGCGATCAACCTGTTTCCTGCCCTTGGCCTTGTTTGAATCATGAAGCTCAGTTGTTACTACAGCTTTTTCAGTTTCAATAGGAGTTAATGCATTATCCAATTTCAAACCATTAATTTCATCAGAATCTGACATTGATAAAGCCGGTAACTTTGAAGTTGACTGCTGCTCTTGCAATGTTTCAGTGTGTTCTGGCTCCCTCTGTACAGCTTTCAGGGCAGGATCATCAGTTTTCTCTTTTCTTTCACTGTTATCTGCTCTAGCCTGACTGGCACCCACTGGAACTGAAGATGCTGATGCAGAAGCATAATTAAAACCCATGTGAAGTGGAGTACAAACTGGGAGAATACCATGGGCAGCCCACCATGCTGTTGCAGCAGCTACTGTTGCTGCAGCAATTGCAGCCATGCTAGGAGTTGAATTTATCTGCCTTACTGGAAATCCTCCTGTGGTACCAGCAGGAGAACCTGCAGGATCTTCCATGCTTGAACAAGGCCAGAAATTAGCTGCAAAGCTTGCTGCTGCATGGGCTCCCGGATTTTGTAATAGTGTAGACACAATAAGACTTGAAAAAGTAGAGGAAGCATGGAGAAGAGGCTGATAATCATCTTGATTTTGAATTGGAGTTACTATAGGATGAAAACCAGGAAATGGCTGATTAATGGTAAACCTTGATGTACTGCTTTGATGCTCAGAAGTAGAAAGATTCATGAATAGGTTTGGATGAATTCCGCCTATTTGATGAAACATAGATTCCTGATATGACATGTGTGGGGAGACATTTGGCGCATTCATTCCCAAGCTTCCATCGAGAATGTGCACTGGAACATGCCTAGGCTGACTTTCCAAATTCTGCACATCATTTTTCGGTTGTGTTTCACTTTTGGACTGGTCTAGATTTTTGCTTTTTCCTTCAGGCAATTTTTCATTTATAAGGTGTGTTTGCGCTAAACTCATGCTGTCACAAGTACCATTCTCCTGTAATGCTTGTTTTGTATCGGATTTAGCCAAGTACTGATTTTCTCTGGGCTCAACAGTGACATAAGATTCATTTGCCTCATCCTTGTTGACCACCTCATTTGTAACTGGTACGAACTCATTAAAAGTACACGATTTTCTGGGCACCACGAACGTCGGCATGGAGTTTTTGTTCGCTGAAGGTGGGGATGTACCCGGAGATGCCTGGAGAAGGACAAAGCTTGAGTTTCTATTCTCATTTTGATTTTCTTTTGCACATGCAATCCTTTCATCAGAATTTCTCTACATGAAGTGAATGAAGAAAATACTCTATATATGTCTGAAAAAGCACCACGTAAAACAAGAAGAAAATAATCTTATAATTTAATGAAAATAGGAAAAAAAAATAAAAGAAAGTAATACCTCAGGAATTGGTTCTTTCTCCAAATCTAAAACATGTTTAGCCTGAGATACAGAAGAAACTGCAGTTCCTGAATTTTCATCTTTTGATCCCACCTGGGAAGTAGAACGTCCATTGCTGATCTTTCGTGGGTAGGGATTACATGGTTTCCTTTTTGGCCGAGGAGGAGGAATTTCAATGTCAAGAGCTTGCCCTATTGGAACTCCTTTGACGAGAGCTTCCTTTTCTAACTGAAAAGGATAACAAGTTTTAGATTCTCTCTCTTAGGTAGGATAATATACTAATAAATTCTAAAGCACAATGAAGACCAGTCTAGTAAAAAAGCAATAGAAGTAGAAATAGACAGAACCTGTGGTTCCTTATGCTTCCAGCAGAATAATAGATGTCATTGTATTTTGATTCAAGTTTCTTTTCACCGCCTAAAGAGAAAAATAGACAGTTAACCCATTCGCCCCCTCCCCCCAATCCCAACCCCAACAAAAAAGGAAAAAAACCATGCCAGTTTTCCTATTCTTTTTATTTCTTACAACAGAACCAGCTAGAGGTGCTATCATGAGAAACTTTTTCTCACAGTTACTGTTCTCATATCCTGAACTTTGAGCCTACATGGCAAGTTTAGCAACTTCATGCTACACCAAACAGCAAAACATGTGGGTCAGTAAACCAGCAATAGAATTCTTGGACATGACTGAAAAAATAAGCTCTGGATTTCAATATTTTAAATTCTTGTGGACTAATTATTTTTTACTTTAGGAGAGAGATACTTATATCATTTCTAGGTAGTTACTGACCTAGCCCACACATTTGATGGTCAAGCATAGCTTTATGCTAAAAGTAGAAAACAAAGCGGTATTATTGTGGTTTAAGGATACTATTTTCGAAGTCCATTACATCCAGACTATTAGCAGCGAGAATGTGCCAATGAAGGAAGTATGACAAGGCAAAGGCAGCAAAGCAGAGAAACAAGAAAACATGTGAAAATGAGATTACATGCAAGTAGATTAGAAAATCTGTCATTATCAAAAGTGAGAAATAGTAGGGCTAAAGTGGTAAGGCCTACTGACTGGTCAGACAAACTTACATGTAACCAGCAATAATATGTTTCATGTAACTTAGCCAAAGGAAAAAAAAAAAAAACAATCACCTGAGAAATTAAAAAGAAGAAAAAACAAGAGGAACATGAGTATTTTGGCAAGAACTCCATTTGAAGGCAACTTTGTTCATTACTTCTAGGAAAATCACTCTGCTAATTAACTTTGATTACAAATACTTTCATTCTATACTACTACAACATGAGGGAGACTGGGATAAGATGTTTCAAGTATCGTACCTCATTATCATAGTGACAAACAAGCCCTTGCAAGTTGCCCAAGTCAACTTAATCCATGGCATAGCTTTATTGACCACTTGTAAAAAATATTACTTCACAGATGTAAGGAATTAAAACAAACTTTTATGAAGACTTGGTTAAATTGTGACAAGAATATAAACTATTACATATCTCTTGAAAATATCTAGTCATCCCGTAAGATTGCATTTGTTTCAAAAATCTCTTAGTTATAAAAATATAGATTTAGTGCTATCACATTCTATTAGAATGCCACCTCTTTGTGAAACCAAGATCTGTCTCTTTTTTTACTAACTACAGCCTGTAATGTATCATTGAATTGTGGCTAACCACCGAAATATGGACCTCTTGTGTAATACCATTTGGTTGGAATAGAATAGACAACATCCAACAGCAGAAATGATTCAATGTTACTAAGCGAGGTCCTACCATCATTCTTTCCCACATTGAAGATCTTCCAGCTTCATGCCTTTTGACTCATAAATTTAACATTCATATTAAAATGTCCAAAATCGGAAAGGGAAAAAGGGGTTAAAAAAAATAGAAGGTTACAATCTGTTTTAGTTCTTAGATACACTAATTAATCTGTCTTAGCTCAATGTAGCAATGGTAAGATCATAAATAATCCTCTCACAATGATAGGAGGGGTCATCGCACTTATTTGATGGATTGCAGAAGAGTGGAGAGAGAAGATGCATTAAAAAAGCTTGAGGTGCAAACTCTGATTAATACCAATAAGGAAGGTCGCTTGTTAACCTAAGAAACATAAAATCATTTTTAGTCTTTTCTGGAATTTCATTCACTCCCCATACAATCAAAAGACTCATTGTTCCCCATATTAATAACTGCAATTTAGCAACAAGAAGAAATCCATCTGCAGCAGTGCCGCCAGAACTGAGCAACAGCAGCATGCCTAATGCTTGTGAAAAGAAGACCTCTCTCATAATAACCAATAAAATGCCATTCTTTTATCCTGTTGTAAGCAAACTAGTGATATCCCAAACATTCTCAGAAAGAGAATTCCCAAAGAGATCATCAGCAATAATGCAGCCAATTCTGATTCATAAAAAAAGCCTCTCAAATATGGGATTTGCTTCAAATAATTACTTTCATTGGCCACTAGCATTTCTTTCTATATGACAGTAGCTTGAGCTTCCTTAAACTAAATTTGAGGGCACTTTTTACCATTATGAATTATATTTTATGAATATTCAGTCGCTCTTGGAATCTCATCTTCACTCCTTAGTGCTTTCTTGCAGCGCCATAGCATGTGGCTGCTTCATGACCTTTTCATTTTAATAGGGAATGACATCTGTCTTCAAAGCTTAACCCAGAATATGAAATTTAAAGAAAGAAAATGTACATATTGCATTAGAATGTCACCTAACTTAAAAATAAATGGCGCTCTTTCATGGGTTTTAAAAAATAAATACCACCTTAAAAATTCAGCATTTCTTATAACATTTCTTTCTCTTGAAAACAAACCAACAGAAGAATAATTCACTCGGGTAGCCAACACTATACTTCATAGAACTCATGCTGCCCATATGTCTCAAGACTCAGTATAAATACTATGGCTCCAAACAGATTGCAATTAGATTTAATGAGTATTGCAATTTCTTTCAAAACTTACTGCCTAAAACTGTATATCTACTGTGATGCTCTCGAGTTTTGCATCTTTGTAGTAATCTATATATCCTAGAGAACGTTGCTGAAATTAGTTGTGTGAATAAAATCTCAGGTGCACTCTCATATTGAAACATATAGCATCCATGGCTTGAAAACTTAAAAAGAGACAATAAGATAGGGATAGATTTCCGAAAATATCTTGACATGTAAAAATCAAGTACCAAGCAAAAAAAGCAGTGTAATTTTCTTCATTCAGAGGATGCTGTCAAAACTTAGTCTTAATCCCTTCTGACCAAAACTCTTTCAGAATAATACATCAGTTACTAATCAGCAATTATGAAGTCAGCACCAAATCCTAGTGGTTTTGAACAATTGTTTTTAAGAGACAACTCTGCTGTTTTCTCAATCAATCACTTTGACATCTCTATATATCTTCTCTAAAGAACCAGCACAACTGCTCCAGAAATCAAATTATCCACATTGGTTTGTCGATATATCATAGATACTAGAATCAAACAAATGTTAAGCCAATAGAGAGAGGAAAGAATTCAAGAAGGAAGGTTTCTGGTCTCCACTCACAGACAATAAATCCATTTAAACTCTAATTCCAATAACCAACCTTTCAGAAATTTCCAATGACTTCCGACTATAATGGTAGTTACAAATAACAAAGTAGATTATAGGTGCTTGGACATATGAAATAAAGCATGCTTAAAGATACTTGTAGCGCATGTCTTTTAGAAAACAAGACAAAGTTAGCCAGTAAAAATGCAAGAAAAAGAATTGGTGAGCAACAATAGAAATCATGCCAAACGAAAAACTGAATACCACATCAGGTTACTCAAAAGACAAGAGAAAAAAGAATGAAGAATCCCCAAGAGAATAATTTAAAACTTACGTAAAATTACCTTTTAATCTCTTTGTGAAACTGTCAATGCACTTTTGCCAAGAAAACCAAAAGTAATGACCATAAAAGATCAAAAGAGAAAAGAAATAAAAAATCTAACCCAAATTAATCCAAAAAACATGTAATCATTTTCAAACATTCTGTTAATCTTTTATATTTATATCAACCAAAGAGAAGCCGAACCAAGCACATTGCCATAAAGTTCTCCCTTGTTTAAAAACGCAAAATTTTATTTGTATGAACTACAGGGCCATGTTAGGACAGAAGAACTTCCAATTGAAAGTGAACTGTGCTTATGATAAAGCATTTGCCAAGGCCACTGATTCATGAGTGATGATTCAGTGCTTCCCATTAATGCCTTTTAGGCAAGCTGTTTTTTCAATATTTGGCAACCAACTGCCACGTTCAGTGAGGAAAAGCAAGTACTCAGCTTAAAAGCTAGGAATTACTTTGTACAAGTTCCTCGGCTTGATACAAAACCTATTTTCATTGTGCAAGATGAGAAACTTTTCACACACCCTGGGACATCTAATAATCAGCATTAGTTTCCTCAGATGCCAAAATCTACCAACAACAGTCCCTAGAATGTGATGCTAAATATGAAAGGATTGCATTAAAGAACAAGCAAATGATTTTTATAGAATGGCTATTTCTCACAAAATTGCTCCTTGTGATGCAGCGGAAAACCAAAAGCATCAATAAGTGGAGTGACTCATCAAGCTCGTGTAAAATGCAATATCAAAAAAATTGGTTGCAGTGCTTTAGAAAAGGTAAAGCAACTTTCAAGTAGATGCTAAGAAGGTAGTGCTTGACCTTTGTAAAGAATTTCTGTGCATGACTTCGAATCTGCACAGCAGTCTTTGTTCCTATATGTTCTGCAAACCACCAGACAAGGAACAACAAAGAAAGCAGCAACAGCAGGTGTCTAATTAAGAGAGAGTATAACTAGAAGCAGTATTTGGAATAATACTCCTTCAAGAAAATATGAGAAAGGGTAGTTGTGTAATAGATAATTCTGAAACATATCCAGGTTTTAAGTCTGAAATAATCTTGCAACCGCAAAATTATGAGATAAAAGATGGATAAATGCAACCAGCATAAAAAGGATAGAAAATGTGACCTTCTATGCGCTGCCAAGCACGCCCGTAGAGTTTGAGAGCTTCCAGAAACCTATTATGCTCCTCCTCAGTCCATCGCTCGCGCTGCTTAGTGATTGTGTAAGGTTTCCTGGTCTGCCATGGAAGAAGAGCCAAGAAATTAAGTCGATTAGAGCATGAGAATAGCAATTAAATCAGTACTTTGACCAGTGAAGAGGTGCACCTTAATCAAGATTTCTTCTCCAGAAGAGTAAGGGTCCATAGGACCAGAGGCGGCTATCGCTGCTTCAGATCCTCCCGGACGAGTAAGGGATAGAAAAGCAGCTTTCTTTCATCTCTTGCAACATCATCAAATAACAGAAAAAGCTTGGCCGTGGTTATGGTAGATGATACCTGGTAATTGAATACTAGTACTGCAAAAGAAAAGAAGCAGTAACAAACAAAATTTGATGTAGATCCGCCTCTATTTCCAAATATCATCAAATATTAATATCACTGAATTCATAAATCACTCCAATAGTAGTATTAGTATAGTCGCAGTAACAGTAGTCTACTTATTTTGGAAACGGCGAAACAGTACATATCTTTACTTTCTTTATTCTTTGGTTTTTCGAATTTGCAGTTAAATCAGAATCCACCCATCAGACAGAGCAAGAAGAAAATTCCTTATCCAGAATCCTCACCAAAACGAACCGCATGATGCCAAAACCTTTCATAAAAAGAAAAGAAAAAGGAAAAAGCTTAGGGAGGAGAAAAGGAGATTAATCAGTAACGGAAAGAAAAATTAAACAAGAAAAAGTGACTTGCAGAGCCAGCTATTTCTTCTCGAGTTTCATGTCCACATGTACCGTACGCTGTTAAATCTTTGAAAATTTTTAAAGGGGGGAAGAGCACCTTGGGAGATATCCATAAACTCTAGAAGCTCCGTGCTGAGCCTGATCGTGCATGAAGGTTACTCATCCCAGACTCATCACTTAAGCCTTTCTCTAACGCAATGGTGGATCGGAATCTGAGCAACTTTCTCGGGAAGGCAAATAAACGAAATTTTTTCTAAAAAGAAAGGAAAAAATGGGAGCAATCGGGGATCCAAAAGGTGGTATAGCAGAGGAAGAAGGATAGCGATGGCGAAGAAAAACTGACTGATCGACGAGCAGAAGAGACTAGAAGAAGAGCAGAAGAGAAGAAGCGGGTGAGAAAAGCAGGCAACGGCTTTTTCCGGTTCAGTTTTTGAGCTATTTGGAAAAACCTCAGCCACTACTATTTTGCCTAGGATTTATTACTCAAATAAATAGGAAAAAATGAGGGCTTTATTTGAGGCTGGAATAGAGCGTAGTAGTGCGAGGAGAGAGGTAGGAGCTAGGAGATTAGGCCATGTGGCAGGGATTTAGTGGTTGATTCGGTGCTCCGGAAGACCCACACATAGCACTTTTCCGCGAGAAAAGATGGGGAGGAGGGGTTGGGAGGAGACGCGATTTGATTCTTAAACTCCACTTGCCAGTTGCCGGTTGCCATATGTTGCGTCCTCACCCTTGTCTCCGCCACAAATTTCCAGTCGGGAACAGGGACGCGCTCGCTCCGCATTTTGCAAAAGTGATCTAGCCATTCCCTGCGGGACCCCCTGCACCTACGTGGCCTTTCAGAAATGCAAGTTCGACTTCGTGTCATCGCAGTACGGACACGTCCTCAGTCTCAATAAAACCGGCCAACCGAACCGGACAGTAAAAATAGAGCATAGCTTGCGACTCCTTTTTCCATTGACTCGAAATTAATCTCCAAGAGTTTTCCATTGACGTGCTATATTTTCCTCCAAAAAATGTTCTCGAGACATTCTAATTTCATGAAAAATATTTTATCAAAAATTTCTTTGAAGGATGAGTTTCTCGTTTAAGAAGGCATCTATGCATTATAAATTAAAACAATTTAAATATATTTTATCTCTTAAACTCTTTTAAATTAGTGCACTGTCTCTTCAAATTTTCAATATATTCAAATCAATAAAATTTCTATTTTAAAATAATTTTACACTTATTACATATATTTATTTTCTTTTTCCTTTGCGTTATTTTTTTACCCCTCCTCTCCATCTCCCCTCTCTTCCCTTGGCCTACAATTCTCCCTTTTGGTTAACAGCTAGTGATGCCTACTCAACCAATCTATAACTGTTAACATCTTACCATCATTACCTTCAAGAAAGAGATTGAAAAAAATATATCTTATTATAGCTAATTTTTCTTGCTGATGCAGCGATTTATTGTTTTAAGTATCAAAATGAACCCAAATTAAATTAAGACCATCAAAAGATATTCTAATAGGTCTGCTAATGAGGCCATATATTTTTCTTCTGTGTTATAAATTTTGCAGGGTTAAGTGTGCGAAAATTAGTGAGTGTTTCTGAGATTGTATTTGGTAAGCCTTCATGTTTGGCAACGATAGTCGACAACTAGTAATAGAAGGAGAGTGGAAGAGGATGAGGAGGAAGGAGGAGAAAAGGAAAAAATAAAATATTTATGAACTAAAGGGTAAATTTGGTTTTCTATTATTTTGTTGGAGGATGCTTTCGTCTTTTAGAATTCAAGGTAGTCCAAATTGCACTTGATTGGTAGTTTGGTACAAATTGAAAAGCGTTATTCAAGCAATTGGAAGTTTGAGGCGGTAATGTTCTAATAAAGAAACCTTTAAGGGGGCTAAAATGCATTTAGCCCATTAAAAAATGGAAAACTGCCGTAACTCGTAAGAACTTCATTTGGCTTTATCATTTCCAGCAGATTTTTTTGGCTTTTCCTTTCTCTTATTACTTCTTCTCCATTTACAAGGATAATTTTAAAGAAGAAAAATAAAAGATCCGTCTGAAGCGATGAAGTCGGAGTGAGAGGAGGCAACCATGCATCAGAAAAATTCAAAAGGAAAATGAAACTTGTTGATGTTTTCATTGGGATTTCGTCCCTTGAAACAGATTTTTTTAATTTTTCCTTTTAGGGTTTGTTTGGTTCGCTGAGGGGAGAGAGAGTAGCACAATTTAATTCACTTGGAGGAAGTAAATGCATTTACTTCAATTTTATTTAATATAGGTAGAAAGAAAGTAAATTATAAATATTTTATCTAGTTTGATTGGAGTAAAAAATGAAAAGAATTGTGATAATTTTACTATTTTACTAATTATTTATATTTATTATTATAGATTTGCTAACAAAACTAAGGACTATTTAGTTTTTACTCATCAAATACTTCACGAGGGATTAGTTTTGCTAATTTGGAAGGGAAGCCTTCTCCTTTTACATTTATTTCTCCCTTGTCCCTAAACCCTAAAAAATCTAAAGACTATTTGGTTTTTACTCATCAAATACTTCCCAACCCTCCACTTATAGAGGAGTTATTTTTGCTGATTTGGAAGGGAAGCCTTCTCCCTCCACATTTATTTCTCCTTCCTGTAACACCCCAACCAAACTAACGTATTTGCTCAAATATTTCCCAATTTACTTCCCCTCTACATTTACTCCCTCCTCCCACCCCAATCAAACATAATGTTAAATTGTGAATAAGGTTATGTCTAGTGCCATGGTATTGAAGGTTTGGAATTGGAATTGCCTCCCATTCCAATTTTTTTGTTCAGTTGTAAAATTAGTTGTAAAATTTGAATTCATCTCCCATTCCGATTCCTTCAATTCTACAATTCTAATTGCATTTTAAAAGTTAGAAAATTTCAATTCAAATTTTATAAGAATTGCCCAAGTTATAAATATCTTAGAATATATACATATATATTTATTTTACTCATGTATAAAATTTCACATACATACATGCACTCTTTCTCCTCCTTTCACACACACATATACACGTTATTTTGTGTGAGGGATGATACCCGTTGAGACTGGGTTCAAAGGATTAGAGCACCCTTCAATACAACATAACAACATTTCTTTGGAGAAAAAAATAGAGATATTTTATTTCACCATAGAAAATTAGTTAATTCTTTACTTTTCACATGCTTACACATTTGTTTTTCAGAATCATGCATTCTATCTCATTCACTCTCTCTCACACATACACACACATACATTTTCACGCACACATGTTTCTCTCCCTATTATTAGTGTAAAATGACAAAAATACCCTTAGTACACAATGATGAAGAATACCCTTATAGTAAAATGATAAAAATAACCTTGAAATAAAATGATAAAAATACCCTTGGCACAAAAAGACGATAATACCATTTCCATAAGATAGCGAAAATACCCTTAAGCATTGTTTAATTGCCAAGAAGGAAAAATAATATGTAAGAATTTAAATTCTGTAAAGTGAATTTGCAGATTGTGATTCCAAGTAAATTATATTACTATATTTAGATAATTCATAAATCAATAAGAACAAAGTGCTACATCTAATTTATAAAGTGTGTACAAAGCAGATTATTAAATTTTTAAAAATGAATTTTATTATTATATTAATATTATACACTTTAAAATATATTTTTTATGAAAAATATATATTCAATAAAAAATATTTTGTATATTTCAATCTTTTTTATTTTATGTAGATATATATACTTTTGTTTATATAGTGAAGCGTGCATTCAATTTTTTTGAGAATATAAGTATATATTATATTCTTTTAATTCAATATTCCTCCTAAATGTACATTCTTAGAAAAAAATTACAACATTTGAATTTTTTAAAAAATAATTTTTGTAAAGGATTTAATAGTGTTGCTCTAGATAATGAGTTTTGTGGGTTATATAAACATGATACAATATTTAAACTATAGGTTTGTAGTTAATATATTAAAATTTATATTTTTTATCTTTTAAAAGATATAAAATATTGAGATATACAATTTTAATTAGAAAATAATTACAATGGGGATATGTGAAAAGAAAAAATGATGATTGAGAAGTAAGATAAACAATAAAAATAGAAAGAATAAAAAATACTATGTGAAGAAATTATCTATTAAATTTTTAATTTTTTATCTTTCTTTTTGTTAAATTCCTTCAGAAAAGAATCACAATACCATATCCATATAGAAATTCTCTTTCCTAGTATTATTTATTTATTTTTTTGAATTTGAGAAATCATATCCTTTCCCAAAACATAAATAAAGAACCAAACATAAAAATTAGAAATATAATTACTTTTCCTATCCACTTTCTTAGACAATCAAACGAGACCTGAGTGTAAAATGACAAAATACACTCGTAGTATAAAATGATAAAAATACTCTGGTTTTAATATAAAATGTCAAAAAATACCATTACTAGAAAATGACAAAATTTTCCTTGGTGTAAAATTACCAAAATGCCCTTAGCACCAAATGACAAAAAAAAGAGCAACATAATATATATATATGCACACACAAATACACACATTTGGAGTAATTTATATTTGTATTTTGATTTCTAATTCTATGAATTTTTTAGAGTTCCGAACAAAATAATTGGAATTAGAGATGAATTCCACACTAATTCCATAATTTTACTAAATAAAAAAATTCAAACATTTAAAATTGTAATTCTTAAAATTCTAATTTAATAGAATTGCAATTTGAATACCAATTCTAATTCCAATTTCATGACCTCAAATACAACCATATAGTCAATCAAGGAAAGCAGTAACCATACTTCTTTTTTTTTTTTTAAGAAAAAGAAGTAACAGTTCCTGGTGTAAATGGATTCTCAGGTTCACATTTGGTTAAAGTAAGATCCCACCTGCAAACTTGCCTTGGACCCAACTCAGAGCATAAACATGGTTTGAGGAGACAAGAACATATATTTGACTGTGCAAGGCTGTTTTGTGGGGGATGATGTTTTACTTTTCTTCCTGGAGTCCAAGAGAGAAGCCTCCTACCGCCATGTGACTACGTTAAGTAGACCAGGAAAGCAAAATTATGCATATCACTACGACGTTAGCCCATTATATTTTGTTAGTTTATGCACTTCATTCATCAGAAATTAAATATTAAATTTTTTTTAGAATATCAAGATTAAAAGAAAAATTTTATGTAGACAAGTTGTAATTGGTTGGATACCTTTTTTTTTTGGCTGAATCCTTACTTAACCAAATGTTTCATCATCAACAGAAATTGGAGGTACACTCTCAGTTTTACCCCTATCACAAAGGATGGCTGGGATTTGGGACGGGGTTCAGTAACCCACAAAGGAATGCTCACTCGCCCACTTTTCTAACCTATGGGCATTGATATTACATCCTCTAGAGGCATATTCTATTTTCCAATTTTTGTGCCTGGTTAGTAGCTCAGCTCCTTATTCAGCTTGTTCTTTCCCAGTCCATTGGATATATTGAGAATGTCCCTTTATGCTTCTGACAACATTGATAGCATCACCTTCAATTATAGCGTTTTCTTTTCCTAGATGTTCAAGTGTTCTTAGTGCTAGCAAATCTGCTTCCATTTCCGCTTCATATGCATCCCTTACTGATGGTTTACATATCCATGCACCAATTGCTTCCCCTTTGCAATCCCTGTTAAGACAGGCACTGTAAGTATCTTCCCCATAGCTGTATGTAGCATCAAAATTTGCCTTGTAACATTGTTCAGGTAGAGGTTGCCATGTTTGTTTTCCTTTGCAGACTTGCTGATCCATTCAAAGGTTTCTTCCTATGTCTTGTGTTCATTTCCATGCAGAGTTTGGTTTCTGTATTTCCAAACATTTTCCATAAGAACTGCTGCATAGTGTTGTAATTCATCCTTCCTGTCTCTCTGTGGTGGAAAGTTGTTGTTTGGAGTGAATATCTCTCTAATCCATCTGGTGATATCAGATGTGCTGAAACTTTGCATATTCAGTTGCCAGTGGGAGTTCAGCCATAGAGCTACTGATAAAGGGCACTTCATAAAGATGTGTTCTTAGGTTTCCTCTTCCCCATTACAGGTTAGACAACTTGCATCTTCAATAGATATAGCTTTCTGGAGTCTTGTTCTGTAGCCAAGGACTTGGTCAACACTTTCCATATAAAATGCTTGTGGCGGTTGTGCAGATCTGAGCTCCAGATATTGTTCCAAAGGCTTCTTTCAACTGGTGAGTTTTCTGAAAATCTACCATGGTTCAATCTATAAGCAGACTTGGTAGAGAATTGCCCTGTCTTGGAGGGTAACCGGACCATAGTATCAGGTTCCTGATGACCAGGAATTTTGATTGATAAAATAGCCTGAGCTACTTCTCTAGGGAAGACTGATCTAATGAGCCCTTGATTCCAGCATATCCCGTCCTCTTCCATGAGCTCTTTCACCATTTGCAGGTTGACTAATTCCATTAAGTCTCCTGGGATTTTAAAATTCTCCAACTAGGGAACCCATTGATCTTTCCAAATTTGTGCTTGTGTTTTCGTACCTATTTGGATACAGGTACCTTTTTGGATTAAATCCTTGACTACCCATAAGCTTGCCCAGACCCTAGAGGCTCCTTTAGGACTATTTTCCATATCTAGCAAAAATTTCCCTTTCAGGTACTTGGACGTTGTGAGTTTGACCCATAGCTTCTCAGGTTGTGTTATTAATTGCCAATCAAGTTTAGCAACACAAGCGCTGTTCATCTTCATGGTTTTCCTGAATCCTAATCCTCCAGCATGCTTAGGGGCACAAATAGAATCCCCGGACTTCAGGAACATGTGTCTTTTGCCATCCTCTTCAAAATTCCACCATAAATTTCTGCTAATTCTGTCCAATTTGTTACAGATAGAGACAGGCAACAGGAAAGTCCGCATATTGTGGAGTGATATGGTTTGAGTCACTAACTTTATCATAATACCCCGCCAGCTTGGGATAGAGCCTTTGCTTTCCAACCTGAAAGTTTATTCGTTGCTTTATTAATTAAGAACTGGAAAGCTTTAGATTTGAACTTTGCTTTACGGAAAGGGTTACCAAGATGACTTCCCTTGTTGTTACCCTCTTTCATTCCATGATTCTCTAAGATATTCTGCTTAACATCCTACAGCATGTTTTTGCTGAAATGGATAGCTGATTTGTCAAAGTTGATAGTTTGTCCAGACAAGTTGCAGTGTGTTGTTAAGCATTTCCTGATTTCGTCCGCTTCATCATTGTTTGCCCTACGGAAAATGAGGAGGTCATCAGCAAACATTAGATGAGATATAGATGAAATTTTCTCTAGATGGGATTTACCGTTCGTTTTCTTAAATGATTCGATAGTTTGTATTGATGCCTTCGAGTCTGGAAAAGAACTTTACTTTGAGAACTGAGATCCCTTATCTTTGAACGAATTTGAGGGATGCTAATGCATGTGAACATTCACATCTTTGCAATACTTTATGTAACACCTCACGTCACATTTTTAATTATAATTTTTAATTTTTAAAGTTTATCTTTTAAATTTTAAAATTTTTCTTGTTTAATTTATAACATATGAATAAAAAATTTTACAATTAAAAATGTTGCACAAAAGTGTTGTAAAGGATTTGAACTCACATTTGAAAAAGCTTATGAATATATCTTTTTCCCCAGAATTAATTGCTTGATATTCACTATCCACTACAACACTTTCTATAACATTTCTAATTATATTATTTTAACAACAATCTCTTTAGCTTGTCAAAGTTGATCATCATGGCAAATCAGTATCAATGAGACCTAACAGATGCAGACACATTATCAGAACTAATCTGATTGTGGAATTGCAGTCAGCATATTATTAAGTTTTGGTTGAGGAATATCATTTTTTTGTATCTACTATCATTTGCTTTATTATTTGGTAGATAAAACTGCAAAAGATGTGGTTATATAGCCTAATTATCTCATGCTCAATTGGAAAGATGTGCACAAGCATAAGGTTTTTCCTCTCCTGTGCAGGAGTTGGACATGTTGGGGTTTCAAACTATGCCTAAAAGGAGATGCCATTTTTATGAAGGTAAATTGAAATCTGCAACTGCCTCTTATTAGAATGTATAGGTTCCAGAACTGTGCATGAGGTTAATATTTATATAGATTTCATTATGCTAAATTACAATTCCCTGATCACAACTCATCACGCTATACTCCCTTCGACAATGACTCCATGATTTTTCTCGCACTGCTAATGAAACTAACCACATTTGGGCAGACGAGGATTTACATGACACACTATAAATGGAATGCTATATATATATGCATATGTACAATTTACGTATCTATATTCTTTTCATGCTTTTCATGCTTGAATATGATTAAAGTGGATCCTTCATGATTGGGACCTCGATCACTGCTTCAAGTTGCTAAAGAGTTGTCACGAGGCTTTATCAGATGTTCGAGAAGTAATAGTTGTTGCTGCACTTATTCCTACAGAACCTGATACTAGTGCATACGCGAAAATCACTTGCCAGTGTGATCTGATTACTGTGACTCAGAACCGACTGCAGCTGGATTCGGAGGCATAAACATAGAATTTTTTGTTCGTAACCTACCACTACATTGTCTTTGGTCTATTGTGGAATCGTCCCTGCATTATTCAAGATCCCGCGATATACGTTTCATGTAGACGGTGAAAAAGAGAAAGCAGTAAGTTCAAGAAGAGGAATTTACTACTAAATTGTTTTGTTTTCCTTGGTTAGAGGTGTTGACAAAGAAGAATATTATGGCTGCGATGCTGCATACAGTTTTAAGACCACAAAGTTTTGCTATATATTGAGCAAGATTACAATATACAGAAAATCATTTGATGCTGAAGATTGAACTCAACCTTATTGCGTTCAGGCATAGATTTGCTTTCAGCTGGTCCCAAGAATTTCCCTGTACGTGTCTTTGATCTTTTGTATTAGAGCTTCCCTGGAATTTGAAAGCACGAAAAACGAAACAGAGTTGGAACTCACAGATTTCTGGGTAGCGTATACGAAATGCAAATCAGATCCGGCAAAGAATAGAGAATACCTGTCTGGTTTGAAAACGAGGTTTTTGTATGCAAACCACTGCAGTAAAAGAGAAAAAGATGCACCAGTTACTTCGTTCTGCTTCTAGATACATACATGTTCACTACATTTTCTCTTCTACTTTTTCCCAATTCATATGGCCTCTGTTACAGCTGCTGGAGTTCTTATTCAATAATAATCCACATACATTCTAGCCCCAAAAGTGTAGTTGAAGTTACCAGATTGTGCAGAATGATGATCACAAACAGAAGGAAGCTGGAAGTCCTTAGCGTGAAAACTAGGAATACAATGGCATCTTTGGATAAAGAAATAAACTTACACCAGTGTAACCAATCCCGACAAGCTCAAATAGACCAGGAACTAGTGGAAGCCTATCAATTGCCTGAAAAATTCATAACCATGATCCAATTTTCAGAAAAGAATTCCATGTTTTCATTGATAGGGGAGTATAACAGAGATGTCACAATGTGGCATTAGAACGTCTAGGAAAGTGCTCACCGATACCAATCCGGTGGATCCCCAAAGAGCAACGGCTCCAGCTGCCGCCAGAGAAGTCACTGCATATTTGTCTTCTACCTTATCCCACTGAGAAAACAAGCAGATTAAAGAAGAACCACATCACAAGACAACGATGAAATTTAGCCAGGCATAGTTTAGTTCGTACAGCTTCTTGCAATCTTTTGACAACCTCTGGAAGCTCAGTTGCTGCCACTTCAGCCGGAGCTTCTCCGGTTGCCATGGCGACAACATTCCGGGCAATCTTTTTGCCTGAAGTAATGACAACAAGTAACTGAGCGTTCTGTGCGTATCTAGCTGCGATCTACAGCTCATTTTGTAGTTTTTACTCTTAAACGTAGAAACCAAGAAGTCACATTCGTCACTGAGTTTTCACTTTCTTTCTTAAAGCATATCACGATTCTTCGTTGTTTCTAGGAATATATATACGTGTGTTTTCTCTATGGTTGAGGTTCTATGATCGATTGAAGATATTCCCTAACGACTCTTTCTCGGCTATGTATGGTGCAAAACATCTTGAGCAATCAAATTCAGTACGGAGTAGAAGCAAAGGAAAAAGATCAATAATTCATCCAGAAGAATTGACATGGCAGAGGGGGGGAAAATATCATGTCATCTTTGTCAGAGGGAAGAGGGCCAAGCAGTACACTCACTGAAAGCAGTGGTCTTGGCAGCGCGACTCTGGGACTGCACAGGTGGAGGGAGTGTGGGCAAGGTCACGCATTGCGAGGACGCAGTAGGCAATTGACGATGAGCCTTGCCGTCAATAAGGGCCGACGAGGAGGAGAGAGAAAGCGGAGTGGAGGTGGTTGAGGCCATGGCTTCTCTCGGACCCTTCGAGGTTTAGTTGGCTATCCTGTGAGTGCGAGATATCCGGAGGCCGCAGAAGAGAATAAGAGAATCTGGGACGAATGCCGTTTTTTTAATTAATTTACACTCTTGATAAAACCTGGGGATTTTTCTGGGCAGAATTGGCAAAGGAGGTCTGATTTTTTTTTTTTTTTTGGCACCGAAAGAGAAGAACTGGAGAATGAAGCTAGATGACCACTCATTCAACGATCGAGTGGATAGTGCAGAGCTGACATGTCTCTTGGATAAGCCATTTAATGGCGTTTCATTGGATAGGATGCTATGGGTTGGTTTCTGCCTTTCCCATTTTTTACTTCTTTGCCTCCCAACCATTTGTGTGCACTGTGCAGAATGGCTATTGCTATTGTCCGTGGAGAATATCCATTTTACATCTTACCCAAATCCACATCCGTTTATGATTGTAATTCTTTGTTTTCACCAAGTACACAAAGCTTGACATTTTTTTTTAAAAAAAATCATTTTTGTGGGCTTCAAATATGTTATTGTGAGAAAAAAAAAAGAAAAGAAAAGGTGAGACTGCAAGGTTTAGATTGACTTTCTTTTTTTACTTTTGAAACAAAAGTTAAAAAAATTTTATAAAAAAAAGGCGATCCAAATATAATTACAAATTCATATATACGTGGATTCCTTTCCCAAAAAAAAATCCATATATTGTCTGTTAGAATTATTTAGGGAAAAAAATCCTCCCCTTAGAATTATTTTAGGTGTGAATATTGAGATGCCTTTTTATATCAATCTTTTATATATTTTTTCAAGTTATAGTGAGAAGAAATTGGCATTTATGGTGAAATTTTCATTTATCAATTTAGAGTCGCATATAAAAGGTTTTCGCGTATATCAATATCCATCAATATTCTGTTTCAATATTCATTACTTATTGTTGATAGTATCAATTTTAAATCTTTATGATTTACAAAGATTCCATTCACCAATAATTTTGCCACAAGAAAATTCCTATTATGAACCATATCTATATTATATTATATCAAGCTTTTGATGATTTTGCATAACTTTCTCTTCTGTTCCCCAACACTACAAGCCTGCAAGTGCATCTGCCAGCTTCTGTTGGTTTCCCAGGGCTTTGCAGCTGAGATCAGATTCAGCACCATCTACGTCACCTTACAAAGACACAGAACATCTACCGTTGCCCTGATTGATACTGGCGCCACTGAGACCCCCAGAGGCGTCGCTTCAACTCCAGTAAAGAATCAGCTCCCGCAAGCCAAAATTGGCAGTCTTGCATGGCAACGACGGCAGTGTGAAAACGTATATGCTTGAGCCACAATGCAGCGAGCTATCTCAAGGTCACGCTCACAGGGAACGCCCGACTGCCTAGGTGGCTCAAGGTCAATTGCCGTGCCTGATGGGACATCAGCTCAATAACAATAGATTGGTAACTATATACAGTTTTATTTTGGACTATACGTAATGCGAAAAAATTTCATTATTCACTATTTACTTTTAAAAATTCTTAAGTTTCTCTGAAATCTTTGAAATACTAAAACTCAAATATGTCAATAATAACTACGTTTTTTAGCAAATAAAGTTTAATTTATCAAATAATATCTAATTTTACATCTTTTTACATATAAAAAATATCAAAATCAGCTACAAAACAGTCAATTTTGAAAAAAAAATACGAATTTGCGTCACTTGTACCAGAAAGTAGCGAAATTGGGCCACAAATTTCGCTCAAAATTAGCAGAAATTGTGGTCAATTTCTGCCAATTTTGGGCGGAACTTATGGCACAAGTTCCGCCAATTTTGGGCGGAAATTGTGGCACAATTTCCGCCCCAAATTGGCGGAACTTGTGCCATAATTTTCGCCAATTTTTGGCAAAAATTGTCCATAATTTTCGCCAAATTTTGGCGAAAATTATGGCCTATTTTTTTCAAAAATTGTGCGAAATTTCCTCAAATTTTGGCAAAAATTATGGACAATTAAAAAATCACATGAGATTTCTATTAAATTTGTCATATTAGATGATTTTTGTCAGAGAGAAAAATAATTTAAAGAACATATAAGCTTTTTCTTAAATACAAATATTTGTTCAAACTAAAATTACACAAATTATTCGAGTTAAAAAATAGCCTATTTGTTCTTTAAATTATTTTTTTCTTTGATACAAACTATCTAATGTGACAAATTTAATAAAAATTCAATGTGATTTTTTAATTGTCCATAATTTTTGCCTAATTTTGGCAAAAATTTCACATAATTTCTGGCAAAAATTGTGCACAGTTTTCGCCAATTTTTGGCGAAAATTGTGGACAATTTTCGCCAAAAATTGGCAAAAGCCCAAAATTGGCGGAACTTGTGCCATAAGTTCCGCCCAAAATTGGCGAAAATTGACCACAATTTTCGACAATTTTGAGCGAAATTTGTGGCCCAATTTTGCTACTTTATGGTACAAGTGACGCAAATTCGTATTTTTTTTCAAAATCGACTGTTTTGTAGCTGATTTTGATGTTTTTTATATGTAAAAAGATGTAAAATTAGATATTATTTGATAAATTAAACTTTATTTGCTAAAAAACGTAGTTATTATTGACATATTTGAGTTTTAGTATTTCAAAGGTTTCAGAGAAACTTAAGAATTTTTAAAAGTAAATAGTAAATAATAAAAATTTTTCGCACTATATATAGTCTAAAATAAAACTGTATATAGATATGACGTAGATTTGTAGCCCCAACCATAAAGTAACTCCTTATTGGGCTCGTGGAATGGACCAAGAAGTCGGAATAGTAAAGGATCAACCCGTAGAGGAATAAGGGTTTAGACGGTCCACAGAAGCCCGTTGTGCAAGATCTCACATGGAAAGATGAACATACTTGCAAGATATATTCCCTCAATAAAAGAGAGATACTGCTCTCTTCATTGATCATTCATCATATTTCTCTTCATTTGTTGACTTAACTATTAGAGTGTTTTAGGGGAATTATCCCTATGAAGGGAGGGAGCTTAGGGCAGGTGGAATTAAGAGGAAACAATCCCCAGAGAGGGCAGCGAAAGATACTTGTTTGGGGTGGATTGTGTGATGAATGCTAAACAAGAAAAGAAAAGATGAAGTGCACAACGGAAAAAAGGGGAAAGAAAAAGGAAGAAGAACCTCTTTGATAAAATTCCTGCAAAGAGTAGAGTAATTCTATTTGTGAAATGAACTGGGTATAATCTCCTCCCCAGTGTCGCTGGAAATATTCCGAGGCATATTGACCATAAGCATCTGATTCCACAATGTTCATCCACTTGATGACCCTGCAACAACCAAACTTGAACATGACAAAATCTAGGCAGATGCAATTCCCACTGCTGGAGTGGAAAGTCTTTCTTTGGAATCTCAATCTTTAATTAGTTTTCTTTGGAGTGGTCGGGAGATCGTGAGAGAGAGAGAAGGGAAAGGTCTGACCATTGGGCCTCAGATAGGACATTTTGGTGGCCTAGAAACTCCAGACACGCTTGCTTTGGGGCATCCGACCGTTTCAAGTAACGAAAACAATGAAGCCAATACTCCGCAATTTCCCACTGCCATTGTTACCATACATTTGAAGATCCAGTGATGTTGACGAGATATGTACTGTAATTGCAAATGCGTTCATTTAGGGATTTCATAGAATTGCAATTCTAGTTCTGCAGATGTAGGAATTTTTCTTTGACAAGTTCAAACAAGGTCATTCGTTGACCAAATCAATGATTTAGTGTATTATTAATGCACCCGAGGGTCTCTTCGGATTCCATCCCTCTCTCTTTTTCATTTTACTTTTTATTTTACATATAGTATAATATGTATAATTCAGAAAGGATTCCGAGGGATCAACTCCAGCTTTTTTTATAAAAAAAAAAAAATTGTAAGGCTCAACTCCACTGAATAAGGCAAGAACAAAAGAATCTGCGTGTCAAACAAACCGCTGCAAATTCAGATGCCAAAATAGACTCAAGACTGTTATGGTTGTTCTAAAACTCAAAATAAAACTAAAGAAGGAAGCAAATTATTTTGAAATTAAGGTTCGAGAGTTGAGTTCACTACTAATTGTGCGAGAAAGCTGAAGAAAAAGAGATTGGTAAATAGTTGCAGAAACTGCAATACTAGCATATATCAAGCGGTAGTTTAGTGAAAATAAGAAAGCCAACATATGCTACTTCTATATATTATATATACATACCACACGGTGAATCAGACGTCAACATTACAATCTAGAGGAGATCCCAGCAAAGGAACTGGACCCGTGAAGCCTTTCCTTAAACCCACCAACATATCACACCTGACGTATATCCCGTAATGCCCAGTCCTTATGGCTCCTGCCTTGTATCTTATCCTCCCCGTCAGAACCAATTTCAGAGGCACCGCCCCATACGCCTCATCCATCCCCAGCCCATTTGACACCTCTGGGGAAACCGGCACTGGTACTCCGCCACCAAGGACCGGGGACAGTGCCACAGTGTTCTTCGTCTCGTGATAGAGTGGTGGCAGCACCGCCGGAGGCGTGATAGCCTGGTTTCGGTAGGAAACAAAGGCTGAAAGGCGGTCGTACAAAAAGGAGACTCGCTTATTTGAGTTCCGGGTGATCACAGTGAACTGCATGGTGGTGGATAAAAAGGGAGGAGACGTGGCGTTGAGATCATAGACTGCAGCACTGACGACGGTGAACTTTGGCTTGTAGGGTCGATAGACCAACCATACTACGAGAGCTGCGATGCCAGCTAAGAGTAGTAGGGTGACAAGGAACACGGACATGGCTCGCCGCGGATCTCTAACCTTGGCAGTGCCTTTTCCATCATCTGTCATCTTCTTGATCTCTGGTCTGCTATATAAAAGAAGTACTGGTTTTCACAAAGCTATATACAGGGAATGGATATGGGATGAAGAGGACTCACTCTAAGGCAGGGGTATTAAATAAAAGAAGAATGTTCTAATGTGGAATTAGAAAGAAAACGGGGGGTGGCGAGTGAAAAGGAGAAAAGGTGCAAGAAGAAGAATGGTTTATCTGTTGGGCAAGTGGAACCACAGAAACAGAGAAAGTAGAAGGAATCGGATTTCTTCCAGTGTATACAAACATCGGTGAATAAGGATTTTCTTGGCCATCAGTCATGGCTAATAATTTGAAACGGTGCAAGTATAGAATTAGTAGATCATCTAGATTATATAGCGGCGAAGTAATGAGATTGAGATTCTGGTCTCCGCTAAATACATACAGTCCGTTGACTGCAGTAGATAAATGATTAGCGCATTTACCAATCACGTCCTAGTAATAAAAGAAAAGAAAAAAAAGAAGAAGGAAAGCCAAATGAGAAGAAATACTCATCTTTCATTTCAACCGAGAACCGGAGGAGATGAGGTTGAGACTGCTAAAATTAATTACTTCATCTGTTTACATTTGAATATTCATAATTTCTTTTAAAATTATCCATAATCAAATGTTTATTTTATTAAAATAATTATATATTTTATCTAAACTTCTATTAATAATCTTCATAATTAAAAAAAAAATTTACTAACACAAGAGCCATACCACTAATATGTTTCGGTCAATTGATTTAAAGAATTTTGCTATTAATTTTTTTAATTAATAAGAATATTATACTAAAATTTTTAATAATTAAATCACTTTTCTTAATTCTAAGCTAAATCAAAATGAGACATTCAACTATTGACGAAGAGAGTATTACTTTTGGACAATATAGGTAAATTAAAATTTTAATAAAATTTAAGATTAAATTAAAAAGGTGAAATAATATTACTAAGGAATTAAATGTTTACAAATAGTAAATTGACACATTAACCTCTTTTATGGTCCGTAGATTACATTCAATTTTATAATAACTAGCCTAAATCTATGCGATGCACTGATATATTTTAAATATAAAAAATATTAAAATTAGATTTTAAAAAAATATATTAAAAAATATCTTTTACTTCTCGAAATGTATATGTTTAAGAAAAAATCGAATAATATAGAACATTAAAATTTCATTTGTTCAAAAACATCCAATACCTTCTTTTCCATCTTAGGCTCTTGGTATATGGTTTCTACCTCTTTTATTTATTTCAACACAAAACTATTAATATTTTTTTGTAAAATATAAATAGCATGTACTATTTATTAAATTAAAGAGAGGTAAATTTATCAAAACCCTTATTTAGTTTGGAGAAGCTCCCTTATTTGCTTCATTAATCAAGGTTTCTTTTATGTTTTATGAAAGAAAAAAATCTTTAATGACAAATTTATTCTCTTCATTAATAATTGAGAGGAATTATAATTGTTAGTTACTTTGGATCACAATTTGTAATAATATTTTTTAATTAACTCATTAAGTCAGCTAAAGAATGATTTTAAAAATGATCTTAATGAATCACTTAACAAAGGAATTAAAAGTTAATGTATCCGAATAATTTCTTATTTCTTAGACCTTTTTGTGCATAAATCAAAGTAAATGAAAATTTATGAAGTATTGACATTAAGATTTAAATGAAAAGTTTAATTATTCCCCTACAAATTATATAGCGTTTATATGTTTGTTTTAAACAATAACCTAGCGCAAAAAAATTGGGGCAAGTGACTGTTGACTTGCGCCACAAAACACAATTGCACAAAGGGTAAAACCCGAGTTCTACCTAGAGAGTAGTAGGGAGAGAAAATATACAATACATGAATTATATAAAGTTTTTATTTGAATTATATATAATTACAAATATTTTTATTATTTATTATTTAATTTTAAAATTTTAAAATTTATTTTAAATATTTAAAATATCAAAACTCATGTCTATCAAAAATCGCTTCGTGTTTGTGCAATAAAAGATTAGTTTATCAAACTATATCTATTTTTACGTATTTGTGCATATAAATATTATAAAAATTAACCTTAAAATAATTAATTTTTTTAAAAAATTCTAATTGCATTTAACTTACACCAGAAATTAGCACAAGTTGCAACTGACTTGAGTCAGAAATTAGTGCAAGTCAAGTGCAATTATAATTTTTTTAAAAATTAATTATTTTAAAGTTAATTTCATAATATTTATATGCATAAATATATAAAAATAGATATAGTTTGATAAATTAATCTTTTATTACATAAATACAAAATAATTTTTAATAAATTTAAATTTTAATATTTTAAATACTTAAAAAAATTTAAAAGTTAAATAGTAAATAATAAAAATATTTTTAATTGTATAAAATTTAAATCAGAACTATATATAATCTATGTATTATATATTTTCTCTTTTTACTACTCTCCAAGTAGAACTCAAGTTTTACCCATTTTTTATTTTCATCCAAAAAGGCCAAATTTACTCAAAATTTAAAAGAGAATACAGAAAAAATATTTAGTAGAGAAAAGAGTTAAAAATTATTAACCTCCTATATAATAACGTCATTTCTATATACAGTTTTTTTTTGGACTATATGTAGTGCGAAAAATTTTCATTATTTCGTTTTAATTTCGAAGAGTTTAGAATTCTAAAGCATTCGGACAAAAAAAATTCAAATTTAAGAACAACGACGAAAAAATCTTGCGAAAAAA
Source organism: Rauvolfia tetraphylla (assembly GCA_030512225.1). Taxonomy (NCBI): domain Eukaryota; kingdom Viridiplantae; phylum Streptophyta; class Magnoliopsida; order Gentianales; family Apocynaceae; genus Rauvolfia; species Rauvolfia tetraphylla. The sequence goes on along the minus strand of JAJQKT010000020.1, from coordinate 12,378,350 downwards.
ATGTTAGTTTATCAAATTACTCATAATTTTACATTGATTTAGACATAAAAAACTTAAAAATCGGCCTTAAAATAGTCGATTTTGAAAATCGACCAAAAAAAATTGAATTCCGCCAACTGCGTGGCGAAATTCATCCATGAGTTCCGCCACCAATTGGCGGAATTCTTCCGCAATTCCGCCAATTGGTGGCGGAACTCATAATGGGGTTGTACCCATTTTGGTACAACTCCATATTGGAGTTGTACTCAAAATTGGGTACAACTCCAATATGGAGTTCCGCCAACTTTGGGTACAACTCCAATTTGGGGGAACTCCATATTGAGTTGTACCCAATTTTGGTACAACTCCAATATGGAGTTGTACCAAAATTGGGTACAACCCCAATTATGAGTTCCGCCACACAGTTGATAGAATTCAATTTTTTTTTGCTAGATTTTAAAATCTGATCATTTTAAGCGCCATTTTTAAGTTTTTTATGTCTAAATCAATGTAAAATTATAAGTAATTTGATAAACTAACATTTTTTTCACAAGATTTTTTCGTCGTTGTTCTTAAATTTAATTTTTTTTTCCGAACGCTTTGTAGAAATTCTAAACTCTTCGAAATTAAAACGAAATAATGAAAATTTTTCGCACTACATATAATCCAAAAAAAAAACTGTATATAGTTGCCACCTATAATAATAACCTCTCAGAACAAATTGTTAATTTATCCTAATTTTTAATTATTTTCTTTTAAATTTTACGCTTCTGCACATAAATAATTTATTTTTACTATTTTTAATTAAATTTTAACTAAACAATATTCAATCCAGTTTCTCGGAAGCAAGAAAATCGACAGAGAGAGGGGGAGAAGGGGCATCTAGTCCGGTGTACACCGATTGAAATGGTGTCCATCGACGACGACGCCAATGGCGTCAGCAGTAATTCCGGCATCAATTCATCAGCATCATCGGTGAAATTCGGGACTGCGGAGGCCTTGGATCAGGTGCGCAAGCTGACGGACGTGGGAGCCATGACGCGTCTCCTCCACGAATGCATCGCCTACCAACGAGCCCTAGATCTGGAGCTTGATTCCCTCCTCTCCCAGCGTCCGGACCTCGACCGCCAGCTCTCTGCCCTCCACAAGTCCGCCGACGTCCTCCACATCGTGAAGGCCGATTCCGACCATTTGTTCTCCAACGTCGATTCCACCTCCCATCTTGCAGACCACGTCAGCGCCAAGGTCCGCCAGCTCGATCTCGCGCAATCCCGCGTCTCCGACACCCTTCTCCGCGTTGACGGCATTGTCCAGCGTTCCCACTGCCTCGAAGGCGTCCAGAAGGCCCTTTTTTCTGAGGATTTCGAATCCGCTGCGAACTACGTCCAGACTTTCCTCCAAATTGACTCCAAGTTCAAGGACTCCGCCTCGGATCAGCGGGACCAGCTCTTGGCCTCCAAGAAACAACTCCAAGGCATCGTTCGGAAGCGCCTCTCCTCCGCCGTTGATCAGCGGGACCATCACTCTGTTCTGCGCTTCATCAAGCTCTACCCACCTCTTGGATTAGAGGAAGAAGGCCTGCAGGCCTACGTGAGTTATTTGAGGAGGGTCATTGCCATGAGATCGCGGATGGAGTTTGAACAATTAGTCGACCTAATGGAGCAATCCCTGCCGAATCCCACCCAGCTCAATTTCGTTGCGTGCTTGACCAATCTTTTTAAGGATATTGTTTTGGCTGTTGAAGAAAACGACGAGATCCTGAGGAACTTATGCGGAGAGGATGGCATTGTTTACGCCATCTGTGAGCTTCAAGAGGAGTGTGATTCGAGGGGATCTATGATTATAAACAAGTACATGGAGCACAAAAAATTAGCCAAATTGACTTCTGAGATCAATTCTTATAAGAGCAATTTGCTTTCTGTTGGGGCTGAAGGCCCAGACCCCAGAGAGATTGAACTATATTTGGAAGAAATTTTATCCTTGACACAGTTGGGAGAGGATTACACTGAATACATGGTGTCAAAGATCAGGGCTTTGAGCTCCGTGGATCCTGAATTGGGTCCCCGGGCCACCAAGGCTTTTAGGAGTGGGAATTTGAGTAGAGTGGTACAGGACATTACGGGTTATTATGTTATTCTGGAGGGGTTTTTCATGGTTGAAAATGTTAGGAAAGCTATCAAGATTGATGAGCATGTTCTTGACAGTCTTACCACATCTATGGTGGATGATGTTTTCTACGTGTTGCAGAGTTGTTGTCGGAGGTCCATTTCCACATCCAATATTAACTCGGTCATTGCAATTCTTAGTAATGCCGTGAGCTTGTTAGGTGGTGAGTACAACGAGGCATTGCAGCAGAAAATCAGAGAACCTAACCTCGGAGCAAAGCTGTTCATGGGTGGTTCTGCTGTTCAGAAGACTGGTACTGAGATTGCCACTGCTTTAAACAACATGGACGTGAGCAGTGAATATGCATTAAAACTAAGACATGAGATTGAAGAGCAGTGCGCGGAGGTTAGTACCAAAATTTGCTATTGCTCCCTGTTTTCTTCTTTCTCCTCTCCATCTAGCATGCCCTGCTTCTTTTGGAAAAGAAAGTACATAATTGACTTCCTACACAAAAAACAAAAAAATTTTGCGGTTTGTTTGTTTTATGGTTCCAAAATAATATCAATGGTATAATAATTAGTAGAGTAACCTCTGAAATTAAGTTCATAGATGAAGCAGGTTTATTTTTCTCTTCTAGTATTGTACTATAGAGGACATAATTTCGCCCTTCAGTGATCTTTCTCACACTGCCTTCTGCTTGATTTGTGACATATTTGGTACTTGGCAGGCTTTATCTTTGACAATAGAACATCTGGAAATTGATCTTTGCTTTGTGCCCTTCAATTGATATTTGTTCTGATGTCCACAGTGTGTCAGTCACTGCAAGTTTTCTATGATAATATTCACCTCAACTTATGTTCCCTTTTTTGATTTAAAATCTTCCCACATCTTGGGGAGCACATTTTGTTTAAGGGTTTTTTTTTTTCCAATGCCAATTGCCAATGGTTTGCATCTTAGGTTAGTTATAGTATATTATTTTTTTTATGTCATCTGAGTATAAATTCTTATCCCGTTTATTTCAATCAGGTATTTCCTGCACCAGCTGATAGAGAGAGGGTCAAATCCTGTTTATCTGAATTGAATGAGATGAGCAACACTTTCAAGAAGGCCTTGAATGTTGGAATGGAACAACTTGTTGCAACAGTTACACCCCGAATTCGACCAGTTTTAGATAGTGTTGCGACCATCAGTTACGAGCTGTCTGAGGCTGAATATGCTGACAATGAGGTCAATGATCCATGGGTCCAAAGGCTTCTTCATTCTGTTGAAACCAATGTGGCATGGCTTCAACCCTTAATGACTGTAAGCAATTATGATGCATTTGTACACCTAGTCATTGATTTCATCGTTAAAAGGCTTGAGGTGATCATGATGCAAAAGAGATTCAGTCAACTTGGGGGTCTTCAACTTGACCGAGATGCCAGGGCTCTAGTCAGCAATTTTTCTACCATGACCCAGAGGACTGTTAGGGACAAATTTGCTCGTCTAACGCAGATGGCTACCATCCTGAACCTAGAGAAGGTGTCTGAGATTTTAGATTTCTGGGGTGAGAACTCTGGGCCGATGACCTGGAGACTAACTCCTGCAGAGGTTAGAAGGGTATTGGGTTTGAGGGTTGATTTTAAACCTGAAGCAATAGCTGCTCTTAGGCTGTAGTATTCTTATTATTTTGAACATAGAATTATTGAGACTATTTTGTTTCTTTTTTGCATTCTTTTCATTCCCATATTCTTTTCCTTGACAGTCAGTTTACACTTGAAAGAGATGCAGCGACTGGGGAATGCAGTGATTGTAAATTCATTTGATTCTTTTCTATTTAGTCTTAAATGATACGTCATCTCCATAATAAGTGAGGTCTAAATAATAACTCGTTTTCTAAGTTAACCAGATGATTTTAATTCAGATTTCAACAGATGGTTTTTCTTCTTTACAATGCTGAATCCTACACGGGATGCGCTTCACCGGGTCCGGGAGATATGGGTTCCATGTAGCCGCAATTTATTTCGTGGTAAAATTGGCTGCTTATTTTTCTTCTTCATTCTTTGCCTATGGGTTGTTCCCCATTAGATGCCTCTTATTCTCTAGTAAGCCTGTAATTTACCGCTAGAGGTGATTGCTACCTGTCGTACCAGAAAATAAATTCCTGTTTTTAACCCAGCAAGGGATATTCTTGCGCGGGTGTAAGTGTGGCATTCTGCCTGCTGTCGTGCCAAGTTGACATACAAGATGCTCCCAGTGCATCAATTACTTCAGGCAATAAAAACGAATATGTTCTGGTGGGTGATGACGTTTCGGTTATATAGTTTCCCATCTCCAGACGTGTTACTCTCATCCTATTGATAGGTATTACTCCATAAGTTGATTTGTTGTAATTCTTCACGTTTAAAGTTTGTTTTCATAGTTAAAACCAAACTTTCATTTCTTCTTTGTTCTTTGAATGCTCTGGCTTTATGCTGCATGAAATGTTGTAGCACTGATCTGCAATATTGGTTACTTTTTCCTAAACCACAATCTGGAGCGTCAATCAAGTATATTTTATCATTATGTCCCTTGGATACTGTATTATAACCTTCTATAGCTAATCAAATAAACAAAACAACAGCTCTAGAAGCTCAAATACGAAAGAAGCCCCTATGGTTTAGCATTTCAAAAACTAGTCCAAACAATGATGGGAACACCGCGAGAGGGGAGGGGGGGTTGGAGACAAAAAAATGCAAATACCTCTTGTATAAGCAACACTAACAATACAAACGGATAAATATGCATATGCTTGCTATCAGCAAATATTAGAGAACCATACTTCTTCATGAACTGCTGAGAGCCACCTTGTGCAGACCCCACAACCAGCCACAAAACTTAGACATGAGCAGTGCCTTCAGTGAATTTTGGATCCTCACATCTGTACCTTCCATCAGGTCCAATTCCGAATCCCCTAGGATCCGCAAAGACATTCTCTAGCAGCTGACTACGCGGTGGAACAGGGCTTTCATCTGCAAACTCTACAGCATCTTCAACCAGTTCATCAATTTTCTTCTCTATGGCCTTTAGTTCTGCTTCAGTAGCCAGATTGTTATCAAACATGTATTTCTTCAAGGTAGTGATGGGATCTCGAGCAGCATAGCGGGTCTTCTCAGCTGCAAAGGAAAAAAGCTTTTATGAGGAAATGTAAACAAGCAGACACAAAATATGAAAATCATAAATGTTCAACTTGTGTGAGATTCTATAATGGAAGATAAGAGTATCTATAATTGCCAGTACACCAGACCATGGGGGAGTCTTGCAAACAAAGCAGTATATGCAGGAGTTCTCAATCATTTGCTTGTTATCAATCCCACAATCCCAAATCACACAAATTCGGCACAAAAATTTACACACGTGTTTGACCATATTCAGTTTTTACTGAACAAGTTGCCATTATTGTTTCAGCTCAAAAATGAATTGAAGGGCAATCCACACACTGTACAACTTTGGTACGAATATAACATATCTAAAGTAGTTAACTTATGTAATGATAACAGGCATTCATCGAAAGCTACATTTAAGATTAAGGGCCCAATTAGATATTTTTAGACATGAGTAGAATAATATGGTCATATGAGAGAGGAGTTTACACTGAAATTATAGCTTCCAAAGCAAACTACTTAATGGCAAGGGTAAAACAACGCTGCTGAAATCCCTCCCAAATAAAAATCAAATGGGTAAACAAGACATGCCAAAAGATGGCACAGAGAAATCAAGACTTGCCAATTCCAGTATTGCAGCAAAAGCGCTTTCAATTGTATCTAAGTGTTCGACAAAAGTTAGTAACAAAAACACTTCTAAACAGAACTACAGCTTTAAGGGCATGGTAAGATGATGTCCACTATAACTGTTCTGTCAAGCTAATACTAGAACTTCAGTAGTGATTACAAGAGTAGGCCCTAAATATCCTGTCCAAAATTTTATCAGCCCTTCCGAAAAGATGCAACTGAAGAATTCATTCTGAATGCTCAGCTAGAAGAGGGAAAATCGAGCATCTTTACTGAATATCCAAAATAACAAAATAAAGAAAATGAAGAAATAATAAGAATAGAATTCTGGGTAAAGAAGTACCATTCTGACGTATAATTATCTAGATGCTGTAGTTCAAGGATCAGATGGGAATGGACAAGATGCAGATGCGTAACTGATACTATAACAACGAACTGAAAAAGATAAAAAGACAATATAACCGAATTGAAAAGCTCACCAGGGTCACGGAGCTCATCAGGGTCAGCCAAAGAGTGTCCTCTGAACCTATAAGTCTCGCATTCAACCAGAGTTGGACCTTCACCTCTCCTAGCCCTGGCAATAGCTTCCTTAGCCACTTCCCTTACTTTCAAGACATCCATCCCATCTACATGCACCCCGGGCATTCCAAAGGCTGGACCTTTCTTCCAAATTTGAATATCTGAGGTGGCCCTCAAGTGAGACATCCCAATTGCCCACAAGTTGTTCTCGACTACAAAGACAATTGGCAGTTTCCACAATGCAGCCATGTTCAGGCACTCAAAGAACTGGCCGTTGTTACATGTACCATCACCAAAAAAGGCCAAAGTCACATGATCACAATCAGCCTCCTTCAAGACCTCCCTCCTATACTTGGTGGTGAAGGCAGCACCAGTAGCAACTGGAATGCCTTCACCAATGAAAGCAAATCCACCAAGAAGGTTGTGCTCCTTGGAAAACATGTGCATTGAACCACCCTGGCCTCTACAGCAGCCAGTGGTTTTGCCAAATAGCTCACTCATCACTTCACGGGCGGGAACACCTTTGCTCAAGGCATGCACATGATCACGATAAGTGCTAACTACAGAATCTTCCTTTTTCAAGAGCTTGATGAAGCCCGTGGAGACGGCTTCTTGTCCATTGTACAAGTGCACAAAACCAAACATTTTGCCTCTGTAGTACATCTGGGCACACATGTCCTCGAAGGATCTTCCCAAAACCATGTCTTCGTACAATTGCAGCCCCTCTTCTTTAGTAATCAGCTGCAAAACCGAACACAATCAGCAAGCAGACGAAGACATAATAAATACAAGGGTTTTGCGAGCTGAATAAGCACAAAGATGAGAGCATTTTTTCATAGGAGTGAGAACCCATCAATCCTCAGCATATCGCAACAGTGAATTGAAATAAAGGAGAAATTCGCCGTTAACGCAAGAATAAAAACAGCGGAAAAAGAACGGTCGCAACATCGGTTGAATAAAAGAAAGTCGGAGAGAATACCAGATTGGAGAGGGAGGCATTGGCTTTGGTCTTTTTTTCCTTGAAGTTGACGACCTCGGAGGAGACGGCGAGGACAGCGGATCGACGGCGAGCGGAGGAACTGGAAATTGAGGAGGGCCTGGAGTGGGAGAGCTTGTGGGTGGATCCAAGAAAAGAGGACGTTGTTTTGAGAGGATCAGCAAAGAGGGGCTTGTCAACAGATCTGGGGGAGGTGGAGTGGAGGGGCAAAGGTGGCACGAATTTGGGAGCGGAGAAAGCCGAGGCCATTCCTGGAGCTATGAGCGTCTCTGGACCTGCTCTTTTCTTTCTTTAGCTTAGCTATAACGGGGAGTGGAATAAAGAAGGAGTGGCGAAGGTGGAGGAGGAAGTGCAGCGGGAAAGAGAGAATAAAAAGGAAGGGAAGTGCAGAGGGCCGAGGGGAGGCGGACGAAACGAGGGAGAAGGAAAGAGAAGAGAGTGTGGAAATAACCGTCACGAGCGTTGGCTGATTCGGTTGTTTTAATTTGACGGGGAAAGGGGGGCCACCCAACTCTTAACTACGCACGCACTCAGAGTCCCTCTTTCACACTCTCCTTTTCCTTTGTTGAAATGTAAATCACTTGCTGCGCAGAGGCAAAAAGATGAGATGATAATTGATAGCGCTTCGGTATGTTTTTTTGCCCCTTTTTCATTTTCTGCCGAATGCCCCTTTTCCTTGGCTTCACGGGAACGTGCATCTGCTGCCCTCTTCCGCTTCTATTTCAATTTGTTTTATTTGTTATGTTTAGGGTCTTGGTTTCATAAAAGTCCCTCCTCCTGCGGGTGTAGATGAATTTCCCCGTTCCTCAGATTTCCTTTCCTGCATTTCATTACATTGTAGAATAGAATAAGATGACCCGACCTCCCTCTCAAGTCTCCTCCATAGCCACACATTTATTTGTAAGGATAGCTACAACCAGCCAGCATTGCAGGGATGACATCCCAATGGAAATATATCACAATAATTGTTTGGTTTCACATTTTCTCCTTTGGCCACTACACACTTCGGCAGACAAAGGAGATTAACAACTCCCACCAAATAAGGGTGAAATTGGACAAATTTTAATTTTAAAATTAAATTTAAAATTTTATGTGTATAATTCATATCTCTTCTCACAAAACAATTTAACTTTAACAAAACTCAAAACAAAAATTTCAAAACCAAACCCTTTCCAATCACACCTAACAAGAAAAAAGCAACAGTATCTCTTATCTTCCAAGCACTGAACAGTTTCTGTTTTATTCTCCCGAGCAGGTCCGAGTTAGAATGTGGAGACCGTGCAAAAATGACATTCTACTCTTTATAATATTATTACCAACTACAGCTTATTTTTCTGATAATGTTCTGTATATAAAATACAATTACAGATTTTGAAGACAACAAATTTGGTAACCCCCCTCCCCCAATAACCACCCAAGAAAAAGGGCTCCAAAATGTTCTCATCAGGTGTGCAAAACGTATTCTCAGGCAGATCATTTCTCAACAAGGGATAATAGAGGCCATCATTCACTTCTTGGCTTTTATATCTTTTCCTGCATATGCATTTCCTGTGATTTAGAAAATAAAAATACCAAGACGTAAAAGAATAGGCAACTAGGAACTGAGGACACTTACCAAATATATTTGATCTCAGGGGGAACCTAACAGAAGATCCCTTCACTTTAACATCTCTAAGCTGCCTACTCCTGGATTTTTCTGTTTTCGAAGAGCTACTGCAGCTTTCCCTAGTCATGATATCAGTCCCCTTGTTTACTTTTTCATGGTAAAGTGCTGGTGGCGCAAGCCTCAACTGCGGCACATTATCAATGGGAATTGATCTCTGGTCTTTCTGAAGATTACTCAACAGGTCAAACTGTTTCAACAAAAAACCAATCAGCTCAGCAAGAAACTGACATAAAACTGCAAGAAAATAATCGAGAGAGGAGGAACAAATGACCAAAACAGTTTACCCTTGGAACTGGATTGGAACCATAAATATTCTCAAAAATGTCACCATCTAGCGTTGTAAGCAAAGTTACAATCCCAGGGGTTTGATTTGATCTTGATGAAGCCTTCCTGACTAACCCATTCTCTACTAGCACAGAATTTCTCCCTGATCTCTGGGGTTTCTTTCTAGGCACACATATAGGGCAACCAGAAGATGAGCCTCCAACTGAAGACTCACTTTCCTGGAGTTCACAGTGGACATGCATTGCATGACCACAGACAAAAACTTGAATAGTGGAACTTTGATTACTTTTCACAACAGGGCAACTACATACACAACACAGGAGGCTCCGTGGGGCAAACCCATGAGAAGCCCCCTTCTTAAGTAAACTCATAGTATAATAGGAATCATCTTCAATCAAGGATTTCGCAGTGTCCTGAAAGAACAATGGAAAGCATCAAATGAAAGCAAAAATGTTACTTGAATTTGTACACAAATCAACTACCAAATGTTGAAGAACAGAAGAGCAAAACGCCTCAAATCATCATCCTCGAATTCATGGAAAACTTTTCAAATGAAGAGTACATGGCTAGAAGTATCCAGCTCTGCCACATTTCCAGCTTCATCTTAGTATTATATTCTGACCACTGATCATCTTAAACAAGTAACTCCACAATATGAAGACTAAAAATTCGAAAAGCAAGGATCTCCTCCAAAAGACAAACGTAAAATATCCAGCTATAAGTACCCAATAACAATCTGATAAATAGGTCATGGGGCAGTCAGCACAGCCTCAGTCCTGAACCCCAGATTCTCATTCTATTAAGCTACTTCAACAAACTAATTGAATAGTAACGTCATTTAACAGGGTTACAGATAGGTGTTAATTCTGGCAATAATATAAGCTTAATGAATAGCATTGCATTAAAACCTCGGTGGTATACAGTATCTAGATACAAGAAAACACAAAGTACCCTTTTTTCACGGTTGTACACTTTTCACTACCAAAATGATTTCTTGCTACAAGAAAAAATATACATGGTACCTAGGGCAGCGCTATCAATATTAAAAAGGAAAAAAAACATATATTCTTCAAAAGAACAGAGCATCAGTGGCAATTTCAGCAATGAAATTTTGTCTAGAAAATAATGCCAACAAGTATGGGCAGTTGTGTTCTTCATAGAATTCTTAGTGTACCGCAACTTTCTTCTCTTGGAACTTGGCTGCAGCATATTTCTTTGATTATCTAACTGATTTGAGATATTTGTTTAAGAACTAAGAACCAAACCCACTTTCCGAAAACAAAGTTGATTATCTCAAAAGATTTGGTGCGCACAACTCTAGCTAAGTTAAACTTTGATTGCATGGTCATTTCCAGTTTGCTACATTAGTAATCCACAACCTTAACAACCACCATCACCCCCTCGCCACGCCATGCTTAATCATGCCCCAATCTTGAGAATCATAATTCTGCAAAAATCACAGACGGGGACAAGAAAGATACACTAAGAACAAATGAAAGAGACTAACCAGGATTCTTCTTTCAAAATCATACGTCCCGAGCATCCCCAATATGGTCAGTTTGAAATCACCAAACTCCTGACTACCATTATCAGAAAGCAGCTTCAACATGATTGTCGGGAGGCGAACATACCCAATCATTCCTTCAACAATCTCTTTAATAAATACTGAAAGCAATTTCCTCAAACTTCGAGCACCTGTCTGAGACTTTGCGATCTTCCATTTGATTTTGAAAGCCCCCTCATTCTCTTGCTTGCAAACTGAGTCATCTATGCCTGTTTCAACTGCAGATCTGGCTTTATTACCACACGAGTCTATTAAGGGCTCACAGAATCTGCATCAAAATTAAGAAACACATAAAACTACCGAAATTAATTAACAGTTTTTTGCATTTTGCGTTTAAATTTGTCAAAGTTTCGAATAGGGGATGCAAAAATGTTTCATCTACTATTAAGTGAAAAAAAAATATTTCTCATTTTTTTAAAAACAAAAACAGCACAGAAAAATTGTAGCTTTGTGAATATATCAGCAACTTGGCATATCAACAAGTTTGCATTTCATGCCTTGGTGCAACAGATAATTGAACTACTAAGGGAAAGATTCTCAAATGCACACCTAAACAGACACGACCACAAATTTTTTCCTTGCAAGTAGCAAATAAGTGCAAAGAAAAGTGATAGCCACATTGTGCAAAGCAAATAGTACAATTGCAACACTAGGAACATGAGGTGGTAATGGTTCAATAAAACACAGAAGCAGATCAACTTTGTCCACAATGGATTTCCTGATCCAGAAAGCTTTTGCTTGATATCAAAAAATAAAATGTTTCAGAATTCTGCGACAGGATCGCATACAAATCCTAGAACCAAAAGGAAAGGTTTTAAATGTAGGCAGCCAGTTTAAACAACAAAATCTTCAGGTACCTAGTGCAGCAACAAAAATCTTTCACAATATCCACAGGAATCATAATAATCCAGATACAGCTAACCATTGATGCGAGAGTAGGAGGATTATTGTCTACCTAGCTACCTTTTAATAGCTCAAGCAGAAACAAAAATAAAACATTCACCTAAGGAACGGTTTTCATAAGTACAAAAGGTCAATAAGGATTGGTTTCATGCCGAAAACCACTGCAAGGTCCCACCTCTTCACTGACAAACAATTCACTTTTTCCAAACTCAAAACAGAAATCTTCAAATCCAAGTGTTCAGGTAATTGCACAATCATAAGAAATGCCAAGCTTATTTAATGCTAAAGAAAACCCTTGACTTCCATTTCTTCTAGTCCTTCAGGAAAGAATCATGTGATCATGTGATAACTGTGCAAATTTTAGAAGTAGCTTTGGTAAAGACCCTACATATGCCATACTTCCTAACCTACACCCTGAAGGGACCTTAATATCCCCGGCTTACAAAACTGTATAAGATTTGGACTAAAAGACAAGCAATTCATATATTAGTATAGAAATCCCCTTGACTTAAAGAAGTACAAAATGTAAAGAAACCTTCCGTCAAACTGAAAAACTTTCAAGAAAATAATGTGTGGAACAATAAGTTCACTGGCTTTAAAACTTCAATTGTAATCCTCAAATTAGCCAGATGTGCATTTCATTTGAAAGATCTTCTCAAACTAGCCTTTAACAACTTACTTCAAACATGCTTTTATTATTTCTCCAAATGTTCAACATCTCCTCTTTTTTAGCCAGAAACAAGAAGAGGCCAAAAAAAGTCGGACTATATACAACTCACACTACGGTGAGATTTCAAGTCACCAGCTTGTGAATTATAGCCATGTGCACAGAACATCATCTTTAAGTTTGAAATATCATCAGAGTATTTGAATCTTTATTTAACAAGAAGAAAATATCTTCCGAGTAGCCGAGTAGGTACTTATCATTACAGATCCTTATTGAATGATATCTAACTATTCTAGAAGAGTATTTCCCTAACTTCTAGGAAAATGGTGTGTTAGCAACATGCCAGTATCATATCATTTCTGAGCCCCAGGCCATATCTGTATTCTAAATGCACTGGCCATGCAGATCTTCTTAGCTGTTGACCAGAATAGAAGATTAGGAACTTATAATTGGACTTAGATTTCAATATACTTCAAAGAAAATATGCAAGAAACATATTCTCTAAATGTCAAATCCATCAAATCAAGAGTTGAAAAATACTTGTTTATGATAATTTCTAGTATAAAAATTAAAAAATTTGAAGCCCATGAAATGAGACACAGGTCATGTATGAAATATAGTTCCAAGTGACAAACTTACGAATCAAGTAACTTAAACCAGAGGTACTCAGATTCATGAGAGTCCAAGCGTGGGCTGTTCCGCTGGCATAGTCCAATGCAAGAGTGCACAACATTAAATATGTCTTTTACCTGCAACATTTTAAGAATAGGAACTATGTCAATGTACCAAAGATTGAAATGCACTAAATTCAATGAGAAGCATACAACAGTTAAGGAGAAAACAGACCTCCTCCTTCTTCAGAATTGTGTTGAAATGCTCAAGACCAGAACCAGAAAGTTCATTTGCAACAGCAGCATCAAGCAAGACAAACTTGTCATCGAGGCCAGAAAGAATGAGCAATAGAGCATTTCCAACATCACCAACCCTTTCCAACAAAAAGGCAGCTGCATCTATAATGCCATTCTCCTGACACAGGCGCAAACAGTTTTCCACCCTATAGCTTTCAAAAGTCTCTAAGAATTTCAGAACTGATTCCCGCTCATAACGACACAAGAGCTGAACAGGCAAACAACAGGAAACACAAGTTTTTGGTTAAAAATGACTTCTTTAGTAATTGGGTCATTGATTTATTCATTAAGCAGATAGAAAAGTTTGACCAGAGATGTATAATCAACTTGCCAAAAATGCTTTTAGTAGGGAAGCAGGAAAAGAGAGAGAGAGAGAGAGAGAAGGGGGGGGGGAGGACTCAAATAAGTCTTTCAGAAGTAGAAGACAAAACCAGATGATAAAATGCTACAATAGATATTATAGATTAGAACAAAAGATATATAATTCCACCAATTAACATGGTTAAGAAAAGGCCGATAATTAAAAAACACACCCCCCCAAATAAAAAAGGACAAAAAGATTCTCATGATATATAACTGCCTTGCACATCATGCTTGCATATAGAGACATAGGACTGCTGTATCTAAAATAAAGAAAACAAATAAAAAGTTTCATAAGCTTAAAGAAGCCTGCCTTTCAACAGATTCTTACAACCAAAATTCCAGAAATATTCACCTCAAGATATAGCTCTGTTATTTCATCCGTCACATGAATTGGATTATTCCGCAGGATCTTTGGAAAATCGACCAATGCTTCCAAGTATGCCTTAACTCTATCTGATTCATGTCTGGCCTTTGTTCCAGTAGAATGATCTAAACCACCTCCTTTGCTCAAGGAAGAAAAATCAAGGTTTCCGGTTGAGTGAACCTCAATAAGTGTCTTCAAGTAAAGAAAAAGGCTTTTGGGGTGGGACTGTAACTCAGAGAACAAAATATGTTGACTTTGTCCATAGCAGTGTCCAACGACCAGAAAGATAGTTCCTTCTCTACAGATGCAAAAATAAGGCGGAAAAGAGAAAACTGATTAGTCAAAGGGTAAGTATCCTGCTGGACGCTTGAGTCAATTACAACAGACCACAATTAGCTTCATATTCAAACAAGAAATTATTTATGAGACTGAGTTGTCAATCACCTGCTCATTGTAATATTATTTTTAAAAAATGCTCATGCTCACCTGCTTAGCATAACCAAATCAGGGATTCGGGAGATGACTTCCACTCGGAAGGCATCAGATTCTTTGTCATGTAGCTGTTTCAACATATCGTGGATAAAAGAAAAGGCATGAATGGGCTCATCTATAGCTTTCATATAGCTATCCAATGAGGCAACATACTGGTGTCCAATAGCATGGATGAAGCCACATGCCTGAATAAGGATGATAAAGATATTTCAGTAACGGAATTCTCCTTACCCAAACACGAGTAAATTAAAGATCATGACAATTCATTTCGCAAACACTGCACAGAAACAATCACCATACCTGGTGAAACTGCGATTTCTCACACAAATGTAACAGGTACGAAGCATCCCAATCTGTCTCAGGCACCACCTCTAAAAGTGCAAGCAGTTGTTTCTCCCTTCTCTTTGAAGTTTCAATAGTCTGAACAGGTGAAATACTAGTCTCTGATGTCAAGTACTCCAAAATTTGACTTAAAATATCTCCAGACACCTTAGCTCTTTGACATGCAACAAAATGAGCTATAAACTCAAATATGCAACCTGCATCCCTTTTTGATGGCCACATCTCAACCAAACTATCATCATAATTACTAGTAGAGTAACCCCTCCGGAAGTAGCTTTTGTCAAGAATAACAGAAAGAACATCCACTACTTCTTGGATAAGTTTTTCATTTTCAGATCCTAAATCATTCACTTCAACTGAGTCCACATCTGACCAAGTCAAGTTCTCTGAAAGGTATTTAGAAGTTGAAATTTCATTATCTTCAAATGCAAAACCCAAAACAGTTAAAGTCGCATCAGCGTCCAATTCCAATAGATGGCACAGATTGGGGTATGGTGCCCTGGATTGTAAGTCTAGAGTCGCCCATGAATTTGAAGCACTAGAATCCTCCAACAAAAATTGCAAAAGCTCTTTCCTTACAGATTGCACACGAGTAGGAGAAATAGACCCACGTCCTGAAAAAACAGAAAAACCTATATGATTATGTTACAGTCCCTAGTAAATTCCTCTAAGTTGCACCTCCTTGAGATGGACAAAATCAAACATATCTGACAGACCATTTTCAGATGCAGGATAAATTCAATTTCATTTCCAGGTAATTTTTTCCCTCCATCAATAACTTTTTCAGTCAAATCCAGTAACCTGACTTTCCAGCCACTAATATTGAGATTTCTGTTTTGTCTTTTCACTGATCTTTTTAGGTAACTCTCCTCTCAAGGAACATTTGGCTCTGTTTGGAAGAAAATTAAAACCCTGAAATATTTGGGCCCAAAACCTACTTGGTCAATAAGAATCCCGAAAAAAAAAATTCAGGGCATAAAACTTAAAATTTAAAAAAAAAAAAAAAAGAGGATATGTAGGACCAATAGTGCTTTCTTTTTTTCTCCAAAGTCGCCTCCCTTGTCATTTGCCTCTTCCCCTTCTGTCTGCTTCAACCCATCTTTCTCAAAGTTTCCTCTTGCTACTGTCATCACATCTCCCTTCAACTACCATATTAGACGGCTCCATCCACCTTCTACCTTACTCTTTCTTCCTTCTTCCCCTCCACAAATTCCTCAAACACCATCCTAGTTGCTGCCATCAATGCTCGCACCAGTGCGGCTGCTGCCTCCCACTTTCTTCTTCCTCTCTCTTCTGTCTCCTACCCAATTTTTTCTCTCTCTCCCCTCAAATCTGTTCCCCTTCCTCCATCCCACCCACTCCTGTAGCTATCCTTGCGATAACTAATGTAATTCCTTCAATCCCACCGCCACTGTCACTGCCACAACCCTCATCGCAGTTGCTGTCCTTCCCCTTCTCAATTCCTCCCCTGTTCCTATCTCTCTCGGGCTCAAATGGAGAATAGATGCAAGGACACAAGTTGATCAGTTGATTATGTTAATTTCTTCTTAATTCTTTATGATTTGTTTTATTAGTGATGATGAAATGAGGTCGGGTGCTGGTTGAGATGGATAGGGCTGTTGCTGAGGTTTCAACGCCCTTCACTGGGAACTGAAAAGTAATAAAAAGTATAAAATAAAATAAAATAAACCCTCAGCCAAAATCCCTTTTTAAGGAAAATAGGTTTTAAATCCTGAGAAGAGCCCAACCGGTGGGAGAGAGAGGAGGGGGAAGAGGGAAAAAATCTTTCATAAAAAAGTTTTAATTCTACTGAAATGCCCTGCTAGATTTCCGGGGAAAAAACGTGCACACTTTGCTTCTTAGGTTATGCTTCTCCTCTTCCAACAGAAGAAACGGTGGATAATTATTATTATTTCATTGGTACCTAAATGGAAAATAGTGGTTTCATGCTTACAAAAGGATATTATGCCTCAGCCATAAACTGAAGAGACAGGTTCTGATCTGCTTGACATAACAAATTCCCTGATCTTTTCTCTTTGTAAGATGGTTAATTATAATTATTTTGTTACGTCCAAATAAAAATATACTTTTGTGGCCCTTATCACCCCCCACCCCCAAACAAACGAACAAACCTGCGGGGAAAGAAATGAAAATCATAAAGAGCCGACGAGATTATGATCTGATCAATTAAGAACCAGACTATCTAGCCATAATATTGCTAGTAACTACAGTCTGATATCATACCTGGAGGAAAAGCAAGACCTTGGAAACAGTACTTTAAGTAAACGAGCATCCTATACCTGATTTAATGGGACATGGTGAGATATTTTGAACAGGTGGATAAAATCTCACAACTCACCAACAATATCTAAAAAATATTTCAAACGAGCATCCAATTGGGAAAACATAACAAATAGTTGTTCCTGGATGTTCAATAAGCAAAATGCAACAACAAACTGCAATGGAGGAAGCTTACCCAAGAGCCGCAGCAGTTTCTCTTTGGCAATTTCGTAGAACAAGCAAAAGCTCCTCCAAAGGTGTCTTGAAATCATCTAGCCCTTTGTTAAATAAATATATGAGTGCACCATGTAACCTGTGCTCCCTGCACAAGAGGACAACCTACAATATAAATTAAAACAATCAGAATCTAAGAAATGAAGAGGGGAGCTTATTTGGATACCAAACAATGAGAAGCATGAAGACAACTTATGTAATAAGCCTAAAAGAAATCCGAAATTAAAAAGAACATTTTCACAAGTACATTATTCACCAGTCAACTACACTAATAAAAAACAAAATCTTCAAACTTTTGAACACAACAGAACCTGATTGAAATCCAGCGAGGAAATGTCCATGTGGAGAACACACTGTTCAACTCGCTGCAACCAACCTTTCATGCTATACTGTTCTACCAGTGCTTGCATAATCTTTCAAAGGAAAAATGGAGCAAATGAGTTGAAGTGATAAATAAAACACTGAAACACATTTAGAAATAAATATTGGAAAGAAAATTGATACACAGGAGCAGAATATACAGATATGAGAAATTACCGCAGGTGGTAGAGATCCCAACATGTCTTTCAAAATATATGGCTCCAAAAGCTCCAAAAAAGTCTCTAAGCAAAAATGAAAATGAAAAGGTAACTACAATTTGGTTTTATTGCAGTCACCAGAGGTTGCATACATTTAACACCATATTCATGTTTCATTGATTATTAAACATAGACAGACATTATCAGTTATGCATTCAAATTGGAGAAATTTGATGAATTCAGGAAAGAGATTTATATTGTTCTAGACAATGTCAGTCTGTAACTTCACATGATCTTCTCATTCAACGGCTCAGCATCAGGTTTGTAAGAAGAAAAACATCATTCTCAGTACCATGACAGCCAATCTTTCCAGTCAAAAATAAAAATCATCATGGAAAACAACTGACAGTAGATCAGAATTTATGTTGGAAGAATCAAGAGTATATTAAGTTTGGAACATTAGTAGTAGGTTGTCATTTGTCACAAGAGATACCTTTATGCTTGGCAGCACAAAATTTGGAAAAGATTTCTTCAAAGAGGATATCAGTTCTCTTTATGTGGACACAAAATTCAACTGCAACACCACCAACCCGGATGTACTGTTCCTTTATGTCAGGATTATCATAGGAACTATTACTCTGTGACTCATCTGATTGGTCTAAATTACCTACTTGGTTGCCAGATGCCACTTGTATATAAGAAAACACCTCATCTACATAAGACAAAAGCAGCTCCACAAGGTAGGGCATAATAGTCTCCTGTATGTCATCCAAACTTCTGGGAAGATCAACAACCCCATGAGCTTGTCCGTCATAAAGCGTCATTGCCATATTTAAGGCACCCATCCAGTCACCTGCTCTTCTCAGAACTTCAATACGTTCCTTCCAGGTAAGAAGACGTGAAACTACAAGATGTGAAGGGCCAAGAATATATATACTAGCTCCCCTTACAGCCAGACAATTATGATGAGCTCTCTGAGGATTCCCATAAGTATTATTAAAGTAGGTGTGATATGACATGAGATCATCTCCTCTGGAACCCTCTACAGCAAAGCTTGTCTGATGAATCATATTTCCATCTTTTGCGAACAGACAGAGTTGTCCGGCTATTGTCAGTATCACCAACATCTGGGGAAACATGCGCTGCTTATTAACTCTCTAAACATCATCAAGAGTATGAATAAATCCTTCAGAAAGATAACACAAAATAAAGTCTAGACACAATAAAGTCTAGTCACACTGCCTACTGATCAATACCACAGTGGATCACAATACCTGGTCATCCAACCAAGCTACTCCTACTGCTGGACTCTCAAGAGTCCACTTCCCATATACTTTTAGCTCAGATTTTACCAACTTAGCAACCTGAACTCTTCGATCCCAAGCAATTGCAAGTAATGCATATTTTTCTGATGATTCTGCAGGAAACAGATCTTCAGGGAAG
Organism: Rauvolfia tetraphylla; assembly: GCA_030512225.1. NCBI lineage: Eukaryota > Viridiplantae > Streptophyta > Magnoliopsida > Gentianales > Apocynaceae > Rauvolfia > Rauvolfia tetraphylla. The sequence goes on along the minus strand of JAJQKT010000020.1, from coordinate 12,358,971 downwards.
AACTCATGTACAGTAAAAACTTTCCCAAAACTTCATCTAGTCATACCAGTTAAAGAAAGTTGTGACTCAGAAATAAATTTCCAGGCAGCATATGGAATTGAACCTTCACCAACACCTTCAGGCCTTGGAATTTGAGCATATGGTTCCACTGTAGGACTTACTTTTGCCTGCAAGAGATGCACAGTATCAATATACCACAAGAAAAATCACGAACATGAGTTCTAAGGATGAACTGCAAGACAAAAAGCACTCTTGAGTACTCCATACCACCAGAGCAGCTTGATGAGTGACAAATACAACCACACCTTCATGAACCAAAGATGAGTTTTTCCAACCACTGTCCCCTCCAATGACTCCTCCCATCATGCTTCCAATAGAACTTGTAGAGACAGCAGTGCTACCCTGAGAGGGTACCAACAGACCTCCATGACAATCACAAGAAAGTAAAGCAGACGCACAAATTACTGTGGCAGTCTTTTCATTAAGAAGTTCCTGCTTAAACCATGGAAGCTGTTATTATTTGTTAGTATCAAAATACTGAAAAGATGAAACTAACAACTCAGAAAGAGGGACTCACTGTTGTTGAAGAAAAGGAGATGCGATTAAGCCAGGGCATTACAGTAAACCGAGTTAACTTTACTAAACCCTTGCTATCCCCACTAACTACATTGAACTGACGAGTAACTTGTGAATCCTGCCCCATATACAACATGTGAACTACTGGAGCTTTATGCAAGTCAGTCATAACTTTAAGCACTGAGCCCTTTTGCACATCCCAAACAGAAAAGTTACCATTACCATATCCTGCAAAGAGTAAGTCCCCTTGCTGATTAAAGCACATGGAAGTCACAGGAACATAAGACCTATCCCCTTGTAATACAAGCATCAACATCTGAAATACAGAACATTGTTACCATTAAGTAGGTAAAATTAAATTGGGAAAGCTGAAGATTGGTGGGAAGTAATCACCTTTGATATATGCAAATGTCAATGAGATGTTTCCAATGCTAAAATGGATTTTTTTTCCCCCCTTGAAAAGGATTGGCTACCAAAAACACCTTAGATGAAGATCTCTGGTTGCCTTAATTATTTTAAACTTTATTCTCAGAATGATGAAAGACGAAAGCAGTAGATACCAGCTGAGTAAGACTTTTCCAGCACTTAGACAAAATAGGATGTAGATTTAAATCGCACAAGTAAATTTGAAATTATGCTGATGAAAGAATAAGTAGTGGTGAAAACAGGTAGGAAGTTAAACCTTTGTATCCATGTTGTCAGAATGGTAAGGTTGGTATCTGCTTGGTGCGATAATAATCACTCCCTTAGACATTCCTACCGCTATGTAATTCAAATGAACTGCAAGGACCTGTGGAAATCCATGCTCCCGCCTGAAGGCTTGAGATGAGATGGTCCTGGTTATGGCATTATTGGCATTGACATCAAAGTAACCTAACACTGTGGAACCCCTTCGGACGCCCTCGAGCCTCATGGGTTGCGCGGCAGCACCCTCTTCCAAATGTATACCAGTAAATGCTTGTTTCTTCTCCCTCTCCTCAGCTAATTCAAGGGGTTTCAGAGAAGATTGAGATTTTTTCCCAGTTTTATAGATACCCTTCTTACTTTCCCAATGCAAAGCTACATCTTGTACAATCTCAGCAACTTCTTGTGAACTGGCATCATAAACATCATCTCTAGATTGAGAGATTACATTATTGTCATCATTAGTTCCGTCCATGTTAACAATCTTGTCCTCATGAACCATTTTCCCGCCATCTGAATCAGCTAGCGGAAACATTTCCATCTCCTCAGTTCTGTCGGCAGAGGTAATAGACTGTTCATCATAGGCTTCCTTATCAAAGGATGAAGATTGGAACTGTTCTCCTTCACTCTCCCCCGCAATATCAGAATTCTCATTGAAATCCAAATCTTTTACAAATTGAGCATGAGAATCAAAGTAGAAAGCTGCGTGATAAGGTGATGAAAAATCGCCCGGAATATCAATTCTTTGTTCATCTGCTATCGGAGGAGAAGAAGCCGTTGCACCTATATGTTGAGTCTCTTTGCAGCGCAAAGCTTCAGCAGACTCAGTAGTACTTTCCTCCCGAACACAGTTACTTTCCCTTGCAGAAAACTCCTCCGGACCATATTCTTCTTCTACTACTCTACAGCATTTGTCATCAAGGCCTCCAGCTTCCTCCGAAACCCCTGAAGCAGTATCTCTAGCAAGGCTTGAATCATCAGCAATCGCAGCCGCAGTAGAACTTCCTGAGTCGTCAAAAACCTTGAAGAGAGAAGCACCGCTGGAGGTTTTAGAAGACTTAATGGCAGCGGCGTGGGGAGTGGGAATGGAGCGGGAAGCAGCAGCGGCTGCAGCGAGGGCAGCGCCGGGCTTGGCATTGGATCTTACGGCTGAAAAGAGTGGGGGTAGAAAAACAGTGGTCGTTGGGACCCGCGATGAAGAAATATCAGTTAACTCCGCGGTCTTGCTAGCACTTGCAATAAGTGAAGAATTATTGAATTTGGAGTCCAAAGAAAGCGAATGGGATAGCCTATGGGCTTGAGAAAGATCAACCTGAGTAGTATAATTCGTAAAAGTATTATTGTTGTTATTGTCATGGTGATGGATATGTTTTGATTGGGAGAAGGAGTAGGAAGAGGACGATCGATGCCAAGGTGTCGCAGTAGAAGATGCCGAGGGAGAAGAAGGGGGGGAAGGAGAACTGACCGCCGAAGAAGAAGACGACTCGTTAAGAAGGAGGATTTCATCAACGGTGCGATGAGTAACCGAGAAGGATCGTCGATCGTCGTCGTCCTCCTCAAAATCGAGGTCTCTCCGAGATTGAAGAAAGGAGTCCAAATCGAGCTCTTCCATCCTTCGGCTCCCGGCTTCCAGCCTCGTCGTCTTCAATTCAATATACTACGCCGAGTTTTCGACGTCGTTTCAACTTCTTTCATTTTGACTTTTTTCACTGCAGACCAAAAGCTATGTTTGGTTTGGACATGTTCAACCGGAAAATATAACTGCTTTTGGATATTACTCCTAACACCATTCTTGCGCAGGCCGAAAATAATTATATACACTATCTCCATCTATTTCTAATAATATTCTTCTTATTATATTATGATAATATTTTTTAAAAATAAAATATTTTAATATATTATTTATTATTATTAAGTTATTATTTTTACTATATTATTTTTATATATCTAAATGCAGTATAAAAAATATGTTTCTTATTCTATAATAAGTTTGTAATATAATTTAAATTTTTATATCAAATTTTATATATAATCAAATATTATCAATAAAAATGAAAAGAATAAATAATTTAAAAATCACAAACCTTCTGTTTCTATATTCAATATTTACTAGTATATTTAAGAACATCCGCTTATCAATCGGATTCTGTGAGTCTGACTTGGCCAAACTCAGGTTCGGCCCTAACTAAGATATATTGAGCCCGAATTCAAGCTCGGCCCAAATATACTCACTAATATTGAGTCCAAGCTCGACTAACACGAATTTAGGTCGATCCGAAATATTTTTTTATTTTTTAAATAATAAAAATATACTAATTACTATCAAGTAATAAAAATGATATAAATATTAGATATATGTATTAAAAATAATATATTTGAGGTGATATAAATATTAAATAATTAAACACATGTATTAACTGTTAAATAATAAAATAAAAAAGATATAAGTATTAAGTTTTTATCTTTTTAAATTTAATTTAAGCAATAAAAGAAATATATACATGCACATGCGTGTATAAATATATAAAGTATATATTTTTATAAATAATCAAATCATTATTTGTCATATCATATTTTTTACAAAAAAAATTATCAACAATAATTATAATTATAAACAAAATACAAGAATTTTTATGTGGTCAAAAAATAAAACTCGTTAATATTGTTTTGATATATCAATTAAAATAATTAAAGAAAAGAAGTTAATAGTATACCTAATTTAATAACATACAAAGATAAAAACGTACTATAATAAATATAATAGCAATATATATTATAACAATCACTAGAGATAATAAGACTAATTTATATCTAGCACAAAGAAAAAAATTATTTTCATCAATAAGTAGAAGCATAAATGCCAATAAATACTTATAATGAGAAGAAGTTAGCTTATCATGATCATAATATTACTGATATACACAAATATATAAAATTAAAATTATTTTTTAATAACAAAACATACAACTATGTAGAATTATAAACCTTTCAAGTCACCACTCTCTCTTTTTAAAAAACATGAGGAAAATTTTTTCTAATATACATACATATCGATTTTATACATTGTAACTATAAAGTTTGAAATTAAAATTTTATATACCAAATTCTTAAAAAATGATGCATAAATAAAACTATTTATATAAATAAATAAAAAGTTTTTAATCTATAAATTTAAATATATAGTATTATACTATACATAAACTATTACTATTATATTAATAAATTATTAATATATAATAATTATTATTATTATTATATATAGACACCCGAACCGAATTTATAACAAGTTAAGCCTATACAAGTCCGAGCTAGGCTTGAAAATATATTTGAGCTCAAAATTAAAATTTGAACCCGGCTCGACCCTTAAATTTTAGGCCGAATAAGGCTAGGTTCGAGCCAACCTAACCCAATTGATAGTCTTACCTCCAAATGGAAAGTGGAGGTAAGTGGGTCTGCAATCTTGTTCTAATCTTATACGTAAGGATAAAATTAATTTTTATTCTCGTTTCAGTCAACACTATCTCCAACTTAGTTGACTTATAAAAAACTCAAATAACATTCCCTAATAGGTCATCTTAAATCATTCATTTGTATATGGATCATCTTAAATCATTAATGTTACAATCTAAAAGTTCATGTAACCTTGCTAAGTGCCTGTTTGGAGAAGCATTTATAAAGTTGAAATGAAGGTTTGAGTTGTAAATGCCATTTCTTAAGTTGTTTAGAAACCACATCAACTTTGATGTTCGAAAGTCAAATCGTTTGACAAAATTTTGGGCAGCTAACTATTGTCAATCACTAATTTCAAACGTGTTATTTAATTATTAACTTTCAATACTATTCATGATATTTTAATTAAATTATCTTCCTTCTATTTTTAAAATAAAGATTGTTAAATATAGGGTTAGGATTTTACTAATTTATGATAGCTTTTAATAATTTTAACTTTTTATAAATTTGATAATAAATTATTATTTTAAAAATTAATAAAATAGAAAAAATAAAAATAAAAAAGGAAGAGTGGTGCCAAGCTTTGACACAACTCTAGGGAGTGCGGCACCTAACTTGGGTGGTGCTCATAACGAGGAGGAGCCCAAGCCTTTTCCTTTTTTCTGTTTTCTATTATTATTTTTTTCTATTTTATTTTTAAAAATTAAAATAATTTATTGTTTGAAAAATATTATTTTATTAATTTGTATTTTTATTTTATATTTATTATTTTAAAATTTTTAAGTTTTTTTAAATTTATATTAAGATTTAGAATTATAATCTACTTATAATTATTTTTAATTAGTATTTAAAATTTATAAAATAAATAAAATAAGTGTCATGAATGTAATTTGGAGATCCTACGTTTAACATTTATGTTTTTTTCAAGACACCAAACCTTTTTTTCTGTTTTCTTTTTTCTTTCTTTGTTTTTATTTTAAAATAATAATAATTTAATTATTAATAAATATTATGTTGTTAATTATTTTGTTTTTATATTCATAGTTATTATTTTAAAATTTTTATAATTTTGTACTGGAATTTTGAATTATAATTTGATTATAATTATTTAAAATTAATTAAATATTAAATTAATATTATTATAAATTAATTAATAAGATCAAAGGATCACCCCACTCATGCACTGATTATATGGTAATAAATCAATAATTCATTTTAAAATATTATTGGAACGTAACATAAATAATATAATTTGAATGAATATAATTTATAATATAATTTAAAATATAAAATAAGTAAAAAGTAAAAATTAATTTAAAAATAAAATAAAATGAGACTGGGGGGCACGCTATATTTTGGGTGCCACAATCTTGAGGCGCGAGAAAATTTTGCGTACATATTTGTTTAAAAAAATTTAAATATATATTTAAAAGATAAAAATATTAATATTATATAAAAATTATCTTGTATCAATAAAATTATTTTATATTTAACATTTATAAAGATAAAACAAAATAAAACTAAGAAGTTCAGGCGCCACACCTTGGTGGGATTGCGCCCAACTTGATCATGGCCATGAAAGGGCTGCATCCAAGTTTGACGTCTTGTATTCTTGTATTAATTTTTTTAAAAAAGAAATAAAATGAATTGCACCAAATTTAGAAATATTAATTCCATCCTATATTAGTTAAATAGTCATATATTTAGTAATAACCTTAGTTTATCATGAATTTCAAGTATCAATTTTATCTAATATTTACTGTTATTTTTCGAGAACACTAATTTCCCTGCCCAAATGCCTGATGAGGGCAAAATTTCGTGAATCCGATCAACGCCCCGCTTATGGATAGGATTCATTCTTAAGAAGTCACGTTTTTCCTTTTACCCACAAACCTGCTGAACCCTTTCGCTTCCTTACTCCATCCTCTCGCCGGTAGAGCCGACTCCTCTCCGATAATTAATTTTCATTTTTTCCTTCGGTCGACTGGCAAGGGAACATGAGATCATCGGTATTCCAATTAAACTATAATCCCATTTGAAGGAAAATTTCGTTCCTTTACTCCGGTGAAATTTTTATTTTCATTGAAACACGGAAGAAGTGGCAAATTGGCCAGAATTCATTCATGGAAGAAAGCTCATCCTTTCACGCCGCCTTCGGTCGTCTGATTAAGGACATCAACTTGATGAGCCTGACTAATTAAATTCATTAGAAGTTGTGGAAGTCTCACCTTCAGTCCATTTTCATTTTTTTTTTCTTTTTGTACTCAAAATATCATGAACCAAGTAGTATTTAGGATATTTATTATTTGGTGCAATCCAAAAAATCGAACCAAATCGGATCGAAATATGCATTTCGATTCGATTTGGTTGATTTCAGTTCGATTCGATTCGATTTTTGGGTTAGAATGAAATTCAGTTCGATTTTTAATTTTTATTCTCAAATAAAAAATCGAATCGAAAAATTAAATTTAAAAAAAAATTATATATAAACGCATTTTGATAATATATTTTTTAATAAAAATTAATTTTTAAAATTATCTTAAAAACGTATTACCGAAATACATTATTTTCTCTTTTTTTTAATTTCATATTTTAACCGTATCGAACCGAATTATTTCGGTTTAATTTTGTAAAATTTAAAAAAAAAACAAACTGAAAACTGAATTATCCCACCGAAATCGAACCGAAAATAATGAATGAACACCCTATTGTCTATCTTGCATCAAAATAAAAAAGGTTCCCATACGCAATGCGACCACCCACCAATCTCTTCTATCTTCTCTTCCAGATCTGCCGGCTTTCGCTGCCTTCACGCACCCCATCTCTTTTTCTTTGTCTTCGTCTAGATCAGCAGAGACGGTTGTGAGTTCAAGAAGTGAAGATGGTGAGGACATTGCTCTCCAAGGAAAATGTTGCTACCGTTCTCATCACCTAGACATCCAAAAATCTACAACAGTAAAAGAAATATTAGAAAAATCATGTTCTCAACTGCCACAGAAACCCAATACCAAGACCAACCTCTTCGCTGCTGCTGACGTCCTTAACATTAGAAGCCGAGTTTGTGTTTAATTATCTATCAATTCCAACACATTCGTCATTTTACACATTTTTTAAAATTACTCATGAAATAACTATTGATCTTTGATCCAAAAATACTTATCAACTAAAATGACTAACCGCGCGCTGCACGTAGTTTGTTATTTTATTTGTATTATAATCAATGTATTAATTTTTTAAAAAATAAATAATAAATTATATTAAGTTATTATAAAATAGATAAAAATTACAAATTTAAAGAATTAAAAATACATAAGTTTAATAAAATTATAAAAATTAAAGACACAGTTTTTTTCAAACAAAGAAAAAGAAAAAATTAATGAGACAGTACTACTAAATACAAATAAAAAAATGTGACGTAAAAAATAAATCAGAGGAAGGGAGAACCAAGATAATTTTTGAACTGCCTAAAGCAAATGCACCAATAGTTGTTCCCAATCTGGCATCTTAATTATGTTTAAACACATAAAAAATAAGAAAAAACTTTTTAAACAAAATCTTAAAACAATTGAGAATAATTTTGTAACAGACATTTAGAGGTAAGAAATGAAGTTGCAAAAAAATTGACTTACCACTGTGATCGTGAATGATGGAGCAGAAGAGTCATCTTCATTTTCTATACACACACACACACACACACACACACACACATATATATATATATATATATATATATATATATAACTAAAGAGTTAAAAGATATAAAATATGTAACATACACATGTAACGTAAAATATGTGAATTTTATATTAATACTAATAATAATGAGATGAAAACATGTACTATGCATCTTGTTAATGTTATTCAACATTAAATATAAATAATTGAAGAGTTTTTATTAAGTTTATGTATTTGTGTTTTCAATATTAATGATAATAATAATAAGATGAACATATACCGCGCATATTGTTAATGTTATTCAATATTAAATATAAACAATTGAATAGATTTTATTAAGTTCATATATTGATTTACTTATATAAATTTATAAATTTCATAAACTTATTAAATAACTTTACTATAGTAGATAATGCATTAGTGATTATCCATTAACAAATTTAATAGATATTATTATTATTAAAGTAATTAATAGATTCATGTATTTTAATATAAATTAAATTTCACCAAAATTAAGGTGATTAGTTATTTATAAATTAGATGTAAGATAAATTCAAAATCATTAGTTGTATCTAAAAGTTTAAAAATTTATTGTTTACTATTATTTAAAGATTCATTGATTATATAATTAATTACATATTATTATTATTAAAGTAATTAATAGATTCATGTATTTTAACATAAATTAAATTTTACCAAAATTAAAGTGATTATTTATTTATATATTAAATTTAAGATAAATTCAAGATCATTAGTTGTATCTAAAAGTTTAAAAGTCTATTGTTTAAAGATTCATTGATTATATAATTAATCACATACTATCAATATTAAAGTAATTAGTAAATTTACGTATTTTAAAATAAATTAAATTTTACCAAAATTAAGGTGATTAGTTATATATATATATAGATTAGTTATATATATATATATATATATATATATATATATATATATATATATATATATATATATATATATAGATTTGTCAATTCAATAAAGTATTTTACTGACTTTTTTCTCCCAAATTTAACCTTACATTTATTTATCTACCAAATAAAACATTAATTATATTTAAAGTGTCAAGATAGTTTTTTAGTCATTTAACTCAAAAAAGCAAAGCAAACTGATTATTTTCTTAATTCTATGAAACTCCCAAATTTGACAAGTAATCTAAGACAGAGAGAGCATCTATAAGCATTTAGTACTTTTTTATTAATGTGATATTACTTTGAATCATGAGTGAAAAAGGATAAAGAAGATAGGTACTTTAGTTACTTAAATAAGAAAAGTATGTCATTTTCATTATTTTTTACATAACTGCGCTAGTTTGAGTATATTTGAATTGTATTTGGTTAAAAAAATTTCTGTATTAGATTCTATAAAAGTAATTTTTTATAAGAGAATAAGTAAAATCTAATTGTACGTTCAATTAATCCAAACACTATCCAATTGGAGAATTTTTGTAGCTAAAATCTTAAACTAGTAAATTGCTTGGGTGGCATTGGATAGTGTTTGGTTTGAAATTTTCTTTTTTAAGTTTCGTAAAAATAAATTATTTACAAAAGAAAAAATAGAACCTAAAGTGAAATTTTTGTATTAGATTCTGTAGTGAAACCCAATCCAAATAGAGCCTAATGACTTATTTTTAAGTCTAAAAAAACTTATATTTTGAAACTAAATAAATGTAGATTATGTTGATATGTTAAGTGCATGCTAGGTAATCACAAATGAAATTTGCAGGTTGACATGGAAAAGACTCTCAGTTCAAATTTTATTTTTTAAGTTTCATTAAACATGAAATATTTGTGAAAAACTTACAAAGAAAAAATTTTGTGAAAAAAGAAAGTTAGGATATAGAGCGATTTAAAGGGGGTGGAGAAGTTTTTTTATAAGTATTGACTCAACCAATTTTTAGTTACTTTTCTTTTTCAAATTTGCTACCCTCCCCAGCGATTTTGAAAATTTCTTTGAATAAGTTCTCCCCTCCCCAATGTGCAATGTCTAATTTCATTTAAGAGCCAAGACGAAAAATTTTCATTAAGTTTTGGAAATGGAAACTTGTCTAAATACGCTAAACATTGTGTCGTAGAACGTGGCATTCATCAAACCTTTTACCTTGATGTACGTGATTATATGCTGACAGAATCATGTACAGACAACTAGCAAGCCTGAAAATGGCTAAGCCCTTGCCATTGTTGATCTACAAGAATTAATGTATTTTGGCTTCCTGGTCCGCAGTCCGTCAATAGCTACTTGCAAAACGAGGGGATCCCCCCTGCTATAGCATCGTTTCCCCCAGTAAAAGAGCAATGCACTCTTCATCCTCTTCCCGCAGGAAAGAATCCACAGAAGAAACTGCTCATGCGAACTATCAGCAAGACATGGGGCTAATATGAGATCCCAGCAAAATCAGTGTGCTTGGTTTCTAAAAAGAATTGAAAAACTTTTGCATCATCTTGCCAAAAGCAATAATTGAGGCCAATATGACCTCAGGAGAATCTAAGAGCGTCGTTTCTGAAAATAATTGAAGCCCTTTTGCATCATGGTGCAAAAAACACTAAACTGGCTGTTTATATTGCATATCAGCATATGCCCTTTCGCATCACGTGCCCAAAAAACCTGGAACTGACTGTTTATTGCATCAGGAAAACTCCCGTCTATTCCAATAAACTACGGTTCCTTTGCATGAGGCAATAGATATGAATGATCAATGAAAATCAAGAACCTATACTGCTGCCCAAGCTTCAAGTAAATATCTTTCCTGAATTTCAAGGCCAAAATTAAGGATAACGTGCAATATGAAATGGCAGAAAAACCTGTGACAAAAACAACGGATGCATAGAGGAGCCTTCACACCTCTACCAGGAGGTACCATGATACAATTGCCATATAAATTGAAATAGGAGCAAATATCCTACCAGCAGTTACAATTTCATTCAGGAGTATCTAAAACCTTAAGCTCAGGGCAAGAATCCATCAGTCATTCAGCAACTACATACAACCTCACAGATTTCAAAGCAATAGTAAACATAAAATCCCCCACGTATTATGCCATTTAGTTTGTGTATTGCAAACTTTTGCGCATATTGATACGAAAACCAGAGTTGCAGGATGCTGGTATGTTCGCATCCTTACCATCCCTGGTGTATGTACCAGGCAGTGATTTCGTGACTCTGATCCAAGTACTAAAACCAGACAAGACAACTACCAATGACGTGATAATATTACTGTGAACTAAGAACCTGAACCAAACACCGAAAATGAGGCAGCTAGAGGCAAACCAGAGAAAGGAGTCACTGCTGATCCAGGGTTATTTTCTGTTCTCCGTAATTATAATCAGCAAACACAGGAAAAATAACTGAATTGGAGTTTAGTAAAACTCAAAAAACCTCAAAGAAGCAATACATAGAAACAAAATTGTGTTCCAATTCCGCCCACATGACTGGTAACTAGGAAAAAGGTTTACAATTCAACCCTGTTACATATTCTTGAAGAAAAGAGATCCAAAACTAATGAACATATTAAGACTGCTATGACTAAAAACCTTCTATCTTGCAATAACATAACGATGAGAAATGCAATACGCAGAGCTTCACCTAATCAAACAAACTGAATCCCATGTCATCATCACTCTCTTCCTTAGGTTCTTCCTTCTTTTCCTCGGGAGGAGGGGCCGCGGATCCACCGCCAGCTCCCCCAGCAGCACCAGCTGTAGGGGCAGCCACAGCTACGGCGCCGCCGCCGCCACCAGCTCCAACATTCAAGATAAGTTCATGAGGATTCCTCTTTTCAGCAAGCTTCGCAAACAAGCTGGGCCAGTAGGACTCGATGGTCAAGTTGGCCGCTTTGACGAGAGTAGAGATCTTCTCAGCCTGTGGTTAAAGAATGAAAACAAGAAGACAGATAAGGGGGGATAAACCATGTATACTAGAGCTAAAAATCTAGAAAATAGAGAAGAACACTAACAGTAATGGCGATGTCATCGTCACTGAGAATCAAACAGGCGTAAGTGCAGGCAAGCTCGCCGATCGACATCGTTTATCTGAATTTGAGCGTCGATAAGATCGATTTAAATGTATATGGAAATGAGGATTCCTCAGAACGTAAATATTATACACATACATGACGGAAACAGAACCTGAACGAGATGATTGCAGAAAGATCGGCTAAAAGCCTTTGCGAGTTGAAGCTTACCTGAGGAGAGGCGGACGAGTACTTGCCAAAATGATTCTCCGCCGCTGGTGCTGCTCCAGTTGATGGAAATGTTAGGGTTTTTGAGATGAGGGAGCAGCCCTGAATTTAAAGGCTCGAGCTAATGGACGACCTGCATCTTCTTTTCTCTTCCTCAATGGCCCATGGAGACGACTGGCCCAATATATTCTGAACCCGTCTCCGAAATCCACTAATTGTTTTTGGCCTTTCTTCTTTTTGCCCAATACCACTGTGCAAAGTGTGTGGTTAAATCAATTTTTGTAACTGTGCTAGAGGATATTTAGATAACAATACATCATTAGATTAGTCGGATAGCGTGATCACTTCTTCATCACCATGTGGCTCTTTTTAATTGCTTCGTAAAAATTGACTACCGTCGTTTTTCTTTTACATGTATTGAGAGCAAAAAAATGTAATTAAACGTGATTTTCTAATATGTGTAACTTATTGAATTATCACTTTATCATAATTTATTGTCATTATAGTTAAGTTTTAAAATACTAAGGTTTATTATTTTTTTGTAAATAAGTTACTCAGTTGCTGGCCATTTAAAGGAGTTGCTCGATTTTTGTTTTGGGGATTGTTAAATATAACCCCTAGACCACTCCATATATTCTCACTAATTCTCTCCTCCACCAATATAATATTATCACATAGTTGAAAAAAAAAACTTATAAAATATAAATTTTAAAAGAAATAGAAAAACTTTAGGAAAAATAAAAATAATATAAGTACGCGTGGCAGTGTAATAATAATAAAAGAGAGGATGGGAGAGAGAATAGGGGAGTTGATCTTGAGTGCCCCTTACCATTTGATATGATCGTCTTCCTCATTCTGTCCACAATTCCCTCCATACTAATCTAATACTATTACATAGTTACAAGAAAAAATTTAAAAGATATAAAACCTTAAAAAGATGAGAGGATCATAAGAGAAAAATAGTGACATAAGGACACAAGACTTGTGGAGGAGAGAATGAGGAATGGATTTCAAAGAGACTATAAGTAGTGTTTTACTCCCCATAATTCATTTTAAATAAGTCATTCTCTCTATACCTCACACATTTTCTATCTAAAATTAAAGGCCTTTTTTGAAAATTTTTAAGAATTTGAAACTTGTAGAGGTACAAAAACTCAATAAATGATCACTTGAATGCTATTCCGTTAAACTCATTGGTAGTATTTCACAAAAAAAAAAATCAAGAAAAAACTTTTTTTAAAACATTTTGAGCAACCTTTGGTCCTAGGGTTCACTGTTTTTACCAAATATGACATTGTTTCTGAAAAATTAAACTAAAGTGTCTATAATTTTGGGAAGTGATTCCCTGGGAATAACGCCTTTTGGTTTGACATCATTGAATTATGACGTCAAATCAAAAAGTATTATTGAGTAATTTTAAAGTAATAACATCCTTTGATTTGGTGTTATTACAACAAAAATAATAACATTATATCAAATGGAGTTATTATTTTGTCAGCCTTTTTTTTTTGTAGTGTAATTTTTTTTTCCTCGTTGTGCCATTTACTCACACAAACAAGAATGGATAGGGAAAGCAAAGGTGTTGAAAATGCAACAACAAAAAGGAGGAGGAAGGAAGAAGAAGAAAATAAAATAAAAGGGAAAAAAATAAAATGAGGTAGAATAATATAGGAGAAGACCAACCTTGTATGTTAGACCTTCAGCTTGCTTGGTTGTTGCTGTTTCAGTTGCAGCCTTCATCCCGGCAATTGGGTCTTGTTGCTGCATGCGCTGGTAGACAAGAAAAAATATCAGAGAAAAAGAACAAAAAAATAGGCCAAAAAGGAAAATCGTCTGATCGTCTTTTACCTTAGATAATAAGATTGAAAGCATGATGAAGAATTCTCAAAAGAATCTGTGATTTTGCCTTAGCAAAGCTATTGATCTAAGATGGGTACAAGGTTGCTTCTTGTAAGATTCCAATAGTCATGACCTCATGGTCAAGCCAGAAAGGAAAGTCCCAATTGCGCTATTATTTTGAAAAAGTAATAACATCATGGTGACATTGTTACTTTTTTAAAATAATAATTATATAAAATTTTTATTTGTAAATATCATAATTTAATTTGATGTCATAATTTCAATGACGGTAAATCCAACAGCGTTATCAACATATATAACATCCCTCTTCAAAATATTACTACTTTAGTCTAATTTTTTTAAATGAGGCAATTTTCAGTAAATGCTCGAGGATTTATGAGCAACTGTAATGATCAATTTGTGGTCTAAGAGTAACCCTTGAGTAGTCAACCTAGGGGTCTAGCTTTGAACCCTAGGTTGATCACCTAGAGGTCGCTCACATACCCCGAGTCTCCTCGAGTGCTATTGAGTGGTCAATTTTTTTTCAAAAATTTGATTATTTTTTAACAAAAATAATTTAAAAAAATAAATAACAAGTGTAGATGTCAATCTCCAAGTTTTCTGTTGATTTCATGGAGAGAAAATACGTACAAAGAGTGGATGTTGGTTAAAATGGGAAAAAGAAGTTACAATTTGAGATTAGAAGATTTACATTTATTAGGCAGACATGAGTCTCTCTCTCTCTAATTATTTAAAATAAGTTGTTTATAATTATTTAAATTAAAAATTATTTTTAAGTTATTTATAATTATTTATTTATTTTTTAAATTTAATTTAAATAAGATAAAAAATTTATTTTTTAAAAAATACTCTAAAAATATTTTTTAAGAGTTTTTACTTATTAAAATTATTATGAATAAAAAAATTATTTTAATTTTTAAATATATATTTCTTAAAAATATTTTTTCAGTAATTTAAAAAAAGTTTAATGTTTCATTCGGAATTAGGCTGCCTTAGGAAAGTGGATTGTGGACTTTGCATAATAAAGGCTTTTGCAAATTCAGCCCAACTAATAACAAGGGAACTCCACAGAAATCGTCCATTACTTTTGCCTATATAGATCTTTCAGCACCACGTATCGGGCTGGTCTAGAAGAAGAACAGCTCCTTTCTCTGTCTCTCTCTGTTGCTCCTTTCAGTTAATGCCTTTAGTGTGTCCAAAAACCAAAGTTAGTACCAAAGTACATTTTCCTCATTTATAAAACGAAACCCCAATATAAATTTATTTATTTAAAAATTTGAAATGTTTCTTTCGAACTGCTAGGAATAAGGGATTTTTTCTTAAAGTAAAAAAATTTGCACTCTAGTTACGTAGTAGTAGCTAGAGCTACAAGGGCAAAAAGACAAAAGAAAAGAAAGTAGAGTAATCTGCCGTTAACGTGACAGCTTTACCCCTGTGGCTAATGAAAATCACTGAAATAGGCAGCGCAGGCTAGGGAACGATGCGATGTGCCAAATTAGGGCCATTCTGGAATCGAAATCGAAGTTATAGGCTATATATTTGGTGGGGAGAGAGCGAGAGAGAGGAGTCCATCTGTGTTTCACTCCTCAGGTATAGCTCCTCCCTCCTCCTCCCTCCTCCTCCCTCCTTCCCTCTTCCTCCCTCGTTGGCTCAGTCCGCAGTCCACCTCACCCAGAAGAGTAGAAGAGAGTGCCAAATTTGTTTAAGCAAATTTTCTCTGTATGAAACCCACATAACAACAGAAAAGAAAAGCAGAAAAATCTTTTTTCTTTTTTGGTTAATGCAAAGTGTCACTCATCATATGTATTTGTTCCGGCATATATACTCTCCCAAGCTCTATATGTGGCCTTTTTTCTTTTTCTTTATACCCCACCTGAACTTCGATGATTCGCCCTTGCATTTTTCTGTTTCGGAGGTATCACCTTTATTAGCATTTATTTTCAGCTCAATCTGTTCTTTCTTCTCGCTCTGATATATATTTTAATTCGATAGTTTGTTTTCTTATTTTAGTTCTTGAATTTGCGGGTATATTTAACGCAATTCGGGTTAGAATGGTTGGGTCTCACTTGGTTTACTGTATCTTATAACGAGCTTTTGAATTTTTATTTTCTTCGATTGAATTGTATAGAATTGCTCTCAGGTTCGTTAACTAATAGTTTCTAATTCTTGGGTTAAGTGCGGATCAGTATATTGCTAGTTAACGGGAGGGTTTTTATTCCTTATTTATGTGAAAGATTCTTCCTTATGTTACTGTAATTTTTTCTTAGTTTCATTGTTAACCTTTGTTGAGGTTTATTCTCAGCATTCCCTAAACCTTTCATCTCTTAAAATGAAGAAGCCTGCTATTGGGATGTGAAAGATTAACTTTTGCAGTCAAATAATTTGAACTTTCTTTTATGGTGTTGATGCATTCCTTTTGTCTCTCATGGAATTTCTTTTTTGATATTTGTGGTTTAGCATGAATTACTGGTGGGACAAGAAAATCGAATAAGGTTCAACCTGTGTTAGCTGTAGCAGGCCTGTTCTTTTTTTATGTTTCTTTTTCCCTTTTCCCCTTTTTCTGCATACTGTGTAGCTTGGATTCATTACCAATGATGGAAATATTGAAAAAGGAATTTAGAGACTGGTGATGGTATAGATTGTGGCTATAACATATCTTCATAGTTAACTTTCTCCCTCGGTTATCATGGTTTTTATGGAGTTTAATTCCAGAATATACCTATTGAAAGGGATAGGGTAGCCAGCAATAGCATTTAAATCCTGTTTTGCTTAGCCTGTCCGTGCACCTTGCGTTCTACTTGGAGCAACATCATCCCGCCCTCTTCACTGTACATGCTTTTATGCATTGTTCAAGTGACCACTTCTCTAATTTTGGTACTTAGAGCTTGCAGAAATTATTTTTGAACTTGAATTTTGGATGACAAGACCTGGAAACGTGGAGTAGTCATGGCGGATAACACTGAAATTGAAGACCGCGTGGATCTTGATGATGACAATTATATCGAAGAAGATGATGATGTGGAAGAACAGATAGAAGATGATGGAGCTGGAGAAGGGGGCGAAGATAATGTAGAAGACCAACATGAGGAAGTGAGACACAGGGACAATGGGAAAGGGCAGTTATTGGAACCTGATAGAAGCGACATTGATGTTGACCCTGTGGAAAATGAGGAGGAAACAAACACTTCCGCTAATACCAGAGATAAAGATAAGCATGCTGAACTTCTTGCTCTTCCTCCTCATGGTTCTGAAGTTTTCATTGGTGGACTTCCTCGAGATGTTTCCGAAGAAGACTTGAGGGATCTTTGTGTCTCCATTGGTGAAATTTTTGAGGTCTGTTGTAATTCAGTTGCAAATTCTTCTTCTTGATTAGTTATTTATTTAATTAATTATTTAATTTTAGATCTCCTTTAATCTAGGACTAATTACATGGCTAATTGGCAGATAAGAGTCGTGAAAAATAGGGATACTGGTGAAAGTAAGGGCTTTGCTTTTGTAGCATTTAAAACAAAAGATGTTGCACAAAAGACCATTGAAGAACTACATAACAAGGAATTCAAGGTAACTTTGGTTGAGTATCTTTTTGTTTTGGCAATGTTATCTCTATATCTTTTGCTTGAATAAGTGAATTCTGGAGCGTTTGGGGATATTTCTCCATGCCTGTAACTTCTCTGGAATGTACTGATGCAGGGTAGAACATTAAGATGTTCACTGTCAGAAACAAAATACAGATTGTTTATTGGTAACGTGCCAAAGAATTGGACCGATAATGACTTTAAGAAAGTTATTGATGAGGCTGGTCCTGGAGCCGAAAACATAGAGCTTATAAAGGTGAAATTTAGTTAGATAAACCTGAAATCAACATGTCTATGCTTTGGCAATGGGATGTTAATATGAAATTTCCCTCACTGCATACTGTTTTATAATCCAGGATCCTCAAAATCCAAGCCGCAATCGTGGCTTTGCTTTTGTTGAATATTACAACAATGCCTGTGCCGACTATTCAAGGCAGAGAATGTCAAATGCTAATTTTAAACTAGACGGTAACACTCCAACTGTCACCTGGGCTGATCCAAAGATTACTCCGGATCATTCAGCAGCTGCTGCTCAGGTATTTTTCCAATGCTTTGAATTGATATGAGTTAGAAGATTTTACCACTTGTGCAGAGAGCAGTATATTAGTTTCTGTTGGCCATCCTACTTGCTTTTGTCCATTCAGATCTTTTACTGTGACCTGCACATTTTTGATATGTTGATACTACGGCCTCATAATGACAAGATTATGGAATTTCATTCCCTTATCTATGTATCCTTGAGAGTAGAAAGAAGAAGTTGGCTACACTTAAATGATAGGGTCGGAGGTACTACCTTTGCCTTACATCCACATGTCAATTTATTTTCTTGGCCATTTTTTGATGAATCTTTGATGTCATTAAAAGGGGAAGAAAAGTACTCTGCTTTCTGACAGCTTGAATTTGTAGTTCATGTGATAATCAATGGTTTTTGTGAAAGAAAATTTTCTGGAACATCTACTATTGGGTTATACTCTAAAAGCCTTCATGACAATTTGGCTCGTGTATTTTGGAGTTCTATTTGTTGTCCAGTTACAAGAATTTCCTAATTTAGTACTATTCTATACATAATATAAGAAATTCTGAGCCAGGATTTGGAGAATATGAACTGGGAATCTTTAAATTCTATATAATTGGTCCCTGGCATCCTAAAGGAAAAGGAAAGATGATTGAGGGCGGAGACTTTTATTTAGGGCATGTTATTTTTGCAGGTTTTTAAATTTCTGGCACTCATTGCCTTACCTAAACTATATGGTCTTCTTTTGCTGAGGAAAATACTGATAGAAATATATGATAAAATGGACAAACATGAGATAGGTATGTATTTGGGTGAAAAACAAAGAATTTGCAGATGCTGTAGTTTTTCAAGGAATTTTAAATTACCATGAATTGCAGCCCGTCTTATTCTCTTGGTATTTAGTTTCCCACAGTTTTAGCGCCCCCCCCCAAAAAAAAAAGAAAGAGGATGTAACTAAATTCCACAGGATTGTTCAAGTCCCTCCAAAATTTCTCTGAAAAAGAACACTCCCTAGTTAAAATTCATTGGTTACACATGCACGCATGCGCATTATATGTATACTATAGGGTTCAGATCAGTCATGGGGTGGCTTGTGGATTCATGTGGTATTTCAAGGTATCAACCCTTCTCATAATGGCTAAAGGAACCATAATTCTTTGTTGACCATTGTCAGCAACAAAATCATGCAAAGATTAGGCATATCCAATTTAAGTAACTATTGGGTAACTTGTACGAGTCAACTGAACAGTGTTCTTTCGGTAACTTGAACCTCAGAAAATCATCCTTGGTCAAAAGAGTAGTTTAGTTGCAAGATAGATGCAGCACTATCTGGTAGTTCCTATCCCTTATTTGTGAATTAGGAGTCTTCTTGATAATGTGTTTCAGGATTTGCTAGTTGGTTGGTTGGTATTTCAATTGAGGTACCATTTGATCAATGTGCTTCTTCCATGTATCTTTTCTGTTTTTAAAGAGAGAAGAAGAAATTTTGTTAAGAAAAGGAGAGATTTTGTTGAGGAATCATAACAAAGTAAGCTAGTAGCTGCATCTACTTTTATGTTGCCCAATTTTCTATTGCTAAGAGACATTGGATGAGTAATTTCCAGTAACATCAATCCACACTTTTCCCGCTTATGAAAGAAACAAAACTAAGTTTGTGGTGATATTGGGGTATTAGATAATTGGTTCAATTCTGCGAATGCCAAAATTTCATGGTATGACCAATATTTTTACATGCACTTGCTGGCTTTTCCAGGTCAAGGCTCTTTATGTCAAGAATATACCTGAGAATGCCTCTACCGAACAGTTGAAGGAATTATTCCAGCGGCATGGGGAGGTTACAAAAGTTGTTATGCCGCCAGCCAAAAGTGGAGGAAAACGTGACTTTGGATTTGTTCACTATGCAGAGAGGTCAAGTGCATTGAAAGCTGTCAAGGAGACAGAAAAATATGAAGTTAATGGTATTTTCCTTAGTATGCCTTGGTTTGGTAATTTCTTTCAAAGAACATGCATTAGTACAAAGACATGCGTTCATAAATATGTATTTATATGCATATAACTGTGCGCAGGCACTTTAGTGGTTGAGAGAGTAAGTGATATTGAAACACAAATTGAACTAATGAGCAGTGGGTAATTTTTAGATTTGAAAAATAACTATTATAAACACAGATTGCTGGTAGGATTAGTTTGTGCTGTTGTAACAGTTCTTGCCATGGCCTATAGGTTTATTCATTTGTAATTGAACATCTTTTTGTAATCCTGGTGATTTCTACTTGGATATGTTGTTTATTTTATAGATCTCTACTCTATTAGAAGCATTGGTGGCGTTATGATTTGGACTTTCATGTCCATGTTAAGTGTCTCAAAAACCTCCTTTTGTCTAAAATATTTGCTCAGTGAAGTTTCAACCTACCCACACTTCCATATTTAAACTGCCATAAACACTTCTCATCTTTTGGTTGCTTGAAACGTGCAAAATAGTTAAAACTTGATAAGATCTGGAATGTTCCAGCAGTGTGATGTTAGTGGTAGCAGGGATTCTACTTGTAGTGTGACAGTATGGAATTCGTGTATGAAAAGTTATAAAACGAAAATAATAATAAGCTAGGTGTAAATCGATATGCCGAAGTATAAAAAAGGGCAATGGGATAGAAATAATGAAGAGTAATGGAAGTAGAGTTCAGGTTCGAATTCCATATAATAGATAATATAAATGGGATTGTCTATAATGATAGACAAATGAAAGACTTTAGTAACCTGCACCTTTTATTATCATGTTTGTCACCTGAAGTCCAAAGTGCGAAAAGTGATTCATTGTGGACATATATGTCTTCCGGTACTTTTCTTTCATTCCTCAGATTTACAGTATTGAAAATTTTCCAATTATACTCGTTCTATATGCACTGCAGGCCAGGTGTTGGAAGTGGTTCTTGCAAAGCCTCAGACAGAAAAAAAGTTTGATGTGGCTAATCCTCCCAGTTCACCACATCCTAATTTTATACCTCCTCCTGGATATGGTGCTTTTCCTGTGGCTCCCTATGGCCATTTGGCACCTGGATATGGCGCAGCTGCTGGATTCCAGCAGGTAGTTATTCTCTGGGCCCAGGAACTTTGTATCTTTGTTAATCTCTGCCCTTTGACAGAAAGAGACTCACGTTGCACATCCTAACAGCCTATGATATATGGAAGAGGGCCAATGCCCGCAGGGATGCAGATGGTGCCAATGGTTTTACCTGATGGTCGAATTGGCTATGTTCTGTAAGTTGGATTCTCTTCTGGTTCTGTCTTTTATGAATATCACCTTATTGCTGATTGTGAATTTGTGCAGTCAGCAGCCAGGAGTGCAGATGCCAGCAGTTCGGCCTAGAAGAAATGATCGTACTAATGGAGCTGCTGGACCGCAAGTGCGTGGAGGGGTTAGCGGCAGCACCGATGATTCTGGTCGTAACAGACGATATCGGCCTTATTAAAAGCCATCCAACTACATGTATTGGCAAAGAGTTAACTATGCCTTTCCCAGCCACTCTTCACCTCTCGTTGTCCGTCTTCCTGGTTTTGTCCGTGTCCAGATCACTAGGAGGCAAAAAAAGAAAAAAAAAAGAAAAAGAAAAAGAAAAAGAAAGGGAGGGAATCATTTTCAAAACTAACCAATAGGCCCAACCTATTTGTTTAGGGGGCCTAACAAGCCAAAGTCGTGGACCGTCCGCAATTACCAAGTTAGTATGTCGTATGTTGGCTTTTCTCTACCATTTTTGGGCAAGCTGAGCAGCTGAGTGATATATGTGTAGGCAGCCCAGTTGAGTGCCAGATTTCTTATGCCATGTGATTCAACCGTGGAGGAAGCGATTGGTGCGATGTTTTTAATGTCCGTGTTTTATGTTCCTGCGTAGGTTAATGAAGTTGAACCTTTGCATTCAATGTCAGTGCTGTTCTTGTGGACTCGTGTACCTCCGTTTTATAAAGAGAGAGGTCATAGGAGGTTGCTTTGGTAACTGGTTCTGAAGTACATGAATGAATTTCTGGTACTCCCAGATCATAGAAGTTTACCAATTGTTTCAGTTTTATTTTTTTAAAGAAAAATTTAAGTGCGAATCGTACACCGCTGTCCAATTGGTTTAGGCGACAGTATCAAATTGTAATTTGCGTGATTAATTGGGCTTTTCCTTGGTTTTTTTGTTTGACCATTCTTTCTTACCAAACGAGAGAAGAAAATAGAAAACTAGCTGCCTGCTCGAAGAATGCGTCGTCAGAATGCATGAAAAAGAAAATTGTTAAAGTTAAAAAATTAAATTATTTTTAATTAAATAAATAAGTAATTTTTTTAATTTTTAATTTTGAGATAAAATATTTAATTTTTTTAAAAAATTGTAAGTAAGTTCTGCTTTTAACAATCATGAATTTCGCCATTTGGAGCGGAAATTATGGAAGTAAACTTTCATGCTTTCCGCCCATAAAGGTGGAACTCATGGTAGAGTTCAAGCTTTGTTTGGGGGCAAAATTATGATAGTGTTCGACTTCAAGTTCTACATACGAAAGCAGTTTAAAATTTTTAAAAAATTAATTTTTTTGAATCTTTTATATTAAAGATAGAATAATCGTAATTTTTTATTTAATTATAGTAAAGTTATTAAAAAAGAATGAAAAAAATTTAAGCGGATAAAGAAATTAAAAATAATTATTTTTTAAGTATATATAATTAAATTAAAAATCATAATTATATATATTAATACAAGAAAATATGGACAAACAATATTTCCGATCCGTTGTGTATATTCTATTACCATATGCTTTCTGCAGTCTCTCAGAAGAGAAGCGGAAGAGGGAAAGACCGATGGTCCAAGGAGAACGGCAAGCACGGTCAAGCATCAATAAGTTGCTCAAGTCTCTTTTCCAGTTGTTCCAGGCGAACCCTCCATTCGCTTTTGACGATTAAGGGCCGAACGCTGCTGTAGTCGATGGTCCTGTCTTCTCCATTTCCATCCTTTGGCGCTCTGGGGGTGAAAGAGACGTCCTTTTTCATTTTCTTTGCTTTTTCAGCAGTAGCTCTCTTTAATGCCCACAGCACATCAGAACCACTCAGCGGCCTTAGTTGTTCCGCCGTATTCTGCGGCAACGATGGTTGTTCTCCCGTTTTCGCTGCGGAGGAGGTGGACCGGCGCTTTGCGTTGGATTTGAATACAGTGGAAAAGACGACGCGTGAATAGAGCCTCGGTGGCTTTCCGGTGGATACGTTTATGGTGCAGAGGGAGATGTTGGAGGGCCATGGTGCGGCCATGTTGGATTTGTGGCCTCGCCGTCTGTACTCTTGTTCAAGCGAGGGAAGTGGGTGTGGCTCTCCTTAATTTTATTCTGGACAGTGGGTTAAACGACTGGTCCGGCGTGCTGGAAGTTGATCCTCTTTTCTTCTGGGCTTGGATATCCGAGTGGAAATGGTGGAAAGGTAGAGGGAGAGGAAGAAGAGATTAGAACATGGGCCGAGATGGTGGAGCTTATTTGGGCTATTGAGGACATACTGGCAATGATGGGCCTCTTCCAATCCGTGCTTGGTACGAATAACCAAATTATTGGCAAGAGTCATTAGAGAGAGGATTGTTTGGGTCAAGGAAAAATGTCAAAGAAGGATGACCTTTAGTCAATATAGTTTGGGAGTACTACTTACTAGCAAGGTTGACGAGGGTAGGTGCAAAAAGGAGATCAAATCTGATCTGTTGAATCAAATTTAAAATATGATCTAACGAATTATATTTGTTGATCCTTTACATATATTTTTAAAAATTTATAAATTTATAAATTTTCGTAATCGTTAGATCAGATTTGACATCTGATTCAACGGATTAGATTTGGTCCTGTACGTCCTGCAAAAAGGACGTGCATGACTAGAACCGAATGCCCAGGTGATTTGGTTCCAGTCCTGCATGTCTTTTTTGCAGGACGTGCAGGACCAAATATGGTCCGTTAGATCAGATTTCAAATCTGATCTAACGGATCATATTTTTTGATTTTCTATATATATTTTTAAAAATTCAAAAATTTATAAATTATCGTAATCGTTAGATCAGATTTGACATATGCTTCAACGGACCAGATTTGATCCTGCACGTCCTGTAAAAAGAACGTGCAGGACCAGAACCAAACGCCTAACCAGGCGAGTACTACAAAGTGATTAGATTCTTCCCTTCTTTTTTCCTTCATCAGCCGCTCTTCTGTTTTTAGCAATAGAATTTAATTAATGGTGTATTTAGATAATATTTTATTATAAAATTTAATATAAAATTTTTAATTTTATTTTATTTTTATAATTTTTTTTAAAAAATTTAAATTAAAATACTATTCAATCCCACCAAGTGTTTAGATAAAATTGTGGTTCGACTTGTCCCATGGACAAATGTTGAGGCTTCCAAACAAAAGTCCAAACAAACAATTAGGAGTTGGATTCCTTCGTTTGCACGGGTTATCTTCTTTTTAATATTTTTATTTTTTATTAGAACTTGTGATTTTGCATTATATTATATTATAAATTATGTAATTTTTATTAATAATATTACATTTTTTAATAAAAAAATCGGTCATCTGATTTCAACAAAAGAATTCAACAAGTGGTGAGGTTGTGGCTCGGCTTTTGTGCCGTACTATTGAGTTCAATGTTGAATTATTCTTCTTAACATACACATGTGGAAAAGCGATTAGACACTAGCATATAACTCCCTCCACTTCAAAGTATATATCCTAATTTATTTTAAAATATTTGTCTTCTTCATATAGAAAAATGTATTTATTATTTTTAAAATTTACTATTATTTTGAACGAATTATTTAAATATTTTAATTTTCTTAATACCATTATTTTTTTACATAAAATTTGGAGAATTATAAAAATTTAGTAATCTTTCTAAAATAAATTAAAAAACTTTAAAAAAATTTAGCCATCTATAAAAAGGTTCAATAATAAGCTGAGAGTTTTTATAACAAGTTTGTTCATTTACTTTAATGCAAAGTGATATTTGTTTTTATGATTACGTTTAATTTTATATATAAAGTTATGTTTCAACGTTTAAAATAGATGTTTAGTACTTTTAAAATTTTAAAATAAAAATTGTTCAAGTGAAAATTTTTAAATAACGCATTTAATTTGTCTATATTAAGATTGTACATTT
Source organism: Rauvolfia tetraphylla (assembly GCA_030512225.1). Taxonomy (NCBI): domain Eukaryota; kingdom Viridiplantae; phylum Streptophyta; class Magnoliopsida; order Gentianales; family Apocynaceae; genus Rauvolfia; species Rauvolfia tetraphylla. The sequence goes on along the minus strand of JAJQKT010000020.1, from coordinate 12,333,296 downwards.
TGTAAGATATTTAAATATATTATGTAAAATTTTATTTTAATATTAAATAATAATTTTAGCTAACAGATAAAAGGAATTATTATTTCATTCTAAATTTTCTTTTCAAACAATAAAATGAAAAAAAAAAATTCTTTTTGAGTAAAAAGAGATTCTATTTCGTTCTTTTCTAGCATACGAAACATAACGTTGCTTTTTGTGAGAAAAAAAAGCTAATTAAGAGCCCTGAAATTAAGCTACTTTGTCATTTCAAAATTAGAAGTTCTAGATGGTAAAAGTTGTTCCATTATATAAGTTACTGTATATATTTTAATGAATATTTATTTTATTTATTTCTCTCCCTCTTTCTCTTTATCTCTTTGTATTATAAATATTTTATTATATCCACAACTCCTGCAAATGGTTAAAATGATTTATATTTTAACATGGTAGAACTAGGGAGTATAAATACTTTTGAAACAACTTCTTCAGTTTAGAATGAATTATATTTTGAGCTTTTACAATTCTAACTCCTACTCTCTCCTTATTTATTTCTCCCTCTCTCCCTTTATCTCTCTCACTATTTACCAATTGGTACAGAAGGTATATTTTATTATATTTATAATTTTTAATTTATGTGTAAATAGTTAAAACGACTTATATTTTGAGAGCAAGGAAAGGGAGTATTTAAGAATTCATTTTATTCTGATTATAGCTAAGCGATCCATACCAAACTAACTAGCCGTTCTACTCTTCTAGTTAACTCTGAATTAAGCTATTTTGGGACGAAATCTGAAAAATGTAGAGTATATACTTTTTATATATTTTTTTAATAATCAAGAAGCTTAATTTATATAAGAAAAAAAAATTACACAAATAGTTAAAAATTCATGATAATAAAGAAAATATTACATCCTAAATACCATAGATAAATAATTTGCAAAAAAAAAAAAAAAACCAAAAACAAACACATTTTAATAGTCTTTTTCAATATCTTTTTCACCATTTTTAGATATTATTGGCATCAATAACTCAACTTCAACACCGTCATCATCGAGCAATTAAAAGATCCTAATCATTTCATTGCAGAGGTCAGTCATCCCCGTGCAGTTTGATTAAAATTCAGAAATAGTAGTAATTACTGGCCTTCTAAGGCTAAACCATTCCCTAAAGATTATGTAATCCAAACGATAAAAGAATTTAAAAGTGAGAGAGAATTAGAAATGAGTGCTTAATTAGACTTAGTCCATTATAAGTCCAGTAATAAACAATACTCCAATATTGCTGTAAGCAAACTGAAATTGAACAACTTTTGACTTTTGAAGCTACTGTTGGCTGCCTAAGCAGCTGCAACAGAAACCTTGACAGGGTAGCGGTCGATGCAGTCAGCCCAGGCGTTCCCCTTGCACTCCTTGGCAGAGCTAATCGGCCTCAGGGCTCTCCACACCGCGCTGTTACACTTGAACCCTGACCCGAAAGCAATTTGCCAAACCCTGTCCCCTTTAGAAACCCGGCCTTTCGCTTCCGTGTAGGCCAATTCGTACCACAGCGAGCTGCTTGAGGTGTTCCCGAATCGGTGCAGCGTCATGCGGGACGGCTCCATGTGCCAGTCCCCCAGATTCAAGTTCTTCTGCACCTCATCCAGTACCGCCCTGCCCCCTGCGTGTATGCAGAAGTGCTCAAAAGCGAGCTTGAAATCAGGTATATACGGCTTCACTTTCGCCTTGAACACCTTCTTCTTCACCAGAGTAACGAAGAACATGAACTGCTCCGAAAATGGCAAGACCAAAGGGCCCAAAGTGGTTATGTTGGTTTTCAGTGCATCTCCGGCTACGGCCATCAGTTCACGTGCTAGCGAAACCCCGACGGTGCCCTTATCGTCCTCCCGTTGGTAGACGCAGTTGTAACTGTTGTCGTCTGCACCTTTATGGGTTCGAACCGTGTGGACCAACTCGTACTTGGAGCGGGCCCTTTCTCCGGCCTTGTTCGAGAGAAGCATGGCAGCACCGCCCATGCGGAAGATACAATTGCACAAGAGCATAGACCTGTCGTTGCCGAAGTACCAGTTGAGCGTGATGTTTTCTGTGCTCACTACTACTGCGTAAGTGTTAGGGTTTGCCTGCAGAAGGTGCTTCGCGAGGTCAATGCATATGAGTCCCGCACTGCAACCCATTCCGCCGAGGTTGTAGCTCTTTATGTTTGTCCTGAGCTTGTAATGGTTCACGATCATGGAAGACAGGGAAGGGGTGGGATTGAACAAACTGCAGCCCACAATGAGAATTCCAATGTCTTTGGGTTTCACCCCCGTTTTGCTAAAGAGGGAGTCCAAAGCTCCGAACATGACTGCCTCAGCCTCAGCGCGGGCTTCCTTCATGCACAGGTTGGGCGGCGCGGACGTGATACCTCTCGGCAGATAGGTTTCATCACCTAGGCCGGAGCGGAGTGATATTTTCCGTTGAAACTGGACGGCTTCCTCGCCGAATGCGCCGTTATTTTCGGTCATCTTCAGGAAAGATTCTACCGACATCTTTCTTTCGTCTTCAGGTTTGTAGCAAGAAAAGTCTACCAAATATATTGGCCTTGCTCGCGCAGCCCAGTATAGGCCTAACAAGACTAGCGACACGGCCGAACTTACCAGGAGGGTGATGCTGTCAAGGACCCTGGTTTCGCTTTTCCATATATCAGGGAACTTGTCGAGCCTCAGACCGGTGAGTTGAAAAAAAGTGGCCGTGGACAAGGGTAAAACCACCAGGAACATGAAAAGAGAGGCGGGGCTACACGAATAACCGTACCCCAAGCCTAGTTTAACGTACTTGAGCTTCACGGACTGTAGAAAATCTGGTAACCTCCGACGGATTTTGATAACGACGGAAGATGAGTCCTTGAAGGCCATCTCCGCCGTTAGCCTCTCCTTGTCCATCTCTATGCTATCGCCGGAGCTGCCCATGGTTCTCTCGTTGTAGAGTCTCGGCTTTTTCGTTTGTTGGTGCTTTTTGGGATTGGAATGGGTGCCAAATTTGTGTTCTTAAGGTCGGAAGCGGATCAGTCAAAGAAACCTCCTAGTCCCGAGAGAAAAGGGATTCAAAGCCTTTAGCTGCGTTAGTTGGGACTTGAGGAATTGGGAAAGGGAGAGGAATTTAATTAGGCTTGTGGAGGAAGAGAAAAAGAAAGAAGACTAGAGAATAAAGGGGTGCTGCAAGAAAGCTCGACTAATGGTGTCCATTTAATAGGAGACGGGTGGTTTGAAGAAAGCAGAGATAGCTCAACTACCAGAGGAAGTACGTACCAGCCAAAAACCAGCAGGGCAAATGAATTAGTACTACTATTACTATTACTCATACTTTATCGGAACAACCTGAAGCTTCATTAGCTTCGAGTCTAAACAAGAGAGCCCATTTTGGACTTGAATTGATTTTTTATAATTAAATTATAAAAATAAATTATTTGTAAAGAAAAAAAGTGAAGTTTAAAGTGAAAAAATATATAAATTATTTAATTATAATCACTTAGATGTATTTGAAATTTTGTTTAATATATGTACACTAATTATAAATAAATTTTTAAGTAAAACAAAGGAAGACACACCTTTTCTTCTTTAATGAAAAATGAAAATACACCTTTTGTAAACGTATGAATATGAATTAGCTCTAAAATGCAAATCACGAAAGTAAATGATTCTGGTTGACACTTAAAACGTGGATGGGTGGGGTTAATTGACCAAGTGGACATGTGAGAAAATGAGGTTTCGTTCAAGTAATCGGGGGGGATAGAGGTCCTCTCTTTGCCAGTTTTCCATCTGCCATAATCCAAGCCTCAGGCGCTGCGAGAGCCGAGTAAACCTAATTCCAAATCAAGGGACCCACGTGGCGTCCTGAACGAGACAGAAAGAGAAAGAGAAGTTAGGTCCCCGTCCGGGGTTGGGGTGGGGCTCCTTGCTGTGATGGGACATGGGAGCACCGGACGGAAGTCAAAGTCCAAGTGGGGGATTTTAAAATGGGCGGTGGGTATAGGCAACGCTTAAAAATGGATGGGCAGTGCAACTGTGCAAGCATAACCATAAATCTCCAAAGCAGTAAAAAATAAGATATAAGGCACTTTTGGTACTTTTGTATTAATTAATTAAAAAAAATAAGAAGTATTTTTTATTATATTTTTAATTAATTTAATGATATAAAATAAGAGAATTATTATATTTGTAAATGAAGATAATTTAAAAAAAAACAATCTTGGGTGTGATTATATTAGAGTTTAAATTTAAATTTTTTGTCTTAAATTATGAAAAATATATTATTTGTTAAAAGAAAATTTAGTTTGAAAATAAAAACTTTGCATTGAATCCCAAAATCAAATATAAAATATTTGCAACCAAATATTTTGAAAAGAGTATAAGGTTCAAAATGCCTTATATTTTATTAAATTATTTTTCTATATTATGGGTTTATTCACAGTAATTTAAAATCAGCTACTTATAACTTTTTTAAGCTAAAAATTATTTTTAAACTATTCTCGCTTGCTTATTTACTTCTGATTTTAATTTAAATAAGTTAAAATTTTTTATTTTGAAAAACTTCCGTAAGGATGCTTTTAAAAATATTTTTACTTATTAAAATTATTAAAAATAAAATTTTATTTTAATTTTAATTATAATTTTTTAAAAATATTTATTTTTTTATTAATTTAAAAAATTTCCAAAAATCGAAAACATGACCTATATTGTCTGCTGTTAGCCTCTTGGTTAATAATATGGCTAGAGGAAAATTAATACTATCACATTTATAATAAATAAATAGATCTATTACTATTAACATCATTTCTTCAATTTAGGATTCAAAGATAGGGTTTCCTCAATACATTAATTCTGTCGGTTTCTGGGCCACTGTTGCCGGGCATCTAATCTATAATTCAAAGGATTCAAGAACTCAATTCCTTATACCATAACTGCAAAAGGAGAGGGGAAAAAAAGACAGGAACAGATAGCTAAGACGAGCAAAAATATGAAAATATGCTTGTCTAACTTAGTATAAAGATTTATAAAAATATGAAGTACTGTATCACGTATTTTCGTTGACAGGAAAAAAGCCCATATCCCTATATTTATCATGTATTTGGCGCAACTCTTAATGGAATTAATTCTTACTTCTTCTTTTATAAAAAAATAAAAATAAAATATTTTTATAAAATTTAAAAATAAAATTTTAAATTCAAACATAATTCAACTACAACAAACTTATTAAACACGGTTTCTTTTATGGGCACCACCATTACCACTTACAACTTTTCATTTCCACTTTTGCAGTACTTGATATAAAATCATGGGGAAGGGCTCCTCCTCTTTTAATAACTTTTCTTTGCTTGTCCTACATCCTTAAATAATCTAAAATTCTAATAAAATTTTGGTATAAAAATATGAGCTAATTTTGTTATAAAAAGTTTCAAGTAGAAGCGGGATAAACTCGCAAGTATCACAAGGAAAAATGATTCCATGACGACTAGTTTGGATTGGGTTCTTTTTTAAAATTCTTGTTTTGAGGATGAAAACAGTGAGTTAGTTTGCGAGAGGAAAATTGAGACTCTGAGTAAAAAAAAAAAAAAGAGTGCATTAATTTTTGTGAAGAAAACCAATCCAAATATGTCAGATTACAAGGCTCAAACGGACATTGTTTTATTAGTTTGCCGGAGTCGCGTAAGTAATGCTTAATCAAATTTCTCAAGTGAGGCTACTTAATGAGTCATGCGATAGATATATATAGGATGTCTATGTGGGAAGTGGTATGATTTGAGAGGAACAACCAGCACCGGTAAATTGAGGAAGGTCGGAACAATTAGGTCCTCTTTTTATTTATTTATACACTATACGCATGCGGCAACGTACCCATTACATACCATGCCTAGCTACGGGTTTGAGATTAGCCATAATGGCTTCAATTCCAGTTCGCCGAGGTTAGATGAAGTGGCAAAAAGTGCAAGCAATGGAAATAGCAAATCAGACCGAAATGATCTCGTACGTACAAATTAATTGCTTAAAACGAAGAGTCAAGAATTCCTTTTTAATCTCCACAAAAAGTACTATTTTTTTAATTTTATTTTTAATAATATTTTTATTATATTTCTTAGACTGTTTTAAAATATTTAACACTTTTTATAAAATAAAATATTTTAATATATTATTAATTAATTATTAATTTTATTATATATTATTTTTATATATTTATATCTATTGACTTATTTATTTTTATTATACTATATTAATTTTAATATACACTTTAAACTTTTATATTTATTTATATATTTTTATTTTTATTATATTATATTATTTTCATAATAAAATTCTATAAATATTTATTACTCTAGACGTAGACGGGGGCGCGGAGTAAAATGAAAGGCAGTTCTGATCTTCAATGCAATACTGCTGCGTCAATAAGCGAACTTGGTTTCCGCCATCTACCTGTTTGCCCCGTCCGTGCGAATGGATGACCGCTATCGAAACATTTCCTCAGTCAACCATAACTCCAACCAAATCTCAGAACCCTATAAAACTAGTGGAGCAAAGCGAATTACTCCAAGTATTACTTGTAACCAAAACCGATCTACCACTACTTAGATGATGCATCTATCATCAGCTAGCAAGTGCTGGGCATTAATGAGAGTTCGGTCATCGGTAGTGAGCCGGCAGATTGCTGCTTGCTTACGCTCTGCTACTTCACGTAGTAGGAGTAGTAATGACATTCTCTTCTGCTGGCAGCGGCGCGTTGTGCGATAAGGAATTGGCGCCCCTCGCTTACTACTGTCAGCTTCGCCTCACCATTACTCTCCTTGCAGACATGTAGACTAAAAAAGCACAGTATTTGGAATCATTAATTTTGTTATAGAGTAACATAATGACAAAAAAAAAAAAAAAATCAGAAACATTTTCCTATCCAAAACATTAAATGCAGAACTACTTCACTCACCAACTGCTAACTGCTAGTTTGAAAAGTTTTCGGATTCTTGCAAATGCTTAGCCTACGAACCCATTAAACCAAGAAGAAGAAGAATCCCTCCAAAATTTAATGCTTCAGCTGGACTTCTTGATAAGTCGGTAGCGCCTAGGACCGGACCAGTTCCATAAAAGTTATTTCCTCTTTAAACCCACTTACTTCTATCAATATCCCAACATTCACTAAGACTTCTAAACATCACACACTTGGGACATTTCTAAATTAGTACCACTAAGCAAAATTATACCTAGTAAGTATTCCTTTTCAATATCCCCAATTTCGAAAAGCATCCATAGCTAAAACTACTAAAGATTGATCCCAATACCAGAGGTGCATCTAGATTTCCCATTCTAGTAACACAAGTTCATTATATACGGAACCCAAATCTAAGACCTGCACAACCTAACGAAAGCATATTTTGACTACTCGCTGCTTGATCAGCATCATGGCTCCTTTGACGTTCTTGAGGAACGAACACAGAACGAGTTCCACTGTAAAAGGCAAAACATCAAACCCAGGGAAAGCCACAGAGGAGAACGACAAATACTGCCTAGACAAGGATTATGACTATATATTCATCTGGTTCAACAACGTAAACTCTATTTACTTTTCTCTCTCATCAGCATGCATCACTTGCCGAAATGCAATGGGATAAGATACCAAGCAATTCAAGAAGGGAGCGTCACGTTCATCAGCACCAACACACATCCGCTCTAGGATGCCGTCAGTCGGAATGTTGTTCTGTTGTCCAAACAACATCTTTTAGTCCCGATGAGAAGTTTTTGTAGAACTGCATTTAATACCAATTATTACAACGAGATTAGCCAATGACTTGATACCTCACTTGCCAAACGAAACAGATGTATTAAAGATAGATTAAAGCCTGACATGCCTTGTGAAACTCCAATGTATCACCACCGGTTTTCCTCAGCTCCACCATATGCAAGGAGGGAGCTACCTCAAAAACCTGAAGCCGAAGATTTGTGTTTAGGAATAAAAGAGAAGATATGAGAGAAAGCAACCAAGAGTTAAAAAAGGGAAAAAAAGGGATATCAATGGAAAACAGAAGCAATCAAATTCCAACTTTTTATCTTGCATGTCTTGATAACCCTGGTCATACCCCATAATAAGAACTACTGGCTCAACGGAAAACTTTCTAAGATCAAAGTCCCAACTCAATCGCACTGTGCAAAGTATATAAGACTTTGGATTGCGACACTAATCTACAGTCCAAGCTCAAAAAGGTTGAATTCAGAAAGTCCTCCAAAGCACTTAGAAAGAAGAAAGAGAAGATAAAAGAAGATGCTGAAATTGTCATGAGGTCACTTGAAGATGACAGATGAAGAAACTGCTTTCATTAGAAGATAACAAGCACCAAAAAGTGAACACCAAACAAATAGGAAAGAACAAAAAGATCTACAGCAAAGGCAAGAAGTGAGCACTGATTGCTTTAGTGTAAAAAAACACCATATATACTTAACAATGAGGGTGTTATCCGACATACAAATATGACAGGTTGACATCTCACGAATGCACAAACACACAAGATGCTGGACATGAAAGGAGAAGGCACTATAACGGCAAAGAGGGATGTATATTCAGAACTACTGGATGTTTTGAACAAGGCGCTATAAAGCATGCATGCATGTCAAAGCCAAAAAGTCATTGAAACTTCAAAATTTGTTAATTCTTAACAGGAAGACCGTCACCATAAACAAGAGCTGAGCCAAAATATACCTTAAAACTCGTTTATATAGAAGAAAAAATAACTATTTAGGGAGTATTTGCATCTATTAAGAACTAATCCAGTCCAGATCAAAAAGTATTTCATAAATAGAAAATCTAAGCACTACATGCATGGTTCAGTAAATATACTACACGATAATTTCCCGTGTGTAAAGCAGATAGGTCAATAGCTCTTATCCCCCCTCCCCCCGCGATGCAAGAGCAAAAATATAAGCCTGATTTCTCCGCACCTAGCAAAATTGAGGTCAGTTAGGCAACTTCTCTGGAAAATGTTTCATAATTGATTATTCAAAACAGCCTAAAGAATCTGATTTCGAGCATCTGTGGCAAGAACATAAGTACAGGCAATTAGAGTTGCGGGGCCACTGGGCCAGATATATCTATTGAAGTAATAATTTAATTCTGAAATAAAAACCAAAGCATTACCAAGTGTCATTAAAGAAAGAGAAAGTAACAATTATTAAGCTCAGTAATTTGATCCAAAACCCCAAAAAGAGCAAAAAGGTACAAAAAGAGAGGCCCATGATGATAGATGATAGTAGATGCCTCAATGGCTAGTGCGGCCCCAGACTGCCACATTAAGTTAAGCAGCAATTCAAGCAACAGCAGAGGAGGGGCTTTAAACAGTTCTTCCTACATAAAAGTGTGTTTCCAGGGATAACCTACCACTATTTGATGTAGAATTCCTCTTGACAATTTTCATAAGTAGGTGCTGCTCTTGGAAGAAAAGTCTGATACACAAAGTTTGAACATCCTTGCTATGCACTAATTATTGAATTAAGGAAGAGTACAAACAGAAGGAAATGCGGTTCACAGTATGGTCCATATATTGCTATGAAATGTATAAGCTATATAAGGGTCTCACATAAGAATCAAGTTCTAACCTCGGTAGCTACAGAAAGCTGGCCCTTTCTTCCAGTCTTGTCACCTTTTAATTTCATCTGGAATATATCGCAATTATCAAAAAACTAGATGATCTTATCTAGTATAAATGAAATAAATTGATCTACAAGTGCTGCCATTAAAATATAAGGGAAAACTGACATTGAATGGAAAAGAATGACGTCAATACCTTATAATTTTTCTTGTGTACATTAAAACCTAGAGGTTTTGCAGTTTCCTCAATTTTAGACATGATTTCATTTGCAGGACACTTGGAAGTGAATCGTGTTTCTCTTTTTACTAGACCCTGGAATGCCAGATCCAAAGAAAGTAAAAGTATGTAAGCACCAGTAAATTAAACTTGCAACTTCATGGAAACCAAAGATAACAACAGAATCGAGATGAAACATAATAGTGACACCAGATTGAAGTTGAAACTGAGATATTTTCTGGTCAATGGAAGATAGAATCAGACCCATGAAATTTAACTGGTCTTCTGATTTTGACTAGATAAAATATTGCTTAACACAAAAAGGAGGAAAATTTGAAATGGAAGAGAGAGAATTTTGAAATAACATACCATCTGCTTTTCAAATAAATTTTCAAGATTGAAACCTTGTGACCTAGAAATAAGCTCAAAGGCATTCATGGATACAGGTTTTTCCTTCCTTTCTGTGACAAGATGTTCCTGGCACAAAGAAACAAACATGATCTCAAACTCCTTTCAACGACCCCTTGAGACTTGATTGCCAAACAACACACGAATAAGCAAGAATTGCTGCTCAATTATTGCTTGTTTTTTTTCACTATCACAAAGTGCCATTCAGTAAAAGAAAATATGTTTCAAGTTTCTCTTATAATGTCAAATTATTTCTTGCTAACAGTTACTGAAAGATGTTTCAGATTGCCAAGTTTAACCATTTCAAAGTGCTAGTATCTTACTTTGCAATTTATTTCTTTGAGATGCTCCCTACTAACTCCATACCAATTCCAGTGCTTCATCTGAAATAAAACTGTGTACCTTGGAATCATTAAAAACTGCATCTACATCATCAAGGCTTACATCCTGCTCCTGGTCAAATTGCGGTGGCTGGTAGCCTTTTTTAAACCAGTCATTTTCTAATATTTCGGGAATTGTCATCCTCTGCAACAAGAAGGCAAAACATATTTACTTCCAAGACTAGTCCCATGAAATTACATTCACAATGATAATAAAAACGGGAACAGAACTCCTTGCTCAGCCCCCAAAATATAGAAGAGAAAAAAAAAATTGTGCACTCCAGATTGCAAGTATTTTACAAGGCAACAAGAGGCCTTGTTTTTCTTTCTTTTTTCCCCATTCTGTAGTTAAAATTTGAAGCTCACACTGAGTGGGTTCGGATCAAGTATAAGCCTTATCAGCTTCTTTGAACTGGATGAAAACCATGGTGGAAATGAGAAGTCTGCTTTGCAAATCTGGAAAAATACATAGTCAATAAAACACCCTCCTGAGGAATCTAAGACACCTAAAGCAGTAGAAAATTGTTGAACTTACTTTTCTATACAAAGCCATGAGATTTGGCTCATCAAAAGGCAAGTACCCAGCCATTAGGACAAACAGAATGACACCACAAGACCAAATATCAGAGGCTGTACCATCATAGCCTTTGTCGGTGAGAACCTGATCAGAAATATTCATATCAAACTTCAGAAATATTCACCCAAAAAGGACAAACTGGATTTCTCAAAATGGTATTTTGTGAACCACAGATGATACCTCAGGTGCAACATAGTTTGGGGTGCCACAAGCAGTGTGAAGCAATCCATCTTCCTACAGTCAATACCAATGGCATTTTTGGTTACAAGATATCCTGAACGGTACAAGAAATATGTCTAAAATAAGCTTAGAAAGCAGACATTACTCAGAAAAAAAAAATGATATTTAACAAAAAATATTTCAGAAGTCAAATTCTTTTACAACTTCAAAGTCAATTTTACCTTAACAGAACTAAGATCTCTGGAAGAGATGGCAAAAGCAATGTATCCACAATGCAATTTAAAATTGGCCTTGTACTCCAAAATAAGCATTCATTGAAGTGCACAAGGAATGAACCAATGTGTTTCATTTCCACATTTCTAATTGGTATTAACCTGGTAGTTGATTTCTATGAACATGCGACACACTTTTCTGAATTCATTGCCAACCCTGGTTGCATCAGTGTTTGATTCAGCTCATTTGGCAAAACTAACTCATGGAACATGCATGTGATACACATTGGAGAAGCATCACCTTAAATCACCTTGTTTGCTAGGTAAATCCTTCTTTACTAATATCATACATAAATACAATGGATAAAAAACAAATTCATTCATACATTTCCTCTCGACCCCAGTAAACTCACAACAACTCAATTAAGCTGAATTAATTGAGGATGATCATTAAATGCTGGCCAACATCGCCACCCGTCTAATAGCCGGAGCTTCTTACTAAAAGATGTAAGCACCATTGCCATTCTCAAAAGCTTAAGCTTACCACTCCCACAAGATTTGTTCCAGTTGTCTAACTTTTGTTCCATAGCATGGTTCAGTAAGGCAAGTAACCTTCAGACTCTTGAGTTGTCCAGCAATTCTTTTTTGTTTTTTTTTTTTTTGTTTAAATTTTTTTGATGGTTCGTCTGATAGAAAACATAATCAGTGGAGGATGGGAGGAAAACATGTGCGGGTGAAAGAGGGAGAATGCTATGTTTTGTGAATGAGTAACATCTCTTGAGAATGAAGAATCATTTGGACTGAAGAGTTTTCCTTCCACAAAACCGAAAATCTTTCAGAATGGAAACCAATGCAAATGCACTTTGCAGACTTAAGGAGAGAGTAAGAGACAGTATCGAGGATTAACCGATATTTGTTTGATCAGGAAAGCAACAATAGAGGCAATTAATAAGTGATGACTTCCATAGGAAATGTTAATAAAAGAAAATTTTAAGTGCCAATAGCTGAATCATCATTCATTGTGTCTCTTTGGAGATGTACTTCTAAATCCCGATCGATATGACTTGTCATGATTGATACCTGGCCCTACATACTTGAATGAACTTACCCGCACTTGCTTTGAAAATGCACTCAATCCAAAGTCGGAAATTTTAAGAACACCGTATGAATCCAGTAGTAGATTTTCAGGCTGCAACAGATGGAGACAAACAACAAACTTAGCTGAAAGTATAACCAATCACATTGAAACAAGTTCTATAAGAAACGCAAACACCTATGTGGTAGGTGATTATGTATGATAAAATGGGTTCATGATTTTCGCCAAAGGAAACTCAATCATCATATTAACTACCAGGCAGATAGGAAGATCAGAATTGATGTACTAACGTCTTTATTAAATCAAAAGTTTTCACGAACCTTCAGGTCTCTGTGGTATACACCTCTACTGTGGCAGTAATCAACAGCATTAATAAGCTGCTGAAAATATCGCCTAGCTTCATCCTCTTTAAGTCTACCATATTTGGCCTGGAATGGGAATGGAAGTGACCAAATATTATATCATAACATAAGAAAACAGGAGGCCATGCTTAGCATAGAAATCGAATAATTATATGCATATATTTGTTTCGTAGTGGTGTTGATGAAGAGGGAAGGATGGAACTGCGAAAGCCAGGTCAAGGTATAAGTATTTACTATTTTGTCAAAAAGCTCGCCTCCATCAACATATTCAAGAACAATGTAGATCTTTGTCTTGCTTGCCACGACCTGCTTAGGAGAAAATTCAAATAATGAATATTATCCATGCGTTGCTACCAATGGAAAAGAAACTGTGAAAGAAATTTTAAGTTCTCAAAGGACGTGTAGCAAAGAGTGGAATAGGATAAAGAAATTTTAATCTCATCGAAAAGAATTCTACTTTTTCCCTGTAGAATAGGATAAACCAAGAGTGGAAAGTTCTTTTAAACAGCGTTACCAAATTTAAGTTAGTAAATAAGAGCATGAAAGCGAAATAAGCACGTGACTGGAGAAAAACAGAGTAAACGGGAGGATGCTACATTGCCAATGAAAGTCCAAGAATTGGTGTAAATGAAATTTAAGGAAATGGCTAGGAAGTACCTCGAAGAGTTTAAGAACATTTGGATGTTTGATCAACTTCATGGTGGATATTTCTCTTTTAATCTGCCAAAAGAAAAGGAAAAGAGCACAGCAGGCTTGATTAATAACGGTAGGTGCTATTCTATAACTGAAAGGATACTCTCCTTTAATCTGCTTCTCCTTCCGGAAGCAACGGCGTACGTTGGAAAGGAATTTAGTAGTAAAAGGAACACCAAATTCATCCTAAAAGAGGGGGAGAAGAAAAAAGAAAAAGAAAATGAAAAGAAAAAGGATTGCGGAAACAGAAGGCAGAGACTGAATGTATACGGAGACGAGAGAAGGCGGTGCGGATATCCGCAGAAAGACAGAGGAAAACAAGGCGGCAGGGGAGGAACCTGTTCGACCATCTTGTGACGGAGAACGTGATCGCGGTCGATGATTTTGATGGCCACGCCATCACCGGTGTCGATGTTCTTGGCGAACTTGACCTTGGCGAAGGTGCCTTCCCCAAGGGTCTTGCCGAGCTCGTATTTGCCGACGCGCGTCCGGGTTGGCGGCAGCGAGGCGCTCATTTTATCTCGGGAAAGGGAGCAAAAGTAGTACACAGACGGAAAAAAGGAATTAGTTGCGGGGAACTTACGATATATAAATATATGTGCATGCAGGGTCTCAAGCAAGCTTGTGGGCGCTGGAATCAAAGAATTTAAAGTTCGAAGCTTTTGATTAATTAAGAAAGAAGGGGCAGAGAAGGAGCAGAATTTGTATCAATGGGAAAAATGAAGGAGAAAGCAGATGAACGATTGGGCGTGGGGAGGAATAGGAGGGAGAAGACAAGGAAAGAAATAGGGAAGGTAATGGGATAGGCTGCGGGGGTAGCGCATGTGAGGGGCCATGCCTTGCCATCAATCTCAGACACGGAATGGACGCGGACGAGGAGCAAGGGATTCCCTTCAAGGCCTCAGACCTGACCTCCCTGAATGAATCCAAATATGTTTGGCTTCCTTTTGGTATATCTGGAATCTGGATTGGGCACTCTCTCTCTCTCTCTCTCTCTCTCTCTCTCTCGCGGTGGATGTGAATCACAGATAAGCATCGAATAACTTAGCATCCCTACCACCCATCCGGGCTTGAACTCTACTATCCTACCGTACCTTAATAGTATGTACATTTTTGGCGGCTTTCCTTCTTGATTTTTCTTTTATTTTTAATGAATCTCATTTTTTTCAAACTCTTAAAAAAATTAAAAAATCTATACATCAGCATCTACTTACTATTATACTAAAATTAAAATTATGCTTTACTTTTAATATAAAAATAAAATTATGTATAATATAAAAAGTAATATAATTAAAATCTAATTAAAAAGTACTAAGTTCTTATTTAATTTTAAATTATAAATTTTATTCTTTTTTAATGATAGAAATATTGAAATATTACAAGTAATTTTTATATTAAATTAATCATCAATATGTGATTCGTCCTTTTTCAAAGTATCATATTCTAAAATTAGAATACGTTGATAATTTACTTAATTAAAATATTATTTTATTATAATCATCTTAATTATTAAAAATCAAAAAAATAAGTTGTCTTTTTTTTTAAGTATCATATTCTAAAATTAAAATAAATTGATAATTTATTTAATTAAAATATTATTTTATTATAATCATCTTAATTATAAAAAATTAAAATATATATATATAGCATTAAAAGTAATGATTTTAGAAATGACAAAAAAAAAATTGATAAGAGCATAGAAAAAATAAAGGCACAGAAGATCCCGCATGGCAACTTTATTTTCGGATAAGAACAATAATTGAGGAAGATCCAAGAATTTCAGTTGCATTTGTGGTTCAGATAAAAAGCTTCCGCAACTTTGGAAGCCCTCGCTTTCCGTTGGACGTTATCTCCTATTTCATTCGTCTCATTTTATTTAATAATATATAATTAAACATAAAATTTTATATAAAAATTTAAATTATATTATAAAAATAATATATTATTATTAAAAATAAAAATATATAATTTAAAAAATATTATATATTAAATACAAATACATAATAAAATTAGTAATTAATTAATAATATAAAATATATTAAAATATTTTATTTTATAAAAAATATAAATTATTTTAAAACGTCTAAATATAATAAAAAAATTAAATAAAATAAGACAGAGAGCATCTAATAGGAAAAAAAATGACAATAGAGCAATCAACACTAAAAGGATGGTTTGAATTATTAAAACGTTTTTATACATCAAATTATTATAAAATTATGATTTAATTATTAACTCATAATGCTAATTAAAAAAGACAAATTTTCTCGAAACTTTAGTAATACTACGGCTGTTAAACTGTCAATTGTTCAGCTTATCTCATCATTTCCAAACCCAACTTTTTATTTATATTAAGAAAAAAAGATGAGAGAGCGACTGCGGGTTTTAGAATTCGGCCTACAGAAGAAGATTACGGACATAGCACAAGAGTCCACAGCAAATATACTAAAAAGGAAAGAAAAAAAGAGAAAAAAGGCCGTTTGTGACTGCAGACTCGTATGAGGAGATTACTTTGGGGGCTCCCGATAACAGAGTGGACATTAGCCATTTGTAGAGGTAGAGGTGGAGATCTCACATTCTCACTGCCCAATTTGAATCCGGTTCTGGACGGATCAAATCCAGTCCTGAACGTGCTACAACGGATCACATTTAATCTGTCCCTGTATTTATTTTAAAAAAGAAAATTTTAAAAATTTCGGCAGCCGTTGGATAAGATTCGAAATCTAATCCAACGGTCCAAAATTGGTCCTGCACATGCTGCAAAAAACACGTGCATGATCGAAACCGGACTGCTCACTGATAGGCATACATCACCACGTACTTCGCAGTTACTGTTAAATTAAAAATATATTCAACCTAAGAATTAGATTCAAAATCTTTCATTACATACTTATAAAATAGTATTAGCAGTAGAATGATTTCCACCTACTTAAATGAGTACGTGATTATGGAGTTGATGAATGGATAGACACTCCATTAATTCTGTTTTGTACTTGCTACTATACTGGAAAACAGACAACTGAAAATGCCCCGCATGCTAATCCACCCCCAGAAAATCATTACTGTTACTAGCTGCATGTGGCGTTAAGCAACTAAAACTAAATAGAATTAAATATTATTTTAATTTAAAATTTTTTATTTTAAATTTTAAAAAAATATTCATAAAAAATAAATAATACTTAAAATAAAAAATTTATATTTAACATCCAAATACACCCTAACACGTCCTTTCTCTTAAATACCTTCTACCAGCAGCCAACTTTCACCTCCTCATCAGTATCCATAGCACTCAGAGATTAATTACTTACTGAATGAACATTACTGAGTAGTTAGCTATAAATTAGTCGAGGAGCTCAAGAATATATATCACGGTGGCTCCTCCCTCCCTGCCTACCAAGTGCCTAAGCGGCCAAACCTTCCCCAGCATGTTCTGTCCACCTCCCCTCCTGTATACTACTGCCTGTCCTACGTCATTGCTACGGCTGTATCTAGCCAAACAGTTTTCGTTGCTAGCTATATATTCGCTTGTATTGCTAAGCATGCTTTGTTTTCTCCCAGCGGCACCTATTCTATTTCTAAACCAGAGCGCAATGTACTAATGTGCTCATCATTTCATCTGATTACATCGATTAGTTTCAGGGTCTGGCGACCTGCCCACTGTAACCAACTTCCTCTCGTCTTCTTCAGCCCAAGGTGCTTCCGTGCGCACGTGGCTTTAATCCATGGGATCTCAAAAGGCAGACAGCGGAGACGCTTCAAACTACTTCAGGCCAATAGCCAAACGCGGATAGCTTGCTTGGGATCTTTCTCGAC
Source organism: Rauvolfia tetraphylla (assembly GCA_030512225.1). Taxonomy (NCBI): domain Eukaryota; kingdom Viridiplantae; phylum Streptophyta; class Magnoliopsida; order Gentianales; family Apocynaceae; genus Rauvolfia; species Rauvolfia tetraphylla. Next base: position 12,315,783 of record JAJQKT010000020.1, on the reverse strand, counting down.
AAGCGTTGTAGGTGTGCTGATGTTGACCTCGTGGGAGTTGAGGTATCATCCCACAAATCTCCAACTGTGGATGGTGCCTTTCGGTCTCCTACTGTCGTGACTCTTCGTCTCAGATATGTTCTGCAACTCCAACTCCAACTCCAACTCCAACCCGGTCCCAGCTCAAGAAAATTCTTCAAACCTCCGGAACGTCCAATCTGCTGGAGACGAGATGGAAGCAACGGAGGTGTGATTTGCCAGCATATTTGTCTCTTGTATTGATTAACCCGTATATCGTGATTTCTCCATGTCTATGGTCTCCTTTCTGTCCAGAAAAAGGGAATATAATCCCGCGGTTCCTCTGGGAGCAGGAATGTGAATGTCGCCTCCCGCAGTATTTTGAGACTATACATTTCTGTGTCCTAGTTGGGTCTGACTTCTCAGGAGCCAGAATTGTACTACACACTGATATTTTCCTGTGATAACATCAAGAGCGCAGCCGAGAGGGTCAATGATCCCCAGGAGTAACAATGCTTCGACGGCAAAGACTCTCCACGACAAGGTGACAATTTACTAATTACTAGTTTTCAATGTGACACGAATTTATATCAAAGACACACAGCCCCGAAATAATTTAATGGTCTTCCTCCCCAAAAATTGATTTGACGACCTTGCACGTGTGAAGAAAACAACAGAGGCGTCTTTTCCCTTGGTATACCAATTACAAGAATAAGTGAGTACCTTTTTAAGTCCAATTTCAGTTTGTATTGCCAGTATGTACCAGAGAGATATTCTGAAATATTCTTGCTGATTTAGGCTTAATTTGACCTTGTCTTTCGGAAGTTTACTTGAGATTTAGTTGAAGTTGCCACTATTTCCCATTTAGTTGTTCATGCTCAGATTTTATTGCTGATTTGATGTAAATTTCTGTTTTGTATTAGCTTATATACAGGCTACTTTGATGATGGATGAATAAATGCGCACCAGTATCAGTTGCACTCCCCTCTGCTTTCTCTAGTTGACAAGTACACCATATAAAGCATTCGATTCCCTGAATATGTAATAAGTTGCAGGCTTCTCATCACAATATCAATACACCAATGAGCACACCCTGCCATTTGCAGATTATAAATAAACTTAGCAGGAGTGAAAATACATCAAATGCCTCTCCCGCCTTTTCCCGTTTTTCTGTTTTAAAAAGTAAATTGCAGATACTTCCCTGACATGTGAAACTGAAATCATGTATTATCACAGAGAGAGAGAGGCTCATTCTTCGATGTCTGAACAAGTTGGGAAATCTAGGCCCTGAAGTGCAGGTATGTTCTTCAAGTCTTCCTCGGAAAACAATGGCAAAAACCACAGCACCCATGTTGTTCCAAAAACCTTTAGAACAATTTTTTTTTTTTAAGGGAATCAGATCAACTGCTAAAAGGTCTACATAGGCAAATACTTCGAATAAAGTAGGAATTTCAAGGGAAGTCATAAACATCAAATCGCAAAAAATGTAACACAACCCTAGACCTTAACCAAGAGGCCACGGTGCAAGTCATTTCCTACTAATACTCTTGCACATCCATCTAATTTTGCTCATCATTTTATGGATGGGGAAAAATCAAAATGTCCTACCAAAGGCTAAATGCTTATGCAACCTAAGAAATAGTCTAGGCATCTATCTACTGTTGCAGGAACTAGAAACTTTCTGAGGAAACCTTAAACAATAAACTTAACTTACCTGCTTAAAATTCCTTTTGCGGCCTAGGTCATACTTCCATCGCGTGGCTCTTTTCTTCTCGTGAACCTGAAGTAGATGGCAAACAAGTGATGGTGCAGTCAGGGCACAGCAAAATGACATTTTCAGTGCTTTTGCTTGTCTTTGGTCGTATGAGTCTTACTTTCACTGCAGCTTATTTCAGGGGCAAAAATCTTTGACCACAAGAAATCACCATATAAAAAGGTATTTGAAACTATAGGATTCATATAAAAAGCATCCAGGTTCTCACTTGTTTGTATGGCTGGAACCATGGTGAACTTCAAGTTCTTAATCAAATCTGTCAAATACTCTGGAGTTGCTTCTAACATTTATGAAATCCAGCTATTATTTCTACCATTCGCAATCCTTTAGAAAGTAATGGAACTTCTAAACAATATCAAGTACTCATCAAAGGTGTTGTTAATATATATTCTCTTCCAACTTTTACAGATATCTCACATCACTCAAATCTTTTGTCCTTTCAACTAACTCCAGACACCTTTTGTTTCAAATGCCTTCCTATAACTAAATTTGATTATCCTATTTGATTCATATGCAATTGTCACATCTGTCACCAAGGAACCATTCTGTATATGCTAGCTCAATGCATCAACAACATGAAAACTCCTATGACTTCAAAATGATCAAACATGAAGTGTGGCTGCATCACTCTGAAAAGAAGCCAAATCATTAACACTACTTCCTTGATCCAGCTTCCACTATAAACACCCAAACCTTAAATAAGAGAATGCTTCCAGGACATATCATTTTGATTCCGCTGGATGACACATGTTATAGGTTTTGCTTTCCCAGAGGTCAAAACTATAAAATAATAGCCATGGGGTCTTAGCAACAGGAGGAGATTTCCGGGTTATATCAAGAAGTAGATTGTGGGGCCATGATTCTTCTATATGGTACCGATAACACCAATGCAACAAGAGAATAAACAAGGAAAATAAGATTTACACCATATATTACCTCCACTGAAGTGGTATTACTCAGGAGAAGAGAGGCATGCATGATAACGAAGCAAAGAAGGCTCAGCGCAAAAGCTAAATTTAAAACTGCATCAATGTACAAAATCTGTAAGAAAGAGGGAGACCATGAGAATGCAGAAACAAAATATGGAATTTTTTTACAAATATTCCAGGAGAGAAGAATTACCGAAGGCCAAAAAGGTAACAGCAAGATTTCGAGGTGATAATGAATGGTGCTTGGCTTGTTGGAAAAATTTTATAAAACTGGGCAACAGCACAAGAGTATCCATTGTTGTCTCCAGGAATGTGTACAGCTGTACAAAGCATTTTGAATACATAAGTCTACAGAAGAAACAGAAACTGTAGAAAATTGTGCAATTTCAATATCAACTTCAACAGGAAAAAGAAACAGAACCAAAATACAAATAAAATCTGAAAACCGCTAGCTGTATCAAGTCAGTTTTGATCCTAAAGTGAAAACTTGAAGAGATGCTACTACATCAGTCAGTCACTCTGCATAATCATCCTGAAGAAATCCTTTTCTCATGATATGCTACAATAGCTCAGAAGAGCATTTACATTGTACATCCATAATCCCTTAATAGTCAAAAACACTACTTTGTTCTTTTGAAAATTCTTTTACAAGTGCCAAGAGAATCTTCAAAGATAAACACATTAAAGGAAAACAAAAATCAAAAGTCAAATCAGGATGTCATGCAGAAAACTCTCCCTGCGCCTTCCAGCCAAAAGGTAAAAAGGGGAAAACAAAAAATGGTTTCTAAGTGAGTGAATTGAAGACTCAATGGTTTATTGAATATCTTTTTCCATTTATGGGAAAATTTTTACAAAAATTTTGCAAGGTCAATTAGAAAGGGAAAAAAACATTCTAACCGGGCAGGTAGTTTGAAATGCTTGAGAACATAAATGAACACCAAAACTATAGTTTCCTCTTAGAGTCCCAAAATTAATCATTTTCAGAACAAATTTCTTGGCAATAGTTCACAATTGCTCCTGAACCGGTAGAGGGAAAAAAAAACCTACTAATCTAAAGTAAACCGTAAATTTCTCAATAATGTCCTACAGAAAATCACAAGTATGCCAAAGAACTGTTGTACCATTAACCCAAGTCTTTCTTACTCCCCACTAAGGTTATGACAAGCATCCATTATTTCTATGGAATCACCAAAGACAGACCTAATTCCACTTAAGAGAATCACAGGATACGCATAAAAGAGAAGTTAAGAGAATGTCAATTTTATCAAAATCACCACAAACAGGAGGAAGAACTTGTAGTTCCGAGCCCCAACACAGTTGACAACCCATATACAGTGGTGATCCATCTTAAGGATGCATCTTTGGCCTGCAAGAAATGTACACAGTTCAAGCAACTTTTGGCACAAGGGGCAGAAACAGAAAAGTTAACAGAAGAAGCAACATCATGCACTCCGAAATCCTTTGTTGGAAAAGGAAAATAAGCCAAGAAAGAAGTCCCAAAACATCAAAGTGTAATTGGAATGGACAAGAATAAATAAAGCATGACACATAATTTGACACTAATAAAACAATAGAACAGACAAATGCATTGCAATTGTGCGGACCGAAGAACAATGAATTTCATATTATCCTCTGAGAAGTCATTTAATATGATATCAATTTTTTGTATCTACCGTCAATTATGCATTGTTAAAGCAGTTTAGGCAGATTCAAAGCAATGGAAAAAACCTAAGCACCATAAGGAATTATTAAACTTCAAAGAAATATCATAGCCAGGATAAAACGGTTAAATAGGCAAGCTTACAAATGGAGCAATGATGACATCGGGGTGGCTTGCCATTTTTGCAGTGGTTGCAGTAACGCACAGCTGGTGTTCTTTGTATCCTATCTGTAGATTGCAATGAAGAGACTGAACTGTCACAGGCCACATTATCAGAAATGGGAACTGAACTACCCTCTTCTAAATTCTCATCAGATATTAGTTTCCAATTTGCAGGCACGGAACCCGGGTCGCGAAAGACAACCATCAGATAGCTCCAAGTTAAGAGCACAAGCTGCAGAAAGAAAGAAAAAGCAAATAACCAACATGAAGGATTAAGCACCTCGAACAAATATCATACTTTGACAAATATTAAACAGCAAATCACCGTGCATTGCATCCAATAGGATTTGAAACTAACACTTTTCCTACTATAACTACAAGCTAGGCATACATGGTTGTATGCATGCGAGGAAGAAAAATGCATATAAAACACATACATATGTAAAATGAAGAAGAGTGCAAACACTTTTCCTTCTCGTCTTAAATCACTTCAAATGCAAAAAGATAAACAATAAGAACGAGCTCCACTATTGTGTGTCATGTCTTTTTGCATTCTATTATTTTGGAATGACGATAAAGTCGGCAAAAACAGTAGCTTTGGTCCTGAGTCTTAAATGATTCTCTCTGCTTCAAACCAGTAATGGACGAATTAGAACTAGGGTCCCCATAGGGCAGTTTATTATAAAACTAAAGGGCACTGGGGAGAGGAAATGATTTAGGCCAGAGGAGCGGGTAATCCCACAGTATTAAGAGTGTTTGATCAGCAACCGGAGTAGGTTGATTTGGTGTCTTCAGGGCATTGCCATGGGGAGTATTGGAAGCTGTGCCGCAGCTATCGGCATTAGTGAGGCTAGAGGAGAAACGAAGCCACAAGAGGCACTTCTGATGTTGGAGTTTGGCAGGTGAAAATTGGGTGTATTGGCCAAATAGGAAAGAAGGGCAAAAGGGAAACAAAGTTCATTCATTTCCCATGCTGCTTATGTTCTTGATTGTTTCCTTAATTTTTGCAATGTAGAGAAATTTTTCATCAGACTATACATTTCCCTTTTTTCCCCTGCTTTTCTTTTCATATAAAGACTTGAAGAAACACAGTATAATAAGCAAGAGGCTCTCAAAGACAAAAACAAAGGCTCAAGTCAATTCAATAAAAACTATGGAGTTTAGCATGTTACCTAAATCATATAAAGCTTAATTAACACCAGACGTCTAATGCTGTCTCCAGAAGCCCTAAATCTGTTTGACCTATTCGGCAGCCTATTACACAAAAGATGTGAATGTTGAAAGAATTTCGTTGGGGACATACATGAAATTTTGTGACTTACTAACTGGGTCAGTTAGCACATACTCGGTTGAAATTCAGTAAACTTTGAAGGAAGCATGTCATCAAAGACATAAATTTAACTGATCAAAAAAGATAAATTTAAGTTATTTACACTGCAAATGAACAGAATCCTCAACCAGGCAGAGGAGAACCAAACCAGAAATATGATTTAATGCTAACAGATTAATCTTGTTATCCACAAATTCAAGTTATTGCAACCACAATTTGCACAAATAGCCATCTTTTATTCACATAGAGTGAAAGATGAAATCTAAAGGAATTAACCAATTACCAGCATATGAAAGAGAATGATGATAAGGAAGGAGAAGAAAGACTCGGAACCGCCGTCAAAGAGGTGCGGGCCCCAGGTAAGCACGACGACGGCGTAGTAGGAGACGGCTACTATAGCGAACACGAGGATGATCATGAAATAGCCCAAAATTTTGAGTCCGGAGCATAGCCTGAACGGGTTCAGATCCATTCCTGTTTTAGCCTTGCTGAACAGAACCTTTCGTCCGACACCTCCAATTCCGGGCAGAAATAAACTGGACGACCACCTTCTGGTTCGACCAGGGAATAACCGTTTCCAGATATCAGAAGCCAGGATTAATCGAGCCACGCCCAAACTCCGCGAGTAGGAAAGTGAAACAAACAAAAGGACAGCTCGAAAATGGCGTTTGGAAGCTTATCGAAAGCCGAAAGGCGTAGAGTTCTGATGTTTTTGGTCGTGTGTATGGATCAGGGAACATAAACAAAGGCGTTCTTGAAATGGCCCAAGCAGACTTGCAGAGAGAAGGGGATATCTGCGTTCGGGCATTGAAGAGTAGTACACCACACAGACAGAGAAGGAAGACAACGGTGTGCTGCAATGAACTTTCAAAGTAGTTCGCTGCCCATGACTCTGCAACCTTTCCGAGATTCTCAGATTTTCCCCAACAAAAGCGCAAGGAATTATTTATTTTTCCAACTAAGAACCTTCAAATTGAACAAATATTCTTGAGAAACTTCAAATTCACCGCCCCAGATTACAGAAATATTGTAGTTTATAAGAAATTTCCGGACTCAATGCAGAATGCAAAATATTTACCTCAAACAGAGAGAGTTGACGGGAACTTACAAGAGGTTCGCTCAGCCCAAAAAAAAGAAATAAATAAATAAATATTTTTCACTTGATTACTTTTTTTTTTTGTTACAGTTCATTTTGTTAACATCAAGAAAAACTTATATTTGATAATTATTGAATCGCAGGTAGGTAATTTTTTAATTAAATTTTTCATCATCTCTTTGCAATTTTTTATTTTTATTTTTGTAAAATCTCCAATTTTGTTTTTGTCTTATCTAATTTTAATAAAAGAATCCTCATATACTTTTATTTTTTGATAAGTTTCGAGTTTAATTCTTTTAAATAATTTATAATTTTTCTCCTTCTAAAGTGAATGGATCAATCAATTAATTTAAATCTTAATATTTAATAAATTTATAAGAATTGTTAACAAAACAAAAATAATTATTACAAATTACAAATGACTTCTGAAAATACAAACTATTGTTGAATAAGTGAAAGAAGTAATTTTCATTTACATTGAACAAGAAAGGCCATTTTCAACAATAAATGTAATGGTTATGCAACAACAACAAAACCTTTTTTTTTTCTTCCAAAATTTATAAAGGAAAAAAGAGGTTTTTTTCATGACATCAGCAAAATGAGGGTATTTTAATGAGAAAATATTAAGGTACTAATATGCAAAGGTCATAATACTTTAATTATAATAATTGTAAAAAAGAGAGAGAGAGAGAGAGAGAAAATAAGGAAGCAAGTAGAGTCCTAATAAAAAGAAGAGAAAAAAAGTAAAAATGACATATGACCTTACGTGTGGGGCTTTGTTTCTTTGCTCAAGGGGAAAGTACGAGGAAATAAACTCCTTTTTCTCTCTAATTGACTCTCACGTGTGTGGGTCGTATATTGGTTTTCTAAAAGAAAATTCATGAATAGGGCAAATATGACCTTACAGATATGGCATTGCTTGAGGTGTGGGGTTTTTGGACAAAGTTTGTGATGTTTGTAGCATACATAACCAATAGTTAAGATTTCTTTTAAAAAAAACGGTTAAGATATATTATTGTCTTCCTTTAAAAAAATATATATTCTTTTTTTTTAAATAATTATTTTATTTCATTTCACATTCTTATTATATTAAAATATTTTAAAATAATAAATATTTTTAATAAAAATATTTTAATATATTTTATATTATTAATCAATTATTAACTACACAATCTATTATTTTTATATATCCATAAATTTTGTACATTCAGCGGGTAGCTGTCTTTCCAACCAAAAGGAAAAAAGAAAAAAAAAACAGTCAGCTCTCTTCTCTCTTTTTTCTTCAAAAAGAAAAAAGAAAATTTGCAAGAGTCAGCGATCGTAAATGGAAAGCGTCGAGGCTCAAAGCCAAGAGTGGCCTTGAGTGTATATCTTCCGCCATACCAAAACCAAACCTTCGCTTCGTTTCAATTTCTGTGGAGGGAAGTAGGTTAAAAGGGGGGGAAAAACAAATGGGACGTAAAAGAAAGGAAGTAAAACCGGGGTCACGGAGCTCCAGAAGCGTCCTCGCCACTAGACCACTTTCCTTCCTTGGCTAGCCTTAAAATGGCCAGAAATTTTGACCATCGCTGTTAAAACTCTTTCTCTGCTCCTCTGTGGCAGCGGTATACCATATAAAACTCCGGGATTATCCGGGTGAACCAGTAGCTCTGCCCTTTTCCTTTTCGTTTCCTGGTTCCCTCGGAATTAGGGCTTTCTTTCTTTTCAATACCATCATAAAATTTGGGGGCTTTTGCGGTGCTTTAAGGACTGAGGTTAGGGTTTTAAGTATTCAACAGAGATGCAGCAACCTCCGCCGATGATTCCTGTGATTCCTTCATTTCCTCCTACCAATATAACAACCGAGCAGATTCAAAAGGTAAATTCCCTTTCTTCTCTGAGATTCTTAATTTTTCCAAGTGGAATGCAACGAAATTCAACTCTTGCTTCTTTAGCGGTTGTGTTTACAGTTATATGTTTCTGAGCTTCTCTCTGTTTGATTTTTTTTCATTTTTTAATAATAATACTCCTCATAAAATTTGTACGTTTACTGAGTCTGTTTTCCTGTCCTCCCTTTTAGTCTGGCTTCCTGTTCCATTCCTTTCTTCCGACGAAGTTGAAAAATCTAATCTTTGATGTAAGAAGTAGTTGGAGAGTTATCAAAGGCCTCTCTCCCCTATTTTTTCTTTTCCTGAGGGATTCATTTCCTTGGCTTCCTTTGTCATTAATCAAATGAAACTTTAGTGAGCTTTGCCAATTTCTATTAATTATGGGAATGTTTGTTACCTCTGTGTCATTAATGCTCAACTCTTTTTCAGCAATCTGCTCCCGGTGAAAAATCAAAGGAAAAATGATGCAAATTAATCTGCCTACATATGAACTCTAAGCCGATGATTACCCAAGCCGCTTCTGTTTTTTAAGTTGTCACACCAGTGTGTAAACAAAGCTTACTGTCATGCTGAAAGAGAATACCTAATGCTGGAATTTGTGTTAAATTGTGGTGCCAACTGCAAATATTGAGAATCATCGATGCCTTGCTTTGTGCTTGATTAATCCTGGTCGGTTCTGCTAGAGGGGCTTTCTTAGCATGCTTGACTTTGTGTGTCTACTCTTGTCTCTGGGACTACAGATGCCTTCCATGAGTGTCAATTTTTTCTTGGTAATCCATCACACCATAAAAAGTTTAAAATATTAGTACTAATTGCTTTTCAACCTTCATAAGCTTCAAGGTAAATTGTGTCAGCACGCACTTGAGTTTATCATTACTGGTTTCTTTGCCCCACACAGTATTTTCTACTCCAATCTAGCTCCTTCAGAAACCTTTTTGATATATGCTGACTCAATTCTGATTGCAATGTATAAGTTTCTGATAATATTTAGTGTTTGACCAAAAGTGGGAACTATAAATGAACCTACCATATATGCATAAAGGCTTTACAAATAGCGCATATCAGTAGTCCATGTCACTTATCCATTCACTAGTTTGCAAGTAAAGGGGATTCTGCCATATTCACCATTGTTAGTATAATACATACTAGAAAAGATGTGTAGGATCTGAGCAATTTCTATCCCTCTCTGACTGTAGTAATTTGATTTTTCCTTTTCCCTAGCTCTCATATATACAGTACTGCTTGAATTAGGCTAATCTAAGTTGAATATTCATCTGAGTGGATGTATCTCCGCCTTAGATGACGCATTTATGGTGAAATCTTGTGGGGAGTTATGTTTTCTGATAGACCAGATTTGGTCAAATTCTTGATGCAGTACCTTGATGAGAACAAGAAATTGATTTTGGCAATCTTGGACAACCAGAATCTGGGAAAACTTGCTGAATGTGCCCAGTGAGTTTCTCTCTCTATCTCTCTCTCTCTCTCGCGCGCGCGCGCGGGGCAGAATACTGACTGGTCTTAACTATGGGCTTTTACATGGTATGCACTATTGCGCATGTAGCATTATCATGTAAAGAGGTAGATAATATTTTATTCTAGTCAAACTCAACTTCTTGGTTTCTGTTTATTTTCTCATTTCTTTATGGAGGCAACTGCAGAAATGTTAATGGTCATGAAAATATTTTATACTGAACTTAAAAAAGGTTTTTCAACCTCTGTAGCTTCTGCTCTCTTGAAGGAAGCTTGAACTTTTCAAAATGCGGTTTTACCAATGTTTTGTTCTATTTGGTATTCTTTTTGTTTGCTGACCTGAGTGTATGAGATTCTGAGGTTCATGAGAGAAACACTCAGAAAACCATATTATGAATATCAACGGATGTTTTGTCTGGTTTGCCGTTCAGAAAGTAAAGTAAGAATTTGGGAAGAACAGAACCATTTTCATAGTGAGCAACTTTGCGTGTGAATGGATACTGGTTGCATTTGTGAGATTCCTTCGCCCAAAGCATGTTAGCGTTCAGTCATTTAAGTTTTTGACATCAGCCATGGCCTTTGCCTAAGCGGCAGAGGTAATCCTTTATGAGATTTTTGAACTTGTTTCAGTTCTCCAATGGTTGAATGGGAGATTCTGCATGATTTAGGTACCAGGCTCAACTTCAAAAGAATTTGATGTATTTAGCTGCAATTGCTGATGCCCAGCCACCGACACCAGCAATGCCTCCACAGGTCTGTTAATAGACTTTGCTTTAAACTTTGCTAATTTTATTGTGAACTTCAAGTTTAATTTGTTTGGCAGCATATGCAGATGGGCGCACATCCTGCCATGCCACAAGGAGGTTTTTACATGCAGCATCCGCAGGCTGCAGCAATGGCTCAGCAACCAAGTATTTTCCCCCCGAAGATGCCCTTACAGTTCAACAACCCTCATCAAATGCAGAACCAGCAGCAGCAGCTACACCAACAGCATCAACAAGCCATTCAAGCGCAAATGGGTATGAGGCCTGGAGAGCCTAGCAATGGAATGCACCCTATTCATAACGAGGCTAACCTTGGAAGTGGTGGACCACCTGCGACTTTGAACCAAAATGATAGAAACAAGCAGCAAGATGCTTCTGAAGTAGGGCCGTCAAATGCTGCTGATGGACAAGGAAGCTCAGCTGGAGGGCACATTGGCGAAGGGTCAGATGAAGGCAAGTAATGTAGCCTTAGGTTAGGTTCGGGTTTTATGCATGTAATTTGTTGATAGGAGACTGTGTCATAGTAGAACCTTCATCTCTCTCATGGTTTTGCCGTGCTTAGCAGAAAAAGGGTGGATGTAATACGGAGGAGAAATCTGGTTTTGTTCCATCTTAGTTGATGAGCTGTGTTGTAATTATAGGAAAGTTTATTTTCTCTGCCCGAGTGTTTCTCGATGTAATAAGTAGGATTGGTGCTGGGCATTCAGGGGAGAGGCTCGGTCCATCATATTTTAGCCTCATGTTATGAATGCATAAGCATTTTCTTTTGCATGTGTCGTTTTCCTGAATGGCTGCTACTGGCACGAAACCTGGAGAACTAATCTTATTTTGACATATGCAAGGATTCCTAGATGGGACACTAATACCGCGCGGATCTATGAAACATACTTCACCACCTTCGGCAGGGTCTTGTGTCCAGGCGTCGCCATCGGTGGTGAGATATGTTTCAGAGATTTCCGCTGGTGGTGGAGAGGATGCATTTTGTACAATTTTTTTTTACAATTTTTTGACTATTTAAGGAGAATTTAAGAAGTCATATTAATGATCTCTATCACTGTAAAACACACTCCACAGACGGGGGGGGGGGCGTATGCCATGAGCCCTCACCTCGGTTGCGGGTTTGTTTTAGGTTCCTGCTGACGATGACGGAGATTATTTTGGAGTCACAAAAATATAAAATAAATTGTGAAATTATGTTTTTTAAATTTTTTTATTTTGTCACATATTATTTTAATATATTTTTAATTATTAAAAATTATTTATATTTTTAAAAAATATAAAAATAAAAATTTAAAATAAAATATAGTCGCTAAAAATTAAAAACAAAACACAATCCCATTGCAATAAGCAAATTAGCGGGTATCAGTCTCTTGTTTTTGGGGGGTGGGGGGATGGAGGTGGTTAAGTTGTTATTTTACTTGTAGACAATATATGTGGAGTGGTAGCGCCCCCTCCTGGTTAAAACTCCCTGCTAATCCATCCGACTGAGGTAAATCATCATATAATCTAATCGGTTGTATGCATGGATCAAAAAGGGTGAAGAAGCGGAAAAGCAAAGATCTCTATGTGCAACAAACAATGCCGCCTGAACTTGCTTCCTTGCGCAGTCAAAGTTCGAGTTATGGTAAGGTCTTTACCAAGTTCAAGCAAGTGCTTTCTGGTTTCTCTTCTTTGGGAGGCAGCTGATGCTCTTTCTGTTTGTACCCAATTAACAAGAAATCTGGCGCCCTCTTGGGGAAGTAAACCCATCCATCATATTTTCAATTTCCAAGATGAAGAAGTAGCTTACCTTTCAACCAAAAAAATAAAAAATAAAAATGTAGCTCTGGCACATGCAAGGCGTTGAAAGCCAAAGAATCCGTTACTTGTAGTTGTAGCTTAGATTAAGGTGGAAACTAGATATAATTTTTGTCTGGATTATATGTAGTTAAAAATATTTTTATTATTTATTATTTAACTTTTAAATTTTTAAAATTTCTTTTAAGCATTCGAAACATCAAAATTTACATCTATAAAAAATTAATTCATATTTGCTTAGCAAAAGATTAGTTTCTTAAATTATATCTATTTTTATATATTTATGCATATAAATATTATCAAAATTGACCTTAAAATGATTAATTTTTTTTTAAAATTATACCTACATTTGATTTGCTCTAGAAATGAGCACCTGAAATTGGGGCAAGTTATTGGAGCAAGTTGTTGCTGACTTGCACCATTTTCAAGCTCAAGTCGCATTGGTCATGGACTTGTTACACTTTCTGACGTAAGTCAAGTACAGTTATAAAATTTTAAAATTAGTCATTTTAAAATATATTTTTATAATATTTATATATACAAATACATAAAAATAAATATAGTTTAAAAAATTAATTTTATATTACGTAAATATAAAATTATTTTTTATAAGTATGAGTTTTGATATTTTAAATATTTGAGAGAAATTTTAAAAATTTAATAGTAAATAAAAAAATTAAATTATATATAATTTAAATAAAAATTGAATATAATTCGTGTATATAGATTAATATTGAACAGAGACATTAGGTGACATTATGACAGACTGAAGCAAATATAAACAAAATAAAGTCTAATCAATTATCAAGTTACACCGTCCTTTTATAATAATTCGATAGTCATAAACTTGGAAAATAATAAAAATTGGGAGATGCGTCTGTCTGTCATTCTCCCCATCAAATAAATATATTCTTTCTAATCTCAGCCTCCATCATAGTTAATTCTTAATATCTTATAGAAAGAAAAAATGTTAAATAATACTTGGGAAATAATACATGAAAACGAGAAGTATATACTAATTATATTTCAACAAAGTCGTACCTCTGGGATTTGTCTTCTTAAATTTTTCAACAGCTTGCAATTAGGCTGTAGCTACGGTCCTCACATATTTTTTGAAAGACGTATAAAATTAAATTTTATTTCTTGAATTAAAAAAATTTAATTTAATAAATTATATTTTTTATTTATATATAATTTTTTAATAAAAATTTATAATTTTTATAATCACCAGATTAAATTTGAGATCTGACTGGCCAAATTCAATCATGAACGTCCAGAACCGGTACGGACTGTTGCAATTAAGGTTGGCAGCCGGTCGTTCTCATTGACCGTCATCTACTGATAGAGTAGCAGTGGGCAAGAAAGCAAGCTCGTCTGCAAACTCTAGGCCCAAGTACAAAGCGAAGCTCCTCCGGCTCCATCTTCTCTCCTCCTTTATCTTCTGACTTCTGCCTTACAATTGAAAAACCTGTATGTATATATATATATAGCTTTTAGAGATACTTTGGAGCTTGCTGCTATAACTTGAAAGCAAAAAGGAAGAACCCACAAGATCCTACAGCCTTATATTCAATACAGTTAAGCATGAAAGAAGCACTACCAACATCGCAGCTCCGCAGCAACCCTCGGAGGTTTTTCACTTCAAAATCCAAAAACAAGTTAGCTAAAACGACGGCTTGCCTTATCCTTGTCATCTTATCCTACACCCTCGGTTACCTATCCGCGCAGTCGCCGCCCACGTCACAATCAACTTCTCTTGCAGATCATACTCTCAAGACAGCCAAACGAATCTTCCCGCAAAAAGAAATCGCATCAGGCGCCAATAGAGCAGGCACAGAGAACGATCACAACCTTTTCGGAACCAAGTGTGCTGACACAGTTCCTCCAGAACTGGTTCCCAGAACGATTCTGGACCGTGTATTTGACGGAAGGTCGCCCTGGGAGAACTTCCCTCCGGAGGGAGTTGTGGCGAACCTGAAGCCGAAGAAGATCAAAGGGTGGGGCTCGAGGGGTGCCGTCTTCGAGAACTTAATCCGTAAAGTGCAACCGAAGACCATAGTTGAAGTGGGCACGTTTCTGGGGGCATCGGCACTTCACATGGCCGAGTTGAGTCGTGAAATGGGTCTCAGGAGTCAGATACTGTGCATAGATGATTTTCGGGGGTGGCCAGGATTCCGAGAAGCCTTTAAGGATATACAGATTGTGAACGGCGACGTTATGCTGATGTATCAGTTCATGCAGAACGTAGTAAGCGCAAATGCGACGGGGTCAGTAATGTTCATGCCGTTCTCGAGCGGATCGGCGCTAGAGAAGCTTTGCGAGTGGGGCGTCTCCGGCGACTTGATTGAAGTGGACGCAGGCCACGATTTCCACTCGGCATGGACGGATATAAATCGGGCGTACAAGATATTGAGAGCGGGTGGGGTCATATTTGGGCACGACTACTTCACGTCCGCCGATAACAAAGGGGTCCGAAGAGCTGTGAATTTGTTTGCTCGCCTTAATAATCTTCGCATACAAGTTGACGGCCAACACTGGCTAATCCAATCCCCTCCGCCATTAGCTCAGTCAGGGAATGAACTCACTGTATAATTTCTTTTTCTTTTTTTTTTGAGCAACCCTGTATAATTTCTGATAATGGTCTTTTCCTTTTTTCATTTTTTATTAAAAAAAAACCTGTCTTTCTTTTCTGTAATTGTAATTTCCTTTTTTCTTCAATGATTCAATTCCCCGAATTAATACCTAAAAACAGAAAAAAAAAAGAGAAAATTTCATCGAGAGCGAACCAGTGTTTTCAATAGTTCAAGAGATGGAGTCCTCTATCTTTTTCTGGTCCACTTATCTTTTCTTGAAAAATCCAGAAAAAATTGGGCCGACGATTCCTGCTCTGGTTCGTTTTATCCAAATATCCAAGGCCCAAGGGACAGAGTTGTCGTGTTTCGGACTCAATAGGAGGGTCTCACTCTCTCTCTCTCTCTCTCTCAAGTCGGAGTATACATCAGTGACAGTTGACACACAGGATCATGCAGCACCATTGGTTACACATGATACATACAAGACGCAAATGCATTATGTTCATCGTATCTTAATTCAAAAGAGTGGTAATGAACAAATGATTAGGTAGGTCAATAAAAATCTTTTTTGTTTTTACAGAGAGCATATACCTAGCCGCCTTGGCCAATTGGTCCGCTACCTGTTTGCCCTTTTTGCTTCAAGAACAGCTGCAGTAAGTCAGGTAAGAGGTGTGAATATTTTTTAAAAAATAAATTAAATAAATTTTAAATTTAAAATTTAAAATTTTATAAAAATAAATTATTTATAAAAAATATAATAAAAATAAAAAAATATATTAAATTTTATAACAAAATTCAATATAAATATAGCCACGAGTTTAACATGATGGTTACCTGTGGATTTGAGTGAGTTTTACTTCCGTCATTTTCATTTGGACTGCGACAAACAAGCCAGTCCTAATAGCCATTCATTCAGCTAAGAACGGATGTTTTGCTTAATAAAGACTATTCTTACCAATTATACTCTTATCTTACCACAAGCATTTAAGATTCAAATTTCTCAATTTCTATTTTCAAGTTCTATAACAATTCAAATGGAAAAAACTTTGAGCAAGTACTGGGATTGTAATTCAAATTGAAATACTTTTCTACATTTCTCATGTTTTTTGAACGAAGATGAAGGTGGGACTCATATTAGGGAGCTATAGCTAGTATTACGATGGTGTTTAAAAGGTGTACGGATAAAGGCTTATATCCTTAGGGGCAGACAGTACATTAGCCTGGGAAATTAAAATAAATGGAGACATGTCGAAATGATCAATAATTAGAATGTGAATGAATAGTATTTTGATTTGAACTTTTTATTTTAAATTTTGTGAGAGATAATTTTTTATAAAAAAAATTAAAATTTAAAGTAAAAAATTTATATTAAATAAAACCAATTCAAATACACTCTATTCTTAAGGTTGGTAAAGGGGGATTAAGATGCCAGATTGAGATGTGCATTTTCTTTCTTGGCTGGGTG
This sequence comes from Rauvolfia tetraphylla, assembly GCA_030512225.1. NCBI lineage: Eukaryota > Viridiplantae > Streptophyta > Magnoliopsida > Gentianales > Apocynaceae > Rauvolfia > Rauvolfia tetraphylla. Next base: position 12,298,898 of record JAJQKT010000020.1, on the reverse strand, counting down.
ATACCAAGAATCAAGATTAAGAAGCAATAGTGATCCTGTAAGACTCTACTGGGAACGTGATTTTTCCCATCCTTTTCGGCGACAGAAATAAATTCACGCGACGGATCCGTGCCCGTATATGGAGAAGCGAAGACGAGATAAAAGTCCCATTATGCGGGCAGAATGGGGAAGGAGCCTGGGCGTGAGGGGATCCGGTCCTGCAACTTTTTGCAATACGTTTAAATAATTATTTAAAATTTTTATTTTAATTATTTAATTACGATCCAACGATCAAAATTAAACAAAAAGCAAGTGCTGGATCTTTACGCAGGCGGGTGAGGCATGTTTGGGCATATTTTCCCATGCACGGAAACGGCAGTAATTTATATATCCTGGGATGAAATCGAGACCATGCCTGGTGGTACGGAACTGAAGTGAGGACCGTAACTGAGTGGAGACCAGCGACGGTGGGGGACAACAGCGTCGGGACCTGTTTGGACAATAATCACCACTCTCGCTGAAAATTCGGATAATGCACAATTGGACTGTTCCCCTTCACCCATTCTTGTTTGACCAAATAGTCAGAATTCCAAGCGCCTAAATACCAAGAAAATACTGCCAAATGTCTTCCGATATATTATAAGTATTTTTAATGCTGGCATCAGTGCAGGACTTCAACGCAAATCAAATTATATACGGTTTAAAATTTTAAGATTTTTCAATAACTTTCTCTCTTTATCTCACTTTTTCTCTTTCTATAATTTTAATAAAATTATTAAGTATCATATTAAATCGTATTATATAATAAATAATAAATTTACATCAAATTCTCTTAATTTTGATATAAAAATTTTAAAAACTCCCTCGAAAGAGAATAAATTGAGTAAAAAAAGAGATAATTTCAAAAAATTTTAACTTTTAATTATATATAATAAAATTCATAATTATATAATAAATTGAGTAGAAAAAGAGATAATTTTAAAATTATTTAACTTTTAACTGTATATAATCAAATTTATAATTATATATAATAAACTCCTGCTTTTATTCCTATTCTAATATATATTAAAAAATTTTATACTTTTTATTAAAATCTTAATTTTTGTATAAAATAATATTAGGCTATATTTTTTAAAAGAGGGGATGTATTACAAAGAGTATTGGTTATTTGAATCGTGAGGACCTTTTATGGAGGTAAAAAAAAAGGAAAAGAATCATGAAGTCCGTGTAAAATTTTATTACATGCCCAATGAGTGAGGCAAGGCCATTTTTATTATATATTTTATTTTAATTTGACATAAAATTTAAAAATAATTTATTGATTAAAAATATCAATAATAGAACTCATATATTAATATTATATAAATTTTTTAAATTTAAAAAATAAAAGAGATTAATAATAAAGATTTTGTGTTAATAAAAATTATTTTTAATTAAAATATTAATTAAAAGAGACATTTTCATCCACACTGCGGGAAGGGAAGAAGGGAGTTACGGGACGCACAGGACGAGGAGTGTGAGACGATATTTTAGCTCGAGGTGAGGTGTATCAGCAAAACGTGGTACGAGAGGGACCACCCTACCAAAGTCACACGGCAGCATCCACCTTACACCATGCACGTGTAAAATTAACATATCAAGCAAAGCACGACAAATGTCATGCACTCCTTACTACAGTACGGAAATGTGCAACACGACATAGTAAGTAGTACATGCTATTTATTTATTCTATTACCCGTTCAACCCGAAATTAGCTTGGCCTTTGGCAATCCCCACCCCACAACCCAGCACTGGATTTGGGCGTCGGTTCATTCTTTTTTCACATATGGAATCATGATTTTGCATGCTTGGGTCGTCAATTCGGGAAGCACCAACACAAAAACAAATTGCTGCAACTTTTATTCGACTGTACTACTGGTACATAACATAATGGCTAAAGCACAGAAGCAGAAAACGAAAATGAGGAAAATTAAATAAGAAAGAAGATTGGTTTTGGCACCTCGTCCCCGTCGCCGTCCGCCGTCCAGGAAAAATTAGGAATACCAACGGAGCCATCATCAACAAAGTATCGGTCCATCTTGTTTAATTTTAATGTTCCAACCTCATAAGCAGAGCAGCTTTCAGTCCTTTCTCACTTTGCATCCCGTTAGGAACCTTAATAACCACGTCCTGAAGCATTATCTCGTTGACGTTTGACATGCTCGCGTGGTGGACTTGCAAGTCAAGATCTCGAAGCGCATCCATTAACCTGGCCGCTGGGTAGTTGCTGTTCCCCGATTGAACCCTGATCATGGCGTCCGGCCCGACTATTCTCACTTCAACCTCTACCGATAACCCTGACGATGCGGACCTGGGCTTTATCTGATCAACGGAAGTGGTGGTGCTCTGGTTGTCCAGGGTATCCGCCAATTCCGCCTTTACTTTCTTTGACTCCTTTCCGAGCTGCGATTCCAGCGCCTCCACTTTGGCTTTCAGCTCATTGATGTACGACACCGCATCCGATAGCAACGAAGCTTTGTCCATCCTTGACACGTTTGGCACCACCGAACGGAGAGCACAGAACCTGTGGTTCAGCTTCTCTCTCCGCTGCCTCTCCGCTTCTACGTGGTTCAAGGGCGTCTCGCGCCCCAATCCAGGCTTCCTTCCCCTCTTCTTGCCTACCTTCCTCTCCACAGGAGTGTCAGCAATCAATTGACAGTCCGAGTCCGAATGCTCTGAATCCAGATAAGCACAAAGCGCTCCCGAGGCCTCACCTTTCCGAGCCTTTGCTACTACTGCTGCCTCTCTCTTCCCAAGTACCCCTGTCTCCTCTTCCTGTGAGCCCATAACCGCGCCCAAATCAGCAAACGAAACGATCGTTTCAAGGACCTGCGTTGAAGCATCCCCGGGTTCTCGTTGACGGCCAACAGCGAGATCCGACTCAAACAGGGACTTAACCTGTTGCGCCAATCTCCAGCTCTCGCCGATCAAATCGCTGGAGCCAAGTTCAAGTACTCCCCCGGAAGTAGGAATGCAAACCAGAGTCTGAAGCCCGTGGAGTTGAGCTTCCTTTGCTCGCTCGCACTTGAAAAGCTGAAGTTCTTGATCCCCGGTGAGCCAAACCATAGAACCCGAGCTGAAGGCTCTACCGGGGACCCCATCAACGGCGGAGAAAGATCGCGCCAAGGACATGACATAGAACCATTCGGCATCGGTGACGTCGCAGTCTATTGAAGCATCATCGTCGTGGTTTTCGCCGATCAAAGCTTGAATTCCTTTCATGAGTTTCTTTCTGTCGGACTGAGAGCCCGGGGCGTGTTGGTGGCCTTTGCTGGCGTTTCTCGGGACGGTGTCTTTGGTCCCCTTGAAATGGCCGTCTCCCCAAGCCAGAACCAGACGTCCGCTGTCGTCGTTGGAGGGTTGCCAGAAGATGGCATAAGCCCACCACTCTGTCTGACACTGGAGCATGTACTGAAGCTTTTGCTGAAGGGTTGGGGGATTATCTTTAGATAGAGATACCAAGGAAGATGAAGCAGAGGAAGAAACAATTAAGTCAGCCATGGTGGATTTAGAAATTGGTAGTTATTTGTTTGGTGCAACGAGAGTAGCCCGTTGGAAAGCTGCGAATCGGAAGGAGAAAAACATGCGGGGAAGTAAGTTGTCCCCCTTAAGAAGAAGACATTCTTCGATTTAATCCGAAGGGTTATAGCGTTAATTACCTCAGAAATGGAAGTGAGAAAGGACAAGAATCCTAATGGCTTGACTACTGGCCTGAATTCTGAAGTAGGCAGGCTGCTTTCAGGTCTCCCTCCGAAGTCCCAACATAACCAACTTGTTGCTCCTATAGTAAGAGGAGTAGCAGCAGTTTAATGCGGGGACTGATGGGGTAGTGTGTGTATATGGGTGGAGAGAGGTGGGTCCGATAGGTTTATTGGTTGAAAAGAAAATGCACGTGAAAGGAAAGCGACTTAGCGCCATTCGGTTTCATTATTTGAAAAAAATTTAAAAATTTTTAAAATCAAATTATAGCTACTTAAAACAAACTGGTTGAGAGAAAATTAAAATATATTAAATTAAAATATTTAAATTTTAAAATAATATTAATTATATTCTAATTTAATTTTAATTATTAATTTTAAAATAGTGATTATAGAAATATATAAATTAAGTATTTTAAATTTTAAATAATCTTAATTAAAATTTAATTTTATAAAATATATAACATTAAGTATTTTAAATTTTAGAATAAATTTGGTTAATATCTAACATAATTAGAATTATTATCCTTCAATTATATTTAATTATTAAAATTATTTTTTTGAATTGAATTTTAATTCAAAAGATAAAAATTAAAAATTTTAAAAGTCAAACAAAAATTTGAATTAAATTTAATATAATTTTTTTAAATAATACGCACACCTAAAACAAAAGCGACCGGGCAATTCATCAATCATCAGTGACGCCCTCTGAAAGCCGAGGCAGAGGCCGTATAGATTTATGTATACGTATATCTACGTGGTGGATATATAATATATTTTCGTCGTGTATGGTGTAATGCAGCGGAGCTGTGGGTCTCCTCTCTGTACGGATTTATTTTAGGCCTTGTTCTGCTATTCTAATTCTGGGTTTGTGCGGCTTCGGATATGAGGCTCCTTCCCTTGACTTGGCTAGTTAATTTAATTAATTCCTGCGTCTTTTCTTTTATTTTTTACTAAACTATCTACATATAATTTTTCCCACGGGGCTCAACCCTTTCTTGTCCTTTCTGGATGCAGAAATTGGGGGACTAATGATGTTTAACCGGCAACATAAGCAGCTTTCAATAGTGTTTTTTCGTAAGGTAAATACACGTGTTTGAATTAAATTTTTATTTAAATTAAATTATATTAAAAATAATAAAAATAAATTATTTATTAAAAAATTAAAATAAAAATGATATCCGAATTTAGGGAGCTCTTATGGTTACATACGATTAAACTTTGTGGACCGTAGTAGAAAAATAAAATAAAAGATTGTATTGACTTTACTTTGGAAAATCAAAAGTCAACTAAAATACAAAAAGAGATTTTTGTGAGGATTACAAAAGCTTTATCAGAAACCACTGGGGAGGCCTTTTTCTAACTCTGATAGCTGTAGACAAGCATTTACCCTTAAATAGAAGTATACCTATTTTTGTTGACGAAGAAAATTATTGCACGGAAATAAATAATGGCAATAGATAAAGAAGGATTAGGCCAACTTATTAAATATTGTACTTTGCAAGAGAGAAAATAAATTTTAAAATAAAAAAAAATTTACAAAATAAGATTGAATTCCTGCTGCAAAGTTTTGGATATTCAAACAAACAAACGTCACTCGGCGGATCCCCGTCAGTTCGAAATGCATTATTCTTAAGAAATCAGTCACGTGTTTAATGTTTGTGATTCGATAATTAAAAAGTGTCATCGGCACTAATAGCTACTCCTATGAATGGGATTGGACGTCATCGCCAAAGACAATCATTTTGCCTTTTCCTAAGCGAGACAATCATTTCAATTCTGGCTTTTCTAACAGATTGTAAAAAGGAATTATATACAGTTCTTTTAATTATATTTAATGTAAAAATTATTCATTTTAATCATTTTTTTTAGAATTTTAACGGTGGAAGACATGGTAAGTTCTACTACCTTTTTGTGAAACTTATCACTACGTTCTTTCAAAACGTGACAAAACTCACCCTTAGTTCTATCAAAACGACGTCTAGTTCCATATATTGAACGAGTTAGATTGCTAACCTTCGCAACAACATATTGCAATAATCCTTGTTGGATTTGTTGGCAAAATGTGTTGGTGGTATATCTGGGTTGTCTGTTCACTTTCAAGTTTCGCCTCATCAAGAAATTTATCGACATCTTATGTCTTCTAAAACTCTTCCACGAATTGATCAGGCTCGTCAACAAAATGATATGTATCTTCAATAAGATCATCAATTCCTTTGTCGTAGTCTTTTCGATGTCGAACCTAAGCCACGAAAACCAATAATGCATAGAAATAAGATGGACCTGCCTCATAGGCATGTCCTGTAGTGCCTCTCAGTACATATAGTGGGATATAGTGCACCTAGCTGAGTTGATGTCATCAAGCCCAAGAGAATGCAGAATAGACTGGAAATGGAGTATAAGTACCCGACACCCATTACATGTAGGGATGTAAACGGGTCCGGATACCCTATCTCGGACCCGGACCAGATAAACTATTATTGGCACCGGACCCGATTCGATTACTCGACGAGTCCACATAGGATAGACCCGTACCCTACCCTATAGGGTCTCGGGTTGAGTCGGGTCTGGGTTGACCCCGATAATATATTTTAATATAAATTTATAGATAATTAACCGTTTGATCAAACACATCTAACGGTTATAAAAAATTTAAGTATATAAAATATTTATTATTCAAATTTTAATCAGGTAATCGGGTCCGGAACTTTGTGGATCGTACCCGTACCCATTTAGAAGATGTATTTATCGGGTCTGGATCCGAGTCCGGGTAAACGGGTATGAATGTTATCCCGGATCTGAGATTATCGGGTCGGGTCCAGTCCGAGTCTAAGTAAGACCCGACCCATTGACAACCTTAATTACATGGGTGGTGTGGTCAACAATGAATCGACACATTCGGTGCTGAATTGTATTGTGTCTCACTACAACATACGCTCGCTACCTCGCGGATGCAGTAATTGATTATCATCTATGCAAGCGACATTTGCGGTCAACCACCGGTCCCAAATCAAGTGATGCATCACGTTATCTCCTTGATTGCGCAGCCATCTGTCATATACAAACAAGTGCCTTAAATTTTATATTTTTTAAAAAATGTAATAGTACAAATTAAAATACATTTAAAATTAAACTAATTATCATAAACTCTAGCGTATATCTATAAAATAATGTTAAACACATAAATTAAGTACGAGGCTAAAAAAATTAATAAATTCTTAACATGTCTATTTAGCATACTAAACATCGTATGACAGATCCATTTACATATTCATTTAGCATTACAACCTATGTTTGACATTATTATGCAGATAGATGTTAAACTAATTGTCGTAACTTACAGTGTTGATCTACAAAATTGAGTGACATAAAGAATTACGACGTAACTAATTAATAAATATAATTATTTAGACAAGTGTTAAAATAATTATTATAAACTTTAGAGTATATCTACGAAATAAAATTGAACACATAAATTAAGTACAAAAAAAATAATAAATTCTTAACTACATATTTATTTAGTTAACTAAACATCACACCCGAAATCCATTTACATATCTATCTAGTATTATAAATAATACTTGACATTATTATGTAAATAGATGTTAAACTAATTATCATAAACTATAGTGTTTATTTTCAAAATTAAGTTGTACGTAAAATTACAATGTAACAAATTAATGAATATATTAGAAATATAATTTTTAATTATATTTATTATTAAATATAATGATACGAGAAAAAAAGAAACAGCACTTGCGCAATTATTTTATAGTTGTGATTTTCATTCAAAATTAACTATTTAAAGATCGATTTTTTGTATGTTTATATATATAAATACGTAAAAATAAATATAGTTTGAGGAACTAACCTTTGTTCTTTAAAAAGTGAAGTAATTTTTTATTAAATCTGAGTTTTGGTGTTTTAAATGCTTTAAAAAAATTTTAAAAATCTAATGATTGAATGATAAATAATAAATTTTTTAATTATATATAGAGTAAAAAAAATACTGTATGTAGTCTAGGGCTGTCAATGGGTCGGGTCTTACCCGGACCCGGTCCGATAATCACGGGTCCGGGATAACATTCATACCCGTTTACCCGGACCCAATAATACACTCCTAAATGGGTACGGGTACGGTCCACAAAGTTCCGAACCCGATTACCCGATTAAATTTTGAATAATAAATATTTTATATACTTAAATTTTTTATAACCGTTAGATGTGTTTGATCCAACGATTAATTATTTATAAATTTATATTAAAATATTTTATCGGATCTACCCGGATCCGGCCCGAGACCCTATAGGGTAGGATACGGATCCACTCTATTTGGATCTGTCGGATAATCGGGTCGGGTTCGGTACTGATATAGTTAATCGGGTTTGAGTTCGAATCCGAAATAAGGTATCCCGAACCCGTTTGAACCCATTTACGGTCCTAATGTAGTCCCATTAAAAGGAATGCCAAGTTTTTGCGGTGAGGAGGAAGATTGGGCCTACGGCCCAAGCAGATGTTTGATGTCTCTCGGTAAATTTCGATTTGTTTGTTGTGTGGAATGTGTTGGCTATTGAGCCGCCGATCCATGAATTGAAAGTTTCACTTTTAGTTGAATGAGTGAATTCTTTTTCCTAAAATCACTTTTTTATTTTTTTGAAAAGAGAAATTATATGTTGTTTTAAACCATTGAAAAAGTATTTTTATTACTTTAATAATTCTACTTTTACTGTTATGGGTTATCTTTTGAAAAGTTGGAGGAGAGTTATGATTCCCTTGGTATCTTTTAGTTCAACAAGGCCTAAGACGTGACACGTGGAGACGAGAAATGTGGTTAACCACGCCAAACTCGAGGAGTTTTTACGTTACGCTGAAGAGTTTCAATCCGATTGTGTCCTGTTGTGATTTGAAAGGCGTCTATGAGGCTTAATCTAATCATTATTTTTTATCTAATTCTTTTTAGGGAAAAGGGTTGTAAATGTCATTTAATTATTTTTAATTCTTTAAAAATATTCACTATCTTTTATTTTAATAATTTATAAACTCAATGAATTTTCGGGCAAGTTTTTTTTAATCCCTTCGCCGGTGGTTTCCGACGGCAAAATTTACATGTTCTGCTCATGTCAATTTTTGAAAGACTAGAATGGTCACTCTACCTATTTTCCTCCCAACTTTGAACCTCTTAATCGGTTTTAACCTAAATAGCTATAAACAAGCTCAGCCAGAGTCAAATAATTCACCTTCAAACACCCCATTTCACCCGGATTAATCTTCCTTCTTCCTGGAATCGAAGAACCGATCATCCCCCTTTTATTCTGAATCATAGTCCATTGATCAAAGTTCAATAGTTCAGAAAGCAGGAGGACATGTGCAGCTGACAATGTTGGTAGTCATAGCAGTGAACCTAGAACCCAACAGAACAGTGATACTCAAGACCCACCATTCTCTCAAATGCCCAATGTAAGCTTCTTATGAATTGGGATATGCTTATTGCAGTTATTATGGGATTTTTTGTAGACCGGATTGTGAAACCCAACAGTAAATGGCTGCACATCTTTATTTGTCTTAACCAGAGAATAGAGCATTCTACTCTCTCCCATTGCAGCTTTGAAACATCACAGAAGGAAAAAGACAAAGTAGAAGCACAAATAGAACCCCCATTAAAACATAACAAATCTTCAGCTTTGTCTCTCCGTTCCTTAGCTCCAAATCTATTTTGTCTTTGTCTTGCTTCAATGCTCCTTGACAAATAATTTACAGCAGAGATTTAGCTGATTTGCTGGTCGCAAAATTTTCAAGGATAGAGGATTGGTGGAAAATATTTTGCAGATTATTTAGGAAACTGTTGAGGTGATATTTTTGGGAGAGAAATAGTTGGAGTAGACCATTCTAGCCTTAGAAAAAATTGGTATGCGTAGAATATATGGGTTTTGTTGTGGAAAATCATGATGTGAAGCGAAAAAGATTAGTCATGCACTTACTTTTTGTAGTATGTGAATGATTCGTTTATAATTGTCTGATCGTGATCTAATGGCTGGAACAATTGTTCTGAATAATTGTTTCAGCCATTAGATCGCGATCGAATGATTATAAACGAATCTATAAATACTGTAAAAAGTAAGTGTATAATCAAATCTTACCTCCTATATAGAGTGGGGAAGGAGTAGAAAAATTTGCACCAAAATTTATAAAGAGTATAAATTATTAAAATAAAAGATGATAAGTACTTTTAAAAGATTAAAAATAGTTGAATGGCACTTATAGCCATTTCCCCTCCTTTTAACTTAAAAACAAAGTACGAACTATTCTTTTAACTTAGAAAAAAAAATTATGAACTAACATCTTTGCATTTCTCCATCGTTCTCATAACAGGGAATTACTTTTTCATATGTGAAAATCCTACTCGAGATTTTTTTTTTGAGGAAAAATTAATTATTTGAGATTAATTTTAATTGATTTATAATAATTAAGGATCAATTTGGAATAATCCAATACTAACAATTTTCTAATTCTTTTAGAGAGAATATTTTTTAATCAATTAAAAAGACCAATTAGAAAATTCCCAAATCTATTATGCTAAAATTAGAGAAAATAGAATTTTCCTAATTTTTATGACATTTTTAAGTCTGAAAAATCTCATACACACCATTTTTGGGCAGTCTGTCTAAAATGTTTAATTGACCACAGTAGCCTTAACATTCGCAATCATCAGCGCACAGAGAAAATTGACCACAGTAATGCTGCTTGTAACCTCGGACTGATAGGGAAGGGAGAAAATCAAACCACATTTAGACAAACATTTTGCATCTTTTGTTAACGATACTATTTGCCTCCCCCCTGGGAAGTTCTGGTTTATCGTCAAAGCCATCTTAAAACTTTCCATCTGATCCACAAAAACATTACGTAACCACTGATCCTTATTCGCACTGATCACACTTGTATTAGTTGCAGATGTTCATAACCTGAGAGAAATAGATATCAGACACACACTGTGTTTTTCTCCCTTTTTGGCCGAATCTGTCACACAGTCTCGGTGAGTACGAGAATACGTTCTACAAGAGCATTCTTTTCTTCTATTCTATGTCGAGCTTATTCATCAATACAATACTCATTCTAAAAAAAGTCAACGAGCAAATTATAAAATCATACATCTCCCATCACCTCATGCCCAGGCTTCTTCATCTCCCCTAGTATTTACAATGCTAACTGCCTCCCTCTTCTTCGCGGGCTTACTCAGTTGGAAAACGGGATGCCTGCACAGCTTCCGCATTCCTTTTCTCAAACTTAGCCTCTCCAATATGCCCTCCTCAACTTCCTCACTTTCGTATCCATCTCTAAACCTACTTGCCAAAGTTTTCCTTCTGCGCACAACAGGTGAAAACCCACTACTCACAGGTTCCCTCTCTGTCCCGGCATCATCCTTGCTCCTAAAGTTCCAGAACAACTCCCCGGTGTCAGATTCCAGTCTGTCCAAAGTTGCACTTCTGACAAGGTTACCAGTGCGGTTGCAGTGATCACCAAGATCCCGACATGCCACTAATTCACCCAAGTCTGATGAACGTATGTCTGTGCCATTGGCAGAATGAGCAGTTGACTTGAGTAATTGAACCATAGCAGTTGCTTCTTCAATCTCTCTAAGGGTTTTAATGATAAGCATCTTTAGGAAGTTCATCACTTGGACAGCATGAATCAATGCAGTTAATGGATCAGCCATCTGCAATAATCAAAGCAAATTTAACTAGTTACAAATTCTAATTGCCGAATAACTATCCTGGTTCCCTATAGAAACACTAAAGAGCTAGAGTCAAACTGAAAGCAAAATTTTAATGCAACATTCTGTGCATGTATCACCTAATAACGATGTAATAAGATTATTCATGGGCCCCATGAATAGAACACTAGAGAAGGCAAGACTGAATAATCAAAACAAAATCAATGTCACATGCAAGGAAAACAATGGTAATCTTTATGGAAAGTTTTGCTTCAAGCTAAGATTGAGAATAGAAATGGAAAGAATGGTGGCTGCAAAATGCAGAAAAACATGCAGCAACCATAAAAGAAGAAACCACAGGTTTCCATTATATTGAAGCAATAAATCACCTTTGTCATATTTGGAGCAAACACCATTGCAATATTCCGTGCGTTCATCTTGTTAAGGTGCTCGTGCTGCACAACATCAGCCATCAAATTGATTGCCCAATCAAGTAATGCAGCTTCAGTTGGAGGAAGTAAATTGACAAGTCGCATGCACTCTTCTTCTGTGTTGCAATGCATAACTTGTTCTGGAGTCAGAGAATCAAGAACTCCAGTTGGGAGTTCTCTAAACCAGGCCTGTAAAAGCAAAATGCTACAGTATATCATTATCAGCTAGAAGTACAAGAGAACATGCCTAGCCAAACTGGCAAGCCTAAGTTTGCAAGATATAGAATAAAGGGAAAAAAATCCAGAATTGAATTGTAATTGCATCTACCAAAGTTTTGATTTAAATCAGAGACTGTAACAAGTTAGTGAAGGAAAAGAAACTTTCGTTAATTGAAAAAGCAATGTCAGAAAAAGCTCCCTCTGAATCAAAATTTACAGAATGACAAGTACCGGTAGTAGGGGTGGTCATTCCAAGCCTTTCATTCCTTGCTTGCATATCTACTGTGTTTATATTTGGATTTCAATGTTCCAAAGCAGGATTTTTTATTTGTCAATATCACATGTTAAGCAAGCTCTTATTACTGCTGGACAAGAAAGGATAATTGGGTTTCTACCTATAAAAGAATTAAATTAGAAGTAAATATTCGACATTTTATCATTGATAGAAAAACCTCATTTTTATCTTATATGGTAATCCTGTAAAAGAAAACTCTTGCTTATAGTTTTAGGAGTGATCTTCTTAGATTTTATAAGAGAAGAGAAGAGAAACTAAAGTGTAGAAACTTTTGCTTACTAACTCCTCCATCTAAGGAGAGGCAAAGGTTGAGGTTTTGTGAAGTCCCAATTAGATCTCATGTGTCCTTTTACAGTTACAGAACTTGTATTTTTTGAAGAAGTAAAATGGTAAAAACAAAAAGGGGTAGGGAGGACAAGAGTTCATCACTGCCTTCCCATATTCTGTATTGGTAATTCAATCACACTACGCTATGCATTATGTTCCAGATTCTACTCTCTACACAAATCAACTGAATTAAAACTTTGATAACCATTTATCATTCAATATCAAGAGTATCTTTCATCAAAGAAAAGATATATCTCAAATACTTCCAATAGCTTAATAGCTCATGTATATAGTGCATATCAAAATCACAATTTGGGAACCGAATGTACTCACACGATGCTATTTACAAGGCAAGAGGAGTGGTTACCATAAAAGCAGATGATACCTTTATTAAACCAGCCAAACAGTGAACATCAATTCGGCAAGGGACAACACCTTTGTTCAATTGGTTCCGAACATTTTCTTCTTGACTATTCTCAGGATTTATTCGGAATATTCCTTCTGCCTTCAACCAAAGAATTCCAAAGAAATGAAGTTTCAGATGTAAATTAGGCAATTCATGGGTGATTGAAAATTTATTACAATGTCATAAAGGCGTACTTGAAGGCCGCCTTCTGAGTACAATCGATTCTGCATCATAAGGAGTATTGTTGGCACACTGTTCCCTCTCTGATCATAAGAACATTGCATTGACTGGGCTGAAACTCCAAAGACACTAACACTGCAAAGTGGAGAAAGAGGAAAGCAAAAAGAAGGACAAGTTCAGTCCACAAACAAGAGCTATGGGAAGAACAAATGAAGAATCAGTAGAACCCGTCCTGTCTCTGATTGGGCACTGCATTACTAAATTATGTTACTATAAAGTCGTTAAATTTTGAAAGCGAGAAAGAAAAGGTTAATAAAAAGTTTTCTTTTCCTACTGTGTAGAACAAAGCAAAGGAGCATAAAGTAGGAAACACATACGCACGCGACACTGATCCTATGAACCAGTCGAGCTAAATGTCAATTGAATGCCTCAAAAATCACCTTCTTTGTGCAAATTAGATAAAGGAAAGTCCATTTCAATCGAATTGGAAACAGAACAAAGCAAAAGAACATTACGCAGGAAGCACAAAAGCAAAATAATGATCCCTGACAAAGTGGCACCACCACAGTTCACGGCAAGGATTGCATACGCATTACTGCCAGGTAGATTTTGTACATCAATAAGCTCTTGCCACCGCAGTCAAAATAAACATTGCTGTTTTTGTTCTTCACCAAAGCAATTCTAACTCAATATCTTCACGGTACTAACGACAACACTAGAAAAATGGAAAGCACAACTTTTTACAGTCACTGCCATCTCAGATCAGGAAACAACCCAACATTTGATGCCAAGTACATCAACAGTGTGAGATTCCAGTACTAATTCAATAACGGTAAAAAAAATCAGAAGAATAAGTTGTGCAAGAGGTAAAATGGTGGAACCTTGCGCTGGGGACTTTGCGGGGCACATCGGGCTGGAGCTCGACGGGCAAACCCAGGAAGCCATTAAAAGGATCAAAGGTGACATGGGACACGTGGCGAACATCGGTGGGCCAGCCAATGTCCATCTTGGCGACGTCGTCCCTTTCGACGCTACACGTAACCAACGACTTCCTCAGGGCCATCGTCAGAACAGCAAGAATTGGGAACTGATGCTGATTACTGTTGGTGGTTCTATGGTCGTGACCGTTTTGACCCCGGTGGCTCCGTTCCTCGGGGGCAATAAACGGGGTCGTAACAGGGCTAAGATTGTCCCCGAAATACCCCCGGACTGCAACCTCTTCCTCCTCTTCTTCTTCGTCGTCATCATTGTGGGCTTCTTGGAAGAGAGAGGGGCTGGGAGGGGACGGGGAGGTGAGAGGGGTTGAGTTAGCAGCCGTGACTCGAGCAAGCGTACAAGACGTGGATCGAAAAAGCCGGGCCATTTTCATCTATTCAGCACCGGAACTTAGTTAAAAACAATGGAAGAAGGGGATAAAAGATCGGAAAGGGGAAGAATTGGATTGGATAAATATGGATCAAGGAGGGGGGATGGAAGAGAGAAGAAAGATCAGGCGGGAACTTTGCTTGAGAAATGAGACTGGGGGAGGGAGGAATAATTGGTGAGGCTTTTGAGATGGATACGGTGATGGTGGTGGATTAGAGGATGATGATAAGGGGTTAGGTTATGTGTTGTCTACATTGGTGGCGTTTCCGGGCGGGGACGAACAGTATTGCTACTACTAATAGAATAGTAGTAGTAATACTCAGAGCAGCTTTAAAAGAAAAGAGTGCTTTTGGTTTGTTGGTTGTTGTCTTCTTTAATCTCATCGCTCGAAATGCTAATGTATTGTATTTATTTTCTCCGAAATTGATTGTTTCCTCATGTTCGAAGTTGAGTATTTATTTTTTCAAGTCATATATTTTATGGATGGAGCAATTACAGAGAGGAGGGGGTCCGCCGGCTCGTGAGGAAGAGGGACGGATGAGACATTGGCCGGAATAGTACAGAGTGTCTTTTTTGGAAGCATTCCCTTTCCTTCTTTTTGTTATTACTAATAGTTACTACTGTGTAGTAGTAGTAGTAGTAGTAGACGACTAGCGGTAGTAGAAGGATCAGTCAAAGAAGAGTCTCATCTCCTGAGGAGGGCCATCCTGACATTCACCACTGGTGCTGGGAAAGTTTTAGGTTCCATTTCAGTATAGGCCCAATTTTGAGATTCCCTTCTTAAAGTGGGAAGTTTCTTTGGGCTATATAATATAAAAAAAAATTATTATTTATTGTTATTTTTAAGAATTTAAAATTTTTTAAAATTTTTAAAGTATCAAAATTTAAATTTATATTTTTAAAAAAATAAATATTAATTTATTAAATTATATTTAATTTTACATCGTTTTACATATAAAAAACTTCAAAATTAACCTCAAAACAATCAATTTTAAATATCAACACCAATCTGTACAATTTTGCCAACAAATAACGAAACTTGTTTCGTCATGCAAGTTTTGCCACCAATTGGCAAAACTTGTATGCAAGGTTCGCTATCAACTATATAAGTTTTGCCAATTTGCGATAAAAAGTTCTGCTAGAAAGTGGTAGAACTTGCCAGCAAGTTTCTTCACTTTCTGGCAAAACTCACCAATGCAGTAGAGAGAGAAGAGATAGAAAACAGAGAAAATATTTTTAAAAAATAAACCTTTTTTGCAGAAACACGGTACTTAAAATAAACCAACAAACCTATTTTAATATGGCTAGAATGCATTAAGTAAATGCCTGCACAGCACACACTGGATAATCTATTTCAAATGTTAGTCCATTTTTAGAGAAGTTTTGTGAATTGAATCGAATAGGCAAAAATAGGAGTGTTTATTATTTGATGCAATCTGAAAAATTGAATCGAAATATATATTTCGGTTCGATTTTTTGGGTTAGAATTAAATTCGGTTCGATTTTTAATTTTTATTTTCAAACTGAAAATCGAACAAAAAAATTATATATAAATACATTTTGGTAATGCGTTCTTTAATAAAAATTAATTTTTTAAAATAAAATTACCTCAAGAACACATTACCAAAATGCGTTCTTTTTTTTTCTTCAATTTTGATTTTTAACCAAATCGAATTGATTTTTTCTTTAATTTTGATTTTGATTTCGGTTCGGTTTGGTTCGATTTTTTAAAAAATTTGATTCGGTTCGTTTTGTAAATTTTTTAAAAAATCGAATCGAAAATCAAATTATCCTAACAAAACCAAACCGAATGAACACTCCTAGGCAAAAAAAAACACCCCTTCAATTTCACGATGTCCTATTTTACTTGGAAGCAATATTTGGGCTTTAGGACATATGCATTGATTGGTTTTTTATAGTTATTTTATGGGTTCAAAGTTATTTAAAAGATGTGAGATGTGTTTTTTATTTAAGTTTGAATTTGAAATTTCTATAAAAAGAATAAAAGTTATATCCAATTAATTATATAAATACAAGAATTAACTTCTTGAAAATTTTAAAATTCTTTTCCAAAAAAAAAAAATCTAATCCTTTCATAGCATCAATCTTCCCCGATGATATGTTTTAAACACTGGTGCGTATGTATCTATTTAAGCATCATTTGGTAATTGTACAATATATTACGACTATTTATCTGCACTATTACACTACAATAAACTCATCTCACTAAGTACCATAAATGTTATGGACTCTACAATAGTATCTTTGAGTGATCATTTGCCCAATTTGAGTGGCTGTGACTACGGTCATACACTTTCCTTTTATAGAATTGAATTTGACACGTCGAATTAAATTTAAAATATAATTTAACGAGTTATTTTTTTTACTTTATATATATATATATATTTATAAAATTTATAAATTTTTATAGTCGTCAAATCAAATTTAAATATTATTTAATAAATTAAATTCAACCCTATATATACAATAAAAAAATATATATAAAACAGTAACCGGACTCTAGGACGAAAAATCAAACTCGTATTTGAGATTCCAAGATTATAAAACTTGTAGCTCTGCCTTTTTCACGCATCGTAAATACCTGCACAATGGTTGGAAGCAAGGGTGCCAAAAGCGAAAAAAATTAACAAGACCGACGTGGGGTTGCGGGGAGAGGGGGGCGAGGGATTTAAACAGTTAGTTTTAAGCAGTAATTTTATAGGATAAGGGCATCTTGATGTGGTGCCCAATTTGGAAGATAAGATATGTTTGTGTGGGCGTTGGCACGTTTTTGGTCACATGAGGGCACATGGGATGCTCCGTTCCTCTCCCAATTAACCAGCCCTTTTCTCTTGCTCTCGCACTCCTAATTGGGAATTGGGATTATGTGGAAATGCAGTTACTATATATTTGCTACTCACGAGTCAAATGCACTGTGATGCGATCCACTGATTTATATAGCATCAAAACAATGCATGCAACGTCAAGAGAGAACCCTTGCGATTGTTCGATTCCGGTCTTGCCCGTCTTTTTTATAGGATATACAAGACTAAATCTCTACTGTTAAATTAAATTTGACATCTAATTTAATAATTATAAAAATTTATAAATTTTAAAATTTATATATATATATATATATATATATATATATATATATATATATATATATAATATGATTTATATTTGTTTCTGGACGGTGTCCTGCAAAAGAACAGGAAGGGAACCAAATTGTTGCGATTGTGGGAAACGTATGAAGGTAAGGATATGTATCCGTACGTGGGGTGTGGTTGGTGTCTTCTCTGTCATGATCACCGGTTGATCATCGTCTGATTATGTATGTAGGGCTACCATGATGGTATTCTGGATGAATGATGGCAGTATCATCGGGACGTCTATGTTATACCAACTCAAGGTCGATGCACACATATATATATTTCAATCTGTGACTGCGCCATTGCATGCTTTCTTTTTAAGCTTTTGCCAATTATAATAGACGTTCCAATTTGTTTTGTTACTTTTTCCATGCAAATTCAAAGGGGGAAATCGTTTTGTAAAAATCATGAGTTGCATGCTTTCAAGCTACTCTAGCCAGCCTGCCACGAGGGATAGTTTAGGTAGAATTATTATGTCAGCACTCAACCAATTCACCGCCATTAATAATGGTAAACTAACTTCTTAAATATAATTAAGGAAATTTGATCCGTTTTATTTCTTTCTATTTGGAAATGAACGAAGAGACATCTGTTTTCACCAGCTTTTGCTTCCTACATACGTAATCCTCTTTGGCATCTGATGGGGGAAAAGTTTATCCCTCCCAAAATGAAAGAGTCTTTGGCCACGCGTGAGATGAGTGAGAAAGTCAATTGACGTGCACGTTTAGTAATTAAATAAGATTGTATTTAGATTGATTTTTGTTATAAAATTTAATAAAAATTTTTTATTTTAATTTATTTTTTATAAATAATTTATTTTTATAAAATTTAAAATATCAAATTTTATCTAATTTTATATTAATTGTATATTAACACTTCAGTCTAAGAGAATAAATGCTCTTCTTTTGTTGATGAATTTAATGTAAAATTTTTATTTTTTATCTCACATTCTTATTTATAAATAATTTATTTTTATAAAATATAATATAAAAAATTTTAACCTTAAACTCTATCTAATCTCACCATTAATTCGTTTCGCTAAAAGATTTTATAGATATGGTAAGTTAGCAGACAAAACTGCAGTTACACTATTCCACCAAGAGAAGGAAAATGGGTTAATTAGAAGATAATCACCATTTCTTCTAACAAGGGAGAATTGAATAAATGAAAATGCCTTCCTCGGTACTGTAATTGAAACATTTGCTCACAGCGTCCCTCCGTCATTTGATCCACAGTCTTTTACTCATTCAAAAGCTGTTTTCGTATTCCTTTGAACGCCGATAATGGAGATTAGGAGGGATGCAAGTTAAAATAATTTTTTAAAAACTTTCTGTATTTTAATAAATATATCTCTAACTCGCAGTTAAAAAAGTAAAAAAAAAAAAAAAAAGGTTTTTGGATTGACACCTTAATGCATCGTTCAGAAAGGACAGGTTGAGTTGATGGGGGTTCAACAGTCCAAGGTCAAAGACACAATTTCCTCTCCGCTTCGACTAATGCGGCGGAAGTACAATTTGAAGTCCTGAAGTCCCACTCCCGCGATACGGCCCAATTAAATTGGACTTGTGCTTTGTTTTGGTTGGGGCATGTCAGAATGAATCCATCTTACGACGAGTGCCATGCCGCATCAGAAAAAATTGCCGCTTTCTTATAGGGACTATTATATGTAATTTTTTTTATTATATATAGTATAAAAAATTTTTATTATTTCACATTAATTTTAAAGATTTTCTAGAATTCTCTAAAATATTCAGACAAAAAAATTCAAATTTACGGATAAATATAAAATTTTTTTGCGAAAAAATGTTAGTTTATCAAATTACTCATAGTTTTACATCGATTTATAGAGAAAAAATTTCAATCTGCCCAAAAAATCTTGAATTCTGCCAACTGAGTGACCCAATTCGTCTATGAATTCTGCCAACAGTTAGCAAAATTCTTCCGTAAATTCTGCCATGAATTCTGCCACAATGTGGCAGAATTCGAAGAAAAATTTTGTCACCGTGTGGCGAAATTTGTGGAGTATTTGTCTTCAAATTACAAAAATTTTATTTTTTTAATACATCTTAAATTTATTTCATGAATATTTTGTTTTAATTAAGTTAATTAAGCTTTTTATTTTATAATATTTAAAATAAAAAAGACATCATTAATTAGAATACTTAAAATTTAAAGTAGATAGTAGTTGATGAGTAATGTTTTATTAATATTATAAATAGAGTAAATATTATAAGACGAATGAAATTAATATTATGAGACCAAATGAATAGTAGTCTGACCATTCATTAATTTCACTGCACGTTGTAGGTATTGCAATCGTATCATCAACTCCCACGCTTACCAAGCAACCCTAAAGCTTTTAATTTTAATAAAGTATCGTAAATATTAACGAAGACTAAATATGAAAAATCAATGTGCAATACGAATTTTTGAATTAATACAAGATACGCATTAAAAAGAAATATTCTAATATTTTGCCTTTGCATCGTATATAATGTCTAAACATATTTAGCTAATATAATTTGTCTAGAATAGGAATATATTGATTTATATTTTCACCAAAAAAAAGAATATATTGATTTACATTTTAACAAAAAAAGTAATTCATTGATTTACTTTCAAAAAATTCATATTGTCAAATATTACTTTCCCTTTTTCACCAATCAAATATAAATAAACCAAATATATACTCTTCTTGTGTTAAAATATAAATTTTTTTAATTTTTATTGTAAAATATTTAAATTTTTATAAATTTTAAGATTATTTTAAAAAATTATTTTTACCAATAAATATAATTCTCTTATAAATTTTTATCTGAATGAAAATAAATTAAATTAATTAAATATATTTATGCAATTAGTTATTTGATTTCGTCGATCAAATAAACTAAGTGAATTAAATAACTACTTGCATAAATAATAAAAATATTAAAATATAATTAACTTAATTAGTACAAAATATACATGAAATTAATTTAAAATGTATTAGAGAAATAAAATTTTTATAATTTGAAGACAAATACTCCACGAATTCCGCCACACGGTGGCGAAATTTGTCTTCAAATTCTACCACATTGTGGTGGAATTCGTGGCGGAATTGTACCCAATTGGGATACAATTCCTATTAGAATATTCTTAATATTCTAATAGATTGGGTACAATTTATTAGCAAAATTTGCCAACTGTTGGCAAAATTCATCTATGAATTCCGCAACTTAGTTGGCGGAATTCAAGATTTTTTGGACCGACTTCAAAATTGACTATTTTAAGAGTGATTCTGAAGTTTTTTCTGTGTAAATCGATATAAAGCTATGAGTAATTTGATAAATTAATATTTTTTTGTGAATATTTTTTGCATTATTTGTAAATTTGAATTCTTCTGTCCGAATGTTTTAGAGAATTCTAGAAACTCTTCGAAATTAAAATAAAATAATAAATTTTTTTTACACTATATATAGTAAAAAAAACTATATATAGAAATGGTGTTCTTCTAAACCTTCCTTTCAAAATGTATAACATTTTTATTTTTATTTTTAAAAGATTTGATCTTCCAACGATAATTTAAAAGATAATTTTTTAATTTACTCCCACAATTAATTATATCTACAATTAATCCCACTATCTTTTTCTTGCTTATCTTACAGTTAATATGTATGAAAAAAATGAAATGGAGGGAGTAAGTAATTCTATTTGCACAATTTTGGTGCATCAAGTATGGTAAGTTGTGCGAAAATGAAGATTAAGGGTGTATTTGGATTGTTTTTTAATTTAAAAATTTTCTATTTTGAGTTATGTGTAAGTAAATTTTTTGTGAGAAGAAAAGTAAAACCCAATTGTATTTGAGTTTGAGTCAAATGTTATCTACATATACACACATAAAAACAATTCATGTGCAATAATTGATTGGGTTTTGAAATTGTAATGGCAACCTAAGAGATGAAAAGATCCGAAAGAGACCCGATTTATAAAAGATTTCTACGAGGGATAACACACACAAGTACCAACTTTCGGCCTCCTCATGTTTGTTTGTTGTATTGTTCCAAAAATAATATTTGGAACCTTCTAAGTTCAGATCGTTCAAATACAAGTAGTAGTGTCAAATGAGTCAGCCCGCTCCGGCCCGTCTCGAGCTGCCCTTGAAACGGGACAGAGCGGCTGGTCATTTTTTTTCGCGGGTTGAAAAATCTCAATCATCGGCCGGCTATAGTAAGCCCGCAGGTTTTACAAAACGGTATCGTTTTGCAAAAAAGTAGCAAAACAACATCGTTTGAGAAAAAATATATTTTTAAATATTTTTAAAAAATATTAAAACGACGTTATTTTGAAAAAAATTAAAAAAAATATACTGACCCGCGGGCTAAACAGATCGGATCAAAAAAATCTGCGTTGAAACGAATTTGGACATAGTAAACCTAAATTCGCCTATATAAGTTAGCCCGCATGCTTTGACCCGTATTGACAGTATTATATACAAGTGAGCCAGCCCCATGTAATTCACCGGCTCAACCATTCAGAGGTTGAGACACAAGAATATCCCTCCCCTTGCCCGTGCATTTCATTTACTTTTTATTTAAAAAATTAATATAAATTCTTTATTTTAAACTTCACATAAATAATTTTTGTTTATAAAAATAAGAACAAAAATATCAAACAAAAGTCAAATTCTAATAGGCAATATTTGATCCTCTAGCACTTCATTTTCATAAAAATAGATAATTTTCCCGCGGAAAGGAGAATAAAAAATAGTTTAATGCTACTATATTGCCAGAGCTGGTAAGTAATTCGATAAAGAAAAAGAAAATCGCGGCGGATAGTAGGAAGAGACAAACCAAAGGGAGTTGGAAGTTTTGTGCAAGCAAGAGAAGAGGAGAAGAGAAAGGGACGAAAAAGACATATAAAAAACAAAAAAAGGAAACAGTGGTAGCAGCACTGGGGTTTTTGTTTCTTCGTTATTGGACTCAAATTTTTTGCTTTCCTAAAATCCGTTATTGGCAATCACCTCCTCCTTCAATTTGTTCTTTGTAACTCCCTGCGCTGCCACCCCCCCCCCCCCCCCTACCTTCTCGTTTATAGAATGGAAACCTTATAGCGTCCCTTCATACTTTTTGTAATACTGCATCCGATTTTGGTAATATGGGTCGAGTTTTTGTATATAAAGGAAAGCACGCACACTGGCTGTGCTGCAACGGCGTCAGCAGCAGAGCAGCAAAGGGGCGGGTGCGCTGCTAAAATCTTTGCTACCCCAATCTCACTGCGGATTCTCCGTTTTTATCGTCTTCTCCCCCCTAGATCTCTTCTGTTCGACTGCTCTGCTAACTGTCCTTTTCCAAATCCTTATTCTTTTCTTTCCCCAGCGGAAAAAACAAAAAACAAAAAAAGACGTCTTCTCTTGGCAATCCAGATCGCCGGTAGGTGATCTCACCCGCTGATGTTAGACTTTTTTATGCTTTGACTTCTTCGACGAGATTCTTGGGGAGGTTTATTAGTCCGCACTCCCACACAGACAAGGGAAAACCTTTTTTATCATATAATTCAGCCCCCATTTCGGCTGCTGCGATGGGGCAGTGTTACGGTAAGACCATCCCCACCGGAGACAGCGGCAGACCTACCACCACCATCACCGCCGTTGCTGACTCCCCTGCTGACACCCAATCACCTGCTACCTTCACTAATAACGGCGCCGCAAACGTCCCCTCCGTCAAGAACACGCCTGCCCGATCCTCCGCCGCTGCCAGTCCCTGGCCCAGCCCTTACCCTCACGGCGGAGGTGTACCCGGGGGAACCAGCCCTCTCCCCGTCGGGGTTTCGCCCTCCCCGGCCAGGTCCACTCCTGGTAGGAGGTTCTTTAAGCGCCCCTTCCCGCCACCGTCCCCGGCTAAGCACATCAAGGCATCGCTCGCCAGGAGGTTTGGGCATCCCAAGACTCCCCGGGAGGGGCCGATCCCTGAGGACGGTACCGCAGCCGAGAGTGATCATCAGCAGTCGCTCGACAAGAACTTTGGTTATAACAAGAACTTCGGAGCCAAGTATGAGTTGGGCAAAGAGGTGGGAAGAGGGCATTTTGGCCATACTTGCAATGCCAGGGGAAAGAAGGGAGAGCTTAAAGACCAACCGGTTGCTGTTAAAATCATTTCCAAAGCAAAGGTTTATCACTAGCCTTTTTCTTTCTTCTCCCTTTATCAAGATCGCAATCTTGCATTTTCTTTCTCTTGGTAACTTACTATTGTTCTGAACTGAGTCAAAGTTTGATACTTTGACCTCGTTTCAGTGGCATTGGTTTATCCTTATTCTGTTTCCGTGAAATTCTCCTGCTCGCTCTTTCCTTGAGGTAGAGAATTTTGATTGATATTTCTAATTTGGAGTGATTCATCTAGAACGAAATTGTTTGTTTGAATAGAAAACAAAATGCCTGCTCCTGTAGGAAACAATGTGAAATTCAGATCGTGAAAATAATGTGGAAGTATTGATCAACTGTGAGTTGACAATTTATCACAGGATTGCTTCTTTTGTATGTCATGGTTGAGTTCCCGTGTTTTCGATCTCATTATTTCCGAGTTCCCGTATTCCACATGTTGCTGCTAACTCGATGAGAATGAGCTTCCTGCTTTCTTGATCATAAAGACGCACCTCTTCAATTTCTGCACTATAAATATATAGAAGACAATTCAGTTTGAAAATTGAGAAAAAAATATCCACGTTAGGTACAATTATTTCGGATATGGATATAGTGGTGATTAATGACATCTTTACACTTCAGTAACTAGCTATATTAATCAGAAGCAAATATAGAAGTAAAATGTTAATATTTCAAGTCATAAAAAGATGTTAGACGTAGCTATAGTGAAGATCAGATAAACAAAAGTTTTTCCCCTTTTGGCTTCTGATATTACTTTCAGGTTTAGGGTTCTCAAATTTCCTATCTTCTTCTATGCAAGTAGCCCTTGTTCTTAATAACTTCACAGGAGCTCAATGCCAAGGATTTGCATTAGATATATTTTAATCTTTGAATCATTAAATGCATGAATGGAACATATTTAATGCAAATAATCTTCATGTAGGCATAGCTCAATTTTGAGCTGGTGGTTGTTGATCCTTCCCATGCAAGTTTAACTTGCCTTAATACATATTTTGTCGTTATGCAGCATTTAATACATTTCTGTTAAATGGGGCGAAATGATTAGACTACGAAGGTGTGCCTTACTCAAAATTTCCTCTGTTTTTTGAAATAAGTTGTCTTTGGATACGTGGCACATTAGCAAGTGAATGATTTGACTTGCAGTCAGCTTAGCAAATGAAATTTTATATCATCAATCATTGGGGATTTAGAACCACAGGTCATATTAACCGTTTGTTGTATTCGGCCATTTCTCCATGTGATTAAACTAATGTATCTCCATAATGTTAGTTGTAGTAGTTTTCTCTCTTTTTGATGGAATTCTCTATAATCACTAATTTTGGCAGTTCATTTTATCATAAAAGGAATATTCTAATATGTATTATTTTCCTTTTTAGCTTATAACTGTTCTGTTTAGCTTCTTAAGATGAGGGAAGCTAGGTTTAAGAGCTATTAAAAGCTAAACAGTATCTAATCATCAAGTTTCAGAAACTATCTTAAAGGATCTTGAAGAATTACCAAATGCAGAAATTATATGACGACATTTGTGTTGTTCACTGCCAATCCCTTTTTCCTGCTTCTCTATATACACTTGATGTTTAGATGAAGAATGTGGCATTTTTTGTAGGGATTAGACAAGTAAAAGAATTCTTAGAGTTTGAGTTTTATTTGCTAAGTTAAAATTTCTTTTATATGTAATGTATGATTGTGTTTCCTATATTGATTTTAGCTAATATTATCTTCGAATTTTCGGCTGTACAAAATTCACCATGGTATTTGTTCTTCACCATTAAGTTTCAGATTGCAAAGAAAGTAAAATGAGAAATCATGTTTTCATATAAATGAAATCGTCATGCTTTCTGGTCATAATTTTAAGATTTTGTTTTCCGTAAATTGACAAGCTTATTTTACAGATGACAACGGCAATTTCTATCGAAGATGTTCGTAGAGAAGTGAAAATTTTGAAAGCTTTATCTGGCCACAGGCATTTGGTGAAATTTCATGATGCCTGTGAGGATGCTAATAATGTGTACATAGTAATGGAGTAAGTATATTCCTTATCCTGTCTTAGTTCTTAGTGAAATATTTGTAAAAGTGAAACATATAGGATCACTTTGAGCCATTGTGATCCTTTCGGTTCTGTGATGAAAATGCAGAGAAGTTTGATACATCAACTTTCCTTCTGTTTTATTGGAATACTACTTTTGCTTCTGGCTGAATAATGTGCTTCAGCTGAGTTTGCTATCAAAAGAGATGCTTTCTTTTGTTCTTTGTGTTGGAGAAGCTTTTTGCTTCCTGCTTTTGGGGAGTCATGAATTTCTCAGTAGAAATTCTTAGAACCTCTTTTATTTTTAGCTCCATGTCCTCCTAAGGATGAGCTAATACATTGTATTTGTGGTAGGCTATGTGAAGGTGGAGAACTTCTTGACAGAATATTGTCAAGGTAAATGTTAATCTCAACGCTTCAAAAATTATATTGCATTATTTCTATGATATTTGATGCCCTAAAAAACATAGTTGGTTTAAAGCAGAGGTGGTAGATATACAGAAGAGGATGCAAAGCTCATTGTGGTCCAAATTTTGAGTGTAGTTGCATTTTGTCATCTCCAAGGTGTTGTGCACCGTGACTTAAAGCCTGAGGTTCGATGACTTTTACTCTGCCAGGTGCTTTGTATATAATTCTCATTTACAACTCTTTTTTGTTAATATTTTTTAATTGCTCTCTTACTACAGAACTTCCTTTTCACATCTAGAAGTGAAGATGCTGATATGAAACTTATAGATTTTGGTCTCTCTGACTTCATTAGGCCAGGTAACATCCGAGTAACCTACTTATCCTCATTACTTCACCCTTTTCCAATTCCTGGCAAGCTAACCTTTTGATTTTGTAAACGGCCACAAATCTCTCTTGATATCTACTGTCTTGTTTTCTCAGTTTCATGCTATCTTTTCTTTCTTGTGCCTGGTCCTGTGAACTATTATGCCCATTTTGGTGAACCAATTAACTTGGCATGGTTTGGTAGTTTCTAATCATTTTAAACGCATATTTTGCCCAGAAATGTGCTTGCTTATTGAGTCAATGTGATCAGGATTCCTGGAAAGTAAGGCCTGATCAATTAAGTAGTAGATCTGCAACTGGGCTATCAAACCCTGCAAATTTTCAGTGTTGGTCTAGCGGTTAGGTTTTGGGATATTTCAGAGTTTTACTCTTGATCAGTTGAGAAGAGCAGACTTCTAATTGGGGCTCTTTAGTGTGTCTTCTCACTAGAATGGTTATACAATTATCAAGTTGATGGATGGATTTCACTGTCCTCTCTCTTTCAGCCTCATAGATGACAATAACAATGTTTCCAGGGTGTTTATCATTGCTGCAGTTGTAGTATCACTTAGACTATTTTCTGTTCAAAGAATTTTTTATTTTGGCCCTTTTTAAAGCTATGCCATACGCACTGCACAAATCCTGGGATGTGTAATATCCACTTTCTTCTTTTGTGTGTGCAGATGAAAGACTTAATGATATTGTTGGAAGTGCATACTATGTGGCACCTGAAGTCCTCCATAGATCTTATAGTTTGGAAGCAGATATCTGGAGTATTGGTGTTATTTCATACATTTTGTTATGTGGGAGCCGACCATTCTGGGCAAGAACAGAATCTGGAATTTTTAGGGCAGTGCTGAGGGCTGATCCTAACTTTGAAGATTTACCTTGGCCATCTGTCTCACAAGAAGGGAAGGACTTTGTGAAACGGCTCTTAAACAAGGACTACAGAAAAAGAATGACAGCTGCTCAAGCTTTAAGTAAGTTGACTCTTAATTGCTTTCTGAATGTTTCTGGATATTGGTTGTCTTTTCACCTATGCAAGATCAGAACATTCCTGCTTAGCTAGAAGGAATTGCTTCAAATTCTTGTTTTTATTTCTTTTTCATGTACATACTGCCAAAGCACTACTTTCATTAACCGTCCTCTTTGCTTCAATTTTTTGTTTCTAATTCCTTCATGTGTGTGAATTATGAACTAATATTGTTTTTCAAACACAGCGCACCCATGGTTGCGAAGTGAAAGTCATCCTATTCCTCTAGACATATTGATCTATAAGTTGGTCAAATCATATCTCCATGCTTCTCCATTCAAACGTGCGGCACTAAAGGTAACTTTTCATTTTCCTCATTGTTAACTTTGAATACTTTTCTCTTTTCTGGTTTGTTTATAGTTTCATAGGTGAAAGTGGGGAGTGCTGGATTTCTTTTGGATTGAATTTCTAATCCTCTTAGGATATTGTCTATCCAGCGCAATTAAGTTATGCCCCCTTTTCTTCGCTAGATTGCTTTTCTTTGAGAATCTCGATCTTGTAATCACTTTTCTCCGGTTTTGTTTTCCTCCCACCTTCCATATTATGTGTTGTCGAGGCTTTGTAGTAAATCATTATCTTGCAACCCTGTTTTCTTGCTTTGTTTTGCTTCTTTTTAATTCTCTCTATCCCATTGGAGAAGAATTACCCTTGTTGGTCCTACAAGTTTATCTGGAGAAGATGGCATTTTCATGTTGACTCTTGTTACTGCAGGCTCTCTCGAAAGCTTTAACTGAGGATGAATTGGTTTATCTTAGAGCTCAATTTATGCTTCTGGAACCTAACAAAGACGGACGGGTTTCTCTAGAAAACTTCAAGATGGTGAGCACTAGTAATTTGTAAACTTGTTCTGCTCTCTCTCTTGTCGCCTGTTTGTTTAGCATTGCCTGGACTTGTTGATTTCTTAAAAGGATTATAAATGATTGCAGGCTCTTCTACGGAATGCCACTGATGCAATGAAGGAGTCAAGAGTTCCTGATATCCTGAATGCGGTGAGGGTTGAAAGCGTTTGTTTCATACCTCTATTGAAATGATATAGTTTTATAGTATCTCATAACAACATATATAGAATGAAATTTGGTAGTCGCTTTAAGTTATCTAACCTATCTAAGAGGCTTCATGTCGTGTTTTCTAGATGGCGCCTCTTGCTTATAGAAAGATGGACTTGGAAGAGTTTTGTGCAGCGGCAATCAGCACATACCAACTTGAGGCTCTCGAAGGATGGGAGCAGATTGCTTCTACTGCATTTGAGCACTTTGAACAAGAGGGTAACCGAGTGATATCTGTAGAGGAGCTGGCTCGGGTATGTGGGGTTGCTGAATCCATTGTTTATATATTTGGTCATTTTTCTACTATGCGGCTCGCTCTTTGGCTAATTGTTAAATGTATGCCACATTGATGCAGGAACTAAATCTGGGTCATACAGCTCATTCAATTCTCAGGGACTGGATAAGAAGTGATGGGAAACTCAGTTTACTTGGATATACCAAATTTTTGCATGGGGTGACGCTTCGTAGTTCGAATACAAGACACCATTAGTATTTTTCCCCTTTTCACCTTTTTCTCATGATCTTTCCCTTCCATTAATTAGTGTTAACTAATTATAGCAATGGCATATTCATGGCGTTGGAGGTTTTTGAAGGACTCTATTTCAAGTCGAGGGAGGGGAAGATAATTCTTGTACAAATCAAATGAATATAGTGGGTGATTGAGGCAATCCCGAGTTTAGATTTTCAAATGGATGGAAGTATAATTAAAGAAAATTTTGGGATTTCCATGCATTTTGGGCCAAGATATTTTTTTGATACAAGTGGTTGTTGGGGCTGAACCACATATTACTTATAAAGAATTCTCTAACATCTTCCTTGGGTAAAGGGTTGATTTGAAGCGGCTATGATTCCTCCAACTCTCCAGAAGAAGAAAAAAGTCACAAATACGACTCTCCCTTTGAGTTTACTTCTTAATTAACGTCCGATATTACGTGATAGGAGTAGTAGTAGTATTTTTTCACCATCACCAAAGTTTGATCCAACAAACGGACGGTGGTCAGGTTTACTGCTATTGCCACTGCACCACCAAAGACCAATTCTGGAGGATGTCCGTCGATGCATGCTGGCAATTCCTCCCTTTCTTCGGTAGGACCCCTGCAACTGCAATAGCAAAGGGCCTCTCCCAGGAATCCCAACGGTCTTTTTATTCATCATCATCAACCGCCTTCTTCGTGCCGGTTGCTGGATTCCAGCCCATATGCTTATTAAATTTTCCCGCCGTCTCATCTACCGTACGTCATCAGAGAAAATTATACTTCTACTAGAATTACAACATCCAAAACATTTACTTCCCCGTCAAAACAGAACTAGCTCCTCGCCGGCTCCCCAGCCCCACGCCCACCCAAAAAAAAAAAAAAAAAAAAAAAAGAGAACGACTAGTTATCATTGCTATAGAAATCTACTCTCCTCGATTCTTCTCAAAGCCTAAAGCAGGCAACGTCATGGTGGGGTTGGTACTCTTTCTCAATCAATGCCTGGACGCATCGAAACTCCTCCACCTGGCAAATGGTTACGGTGCCCTTCTGCTCAAAACCGCACTCTTCTTCTGCCTCTTTCAACAATTGCGCGAACGAAGGATAGTTGAAGTAGCTAAGAGGAATAACAAATATGTGTTGCTCCTCGCCTTGATGGCCAACCAACGATGGATAAACCGCCCTTGGGTACGGGTTCTACTTCTTGTTGCTGCTTCTTTCTGAGATGATGTTGGTGGTTCAGAAGAAAGACCCTTTTTCCCGGCACCACCCGTTTCTGCAAGGGTTCCCGTGGTATATATAAAAATACCATTCCCTATGCGGACTTGCAGAAAAGGAGGAGGATTGGATATGCTTGAGGTTGAGGGCACTGTTTTCGGTTTTAGGCACTCCTAGTTGATGTGGTTGTTCAAGAAATCTCGCTATCAAAATCATATCCAAAACCAGCACAACCCCGGTGTATATGTATATACGAAAACATCGACGGTCCACATCCTTCCTTCATCATATTGTTATCAATCAGCTTAGCCTTTAAAAGGAATCACATTGTGATTGGGTAGTTTAAACTAGCATGACTGGCACGGGCAAGTGCGTGCTTGGAAGATTGAGGATGGAAATATAGAAATTGCATGGCACTAAGTTTTTTTCATAAAAGAAATTTACCTTTATGCAACATGAATCAAGAAATTAAGAGCTCTTCGTATTCTTTATGCTTCGTGCCCCCCGCCCCTTTCTCATTTCCAAAAAGGACAAACACCCCAAAGGCGTTACTTGACCTTTTCTCTGGATAGTCAACTGGGCTCACTTGTTTGTAGACCACTCCAAATACGCTCTGATGGACTTTCACCGTGAGCTTGAGCCGAAGCCCAAAATCAAATAAAGGATGCAGCGCAGTGGCAGGCTCAAGGCTTTAGGAAGTTCTGGAATTGGTCGGAACGTGACGCGGAGAGTGTCCAATCCAGACAGAGATGTTGACCCAAATACAGTACGTCATCCCACCCTCACAACAGTATAATCAAATTATTGACTCAACCATGTTAATCCTACCACGCGGTATATGGCTGGAGGCTGGAGCTGCATTTGCTCCGGCAGGTGGCCGTCTCCTTCCGGTGTGCCAAAAACACCACCGCAAACACGGCAGTCTCTGTCTAGTCTCTCGGATTCGAAGAGTACTGAGGTCGGAGCTTTGCTATTTGCTCGATTTCCTAGTCTCGTGTATTTTTGTCGCCAAGTCTAACCACCCACCTAACATTAATGTGTACGATACAATCCCAGTGCAAGCCTTTCTTTAATTTGTGTTCTTTACAGCTGGTCGAAATTGTCTTTTTCTCGAAAGAATTTCATCCTTCAGTCATTGGTCAATAACGTCTCCTGCTGATACGATGGTAGCAGTGCCAAAAGTCATACTACACACTATACGTGCTATCCTTTTGTGGCGTTGTCATGCATTTTGCTGCATTTGGTCTTTTTACGCTTTTTAAAATGTTTATTTTTTTATAAATTTTAAAAATTAATTTTTTAAAAATTATATTTATTTATTAATATAATATTTATACTCTGTTTTAAATTTATAAAAAAATAAATTAAATATATAATAAAAATAATTTATTTTATCCGTCATTAATATATATACAAAAAATATTAAAACATCCTTCCGTGTACTAGTCACAAATATGGATGGCTACAATTGTGTAAGCATACAAATGTGAAAACAAGTAGCCGGATAGGTGAGGATCATCAAATGCTACACACAGACACACCCCAATCTCCTAGTGCACATCCCGCAGAAAAGGGAGAAAAGCGTCGTCATTGGTAAACCAAATGCTACATCCACGTCTCTGATGTTCAATCCCCTCACCTGTGAATGGCACATGTGGAGAGTGAAGAGACAGTATGTCTGCCACACACACTCCTGCAGAAAATATACTATTTGGGGACGCCCGTACGGGACAGAGTGCGCTTTTCGTAGAGAGCGTAACCGATGATGAAGACCTACCTACACCTTCAGAGGAGGGCCGAGGAAAATAGGAACTGGGAAAAGGTTAGGACACTCGACAGTAATCACACGTGACTTTTAGATCTAAACACCTAAACTGGAAGGCACCCAGCGCTAGCACAGCCTTTCATTTCCTATATCGCAATGGTGTCGTCCTCCATCCAAGTCTCCAGACCTTTACAGCCCCAACCTCAATAGCCGTAGAAAAGACTCAAGACCACAACTCTAACCTTAACAAAATACTCTATTCTTTTTACAATACATAATACATTTTTTATAAATATTTAAAATATCTCTATTTTAAAATTCTTAATTAGTACTTTAAATTTAAATTTAATATTAAAAATTAATATTTAAAGTAATTAATTAAAATTTTATAATTTTGAAAAGATAAAATTATTTAAATCATTTAAATAGTTAATTTTATACAAAAGCAAATTTAAAAATAAAATTTTTATATAACAATTTTTTTAAAAACAAACAAAATAAAAAATATAATACATATATAAAATATTTTCTATTCATTAATAGTAGTAGTACTTACTTGTACTTGGAAAGGCAAGCTTATTCGAGGTTTATCTGCATAATGCACCTACTTTGTTCTCTCCCAAGTCTCGGAAAACCAAGCTACCTCAGCATTTGGGAGCACGGTGGCAGCCGCAGGGAAGCCGATTTAGTTCAAGTGATCCACGTTTATTTTTTTTGTAATATATAATAATTCATTTATGATTATCTGATCGTGATTCGATAGTTAAAATTCAAGTTTGATTTAAAACAATTATTATCTTAATAATTATTAGAACTTAAATTTTAATTGTTGAATCACAATTAATCAATAATAGTAAATAAGTCCATTATATATACCGCAAAAGACATGTGTAGCAGTGAAACAGCAGGGAAGCAAGTCCGAAGAAAAGTTGGAATAAGTACTACTCCTACTTTGAAATGGGTAAATTAGTATCAGTAGGCTATAGTAGCACTGTTTCCAAGTAATTTAAACCTAAAGGACCAGAAACTCATATCAGATTCAAAACCTCTGTAGAGGGGAAGAAAGAAAAAAAGTCAAAATTGTTTGTAACGTTAATTTCAGGAACTCTTAGATGATAAACAAGATTTGAGTAGACAACGCCGTTCAACAATCAAACCATAGTATCTGCACTCAACCGGTCTGTGTCTCTCGCGAAACCCGACAACAATGATAAAAAGTAGCAAGTAAAAACATCACTTTCATGGAATTGAATCCAGCCTATATGATGGAGAAGTTACTAGTAGTATATGCATTGATCATCCGCGAGACGGAGGCCCTTTCTTTCTGCGGAATATGTTTACGAGAAAGAGATGCATCGTTTCAATAAGAGATAAAGGCCACTGACTGATTGAGATCAAAGCATAAGCAAAACCCCCTCCGCATTCACAAATCCAGCTCAGACGTAACCTGAATAATAAACTTATGCAAGCAACAAGGAGAATTTCGTTGGTAGATGATGAACAGTTGGCATCCAGACGAAAGAGGAATTGCCCCAATATGGTCCCCCAAAACCCTAATACGCGTGCAATTCTAAATCTTGAGGAGCACGGGGGGAAGGAAGTTGAGATCCAGATCCGAATATTGCGGAAACAGACAGATCAGATACTAGAAGTAATCATGCGCAAATCACTAAAATGATAAGCCCAAAAAGGTACTTCACTGACACAGAACACCATCATAACTTGGACGAAAAACCGCAAGAAAAGATAAAGAATGCAGCTATTAGGAAACTTTCTAATAAGGATCCCGGACCTAAGTCAAGATCCTTCATCATTACATCAATTTATCAGAGCATAACTGGCTACCAAAGTTGGTAACTTTCAAAGAGAAAGGGCGACAAAAAAACGTAATACGATACTGCGCACAAATAAAGGAGGATTCTCACCTTTAGATCCAGCAAATAATTAGTCACTGCAAGTTGAAGGAGAGTGGTCATTGGGGGGAATGAAGCCTGGTCCGACGACGCTAGCACATGACCAAATTCACAAAGTCCTCCGTCTGAGCAGCAGATCTCATGTTATTGCCATGGTAGATCTGTATAAAAATGATCCCGAACAAGAGTCCTCGAGCCAGACAACATTCCCCTCAAGAGAGAAGCTCCCTTCACAGTCCGTTTGGTGATCTGCGAGTGGCACAGTTGGTGGATACGAGATAGATATCTCTCTTCCTTTCTGGCCTCACATATCTTTTCTGCATCCCCCAAAACTCTCGCCTTTGTTCAAGGGGCAGAAACTAAAAAGGGAGAAGTGGTAAGTGGTGATGACGGAGAGGATCATGTGCTTTAGGGGTATAAGAAGAGTAAAAGGGGTTGAAGCGTTGAACTCCAACGTAAAAGGACAAAGGACATCGGCAGACCCTGACCCTACCAGCTGGGTTCCAGAAATGACCACGACCCATGCATCCTCTCTCCTCTCTCGTTTTCCTTTCCCCTCTGGCTAAGGTAGTTGTACAGTGCACTTGCCATTGGGTAGTGCACCGCATATGGGCTCAATATACATTCAAGTCACTTACCAATGCCATTACTCTCCATCCCTCTCCCTCTTCTCTCTCTCATGGGCTCAAATCTATCAGCCTAACAAGTTTTTGTCTTTTTCTCTCTTTCCCAGCCATAAAAAGTTTATTCAAAAGTATTCTTCTCATATTGACAAGGAAAAGAGGAAAAAAAAGAACAGTCCAACATACACCGGGTAGAGTTTGGTTGGTAAAACTATTTTCTCGTCTTGTCAAGGCGCTAGGTTATGGTTGGGTTGAGTCAGACAAGAGGAGAGGAAAGAAAATCACTCAGGGCCCGTTTGAATTGAAAGGGAGGAAGGGAAAGGATAGAAGAGTAATGAGAGAGAAAAGAAGGGAGAGGATTGAGCTTGTAATGTTTGAATATCTAATAATAGAGAAAGTATAAATAATTATTAGTTTATATATTTATTTTTATATAAATATAAATATTTAAAATAAAAATAATTTAATTAATTTAAAATTTTTTATTAAAGGTAGTCTCATTTTCTTCGTTCACTCTTTAATAAAAGAGACTAATCTTTTAAAACTAAAATTAATTCATCTATTCCCTTTTTTTTTTCTTTCCTTTCCTTAATAAAAAATTAACTCAACCACTAAAAACTCAATCTTTCTATATGTTCTCTTTTTTTTTCTCTCTTATTTCTATCAATACAAACGGGCCTTAGATGGAAAAGAAAGAAGAAGGAAGGAGAGGAAATGAAGAGAGAAAATTGGGTAGTAATTATCAAGTTTTAGACAGTTGGCTTGATAAAAGGAGACCTAATGGTTGTTTTTATTTGTAATTTTAGGTGAATACTATATGAATATTACTAGGATAGCTATTTTGGTCAGTTGAGACAAAAGTATTATTAGGCTCTTTTTCCTATGTTTCTCTTGACTTTTAAACAGAAAGGAGATCGACTTTTAAACAATAGAGCTAATATTTCCATTCATTCCATCCTTTTAAAAAAAAAAATCAAGCACCTATTTTAATTTCATTCCATTTCCGTCGATCAAAACTGTGCCAAATACTTACGTCATTTTTCATTTTATTTTTATTGGGTTCCCCTACTTTTCTCGTTTATACTCCTTCGATTTTAATGAATAGAATTAAATCTTTAGAATGAAGTTTAAGAATCCATTACAGTCTAAATAATTACAATAGTAGAAAGAAGTTTAAGAATCCGTTACAACTAAAATAACAACAGAAAATTGCTAGTACGGAATCACATTAGGTAGCAAGACAGAGAAGAAGAGGAGGAAGGAGAAAGCATTGACGGATAGAGGTGTAAATAGGTTCTAATGAATCTAATTTTGGATTTGATAAGACTTAATCGGTATCGGGTTCAACTCCGATTACCTAATAGGTTCATAAAGTGTGAGTTTGTACCCATATCTTATTGGATATCAGGCTGGAGTTAGGTCTGAGTATATTTAATTATAATATTTAATATTTAAGATTTATTATTTAAAATTTAAAATTTATCTTATTTAGATTATAATATATGACTGAAAACTTATATATTTGGAAGTATAATACAAAAAATGTATGAGATGATCCGAACTCAGAAGAAGGGGCAAATCATATAGGCCATTTTAAAGCAATGTAAGTAGTCCAAAAATAAGTCTTTTATCTATTTAAAGTAGCATTTATTATTTGTTTCTCAAATTTATTTATTTCTCTATACCTTTTGCTCTATCTCCTTATCTATATATATATTATAGAAATGTAACCCTTTCTTTGTTATGACTTCAAATCTCTCATTCTAATTTTTTAGAGTTTTTATTTTTTTAATTAGTCTTAAAAAATTTGATTGGTTAAGATTATTTTCAATCTATTAGGATAACTTTAAACTACTCATCTTTATCATTTTTATTTATCCAATCTCTTAATTTAAACTAAATTTATTAAAGTTAAATTCTTAACTTATACATTAATTTTAATTTTTAAATTTTGTATATTATATATATATATATAATAAAAATATAACCCTTTCTTTCTTATGGTTACAAATCTCTCATCCTAAATTCTTAACATTTTTATTTTTTAATTATTCTTCAAAAATTTAATTGGTTGTGATCATTTTTAATCTATTAAGATAACTTTAAACTAATTTATATATTTAATTTTAATTTTAAATTATATACAGTAAGTTACTTTATGAAAGTATGAGACTTTAATTACTACTTTAAAATTTTTTTATTAGTTATAATCATTTTCAATATATTAAAATAATTTTAAACTAACTTATATATTAATTTAATTTTGAATTCGTAAAAGTAGGAGACCTTAATTATTGCTTTAAAATTTTTTTGATTAGTTAGAATTATTTTTTAATCTATTAAAATAATTTTAAAGTACATATATATTAACTTGAATTTTAAATTATCTTAATTTCTGAGAGTTTTTACTATTTTAATTAGTATTCAAAATTTTGATTGGTTATGATCATTTTTAATATATTAAAATAATTTAAAAATAATTTATATATTAATTTTAATTTAGAATTCTGTATATTAAATTACTTTATAAAAGTATAAAACTTTAATTATTACTTCAAAATTTTTTGATTGGTTATAATAATTTTCAATCTATTAAAATAATTTTAAACTATTTATAGATAAATTTGAATTTTAAATTATTCTAAATTCTTATAATTTTTTCTTTTTTAATTAATCTTCAAAATTTGATTGGTTATGGTCATTTTCAATCTATTAAAGTAACTTTAAACTAACTTATACATTAATTTCATTTTGGAATTTTGTATATTAAGTTACTTTGTAAAAGTATGAGACTTTAATTACTACTTTAAAATTTTTGATTGGTTAGAAGTATTTTTAATTTATTAAAATAATTTTAAACTACTTATATATTAATTTAAATTTTGAATTATTCTAATTTCTAATAATTTTTATTTTTTTAATTAGTCTTCAAATTTTGATTGCTTAGGATCATTTTCAATTTATTAAAGTAATTTTAAACTAACTTATACATTAATTTTAATTTTAAATTTTGTATATTAAGTTACTTTGTAAAAGTATGAGACTTTAATTATTACTTTAAAATTTTTTATTAGTTAGAACCATTTTCAATCTATTAAAATAATTTTAAAATACTTATATATTAACTTAAATTTTAAATTCTATATTTTTTGATGAAATTGAATTCCGTATATTGAGTTACTTTGTAAAAGTAGTAAACTTTAATTATTAAATTTACTTAAAAAATTTTTAATTGGTTGGGATCATTTTAAACTACTTATATATTAACTCAATTTTGAATTTCATATATTTTTTTTTAAATTAAATTATGTATATTCAGTTTATTTTGTAAAAGTAAAACTTTAAAGATTCGGTAGTTGTCAACCAACATGATTTTTTATATTTATAATTTTTGTTTAATCAAATTTCTTAATTTAAACTAAATTTATTAAATATAAACTTCTAATGTCAATCCATTTATTCTACAAATAGTGCACATCATCATCATTCTCTTTTGCACATTATTTTCTTCTTCTCTTCATATGTATGCTTTTTGATGTTTTTTGTTTGTTTGACATAATTTTTTATTTAATTTTTTTTCGTTTCTTCGATGCTTTATGTGAGAACGATTTTATGAGGATATAACGTAATCTCACGATTTAGCTTATGTTTACAAATTTAAGGCGCTTTGGAGAATCTTACACGTAATATATATTAGCTTCTACGATAGACAAAAATGCACAATAACAAGAGTACAATTTTTGAACCATATTATAGAAAATAATGGATTTGTCTTCTTCATTTTTATCTTTTTTTTTGTAAGAATTTAAACATCGTATACGTAGATGTGGATTGGAACAGGTGATCCGAGGGTCCCCATACAAAGATTTCTTTCCTTTAATCTCCAAGAAAATAACCTAAAATACTTCAATGATAAGAAGAATGTTTTAAATTTGATTACCTCGGGAAATTACTCTGCAGGGATTTTCAAGTCAAAGAAATTAAACTATAGCTTTACAGGATAAGCCAATATGAAAAATGAAAACCTCTTCTTATTCTACGATATCAATCCCATAGTTGTTTTATAATCTATGTAGTTTAAAAGGAAAAATTTGACAAATATAAGTACTCCATTTATTTTCACCAAGTTTGATTCTAATGTCATTGTTTAAGTTTTTTTATAAGTAAACCTATATTACTTCGGATATATTTGTGTTTGGGTTTTTATATCAAATGTAGAGCACGTGAGAACCCCCTGAGAGAACACAAGGGTAAGTTAGTTAGGAGAACACAAGGTTAGAAGGAAGAATTACTAGATTTGATGGTTTTAATTTCTTTGTTTTTTTACAAGGGCACATAAGGTAAAAGTTTTTTTAACTTTTGAGTTAAATAATCCCAATTTTGAAGTGTCCTTATATGTCCATCAAATCATAGTATGTCAAGTTTTTATTTTTATTGTATGATACACTTATCAAATTATCTCGTAAAGAAAAAATAAAAAATATTTAAGAGATTTAAGAGATGATTTCTCTATTTTCTATTAATGCCTTTTTCTCCTCAAACATACTTTATTATTGTTCAACCTCTTAATTGGTTTCGATAAATACAATTAGTTAATACTTTTTTTTTGAAAAAAATTTTTAATTTGAATTCAATTGGTTCCAAGCCTTTGAACTTCATTATTGTTTAACCTCTTAATTGGTTTCAGGGAGATACCATTAGTTTGTACTTTTTTAAAAAAAATTAAAAGTAAAATCCTTAATATGAATTCAATTAGATCCAGAGCCTTTGAATGTGCTTACGATCTGTTTTCTTTGTAAAACTCAACATTTGTTCTTAGTATGTTTCATTTTGAAATACTTCAAATCATA
This sequence comes from Rauvolfia tetraphylla, assembly GCA_030512225.1. Classification (NCBI taxonomy): domain Eukaryota; kingdom Viridiplantae; phylum Streptophyta; class Magnoliopsida; order Gentianales; family Apocynaceae; genus Rauvolfia; species Rauvolfia tetraphylla. Next base: position 12,259,245 of record JAJQKT010000020.1, on the reverse strand, counting down.
ATTTGATAAGATATTAAAAATTGTAAACTATGAAATAGATATGATATTTTACTAAAAAATAATATATATAATTATCTTCATTCCATTTTTGTTTTTCCACATAACTGTCAGTTTCTTTTTTAACTATCTCTATGGTGCTCTACATCTAAATTTTCACATTCAATAAACACCCACTCTTTTTTTTCTTTTTTTTTAAATAAGAATCAGTAATCCCCTTTTTGTGATTAAATTATGAGCCATGCATGTTTATGCTTTGAATATGTGGACTATAATAGTTGGGTAAGATAGCAAACATTCCAACCAAAATTCACTTCACTATAAAATCAATACAAGTACGATCTATTAAAATTCTACCAAAAAAAGTTCCATATGCGATAACGCACTTTATAAAAGAGCGATGATACTTTTGGAGGACAATTGCTACTTATTTCTATTGTTACCCACGATCACTCCTAAGTAGATTTTTTTTTTCATTAAACACATAAATTTGTTTCATAGTTTATTAGCTATGTAATTAAAAATAAAAGTTTTATTAAATTTATAATATAATTAGTTGTTAATTTTTTTATTAAATATATTTTAATAATTATAATTAAAAATAAAAATTTTAATATCCGTGCATAGCACGGGTTTTTAGGCTAGTATATATATATATATAGATAACGTCTGATATTTTAAAGTGATAAATATTTTTAAAAATTTTGAGAAATTAGACCGTTGATGAAATACAGAGGTGATGTCTTTGCCAAAAACCATGGTCTGGGCAGAATTCCAAAATCTTCCCCACAGAACATTAATGTGCCAACTCCAACAGCAGGATAAAGTTCAAAATATATTTTTCCTCAAAAAAAAAAGTTCAAAATATAAAATGAAAATTAACTGTAGGGCGCAGGCCTCCTAATCTAATACTAGGATTTCGTTTTCTATTTAATACCTCTTATATTTAAAAAAATAAAAAATAATTGCGGTAAACAACAGAACCGAACTAGTACCCCTTCTTTGAATCCACTACAAATCAAAGTGTTCTGACCCGTTTACCCACGGGCCCCCTCCTTTCAAATAAAGCCTCGAAATATACTCTCTTCCGCCCATCTGGGCCTTCTTCGGGGCTTAGAGGGAGAGGGATGAACGATCTCTCTAATGCAGGCTTCAGCAGAGACCAGAACCACTGTCTTAGCTGCTGCAAACCCATACCGACACTGGCACTGTACGTGCTGTTAATACTGTTCTTAATCGGTCTCGGGGTCTCCATTTTCATCCTCATCGTGGTGCATAACGCCGTCTTGCTTCTTCTTCTTCTCTGTTTCTCCGCTCTGGTCGCCGCATTTCTGCTCTGGAACTCTTTCCAGCATGCAAGAAACGGCGCTCTTCTATTCTACCTCACTTCTTTCCCCGATTCTGACCTCAGCCTCGCCCGTCCCGGCCAGCTCGTCAAAGTCACTGGGGTTTGTTTTTTCTTTCTTTTTTTTTCCTTTTTAGTTAAAGATTTTGAGAAGAGGAAAACCACCATTGATTACAATTCTGCCGCATTTTGCATGTTCCCCTTCTTGTTTCCCTTTGAAGGATAATTGAAAAAGAAATATCCAAAAGAAAATAAGCAATAGGGAACTAAAAGGTGGTCTTTTGAACCCATATAATTATGCGAGTTTTCTAAAGGCATAATTCCTGCGGATTTAAGATACTTAGCTGATTTTTCTGCTGATTGTCTTACCTTTCTAATAGAGCTATTCCAAATCAAAGTCCCCTTTTCCATGTCATATACTGCTGTATTTATTCTGCAAAAAGGAATTTGATTAGTCCCAACTTTATTATGGATGATTTCAGATTGTATCCTGCGGGAATGTTTCTCTGGAATCTTCATATGAGAAGGTCAACCAATGTATTTATACGTCGACTTTGCTGCATGAATTTGGACAACTAGGTTTGAAGCCTGCAGATGTTAGACTATCATGCTTCCAGTGGAGACTAGCATATTCAGAGGTAGTTTTTCTTTATTTTAATATCTGCCACTTGGCAAGTAACAAGAAAATAATTTTTTTCAAAAAGAAATCTACTTTTCATTTTTGTTTAGTCCTTGCCCTCATGGTAAGGATGGAAATTATACTGATTCTACATTGCAGGTGAGAGTGCCATTGACGAATTCATGGCATTTTCTTTTCCCTGTGACTGATACAACAGTCGCTTCTAGTCAACTATTATAATTTTGCCATTTCTAATTAAGAATATTATACTGCATTATTTTCCCCTTGCCATGAGCATTACTTCATGTAGCGGGTCTGGTTATTTACTCTTGATTGTGTACTTCTAATTTAACTGCCTTGTGCTTAAAATTTTTCTTTTTCCACTTAAGAACATTATATGCATTGTTTTCCCTTGCCGTGAGCATTCTCTCGTATAGTTGGTCTACTTATTACTCTTGACTCTCTCAGTTCTGTAAATTCAGTTCAACTGTTTCATGGCATTTAAGTTGGTCCTCTTTCCGATATCTAGCATTGTTCAAGTCAATTATCTTGAATCTTCATATAATACTGCCCTGTTTTTTCCAGGCTGTGACCTGCAAATACCATGATAGTAGATGATTCTTGAAATGGAAACTGAATATTATTATAGTTCTTTCTACAAATGACCCTGACTAGGCTGGGCTACAATTACAGGGAAGATTCAACTTGATTCTAGCTTCTAACTCGGATCAAATTGGCATAAAGTCAATCATTTTATAGTGGATCTAGCAGTTATTTCTCACTGAATTTGTAATTTCAGCTTTTATCGTAGTGCCTATCTGCTGCTAAGTGTTGTGAGAATGCAGGCATCAAATTGAAACATTAATTCATAGATGTGGATGATGGGGTTGCCAACTAATTTTAAGCGTGCATAATTGAGAAAAATACTTGCGATCGGACTTATTACAATGACCTTTTCAGATCCTTTTACAGATATAGCCCATTATAGGAAATTTAAAATGACACTTTCATATGCTGTGAACCTTGTTCTGGCTATTTGTCTCTGTAATCTGACTATTCATTTTATTTAGCATTCATAGATGGACAATGCTACTATCATATCATTCCGTCACCCCTCTCTGTTGGTCATTTTATGAATAATGTAAAAGTCATTTCACAGGATTGTCAGACTAGATTTGATAGCCTGAGTTTGCCTCTGTTTTGTATACATATTGCCGCAAAATGATTCTAATTACTCCTGATATACCTACAGCTTTTCTGCACACACATACACAAAAGGAAAAGAATGTAATTGAGAATAACTATTAACCTATATTGGAGATCTTAAATCTTATGCACTGCTTACATCATTATTTATATTATTCATGCAAATTTCATGGATAGACTGCAAATTTATCCTAGCAATTGATATATCCACATCTTTGATTCATTATCTAATCTTCACTGCCGAGGATGCATTTCCTATCTGATCTGAGTGGCTTGAGCACAATTTCCATGTGCTGGGACTGGAAATTTTTTGTGGTAGTACTCAACTTCTTGTCGTGAAGCTAAGCTGTATAGTAATGCATTCATCTCTATGCAGAGATTTTCAACTGACTTCTACATCACCGATAGAAAATCTGGCATGAGAGTTCATGTCAATGCTGGTTCTAACACTAAAGTCTTTCCCTTGGTGATTGAGAGTAGACTAATTGAAACAACCAGAGAATGCACAGTTCTATCTTCTCACTTGCAGAATTGGCTAAGGGAGAGAAACCTTTCAGTTGAAGCCCGTCCATTGCGATTGGAAGAAGGGTAACATTCCTCGACTTAAATCATTGGCTGGATATATTCTAGCATATAAAGCTTCCACTTGCTTGCTATTGCAGATACATAAAGGCAGGCTGCGCTCTAAGTGTTATTGGAATGTTGAGAAAACAGAATGACATGCTGGTGATTGTGCAGCCACAGGAAATGATTTCAACAGGATGTATGTGGCAAAAGCTTTTGCTTCCTTCAGATTATGATGGCCTGATCCTTGGGCCTCCCAAGATTCCAGACGCAGGGATGCACTCGACTACATTGCAAAGGCTAGACTAGGAAGGGATGACATGGGAGAAAAATATTTGTAGCTGAGGTTCAAACTTAAAGAACGATTAATTGGATGTTCTAATGATTTCCTCTGACTCTTTACGTTTTTTGAGTTTTGATCTAGCTTTTTCCATCCATTTGTGTAGCTATTTCGGCGGAGGATGGCATTTTGACATACGGCTAGGGAAAGAGTTGCAGGAACACACCCTATCCGGTGTTGCTAGTAACCACTCCATTGTCTTACCTATAGTACGTCTTTGTGTCAAGGAATTTGACCCCAAGTGATACGAAGGGCCCAAATCATAGGCAGGAAGGTTCTGGGACGACCTGCCGGGCAACAACATAGTGTTCTCGAAACTTGAAATGTGAGTTTTTAAGGTCACATATTGTGAACTTGAAATTTTAGGCCAACTTGGATTGACGTTCTATTCAAAAATTTTTTCTTTTTTTTTTTACTTTTTTATTTTAAATCTCACTTTTTTTTTTTACAAATAATTTATTTTTACAATTCTCAATATAACTTAACTCAAATAAAAAAAAACAGAACTCATAACTTCCTATGGATGACAATCACTACTCATAACTCTCTATGGATGACAATCACTCTTTCTCCAAGGTTCACATGAGAAATTGCAACCCCTGGTGTTGACAATATATTTTTAGCAGCACGTGTTGAATAGATCTTAATTATTAAATTTTAATTTAACAGTTAAATTAATATATTTTGAATATTTTTATTTTATAGTTAAATAACTATTAATAAATAATTATTTATTTATTTATTATAAATTAAATATTTATTTTATTTATAATAAATAATTATTTAAATTTAAATAACTATTCACTAATATTTGAAAATAGAAAGTTCGAATAAATTGATTTTGTCTCGCCTCGCAATATTCTCGTGCCATAATTTAGCGAGTGTTTAAATTATATTTTCTTTACAAATAATTTATTTTTTTTAAAAAAATTAAATTAAAATATAATTTAAATACACTAACTCTGCCGCCAGCCCTGAGGGTAACATTGGGAGACCAGCCCTGACGGTAACATTGGCAATGCAACATGAGTTTTATGGAGCTTAACTTGAATAACATTTGATTTCATCAAACTCAAAATTTAAATGTAAAATTCATATTAATTCTTATAAATAATTTAATTTTTATAAAAATTAAAAATAAAAATCTCCAAATTAAACTCTATCTAATTCTACTAAAACTATATATAAAAATTAAAAATAAAAAACTCTAAATTAAACTCTATCCAATTCTACTAAAACTATATTGCGCTAATTCTTGATGCTTAAGCTCTACTGGAGAATTCAATGCCAGCACAACTGCAGAAAGGAATAGTACTATTTTTATTTCTTTTAATTCCTCATCTCCCATTCGAGAGGGTAATTTATCTTCAATACTTCATATGAAAATTATCTCAGCTGCAACTGACAGCAATCTATTAATCCAAATAAAAAATCCAACATACACATAACAGAAGAAGATTAAGTGACCCATAACAATGGCTGAATTATAACTATTATAAGCCGGCACTGTTGTCCAACATCAACAACTGTTTTCTTTAGCCAATTCAAACTGTAACAGCGGAAAGCAGTTGGACTTAAGATAAGCTACAAAATGCAAAATAACAAGCAGCCAACAGCTGTCTACTTGATCTTCTTCTTCGGCCTCAACTGCAAATTCAATGACAATTGTAAGTGAAAGAGAATATCAAACCTTAATAGAACATTATGTCCCATCAAATAAACCCAGAGAAAAAGGATGTCGACATCATATATACCTGGTTGCTATGCCCACACTTCTTCTTCCGACAGTTAACAGCACGAGGATGCAACCTAGCATAGCACCTAGAGAAGGAGTAGATCAACAAGTTCAGACTTATTTGTCTACTTAAGTAAATTACAAAAATACATGATATAGGTATCAACTCTCCTTGATGATGAATTAAAAAAAAAAAAGGAAAGCAGCCTCACAAAGCACACCCAAGTGGGGTTCAAGGGTTCACAACATAAATACTACCGAACAGTAGAAGACAACAGATGGTGACACAAAAATAGATTTCAATCTAGATTCTATTAGAGAACATCAGAAGTTCCATGTACTTTAAATATTGAAAATCAACCATGTTGACATTGTAGATCGGGTACTGCAAAATAAGAGAAGCGAAGTATCTTCAATTAGGCAGCATATTTTTTCTACGTATAGTCTAATTTAAAAATATTTTATCCTCCAAGAATGAAATTCTGTGATAATGAAAATGAAGGATTGGGAGATCTAATTGCCACAAACAAGATTCGTGATCTAATAATCCTATTCCAGAAAAGTTAAAGCTTCATATCAGTAAATGGTCTGTTTATTAGCATTATAACTATCTTCTCAAATTCATTTTACATACGTTAGCCAAATAACATTATCAAAAGTTTGAAGTTCTTTTGGGCTTTGCTAATGGCTTCTAGAGGCATTCATTTTACATACATGCAGCAGCAGTTACGCATTAACTAGGAACACAGAAGCAGATGAGAAAGCTATGGAAGGCATGCTACGAACATAAAGACTCCTAAGGTGACTAGAATCGGCTGGTCTAAACCAACACTACCTTTCACACTAAAGCCATCGGATAAGACTCTAATTAACTAGTTTACAAGAATATCATACTGCTGCTTTTGCTAGATATCCAAATTGTTCTACCACATCATACTAGAGGTGTTCGAAGATAATATAAATCATCCAGCTATCATCGATTACAAAGCAGAGAAAATAGAGAAATTTGATCTTTAAAAAAATTTTAAAAAATGGAGAGTTAAAAACTTACTTGCGACAAATCATTTTATCTTGATTGTATTTCCTTGCCAATGCCATCAACGATGGCTCAATAATCCCTCCGCGCAGCCTCAGAACCAAATGAAGAGTGGACTCTGCACACATTTCAAAGTAGCAAAATAACACGGGACACTCAAATTCAGCGCAAAAATGACAACCACAATAGAGTCGGCAGAGTACCTTTCTGGATGTTGTAATCAGCCAGCGTACGCCCATCCTCTAGCTGTTTTCCGGCAAAAATTAACCTCTGCTGGTCCGGTGGAATACCTGAACATAAAACGAAAGATTATTTACGAAGCAGAAATTTAAAAATAGACAAAAATACTAAATTAAAGAATTCATGAGAGAGAGCAAATGAAGGATACCTTCTTTGTCTTGAATCTTTGCCTTGACATTGTCGATGGTATCAGAGGATTCAACCTCTAGGGTTATGGTCTTTCCGGTGAGGGTTTTGACGAAGATCTGCATTTTTCTCAGCCAACGGTCTTCCCAGCGCCCACTCTGTTGATGAATTCGGTTCCGCAATGAATTTATATGCTCGTGCAAAACCTTAGGGTTTTAACACGGTAGTGGGCTTAGTGTCTCGAATCACGGCCTATGATTTTTTGGGAATGTGAATCAAGGCCTTTCAGCATAGCCTGTAAAAACCTTGAGCAGCCAGTTGGGGAACTGGTTGGCTGGACCTCTCGAAAACCCATTAGTCCGGAACGGCCCAGGCCGAAGACCCCTTAGTCACAGCGTCATATCTTATCTTAAGCATTGGTTCCAGTGTTGTTTTTTTTTTTTTTTTGCGCTAAATATAACCAACTTCTTCTGAGAAGATGTTCTTGAGACGAGGTTTTGCGATGATTTTCCTCTTAGTAAAAGAAGAAAACGATCCGAGTCCCAGAAGATAGGCATGCGTGCATGGGAAGTTACAAAAAGATTAAGAAACGATGGTAGAAGAATATATTTAGGGTAAAATTAGATAAAATTTTAATTTTAATTTTTTATTTTAAAATTTATAAAAATTAAATTACTTTTCAAAAAATATAAATTTATATTAAATTTCACTATCCAACATAATTCAAAAATACCCTTACATTACCTTAGACGATTAGATGTCAGATGAGTTGACAAGAGAGATGCCTACTTTTTTACTCATCAAAAAAAAAAAAAACAAAGAGATGCCTACTTTTTTTATTTACCCGGAGGAAAAAAAAAGAAGAAGAAGAGGTGCCGACTCGATTTAGTTCCGGCAGCACGTCCAGGACTAAATCTGATGTAACGGATCAAATTTCATGAACTTCTTATATTTATTTTTTTAAAAAAATTTTAAAATTTTTTGTAATCGTTAGATCAGATTTCGAATCTGATCCAACGATTAAAAATCGAGTTGCAAAAAACACGTTCCCGAATTGGTGCCGACTTCGACCTTTTTCTTGTACATTGACAAAGTGGTTTTCTCTTGGCTTCGGTGGACCCCAAAAGTTATCGTAATCTAACCAAACTATGGCTGGATTTGAAGTGTTGTTGTCTAGTACTATTTTAAAAAGAATAATTTTTAAAATTAATCAAAAGATAAATATTTTTTTTTAAAAAAAAGGACTGTCAAAAGGGCCTATGTATCAAATAACGCACTTATATGAATTTATGTAAAAATCCATTTTTGACGGCGGAGGGCATCAATTGGATGTATGATGAGGGAAAAGATCGCCTACCATTCCATCAGCATGACATGACTCATCACCATCAATCTTGTTTAACCAATTAAAAGGCTACTCCCAGTATTTAATTTGCAAAAGCTATCCGTCCTCCACTCGCCTTTAATCTTTAAACATGACAGAATCTGCACACACTTGTTAGTGTTTATTCCCTTTGTCTCAAATGCTCTTGGGTTAACAAAATCAAATTACCTCTTCGTTTCTTCTCCTATACATACATACATTATTAATTGCTGATAATGCGCAAGATATAAAAATGACGGCATATTCTCTGCGGTCTAAAAATCTAAAGAATTTGCCATATTTTCCAGTAGGGCAGAAGCAAGTGCGTATTTTTAATATCGTCATTTCCCAAAGAGGAAATATTTTTTATGTAACAGTCTCCGGATCGAGTTTATAACATCTGCGTCCGCGTACAAATGTGTCGTCTTCTTCAACTATTTTAGTCAAAGAACTAGTGGAAAATAAAGGTCTGTCAATGGCGTACTGACTTTTGCATGGCTCGATCCATCCGGAAACCCTGAAAAGCGGTGGGTGGCATAGAGGACTACGTAAGACAACCCGAACATGTTCTTCTGAACAATAATTCATTCAAGATTCATGCTTTGAAAGTCAAGAATTCCGAAGCCTTTAGGCCTTCCCCCTCCACCATCCATACCCACGACCGATGATCAGAAACCAAATCTAATCTGATTACGGCATCGAATCCAATCATCTTTATAAAACAAGTGGGTTAGGCGACGGCATGTTTCTGTATGCTTTAGCAAAGTCCTATATTCTCGTGTGTCTTCTCTTGGTAAGATAAAAGTTTTCTTTCTCTCACCGGTTATGTTGTACTGCCGAGCTAGTAGCAGTATTTTGTTTATTTAGTCAATTGTTAGACACCACCAACTCTCACGCTGATGTTTGGTGCGCACGCCGGCTGTGTTTAATTACTTGTGCTTTCGCGAGCAAGGGGCGGATAAGACAAGTCAGAGTAGGTACACTAACCGCGGCAAATTGCCGGGAAACATCGAATACCACACTGGTACCGTTGTGTGTCTATCAGTAAGATCAGAAGCATCCGTTAATCCATAATTTTCCTTTTTGCGCCTATATTCTATTGTCTAACCTACAAACGGAGTAACAAAGCAAGGCGTACCGAACCACGTGCTGTTTCGCGGCTCCTAGTGTCCGACCCATCATCTTCATTGTTTTAGGAGGTCCGATATACTTACATTTAGAAGATCACCCAGACAAGGAAGATTTCACGAACATGCACGATGGACCACGGATTTCCCAGGAAGGTCCAGCCGGATCTATAAAAGATTCGCACCTGTACATTTAACTTTCCAGTTGAAGACCACTGGGTCTACGTTGTATGAATTTCTGTTGGATTGTTCCCTGCCGTACACTACAGCAAAACAAGTAACGCTTTTATTTGGAGCCGTGTCTCTTAGAATGACGAGTTTCTCCGAAGCACCCACAAACTTCTTCAGGACGTAACAAGAAGAACGGTGGCTTTAGATAGGTACCGAGGGAGGTTTTATTTAAAAATTTACTCTTTCCGTCTATTTTAATATATAAAGCTTCTTTATCTTTTTATATATTCTAAGAAAAAAATAAAAAGTATTTTTATTATTTTTTAATTAATTTTATTAATATAATAAAAATTTATAAAATTAGATAAAAATTATTTAAAAATAATCTTTAAAATTTATAAAATATCAAATAAATTTTAAAAAATAATTTTTAAAATTTATAAAAAGTTAAATATTTTTTATAAAATAAAAAAATTTATATTTTGAAAGGAAAGAAATACTATTTTGAATATGCAAAACTTCAGAGATTTTGAAAAAAAAAAAAGATATTATGTATTTCAAATTTAAAATTTTATATTAACTTAATCGGATATTTTCCAAATATACTTTTATCTATTACCCTTCTCTCGACGATCGACAAACATATGTGCAATATATGTATGTGATTTTTTCATTATCCACGCGTCAACTTAGAATATGTTTTGAAAAAGGAAAAATAATAAAGAATAGCTATTGAGTATTGTATGACCTACCAAAAATCTTTCTTCCACAAGTTTATGGCTGCATCGAGCTTGCTTGATTACCAAGAAGCTTACCCCAAACACTCGTCTTTCTCTTTCTGTCCGCGTCAGACCCAACTATTGGTGGGTTTTCTCTTTTTATTTTCTTTTTCCTTTCTGTGTGTGACTGTAATATAATTAAAGACTCTGCATCAAGTAAACCTTTAGGCTTTTAAGCCGAAGCTAATTAGCTCCGATGATGACGGAATCGCATCTATAGGGTCAAAAACATGGGACAGTGAGTCATTTGTCTATGGTATATAAAAATCTTGACCCTTTATTATTTTAATCAGCTAAATTCTAAACATTATGATCAAAGTGCTAATGAACGGAAGCTTCTCCCACGGCCAATCAATTGACTTGTTTTTCGTTATTCTAATTTTATTTTTTCTGAACAAAATCTATTTTTATTTTTATTTTTATTTGAGCCCAGAACGCAAGATATTGTATACGACCCCTCTAATCACCTTTCATATCAGCAATCATTGCCAAACTAAAATAATGAACCTTCAGCCTCGTATTTGAGAAAGTCCACAGACTCATTCTCAGTTTTTAAAATTATTAGGATACAATCCTACTACTCAAATTTAGAATAAGGAATTGTCAGACCAATCACGTAATTGTAAGCTGCCCATGCATGATAAGTAATAATATTCTTGAGGGAGGAGAAGAGCGGGGGAGTCACTGGACATGTTTTTGATGACATAAAGAAAAAGAACCCCTCTGGTGTGTTTATAGCAAGATATCAATACATGTAAGCAACGAAGAACCGTTTCCACTATTCAATTATCCTCTTCTTTGATACTAATAAATCGCCGGATGCAGCTCATACAAAGAAAAAGGAAGGAAAAGTGGACCCAGGGAAATGCTTGAAATTAATATACCGAATTTGGGAGTGTCGTCCATTCAGGGCATCGTTTCTATTCGGCGGCGGAATCGCAAGTCGTATGTAGGATAGCAACAAAAAACTGTAGGTGACTCGACGACTGAGGGAGATGTATAAATCACAATACGACGGAGTATAGGATTATACATTAACCAGAACTGAATGTGTGGATAGATTCAGCTCTTTCCCTGTTCACGCCTTTATGTGTTCTTTCGTTCATGCATGCTCCTGTGATTCGCCAATCAACGTGACCACATTGCCCCGTCCACAAGCGAGCGAGCCCCTCACCTAACAAGGGCGGAATAGTAGATTCACACAGTACAATATGCCAACAGAGAGTAGGGACGCGTGTGCATAAGCATCGTTAGAGGACCAAGAATGAGAGCTTGGTCATCGTTGAAGTCTCTTCTCTAGTCGCACGCAAGCGACATTTGGCCGTGCAGTCCGGCAGCAGGCGGGCTCGTTCTAGTTAGGCTCGAGGCCGCATCTACAAGTAATCACGAGAAGAGGACTAAAGACAGTGTATCGGAGTGAGTGAGCGAGCATGGGAGGCAGGTGCACCCTACCCTGATGAACCGACAACGTCACGCCAGAATCTCACACGTGCCGCCACGTCCTCCATAAACTCCCAGCTCCTTACTACTGCTAGTACTGTTCCGTCTTCATCATCCAACTGCTCAACTTAATTACGCGCTGTCACTGCACTGAATTTATGTTCTTTGTCCGTTCTAATATGTGCTGCTGAGGGCATGTGAATTGACCTGGCCATACTTTCTTAATTATGTGTCAATTTCCAAAATTTTATGTATAATTTGTAAAGTGAAAAACTACAAAATAAAGTGTTTGGTGGAGTAGAAAAACTAATGCTGGATACTTTCTTAACTTTACAAAATGACAAATAATTAGCCACAAGAAAGAAATAAATTGATAAAAGCTATCAAAATGAAGTTTTCACGTATCAGTTTTCTTACTATTTTTTTAAATATATAAAATTAACTAATAACCAACAACCTCGAAACAAACCTTAAAAAAAAAAAGGACAAAGTTAAAAGTTAGGAATTATCATGAAATATTGGAAACTCTCCACTCAAAACTAAATACCTACATCCTTATTTTAGGATATCATAGCAGCGATTTAGTTATTGGGTGAAATTGTGACCTTAAAAAAAATAAAATAAAAAGATAAGTTTGTTTTAGTGTGCTTACAAATTCGACAATCATTCAAGTAATAAAAATTTGCATAATCATAGGATCATAATCCTTATGTACATAAAATAATCTAACAAGACACATAAAATGAGTTGAACTCGTGTGTGAATCGCTAGTACACACGCCACATGACAAACAGACCCCACACCTCCTGAGCTCAGGAATCTTGACCACCCCGACAACAACTATTCGCCACTCTAAAAATGCCACTACTCTCCGATACAATCTGCAACGGTTTATGTCATCACTGAGTACTCCCTCTAGTCATTTTTAATTATAACAGATGGATTAGGATCCTCTCTAATAATATTAATAAAATTATCATACTTTATCTCTCTATATTTAAATATTTATATTTTTTAAAAAATTTTTTTAAATAGAAATAGAAAAAGAATAATAAAAACTTTATATATTTTTTTTGAGAGTGTCAACGAATTAATATAATAGTTCAATCTACAACTTTACTTACAGGTTTACGTTTAAATATTAATAAAAATATATAAGAAACAAACAGTAAATAAATCTTATTAATAATAAAAAATATAATAAAATTTTATTATTTATTTTTTTAAATAATAAATAATATTTATATTTTCTATATTAAATTATCTTCTTTAATAATAAATAATGGACATTCCCAACTCTATCAATTTCAAAACAACACTTCTATTTTTACGTTGATTTAAAAATAAAATATTTTTTCTTTTGTTTTTTTAATAACTAAGGATAAACCTAGAACTAAATTGTAAAAACATTTTTAAAATAAAAAACTCGACAAGTGGAAATAACCGAGAGAATGATTGTTTTTTACAAATAAAACAGAGCGGAGGTCCTAACCCTTAAAAAATCACGCTACCACCGGAGGAGAGCAGAGAGAGAGAGATCACGCAATGTAAGGCAACTAGATCGTGCTTCCCGCGGCCCCACGGCTTTCTGGGCTAGTTCATTCCGCTTCCGTCATGCGATCGTGGCGACTCTGTTTTATAAAATTTCTGCTAAATTTCCCACCTTCATCGCTTTAATTCGCCACTACACGTGTACTTATAATTATTTGAAGCTGTACACGCAGGTTTTAAATTCTAAAATTACATTAATAATTTTAAATATATAATTTATATATTTTTTAAAATAATTTAATTTTTATAAAATTCAACACAAAATTAAATTATATATAATTTTACTAATAATTTCATTCTAACTTTTAATCCGGTCCCACTCTCCCAGTTAATATACCGCTACTACTAGTCTTAACAGTTGGATACACTTGCTGCCACTCCTATATAAACCAAACAAGCAAATGGCCGCTCCGTCCTTGGCCCAAAACAGAAATATAGCTTCGAGTTCAGCATTTGCGTGTCTAATCTCGGGCAGCAGCAATGAGAACAGACATAGAAAGCCTCTTGGTTTTCGCTCTTGCTTCAAAATGCAAATCTTTCACTTCCATAAACACCATATATTTCGCCTTGCTTCTTCTTCTCGTCTATCTTGTCATCCACTTAATTTACTGGCTCCATCCTGGTGGTCCAGCCTGGGGTAGGCGTAGATGGAGAGTATATGCCAACTGTCAGGCTATCCCAGGCCCAAAAGGGCTTCCCGTACTGGGAAGCATGAAGCTCATGTCTGGTCTGGCACACCACAAAATTGCAGCCGCGGCTGCAGCTTGCCAAGCCAAGCGTCTGATGGCCTTTAGCCTTGGCGAGACGAGGGCCGTCGTGACGTGCAATCCAGACGTAGCAAAAGAGATCTTGAACAGTTCAGACTTTGCTGATCGTCCGGTGAAAGAATCGGCCTACAGGCTCATGTTCAACCGAGCCATTGGGTTTGCACCCTATGGAGTATACTGGAGAACCCTCCGAAAAATAGCAGCCGCGCACCTTTTCTGTCCGAAGCAAATTAAAGCTTCGGAGGCACTAAGGGCAGAAATTTCTGAACAGATGGTAGCAGTGTTCCGCGCACGCTTAGGCGACAACATCCGCGTAAGGGATGCACTGAAGCTGGCTTCTCTCAACAACATGATGTGCTCCGTGTTCGGAAGAAAGTACAGGCTCGACTGCCATAGCCAGGAAAGGGATGAGCTAAGGATGCTGGTAGAGGAAGGCTACCACCTATTAGGGATAGTGAACTGGTCCGATCACCTTTCGTGGTTGGCAGACTTTGACTTTCAAAAAGTTCGTTTCAGGTGCTCTCAGCTGGTGCCCAAAGTAAACCGCTTCGTGCGTCGGATCATGGACGAACATAAGGCTCAAGGCAGCGATTTTCACCGCGACTTCGTAGATGTTTTGCTCAATCTGCAAGGAACCGATAAATTATCGGACTCTGACATGATCGCGGTACTGTGGGTAAGCAAAACCGTCAACCGATCTTATTTTAGCCATCTATATAACGGAGTGGAAATATGAAGGAATAGTTAACTGCATATTGCATTAACTAAGGGACGCCTACAATCATACTATTAACAATATTTAAATTTTAAAATTTTATAAAAATAAATTATTCATATAGAAGAATTTGCATTGAACGAAAGTCAATTTACTTTATGTAAGTACCACCCTGGTCAAACCTACAATAAATGAAAACTTAATGTCGTCATTTGTAATATCTTTTGTTGGATTAGAAGTGGATAGACGTGTTTTAGATTCTTGTTTTTCAAAGCATTTGTTATTGTGGATTTTGGAAAATCAAGCATTTTGATTATTGAGACGTGGTTTTAGGAAATGATATTCAGAGGTACCGATACGGTAGCGGCTCTGATAGAGTGGATACTCGCCAGGGCGGTTCTTCATCCGGATGTTCAATCCAAGATGCAAAATGAGCTGGACAGGGTCGTAGGAAGCTCACGTGCAGTTACCGAGTCGGACATGACGGAGATGACATATCTACCGGCTGTAGTGAAGGAGGTACTGAGGTTGCACCCTCCTGGCCCGCTTCTCTCTTGGGCCAGAATGTCAATAACGGACACGACCGTTGATGGTTATCACCTGCCAAGTGGGACCACCGCTATGGTGAACATGTGGGCCATCACCCGGGACCCGGAGGTCTGGCAGGACCCGCTGTCTTTTAAGCCCGAGAGGTTCATCAGCCACCCAGAGAAAACCGACTTATTCTCGGTCTCCGGGTCCGACCTGAGGTTGGCACCGTTTGGGTCCGGCAGGCGAACCTGCCCGGGGAAGACCTTGGGCTTGACCACCGTCACCTTTTGGGTGGCTTCGCTGTTGCACGAGTTCGAGTTTCTCAGGGCAGGCGGTGAGACGGGGGGAGAGGTGGATTTGTCAGAGGTTCTGAGGCTATCTTGCGAAATGGCCAACCCTCTGGTGGTCGTGCTGCGCCCCAGGCGCGGTGGATCCGATAACTAGGAAAAGGAAGGGAAAAAACAGAACTTTTTACCTATAAATGTCTAGTATTTTGTCTTTCTCTTCCCCGTATTTGATTGTGATACTCGTTCTGTCAGCGTCTGCTTTTTCACAAACTAAACTGTACATAGATTGTGAGAGTAAAATCCACATCAAAATTACAGTGCAAAGGCCCAAGTCGCACTGTTTATCTTTGTCTTTGTACAAAAGTGTGATGCTGTAAAAATTTTAGTCAATCTTATTATTAAAATTTGAGTATGATCACTGAAATACATTTTTTGTGTACTATCTTTGATACTTATTACTCCAACCGTTCATTTCTCTATATTGATCACTAGCATAAAAGTCCGGAATTCTTTTCAATATATATCTAAAAAAATTTAGGAGAAGAAATCAAAGAAGGAAAAGACAAAATCAATAGTAGAAGAGGCAATTATAGGTTTAATTTTTTTATTTTTTATTACATGTAATATATGAAAAGAAAAAATAATAACGATATCTTTTTATGACTTTTTACAATAGCAATTTCTTGAAATCAAAATATGAACTTTATACAGTTTCAAAAAAATATTGATATAAATCATATAAATGGAAGTGTCAACTAAAAATATTATTTATCAACAATCTTGAGAGTAAAATAAGGAAAAGAAAAATAATAGATATTGGATCCATAGAAGGAAAACAATGAAGAGACTACATGTGTTACTCCAAAAAACTAACTCAAAGAGATCTAGAAATGACTAAAAGAAAAACAATGAGTAAAATTAGAAAAATAGGTAGAAATGAAGAAAAATTATAAATTAATAATTCTAAAGGTGAAGCAAATGAATAAACTTAAAAAAAAAACAAATGAAGAAGATGTCAATTAAAGAATAACCATTGTAGTGGTTTGGATATAGTAACCATCTTTTTTCATTTTAATTTACTCTTCAAAAAATTAACCAATCCACTGCCTTGAAAATAGAAAGTACTAAATTTAAAATTGAGGCTTAAACTGGCCAATATAAAGGAGCAAATTAGGCCACAAATGACCTCTCGATCGATCAATATAATACCTATTTTACTAATTTAATAACTCTAATAAATATCCATGTCGTTATTTTTTAACACCTATAAGTTATTGGCTAGTTAGTGATTTGGGTTGTCATTATTTTTAATAGATCTATTTGACAGATTAAGGATGGGTTAAATAACTTAAATTAGAAGAAAGATTTGAATTTTATTTGTAAAAAATAAATGTGACTAATATTTTAAAATAAGAATAATAGGACACATAATATAGTGGAATGATGGAGGAAGTATAACCCATGATTTGGGGCATGTAAAAAATATTGAACCTAATAGCCCTACTCCTCCTCAAAAAAGAAAAAGAAAAAGACAATTTAAGTCAACTCTATGGTTCCTTCAAATTTAGCGCATCAAAGAGCTTGTTTGGGTGTAAAGTAGAAGGAAAAGAGAGTAAAATGATTGGATAAGGAAAAATAGAGTGAGGTAATGCTCATCTCTCTCAAATCAGACTTGTTCTCCTCTCATTTTGAAGGAGACGGAGTTGGTAAATTGCTGTAAAAGTGAAATATAATCATATCGTAGGTTTAAAAGTTTAGTAAGTGAGAGAATAAAAAACACAAAAATGCTCTCTCGTCCCTTCACAACCAAGTCCAAACAAATTATCCTCGTAAGCAATAAAAGAATTAGCTCTACTCAGCGGGTCCGGCGATAAGGATTTGGCTTTAAGTAATCAACCGGCGGCAGGTATAGTAGTGCGACAAAAACTAGCAGGGTTAAATTTAGTACCAGCTACGTTCCAACCTTTTGGGATGTGCGGTGGAATTGAGAGAGACGTATTTAAGAATGTAATGAAGATCCACGCAAACCCATGCGACTAATAAAGACATAATTAAAATCCATTTCATTAATTGGGAGATTGAATATGGATTAGGTTAATTCTGCTTCTTTTCTCCTTTCTCAGCTTTTTTTTTTTGTTGAAAAATTTTATATTATTATTTTAATATAATAATCAATCACTTATGAAATTTAAATAATTTTTTTCTTTAAAGTACCTTCTCGAGAAGTATAATTATACCAAATCTTATTTTTAATATGGTCGAAATATCTAGTTTTGAACTTTATAATGGACCATTTTGCTATTTCAAACTGAGGTTAGATGATTTTGAAAAAGAAAAGGCATCTGCAAGTGACTTATAATTGCACTCATGTGGCATGTATCTCTTTCTTCTACTTTTAATTGTAATACAGAGTATAGGATCCTATCCAAGAATAAATATAAACGGGATGTCAACTTGGTAGAATTGTCAAAACAGTTTGGCGATGGCATTGAATATATGAAAGCAGGGTTAATTCGCTATCGCTATGGGTTCCGCATGCATCTGTGATTATGAAAGATGGTTCGTAATGTTTGGCGGCAGCACATCTCCTCTTATTTTTCTATGGAATAGCAGTGAGCAAGGAGCATGTGGTGGTACAAATATTTATGATTTTCCTTCCTTACAAAAAAAAAAGATTTTCTATCAACACCTTGAATACCCATCTATCCGCTGTCAGATGGCTGCACCACTATCACAGAAGCCGGCCGCTGGTGCGCTGTTGCTACGTACTCCCCACTTAAAATTAACCCCAGTTGAAACGCACAATTATTATCCATCATAGTCCATCCCTGTATCGATTGGTTTTGGTTAATTCTTTTGGAATGGTTCAATCCAAATATATTTAGATGAAGTTTGAATTTTATAAAAATAATTTTTTTATAAAATAATAAAAAGAAAAGTAAAAATTTTGATTTCATTCCAAATGGGAAATTCTTAGGTGAGCCCGGTTTACGGCCCCACTTGTGGACCGAATTCACCTAAAGAAGCCACCTATCCATTTTTACCTGGAAACCTATTCAACCCTTTCCTCAAGCCTCCTCTTTTGCTTCTCGGTGTAGCTAACTCATCTCTGGAACTGAACTTTCTAGAGAAAAATCAAACGTCTAAATGAAGTGGTAAAATTGTACTGAATTTTCTAGAGATGAGTTTTTTTATTTTTTTCTGAGTATTTTCAGAGATGAGTTAGCTATACAAGAAGCAAAAGAGGAGGTTGAGGAAAGGGTTGAATAGATTTTCAGGTAAAAATGGACAGGTGGCTTCTTTAGGTGAATCCGGTCCACAAGTGGAGCCGTGGACCGGGCTCACCTAAGAATTTCCCCACACAAAAGCATGCAAAGATCTTATTTTCTATTCCCAACTATAAATATTAATAGTCCGCCTACTAATAAAAGATATTTCTTACCAAACACCGTGTTAAATTTGTCGTTGGAAATTAGAACCCTATTTCCCATCTGTTTAAAGCGGAGGTGCGAAATGATATGAATGCCCACACGACAAGCATAGAAGAGAAAATTCACCTAGCCGAAAGAAAAAGAAAAAGGACAAGTAGAAGAGAAGGTGCAGTTGGCGTGTGCAACCTTTTCAGTCCCCACATCACCGGGTCATGCTAATGAAGACAACTAATAGAAGAGACCTGCCCCTGGAGAGTGGAGCCTGTAGGCCGGGAAAGAGAGGCCAGGAACAATTCTGACCTTTCTCTTGGGGGGCATGACAGAGACTCCCTAACTGTGCCCAATACTTTAAAATTTTCTTCGCAAGAAATTGGATAGCGTCGTCTTCTCCATGGGGGGGGGGGGGGTCTTCGCTTGTCTTAGAACTCTGGACTGGACTCTGACGGTGACCCAAAAAGACATCCCTGTACTTAAAAACAAGAGCAAAAGTTGCCAGGTTCGGAATAAGGAACATTTTTGGTTCGTCTTTTCTCAATTAGCTCTCTCTCATTCGGCCTAGTCATTTTGATGGATACTCGTGTATATAAAATTTTCCTCGTATTGGTGAAACTACGGCAGGAGAGTGTACCAGGGAGTCATAAGTCTATTTTCTTTTTTCGTTTTGTTTGTCGGGAGGAGGGGGTGGGGTCAAAACATCTAGTATTTTCTAATTATGGATACTTCCTCAGCCCTGATCCAATAGTAGTTTCAAACGAGACCTATGAAAACCCACATGCATCTCAATTCTCGTTTTTCTTGGGGAGGTTAATAGCCCTTCTCTGCGTCGCTGGATCCACTCCGGTGATATTTCAATGTGATAGTAGGTCAGAACCTTGCAGGCTGACTATAGTTAAGGAAGTCAGGAGAACCGCACTGAGGAGAACTATTGAAGCTTCATAGATATTTTGTACATAAAGACTATAAAATCAACAAGCGACTGAGACATTCATCCGGAATAAATGGAAAAACCGAAAACGGCGTTGCCAGAGAGAAGCCAAGAAGCGAAGACGACGGGGTACTGTTTTCAGCCCGGGAATATGCTCTTAGAACACGACATTACGAATATAGGATTAAGTCTGCGTAATTCATTTAGTTCCGCAAGTAAGCATTCAATCAAACGCAAAAGTAAAGAGGGGATTGACGTAAATCTGAGTGCTACAGCTTTTCCATCGCACATAAGAATGGACACGTACGTCGGAGAGCTCCGGAAAATCAATGCCGCGCATGGGCATATCCCAGGAATCTTGCTGGTTGATCGTGATTCATGAGACACTACATGTTTCTATAATATCATTTCTATCCTTTTCGTTAATCTTATAACTATCACATGATATCATTCCCATTCTACCTGCGGAAAACTATTCCAATTTATGAAGTAGTACTGCATAACTCGCATGGTGACTTGTACAAACCAGAGGGACTCCCTTAACACCTGCTTCGCAATAAGAGAAGACGATTGGATTATATTTCAGTAACGCGATTGATTATGAAAATTCCCTATGTAATTGTAATTAAGGGTGAGATTAGATTGAAGATGTATTTAGATAGGGTTACTTGTAAGAGTTTTTTTTTTCTTAAATTCTGTAAAAGAAAATTCTTTATAAAAAAAATAAAATATAATTATATATTTAGTTAAATTAAATATTTTTTAAATAAATTTTAATTTTTAATAAAATATTTAAAATAATAAAAATAAATTATTTATAATAAATAAAATAAAAAATAATTTAAAATTTAAACTTAGTACACCCTAAGGTATTGGTGCAAATGATTCTTCAGTAGTAGCTTTTGTTGCCTTGGTTAAGTCCACACATTTGGGTCCCTACGTGTGCTTGGAAAGGCACCGCACCAAATTGACGGACAGGGACTTCAAAAACCACGTCTCCAGATTTACTACTGTTCGGTGTGAATTGCTCATTCGTTCGCGGAACGCAATTCCAGTGGCAGCCAATCAGAGGCGGGCGCGCGTTGAACCTCGGGGTTTCCATTTAAAAAAAAAAAAAGATATAGTTGTATAGATTGACGTTAACAAATAGGTGGCAATTATATACAGTTTTTTTTTGACTATATGTAGTGCGAAAAAATTTTCATTATTTCGTTTTAATTTTTGAAGAGTTTAAAATTTCAAAAGCGTTCGGACGAAAAAAAATTCAAATTTAAAAACAGCATTAAAAAATCTTCATGAAAAAAATGTTAGTTTATCAAATTATTCATAATTTTACATTGATTTAGGCATAAAAAACTTAAAATCGGCTTTGAAAATGGCAGATTTAAAATCGATCAGAAAATTTTTTGAATTCCGCCAACTGAGTGGCGGAATTCACCAATGAATTTCGCCACCAATTGGCGGAATTCGCGAAGAATTCCGCCAATTGGTGGCGAAATTCATTGGTGAATTCCGCCACTCAGTTGGCTGAATTCAAAAAAAATTTCTGGTCGATTTTAAATCGACCCATTTTAAGCCGATTTTAAGTTTTTTATGTCTAAATCAATATAAAATTATGAGTAATTTGATAAACTAACATTTTTTGCAAAACATTTTTAATCGTTGTTCTTAAATTTAATTTTTTTCGTCCGAATGCTTTAGAAATTTTTAAACTCTTCGAAATTAAAACGAAATAATGAAAATTTTTCGCACTACATATAGTAAAAAAAAAACTGTATATAGAAATCGCAAACAAATAAACCTCTTTTATGTTAAGAATTTTTCTATTTAGTTGTTTTTTGTCTTTTTACTGTTATTGAAAATTTTTAAATTCTTGATTTTTTGTGAGAAATTATACATTTAATATACTTTTTTCTTTATGGAACCACAAAATCCATCATATTATAGTGATAAATGTATTTTTATTTTTTAAATATAGTTGTCTGCAAAGAATTTATTAAAATCTTTTAATACTAAGTCACCAAAATTATAGCTTGCTAAGGGAACAAAAGCACAAATATATTCTATAAAAAATTAAAAATTGAAAAATAAGGTTCATATATCCTAGCAAATTAATAAATTAAGTTAAGATAGACGCAAACAAGCTCCCAATAAATCATAACCAACTCTATTCTATGTCTTCAACAAGTATTGAGAACTATTTCCTCAAATAAAAAAAAAAGAGTAGGAATTTGGTCTTGTTAGCAAATAATTATATATTAGTTTATCTGGGTTATTAGTAATTTCCCGTTGAGTTATTTGTGATAGTGGGGAACAAACTATAAAAATTAAAATTTTTAATTTTTTATTACAAAAGTTTTAATCTAAAACATAATTATTAGTTGTCAAATATCGAATATACAAAATATGAAAAAATACCAAAATAAATCATGTAATTTTTTACTTTAATTATTTTTATAAGAAAGTGATAATCTCGTAGTCTTTTTAACTTCTTTTACTCCCTTCTTATTTTTTAATAATTGAAAAGACTTTAATACTCAAATAAAGTTTTAAAATTTCAATTCAAATCTTATTTTAAAAATTAATTAAAGATATTAAAATATATTTTATTTATAAAAATATAAAAATAAAAAAATATAAATATAATTAAAATATCACTTTTTAATTTTTAATATTTAAATATGATAAATTTCACTAAACTTGATTAACAACTCCTAATAGATATTGGTCCCTAATAGTTGAATCCTACGTCTCCCTGCGCCAATCTATATCCATCAAGAGTCTTATCAATTACATCTTCTTCATATGTAAATTTTATGAATGATGATCAAATCTTTTGCATCAATAGGGCAGTTAGTTGGGTCCGCGACGCAGTTTCGTGCTTGGCTTTGTTTTCGCTTTGGCCTTCCGTCCATCGCGACTGTTTTTGTTAATTGACAGACCGTGAAACTTCCGCTGCACCCTCGTAGAGCTCTTATAGGCATCTCCAGCAGCACTGCTTTGCCCTCTGCCATTTCTGGCCTTCTGCCACCAAGCGTTTCCCAACATTTTTCCTTGTTCTGGGCTTCTACAGGAACACCCAGCTTTCAATCACAGTTGATATTGATCCACTCAATATGAAAAGAGACATGAAAGAAACTTATGCCACGTTATTTCAAGGGAAATCCCCCGCTGCCGGGCACGTACGCGGGGGAGATTCTTAAACAGCAAGAAATGCAACGTATATCGATCAGTATAGCAATGGTTTCCTCATTACTGACTCGCAAACTAGAATATTTTAATTGAAACGAGAGTTAGGCTCCCTTCCTCAGCCTTTCAGCTTAACACCTAATGTAAAGGGGAGGGAGGGAGAGAGAGAGAGAGAGAGAGTAATAACTTGAAACCAGCGCCTTACTTAAATAAGTAAGTAAAATGCATTACGGTGCCAACAAGCAATTCGAACACAGAAAGGAGCAAGATACTCGTGGAGTAATGACCCAGTTTTCAGAAATGAGATCCCAGAAGAAATGCTGACTCTGGACAACCAAATATTATAGGAGTATTTAAGGTCTTATTTCGTTCACCACGCGTTACAAAACAAGAAGCAAAATATGCCTTGACATTATTTTATCATCAGATACAGGGTGGCAACTGGCGAGGGAGAAAGGAATAATTTAGGTGCTAATTCTTGTATCAACCGAGTCAGGCATAAGAATTTTTGACCTATTCTTTTTTAGAAGACTGGCGGAGAGCATAAGCTAACACCAATATCAGTAGAGGTATCAGGAACTGTAATATCTTGATCAAACTTCCAGAGGTCTCGTTTCCTGCAGAAGAAGCTGCTGCCGGAGGTGCATTTCGCTCTTTAACTGGAAGGGTAGAGCTGTCAACCTCCCCAACGTAGTATTTGTCCATCAAATCCCTCGCATCATCACTGTGGCCCACATCTTCAAAATCATTTGTAGCATCTTTTCCTGCAGAATTCCAATAATGGCAGGTGGTCATCAAAACAGAAAAATCCATGATGAACCAACTTTCAGAGATGATCGAATTAAGTCTCACCTGTTGCTGTTAGTAGGACCTCGTCACCCCCAGGATGATCATCCAGAAATGAGGACACATCATACACCTGATGCAGAAATCCAAGACTTGTAAATCTGTAAGACGAGCTCTACAATTTGCATTCAGCAAAGTGCAATACTAGAGAAGTGGAGCTATACCCCCTCCATTCCAAAAGAATTCTAAGTACTCTTTCCTAATATAAATTCACTCTGTAACGTGAATTCACAGCATTAGCCATGGTTGAAACATCGAATTGGACAGGACTGGAGGACTCTCTTCTGATATAATTTGTAGATCCAAGTTTCATGAACAGAAAAAGAAAAAAGAGAAGGAAAGTAGATCTGCGGGACTGGAGGACTTAGTGGCTGGTGATTAACAAAATCCAGTTGTCCAACAGATCCACTGGTTAGTTTGAAGCATGAACAAATAAGATTTATCAAGAATTGCTGTTCTGATAGTGGTGGCCAAAGAAACCGCTGGTCAAGCAAATGAGAAGAAAATGGTCATAAAGAGTACTAGTTCAGCCCTTGCCCACTCTTTTTGGAGCTTGAAGAGTTAAATTAACTAAACAGATATCTATAAAGATGTAATACTGTACTAATACCAGATAAACCTTCCAATTTCAAGCATCACATTCCATTGATAGCATATGACATCAAACTTTAGTATGCATCTATTTTTTGGTAGGGCCATAGGTTGGCCCACTATCCATGTTCAAACAGTCACCATTTTGAGAAGTTTGCAAACTCAAACCATAGAACAAAGCAGAGAGAGCTAGGATTTTGCTAATCGACCCATCCATCCAATAGAAAAATTTTCATTTCTCTCCCTCATAAATATTCTTTTGCCCATTCAAATTTCAAGAACCATACCGATTATGATTTCATTAATCATTATTTAGTATTATGATCCAATCAAAAGCACAAGTTATCTATTGAGTTACTTTGTAGATCTACCAGCTAGAAAGAAGGCTTATGGTTTAAGTCGTCGTGTAGAGTGTTGTTACTCTCTCCGACACTTCTATATAGTATTTAATCATTCTTAGTCTATTGGTATACTTTGCAATACCAATAAAACTATAGTTCATATGCCTCCTACATTGAACGCATAACTTTCATTTGATTTATTTGACTGTTAGATTCATATGTTAAATATAAGGGATATCTATAATTCTAAGTTAATTTTATACGTTTCATGGAAGTGAAACAAGGGATGGAGACTGCTCAAATGAGATGGTCCTATAGTAGATGCATATGCCAGGTATAAGAATTCAAGATAATGAAGGATTAAGAGCTCCTTTCCAGATCTGGGACCAAATGGCCAATTTTATTTTCCTAAACCTCCAAAGACAAACGAAAGGTCGTAGAAGCTCAAATCCATCTGACTTATCAAGGCATTGAAGATACACAACCTCCTTTGTTTTGCTGGGTGGGGAAAAGGAATTGATATTTGTGACCAGCAGTGCACAAAGCCATCCACTTTTTCATTTTTTTTTTTCCCATTTGGCTCTTCTGGGTAAGCAGAATAAAAAGATTTAATTTTTGGCTCACCTAAAAAAAGAACATAAAAAGTGAAGGTATAAAGGATGTTGATAAAACAAGGTAACAATCAAAGAGATGAGAAAGTTCCTTTGAAGAAATAAAGAAAGCAGTGACTTACTGCAGTACCTCAAAGGGTAGCCTAATTCTTAATTTAAATGTGAATCGATAAAACTCAGATGGAGTATTAGATACTCAAAGGCAGAAAATATCATTCATATCTACGGGCTAGTAAGCGAAAGGTAAGCTTCTCCATCCTCAAGGAGAAAGGTAAAGTAGCACCAAAAGATTAAATGAGAAGGCTTAAACTTGACAATCTGGTCTCACAATGACCAAATACAGTTAAGCTTCATCCATATGGTATTCAAAATGGTGCATGCGTCTCCAAGCAAAAGTTCCACATCCAGCCATAGAAAGCCGCATAAAAGAACTAGATTTGAAAGTGAACATTTACTGAAGGGTAGATTTCAATTAGTCACTGCCTTTCCGTGGATCCAGTTAGCATGCACAACCTCAATGGCCATAGCAGAGGATTATCTGAACGATTTCAGGTCTAACTTTCAAAGTTGCAAAAAAGGAGGCATTCACAAGTTGTTCACCCCAACTAAGCTAATTTGGTTAGTAGGAAAGATTACTTTGATTCCTACTAGAAATGTTGTTGCAACTTGCAAAATATCAAACTGAGTGGAGTTACGGTGGTCTTCAAGCATTAGAGTGATGCGGAGACAGAGGAAATTTATGAAGCAATCAATCTGCGTATCGGAAAACAAAGTCAAGACAGTTATACATTTAGTATGTTGGCCTAGGATCTAAGTAAGACTACAGGTACACGAGCCGCTTAACATGCTTATCACTCCTCATCAAAGTACCAACTTGATTGGGGAATACTAACTTTTATCCATTCAACCGGCTCTTGGAGGTCATATATTCACCCAGACAGAAGAACAATCTATAAAATCATGCAGTGAAAAGACTACCTTCATGTATTAAACACTAGGACCAAAAGGCACTCGTATTCTTGCTTCAACTATCCAAAGTCAAAAGAAGAACTTGCCTCTTTAGCTCACCTTGGCTTTAAAAGAAATATTCTGATAAGTATAAAGTAGCCAGTCAGCTATCTTAAATTCACGTTTGACTTCATATCAGAGGCGAATTATTCTTACATATCAAGGGATCTTGGGCGGGCAAACTTTATACTGATCGTGCCTCAAGATGAGGTCTCTTCTAGCAAGAAAAAGCTAAAGAAGAAGAGGAAAACAATAAAGAGAACACAGAAAAGTAACCTTTCCAGAAATTATAAGCCAACAATCTCCTTTCTTATTGTGCGTTGCCACCTCCTCAAAGGTATGAACTTTGGTGCTTGAAGTCATCTCTTCCACTCGTGCTGTTTAGACCATCAAACCAGCGAAGAAGGATCAAGAAAAGGAGGAAAGATTGTATCAGTTCCAAGCTTCGAACATAATTGAACATGAAAAGTTAAAAAATCGAAAATCCGAAGGAAGGTAGATTCTAACACGAGGCAAATGAAGGATCAATCTGAACTTTGTGAGCGTGTGGATAGAAATGGACTGAGTCTGACTCTCCGAGTCCTCACCTGAGTTTCCAAATGGTCAAGCGAACCCAAATTTTCGCCGCCGGAAAATCGGGTTAACTGGTGAAATGGGCTACAATAAATAAACACACATGACAGATGGCCCCATTCGGAGCACGTGAGTCACGCTATCGTAATTGGTTTGCCAAAGGAGCGAAGGAGGCGACAAAATACTTTAACCTATTGATAAGTAATTTTTTCTTTTTCCACAGTTTGATGGGTTTAGGTAGGGGAGAGCGAATATTTATTTATTTAAACTTGCCTTCTGTCCTTCTTTATTTTTTATGAAAAAGAAATATTCAGCTTTTTATTTAACACCTTTATTTTTCCTCACCAATATTATAAGTGTCATTAAATAGAATTTAGTTTTAAAATTTTTATTTTGAGTTTTATAAAAATTAAATTGTTCGTAAGAGGAGATTTAAGTTTTACACTTAAAATTTTGAATTTGATTTTGAAACTGAATCCTGTCTAAGTATACATGTAATAAATAGAATATTTTACACTCTTATTTACTCTCCTTCCCCATTTGCCAACCAAGCACTTAGTAGTAGGACTGTTAATTGGGCCGGACTAGCTCGAGCCTGGCTCATTCGGCCCGTTTAATTGCGGACTCGGACTGATCTTTTTAGTCCGAATAATATTTCTGGTTAACCTCGGACTGAACTTATCTCAACCCAATTTCAATCCAGTCCGTAAAATATGTATATATAAATATATTTATATATATATATACATATATTTTTTTATAATAATATTATTATTATATTATTAAAAATATTATTATATAAAAAAATTTTAAAAAATCGAGTTCGGGCCGGTCCGAGCCCGAACTCGAACTCACATTTTCCCAACTCGATGCCAATCGAGCCGAACTAGAGCTTAGCAAAACACGACTCACCCCAACCTGATTGACAGCCCTACTAAGTGGTTTCGGTAGGAGTGGAATTTGCATACTGATACCAATCGGAGCAAAATTACAAGATGAATTTGCGCGGTGGCACAGCTAATTCTGGCAAATTCCCAGACTGCATTTGATGTCCCAACCTCGCTATCCACAATCCTGTGTATTGAGGAACATTGAATTAAAGCTATCTACACAATAAATAGCTCATTACTGCGAGGTACATTAATTTAATGGGGGTGGGTGCCCTATCAGCCAACTCGATAAATTTGTAAAGCTAACCAGTATTTATTGTATAATGGCAGAATTTAAAGCGTCTCTTTTTTCTTTTTCTTTTTCCAACTACTTTGAAGTGCTTAAAAGACAAAATACCTTAAAGTGCTGTACCAAACATCATTATTTTTTTATTTTAAAATATAAATTATTTTAAATAGAGAAAATTATTTCGTAATATAAATCAATTTAAACTTTTCAAGAAGTATTTATTATGACTTTTCAATTTTATTCCCCTTTCTCTTCTTATTGATTTCGCTTCCCCCTTTTTTTTTCTCTCTATTTATTAAAGGTATTGCAAGTACTTTGTTATAAATATTTTATTGTATTCACAAATCTTAATCTGTATATAAATAGTTAAAATGACTTATATTTTAAAACAAAATAACAAAACATAAAATAAGTGTTCATATCGAATATCATTAACAACTCATAAGATATTATTCTCTCGGTCTCAAATTATTTATCAAATAAGTAGTAATAATTATCTATTTAATCATAATTTTTAATTTTATCTGCATATTTATTAATTCAATAAACATAATATTAATTGAATTAAAAATTTCAAGATGTTTTTCTGATATTTAACTCAACAAATCAAATCAAATTAATCATTTTTTAAATTTGTGGTAATTATCCAAATTTAACAAGTAATTGGGAATAGGGAAGACATTCTTTTTGATCCACATATTTTGTCTAAGATTCAAATTTCTGATTATTTACAAAATCAAAAGTGAAAAGAAAAGGATCAATCCGGTGGAGCCGAAACCTTTCCTCGATGGAAAAGGCCGAAGTTCAAATTGGACTAGCACGTCTAAATAGCTAGCGGGAGACAAATGGGCTTCGGGGCTTCCAGATAAATGGCAATGTAATTAAAACTAATCTGGCCCAATATCAGATTGTGGGCCCATAGCGGCAGTAGGCCGATCTTGTATTTTGAAGAGCTATTTTTGTGAGAAAATTGAAAAAATGTTATGAAATTAATATTATTATGGATGTCCATTATCAGAGTTATAAAGATACTCTAACTATCCAGAAGATAAATGGTAGAGTTCTATCATATCTTTGATTAGTGATAGGATTTGTCTTCTGATTATCCTATACCTATTCTGATTTGGATGTACCCCTGAACTCTATAAATAGGGCTCTAGACTGAGGTGTTGGATACACTCATTCTTGTTCTTTTTTTCTATTTTCTCTCTATAGTTTTCTCCTATTCTCTATATTATAATTTCTTTATTAAACTCTCTACATTAGTATTATTATTTTGCTATGCCGACAACGACTGTGCGTCAACAAATTCATAACAAAAAAAAATAGTTAAAGTGAATGATTGTACATATGATCTCTTTGATACTAAAACAATGCAATTGGAAAATATGAAATTATGGATAGTGAAGAAAGCTAAATGGAAAGAATTTGATTAGACAATAATGCTCCTGTGGTGGGGGTGATTAAGAATAATTAAATGCACTCAGTGTGAATGATGTCGTTTAGCAACGCAGTAGCCCACACTCAGGGCTACCGCTCATGATTAGTGCTTCGTATTATGCCAAAACTCATATAAGCAGACACGCATATGAGCATTTATATATAGACAACAAGAATCAACATTTGAACCATACAAAGCATAGAGCATTGCAAAGCCAAACCCACAGCACAAACAAATTGACACAGTCACAGTCTACTTGTTCCATCGCACACATAAAGACACACAGATTTCATCAAGCAAAAGAATATTGATCCACTTCTTCATGAACAACACCAACCGCATCCAGCTCGAGGACGATATCCATCATCTCATACTTGATTTATTGCTTCTTTGCTCACGCCACGGAAACCATCTCTGCCATTTACACACACACACACACACACACACAATAATTAATCATCCCAAAGCAAAAAAGAAAGATAAGCTATGCGTTGAAAAGGGACTTTTTCATTCAACAGTATCATTTATTCATTCTGGCATAAGTGCCATCTTATTTATGTACTTAGACTACATACCTAGCCAAGATGTATGAGTAGAATATGCATTCAATTCTAACTCTGTTTCAAAAATTTATATATATAAGCCCAAAATAGTAATTTCATTTTGATAGGCTTATGATGTACCCTTTTCAGACCCCAATATATACAGCAGTAAATAGCAAAATCCACCAGGTAAGCGTCTCATTCTCAAGTAACTTTATGGACGCGAAAAAGGAACAAGAGAGGATCCCTAGGGGCATTAATTTTCTTGACAAGTTTCTACTTGGAAGTATGTTGGTATTATTTGTTGGAGGGACCCATTATCACCGGTGAGCTTTAGCAATTTCAAGAACCACGGAAAATGACAACAAAATCAGCATCTCACCAGTACCTAATCCCATTCTCTTTTTTGCTCTTCTTTTTTTCCTCCTTTTTA
The DNA here is from genome assembly GCA_030512225.1 of Rauvolfia tetraphylla. Lineage (NCBI taxonomy): Eukaryota > Viridiplantae > Streptophyta > Magnoliopsida > Gentianales > Apocynaceae > Rauvolfia > Rauvolfia tetraphylla. The sequence continues at coordinate 12,228,196 of JAJQKT010000020.1, read as the reverse complement.
ATTTGTATTCCGTTACTTTGTCAAAGAAACCACATGACATGGCTGAAGGTGTTTCTTTGGAAATGACCATTTAGTTCCCTACGTATAAGTTTATAGCGGAACAAAACTAACATGGTGTTCTTGGACGGATATAGGTCATTGTACCTTGAATTTGAAGAAGTGAAATGGATTCATTGTTGCCAAACTCGTCGGAGGGAACCCCGATGGCGCCTGATGATTTACTCCGGTGGTCCTTGTAGATCTTGGCTTCAGCATCCGGATGAATCTTTCTTTTCAACATCCTTTTCATCAACTGTGCATGCATTACGAAATCGGTTTATATGTTGCTATCAACACATAATTAAAAGCGACCGAAAAGATACAATTTTGTGCCCAAAGCACTTGGATAAAAAAAAAAAAAAAGCATTAACTCACTCGGTGTAGTTTCTCCAGCGGACGTGAATCATCTTTGACTCCAGGAATGAGCTTCTGGGAAGATGATCGTCCGCGCTTGGGTGCATCAGGAGTAGGTTTCTTGCTCATCAACTGAGGTATCGCTTTTCGGTTCTTTGAGTTTGTGTTTCCGTCAGATTCAGCCGAGAACAAATCCGCAAGAGTGACTCTTTCCTTCTTGATCATGCAATGATGATCCCACTTGATTGAATGGCTTGCATGATCATTATCTCTTGGAGTCAGAGGGGTACCATCAACTTCTATGATACTACTGGGGGCTCTAAGAGGAGCAGCCTGATCGCAGTTTGAACCCTCAAGACCATTAATTGATGCGGAGCACACCAGTGGGTTCAATTCTCCTTCTAATTCTTCTTCCTCCTCCTCATCAAGGTCAGGCTCATAGTCGCATTCACCTTCCACAGAGTATTCGTCTTCCTCGAATGCCACTCTATCTTTAGCAATATACTGGTAGCAGTACTCCTTTTCTTCCTTTAAGCAGTCGAGGGCTTCGAGTCCAAATGTGCCAATTGAGAGTAAGCCTCCTTTCCAGCCATCAAGCAAGTCGGCCAGGACAACGTTGTCAAGTAGGGCTTGTGTGTCGCCATCTTTAGCGAGGACACAATCACTCTTTTTCCCATTTTGACTAAACCCACCTGCACATACAATTTTTGATATCCATGTCGCAGCAAGATGATGTAATTAAATGCCACGCATAGTTAATTGCTAGTGATGTGTTATGACCATAAAGCAGACACTGGAAGCACATTATACGTAACGGATTCATATATGCGCGTCCTAACACTTCAACCCTATGCAAGAGATTCGCGCTGGAAGAATCCTACACATTTAATTATGCCTGGTATATTACATAGAATATGTAGGAGGAGAGGCTAATGAATCAGAAAGAAACGCTGACTAGCTCAGTTAACTGAATTACCTTTATGAGTAAACCTTCGGTGCACCCAATTGAAAATCTACGCAGAGAAAGCAGATATTGAAGCATCAAGAAAGTTAAGATACAGAGGCAGTTAGGGACTATGTAATTGGAACATAAGAGTACCTTCATTTTCTTTGGGGGCTGAGCAAGTTGGCGACTTGATTGAAGTTGAAATGTGCAACCAAGGGAGGAGTGATCAGAGAGGGGGATATGGGCAGCAGTGGCAAAGGCGATCGGGGAGCAAATGGAGAAGGTTGATCTGGGGGGCCAGCTTGGCGGAAGGCTTAAATGGCTCACACGTATAACAGAAGAGAGGGCCCTCAGGGACTGGGATTTATAGAGATTTTATCGCGTCTCTGAGCAAGCTTTGCGTTTTCTCTTAATGGCATGTTCGAATGAGCCGAAATACCATAGCTAGCTATACAGGTACTTGACGTGCATCCCCTGTGCCATTCTCTATGCTCTTCTACTGTTTACAGCCTTGTCAATGACTTGATCACCCCAGCAATCAACTTGAAATGCATTGGTAAAATCCTCCAAATTCAAGCCTTATTACCAATTCCCTCTGGTGCATATATAATTACACAGTTAGGCCTTTATTCATATGAGCTTTAGAAAAAGCCTATCACATTTCAAGATATCAATGTATTGCTTTAACTGCCATTGAGAGAGAGAGAAATTTTTGAAACCGAATATGACGTCGTTAACAGCACAAGCATTTGACCTCCTATCTCCTTCATTAGTTGTTGAGTTCCTCTGTTTTTCATTTCGTTACGTTCGCCGGTGCTTGGAATTACAAAATACAGCTAAGACCTTGCGAATGACCCTCAAGGATGAGGCAAAGCTAGTAAGAATCCGACCCAGTGCACATGCATTTTCGTTTGTTACAGAGTTTTCTAATTGAGTGACCTTTGACTCTTGACGTTTTCCTACTGTGAACTATAAAGTGTCCAGCTGATTGGATATTTCATATATATATATATATATATATGATATAGATATTTAACAAGATGCCGTTGTTGAAGAACACGGACACCACTGCGGAGGGAGTAACTTCAGTAGTAAGTGGGAGTGATAATATTTCATGAAATTTCCTTTCGGATGGGATTAATCCTACTGCAGTCAAGACAAACTTCTTGGGGAAATATGAACCCCAACTTCTAGGCGGTGAACTCATCAAAGTCCTTCCGACTAAAAATTCTTTTTACAAGTTGTGATCAGAGTAATAGAAGAATTTACAGGGACGCGGCATTGAGTGTTGCTGCAGTCATAGAGATGAAGAGTACGTTTCGGACAAGGGAAATTTAGAAAAAGCATAAAAGAGCCGATTAGCATCTAACTAGGGGGCAGCGGCCACACCACTGCGAGTTAGTACATAATAAGAAATTTATCACATGCATGAAGAAACTATAGCATATAATCCAACAAATTGCAGCAAGGTAAAATGCATCTAGCTAGTACTTCTATACAAGTTTGCTAGCTTCGATATCAGTTCAGTTTTGAATTAACAGTATACCCCTATAAGCATTCAGGAAATGAAACTTTAACTAGCTCATTGACTATAGACCAGAGTTTCATATGAATGAAACTTATAAGACGTACTTGAATAAATATGTATACAGACAGGACGATGGAAAAGAAAAATCGAAGAACATGTTGTAAAGTGATATCATCCTTCAACACAATTTTGTAGTGCAATTAGAGGCATCTAATTAGATTGGACTGGATTTTTGTCGGAAGTTGGCCTCAGTTTGGGGCTTTTGACCGGTAGTGAGGTGTCCAGTTGATGGGAGCCTGGGAAAGATAAGGAGAAAAAATTGGGAGAGAAAGGAGTATGGGGATACTTGGTGGTTTAGGCGCAGGTTTGCTTTGGATTCTCTCTTTTGAGATTGAGAAAGTCTAAAGAGATGATCATGTTTTGCGTGTTGCAGAAAGGCGGGGAAGGGTTTTTCCAGGACCTCAAATTTCTAAATGTGGGTCACTTTTTCTCCTTCTGATGTTCCCTTGTGCTCCTTCTGTGGCTGAGGTTCCTTGTTTTCAATTCGACATGTAGTTTTTGTACTTCGTCACTGTGAAACTTATCGTCCGAATGTCACTGTCCTTAATGCACCTCCTTCAGGAACAGATAGTTGCCCAGCATCAGCCCGAGTCTTCCCTAGTTTCCTCAATCAAGAAAACCCTTATGACTCCCAACTGATTGATTTTACTGTTTGTAGTAAAATCTAATACGGCTGCATGCCTCAGGTGTTATTCCGCAGAAAGATAAAATTTAATCTTTCAAGTTTTAATTTGGATGGAAGGAAATGAGAGGGGTTTAGAGGGAGAGGAAAGGGGAAGAAAGGATTAGTGGTCTACTGCATTTGGATAACTAATGGGAGGAAAGGGGGAGAGATGCTCCAATTGAGGTTCTCATTCGCGTCATTAGTTGTTAGCCGATATAAAAGAAGTTCATTAAGTTAGTCTCCTTTCATTTTGTTTTTGTACCACTTTTGGACCGAAAGTTTTCATACTAAAACTAACCCCTCCATTTGCTTCCCAATTTTTCCTTTCTCTCACAAAAAATCAATTAAACACAGGTTCATTTGGATAATATTTAATACAACTAAACACACAATTGGAGCTCACTTTTCTTCTCACAAAAAATTTACTTTCACGAAACCCAAAATAAAAACTCTTCCAACCAAACACAATCCAAATACACCCTAAAAGGTTAATTGACTCATCTCTTTTTCTTTCTTCTCCTTCGTTTCCTTAAACCTAAATGGTGCCTTAAGGTGAGGCACGATCCTTATATGCATTACAAACACCTTCCTTGAATTTTGTTTTTGATGAAAAATACTCTTATTGTTCATAATAAAATGTCCATATTTTTTTAAGATGTTTAAAATTGGATGTTTAATTTCTTAAAATAATGTGTGCAAAAAACACAATAATCACACCGTTAATTTTAAAGAAATTTAAACTCTATTTACCCACAATTTTTACTACCAACATCTTTAATTAATAAGAATATTATAATAATAATTTATTCTCTTTCATATTTTTACCCCTTGCGATGGATGAAAGAGAAAGAACGGTTTTCGGAATGGAAAGAAAGCCAGAAGAGCTGTCTTTCGTCCGGAGAAGTTAGCTTGAAGCCAAAATTGTTGGTATCCAGATGAATTGCGAAGAAAAGAGGCCACATGATCCAATCAAATTCTCGAAAATTGTTCCTTCCATTTGTATTGGAGGAGAACAGAAAGATTTTAGGAAGACTGGAACCACACTCTGTGTGGGTGTGTGATTAGCGTCAGCACAACATGGTAGAATTATTGGACTGACACCACAAACAGAGTCCGAGCTTTATACAGCATCTTAGACCCACTTCTTCCTCGCCTTTCGTACGTCTAACGAGCCTAAATGCGACGGATCGATAGGATAATTTTTGGGCATTTTCCCTTTCTTAGGATTCTCTTTTCCCAAAAAAACAAAAGAGAGAATTTGGTTTAACAGAGATCACTCCTATTGAGTCCACTCTCCTATTCTATAAGAAACGTAATTTTTGTTTTTTTTTTTTTAATTTCCCATGCATCTCTGGAGACATTTCCAAGTCACTAAATGTTTCTTTGGGAGTTTTCCAAATTACAAAATAATAATAATAATTTTAAGAACTTTTTTTTTTGAAATTTTACATAAAAATGTGTCACTTATAACGTTGTTTTGACTTTACAAGCTCAAAATCTTTAATCTATACATTGGTAGTGATTGACTGAGAGTTTTATTAAAAATTTAAATTTTATTACAAAGTAATATAATATAATAAATAATATATAATATATATATAAATAAATATTTTATATTAAAATTAAATATATAATATATTTCTTTTTATAAAAAATATTATCTATTTTGAACGATTTAACATGATAAAAATATTAATAAGAAAATCATACCAACACTGACTCACACAATACCTTCTCCTATGGTCTTGGGCCCTCCAGAGTTATAGCTAGGCATCGAGCCCAGTCCAAATTAAAACTATTGTTCGGGATACGGACATTAGGCCCTATAACTTTCAAAGATCATCTCTTGATCGTCCTAGCCATTTAGTACTAAAAAATAAAGCAAAACAAAACTAAACAGAGCAGCGATATCCTTCCCACAGTGACAACAATGTGCGGGTGTATATGTATTATGCGGAGAAAGTACAAAAGAACAAATCTGCACAAGACCTCACAGATAAGCAATTGCCGGGACTCCAGCACAGAGCATGGTAGCCTGGAGACGAAAGAAATAAGAGAACATGCTTTTGCTTACCACATCCTGTACGTAGCGTTGAACCCTATTGTGTGCATTACATACCTAAATCAGAAGGTTTCCTATGGTGTACAAGATTATTTGAGTTGTAACAAGATAAAAGAACATTCGGGCTTCAAAATTTCAAGGCCATTTCGTGAACTCAAGTACTTTAAAGACGATATCAATTCCGGTGGGAATCTGCGAAGCAAAAAGGATAACATTCACTGCATTCAGTGCTATGTGGAGATTTCTGGCTGTTTCGTTCCCTTTCTGCATTTGTGGTGCAAGGGCTGCAGCTGCTGCCCATAAAACTGTTATTGCTGCTCCACACAAATGCAGAAGATGTTACGCAAAGGATTCTCAAACGCAGATAACATTTGTCAGAACTCATTCACATGATCTGCTCAGGAAGAGGCTCCGCTAACAAGTATTATGTGAACAAACTAAAAGGAAAGCACAGGCTTTACCTGACCCTGCAAATAAATGAGGACCTGGAAATAACTTTCCGGTCCTGAACCAGGTGTTCAGTCCCCCATAAATTGACTCAAAAACACCGAATCCTAGCAGAATTGAACCAGCATCGAAGTGTTTATCCCTATATTGTCCTTTAATCAACTCCTTTCTTTCCTGAAAACGAAGCCAAAAAAAGATAATTATCTCAGCTAATCTTTACTTCGGATATTCCAGATTAAATACTGCCTTAAAACTGGGCAAGTGCAGGAAAGGAAGCAGTATCATTCTTGATCCTCCCACAATGTCCAACACAGGAGATGACAAGCTCAGATTAGCACTAATATTAGAAGGGTGGAAATAAGTTGAGTCAACTCACTAGTAACATAGGAGAATGACAAGCCTAAGCACAAGTGAGTTCGACAATTTCGTGAGTGAAAGAAAAGAGGAGAGGGAGGTTAGTCGCCGTTATTTGATTGCATCTTTAATCTTCTTAATTAACCAAATTCACCGACCTTCCTATGAAGAAACGCCTATGATGAACCGTGTTATCCGAACGTTATACAAATCCCCTTCAAACCAAAAAATGTTATGTGAAAATTTGGCCATCTCAGACGTGTCCGTACCAAGAAACTGCTCGTTAGCTACACCGGAGTCAATAAAATTGGCTCACAGTAAATAAGAGTTAAACCATGAGTTGATCTAAGTTTAAGCGAGTCAAATTAGCCCTAATTAACTTATTACTCAACTCATGCCATTTCCGCCTCTAATTCAATTAAATATTTTATCCAAATTGTAATATTTTGCATCCGAATCCTGTGGACCGATTCTTAGATACTACAAAAGCATACCCTGTTAAAAGATGAAAGGCGTTAATACGGTCTATGTATATCATTGCGCTTCTAGAGAACTAGCAAATTGCGCATCCTGTAAAAGAAATTCAATATGCATCACTAGTTTCTCTAAAATGTCGTTTGCAAACATGAGTTTCACTGATTGATCAATTAAGCCGTCTTCCATGTCTGGTCGTTTGCATCAAGAACCCCCTAATTTACCAATCTTCATAAATGTAGCTGTAGAAAAAATCGTGTTGCAGGCTTACCTCGGTGAGTTGCTGTATTTTAACTTCAACAGGTGATGGATTTGGGGGTTCTGCTGGGCTGCCGTCTGGTGCAACTGGAACTGGCTTCACTTGCTTCTTGAGCTCATTAATCTCATTCTGTATGGTCCGCACTCGCCTCCATTGCCAACCAAGATAGCCAGCATAGAGAGTGTAGACAAACAAACCAGCCATGACAAGGGGATGAATGAGGGAAGCAGTTCTTCCTTCAAGAATCCCATACTCCCCGTCGACTGCAATTGCATCCTGTTCCACACAATTCCACCTCAAAGTCAAGAAATGCAGGACAAGAAAAAAATTTTCTTTGAACAGAGAAAGAAGATCTGCAAGCGCCATTGATGTGCGATCAAGTTTCATGACATGCCTTTGAGTCGAGAAAAACCGGCAATGTGATTGTTGCGAGAGGAAGAGAAGCTGATTTTAGGTGGCGGATGGTTTCCTTGAGCCATTTTTGAGGGCCGTCGGAGAATTGTGGTCTAATTGGACTGGCGAGAATCGTATGCTTGGAAGAAATATGCCGGTGTTTAGGAGGAAGCAGAGGGAGCTGAAGAAGGCTGAGCGTGGCTGCCATGCTCTCCTATTCAGGATTCAAACAGATCGATGCTTGAGGAGAGGTGATAAGTGATTGATTGAAGAAGAGATAAGGAAGTAGCTCTTCCAGAGACACGAGGAAGGCCATGACTTCAGCTCTCTCCTTTATTTATACGAAATAAAAAATAAATAAGAAAACACCTTCTCTTCCCTTTTTTTTTTTTTTTTTTTAGGGTAAATAATTCAATTTGTCATTAAACTTTATTTGAAGTTTGATTTTTGCCTTTCAACTTTAAAAGAGATAATTCTTGAATTCAAACTATCAAAAAATATAGAATTTTGCCCTTCCATTAGGTTTTACTGTTACATAACTAATGAAACAAGTCTCGTCCAAGACACTTGAGTATTTTGAGTATATTTTAGGAATTCATCACTTTTCATATTTTTCATTTTGTCGTCACAAGAAAATTATTTTTTATATTAATTTTAATTATTAATTATAAAGTATAATAATAATCTTTGTTTTTTTCAATTTTCCCTCCTTGTTTTCCTCTTTATTCTCTCCTTCTCCACCTTCGTTTTGTTTTTCTCTTTATTCTCTCCTTCTCCACCTTCGTTTCGTTCAAGATAATCAATGAAATCCTAGATCATGAAGAAAATAACCCTCCCAATAATTAAAATTTTTACTTTAAATTGGAAGAGAACTTTTGACTCAATGTGTAATTTTTCAAATTAATATCACAAAAATACAAAAAATTGACAACAACCCTCAACTCTCAAAATTCATAATCAATAGCTAAACATCGACCCTTAAATCAACAATTCAAACATCAACCAATCAATAATCTCACAAAACATAAAAAAATAAAAGATTAGGCAATAGTGCCTAACAATCTTGCCGCTTTTGGTCACTACCAATCAACATTGACCTCTCATTACTCCAATATGCTAATAGGTAAGAAATTATTGATTCCAAACTCTACTGCCCTCTTATCATTATAACCTCTTTGGTTCGAAAATTATAAATTTTATAAATGGTAAGAGATTGGAGTAGAATCACTTCCACTGTTGCCAACAATCAACTAACAATAGTGAAGAGGTGAGCGGAAGATGGAAAGGAGTAGAAGAGAAAGAAACTTATTAGTCTCTTGGTATAGTTAAGAATAGTGATGACTCTTCTCAATCTTTTTTTCCCCCCTTTTTCTTCTCTTTCCTTCTCTTTAAGGATAAATGAAGGGGATCTAACACCCCAAGTTAAAAAAAAAAGAAAAACAAATTGAGTAAAAGATGTTGTATTACCAAAATATCCTCAAAATATTCATATGTGTTGCATCATAATTTTCTTTGTTAGCCACTTAACGGCGAAAGTTGATAAAAGAGCAAGATTTAGTATATCTTAATAGTTCAAGGTCAAAAATTATCCCTTTTGAAGTTGAAGGACAAAAATCAAACTTTAAGTATAGTTCGAGGTCAAACTAAATTGTTTACCCTTTTTTTTATTTGTTCTAGTACACTAATTAAAAAGAAAAAGAAAAAGAAAAGGAGAGAGAAAACAAGAAAGAAGGGATTTCATGTAGCTCCGGGTTGTGTTTAGTGCGCATGTACGAGCTAAGTTTTGCTGATGGAAATTATAAAATCTTGGATCATTTTTAACATATTATTTAATATATTAATTAAACTATATTAAGAAATTATATAATCAGTTTAAATTTATTAATTTTTATTAATTCAATAGTCATAATTAATTAAGTTATAAAATTTTTATTTTAAAATAACATTCCATCTTGTAAATAAATTATTTTAATAAAATTTAAAATATATAATTTTTTAATAATAAATATTATTTAAATCTGAAATTAAAAAATCACAAAATATCAAAATTCTTCCCGTACATCATGAGCTTAGCCACAGAAGTCTAACCTAAAGATATACGGCGAAAATGCAATTTCAAAGTTTGTACTTTGATGAAAAGTAAAAGATTTATTGGACTAACATCCCTGCACCCAAATAATCTATTCAAACCCTTCATTGAACATTCTATGCGTATATTTGGATTTTATTTGAGTTTTAAATTTTTTATTTTGAATTTGTCAAAAGAGTAAATTTTTGTAAGATGAGGGCGACACTCAAGAGAAGCTTTTATACACAAATGAGATAATTTCATAAAATATTTAGTTTTTTAAATCTCATGCATTTAATTATTAGTTAAATTTTGATTAATTTTTTTTTCATAAATCTATATTATAGAATAAAAGTTTTATTATTGTACATAGCATAGGTCCTGTGGCTGGTTACACCATATGAAACTATATAATTAGTTTAAATCTGTTAATTTTTTTTAATTCAATACTAGTGTTACGTATGATGTAATTTAATTAATGTATTAGATAATATATTAAAAAATATATTAAAATATTTAATCTAAAATTTGAATTGAGTTGCAAAATTTTCATATTAGAATACATCCCCAATTGCAATAGGAAATCACAAATTGCCAAAATTCTTCCGGTACGTGGCAGTGAGCTTATCCACAGAAGTCCATCCTAAAGATATACGGAGAAAATGCAATTTCAAAGTATGCACTTTGATGAAAAGTAAAAGATTCCTTGGATCAACACCCCTAAACTCAAATAATCTATTCATTTTCTTTATAAAGCCACAAAAGTAAGCCAGTGTTTCAACATGTCCAAGTGAAGCTTTATGCACAAATGAGATAGTGCCATAAAATATTTATTAGTATTTTTTAAAATCTCATGCATTTAATTATTAGTATAAATTTTCATTGAATTTTTTTATAATTCCATATTATAAAATAAAAGTTTTATCGCATGCGTCCTTCAGCTAGTTACGCAATATGAAATTATATAATTAGTTCAAGTCTATTAAATTTTTTTAATACAATAGTAATGTTACATATGGTGTGATTTGATTAGTGTGTTAGATAATATATTAGAGAATGTATTAAAAGATTTTGATCCAAATATTTGAATTAGGTTACAAATTTTTCATTTTAGAGCATTGCACTCCTTCAGTTGCTCTGGAAGTACGGACTAAGCCCACTTCCCGGCTCCAGCCGAACCGACGTTTAATTAATGAGACACGGGGAAGACGAACCTGCCCACTTTAGCACGTTTAATTTATGGCCAGCATCTCGAAAGGAGTCCAAGAAGAAAATCGGATGGTCGTCGGGCATTATGGAAGGAAGACATGGCCTCTGCTGCTGCATATCTAGTTGGTAGTTGGGATCGAAACTGCAGATTTTCTTTTCTTAATCTTTAAAAATAATGAAAAAAAGGGTAAAAGGCGCTACATATTTTGTTTTATTCTTCCGATCCTCCAATTTGCAAAAATAGGTAAAATGTGATTGTGAATGGCCAATCTCAGGACTCATAAATTATTACTAAACTAAGTAGAATCAGAAAATAGCATAGAGAATTGTCATAGTGTAAAGCCAATATGAGCTTATAATATAGCATATACTATATGCCAATGGCCAATCAAAAATTTGTGTGGGGATATTGCACATTACCAAACTACACATTATAAGATTGGAAAATAATAATACGATAATTTTTGTACTAAAAAAAGAATAAATGTAACTATTGTGTTAAAATAATTATAATTTATCAGTCGTTAGATTCTTTTTTTTTTTTTATTTTAAGATGAACACTTCCGGTGGCAATAATCAATGGTAGTTAGCTTCTTCCCTTAAAAAATACTCTCAATTAGCTTCATGAGCACTCTTTAATATTTGGTGTGCAGGAGGATACCGAAACTACCCTTTTCCCGACCTTTAGGCTTTATGTAACTACATCTGAAGCTTTCAAGGTTTTTTCCTTTTTTTTCGTTGGTCCTCTTTTACAGATTGAGGGATTAATAAAAGATCAAATCAGTCGCTACTGCTTTGAAAAAAAAAATAGTCGAAAAGGGATTGGGCATCTTACCTTTTTCTTAAAAGGGTGTATATGAATTGGATTCTCTTGCTAAAATTATCAATCTAAATCTTACTTTTTTTATTTCATAAATAATTGATTCTTACAAAATTTTTCAAATAAATATCTAAAAATGATTGGTGGACATCAATTGCCTATAGAAATTAAAGAAAAAATAAAGACTACGGATTATTCAACTCCTTGAACTTAATACTCTACATGTTGCTTATTCCACAAGCAGTCTCGCGATAGGGCACGAGTGGCTAGAAGTTGTCATTCTATGCCGCGGGGATCAACCAATGAAAAAGGAAGCAGTAACAGCAGTGAAAAATAGTATCTTGTAAAGCAATACTATACAAATTTTGATTTAAAATTTTTTAATTTAAATTTTATAAAAAAAATTTAAAATAAAAATTTTGTATTAAATTATGTAACAAAATTTAATACAAATACACGCATAGTTTGTAATTTCGTGTTTAAGGCACATTAATCTGAAGGAAGAGTGGGTGCAATTTTCTTACACGTCTTTAAAACTACCCTTGTGCGCTTCTTCTTCCTTTTTTTTTTTTTTTAAAAAAAAGGGAAACAATATGTACTTTGGATGGTTATTTGTTTGATCAATTTTGAACCTCACAAGAACAATCAATTCATGCCTTATTCGAGAGTTGAGGGCCCTCAATTTGAAGGATGGGAGTTCATTCTTACTCAATGCAGGATTTATTTTTTTATTAAATTTTTTCATTTAATAAAATTTGTAATTGTACATTGTATTGTATTCTAAATGTGCAATTAATCACTTTGAATTATTTTTCATCCAAACCAATAGCGTGCCATTGTTTCATAAATGATTTGAGGGATTCTTTATTTGGTTGTAATATGATATTTATAGGAAAAATGATTTCTAGTGGGTAGTTGGTTATATTCCTAATTGCCGTATGTGCATCGCCCGTGAAGAACATAGTACGATTCTATTGTGAATCATTAAGTGGTTGGGACTACCATGTTCAAAAAGATATAATTTGGGGACTACATAAAATAAAATTAAAGATTAAGAGTCATCGTAAAACAAACAAAATAGTTTAGCGCTAAACTTGTCAATTTCTCTTTTAAATAGATTGGATTTAATTATTCAAATCTTATACAATTATCTCTCTAATGTAAATCAGAATAAAGAGGATGGGTAAATAATACAATTCAATTAGTTAAGATTCATGTTTTATTATCTAATTTCCTCGGGAAAAAAATATTAGCAGCTATTTTCATATGCGAAATAAAAAACTAAAATTAATAGTTTATAGTATGAAGTGAAATATGGAAAAAAGTCACACCGAAAATTACCTCAATAGTAAAGGAAATGAAGTAGTCATTAGGGTTTTAGCTTGAAAAAGGTTGTGACTAGGGTGTCAATAGGTCCAAACGGGTTCGCGACACCCTATTTCAGGTCCTGTTTACTGGACCCGGTCCGTTTACTTGGCGGGTCCAAATAGAATAGACACAAATCCGACCCTATATAGTCTCGGTTCGGCTCTAGGTCCGAGTAGACTCAATAAAAATTTTAAAAATAAAAAAATCGAATACATAAAAAAAATTAAATAACCATTGAATCAAAACGCATCTAATGATTATAAAAAAATCAAGTATACAAAATATTTATTATTAAAAAATTTAATCGGGTCTCGAGTCTATCGGGTTTGAAACATTGTATACTGTACTCATACTTGATTAGGATATATATTATCGAATCTGAATCTGAGTCTAAGTACACGAATATAAATAATATATCAAACTTAATATTATCGGACTGGATTCAGATAAAACTCTACCTATTGACAACCCTAGTTGTGAATCATCTTCAACCAAGCAAGAAAAGGTGACGACGTGGTAACCTAATGGTTAAAAGTAATTTCTAACAAATCATAAATTTTAGTTCAAATCATATTTCCATTTCCATGGGTTATAAAACAAGGGGACAAAAAGAGAAGACTAACCGGTAGTTGGAAAGTTGGATCATTTGGATTGGGTTTCTAATTAAACTAGGTATGATACCCGCGCGATGCGCGGTTTTTTTTTTTTTTTCTTTATAGTTTTTAAGTTTTAAACAGTTGTATTCAAAGTTTTTTTTCCGATTTTAAACACTTGTATGCTATTTTTAAAGTTTGTATGCTAAGTAATTCTTTGACGCTTTGGAAGAATAAATTCAAATAAGAATACATTTAGAATTTCTCTACCTTTTCATATTCGTGATCTTTTTTATTTATTTATTACTTTCAAATCCTTTAATTTAATCTATATTCCATATAGTGCATACCTATTAGCTATTTGTTTTACTTATATATATATATATATATATATATAACTAAATAAGATGTACATGTACTTTTTTCTTTTTAATTTTATACATCATTAAATAGAAATCATTGAATTATATTTTATTAAGTTATATAGATATGGTTTTAATATTAATGATAAGAATAATAAGATGACCATGTACTATGTATCTTCTTAATGTTATTCAACATTAAATATAAATAATTAAAGAGATTTTATTAAGTTTATGTATTTATTTACTTGTATAAATTCATTAATTTTATGAACTTATCAACTTTATTAAAATTTGTGTTGTATTAATGAATGAAGGATATGTATCTCATTCCATTAATTCAATTCATTGTATGTACAATAGTCTTTCATCATAAGAATTAATACATAGGAATTAATATGTTGAATCCATTGTATTAAACATACAATTCACTTAATGTAGTATCTAATATTATTTTTAAAAACCATAGATAAGGTGATTAAATATAGATATGAGTTAATGTGGGTACATAAATCAATAAAGCAATTAATTCTAAACATCCAACTTGGCATCATTAGAGTTAAGTAAAGCTTTAAAAATTCCACATGTCACATTCTCATGATTCAATCTTAACTTTAATATATATATATATAGATTTCTTTTATTTTTTAATTTAAATCACACTTTTTAATAAATAAATTATTTTTATAATTTTTAATATAATTTAATTTAAAATAAAATACAACCCAAGATGCCCCATTGTGCTGTCTTTTGACTTGTTTTTCTTTTGTGTAAAAGTGCCTTTCGGCTATCTTTAAAAAGGGGTTGATTAGGGTTGTCTTTCCTATTTACGCTGTGCTGAGAAAATGCTCTATTCTTATGGATAGGGTGTTTCGTTCAGTACGCGACACGTGCGGAGACATATAAAATGTAGTCGGAACAAAGAAGAGAAAGAAGAAACAAGTATGATACCTTGGCAGTCCTGTTAACTCCTGTTGAGCTTCTGGCAGTCTAGCACAGTTAACCTAAGCGGCTGAATCTTTTACGGTAAGCGATCTTTGTAATTGGTCCGCGGGGTGCTAGAGTGGTTGTTATCCTTGTTAGCGTTTGACTCTTGAATGCTTGTTACGTCATTGAAGCCAAACTTAAAGGACCTAATGGAATGTTTGGTGAAATTAATTACGTACGGGTCAGCCGGTGAAATTTTGTTCTAATGATAATTGTTGAGGCCTATTAACAATGAAGCAAAGAGTTTAATTCCTATTCAGTGCAATAGTGTGGACGAGCAATAGTGTGAACCCTCTTGGGTTCAATACCTGCTCGGCACAATATATATATATATATATAGTAATATGTAAAAAGTTATTTTTTATTAATTAATTATATAATTTTTATTAATAATATAATATTTTTTATATTAAAAAATACTTACATGTTAAATTTAATTTTAAAATAGAATTAGATAAAATTTAAGTTTAAAATCTTAAATTTAAAATTTTATAAAAATAAATTATCTATAAAATAAATAAAAAATAAGACTTAAAATAAAAAATTTATATTAAATTACGTAGAACCAATTCAAATACACCCAATTATGCTCAACAATCTTCCAATTTTAAAAGATTAGTATTTGATGACAAAAACAAAGAAGGTTTTGCAGTAAATCATATTTAGAAAGTCTCCCAAGGACAAGAAATGCTTGATAAGGACGGTTTTTAAGTTTAACCAATTCTTCTCTAAGTGGGCAAACAAAACGCCACAACCCCACGCCATCCACCAATATAATACCACAAACCTCACGGCTGTAAACTAAAGTGAACCAAGAAGGGTACGATTATACGTGGAGCAACACGTAAAAGTTTGAGAGATCCACGCAGCACAATACATCAGCCATTCTCCACAATTATTTTGACAAGCAAAATATTAAAACATAATTTTTTTATTTAATACTCCATCGGTTCCTTTTTGATTTTTTATAATTTTTTACTTTTATTATATTAATAAAATTAAAAATTACAAAAATAATAAAATATTTTATATTTTTAAAAAGAATGGAACAATAGTTTACGAGCAGAGCCAGAGAGAAAAGGGGATTGAAAACACCAAAGTGGAGGGAAAAAAAAATGCATAATTGTAATAACTACAATACTTTACCAATCAAGGTTCAAATACCAGTTCCGTCGCAGAGGAAGAATAGAAGAACCCTTCTCCGCCATCGCCACAGACGGGCTTCCTCCTTCCAACCGGCAACCCAACCCAAACCGATCTTCCCCTCTCTCTCTTTCTCGTACTACTAAGCTTAATTTCTTCAATATATATGTATATATTCTCTGACCTACCTTCCCAGCAAATTTCTCCTCCTCTTCCTCCTAAAATATATTCTTCGTAGTCACAGACTCACCACTTGTTGATTCTTTTGCTTATTAGCTTTTCGAAGGAATTTGGCTTTCGTTATTGCTGGTTCCTTCTTCGCCCGCATATACATAATATTCTCCTTGCTGTATTATAATCCATGTTCGTTGTCATTAAGCTGTTCCTGGCGTTGATCGCGGTCGTCGGCTTTTTTTTCCTTGCTCGATTCTTTGTGTATCGCACTGCTTTGATTCACGCTCTCAGAAAGTGGGCGAAATGGGTAGATGATCGGATTCATGTTCATCAGCACTTCAGAGTCCCCGAGTTCGACCAAAATGGCCAACAGAATATGTTCTACCGTCAAGTTTACCTCTACATAAATTCTTTACAGTCGGTGGAGGATTCCGATTTTACCAACCTCTTCTCCGGCAAGAAGTCAAACGAGATCGTGCTTCACTTAGACGATGATCAGGTTGTCCGAGACACCTTCCTCGGCTCAACAATCTCTTGGACTAACCACATAAAACGCCACCAAGTAGATCAGAACGTTCGCACAAGATGTTTTCTCTTGAAAATCAAGAAAAAGGACAAGCGCAGAGTTCTACGCCCTTACCTTCAGCATATCCACAGCGTATCTGATGATATTCAAAGAAGGACAAAGGAGAACAAGCTCTTCATCAACAATCTGCCGTCCGGTGACGGCTGCATTGGACGCTGGAGATCACTTCCGTTCTCGCATCCGTCCACTTTTGACACCATAGTCATGGACGGGGATCTGAAGAGTAAAATAAAATCCGACTTAGACACCTTTCTCAAGTCGGAGCAGTATTATCACAAGCTAGGCCGAGTGTGGAAGCGAAGCTATCTTCTCCACGGTCCTTCCGGCACAGGAAAATCCAGTTTCGTAGCAGCTATGGCAAATTACCTCTCTTTTGATGTCTACGATGTCGATTTATCTGGAGTATCTGACGACTCCGATCTCAAAATGCTTCTTTTGCAGACATCGAGTAATTCTATCGTCGTCATCGAAGACTTCGACCTCTTTGTGGCAGAAAAGTCAACGATATCGCTGACGGGAATGCTGAATTTTCTGGACGGAATTGCGAATTCGTGCTGCGGAGACGCGAAAATCTTGGTTTTCACGGTGAATAGCAAAGAGAATATTGATTCGACGATGCTGAGGCCCGGAAGAATTGATGTTCACATACATTTTCCGTTGTGCGATTTCAAGTCGTTTAAGAGCTTAGCAAGTAGTTATCTGGGCGTAAAGGACCATAAATTGTTTCCGCAAGTGGAAGAGATGTTTCAGAGCGGTGCCACCATAAGCCCGGCCGAAATCGGAGAGTTGATGCTAGTGCACAGAAGCTCGCCTAGCCGCGCCCTGAAATCGGTGTTATCGGCGATGCAATCGAGCCCCGGTGAGCAGAGGGGCTCCGGCGTAAACATCCCTCGCAGGTCGAGCGAGAGTACGACTTCTTCGCCGCTGCCGCCGCTTCCGATGTCGAAGGAGCACGGCGGCGGAAAGTGGAGGGAGGCTGCACCCGCGAAGGAGATCCGGAAGTTATACGGACTGTTGAGGTTGAAAGGCAGTAAGAAATCCGGACCTTTGGATCCTGACCCCGAAATGATCCAACGATGAAAGGGAGCTTTTGACATTTTCTCTTTTTTCTTTGTTTTTTCCGGTTTGGACAACTTGATTGTAAAAATATATTTTATAGTGTTCCTTGGGTGACTGAGGTCAGCTTTCTGGAGAATCTTGTTGCTGTATAGTATCCAGTTAGAGATGGGAGGATTCAAGACGGCCCTTTGTGCTACAGCTACCATTCAAATTTGTTAGTTCTTTGAAACGTGGGAAGCTGTTTATTACTACTCTATTGATTCGATTGGGTTTGTGCTCAAAATGAAGAAAACAAGCGAAGGATGCATGAGGAAGGACGTGGGAGTAGGAGTTATAGTGTACTCCATTACGGATAGAATTCAGTCTAATCCACTCCAATTGTTGTGCTTAGTCATGATTGGTAAACGGTGATCGCACGGCTAAAAGTCAAAACAATCAAATTCTATGAATTTAACGTTAGTTAAGACTAGTAAGTAGTCCCTCCCTTTCAAAATATGTTTTTAAATTGAGCAAGTTATTTCATAATTCTTTCTGTTTCCCCTTCATCTCCCACTGCAAAAGGCCTGCCTCATTGCCATGACTTACGTAGGGTGATGATGGGGGACGGACCTTCTCTTCTCATTCCTCATCAACCGCTACCACTAATGTAGTAATTCGTTGCTGTCAAAGCAGGTTGCCATCTGCAATAAGCTGGGAAATCACGGTTAGCTCTGCTTTCAAGTATCGCAAAGCAACTAATTTAAATTCAGTTAGTGGATTAAAGTTCTAGTATCAAGTTGTGGTTCCAAACTTTTTTCCCATCAACTAATTATTTATGATAAATAAAGTAGAGTTCACACTAAAACATTTAAGGTGAACTTGGATTGGATTACTTTTTAAATAAAAATTTTTATTTTTTTCTTATAAATAATTTATTTTTATAATTTTAATATAATTTAATTTAAATAAAAATTTAATCCAAATAAATCTTTAAATATTCTGTTCATGACAAATTTTTACCTCAACAAGTGTTGTCCTCTCATTTCAGTTACAATACTGTGAGCCGCAAGGGACACGTTGATGTTCTTTCCATATTCATCAAATTCTTGCCGCACGCAGCCTCGAGCTGGGAATGGCAAAATTTTAGGCTTTACTTGCATTAGATTTCACACGAAATTCAACACAAATTTCTCATTTCATATCTTATTTTTTCTCTCACAAAAATTTCTCACTCCCGAAACTCAAGACAAAAAATCTCAAAACCAAACTCTATCCAATCACACCCTCTATTCCGACCGCAGATTTTCTGGGAATCTTTTCCTCATTCCTTTTCATAACAATTACCATCACATCCTCTATAGAAAGTTCGCTCGCCAAGAAATTAGTCAGTCTCCGTCGAGCTATCTTTCCAAATTGTAATCCTTCTACTTGCTACCCTCACAAGTACTTGCGGAGCCGCACGGGCATATCATATTATCATCAAAGGAATCGGATGGAAGAAAGTCCACTGTTATAAAATAAATGCACAACCCCTACTATTATCAAATCTCCCTTTCTTCGACTCAATAGTTTAGAACAATTGGAAAGCGAATCGCTATATAAGAATGAGTTAAACTTTTTTTAAAATAAGAATTAAATCTCGTGAATTTAAATTAATCTTACCACTTCATAAGGATATCAGATCGGATGCTCTACGGGGGGGAAAAAAAAAAACTCCCTTTCTTCTCCCCCTATTTTTTACTCCTCCATTTCAATAGTACGCATAAAACTTTTTTCAAATGAAGGAAATGCATTTGTGAAATTTTTTGAATGAAGGAGAAGGATTAGCAAGAGCAGGTAGACAACTTCTTCAGCTCACTAACTTCAAAATCCGGGCCTGGCGCCGAATCGATTTTCAGGCCTTTGAATGAACCCCCATGAGGCCCAATGGGCTTGGTAGTGCTGCAGTCTATTGACTTCTTGGAGACCGCTCCGTGTATTTCCTCCAAAAGCTTGAAGAAAGCCGCGTCCACATTCTCGCCGCTGAGGGCCGAAGTCTCGAAGAAACAGAGGCCCTGGTTCTCTGCAAACTCCACGGCGTCCTCCGTC
This sequence comes from Rauvolfia tetraphylla, assembly GCA_030512225.1. Lineage (NCBI taxonomy): Eukaryota > Viridiplantae > Streptophyta > Magnoliopsida > Gentianales > Apocynaceae > Rauvolfia > Rauvolfia tetraphylla. The sequence goes on along the minus strand of JAJQKT010000020.1, from coordinate 12,208,180 downwards.
GGAACTACCCTCAAGTCCACCAGATCAGCCTTGTTTCCTATCAACACGATCGCGATCGAGTTATCTGCATGTGCCCTCAGTTCCTCCAGCCATCTGGCAACGTGATCGAACGTCGGTCTCTTGGAAATGTCGTACACTAGCATAGCTCCCAGGGCCCCTCTGTAATATGCACTCGTTACCGCTCGGTACCTGCATCAAATCAAATTCCCCCCTTCTTTCAAACAAAGGACTTTGCCCAGAACATTATCGCGGCTGTTCCAGACGCTATTACTGTACATTAATTGTTGCAATGAATTGGGACAGAGATTCATTATTGACGTACTAAGAATCTGATCATAAGCCGGCCAAAGTTAGGTGGGATTATAGTTAAGGACCAATTTGGTTTCTCCTCCTCCACCTGCTAGAGACATTTTGCTTGCTTCACCTGTCTTATACTTCGACCTATACCGATTTGTGCCGAATGTTTTGATTCCATGATGCTCTTCCCATTTTTATAAAGTAATACTAATTGTAGAAATTATATAAATATGATTTTCTGAATGACATCCTATTACGGCAAAACTTTAACAACTCAAATAGAGTAGTAGTTGAGGTACTATTTGGTCATCATAATCACCCCTTACTCAGGATTCCAAGTTTGCATGACTAATGATACAACAAAACAAAACAAAACTGTGTGCAACTACATCTAACACTGACATTTTACCTTTTGTTTTTATCAGCTCTTCATCATTATTGGAAATGTGTTTCTTGGAACAAAAAGAGGAAAAAAATAAATAAATGGAAGTGCTCACACACGCAGACTTTGCAAATTGTGTTGTCACATAGTGGCATTTGCCACGGGTTAAATACGTACTGCGTAAAGGAAAATTAGTATCAAGTTTAGCTGCACTTATAGTCTACCTGTCGCAAGCAACAACTATGACTAACCTTTTCCAGTTCCCATCGTCGAAGCCCATTTTGTTCATCGGAGTAGCGTTTATCTAATTAATCGCTGAAGCTCATGGAGATTTCCAGTATAGAAACGAACTCAGAGACTTCCCTAACTTAAGCAAGACGAACTGCATTCTATGGAGTACTAGAAAAGAGAGGGAGAGAGAGGAGCAGTTGATGGCTGACCTTTCTTGACCTGCAGTATCCCAGATCTGGGCCTTGATGACTTTGGACTTAATGGTAACGGTCCTTGTCTGGAACTCCACTCCTATGGTGGATTTAGAATCAAAGCAGAACTCGTTCTTGGCAAACCTAGACAGCATCTGAGTCTTCCCAACGGCAGAGTCGCCGATCACCACCACCTTGAACACGTAGTCTATATTTTCTTGTTCCGCGTTCTCTAGATGCCGGTTCTCAATCTCACCACCATCCCTCTCCTGGTTCATTTTGCCCACTTCTCGTCGACACCAAAGTGATATCTGCAACTGCAAGTAGAAGATCGTGGAAGAAGTAACTAAAGCTGAAGACAGACGCTGAAAAGGATGGCCATATGACTAATGAGTTGTTTAAGGACTCCAAAGAGAAGCTGAGGTGTGTCTTTCTTTGTTTCCTTTGGCAAAATGTATGCTCAATTAATATGTTCATGCAGAATTCGAAAAAGGATGGAGCGAAATGGGTAGAAATTAGCTACGGGAAAGACAAGTTAAAGAAGGGGGGCCGCTTGTCCTGCGAGATCGAGACCTTTATTCTTATATAGTATCGTAATTCCAGGCGAAAATTACTCAGCTGAAGATTGTTCCCCAAACATGCCCAACTCATATCATTATTAAAGGGAAGGAAGTTGGTTCCTTGACCACATCATTGGACCCCCTTCTTCTCATGTTTCTTGTTAAGTGGGGGCCTTTTCATTGTTTCCTGGGCCCCTTTACACCATTTTGATGGACGCTTTTTTTTTTTTTATAATTTTACTTTTGCATCTTTGAAAAACACAGAAAACCCTGCCGCACTGCACAGTGTTTGTGCATCCACGGAAGATAAAATGCAGAAAAATAAAAAAGAAGAAGTGGATCACGGAGTGAATGATTTATCAGATTCTAGCAGGACGGTATTATACCCTGTGGTGGGTCATGGGTGGAGGGACTTGGGACGAGACTTCTTAGCCCGTATTCTTGAGGAAATAGAAGAAGAGTAAAGACTGTTTTTTTTAATTAAATAATAATTGTTTATTAATAATAAAATGATAAAAATTGTTACAATTAAAATAATTATTAGTTCTTACTCTAATAATACATCAGAAGATAGAAGTGAAGAGTAAAGACTGTTAATAATTAGTAGGTGAGCAAATGGCATTTAGAAGTGAAGAGTAAAGAGTGTTAATAATTAGTAGGTGAGTAAATGGTTGCGCTTGCACCGACACTCCTTTTACCATTTTGGCATTACATTGTCTTTCAATACATTTGCAACCGTCCCATATGCGTTTTCCATTTTCAGTGCCAAAAAGGAGCTTAATAATGGAATGCTCATCTTTCACATAGATAAAATACAGAAAAGAAAAAGAAAAAAATAAAATTTTACATTTACACCAATTAAAGCAAACTATTTGATTAATCATCGTGTATTAATTTCTCTTACTCTAATAGTATCGTTAAATATAGTGTAATATAAACTATATGAAACTATATGAAACTATTTAATTAATCATCGTCTATTAATTTTTCTTAGTTTAATAATATTGTTATACATAGTGTAATGTGATAAGTGTACTAAACAATATATTATAAAATATATTAAAAGATCTTGATCTATAAAAAAACAAATAGTATTAAAAAATCTCATGCTAAAAAAAGGCACGGTGATAGTTTGTCTATTTTCTGCTTTCAAATGCTTGCATAAACTTTATTTGTTCACTTATTCCCTCCATCCATTCTCAACATTCCGGATTTGTATAACGGCCACTAAAACAATATGGCTTCTACTATTAGGAAGATCTCCAAATACAATGAGATTCCTTATTTTGGGAACACAATAAAGTGACAATTTAATTTTGGGAACAAGGTGCTTCAGTTAACTAAAATAAGAGAGAGAGAGAGAGAGAGAGAGACAAATTTGTCAATTGGCTTGGCTATTCCCTTTACAAATAGGGAACTAAATTTTATTTTATTCTTTTTTAGACAATTTTGACCTTCATTTGTTCTAATTAGTTGAGGCAACTTGTACCAACAACAACAAATAAGTTAAAAGCATCAGAATTATGTATAAAACGAAAAAATCATCTTATTTGATGCACATTCATTCTTTGATATACATAAAGGAAAAAAATTTGGTCAAACTCAGTAAGAATAAGAGTTTATTTGGATTATATTTGACTAGAAGATATTTTATCTTAGTTTCGTAAAAGTGAATTTTTTTAAGAAAAGAAATGTGACCTAATTATGTGTTAAATTAAGAGAAACATAATCTAAATGAACCTAATTCTAGCTAGCCTGTGCTTTGACATTCTTGTTTTATGCAAAAACAATATGGTCGCGTAATTAAGAAAAATAAATAAATAAATGAATAACTCAAACCACGAAAACTATGGATCCATACAAATTGTGAATGGCTGAGGATGCTGCGGAGTTATCGTAATTTCTCTTCCTGTTCACGAATTCCAGAAACATTCAGCCCACTTTGGCCCAGATGGATGCCCTGGCAAGCTCTGTCTCGAGCTTGACATTTCCCAGCCATTCTTCTACCTCCCGCAAGCTTTATCATTTCAAGACTCCAAATTACCAATCCCATTCGAATTCATGCAAGCCATCTTCAATTTCAAACAAGCCCAGCTACAACAGGGACTTTGCTGCTCCATCCGTATCTTCACCTCAAAAATCGTCTCCCACTCAATCCCAGGCCCAGCCATCAAGGGTCCACCACAAAGCGGCCAGTGGCTATGCCGCAGCCCTTGTAGACGTGGCTCGGTGCAACAATTCGCTGGTAGCAGTAGCCAAGGATGTCCGGAGGTTCTCCAAGTGGCTCCGCAACGACCAGTTCCGTGCTCTCCTGTTGGACCCTCTCGCAGACGAGACAGAAAAGGGCCGAGTGTTGACGGAGGTAGCGGAGAAAGGAAGATTTCATAGGAATTTGGCGGTTATGTTGAAGCTCTTAGTTGCCAAAAACAGGTCAGGACTGGTGAATGATGTGCTGCAGGAGTTTCAAAGGATCTACGAGGAGTTGACAGGGACTTCTGTGGTGCTGGTTTCATCTGCAACGAGGATGGATAAAGATGAACTGTTTGGTATTGCTAAAGGAGTGCAGAAGCTCAGCGGAGCTCTTAAGGTGAAGGCGAGGGATGTGTTCGACGTGAAGCAGCCGTCCCCGGCCACCTAATTTCAATTCGTTTCTTGTCAAATTTCAGACCGACTTCTGGTTCGTTTTTCTTCGTGCCAAACTTTACTTGATGGTATTACTATGTTAGCAAGTTGAACTACCTTGTACTTTGTATGGTTGGGGTAGGAAGATAGAGCAGACGGGAAGAGAATTAAATAAATGGATCTATTTGAGCAAATTTGTTTGTTTGGTTATGATGGTAGATGTAAGATTGAGTTTAGAATTTAATGTAAAAATTTTATTTTAATTATATTTATTATTTTTTTTAAAAAAATATTTTTATAAAATTTATAAAAAATTTTAAATTTAAACTCGAAGCACGTCCTAAATCTTAATTCCAACTCTAGCAATATTTGGCAGTAATATTAGATGAGAAGGTGCAGCCTTCTTCTTGCTGTTGTTTTTCTTTATTAGCATTTTTTTTTTGGGTTAGGATGCATCTCTGATTTATATAATATAGGCATATGACCATTATTTTTTTGGCCGGTAAGGTCTCCCAATCAAGGTTTTAGAGTTCAATTATGTCCAATGCAATATTTCTCTCCTTTTATTAAGTTTGTTTTTTTTAATAAAAATTAATTTTTTCATTTAATAGAGTTTATAACTCTTAAAGAAAAAGATCATTACTTTTAATTTGGATATTTTAACCGTTGAGGCACGATTGCGAACGTATGATTAAAGGCGAAATTTACCCTTACTTGCAGAAGGGTCTTTTTTGGATGTGAATAGGCGTTAAATTAGAGCAGCTTCGTGGTTTGGTTCGTGTCCACCTCTGAAACTTCATAGCAAAACACGGTTGACAACCCCCAAAGAATTTGTCTCATCCAGGGCTTTTTTCTACCCCGTGGGGAAATACAGCCCGCTACTCCTTGTTAGACCTTTGCCTACGCTTAAAAGCGTCCATTTGGCGCCAATAGAAAACCGACTATCACTTCTTCATATCGACTTTCAGAGAGGGCGAACATGAATTCGCAGATACTGCCTACTGTCGCGGAGAGAAGTTGCAGTGTCGTTCCTAATTGGTCTGCAAATCATACTCATTTCCTGCACAGGAAGGGGACGCAAAATTTAGCATTCTAAGCAACCTATTTTGATTATTGACTCGAAGATTTAGGTGAATGTGTTGAGTACAAACAAATATTAATTTCGAAATCTTTTAATAAAATAGCAAAAAAATAGACATTTATTTTTAGATATAGCAACAAAAAACTAGAGTCACAGAAACACTCAAATTGGAAGAAATAATAACAATAGATCCTTGTACGAATTGCGAGGAAATTCTTCTGACAGAAAATGAAATAATTGTTGCTCCTTCTTAGCAATGATGACTTGAGAAATAAAGATGCGTGAATTAGGGTTTTTTTTTCTATAATTTTTTTGGGTTTTCTTGGTTTTAAGAAACCAACTATATATACAGATTTTATTTTCTTTTTTATTCCCATATACAGTTTAATAATATAAATTTAATTAGTGACGAGTTAGTTTTTTTATTTAATTTACATTCTTTATATCTCTGATATATAACAAAAAGTAAAAATTTCATATATATATATATATATATATATATATACATATGTGTGTGTGTGTGTGAGAGAGAGAGAGAGAGAGAGAGAGCTCACACGTGGGTGCTCTTGCGTGCGTGTGTCTTTGTTTGTATATATGTGTATTTTTTTTAGTCAGAATGAATAAAAAAATAATGGATCAGAAGAAAGGGAACTCCCTTCTCTTATTTGCGAGTTTTTTGAGGGAAAAAAGAGAAAGAAGAGAGAAGAATTGGGAGGATAATATCACCCTATTTCCTTTCAAAATCTTGCATGAAAGAGGGGGTGGAGATGTAGGCATAAATAAAAACAATTAAATTACTCAAAATACTCATAAAAAAGTTATCGTTCAAAAAAATTTTTTAATCTAAAAGGATATTTTTGTAAAAACAACTCATCACTGTATCACTAGCCTAAACCTATACAATGCACGGATATTTTTTAAACTAAAAAAAATTAGAATTATATTTTTAAAATAAATATTTTTTAAAAAATTTTTTTTTACCTTTCAAAATATATGTATTTAAAGAAAATTTAAAATATTAAAAATTAAAATTTTATTAGTTTAGAAATATTCAATACCTTCTTTTCCATCTTAAACAATAAGCATATGATTTCTACATCTTTTATTTCGCTCAATACAAAATCATAAATAATATTAGTTACATTAAATCTACTTCTTTTTAACTTTTTAAAAATTTTAAATTCACATACAAATATAACTAATCTTCTTTTGTAAAACATAAATAACATGTACTATTTATTATTTCAGATGGTTAAACTTATCCAACCCCTCATTTAGTTTGGATAAGCTCATTTATTTACTTCATTAATAATGGTTTCTTTTATGTTTTTCAAAAAATAATTTACTTAATAGAAAATCCATTTCTTTTATCAATAATTGAGAGAACTTATAATTATTAGTTATTTTGTACCACAATTTGTAATAACCTTTTCTAATTAACCTATTAAGTCAAATAATAGACAATTTAAAATATAATCTCAATGGATTACTTAGTAAAGGAATAAAAGAGGATAATTCAAAATGATCTCAATGAGAAGGAATTGAAAACTAATCAATCAAATTTTTAAAGACTAATTAAAAAGGTAAAAACACTAAAAAATTAGGATAATTCAAATTTGAGTTACTATGTAAGTTGTTTAAAATTATTTTAATAAATTAAAAATGTTTCTAATCAATCAATTTTTTAAAGTAATAATTAAAGTTTCTTAATTTTAATGTATAATTTTAATTTTAATATACATAATTAAAAATTAATGTATAAATTAGTTTAAAATTATTTTAATAGATTGAAAATGATTATAACCACTGAAAAATTTTAAAATAATAATTAAATTCTTATACTTTTATAAAATAACTTGATATATAAAATTCAAAATTAAAATTAATACATAAGTTAGTTTAAAGTTATTTTAATAGATTAAAAATTATCATAACCAATCAAAATTTTGAAGACTAATGAAAAAAGTAAAAATTGTAAGAAATTATGATGAGAGGTTTGGAAGCATAAGAAAGAAAGTATTATATTTTTATAATATATATAGATTTATTTTCACTTATCTTTAAACTCTCAAATGAAAAAAAAAAATCTTCTTTTTTCTACCCAAAACTCTCAAACAACATCTAAAATAAATCACATAATCTTCATATCTTTTCTTTATCTCATAACTTAATTTTTTTTTATTTTTTCTTCTCTCCAAAACTTGTTAGGAGAGAAGAAAATGAAAAAAAAATTACAAATGAAAAAAATTTTATTTCCATTTCTTTTTAAGCTCTCAAATAAAAAAATTCTTCTTTTTTCTACCCAAAACTCTCAAACAGCGTTCAAAATAAAGGAAAATTAGTTATGAAAGTTACTAAAAAAAGGACAAATTGTTTGTTTTGCTATTGGATTTTTTAATCTTTTTATATGATTAAATAATTAAATTATAGCTAATTATATCATTCCACTACTAAACGCGATAAAATTTAATAAAAAAATATATTTATATCACGTGGTATAATTATGAAAGATATAATGATCCACACATTTTTTTATCGAACTCTCTCATATATAATAATAGAATGACATAATTAATTATAAATTAATTATTTAATAATATAAAAAATAAAAAAAATTCAATAACAAAATATATAATTTATCATTTCTTTAGTTACATTCATAACTAATTTTCCTAAAATAAATCACAGCTTCATTTATTTTCTTTTCTCTCATAACTTCAAATTTCTTTTATTTTTTTTTCTCTCCTAAACTAAAGCTTACTGCTGTATTGACTTTCCTTTACCGAGTCTGCTCCGACGGCAAGGGTACCAGTGAAAGTTCTTGGAACGCAAGTTGCTCCGTCTTGACTCTCTTATTAACTTTACACGTTTCAAGAATTTTGTTCCATCGACTCCTCTGCTGCAATCAGCTTCAGCTTCCTCAAAATTTTGATCCGTTTCCTCCTTTAAGCGGATAAGATTCACGAAGTTTCTGAATGATGAGGAAAGACTTGGAATTTCGTTGTTCTGTTTGAGTTTGAGGCCTCTGACCTTTCCACTCTAGACGGTACTGTTCTCTTGTTACCTCTTTGATCTTTTCTTCAGGAAACTGGACCTCGTTCTCAGCTCTTTCTTTGCTTGAATTTGTATTCTTATGCTTCCCCTACTCTCTTATATTTGCAGAATTCTATGAAGAAGCTGAAATTTGTCTCTCCTTTCACGCAGTGCCATATTTTACAAATATCGTAACTTCATCTCTCTATCTTTATTCTTCATCCAATTATCCTCTTTGATGGATGCTGTCGGATTCTGTCTGTTTGCTGAGAAGATCACAAATATAATATTATAGAAATATTACCTTGAGTTATTACATAATAGTGACCATTTATTAGTTTCTTGATTTTCTCAACCTCAACAAAAGGATTTAATTTTTACTCTTCCTCTTATAGAATAGCTTTCTGACCGGCATTCTTGGAAAATGGAATACATAGGTTATTTGAGCTAAACGAACAGGAAATATTCTCCTCAACTCTATAGTTTAGCGGATCCAGTCTCGTGGGTATGATCCAGTTGGTAGTGGATATTGGGACTTTAGTTGGTTAAAAAATGGTGCTTGATGTGATCGCGGATTCCTCTTTTGGTTCCTATGCTGAACTCGTCTGTCAGATTATAGAGGGCATCATTGAGATAGTACTTGCTTCCAAAAATGTTCTTATAAACAAGAAGAGCTTCGGAGAACTTTCGTCTTACTTGGATAGGGTTATCCCCATCCTTAAAGAGTTGAATAAGAAGAACCTCAGCAATTCTGAAGGCATGAGAAATTTTATCGAGATCCTTAACCGAGAGATAAAAGAGGCAAAGAAGCTAATTACAGAATGCAGTGGAAGGAACCGAGTTTATCTTTTAATGAATTGCAGGTATATTGCTAAGCGCATTGGAAATATTACTAGAGAGATTAGCCAAGCTCTGAGTTGCATTCCCTTGGCCGCTTTGGACATTTCATCAGGGATTAAAGAAGAGATAACTCAGCTAGTCCAAAATATGCATGCTGCCGAGTTTAAGGCTTCCGTTGCAGAAGAAGAGATTATGGAGAAAATAGAGTCAGGAATACAGGAGAGGAATGTTCAGCGTTCATATGCTAATAATTTATTGGTTGCGATTGCAGAGGCTGTTGGAATTTCAACTGAAAGATCTGTGTTGAGGAAGGAATTTGAGGAATTCAAAAAGGAGATAGAAAATGCAAGGTTGAGGAAAGACCATGCTGAAGCCATACAGATGGAGCAAATAATTGCTCTATTAGAGAGAGCAGATGCCACATATTCACGTGAGGACAAGGAAAAGAAGTACTTTATGAAGAGGAAATCTTTAGGCGCTCAACCATTGGAGCCTCTCGAATCTTTCAACTGCCCAATCACTGGGGAAGTAATGGAAGATCCCGTGGAGTCTCCTTTTGGTCATACATATGAGAGAAGTGCCATAGAGAAGTGGTTGGCAGAAGTTAATTTATGTCCCATATCCTCAACTCCTTTGAACATATCAATGTTGCGGCCTAATAAAACTCTGCGGCAGTCTATTGAAGAATGGAAGGACAGAAATACCATGATCATCATTGCTTCCATGAAATCAAAACTATCATCAGAGGAAGAGGGAGAAGTGCTTGATATCCTTGAAAAGCTCAAGGATCTATGCGAGCAAAGAGAAATACACAGAGAATGGATAGTATTGGAGAATTACATTCCAACTCTTGTTAAGCTTCTTGATGCGAAGAATCGAGAGATCAGAAGTCATACCCTTGGTATACTATGTACTCTGGCAAGGGATAGTGATGAAATTAAGGTAGTTTTACGTCATTGTTCATGGTTACATTCATATCTGTATTTTATCTGCCAAAATTGCTAGTAAGAGGACTGATTTTATCCTACAAATTAGCATATTATGCTAATTTTAAGTCACATGACTTCTCTAAATTATGTTGTAGCCGATTTAACCAAATGGTAAAGTAAAAGGACCATTTTGGTAATCAAACTACACTCAGGTATCTGCTTGTAATATTGAATTGGACCTTACATGAAGCTTGAATTCAGCAGATTTCCTTGTCAACTTTATGTGCTTATCTCTGATCTTTAGTAAATATAGAGCTACCAAATTTATGTCTTAAAGAGATCCAATCACATCTCATCAAACTTACTTCTAGATCAAATTAAAACCACTTGTCTATTCCCTCTTGAATCATATCAAATGCTCTTTTTGGATCAATTTTGACACCAGTTGACGGCCTACGGATAATTGTTTGATTCTGTGTCACTACTGACTGCTGGTGGGGACAACTTTGTTTCATTTCTATAGTATGAAAAGTCTACACTCAAGGGATTCAAATTTTAATAAATGCAGTATCATGAAATATTCGCAGGAAATTATCGCAAATGTTGACAATGCAGTGCAGTCTATTGTTCGCTTTCTTGGACGTCGTACTGGGGAAAGGAAGTTGGCTGTGGGATTACTACTTGAACTATCAAAAAATGAATCAATACGTGAATGCATTGGAAAGATCCAGGGGTGCATATTTCTTTTGGCAACAATGTTGAAAAGTGAGGACAATCAAGCTTCTGAGGATGCAAGGGTTGTTTTGGAAAATCTATCCTACTCCGATGACAATGTTATACAGATGGCAGAAGCTAATTATTTCAAGTATCTTCTGCAACGTCTTTCATCAGGTTTCGTCTTTAAGTGATAACATTCTTTTTGTCTTTTGGATTTACATCTTTACTAGATAGAGGACTGTTTTTGAGGGGTTTTATGTGATGTATGCTGCAATTGTGATATAATCAACTTGTTTGCTGTTAATAACTCAATGGCTCAGAGATCAAAGTACAGGAGAGCTTCAGCATTTAACCGATATGGTTGTTGGTGCCAAATTTTCTAGTCTTCAATCATCAGGTGAAACGATAATATATATGTTCATCTGCAGCAGCAGTGAGACAATAATGGCGGAAAATTCAGAACTGCTGTTTCCTAGAATACTTATTATATTAAAATATATATGATGTTGTTAATCAGAGTATTGCAATAAACTAAAGTTATAAATGGGATTTTTCCATTTCAGTAACCTAAGATCAGGCTTGTCTCAGAAGAACCTAGTAAAGAATATGTTGCTTTATACATGCTGCTTAATTAGTTAACACAAGGCTTATATGAATATGTGAGCAGTTAGTCAAAGAAGCTTTAAACTAAACTATAGCTTCAGGCATCCTACCATAGTTCTGTGTCTGGCTCTAATGTCTAGATGTTTTTCACATATTGATAGGTTCTGAGAAGCTGGCATACACCATTTTGTGATGCTATACTGTCCTATATTCCAATTATGTTCTCTTATTTACTTCTGATTCTTGAAAGCAAAAAACCTATATAAGAGCCATATCTTGAACTTTTTTACCTTTTTTCTTTTTTTGTTGAGAATGGTTTTTCAAGCCAACATTTTGTATCGATATTTTTAAGGATTACAATTTTCAATATTATTGTATTTTTGTCGAATTATATGGTCATTAAAATATAGTTTGCCTAAATTAACTAAATTGCCCAAAAATATATCTCCAAAGGTCTGGTTTACTGGAAAACTCTATTTTATGGACAGGTGGAGCAGAAGAGAAAAATATTTTATGGAATGTTATGGAAGATACACACTCTTTTTGTTGTGTAGGTTGACTGACAAAAATCCAGTGCAACTCTAGAATGTAGTGGTCACTGCAATTCGTATCATATGTGACTAGGAGACTCAGATATTTCCCTCATTCGTCTTCCTCTTAAGCAGGACCAGATGATGTCAAGATGAGAATGGCAGAAGTATTGGGAGAGAGAGAGTTTACTGATCCTAACAAATCATCTCTCTTTGAAGAAGGTGTTCTGGATTTACTACTTTGCTTGGTGTCACATAGTGATATTGAGATGAAAAAGGTTGCCATTAAAGCCATTTCAAACCTGTCAAGCTTGCCAAAGAATGGTCGGGAGATGATAAGACAAGGTGCAGTGCATCCATTGCTTGACATACTTTATCGTCACTCATCATCATCTCCAAGCTTGCGTGAACTTGTAGCAGCAACTATCATGAATCTTGCTCTCTCAACTACCAGTCAAGATTCTTTGGAACTGCAGGTCTCTCTATTGGAATCTGAAGAGGATATAACCCAACTGTTTTTCTTGATTAACATCACTGGGCCTGCTGTTCAGAAAAATGTTCTTTGTGCCTTGCATGCCCTTTGTCAATCTCCATCTGCAGTTATAGCCAAAGCAAAATTAAAAGAGGTATGCATTTTGTGGGAAGTATGTTTGCTTTTATTTTCATTCGTTTTCTTTTATCCTTTCACAATATACAGGATTCTGGCAGTCAACCAACAAGGAAAACATTAACACCCTGCACAAATGAAGCTGCTTTAGTTTATGAACCAGCGGAGGATGCTTAGGAAGTATTGAGTATTTTTCTTCATGCCCCAATTCGATACCCTTTTACCACCTTTCCACTCTACTGAAGGCTTTTGCAACCCAGAATTTATAGTATGAATTAACAGCTTCTTATTCAAGAATCTCAAAATTACTTGGAAAAAATACTGAACAATTTTTGTTTTGTGATTTTACTATAGGAATCTGGACGTAAAATGGAGAGTTTCTCATACTTGATAGATGGCTTAAACAATTTGAAGCTGTTATATGTCAATCTTGTGATGTCTCAAGTTCACCATGAAGCAGCCGAAATTACTCAAAGACAATTTTTAAAAATGACTGCACTTTTTCATCTGTCAAAAAGTGTTATTCTTCTGGTCTAAAATTTTTAAACACCTGGCAGTGATCTACAAGTTTTATGAGTCAATGGTTTGTAACCTACTTAAGACATCATTGAAAAGTTAATTTTAGTAAGAATTAGCATGAGTAGGATTTGCTGATGAATGGTTTGAAGTTGTAAACTAGCTAACATAGCATGCTTTATGATTGGGGAAACACCTACATGCAAAATCTTGTTAATCTGTTAAATGTAACGGTATGCTGCTTCATGAGATCCAACAAAGGTAAATGTAAGCTCTGGCCCCTGTACTGTGGTTTCCGGTCTATGTCTGGATCACATTAACAGCACTGGGTAGCTTCTATATTGCAGAGAAGGCTGAGAGGTTGATGTTTAGAATCAGTAATTTGTTTGTTCATCTTTTACTAATACCCATAAAATTCTTTGAGGCCTCCTATTTATTATTTATTCTCTTTCAAATTTTCGCTTAGTGTTGAGTTAGTGGTGGAAGTCCTTGTCCATGAGCATTGATTTTTAGATATTGGCCTCCCAGAAGATTAGGAAGGATATGTGCAAATCAGGTGTTCACTTCCTTATACATTAAATTTGGCTCTCAAGCAATGGAACTCTTGTTATAGGAGCAATTTTGCAAATTTCAGATGCCCAAGATGCAGGATATGCTCTTAAAACTTTCACCTACAAGTAGCTCTGCATGTCTGGTTCGTTTGTAATTCGGAATTAACAGCGAATATGTGCAATTTATCTCTTTTTTGAATATGTTATGATTATTCTTCATCTAGGATTATTTCTTCTTATTTTTATTTTGTTTTGGTTTTTGCCACAAGAAAAGCTTACAAACTGCGCCCTCCCCAAACCCCAACAAAAAAAAAGATACCAGAAAAAGAAAGACATGTTGGCTTTGTCCCTAATTGCATGTGATGATACCTTGATTTGGCATTTCATGACTTCTTTCTATGCTGATAAGTAACAAGTAAAATGAGGTTCATTTTCTGTAACTGCATCTAGTTACTTTGAATTTTGACATCCATTAGTCAAACAACTAGCTTTGCAGTTCCCTTGCTTATGTTTCTCTTATTAATTTCCAGTGCTCGGCAGTGCAAGTATTGGTAGGATTATGTGAGCTTGATGATCCTCAAGTGCGGGCGAATGCTGTTAAGCTGCTTTGTTGCTTGACTGAAGATTGTGATGCAGCCACTATTTATGAGCACGTGGGCCAGAAATCAATTGAAACATTGCTCAGAATTATAAAAAATTCTGACAATGATGCAGAGATTGTTTCAGCATTGGGTATTATTTCTCACCTTCCTGTTTCTATGCAGTTCTCTCAGTGGCTGTTGGAGGGAGGTGGTCTTCCGATCATTTCCAATTTTCTACCTGATGGGAAACACACTGGTCTCCATAAAAATCAATTAATAGAGAATGCTGCCGGAGCCTTGTGTCATTTCACAGTTCCAACAAATAGGCAGTCACAGAAGATAGCAGCTGAAGCTGGCATCATTCCGCTGTTGGTACAATTGCTGGAAGTAGGAACTAACCTGACAAAAAGACGAGCTGCCATTTCTCTTGCTCAGTTTTCTGAGAGTTCTTGCGATCTGAGTAGGACAATTCCAAAGCGTCGGAATTTCTGGTGCTTCTCAGCTTTACCAGAGGTAGGGTGCCGTGTTCATCAAGGCATCTGCACGGTGGAGTCCTCATTTTGCCTGCTGGAGGCTGGTGCAGTGGGTCCTCTGGTGAGAGTTCTAGCGGAACCAGATTCTGGGGCATGTGAAGCTTCTGTTGATGCTCTTTTGACTTTGATTAAAGGCGAAAAACTACAAAACGGTTGTAAGGTGCTTGCAGAAGCTAATGCCATACACTCTATAATAAGATTACTGAGCAGCTCTTCACCAAGATTGCAGGAAAAGCTTCTGCTTTCTTTAGAAAGAATGTTTCGTCTGTTGGAGTTTAAACAGCAGTATGGACCCAAAGTGCACATACTTTTGGTTGATTTGGCTCAAAGAGGAAACAGCCAGATAAAATCGTTGGCGGCAAGGATATTAGCTCAGTTGAATGTGCTTCACGAGCAGTCCTCTTTCTTCTAGGAAAATTATAGACTATTTATATTCCACACGAGGACTATAGGGGTCAAATATTGGTCATTCGTATTTCTTGTGTTCTGGAGATAATTGAATCCCGGAACTATCTGTGACGAGATGAAGGGTTCTTGATGTGCGGAAAGCTTTTGCTCGTCTGTACATAATCATGGAATTAATCCGGGAAGCATTGGGCGTTATGGTTTGTAAAGATGGTAAGAGCCCTTCCGCTCTAGAACACACAAGGATGCGAACTTCCAACATTTGATTTCAATATTGCAGTTCAACCTTGCTTTTCACTGCATAGAAAGCACAAATGCCATTGATGACCGATGACCTGACTCATTTTTTTTCAAGCTGCAATGCTTGTTATTGCGTAGCTTGGATCAGCAGAATAAATGCTGCTTGGCTACTTAGTGAAAGACAGGCTAGAGGTTTAGAGCCTAGAAGCCAAGCTTGGATTGATGGTTCAATTGCAGTATATAGGTATCTTTTTTTTTTTTTTTTTGGTAGGAACTTTTGTACTGCATTCTTGTAGACTTTTGACACGTCATGATCAGAGATATGCCTTGATTTGCATTCTGATATTCAACATCCGGCCAATATGGATATGTTTTTCCTTCATTGGAAATTAGCACACGGTTGATGACGATCTCTCATTTGGGCATACATAAAGGAAAGAAAGAATTCAAAAGGCGAAGAATCTTTGGAGGCGATGATAGGGATTTGATTCTTTACTGGGAATAACTGTAGGAGCATCTCAGAATATGTTGCCTCCTTTCTCAAGACTATAATGAAGAAAACAATAATAGAATCTAATGCTCATTGCACGGAAGAGGTGATAATTGAGAATGCATTTGGATTTTGGATAACTCATGAACTAATAAACCGAGGACTTAGGGGAGGGGGAGGGGGACTATCTACTATCAAAATGAATATCAATTTCTACTGCAGTCTCTTGTTTTGATTGATGAATGGCGAGTACGAACGCATATAGTCCTCCATCTCCGGTCAAAGGATTTTACAGGTCACAACCGAAAAAGATAAAGAAGACTTGTTTATTAGGACAAGAAGAAAAGTGTTTTCCACTCTGGAAATTCTGTGGAGAAAGCAGTGCAGCGCCACTTTTCCAGCTAGAAGACGAAAGAGAAAAGGGCACCAGTTGTTCCGCGGCTGCTTCTCTGCGGTCAATGACGTCAAATAAAAAACTATAAAATTTGTCACATTTCAGGAATTGAGACTTGAATGGAGGACCGGCCTGATTTGAAATGAAGAAATGCAAATTTCATATGCATAGTGATGGGGTTGTGAAGACTGCGGAACGTGTGGCCTTGAACAACTTACCAATTAATGAAGTTTGTCAGGCAAGGGACTATAGAGCCAGTGGCTTGGGATTGGGATGTGACTGTTTCTCTTCGCTGGTTGAGGAAGTTTCCTGGAAGCTTGGCTGGGATAAAGAATGGCAAAGCCTGAAAGTGAAAAGTCAATTCAAAACGTTAGCAGCAAGAGTCAGCAATAGGCATCCTTTGAGAAATCTCTTTAATCGGCTCATATTTTTTC
Source organism: Rauvolfia tetraphylla (assembly GCA_030512225.1). Taxonomy (NCBI): domain Eukaryota; kingdom Viridiplantae; phylum Streptophyta; class Magnoliopsida; order Gentianales; family Apocynaceae; genus Rauvolfia; species Rauvolfia tetraphylla. Next base: position 12,191,413 of record JAJQKT010000020.1, on the reverse strand, counting down.
TATTTTAAAATATATATTCTCTTTTTATATAAAAATTTTATTTATTATATTATTTTTGATTTATTTTTATTATAAATTAACAATTCAAATATTTTTATTTTTAATTTTTTTAATTTTTCAACTAATAATTTAAAATATCAATTCTTAATATTAAATTTAAATTTTATATACTACCAATTATTATTAGATAGATATATTTTAAATATTTATTAAAATTTACTAAAATTTTAATTTTCTCATAAAAAATGTCATATGTTTAAAAACAGATAAGGGAGTATAATAGAAGAGACAGCTCCGCTGCACCTCATCACCCAACCGCAAAATTGCGTTCTGGAGGCATGCGTGGGGGCATTTATTAAATAACGTATATATTTTAAAATAAAAATATTAAAATTATATTTTTAAAAAAAATATAACCGAGTAAAAAACTTAATTTAAAATTTTAGATCTTGCAGAAGAAAAGGTTCCTAAAACTATAAAGAAAATTCTATAAATAGTAGCACTAGTTGTTAAACAAAATTCCTTCCCAAGTAAAAGGAATTCTTGGGGGGTAAGCAGTAACTTCCGTTGGCTGCAAAAAGTTTTGAATTTAAAAATATACCTCTAGTTGTAACCGCAGAGTTTTGCCAGAGAATTTCAAAAAGAAGAAGGATGACAGAAAATTCACAAGCAACCACTTTGGAAGGTCTCAATCCGAGTCTAATTCTGAAAAGCAAACAAATGCCTTTCCCTTTGGAAACAAGAAAATTCTGAGTCGCCTCATTTAAAGAAAAGAATTCTCCTTTTCCTTTTCTGTATTCTTTTACTAATTTCTTCCTCATTAGTTGCTTTATCTCAAAGCCATCTACTCTTTATTATGGTTCGTTTGCTTATGCACATTCTCCCTCCTTCTTTCTCGTTGAATGTCAGGTTTTGTTTTGGGTTTTGCGTGTAACTGCTAAAGCTTGAAGCTTTTTGTCATGTGCCTCAATTCGTTTCAGTTTTCCCGCTAATGGCATCGGTAAGATCATACATTCTTTGTTGCCTGCAAAAGTCTTGCTACACTTCTGTATTTTCTTTTTCTTTCTTCAACTTCTCTTCTCCTTTCTTTTTCCCCCACCCTTTTTGGCCGGTGTGGTGTTTCCTGCGTGCTTCTAGTATTTTCATATTCTTAGCGACTGTAGCAATTTACTTAATCCTTTGTTCTGAGATTCTTTGATTTTCGTTTACTGAAGGTTTCCAGTAAGGCAACTGGCCGTTGGATATTTATTGTTCCCAGAGTTTGTTGGCTTGTCGTTAAGAATGACAATGTTCATAACATGATGAGATGATGCTCGTGACGTATTTATTATTTCGGTTATTGCCTAGGGCACTGAGCAATTTTACTAATCTCATCTAATCTAGTTATCTTATATATATATATATATTTAAAAAAAATCTTAGCACCAAAAGAGTGCTAAGACAGCAAGAGTATTACTCTTTTGTTTACTTTCTCTCTGCCCACTATTTGAATTAACTTGTAGAGTTCGTTGAACAGAAGTCTTGTAGAAATCTTCTTTCACGAATGGATGTAATTTGAACATTTGATTTTCATCCATTTGGTTGCTGAAATTGTTTTTTCATTTGAACCGTCTGTAGGGACTTGAAATGAATTTTAACCAAATTGTTATAGAACTCAAGTTGGAATAGTACAGTTCAAACTTTTGATGGAGGAATCAGTTGATGAAAAACCGTTCCCTGCATGGTCATGGTCTGTTGAACAATGTTTAAAAGAGTATTTGGTGAAGCTCGACAAGGGTCTAAGCACTCACGAGGTGGAGAAGCGGCGGGAGAAATATGGTTGGAATGAGCTCCAGAAGGAGAAAGGGAAGCCTCTATGGCGACTTGTTCTAGAACAGTTTGATGATACACTTGTCAAGATTTTACTCATTGCAGCCTTCATTTCATTTAGTTTAGCTTACCTACACGCAAATGAAACTGGAGATTCAGGGTTAGAAGCCTATGTAGAACCACTGGTGATCATCTTGATACTAGTTCTTAATGCCATTGTTGGGGTCTGGCAAGAGAACAATGCAGAAACGGCTCTTGAAGCCCTCAAGGAGATGCAATGTGACTCTAGCAAAGTCATGAGAGATGGATATTTAGTGCCAGATTTGCCGGCAAAAGAGTTGGTGCCTGGGGACATTGTGGAACTTCGTGTTGGTGATAAGGTGCCTGCTGACATGAGAGTTGCAGTTCTGAAAACCTCAACACTGAGAGTTGAGCAGAGCTCATTAACTGGGGAGGCGATGCCTGTCTTGAAAAGTACCAATGCAGTCTTTTTAGATGACTGTGAACTGCAAGCAAAAGAAAATATGGTCTTTGCCGGAACGACAGTGGTGAATGGTAGCTGTATCTGTATTGTCATAACAACTGGAATGCAGACTGAAATTGGCAAGATACAGACACAAATACATGAAGCCTCCTTGGAAGAGAGTGATACTCCTTTGAAAAAGAAACTTGATGAATTTGGTAATAGGCTTACTACCGCAATTGGCATTGTTTGCCTTGTTGTGTGGGTTATCAACTACAAATATTTTCTCTCCTGGGAGGTTGTTCATGGATGGCCAACTAATTTCCAGTTTTCTTTTGAGAAATGCACTTACTACTTCAAAATAGCTGTTGCCCTTGCAGTTGCAGCTATCCCAGAAGGTCTTCCTACAGTAATCACAACTTGCCTAGCTCTTGGGACAAGGAAAATGGCACAAAAGAATGCAATAGTGAGGAAGCTTCCAAGTGTGGAGACTTTAGGGTGCACAACTGTCATTTGTTCAGACAAAACTGGGACCTTGACAACGAATCAGATGTCTGTGACAGAATTCTTCACCTTGGGAGGAAAAACTACAACTTCACGAGTTTTTCGTGTTGAAGGTACAACTTATGATCCTAAGGATGGTGTAATTGTGGACTGGAATTGCTACAATCTGGACGCTAACCTGCAATCCATTGCGGAAATATGTGCTTTGTGCAACGATGCTGGAATATTTTGTGATGGCCGTCTATTCAGAGCAACAGGACTGCCGACTGAGGCAGCTCTTAAGGTCTTGGTCGAAAAGATGGGAGTTCCAGACACTAAGGCAAGGAACAAAATACGTGATGCACAACTTGCTGCAAACTATTTGATTGATTGCAACACAGTTAAATTAGGTCAGCTAAAACTGGTATTGATCTGCTTGAGTATTTTGACTGTCATTACCATTTAGAATTAACATATATGTGATGTTAAAGGCTGCTGTGAATGGTGGACAAGAAGATCAAAGAGGGTTGCCACCCTGGAGTTTGATCGTGTTCGCAAATCAATGAGTGTTATTGTACGGGAGCCAACAGGACAGAATCGACTTCTTGTCAAGGTAAAATGTTTTCTTCTGGCGCATGTTTCTTAAATGGTGTCTAGCAGAGTTGTAACAGGGCTAGGCTGAACCTTATGAAATGCCATGTGACCCTACTTTTAGCACTGCATCCTATAAAGCTTATTATGATTAACACGATTTGTTCCTTATTTACAAAAATTCGTCTTTGTTGCTTATGAGTTTGTGCATGCCTTCATGATGTTCTGACTCTTGCCCATTTAACATAACATTGTCGATGCAGGGTGCAGTTGAGAGTGTGCTGGAGCGAAGTATGTACGTACAACTAGCGGATGGATCAATCATCCCAATTGATGAGCCATGTCGGCAATTACTGCTGCTAAGACATTCGGATATGAGTGTGAAAGGATTGCGATGTTTGGGTTTGGCATATAAGGATGACTTAGGAGAGCTTTCAGATTACTATGCTGAGACCCATCCTGCATACAAGAAGTTGCTTGATCCTTCCGGCTACTCCTCAATAGAAAGTAACCTAGTTTTTGTTGGGGTGGTTGCTTTACGGGTGAGTAGCCTGATTATACTGTTCTGTTCTTTATCTTGGTCCTTTAGTTGATAAACTGAGGATTTTCTGTAGCATTGTTTTTGAAGTGAAAGTGAATTAACAGGACCCCCCTCGTGAGGAAGTTCATCGAGCAATTGAAGATTGTAGAGGAGCAGGGATCAAAGTAGTGGTGATAACCGGAGATAATAAGTCCACTGCTGAGGCTATCTGCAGGGAAATTCAGTTGTTTTCTGAGGGTGAGGATCTTCGAGAGAGAAGTTTTACTGGCAAAGAATTCATGGCATTTTCTCCTTTGAAACAAATGGATATATTATCGAAACCTGGTGGGAAGGTTTTCTCCAGAGCTGAGCCTAGGCACAAGCAAGAAATCGTACGGATGCTCAAGGATATGGATGAGGTGGTTGCAATGACTGGAGATGGTGTCAATGATGCTCCTGCACTGAAACTTGCTGATATTGGAATTGCCATGGGCATAACTGGAACTGAGGTTAGAAATCTAACCTGGATCTTTGAGATTTCTATACCAAAGTCGCTTCATTTCTCTTGTTCTTTTGAAGCTAAAGTATTTTCTCACCATTGGAAGTAAGCTGTTATCTGGCAAAAAGTAATTTTTTCGTCCCCTGTCGATGCACAAAGAAAATATTTTGTTGCTAATAAACAAGGTATTTACTTAATAATGACCCATTCTATTTTTTTCTAGTAATAGTGTGCATGAAAATGATTGCAACAAGTTTTTCCTTACCTGTTCTAACTTCAGCTGGATGATTCAAGAGAAAGCAGAAACAATTCGAAGTTATTCTGCTTCCTGCCATTGTTGGGCAAATTTTTGTTGGCCATTTAAGTTCTTTTTTTCCCTTAATCCTGTGATTGGACTTCCACATGAATCCTACCAAACTCAGGTGATTTTCTCTTTTTTTTGTCCCTCATGAATAAAACTTTTAGGTGGCAAAAGAAGCATCAGATATGGTTCTTGCAGATGATAATTTCAGTACAATAGTTTCTGCTGTTGGAGAGGGTCGCTCAATTTACAACAATATGAAAGCTTTTATCAGGTAGGCTATTCAGAGTTAATCATTATGCAGTTGAATAGTAGATATGGAACTTACATTATTTTCCACCTGCAGATACATGATATCATCTAATGTTGGGGAGGTCATATCTATTTTTTTGACTGCTGCCATTGGGATGCCAGAATGTATGATACCTGTGCAGCTGCTGTGGGTAAACTTGGTTACAGATGGCCCACCAGCAACAGCTCTTGGATTTAACCCTGCTGATATTGACATAATGCAGAAGCCACCGCGAAAGACCAACGATGCGTTGATAAACTCTTGGGTTTTCTTCCGTTATATGGTTAGTATTGATTAGTATTTTATCTTTTTGTTTGGAATTAGAAGGGAAAGATAACAGTTTTATAACTCAATTGCCCGTTTTTATCCCAACAAATTGTGCTTCCTTTTTCTTCTTCTTTCTCTTTGTAGCCTTTTACTCTTATTTGCTTATTTCTTGCGTTCTCCTCCTTCTCTTGCCCTGTGGAAGGAGGGTGGTTGGAGAGCTTCCTAACTGTTTAGGTTCTTTAGATTACACTCCAAGATATATCAATGCCATCATAACTGATAAAGTAGAAATAAGCATTAGGCATGTCAATTATAACTTTACAGAGAAAGGAAAGCGATAGAGCATTGGCAAACATGATGATAGACTAATTGATCTCATCCTTCTTCGCATGCTTATTTGGAAGCTATAAGTGGCTTTATTATTTTCTCTCATTCTTTATGCTGTTTTTTTAATTCTTTGTTGTGTTTTCTCAAGTGGAGAGCAGTTGAGACAAAGAGAGGATACTTTAGAGACCAGCATGATTTTGGCCTAGTAAGCTAGTATCTATTGCCAATTAGCTGAGAAGCCGGAGTACCCTCATTGCTTTAAGCAACTACCATTAACAAATATTATAGACCAACTTGTCCAGTATATCCTTTAATATACAAATTCTTCATTATGTTTATGTAGGTGCCATTGAGAATGTTGGTTGGAGGTGATCTCAATTTTAGATCTTCGTCAAAATTTGTTATCTCATTGTTACTGCAAGAATATAAAAGATTTGACATAAAGTCTTTTGGTTTATGATTAACTCTAGTTTCACCATCTTCTATCATACTTCATGAAGAATGTGAAATTTTATAGTGAAATTATGCATATCTCATCGGATTTATGATACAGTTTACAACTAAGCGAAAAAGAAGAAAATGTTTCACTGTTAAAATAGGTTGTATGGTATCATTGTTTTAGTTTTGTAGACAATAGGAAATAAGTTTCTTGTTTGTTCGTTATATGAGATTTTGGAGTAGCTCCAGCAGCTTGCTTTAGCTTTCTTTATCATTTCTCTATAAACAAAACAAGTAATATTCATCTGATCTGCTAGTTGATCTGCAGGCATATTAACCGTTTTCTTGGAATCCTCATTTACTGGCTTTTAGTATACCGTCTATTTCTCTTGAGATGCAAGTTTGGATGTTAGTAATGATCATCTTTATAAAGAATGATGTAATATCTCAAGGAATTGACCGTCTTTTAGCTGTTACTAATAATTTTCTGATGACAATAATAGGTGATCGGTTTGTATGTTGGAATTGCTACTGTTGGCATTTTCATCTTGTGGTACACACGGGCTTCCTTTCTGGGCATTAACCTCATAAGCGATGGCCACACACTTGTTGAGTTATCTCAGCTTCGCAACTGGGGGGAGTGCTCGTCATGGTCAAATTTTACTGTGGCTCCATTTACTGTCTGTGGGGGCCGAACTGTAACTTTTTCAAACCCTTGCGACTATTTTTCAGCTGGTAAAGTGAAGGCAATGACCTTGTCCCTTTCTGTTTTGGTCGCAATTGAGATGTTTAATTCTCTCAATGCCCTCTCGGAAGACAATAGCTTGATTACAATGCCTCCGTGGAGAAATCCTTGGCTTCTTGTTGCCATGTCAGTGTCATTGGGCCTACACTGTCTGATTCTCTATGTGCCTTTCCTGGCGGAAGTGTTCGGGATAGTTCCATTGAATTTAAACGAATGGCTTCTTGTTCTCTTGGTTTCAGCTCCTGTAATTCTAATTGATGAAGTCCTCAAATTTGTGGGAAGGAGAAGATGGAGAAGAAAACTGAAGACAGCATAAAATCAACGGATGATTGTAGGTCTGCCTCCGGATGATTGTAAACCGTTATGACCATATAACTTACGGAAGAAGACATTGTTTTTCAGGATGCGTATCTTTTTACATGTTGAGAATGAGAAACAATGCTTTCTACCGATGGTATGATAGAAAATACAGGAAAAATGAATTTTGGACCAATTTCTTTTCAAACTAATTTAGGTAAGTTTTATGTTTAAGTGGCATTGTAATAGGATTTTACAAGTTTTAAGGGGTCGTGATTTTCAAACAATATTTTCCCCCACCATGCTATATAGTATATAAAAAAAAGAAAAATGTGTTTCTTTATCAGCAACAACCTTGAACCAGTAGCATACACCTGTGTAGCAGAGAATTCAACTGGAATTATCAGTAAGCATGGCTTGAAAAATGACAATTACGCTAGCTTATGGAGCAGGCAATCTTGGGATACAAGACGGTGAATTTGTTATAAATATATCTCCAGTAAAAGAATCAACATCGACTGTATGTCCATGAAGCTTCATTTTTACATGGACATCATCCAATATTGCATGTATCTGATCAGAATTCGGATGGGATTTATCATCCACAATGAATTTATGGATTTGGCCTCCTTCCTCAATGAAGCTATACCCTGCTGCCTTTTGTATTTGAAAGCCTTTCATAAATTTCCTCAACTTTGCAACTCCATCCCATCGCCCGGCCCTTGCATAAATGTTGGAAAGAATAACGTAATTTCCTGGATTGCACGGTTCCAACTTGAGGAGGGACACGGTTGCTTTCTCTGCTAGCTCAACATTACCATAGAAGCTACAAGCACCGAGCATTGTTCCCCAAACAACAGAATCAGGCCTCATAGGCATACTTTGTATTATGTTGTAAGCTGCTCTTAGTTCACCAGCACGACCTAAAAGATCAACCATACATCCATAGTGTTCCAGTTTTGGAGTAATAGAAAATATTTGCACCATTGAATTGAAGAGTTCTCGGCCTTTTGCAACCATTCCTCCATGAGTGCAGGCCAAGATTGCCCCCACAAACGAGACATCATCTGGTGCGGTGCCTTCCGCCTGCATCAGAAGTTAAAATCATGATTCCGTGCACGAACACATCAACCTAAAGATATTTCACTTTGATCCTATATCCAATGCCTCCGGTTGTTGACATAAATGGATACCGGTAATGATTGGACGCAATGGTAAACCATATAGAACACATAATATTGGACGATAATGCATCGTGGAAAAAAGTTCAGTATATACCCGCATTTGGCTGAAAAGGTCCAGAGCCTCATTGTACTTTCCATGAATAGCCAGACCCATGATCACGGTATTCCAAGAGCACAAGTTTCTCCTCCTACCGATTTCATCAAAGACTCGCATTGCTGCATCTATTTTACCACACCGAGCGTACATTTCCATTATGGCATTGCAAACAAATATGTTCCCGAAGTATCCATTAGACCTTGCAATTGCTTCAATCCTCTTCCCAACTTCTAGTGCGCCAACATTTGCGCAAGCTGGAAGAACACTAGCTATGGTCACTTCATTTGGCCTCTCTCCACTTTTCTCCATTTCCAGATACAGGTACAGCGCATCGCTGCACTTGCCATTCTGGGAATATCCAGATATCATTGTAGTCCAGGAAACCACATTCTTCAGAGGCATCTCCGAAAACAACCTCAAAGCTTCCTCCATATCCCCGTTCTTGGCGTAGCCAGCAATCAAGGAATTCCAAGAGGGCGTAGTCTTTACCCTCACCCCTTCAAATAGTTTCCGCGAGAAATGCACCAAGCCCATCTTAGCATACATATCAATTAATGCAGTAACGGCATAAATATCGAACTCAAAACCCCACTTAACAAAATGTGCATGGAGGATTTGGCCATGGAAACGGTTAGAAAGGTTGGCGCAAGCGGCAAAGAGGAACGTGAAGGAGTGCGGGTTGGGCAAGAGGCCTTTGTGTCGCATTTGCACATAGAGAGAAAGGCAAATAGGTTGAGGGCCATAAGAAGAGTAAGCTTGGATAAGCTTGTTATAGAGGAACGTAGTTGGGTTTGGAGTATTATCAAATACTTTCTGGGCGTAAGAAATGTCCGGAATTTCTACAAGTTCGGTAATTAAAAACTTGGTGAAGTCTATGCCGTTTCGAAGAGTGTTTGCGTGTATTTGTTTCAATCGGTTCATAAGAAAACTGCAACAATGGTTCTTTGCCAATGGTTAACGCTACCGTGACACCTCTTCAAGCTTGTTTATCCATAAAAAGAGACAGATCGGGGCTGCAAAATTTCCTAGAAGATTTGGAAATCAAAGGCGGGTTGGGCTTTTCGTGTCCCAATGGACTTGGGCCTTCAAAGTCCAATTGTCAGCTGGCCGATGCCTGACCAACACGTGGAACAGAATCCTCTTTGCTGCCCCATTACTAGTACTGGCGTTAAGCGGCCACTTCCCCAACTCATCCCAAATTTCCATCCGTTGCTAGGGTTTTTCTCCACCCCAAAGGTACTCCTCTCTCTCTCTCTCGTTAAAGACATAGTGACGCACTGCAAAAATATGATGTAAAAAGAAATTCCGTTGTAGTTATGGCATTAGTTTGGTGCACTTTGTGAGTCGCTCGGACAAAGAAAGAGAAATTCTTGGCACCGGGAAAATTGTCACTGTAGAGTTTCATGTGAAATTCTTTTTCTCCTTTCTTCGGTGCTTTTTGGAACTTGATCGGTTTTAGATTGGTGACGTAGGATGCTGGCAACTTTTGTTCTATCTTCTATATATGGTTATCTCTTCTCGTCTCTTCTAATGATGGATTCTTATGGTTATTTGAAGGTGTAAAGATGAGACCGGTGTTCTGTGGAAATTTCGAGTACGACACTCGCCAATCGGAATTGGAGCGATTGTTTTCCAAGTATGGAAGGGTTGAGCGGGTCGATATGAAATCTGGTATCACATTTTTGTCTACCCTCTCTAGGTTCCAGCTTCTATTTTGGCTTTCTTTTTTCTGCTTTTGGGTATTATAGGTCAGATTACAAAAGCAGGCACTAGCTTTGATACATTAAGAGGGGAAATCTTATGTCTGGTTTCTTAGAAGCTATGGCCATTCACTTGTGAGGAAAGTTGAATGGCTTGATTGAAATGCGCAAAGTATTGCAAATTTTGCTGGATGACAATATAGGTTCAAATTTATTAACAAACCCCCCCCCCCGGGGGCGGGCCGATCTGCTGTAATTTTCCTTTTGAAGTATCAGGGTTTGATTTGCTTTTCCACATGTTTGTGAATTTTTTTTGTGAGAACGTTTCTGTTACGTTTTGTCTAGGAACTAATTTACTGCCATTCTTTCTTCTCTGTTAGGTTATATTTTTAACTGTAAAGTATAGGCTTTTTCTTTTCAACTGTAAATTATTTCAGTTGCAAGTATTAGTTCAGATTTTGTAATTCCTGAGAAAGGGAAGATTTCTAATTTTATAATCTAGCTGAACAGGTTTTTTCTTTTTTCCATTTTATTTCACGCTCTCGCGTCTTTTGTGTTAATTGTCATTTTCAAAACTTAGGTAAATGATTTCCAAGTATTTATGGTTCAATTTGATTCTTTGAATCTAGTTTAACTTCATTCCACTTCTCCTTTACGTAGTGTTCCAGGATCACTTGGACTCCTCTAATGTAGGATTTTATAATGCTGCTTATAATAATCTCGAGGCAGGCTTGGTTAACCTCCTCCGTTTTTTTGTATATGAGAAGTCTGTTTTAACTCCATTCTTAGCAATTATTGGATATGGGGCTTTCTTATCTCTTAATGTCAATCCTTCAATTATCTGAATAGTTTTCATGGTTGTTTTTGACTGTTACTATTTTATAATTGGAAAATTTGATGGTTGAGTAATAGAAATTAAAAATGAATTTAAAAGAATGATATGGAGGGAATTAAAGAAGGATTACGAGTTGCAAGGGAAAACAAAATAAAAAGTAATGCAATATACATCAGAGGGATAGGATAATTAATAAACACCCGCATTTTGAAATATCATTCAAGAAGGAATCCATGTTTTAAGTGTTTGTTTTGACGCAGGAACATCTACTAAGGAAAAGTGAGCTTCTTTCTTGGCTTGCGAACTTCTGTGCAAAAACATTCTAGTGCCAAGGAAATCTATCTGCCTGCCTGCTCTCCTTCTACTCAAAGATGGAATAATTCTGCATTTATTTCAATCGATCTCCTGTCATTCACTCACCCCACTGCCTAGGTTGCCATTTTACAAGAACGATCGTGGTGTGATCTATCACTTGTTGATGCAATTTCCACCACCATTAATCATAAGGGGATCAATGAACTCTGTCATGCCATGCGTTCTATATACTGAACTCGTGCTGTGAAATGGTGAAGCATGCTTATCAATGAGTACTCAGAACTGTACTTTGGATTTAAACCTTAATGCCCTCTCCACCACCATCATTACCACCACTACCATCATCATGATTTAGTTCTTCATGCAAGGCCTCTACGTCCTTACTTTCATCAGACCTACAAATATATGCAGGTGGTGTACTAAATTTAATTCTGTTCCGGGGGAAAATAGTACTGATTTTGCTGATCTATTCTCCTGAGTGGACTTAAAAAAATAAAATAAAATGCTATTTTTCCAACATCTCATATCTATTTTTTTTTTTTTGGGTTTTTCCTTTTCCTTTTCTTGCTGCTGCGTGCAGGGTTTGCTTTTGTTTAGTTTGAAGATGAGCGTGATGCTGAAGATGCTATTCGTGGTCTTGACAATATGCCCTTTGGATATGATAGACGCAGATTATCAGTAGAATGGGCTAAGGTGACCCCTCACACCTTGTATCCTTAGTCCTTCTGTCCCACCAAGAAACCCCCCCCCCCTCCCACGCGCAAAAAAAAAATTGAAAAACAAAAAATCTGTCGTGTCTCATTTCTGACTACCATGTTATGTATTGAGTTTATTAGATCTGAGTATTACTTTATATCACTTATTTGCACTTGATGAGAAAATCTAATTACATCTATATTTGGCAGGGTGAACGTGGCAGGCATCGAGATGGCTCTAGGGCCATGGCTAATCAGAGACCAACGAAGACCTTGTTTGTGATAAACTTTGATCCCTACAACACTAGGGTCCGAGATATTGAAAGGCATTTTGAGCCTTATGGGAAGATTCTTAACGTTCGTATTCGTCGGAACTTTGCATTTGTACAATTTGAAACTCAAGAAGATGCCACCAAAGCATTGGAGTGTACTCACATGAGGTTTGTGATATAAAATGTTATATGACTTTGCATGTGCACTCGCAGGCAGAAATATTAACTTTCACTTATACGTCTGATGCTGTTATTCTGACAAGCTGTGATGCATTTAAATTTGCAGCAAGATATTGGACAGGGTGGTATCAGTTGAGTATGCTTTAAGGGATGATGATGAGAGAGGGAACAGATATGATAGCCCAAGGAGAGATTATGGCAGGCACGGGGATAGTCCCTATAGGAGGTCTCCTAGTCCAGCATACCGCAGGGGTCGATCAAGTCCTGATTTTGGGCGTCCTCGCAGTCCAGTCTATGACAGGTATAACGGCCTATATGAAAGGCGTCGGAGTCCTGAGTATGATCGATACCGCAGGCAAGGATTTCGCACCCAAATTTCTTGGCAAAATTTACTTGTTGGTTACGGCTTATCTGTAGGGCTATACATTCTCATTAATTTCTTTGCTCTTGTTCAGCAGGTCACCTGTCCGGAGGTCTAGAACTTAAAAGTGCCTCTAGGAGGATGTTCAGAAATTTGTAAAATGCCTGGGGTTGTATCTTGAGGTGGTAGATTAGGAAACAAACTTACTGAACCTCATTGGTCAAAAGAATACTGAGCTCGGTTTGAGTTTTTATGGGTGTGTATTGATAGCCTTATTGGGAGATGTTAAAGTTGATACTTGCGCGTGTACCTGCCGCTGCTTATCAGAAATCCTGTTTTCTTGTTAGATTACAGTATGGTTCAGCGTAAGTTGATTGTAGATGGCTTTTTAACGTGTGATGTGTATTTTATTTCTCTTTTAATAATCAGCCATCTAAGCAAAATGATCAAGGGTGAGATTTGATTGGATTTTCTAGAAGATGGAACGGAAACTTACCCTCCTCACCCCGCGGCCCAAAAGAGGTTCAAAGCGAGAAACTTTGTTCGAATACACGCTAATTACGAACCCGTTGTGAAAGGCAAATTGGATTTGTGACTAAGATGCGGAATTCTTATCATCTTTACTTCTGTAGCGTCTTTAGTGGTTCTGTTAATTTTCAATTTTCCTTTCCCTGATTAATTTGGTAGTAAAATGGTAAAATGCTATGAAGGTTGTTGCAGTTGCTTGGCAGTTCTTGACTGTTTGTATTGGGCACTTTACCCCAGTTCAATTCCAACCTTCAAAGGTATCAGTATGAACAATATAAACCGTTTATCCCTTTGCGCTGTCCCAGGAATGTATCACTGTTAATCAAGGCAAGCTTTTGAAATTTTACTTTTGGTCCGGCCCCTGGGTGTATGCATGGGGAGAGAGTGAATTCGAAGGGGAAGAGAATTCATAAAGCGAAGGTGTTCTTGTGCCCAGAAAGATGAAACCCTTCTGTAAATATGACGTCGTAGAGTTGTGTGTGTTAGTGCGGTTCCGTATACGACAGTATCTAATACGGTACGTGAGAAGCGATCACACTGATAGTGAGAAATGGAAAGAAGTATTTATAGACATCGCAGAGCATCTTCAAATTTTTAGTGGAACAATGCAAGAATTGATTCTTAGGGCGGCTTTGTTACACCTGTTATCTTAGACAGACTGTGTTTGAAGCCGGAGACTTTATATGAAGGATGACATATTTAGATCCAAGATGGGGTAAGCTAAGCAGAAGAGGGCTTTTGCAGCTCTTGACAAAGTGCCTTGTCAAGCCACGCCTCAGCTTCTTCCATCATCCCCGGGCTAAGTCTGACCATGAGGATGCAAAATTCGGTTTGATTGAGCGCTCCGTCTCCGTCGAGGTCTCCTTCTTTCACCATGGCTTCCGCGTCTTCTTTGGTCATACCATCCATGCCCAGGAGAGCAGAATTTTTCTGCAGGCTGGCGGATGTGATCAGCCCGGTCGTTGGATCAGCTAGCAGCCGGAATCCTCCACAGAGCTCTGCAACAAACGTATCCACGTCTAGCTTCTCCGCCATCACAGGTAGCAGGTCTTCGTATTGGCTGGATTCGGCCATTTTACTTGCTTGCGTATATTGCTGAGATATTTGCACTGGAACTGAGATGGCACCAAATCTTGGGGGGTTGGGAATATGTTATGGTTTCACGAGGAAACGAACCTAGGGCGTAGGTGCTAACTGCTAATTGGACCGTCCACATATGTATGGAGCTTTGGGTCGTGCTCTGTGGTCCACATCAAATTGGCGTCATCCGAGCCGACGGTTCATTTAGAATTAGATGCATCAACGATGGAAATATAAGCCGAATCAAGAGCGACATAGGAGTAGGAAGTCATCGACAGCATAAAAATTTTGGCCGAGTTTGGTGTTTTTTTCTTCTTTAGGAATTATGTTCCCAATGAATGGCTTCTAGGAAGGTTCGTAGGAGGTGGAAGAATATTTGGAGGATAGTGTGGACTTGGCCAGACGCAAGTGTCATGACCCGTGACTCATGGGGAAGATTTGCTTAATTTGCCAAGGAACTCGACTTTCTTTGAAGCTTCCTTTGTCATCCTTCTCCTCGGTCTTCCCCACAGAATTCCGCTGCTTAGTCTCTATCAGTTATCACGATCTATACAGCAATTATTTATGACTCCGTTTTATAAAAGGAGAATATGAACTATGGACCCTATCCACCGTTGCAGAAATTACAGCCATGACTGGTCGAGTACATAAACTCTGTAGCATGCCGTTTGTGGTCGACATATTGATCTCCTTCATCATAAAAACGCGAATTTTTGTTGTTATGACTTCTTAATTAGAGATGGGTTGACAGTTATTAATTAAATCTTCTCTTCTGTAAAAAATTTAGTTGATAAAATAACTCAACGCAGACATCAATCTCAATCTAACCACAAGCAGAACGTCCAGGAAGATGAGCCTCTTTCACTTTGGATTTGACTCGTTTCATCCCTTTCCATTTGCAATTACTATAGTATTAGGGTTGTGATTTGTGGAATTTCGAGAAGCCGGCAGGCGGCATAGGCCGACCGTGGCCTCACATAGACACAAGGTATTTATTCCTCCCGTATGCCGAACTTTCAAAAGTGGAGTAGAATTAACCAACCCGAATTAAGTCGTTTCCCAACCTGAGTAGCAAAAAAATGGACAAAACTCCCAAGTCAACAATCTGTTCTATCCGTCGGTGACTACTGGGTTGACTTGGACTAGTAATGTACATCTTTAAGATAAAGGTCTGATATCGTGGGAAATTCCTCGCAGGATTGCCCCTTTGATTATGGCTATGGCATAATGATCTTTTTCGGATGTGAACAGCTCCAATTCATATACTACAATGGAAACATAAACCCAACCACAAAGGAAAACAGCATCCTCAGATAAAGAATAAATGCTAATGATATTGTTGATTATTCGGAAGGGAGACAATCAATTGTTTGCGCATTACAAAGAAAATCCGATCATTACTTATCAAAATTAAAATAACAGCTGGGAAGTGATTAGTGAAGGACGACGATGAATTTCTTTCTCTTTTGTCAATGATGAAACAGGGGATTAAAAAGTTTTGCAATCTTCGACTTCTCCAGAACAGTTTTTCCAACCTTGTACATATTTTGCTCCTGGTAAGCCTTAAAATATTTCCATCCCAGCTCTTCTCCGCAATCCGAGCAGCGTACCTCGGCAATCACATGAGGTCCGGTGATCAGACTCTGATCTGCCGGAACCCCCTCTTTAAGATTCATAGTGCGAGAGAATAAGAATGCTCGACCGCCTCCTTGGGCCTAAAGCAATCACAAATCAACAAGACCAGTTTTAGGAATTCACGTGCATATCTATATATACATATATCTATCAAGCAAGTAATTAAACCAAATTTGGACTGGCTTGGCTGCAACCAAGGGCTTCACCACAAAATCTTTTTCTACGATATCATCTCGAACGGCCACGATGTTGAGACATTTGAAGCAGCAGTAGAACCGCGATTCGATTTCAACCATGGCGTTCTTGACGGCTGCTTATCAAAAAAATAACAGTAAACCATCATCAGTTTATTACTATTTGATTCTTCTTAAGCAAGTATGACATAGTCACTAGTCCTGTTGCTGCTTACTCTCAATTCTCTCAAGCCCTTCTTCCTGAATTCTTAGTTCTAGAGGCTCCAGATATGTGGAGATGAGAGACGTGAGAGAGGCGAATGCCCTGTGAACTGTGGACTCTTGTTAATGAGTCCTATGTTACTGCAACTAGCAGCGCTTGATTATGGGAGACTGACGCGGAGCGGTACGCATTCTTTAATTAGAAGATTTGACAAGATCTTTGTTGAGCCCAATTCTATTTCTTGAACAAGCAGTGACTGCTGACTAGAGACGCAGCCTAATTCGAAAACGTTACCCGTCATACTTTTACTTCTTCTCCCGTTCCTTGCGTTTTACGGTTTCAGCCTCCAACGCCACATATAAGTCTGACAAAGAGGAAGAGAGGGGGCAAAAAAGTGCTTATAGTTTTTCAACTCTAATTTTTCTGGTTTTTCCTCTCCGGTCGGGCCTTGATCAAACCGCTCCAACAACGTTACCTAAAACCAGGAATTAAGAGAGAGTTTGAGACTCTTAAAACTGCAACCTTATTTACAGAATAAACATTTTGGAAGTCGATCTCTTTACAGGGAAAAGACACGGTTAATTCCCCTTCTGGTTTTTTCTTTTTCTTTTGAATTTTCACCCTGCATAACTAAATCGCTCTTGTTTGACAACACATGCTGGAGTACAACAACAAAAGCATATCAAGGGGCACATAACTAGGTCTACCAGTTTTTCTTGACTATCTTAAACTTTTCAAGCACAATTTTTCCTTCTTTGTACTTCTGGGATTCCTCGTAAGCCCGTTCGTACTTCCATCCCCAAAACTCCCCGCAATCAGAGCAGTGAACATCTGCCACCGCGCGGAGACCGGTCATCAGCTGTCTATCCTTCTTTGGCCACATAACAATGTTCATGGCACTCGAAAACAAGAAGGCTCTTCCATTCTTGGCATGATCATCCCAAATACCATCAAAAGAAATTAATGTAAGCATACATCTGAAAACATGGTTGGCCCTGGATATATATACCATAAGAGATGATCAAGAAAATAATGACTTCACCTGAAAACACGTTGATACGATATCATCATGGACGGCAACATGGTTGTGGCACTTATAGCAGCTGTACAACCGCCACGGGTCGGCATCAGCCATAAGTGATATGCATGAAGCAACCAACTATTCTGATAAACTTTAGGTCCCTGCTGGCTGGATTAGGAAAAGAAGGTGAACAATCTTTGATCAGATTCTGCTTGCAGCAAATTCAACCCTTTGGCGTGCAACAATGTTATAGGGCAAATAGGGTTTTGGTTTTAAATTTTTTATCTTAGATTTTGTAAAAATAAATTATTTTAAAGTAAAAAATTAGTATTGAATTTCACAACATAACTCAATGGAAATACACCCAAATTCCAAGCAGTAAATTGGAATATTAGGTAAAATAATATTTTTATTTTTAAAAAAATAGAGATTAATTTTAGATATTTCAAGATGGAAATGTAAATATTCAATTTGAAATGACGTGTAAATAACAGAAAAGAATATTTGCTTAGGTGCATAAATGTATTTACATTCTTGCATCCTTTCGATTAGAGTAGTAACTATTCTTTTAAATCTAAGATATGCAAGTCCTTTTTCTCCACTTTTTGTAGAGTAATGCTTGCATATTATGCATGTTGATATTCCTCAGAGCATATTTATAGATTTTTTTTTTTTTTGTAGAGTAAGGCTAACACATTACACATATTGATATTCCTTAGGGCATTCAAATCTAATTTAAATTTTTTATTTTTTTGAAAGAAAAACATCTTATATTAGATATGAACTTCAGAGGAAAAATTGTTGATTTAGAATAGATTCTTTTATTTGTTAATATGTGTACAAAAATATTCAGCCGAAAAAGAAAAAACTTACAAAAATGCACAACAAAAAATTTCAACTTTGAGGGGCCAAACAACAAAGTTTCTATATAATGGGCCAAATTGACACAACTCCATAAGTTTTGGGGCTAAGAGTGTAAGGGAAACGTCTAAGTACCCTCGTTGCTGGCACCTATTCTTCTGCCCCATCGTCGACGGACGTTATCGATTGGAACCGCCAACCAAGAAGTTGAAAGGTATGCTTAGCATTTCTTTGCTTTTTTTTAGCTTTCCGAATTCGTGATTTGTTTAATTCTTCTTGACTTTTCATTCTTATCTTGTTTGCGATTCCAATTTTCATCTGCTCGTTGATTGTTCTGTCCATCCTTGCGTTTGTTGGTTTCCTAATGAAAGGTCCTGCTTCTTTTTGATTTTTGAATATTTTGCAGTTTCTTGAATTTTAGTCGTATTATTTGATCCTGGTTCTTGTTTATGCAAAATTCGATCTAGATTTGTAAATTTTTTGTTCGGTAATGCAGAACTTGGGTGCGAGGGGCTATTTTTATGTTTTCTTCTCGTTTCATAGCAATTGAAATTAAAAACGTTATCTTTTGAGCCTCGGTACCTGCTATTGTTACCTGGCTTCAATTTTATCATTTTCTGTTATGTGGTATATGGGGATTCGTTATTTGTTAGATTTTATGAGGAAGGAGGCGAAAGAGAGAAATTTATTGGATTGTCAATATTTTGTCCGCAGGATTCCCATCTGCGGTTTGGGAGGCTAACAATTTGAATCCTTTCTGTGTCGGACCTCCTCTTTTCCTCTGTCTTGGTGGTAGTATTTTACACTACATAGAAAGCTACTTTGCCTGGAAAGTATAGATAATACGCGTACATATGAACTTCCACACTCATTGATTCAATTGTCTATTTCAAGGGTCCAACATTATATTAAAGGGACTAGATATTTTCCAGACTCAGACTGAGTCATCATCCCAGAGTGATCATCGTTAAATTTTGCATGAATTATTTTCATAATAGCAATATAGAAAGGCAAAAGCTTACTTCACCAACATTTGCTGAAAATTTTCAATCCTGTAAATTACAAAAACTGGAGACTACACTTTCATATGAATTATACGGTTACTTTTATTGTTCAGTAGTGGTTTAGATTTTATTGGGAACCTAATAGCAAGCGGCCCCTATGCCCTGGCAGAACATTTTATTGAATTGAATAGGGAGTAAACTAAAATCTAAATCACTACTGAACAATAAAAGTAGTCGTATAATTCATATGAGAGTGTTACTACTATATGAAAAGGTCCAAGTACATCATTTTTTATTTAGTTTTGTGTATATCTTGGAAGTAATTGGATATTATTGGGATTGGTTGATTCCCTTTGCCATTTGCAGGCCTCTCCAGGAATTTGTAGTTTAGAGGATTGAAAGTAGTCGTATAATTCATATGAGAGTGTTACTACTCTATGAAAAGGTCCAAGTACATCATTTTTTATTTAGTTTTGTGTATATCTTGGAAGTAATTGGATATTATTGGGATTGGTTGATTCCCTTTGCCATTTGCAGGCCTCTCCAGGAATTTGTAGTTTAGAGGATTGAAATTTTTCACCAAATGTTGTTGAAGTAAGCTTTCACCTTTCTGTATTGCTATTATGAAAATAATTCATGCAAAATTTACCCTCTTATCTCGAAACTTTGCTCATTACCTTCTATTCTTGAAAAGCATTACTATTCAATTAAATGTTTTTTTCCATGGGGGGTACTCTCGTAGTAATCCTTTTTAATTCACTTTTGAAGCTACTCCTATCTGATATTATTTTGTGGCTAATTTCCTTTTTCTCTTCTATTGTTGAACTAGTCTTTTTCTTCATAATTATGATCAAGAACCAAATTTTAAGAATATCATCCCATGTTCCAGTGAAATGCATCTTATATAGTTCATATGTAAGCACTTCACTCGGCCTATTTATCTCAAGTTGCTTGTGCATTTTAAATCACTGATTTATGCAGGCATTACTATCCATAGAAAGGGAAATATTGGATTTTATAGAACGTTTACTAAGAGCCACTGCAATGGAATTTTGCCCAACTTGTGGCATGTTATTGCAGTATGAGTTGCCCCATATGGATCGACCTGCCAGTTTCTTCTGTCCAACATGTCCATATGTGTGCCAGATAGAAAGCAAGGTGATTCACCACATAAACCCTGTGTTAGAACTGGTGATTTTGGTTTCGCAGCATTATCTCTTGACTTTACAGGGATCTTTTCTCAATGCAATATGCAGGTTAAAATAAAGAGGAAACAACGCCTAGCTAAAAAGGAAATAGATCCAATCATTTCCAAAGAAGATGAGGCAAAATATGCCCAAGAAACTGAAGGTTCTTCTTCTCTTCATTCTTGTCTACTAGAAAGCAAAACTATTATTCATTGTTTATTAGGTATCTACAATATATAGCATGTTGATGCATGTGTGAGATTTTAATATTTGCAATATTTGAAGATGGCCTCTATTATCTTCCTGTCATCATTTTCTCTGCCTCTATATCTTCCTGTTATCATTCTCCTTTTCACTTGGGCCCCCATTAAAAGATAGGAGATCATGGTCATATATGTTTGAATAGAATATTGCTTGCTAGAGTTTGATAAGCAATCTGGCGATATATTTTGAGGCAGGATTATATCACCTTTTGGGATTGGAGGATCATGAAAGAGCTGTCTGACCAAAGAAATTTGAACTGGTTAAGTTATTGCTTGTCTAGAACTAATATAGGACTTGTTTGAAATAAAAAAATTGCCTATTGAATCTTGCCCGTTTCAAGGCTTAAGGCTTTGCTGGAGTTTTGACTTATAGAGATTGTTCTTCTTATACATTGTTATCTTTTCCTTTTCTGAGTTATGGGGTTTAGGGTGGGATCTTTTACTTTTTTTTTTTTTTTTTTTTTGGGGAGTCACTGCTGATGTTTTTCACTGGATTTGACACTAATACCTTTTCTCCAGTAACATGCCCCAAGTGTGGGTTCGGCAAAGCTGCTTTCTATCAAGTGCAAATTAGGTCTGCTGATGAACCGATGTCAACATTTTATGAATGCAGGAACTGTGCCCATAACTGGCGTGAAGATTAAACTAGTGGCGCTTGTGGAGTTTACCTCCCACGCACTGTATTCCCGGCGAACTATTTTCTGTAGATTATGTAGTAATTTTCTATCGAACTCAAAGCTAGGCATTTTGGCTTTTGTGCACAAGTTTTTGGCATCTATAGCCTACAATCTATCAGATTACTTGTACAACATTGTTATAGCATGTTTTGTTTACATTGACTTGCAAACTCAATAGAGTGAGAGAATCAGCCTAAGCGTAGCAAGTTGACATCTCTTGGCTTTTCGGTGGATTCTTGTGTCCAATCCACCAATCGAAACCAAACAAAACAGAAGATTGGGACTTTAATACGTCAAAATTTCGGTTACTATGTCATGTTATCAAGTGACTGATTTGAGCTTGATTCACGTTCTGAATCCCCAAGTATCAAAAACCAGTGCAGATAAAATAACTATAGGCAGACGGTTCTGTAATTGGAAGTAAATACCCCGCACTAAATACAAGAGTTCTGTAATTGGATGCATATACTCCGCCTTACAGAAAATGCAAGAACTGGTTCGACAAACAACTCGAAAGTTAAAAATGACAGAAGCTAAAATAATATTAAACATCATGATGCGAGTAGTTATCATTTTCATTTCCACCGACTTAATGATCACAAACAAATATAAGAAAATTTTGGTAGGCAATGAAACAAGAAGTGAACATAACAAACAAAAAATGAGAATCTGAAAGGCATTGAAAACAGCAAGAAAACAATTAAAACACCTGTCAGAGAACATTAGTTACTTTTTGTCCACGTTAATTGTTTGTTTACATGTTGCCGTCCATCTCTTCTTTGTTGCTTCAATTGCCTCCTCCCTCATTCTTGTTAGTTCCTTGAACCAATGCTGATATTGCGTTTCAATTGCATCAAGTTCTGTCTTTAACTTGGTATCCTGATCTTTCTGCATCAAGGAAAAAGATGCAGAGCTGGCTCTTTGGTCCCTGGAGACTCTTAACGAATCAGCACAAGTCATTCCAGAATTTATGCACCCATTCCAAGGTACAAATTCTACACCATCGCCATCATTTCCCTGCATCTTAAATCCATCATAGTACAAATCCCCGAATTCCATTTCAGATGCTTGTTCACTAGAACTTTTGGAGCCTCCAATGCTATAATCTAGACATGGACAGATGTTCTCATTTTTAATTGAGGCATCTTCACCCATAACCTCAGAAGTTGCTGATCCTTGCGATTCTTTATCTTCTGATCTTGCTGAAGGTTGGAGAAAATGAAGTGTAGCACGAAAAGATAAATCATCAGAATTAGCAAACAAATTATCTCCCCCACCTCGTATATCTATCAAAGTATCTGAATGTACTTCAGAACTGTTATCTTGTTTAAGAGACTGGGCAGGAGAACCACATAAGGTTGTTATCACTGGACTTGTAACCACCTCTTGGCCACCTGTTGGAGTGCCTTCATACAAGCTTCTCTGTTCATTGGAGTATCCATCAGCTGAAGGCGTCCACCCCGGCAAAATTCTCATTATTAGATAATCAATGAAGTCAGCGATGAAAGCCACATCATGATCTGCCAAAGAGAGTTGTTCAACCATCTCTCCTGCAACTGAGAGTGCAGTGTCACTATCAAGGTAGAAGAGAAAGTGTATATTTCTTACTGGAACTGGCCCTGCATAGTAAAAAAGAAATAAGTATTACATACTGCAATGCCAACAAAGAGTAGGAGAAAACCAATGCTTCACCACTTACCAAGCTTGTCAGCAATTCGCAAGGTCAATGAGATGGAATTGTCATCATTTTTCTTCCCCTTCAACCTGAATTCCTTGTTCTGATGAATCCGCAGAAATTCCAGAACTGAATGGCCCGGACTTCCAGAATCAGAATCTATACAGACAGACTGGTGATACTCAGGATCTATATCCATAGATTGTGGTCCGCAATTCAAAGAATTTAGTGATCGAGGAACATCGTAAGGTAACTTCAAGAGATCATTGGTTGGCTCTTTTATATTCTCGAGTTGGAGAAAAGGATCTTTAAGAAGCTCCTTAGCAGAGAACCTTTCAGATGCTGGAACAAGACATTTCTCGATGAAATGCTTTATACTGGAATCACTCACCTTAGCAAGGGAAGCCGGTTTAACACCCTGTTGAAAACTTTAACAATCATGCATTCACTAAAGAAGTATATAACATGCAGTAGATGACAGGATGTTAAGCTGAAGTTAACTTACAGATGTAACTTTCTTAAAAATTTGAGCTGGATTTTTGCACTCAGAATAAGGATATTCCAGAGTGACCATTTCCAGCATGCACATTCCAAAAGAGTATATGTCAACTAGTTCATTGTATTCTTCTTCATAAAGCTCTGGGGCCATAAATTCAGGGGTACCTAGTGAAGAGAAAACATAAAGTGAGCGATTTCTAGAGTTGGTATTTACATTGAATCATTCAGGCCTAAGATATTATCAAACCGATGACACTCTTTGCAGTAGGCTGCTGCATAACAGTTGCCAACCCCAGATCTCCAATTTTGACTTGTCCTTGATTTCCGTTCACAAAGATATTGTCACATTTCAAATCCCGGTGAATAACTGGTGGGTTCTGACTGTGGAGATAGTCAAGACCCCGAAGAATCTGCCTAGCCCAACTTTTTACAGCCTTCAAATCAACACTTCTGTGCTTCTTACGAAATCTAGTGGCAAGGATGCATCCAATTTATTGTCACAAAATAAAAGAGTTTAACCGACGAAACTTGACAATGAAAATGACTCACTGCCTCAGGCTCCCAGATGTAAAGAGCTCGGTGATCATATTAATTGTCTTCTTCTTATCATCAATCCACGAATCATAGAACTTGATAACATTTTCATGTTTCAATTGTCTAAGAAGATGGACCTCAGAATAGAGTTTTCCCAAATCTTGTGGTGATCGCAGCACATCAGCAATTTTAATTCGGCTCCAAGCAATTTCTATTCCATCAATTTGGTCAAAAGCCTTGTAGCTAGAAGAAGATTACAGAAAAATCCCATAATCACAAGATGCACATTCATTGATTAATTATGCAAATAAAACAAATAGAGTTTTATAACATCACTGATGTTAAGCAACAAAAAATTGAAGTTTGAGAATCATACGCAGTCTTAAATGACCCCTTGCCCAGAACCTCATTGTACTGCAAGAGTTAGGTAAAGATATTAGCATTGAGCCCGTCTCAATACTCTCCAGTTCCACAACAACCAACAAAGGGAATGAACGACAATGCTAGCAAGAGTTGAATAAGGGGAAACACAACAGCCTAGAAGGAAAAGGACAGCATTTTTCTATTCCATGCTTAATAAATATCTAGGCCAACAACATCTTCAACGGCACACGATAAAATAATCGACTTACAAAAATCGCCTGAATTCACAAAGTAACAAAATTTAGAACGTAAAACTAGAAAAGGTACCCGGACGTATCGTCCGCTAGGATCTTTCTCGACGTAGTCAACAACCTCAGAGTCAGGCGGCTTGTTGGCATTGCCCAACATTTCTTCCTTACCAGCAGCAGCAGACCCAATTGGATTCCGATCCCCATTTGGATTTCCATTTCCGGAACGAGGCGATTCAAATCCAGCACCGGAATTCATTCCGGCAATCAAACAAACAGAAGAAAAGAAGACTAGCAGAACCAACTCACAAAAGAAAAAAAGCAAGAAGAACAAGAATAATGAAGGCGGCCAACTGAAACAAAACCTAATTAAAGGACGAGGCGAGTCGGGGCTTTGCATTGGGTTTCGGAGAAGGCCTCGGAAGCAATGCAATAGGAATCGAATGCCGATTGCACGCGACTGAGCCGGCATCGACATCCGAAATAAAAAACAACCTTGTTGAAAACACCGGCAACATCGACGAAGGAGTTCGCTGAAGATGATGATGATGCGGCGAAAATCTTCTTAGAGGAAGATGAAACTCGTATCATAACCACAACCCGACTTTCCATTATCTTACTGACCCAATAAAATAAACCTATGCAATCAAGACTCTCTTATTCAATCACCTCTTACCATCCCTCTACAATACTCTTATCACCATTTCTTCCTTTTCCTTCTTTTTTTTTCCCCTTTTGTATCTCCAAACAATTCTATTTTTTCTTGACAGAATTACATCAGACCAGCCAAACACAATTCAACAACAACAACCGAAAAGAAGGGTGCTTTATTCCGGGGTTATGGGTGGACAAAATGGATATGAATTAAAAAAGGAAAAAAAGGAGATTTGAAACTCGGAGAATGAGAGTAGAAAAGAGGGAGAAATTTTATTTGCCTGGGGACAAGGGGGGGAAAGGGAGGAAGGGGGAATGAGAAGCAGGAAGCCGGAGGGAAGAAATCAGAAAAGAAGAGGTTGATGCGGGAGAGAAGGACTGGACAAACACTTGTGCGATGAAGCTGCTGGATTCAACTCTGAATTTCGATTGAGGAAGCGCTTAGCAGGTTTTCTGATTCCCATGGGATTGGAATGTGCAAACCGAACCAATCTATCCGTTCGGGTTACATTTTAATGCTTATGATAAGATGTTATAAAATTTTTCAATTAGAACTTTTCAATTTAAAATTTATGTACTATTATTTTTATTTAAAAAAATTAAATAAAAATAATAAATTATATAATAAAAATTTATTATGTATTTATAAGTATTTATTTTATAAAGTAATTAATTTAATTTATTAATAATTTATAAATTTAACTAATTTTATAATTACAAATATTGAAATATTTTTATTTATAAAAAATTAAAATAATTAAAATATAAGTGAAAATATTGTTTTTTAAAATATAAATATAAAATTTTTTATTCTTCTTTCAATCTTAATTTATATGTAAAAAGTTAAAATCTATATATATATATATATATATTAGCAAAACACTTTTACTCTCTTTCCTCCTATAAAAACTTTGTGCTTCTATTCTCATTTTCTAAAATTTTAAATTTTTTAATTAGTTAAAAAATTTTTGATTGGTCAAGAGATTTTAGATTTTAAATTTATCTAAATTTATATTATAATTTTTAAATTTTAAAACTTTTAAACTTCTTATCACATCTCCATATGTCTTACCACTTACCCATTATTAGAATTAGTTAAAATTAAATTTATTTTTTTCTAAACACACATCTATATATCTATACATCTTTACATACATCTATACATATATATATACATATATACATATACATACATATATATATATATATATATATATATATATATATATATATATATTAAAGTATTTTTATTATCTCTCCTCCTATAAAAGCTTTGTGCTTTCATTCTTATTTTATAAAATTTTAAAAATTTTTAATTAGTTAAAAATATTTTGATTGGCCAATAGATTTTAGACTTTTTAATTTATTTAAATTTATATTATAACCTTTAAATTTTAAAACTTTTAAACTGCTTATTACATCTACACATCTCTTGCCACTTATCCATTATTAGAATTAATTAAAATTAAATTTATTTTTTTCCAAACATACATCTATACATATATACTAATCTAAACACGTGATGCACGGATATACTTTTAAAATAAAAAATATTAAAATTATATTTTTAAAAAATATATAAAAAATATTTTTTACCTCTCAAAATATATGTGTTTAGAAAAAAAATTAAATAATAGAGAACAATAAAATTTTTTTTGGTTCAAAAATATCCAATACCTTCTTTTCCATCTTAAACTCTTAACATATGGCTTTTACCTATTTTATTCCTATCAATACAAAATTAAGAGTAATATTGATTACATTGAATATACTTTTAACTTTTTAAAAATTTCTAATTCACATACAAATATTGCTAATATTTTTTTGTAAAATATAAATAACATGTACCATTTATTAAATTAAAAAAATTTAAACTTATTCAAACTCTTATTAGTTTGGAAAAGCTCCCTTATTTGCTTCATTAATCAAATTTTTTTTCTGTTTTCCAAAAAAAAGTCCTTAATAACAAATATATTTCACTTTATCAATAATAAAGAAAAATTATAATTATTAATTTTTTTAGACTTCAATTCGTAATAGTATTTTTTAATTAACTCATTAAGTCAGATAAAGAATGATTTCAAAATGATCTCATTGGATTATACAATAAAGGAATTAAAAGTTAACATATCCAAATGATTTCTTATTTTAAAAGCTTTTTTTTAGTGATAAATCAAAATAAATAAAAATTTAAACAAAGTATTGATATTGAGGTTTAAATAAAATTTATTTATTTTACTGTAAATTATATAACATTTATTCGTTTGTTTTCTCTTAATAAGTAGATAATTATTTTGGTATAATAGTTTAATAAATATAAGCAAGAAAGATATCGGAAGATACAATAATAAAATATAACATAAAATGAAAGAAAAAAGTATGAAAGAGAAGAAAAAGTAAAGAAATTATAAGAACATCATAAGTAGATGTTATGAATAATGCCATTGCGGTATTAAGAAACCAAAGAAGGCAGAATATTTTCAATGTTTGGACTAATAGATTTGCTTAGCATCATTGTAGATCTCCTAAATTTGCTTGACAGTTTCATTAAGAGAATGAAAACCCTATAGAAGATATTGTAAGTTTAGCATATTGTTTTTTATTTGTTTATTCATTGTCCCTTTTTTATTTGTTTGGTCATGTTATGTATAATTTTTTAGTTTTTTTTTCAAGGGAGTCTAAAAGAGTTAATGGAGAGAAGAAAGGAGAACAAGAATTATAAAAATATCTCATATTGTAAATTTTATTTCTTTGATCATTTTCTTAATATTCTCACTTGTAGTTCTTGAAACCATTCTCTTCAAGGCATATTTAGGTTTATTATACTTGCTTTGTATGCTTTTTGTTCTTAATTTATTTAGAATTCTACTATGCCAACAAATATTCAATTTTGTTTAAGAATATATTTTTTCTCCAACAACATTATTATTTTAAGCATTGAAATTGAAGTTTTTGAACTTTATTAAAAATTAATATTATGTAGTATTTGAATTAGATTTATTATTTTTTTAAAATTAATATTATGTACCCCTGCATTGCACGGATTTTTTTAGCTAGTATCATATACTAAGATAAAGAAGTATTAATGAAGCACAGAGAGTTTTGTTTCTTTTGAGAAATGATATTTGGCGTATTTATACTCTTTAGTTTGAGTGGTAAATAGGTTGGATCTAATTTAGGAGAGGAAACTCTTCCTTCGCATATCAAGATCTCAATTTGTTAAAAAATAGATGATGGGTTTCATGATATATTTGCATTTTGTTTTAAAATTTGTCTCTTAAATTTTTTCTAAAGGGAATTGCTTGTGACATAATGGAATTCTAAATGGAAATTACCCATAAGATATTTTGAGTGAGATTGGATAGAGTTTGAATTTAAAATTTTTTTCTTGTATTTCATAAAAATAAATTATTTATAACGAAAAAAATATAAATCAAAGTAAAAAATTTTGTATTTGATTTCAAAGGAACCCAATCCAAATACACCTCTACAAATCAAATCCATTCACGCGCTTCTATCCATATCAAACAAGATTAAGTAACCTAAGTTTTCTCCCTTCATGAATTAACGGTGTTCCTTCCCCTCCTTCTTCCTTTGGCATTTTGTAACTCAAATAGAGTAAAATATCATGATTTATCACTTCCTAAAAATGTTTTTTGAATAATTAAATTAATCATGAAATAGGAATTGAAAAAAAAATTGGAGCTATATGTTTCTAAAATGAACTTTCTCTATATTTTATTTTGTGCTTTCGAGAAATCTAAAAAATTCATTTTAATATTTTGTAATTATTGTGAGCTCGGAAAATAATGGCCTTATTACAGCTATTGGGCTCTAACATTCTTCTGATGGGCTGAGTAAAAACCGAAACAATAATTGGATCGAACACGCGACCCTATAAAACCGAAACAATCTGCGACTAGCCGAACAATCCCTCTTGAGACCAAACTTTCCCAAGAAACAAGCACTGAGGTGTCGTGGTGTAGTTGGTTATCACGTCAGTCTAACACACTGAAGGTCTCCGGTTCGAGTCCGGGCGACGCCATGTTTCTCTCTTTTGCGCGGTATTGGTCTTCTTTCGATGGACAAGCTGGTAAGTCACGTCCTCGCAGCTTCATCACCGTCGATGATCCCATCTATGTCGTCCACCCCTTTTGATCACCATTGCCATAATTATAGAAACGAATCCACACGGTGATTACGGACCCTCTCTCACCTCTCGCTCTCCCTGGCTTCTGAATGATTGTCAGCACTTACCCACTTCAAATCGCCGGCAGAACAACTCTTCCTTCCACTTCTACTCATCATTCCAGTTCATCCTTCCGGAGAGGTAAAAAATGGAGAATAACCAGTTCAAGGCCAAGCGCAGGGGGAGAGCTAAAGCCGACCTCGAAAGCACATTGAGGAGAGCGTGGTACCATTTGAGGCTTTCCGTGCGCCACCCTGCTAGGGTTCCCACATGGGACGCAATTGTCCTCACCGCTGCCAGCCCGGAACAAGCCCAGCTCTATGATTGGCAGCTTAAGCGTGCTAAGCGCATTGGCCGAATTTCTGCCTCCACTGTTACGCTCGCCGTACCTGATCTCAACGGCCAGCGGATCGGCTCCGGTGCCGCCACACTTAATGCCATCTTTGCTCTCGCACAGCATTATCAGCAACTTTCTGCCCGTAATTCATCGGTAGCAAGCTCGTACTCTGACTTGTATTTATCAATCCTGGTGATGTGTATGCAAAATTTTCCCTTATGCGTTTCCTTAGTTCTTGGCTTTCTTTCGACCGCGTGAGGTCTGAACTCAGATTATCTCATTGTTATTTGGATAGAATGACGTTCTCCATGCGGTTTTTGATGCTCCGTCGGCTGAGTGATAAAGAATATAATGCAAGATCCTTCCTTGTGCATTGCTGATTTAATAAGTAAACCTTCCATTGCCGACACAGTTAATAGGCTGCCATTTTTCATTTTTCATTTTTGGAATATTATGTTTTAGGTACTTCCCCGGTGAATGGGTGCATTTGAGAACAATAGTGGACCGTGTCAAAGACTGAGTGCATCTATCTCTTTGGTTATTGTTTGGATAAGTTTGGCCTCATGATTTTAATTACGTAGGTACCGATTATATAATGCTTTAATGGATTACTTTTAGGTATAGATCAAATTTACTAGTATTGGGGTCCTAATGTATTTTGGGAAATTTATGATGTAAGCTTTAACCTTTATTACCATTGTTCTTTTTAGCTAATAATGGAAAACCTTATCTTTGAAGCTGTTGAATGTTGACATTTTATCTCAGATGTTGTGTTTGGAACGCATCGGATGTGGTATTATGTTGAGTGATTCTTATAATTAAATAAAAGCAGTAATTTGATGAGCAAAATTTTCTGGATTAATAATCCACCCCCCTTAATCCAAAGAAATAGGAAAGAAAAGGAGACAGCACACCTGTTGCATGCAATTGCATGAACGTATGCAGATGATATTAAGAAAGTTTGATATAGGAACTGTTTTGTGATTTTTTTTCTGGGAAGGGTGAGATTCAGGATTAACAGTCTTCCTGCCTTTTACTGTTTCAATTTATTCATATTTTAGTTGTTGGCTTGTTAATGGAGCATTATCTATGATCAGGACATAACTGATGCAAGCACCTTTGTTTCCGCATCTTCTGTACCAAACTTTGGGCTTAGCAATGGTGTTCCACCCTTGCCATTGATTGAAATGGTTGCTAAAAGGCACATCTTACTGATTCATGCTGGAGGTGACTCTAAAAGAGTCCCTTGGGCTAACCCCATGGGAAAAGTTTTCCTGCCGCTTCCTTATTTGGCTTCGGATGATCAGGATGGACCAGTTCCTCTGCTCTTTGATCATATACTTGCAATTGCATCTTGTGCTAGACAAGCTTTTAAAAATGAAGGTGGATTATCCTCGTTTGTTAGTTGCAGAAAGGTTTTTTTAAAAATATTATTTCCTTATTTAGAAGTGTTTTTGGTACATGTTATAATGAAGTCTTTTGTCGTGCTGATCGTATCTGTTAGAGCATTTTGATCACTGAATTTATTCTTGCAGGTGGGTTATTTACAATGACTGGGGATGTTCTTCCTTGTTTTGATGCCTCCATTTTGACAATTCCAGAGGATGCTTCCTGCATCATCACAGTGCCTATCACGCTTGACGTTGCTTCCAATCATGGTGTTATTGTAGCATCGAAATCTACAATTTCAGCTGAAAGCTATACTGTCAGTTTAGTGGAGAATCTGCTCCAGAAGCCTAGCTTAAAAGAGCTTAATGACAATCAGGCAATTCTAGATGATGGTAGAACATTAATTGATACGGGAATAATAGCAGTCCAAGGTAAAGCATGGATGGAACTAGTAAAATTTGCCTGTTCCAGTCAACCGATAATTTTAGAGCTTCTGAAAAGCAGAGAAGAGGCAAGCTACTAGTTTCTTTGCTTTTTGTTGAGTGATTTACTTGCACCAAACTTTTTATCATCTGACTATGACTTATGAAGTATCAATTTTTTTTTTTAATGGATTTCTTATTATTACGAATTTTCAATCATTGCAAATGTTTTTGTGGTTCTGGATGCTACTTTGTGCAGTTCTCTGAACATAATCAAGTATAGTATTTCAGGTAGTAAATCTTACCTGTTGTATAATACAGTTCTATTCTTGTTTTTATATCTATTCTTTAGTTCAACTGTTATTGCCTTGAATAAAATCGTATAACTTGTTCATTATGTTGTTATTTTTTTCCAAATCTGATCTAACTTGTGTGACTGCAATTCCAATCAGAGTCCAGAGAATTAAGTGGTTGCCCAAGATACTTGTCTCTAGAGGTCTCTGGTTTTATAGCTTTGTTTTAACATTGTCAAGATATATTTTTGTTCTGTTTGCTGGGTATGCCCTTTCTCTATTTCCGAATCTGATTCCACCATTGTCTGTGGTGGATATAAATATGAATTTTCAGCTCTTTTTATCTTTTAATTATTGCAGATGAGTTTGTATGAAGACCTTGTAGCAGCTTGGGTACCTGCAAAGCATGAATGGTTGCGGTCACGGCCATCGGGAGATGAACTTGTGAGCAAATTGGGCAAACAAAATATGTTCAGCTACTGTGCTTGTATGTTGAATATCTTTGAATATATTATGACATTAACATTATATAAGTGGTTTGGTTGATATCTTCTTTATTCATGTTGCCTTATGCTGGTCCAGCTGTCTTTTTCACTTCATATTTGTTTTCTGTGTGAAATCTTGTTTTGGCACATTGAATATATGTAAGTGCAAGAAACCATGTGGAAATTTCTAAATACACTCTCTTCTCACTTTCTCCTCACTTGTCCTTATACAGGTGACCTCTTATTCTTGCATTTTGGAACTTCAAATGAGGTTTTGGATCACTTAAGTGAAACTGGTCCAAGGCTTGTTGCTCGAAGGCACCTTTGTTCCATCCCAGCAACCACAGTATCTGATATTGCTGCCTCTGCGATTATTATTTCTAGCAAAATAACACCTGGAGTCTCTATAGGCGAAGATTCCATTGTATATGATTCCTTCATTTCAGGTGGAGTGCAAATTGGTTCCCAGTGTATAGTTGTTGGGATCCATGTGAATAATTTTGTATCTGAAGATTCATTCAAGTTCATGCTTCCAGATCGCCATTGTCTCTGGGAGGTTCCCTTGGTAGGCTATACCCAGAGTGTTATTGTGTATTGTGGTCTTCATGATAACCCCAAAAGTTCACTCTCAAAGGATGGGGCTTTTTGTGGGAAGCCCTGGAAGAAGGTCTTTCACGACTTGGGCATGGAAGATACTGAACTGTGGAATGTGGAGGAAACTTCAGAAAAGTGCTTATGGAATGCCAAACTATTTCCAATCCTTCCATACTTTGAGATGCTCACAATAGCGACATGGTTAATGGGCTTGAGGGATCCAAAAAGTGGATCCTTGCTGTCCCAGTGGAAAAGATCACAGCGAATCAGTTTGGAGGAGTTGCATAGACTAATTGACTTTCCTAGAATGTGGCTAGGTTCTATCAATCATCAAGCGGATCTTGCAGCTGGAGTTGTTTCCGCGTGCCTTAACTATGGCTTGCTAGGGCGCAACATATCTCAATTATGTGAAGAAATTTTGCAAAAAGAAACTGGAGTTGAGATTTGCAGAGATTTCCTGGCACTGTATCCCAACATTCAGGAGCAACATTCTCAAATCCTTCCAAAGAGCAGGGCATATCAGGTGCATGTTGATCTTCTGCGTGCATGTAATGATGAAGAGATGGCATCTGAAGTGCAGAGCCATGTAGGGGCTGCAGTTGCTGATGAAACTGCTTCAGCAGTGAGATATGGATTTAGAGGTAAAAATTGTTCATAAAAATTTTCTTATGGAAGTCAAATAATTATTAAGAAACTAAAGTAAATAAAAATTACTTGAACCCAGTGATTGGTAATCTTAAAATGATCTAACAATCACCAGTGAGCTATTTACAGGAATTGCAATTGTCCTTTCTGTCTTACCGACTGTTTGCATTGTTTTACTCAGAATCTCTATTGGAATCCTCTAGTGGTTGTTCCTCTGAGGTGGGACTTCCAGATAGTAATTTTAATGGTCATCTAGGCCAATCTTTCTGTCCTAGGACGGTTAAGGTAGAATTACCAGTTCGTGTTGATTTTGTTGGTGGTTGGAGTGATACACCTCCATGGAGCTTAGAGCGCAGTGGTTGTGTTTTGAACATGGCCATAACATTGGAAGGATCTCTTCCGATTGGTACACTCATAGAGACAACAAAAACAACTGGGATTCAAATTATTGACGATGCTGGACAACAGTTACAAATCAAGGAATTTTCCTCCGTTGCACCGCCATTTGACAGCAGTGATCCTTTTCGCCTTGTGAAAGTTGCATTGCTTGTTACCAATGTTATCAATGGGAAGATCCTTCAGACCACAGGTTTGCGGATCAGGACATGGGCCCATGTTCCTCGTGGTAGTGGTTTAGGAACTTCGAGCATCTTAGCTGCTGCTGTTGTGAAAGGACTTCTCCAGATAACTGACAAAGATGATAGTATCGAAAATGTTGCAAGACTAGTCTTGGTACTGGAACAGCTCATGGGCACCGGAGGTGGTTGGCAGGACCAGATTGGTGGTCTATATCCTGGAATTAAATATACTTTGAGTTTTCCTGGAATTCCATTGCGGCTTCAAGTCATCCCCCTCTTGCCTTCTCCTGAGATGACCACAGAGTTGCAGCAACGGCTTCTTGTTGTATTTACTGGGCAAGTAAGGAAGTTTCTTCTCTCGTTCCTGCTTGTTCCTGTCTCTCCACTATTTTGCTTTTTGTTATGATTTTTTCCTTTCTAGATTTTGGCTAGTACGACCCCCTAATATAAGTATGGTGACGATCTTCTAAAGATAGGAGCTAACAGAGATTGTTACACATAGCACTCTTACTCCCGGCAATAACGGCTTAAAAGTGGTTTATGCTTTGTGATAAGATTTATAATACCCATTATAGAAAATCAAAATGCCCTTGTTATTTAGTTTCTTCTGGATGCTGCAGTCTCCCTAGAAGGAGATTTATAGATTTAGTAGCATTTAGTCATCTACTCATTTTTGTAGGGTTTCATTTGTGGTATTTAGTAGCCTTGAAATAAGAAATGCTAGCTTGGCATAAATTAATCGTGTGAAAATTTTTTGTGCCAAGAGTGCGGGGATGATTATGACATTATTGGCTTGGAAACTTGACTAATTAAGTTAAGAAAGATGTCCTTGTGAACTTTGTAATGGAAGGTGCTGTATGGAATGCTATTGATACTCATCCGTACCATTCCACTGCAATGATGTGCAGGTCCGACTTGCACATCAAGTGCTGCAAAAGGTGGTGACTCGATATCTCAGACGGGACAACCTACTGGTTTCTAGCATCAAGCGCCTTGCTGAACTAGCAAAAATAGGGAGGGAAGCTCTCATGAACTGTGACATCGATGAACTAGGAGACATAATGCTGGAGGCTTGGAGGTTGCATCAAGAACTTGATCCATACTGCAGCAACGAGCATATTGACAAGCTTTTTGCATTTTCTGATCGATATTGTCGTGGATACAAGCTTGTGGGTGCTGGAGGTGGAGGGTTTGCCTTGTTAATGGCTAAGAGTGCTGAATCTGCGAAGGAGCTGAAAAGTTTACTTGCAGGAAACTCTGATTTTAATGTGAAAGTATATAATTGGGACATATTCTTAGAAACTAGTTGGTTGAAATAGCTGATTAACAATGTGCTTCATTAAGATGGAACTTCAGACATACATAATAAACTTTGTATTACAGAGCCTTGTACAATCTATATCGATATATATTTAAAATGAAAATTGTAGCAAAATTAGTGCTAGCCTTGTTTCGGTTGTTTCTCATTGCAAAATTGTTTGCTCGGAATTCTTTAGATGAACCGAATTCCTTACAAATTGAACGAATCCAACCTCAGATATTCCTTTTCACCCTTCCTAAGAGATTACAATATTGAAAAGCTGCAGAACTACTGCACTTCGAAATCGAGACATTTTTGGTCTTCTGCTCGTCCAATTTCTTAGAAAAATGTTGAAGATGCCAGTCTTGCAGCTTTGCGAGGTTTACAGTTCATTTGGATTTGGCCATAGGAGGAGGACGCAAAATAATGGATTCCTCACATCTGACCTGACGTGTTCAGGAGGCAAAGCATGGTTTTTCCAACAACGGGAAGACATCATACGATGTCGTAAGCGCGTGGAAGAAGACTGCACAAAGAACTTTCCTTTCCTTGGATACCTTTCCCAAGTGCTGTAGCAGAGCATCTGCCAAAGTTGATAGTAAAAGTCTTTGCAGGGACTGAAATGCAATTCCCTTCTCTCCTTCTTTTCACCAAATCCCAAATCCCATAGCTGATAGCATGCCGAGTCAATCTTTAGAAGCAAAAGAAAAAGCTACTCCAAATGAACAAACATGCAGATACGTCATCGTTAGCCTCGTTACCGTCATCAATGATTATTTGTTTATCTTTCTACTTTGTAACGGTTGTTGCGCAGATGTTTCGGTTATCCAATCATCTCCTTCCACATTCTGATTTTCTGGGATAAAGAAACGGTGGAATATGTCCTTTGCTTTTTTTTTGCTTAACTAATTCTTTCTTTAAGCGTTGATCAAGATTTGTTGAGAAAAAACACAAATTCACTTGTTTCAAGTGCTACATTGCAGACAAAACCCGAGAAGGGAGCAGGGTCGGAGATGGGGTTGCTTACGAACAGGGTGGAGAGGAGTGAAATTAAGCCAGGGGACCATATCTACACTTACAGAGCTGTTTTTGCTTACTCTCATCACGGTAAGAAACAAATCCCTTCCTTCTCTACACTATAAATGTTTCGAGTATAGTTGCAAGATTTTATGACCCCCTGCATTTTCTTCAGATTATATATCCTGCGACATTAAAGTGAATTAGAAAAAGAGTTCCTTTTAGTAGAAATGTTGAAATGATGGGTTCTCCTGCATAGCATATATTTCTTCCCAATTTTCATTCTTTTTAGTGGTTCATTTCGTAATTGAAGGGGGGAAATCCTATCCGTTTGTAATGGGCAGGTACTCATTTGCATTCCTTGGTTCTTGTCATTTTCTTTTGAAGTTTGAGTCTTTATATTTTACGGAATTTGAGTAGTACAATATCTAAATGTTGCTCGTGTAAATTTTGAGTTGGTTGAAAGATTGGAAGTTATTGTCTAATATAAAGTTGACTCTTTAAGATTTGATCTGTGGTTGTTAGATCAACGGGGTTCAACATGAAAATTGAAGCTTGGAGTGGAATTTGAGAGAAGTTCAATTTAACTGGTTTATGATTTTAGATTGTCTTTTGTCTAGACTTCTTAAAGCATATGTTTCGTCTTTCTTTCCTTCGTATGTTCGGACTAGAGAAATTAAGGATTTATGTCTTCTAGAGTTCCAAGTTCATGCAACTGGGTGAATGAATCTGCCGATGGATAGAGAACTTGGTTTTTGTTTTATATCCTTCTATGCTTTAGGGGTATTAGATGGATAATGGAATTCTAACAAGGAGTTTCAATCTCTAAAAGGCATGCTATCTCTGGATAATGGCATCAACCTATTGCCGCTGCAATGTAAACCAGACTAAAATTGAGCTCTCAGTTAGATCAGCAAATAAGACTTCTTCCCAATCTCTTCTGTGAACCTAATGCCCCTACGCAACTTTGTATATCTATATTGATAAGTAAGGATGAATGAGTTTCGTTCGTGGATCTTCACCTCTTCCTGTTTGAACTTAGAAGATATTAAGGTGGAAGTTGAGGACCTGGCTACTAACCTTGGCTGGACTGGGAGTAATGAAGAAGTAGCAGCAGAAAATGAGGCACATAATCAGCTGGTTGCCAGGTGACGTTGTCAATTAGTAGATGAACTGGAACAGAGTTTTACTAGTTGATGCTACCTAAGTTTCCAGTTTTCTAGATGATTGGCATCTATCATGTGCTGCTATTGTTTGACAAGATGTCTGATTTAGGAATAATATTTGCTTTTTCAAGTGTGAATGGATAATATCTATGAAAAACTTCGTTAGAATTAGTTGATTTGCTACCTCAACATATAATTATTTTATTACTGGGAATTGTAGGACTTAAGAAGCAAATATTGGAAATTTTAGTTCAACTTATTTTAGAATAGTGATCTGATGGGGGAAAGGGTTAGCGAAACTTTTAGGTTATAAAAGAATCTTTAGTTTTTCTGCGTGGCCTTCTGGTGATGTCGTAAGGTTCTGTCAGAACAATGCTGCCAAAGGTTTGCTAGAAAAGGCAACTGTTGTTCCCATGGTTGTTGGAGGTAGTTATGTGCTTGTGAAGGATTTTGTATTTGGGTGCTTATCGAGGATCTTGGATCAAGTATGTAGTTTTTATATTGATGTCATGCAACCAAGCTATCTTTAGGTAAAAGCTACAGTTACGTTTTGGCATTCTGGCAAGCAAACTGTTGTTAGAGAAAATGATTTGACATTAGGTACACTGAACTTTCTATCTGGATTACTTGAAACAGTTTGACTGTGATGCAATTTGTAAGGAGAAATTAATATAGGTATTTGTTAGTATTGAGGTGCTCTGATTCCATTGTAGAATCATACAATCATTTCACCTCACATTCTGCTGATGAGTTGCACCTTTAGATCTCCGTATAAATTGGTTGAACCCTAAGAAAGCTGCCCAACTCAGAGACTTTTAGTCTGGGTAAAATTACTCCATAGGAAGGTAGGTTTATGCTCTGCACCAAGTACAAGTGATGAGTTACAGCTTGAGGAAAATTTGCTTGGTAGACCTGAATATTAAAGTTGCAAAACTATTTCTCTCAAATGGAACAGAAAATCTATGGCAGATCTGGAAATGTGGAATTATTTGAAAGATTGAAGTCCTTTGAACGGTAAACTTGAAAAAAGGGATGATAAGTAAATTTGGGAAACATTTTTGTTGATATATTCTATAAAATAATTCAACTCTTCCTTCAGGGATTAGTTATTCCCGGCCTTCCTTCCCTGGAGAAAAATGAAACTTTATCATGTAAATTAGGTAGGTTAAACAAGTAAAAGTAGACCTTTTTTCTTACACAGTTGTATGCTCGTAAGTAAGTTACTTATCTTGAATCCCTGGTTCAGAGCTGAAGTCTAGTCTATTATAACAATGTTCTGTTGCTAGAAAGATCTTTTATGGAGCGGCCTAAAAATTATCCCGAGTTACTTTTTGATGATCATTTTGGGGGTATTTTCCTCTCCTTGCCTCATCCTTTGTCAACTTATGTATCCTGGTACCATTAACTAGCTTCCTCCAGCGAATGCATAATTTATGCTGCGGTTGTGAACTGATACCTCTTGAATTGATTGATGCACATCATAAGTTGGTCCTGCTACGTGAAAGCAAGAGTTATTGAGTTTACAGGATTGTATCCTTAGATCTGCTGTATGTCTTTCTAAAAAAGAGCGAAGAAAGAAAGCTGACTCATTTTTCGGTAACTTCTCTCTACACTAGTCAGAGTCCTCTGTGCTTTGTTCTGCACACTATAGAGTCTTCGTATTCAATTTAGGATTACAGAGAAATGAACATGAACAAACTAACAAAAGCTCAAGATGGCACATGGGGGTCGAGGCATCATCCTCTCCCAAAGGTAGCAACTGTCACATTATCTTCATCATTACCAGTGTGCTGATTAGGAGTGTTTTTAGTTTTCTTAGTGCTTTCTGGTTCAAATTCTGCTTGGCTTGCCAGTTCATTTAC
The DNA here is from genome assembly GCA_030512225.1 of Rauvolfia tetraphylla. NCBI lineage: Eukaryota > Viridiplantae > Streptophyta > Magnoliopsida > Gentianales > Apocynaceae > Rauvolfia > Rauvolfia tetraphylla. The sequence goes on along the minus strand of JAJQKT010000020.1, from coordinate 12,151,841 downwards.
TGACTCCGTAATTTCCTTCACTCTTGCTGCAATATCTATCAGTAATGATGCTACTGTTATTAAGGGGACAATCTCTACCACTCGTACTATGTTGGGTTTTGTGTATGGCTTTACTGTGCTATTGCAAGAAGTTTCGACTGTCACCGGAGGGGGTGAAATTGATTGGTTGGGCAGGGATTTCAAGGCACTTTGAAGATCCTCTACTGCAGAACTCATTTCTTTTAGGAGTAGATCAATCTTTGATGATTTGGTCATTGTTCTCATCATGCTGGCCAATTCACTTATGACACTTGATGAATTTGTGCTCAGTTTCTTGCAAAATCTCCCAAGATGCTTCTTTAGGAATTCTGGCATCTGTTAGCATGCAAGAATGCGATCTGGATTATGAACAAATATATACGGCACAAAATGTCAATGTGGAAGAAAGTAAGATTTAATCTACCTGCGACTTTGAGCTAATATTGCTGTTTAAAGCCTCAATGTGATATGCACAACTACGAGCTGAAGCTCCAACCTTGAGGTAGAGTTTCCATGGGTGTCGGAAATTGAAGTTCCCATGAGCAGGCTCCCAGCTGGCAAAAGTGGCCTGTAAGGGCACAATTAGTACTTACCAAGACATAGAGTTCCTTACACAAATTATTGCATTATTGTTTAACGGAGCTCATTATACCATAGATTCTTCTGTTGCTTTAGAATTAAGAACACACTTGTAGCTTTGCAATTGTTTGCTTGAAGCATCATCTTCGGTGCCCTCTCGATCATCTTTGAAGTACTCTGCAGTACATTCTGAATGCAAAGTAAAGAAGTTAGATGTCTCTTGCATTTTCTACATGTAATTGTCTTCACTTTCAATACTATGTACGAGTAGATTAGCGGTCACTTCCTCATACCATCCAAGGAATCAGCAAGCTTTTCAATGTTACTAGTGATGAGAGCGTGAAGCTCTTGACCTGCCCACACCGGACGCAAAAGCATGCTCGTAAAGATGCATATGGAGGCCCCTATGGCAACCGTGGATAGCCTCTCGTGTGCCAATTCAAGTAGTTTATCCACTCGATAGCCGGAAACAGACACTAAGCTAAAGGTGAGAATAAAGATCATGGCTCCATAGTCAAATCGAGCTTTTACTGATGGGATGAACCGAGAGAAAGTGGCTGCCGCCGCTGCAAGAAGAAGGATAATCCGTGAGTAGCAGGAATAGCAGCGGCAAGGCTTTTATGTACGTAGAAATGTGCGCACCTAAGAGGAATATTGAAGCTTGTAGAATTACGGGTTCAAATCGCTGCCCGGATTGACTAGCAAGCCAGTGCACCCCGATTCCCAGAGATCCAGCTGACAGAGTTCCAATTGCTCTATTGATCGATTTAGAGAGTGTTGCCCCTACAGCACCATATGGTGTAGGATAAGCGCTTCCTATGAAGAAGAGTGGCATTCCCACAAACTAACATGAAATTAGATGGAAAGATGAGACCTTACCTACAGTGTATTCAAACACTACAACAACGGTCATGACCGCCCACATAGCATTCCCTCCTACGCCTTCATACAAAGGCCTCATGTAATAGAACAGGGATACCAGAGAAAGAGCCATTCCTACTTTGAGGCAGTGCATCAGTTTCCTGGGGTCTGCTTTTCCTATATTCCAAGCTTTCTCAAGGAACTTCCAAAATCTCAGGAGCAGATCCTCGAGTAAATCTTGTAATCTTCTAAATATCTGGCGAGCTCTGTTGTAGTGCTCTGGTTCCAGGATTCTTGATGTCCCATCGGGCACCTTAATCCTCCATTCTAATCCTGGGGACATTTCATTCTCCTTGACCATTTTCGTGAAGAAGATATATACTTTGGTCGAGGATCAGAGTTATTTTGGATAGAGAGGAGGAATTAAGGCGAGAGTGATGACTGAGCATGCAAAGTCCAGCTTTTCGGGTTGAAAAAAAAATGGAGCAAGAGAAAATAGTGATCCTGCGATCGAATTTGGCGTTCTTGGTTGGAGTTGTATTTTAGTTGCTTGCCGTGCATATTTATATATGGTTGTCTTCAGGTTCCCTCGAGTTCTGAAAATAAGTTGAAAATTTGACATGACATTATGATATACAGTATGCTCCGGGTAAACAACGTTGGATAGTTTAAAGAGAATGGGACTATAAATTGTATTTTTTGTATTATATATAATAAAAAAATTAATACTCTATTCGTTCTATTTAAAATAATATTTGATCAGGTACGAAATTTTTTGTGAAAAATTTAATTATATTATAAAAGTAATATAGTATAATAAAAAGTAAGTATAATAACATAACAGCGAGTACTTTATGTTAAATATAAATATATAAAAATAACATATAGTGGAGTTAGTAGTTGATTGATAGTATAAAATATATTTAAAAATTATTTTAATAAAAATTATTAATTATATTAAAACGTCTCAATATAATAATAAGATCAAAGAGAATATGTCACAAAGTAAATTTTTTAAGAATTCTTTCTCTCTCTTTCTTTCCCATGTGAAGAAGAAGTAGCCGAATTTTACGTAGACTTCCTTCACTTCTTGGCTTTTATGTGGAGTTCTGCCATGTTGTGGCGGAAATCACATATTTTTAAATTTTTAATTATATTTTTTAATATTCATGAACTAAAATTATTTAATTATATATATTATTTTATTAATAATATTTAACAAATAATACATAAAAATAAAAAATTTCAAGTGAGTTCTATCAACACCTGACAGAACTCCATATTAAGTTCTGCCACGTGTTGGCAGAATTACACGTTAAGTTTCACTAACACGTGGCAGAACTCTTGGGTGAGATAGAGAGAGAGAAAGGTGAGATAAAATTTTTAAAAATATAATTAATTTTTTTGTATTATATAATAAAAAAATTATATATAACAAATGTGAAAGCAAAAACACATCAGTGACCACTTCAATGCCTTTGCAAGATCGAAGAGGAAGCAAATTAAGATGACCTAAAACCAGTAAATTTTCAACTTTTGCCCACAGCCTGAAGCTACAACACCATTCGTAAAGGTTCGATGTTGATCTTCCAAACTATGAATTAAAAATTTATTATTAAATTATTGCCTAAACCACTTTTTGATATGCGTTTGATTTTGCAATCCATGTTATAAATGAACCTCATACCTCTTTATTAAATAAAATAAAAATATCAGAAAACCATATCGTGGTTTCACTTGAAAAACATATCTCCTGCACGCGACCGAGGGGATAAGAGATAAAGAGGACGCACCACTAAAATTTTGGAAAAGTAGTGATGAAATTTATTAATCTCGTTAGCTTTCCCAGCCTCCATTTGGATACAAAGCAGTCAATTTCATGGTGACATATACGGTGCTCACCGTACGACGTGCTCTTCTTTGTATGCTAATGGTGTTCCGTGGGAGAGAACTGTACAGAGGAAGTACTATGGCTCAATTTGATTTTAAGATTGGGATCCTTTCCAAGTATAGCAATTTAGGCCGCCATGCTCCGGAGGAGAGGAGAAATGAACGACCTAATTTTGCACTATCCTTAGTGCGCTTGGATTCAAATGGAAGAAGTGATGTTTACCGGAAACCCCAACTGTTCCTAGAAAATGTTAAACCCCACAAAGTGGTCTTAGTTTAACACAATGTGAAGCTGCAAACTAATAATATAAGTTAGAATTGCTAATGTTTTAAGCTGCTGAAACAATCAAGATCCTCTTGCATCACTAGTTAGATTCTTAATGCATGGAGCAACGTAGTATTTTAAGGAGGATGAGGGCAAAAGATAGAAAGCACTGGTCTTCTTTAAATATTGAAAAGAGCTGATCAAATCAGTTTTTTGATTGAATTTGAATTTAAAAATTTTTTATTTTTAAATTTTATAAGAGTAATTTTTTTTACGAGACAGAAAGATATAATTTAATTGTATCATATTCTAAAAATCCAATCCAAATAGTCTTTATTTCAAAAATTTTTTGTCACCTTCCTTATACTAATGCTTGTATTTTCATTCCCAATGACAGTGGTATCCAATTCTCTCTGTCCCGCCAAATAGGAAGGGGGAAGTGAAGTACACTTGGAAACAGATAGCGGTAAGTAATGAGTATCGTATGAAACCCAGAGTATGGAAGTTATTGAAAAACATAAGTTATATCAAGAAAATGTTGTAACTTTCCTCATACTACAATAGTCTGTCTGTTTCAAAATGTATTACATGTTTTTTTTATACAAAAATTAAAATTTTAATAAATTCTATAGAAAAAATTGATAGATATCTAAAATGTTCTTATTTAAAACTGATTGGTTAATGTATCAAATTTAAATTTAAGATTAAAGATTGGTATTTTAAGTGGTTGCTTGAAAAATAAATAAAAAATATTTATATAGTTGATTGAATATAAGAGTAAAATTGAAAATAAAATAATAAATAAATCTTTTATATATTAAAAGAACATATATTTTGAAAAAAAGTAAAAATAAGTAGGATATATATTTTAAAATAAAAGAGTAGTAAAAAGACATGTTTACTTTCTTGAAAATTGAAAATCAACTAATTATATTGTACTTTTTTCTTTTCAAAATATATTTCTTACTTTTCTTTTCGTATATTATAGATGAAAAATGATTTAAAAAAATTCTTTCCTAAACTAATAGTTAATAAAAAAAAAAGGAACAGAGGGAGTACTTGCTTTTTTATTGTGTGAGGTAAACAATTGCCTTTTTACTCGTTACACAAGTCCATGATTTATTTACTTTGTTCACCAATATTTCATCCCGTGGCCTTTGTTCTGGTCTGGGTCACCTCATTCTTGGGCTGCAGGTTGGCTCTCCTCACCTTTCGACAATTTTGAATTGATATCCAAAATACTGATCCAGAGCTTTTGCCCAACAAATTTCGGGCCCCATCGTTCTTGGTTGGTCCAAAAGCTGAAGGAATGCGTTTGTTTGGTCAAATGAAGCTGATCAAACCGCAACATTCAATACACATGCGTCCATGTATACTTTGTCTGTGCTGTGAAAACATGCAATTATTCTAACAAATTCCTTAAAGTTTTGAGATAACTAATGTTGTACTAGTCTTCTTAATCCCATGGCGCACTGGAAAATGAGAAGGTAAGCAAGGATATCTGTTGATGATTTCTCTGCTGATGCATATTGGCATATTGCTCTAGCCATGCATGTCTCTAGACTCGAGTAGTCTTGGTGCCGCTCAGTTTCCGTCGCCGAGCACATGTTACTTCCACGAGCTCTTTTGCGACAGTACTAATTAGTGTTACGAAATCTAAACAATGATGACAACAAAATCACAGCGCTACGGTTTGCAATATGATAAACCCGTTCCTCCACAGCTTTCTTATTCTTCCTGCTATAATTAGCATGTTGCGAGACCTCACTCAAAAATGTATAAGAAGGACGAGGCCGAGCTTCACCGAATAGAAATGTGGTCTTTTAGTATTTCGTCGACCATTCCTTCAGAGAGCTCCATCTTCAGTTCAGATTTAAAATGTCCATCTGGCACCTGAAATCTGAATATCGATTTCAAGAGGGGCTGCAGCGCCAATTAACCACGGTGATAACTCCATATTGTTGCACGGTGATTGGAGAGAGTAGTTCAAGAATTTTTGACATACATTTGCATCCGGTGATAGCTCGGCTTTCTTCTCAAACAGGCAGTTTTATGCAATCCCACACCGTCATGTGCTGGCTTCTTCAATTACTTCTGAAATCTCATCACTTGATTCGCGCATGTCTCGAATCAACTTCTGTGATCACGAGAGATGCTTTGAGATGAGCGATATTAGCATCTAACATGTACAACCTATGATCCTCATTTTCTTGCACAAGCAATTTGATATTGCATGCGTAGAGTGCTACATTTTCTCTGCACGGACAAAATCAGTTGCTTTAACTAGTCTTGCACTAGTTATATAGATGATAATTGCCTCCACTAGCAGAAGCAAAGAGACGCTGATAGCAGGATTCCAGCTTGGCCGAGGAAGCATTTTGGCACTAATGTCCGTGATTCAATATTCAAGCAAAGAGGATAAGATTTTGTGGTGAGAAGCCGAGCCGGAAGGGTCAAACTTTGGTGAGAGGACAAGAATTCTTTTTTTTTTTTCCGCAGAAAGGGGTCAGTTTCAGAGGAGAAGAATTATGGTCAGAAAGAAAAAGCTCTTTCTCAAAGGTTAATAGTTGTGCCTGTGGAGATTGTGACGGTCTTGGTCCTTAATGATCTCAGTAAGACCGTTAATGGGTGGGCCGGCCCCAGTTGGCCCGGGATTAAACAGATCTCGTGCGCCATTGTTAAGCCCGAATAAAGTTTGGGTCAAACCTGTGCTTAGCTGAAGTCACTCCCTTCTAAGCTCGATCTCAGATTATGTATTTTATATAATAATTATTATATATATTTTAAATAATAGTATAATTAATTAATTTTTTATTTTAAATTAAAAGCCATCTAAGATTTAAATAATAATGAAAAAATTATAAGAGTATAACAGCATCTGTCTCTAAAAAAAATGAAAAGAAATCATTTTAGAGTGAACTAAAAAAATATTACAAAATATGAAATGTGATTTATTTATTTTTTTAAATACCCGGTACAAGCCAAGTTCAGGCTCATTGCTCATAAACCCGAGTAAATTGGGTAGTATTACTCGACTCGTAGAGGTGGATTGACACTCCTAATCTCCAAATAGAGATTGGACAGAAGGAGGAAAAGAACATCCAAACTCATCTCCATTAAGCGGATAATCCATGTTGCTTTTTTTTTTTTAACTAAATCCGATACACCACACATATCAAACGTAAATTACATAATGTTCCTTAATTTACAAGGAAGAACAAATATCCTACTCCATATATAACACAACAAATATAACAAGAAAGCAAATAGTATCGCCAAACGGGTCGATCTACTCTAGCTGCCCCTTAAATGAAGAGGGAGTAGTTATTTCTCGCGGGTTAGGAAACTTTCAACTCATATCCATCTGTACTAAGCTCGCAAGTTAAACGGGCTACTAGTTTTTCTTTTTTTTTAAAAAAAATAAATTTTATACTATATTTTTTTTCTTTTTCTCTTTCTATTATATATGAAAATATAAATCTATGATTGAAATAGAAAGAATCTTTAGCTAATTACTAATATTTTTAAAATAAAAAATATTAATTAATTATATATATCATTCATAATATGAATAAATTTATATAAAAAAAATATTTAAAATAAAATAAATTAATTAATCTTAATTGTGAGTGTGATTAAAATGTGTGATATATACAAATTTAATGTCAAGGTTACCATATATTCTTTTTTTATAATGTTTCTAATATAAAAGTTAAAAAAAAATAGATTTGACCCGCTAACTAAACAGATATTTATGAGTCAAATAGGTCAACCCGCGGAGTGAAATCTGTTTTGACACCGCTAAAAGCTAAGGAAGTGGATGAGAAAGGTAGGCTATTATTTATGAAATTGATGAGTGAAACAACATGTTGATGCTAAATATTAACTAAGGGATAGGGAAAGGGTGGCAGAGTCGGTACGCAAAACAAGTGGTTGCCTCATTGAATTGAGTTCCCCGAAACTGAATTGAAAGGAATGCTCACAAGAGCTGTTTTAGGTTAAGAGTCAAACTTCTTTTACCTTTTCTTTTTTTTGCCTTTTTAATCTCAAGTGACTAGCAGCAACTTAAATTTATTTCTCCGGAATCGAATTTGAAAATTAGTTTAATGGGAGTGGGGGCGGGTGAGTGAGAACCACCAAAATTTCATTCAAAGAAGGAAATATCCCTTGGCAATTGGCATGCCAAAGAGCGCTGTCCATGATTTCTTTGTCACGGAACTCATCAAGGAGCATAAAGATAAAGAGCCTAAACTCGACTTTTCACATGCGGAACCATCTTTTTCTCCTTTCGTTTTGTTTTTCAAGTTTTCACGTCGGGTGATTGAAATATGTGATTTTCGTATTTAGTAATTATTAACTTAATAATTATAATTACGATAACCATAATTTTAGAAAATTGAAATAAAAATGTCATTATATTATATCAAAGGCTGTGTATGGTTCCTCCAATACAAAACCAGTCAAAATTAAGCTAAAATTCAAGCATGCCTAAAACGAGAAAAGAAAAGTCATCCTCTGCATTTTGTTTAGGATCGCAACTTGTTCCTACCCGTCCCATTTGCTTTCAATAATCGTATGGCATGTAGCATCACTCTCTACTTTTTTCCTTCTTTTTATTTCTTGAATTACTCTGATTACTCATTTTTATGTTGTTGAATAAGTATATATTTAATTTTAATCCTAACAGACAATCTGTCTTATTCAACATATATAAATTTCATTCTAATATTAATTTAATCACTAACTCTTTCAATTAATAAGATAATACATAACTGACATATAGACTATATTAAGAGTGAAATTAGATTATTGTTTTGATTTGAAATTTTTTATCTTACATTTCATAAAGAAAAATTTTTTATAAGAGAAAAAATAAGACCTAAAATAAAAAATTTATATTATGTTACGTAACAAAACCCAATCTAAATATACTCTAAAATATTTACACAATTCTTTTGCGTGTCAAATCAAAATAAAATGGTGAAAATTTTTGTTTTTTTAAGAGAATAAAAAAAAAAGGAAAGAAAGGATGTATTTATTCGTTTTCATGAATTAGATTTCTTTTTTGTTTTCCAAAAGTTACATTTCTTTTTTTTAGAAAATGGAAAAAAGATAAATTTTAGGAGAGTTTATAAATACCAACAGAAGAGAGAAACAGATCCAAAGGCGCACATTTATTGAAAAAAGTAGTAGCGAACAATCAAAACAAGAAGAACACAAACAGTGTCTAATTTCTGCGAGTTGACATTCGAGATCAAATCAGCATTCAGTTCGTACTATATACGCCTTACCAACAATTCGGATGCAAAAAGATTCTTAGGGGTGTCTTATTAATCGCGGGGGTGGTGATTACATATTTTCCCGAGTGAATTAGCTTGTAATTTACAGAAATTGATCGGGGCGGCCGGAGGAGTATCGATTTTTGTCGGAGCAAAGGATTATATTATTGAAGAATAGAAGATAAATGGCCAATTTGTACGTGAAAGCGGTGCCGCCGGCGGATCAGAATCGCAACACGGAGTGGTTCATGTACCCGGGTGTGTGGACCACCTACATATTGATCCTATTCTTCTCCTGGCTCATCGTTCTCTCCGTCTTCGGCTGCACTTCCGGCATGGCCTGGACAATCGTCAATCTTTCCCACTTCGCAGTATGTATTTATTAGTCAAACCCGGCAATATACTATAGAATCTCTGTTTCAAATGGGTTTATTGGCGACGATTGTGATTATTTTCTCTGTCATCCATTTTTGTTTCATTTTAGATAAAATTCTTTCAGCTAGTTCGGCCTTGTTCTGGGTATTGTTGTTTGGTTATTGGGGGCATCTTCACATTGACATTAGGTCTGTTAATTTTCATTATTATTATTATTATCCTCTTCTGTTTATTGCTCTTTTATAGACACCGGACCCGAGGATTTTATGTGACCGAGAACTTTATAGTGCGAGCTGATGTAGATTCTAAGGGGAAAGAAATAGATGGATAAAGGGGAATTCTTTGGAGGAACAACCTTCTTTGGCAGGTGTTTCCTTGCCTTGAGTAAAACTTCCTATCTTTTTCTTTTTGCAATCTGGTTTTTATTAACCATTCGTTATCATAGGCTCTAGAAAGGTATAAGATTAACTGTGCAGTAAGTGGGTTATAAGTTTGTCAGTTGAGGATTACAGAAATAGGATTTATCATGTTTGTAAGGAGCCGGTGCTTCTGATTGGGGGAATAGTTCCAAGCTAAAGCAAGATCTTTGTTCTTCCATGTATCTACATTGCTCATAGCTCCTTTTCTACATTTGGAGACATACCTAGTTATTTTGTTCTTTTTTTTTTTCTTTTCTCTAAACTGCTTCCAAAAATTTTGATTCCTTTGCAGTAGTTTCAGATTTCCTTTATGAATGGCAACTGCTAGAGCACAGCATAGGATGGAACTAGGAAATTATCACCTTTTATTACAGTACAATGCTCACAATTTGGCTACTTTTTGGTGATTGATCAATTCCTAATGTCCCTGTCTTATATAGGAGATTGTAATATTAGGTTGGCAATAGTCTTGTTTGGCAGCACAAAATGTTAGTTGAATGTTATAAACTTTTGCTTTCTCTTTCTAATCTTATTCTTTTCTTGTCCCTCAATTTTCGCTCTTATTTAGTTGGCTAAACATGGATTCTAGGTAGCCAACAAAATGCTGAAGTATTGGCTTGTTTGAAAATTAACAAACCAGAGCACAGATATTGTATCATCCTTAAAAATTCTTAGCCTTCTGAATGATCTGTAGATTTTGTCTCAACTCTTCGCTTTTAAAATGAACTGAAATTTGGTTTTTTTGGGCTGCTTCTTCTTCTTGAGTGGCTTATGAATGAACTAATTCTTTGACAGACTGAATCTGCCATTTGTTTTGTTCTTAGCTATTATTGCTGCACACTGATGGATAATTTACTGTAAACAATTTTTGACAAGCCTCTTCCCTGTCAAATCAGGTAACATATCACTTTTTTCATTGGAAGAAAGGAACTCCTTTTGCTGATGACCAGGGCATCTATAATGGATTGACTTGGTGGGAGCAGATAGACAATGGCAAGCAGCTCACAAGGAATAGGAAGTTTTTAACAGTTGTCCCTGTGGTCCTGTAAGTTCTCCTCCTCCTCCTCCTCCTCTTCCCCTGCCTCTTTGTATCTAGTGATTTTCTGTTGTTGATCCCTTGCACATAAGCATACAGCATCTTTTGGCAAGCTATCGTTTTTTGGTTTCTATGAATACGCTAGTAGAATTTTTGAAACACATGATTACATTAACTGATTGATGAGTTGAAATACAATTAGCAGTGGCAAATGTTTTGCCAGTTTTTAGTTACGTGGTGTTTACCTTCAATCTTGAGTTCATAGAAGAAGATATTAAACTAGCAACCTCCTAGCCCACAACTCTTGCTTCTTGCAAACCCCAATACATCCCAACAAAAGATAACCTTGTCTACCCATCTCTATGTATTGGCTATTAGAGAGCAATAGAAGATATAGTTGTTTAAAGTGTGTTTGTATTATAGTATCTCTGGTACTGGAGTATTTTGAAGGACTTCTTCAGGGAGTCTGTTGAACTTAAAAGCTTTTAGTCCTATACCTGGTCTGAAATGATATGTTGCTTATGTGAAATTATAAACCAAGAAATTGCACACATAGATGAGTATTTTTCTCAAATGCAACATTGTTCCACTAGTTAATTTGTGGTGAATATTATCAGTCTTCTTCTTCTTAGAAAAATGAAGGAAAAAGTGCATGCTTCTTTACACTATGATTCAAGTGGAGATGAATTTAAACCGTCGACTAAAATATAGCTAGGGATCTGACTGCATGTGATACCACTTTCATTTTGAAAAAATTTTGAAATCTTAAAGTTTCATTCTGAAGTTTGTACTTGGAGATGGATTCTCTAGTTTGCTATATCATTCTGATATTCATGAACATTCTGTCTCTCACTGGCTTGTTTCATGATTGCTTTTCCTTTTGTATGGAACTTTTTCTTCCCTTCCCTACCACAAGTATAGCCACCTTTACTTTTCTTTACGTTGTATTTGGTTGAGCCATTCCAAAATTATGAAGGATTGCAGTTTTATTTAATATGTTTAACTGGCAGGTACTTGATAGCTTCACATACAACAGACTACCAAAACCCAATGTTTTTCTTCAACACTCTTGCGGTGCTTGTGCTAGTTGTTGCTAAGTTCCCCAATATGCACAAGGTTCGCATATTTGGAATAAATGGGGATCAGTGAGTTGTGACATTTGATCAATTGCTTGGTTTCCCCTGAATATATGCCCTGTTTCTTCCATCTTATGCAAAAAAGTTCTCGCTGTATAGAAGTTGAGCTGGAGAGGATGTTAGCTTATATAGCAGTTTTGTGCTCTGTTCTTACGAGCCTCTGGACGTTGAAGCAATAAATATAATGAGTAATATTTGTACAGTAGAATTTTCTTGTATGTCAAGATCAGCGTTCTAGTATTTTCTTTTATGGCTGTTGGTAATGTGTTAGTATTTATTGCCCTTGTGTTTCTCCTTGGCTTGACTCCCTGGGATGGCCGGACGAGTGAAAAGATGAATCGTTACATAATGAATTTGGAATAGGATAAATTATTTAATATCTACATCTACCCCTGGCCTCTGATTTTGCCACAAGCTGGAGCCTGAAAAAAGGTGTGTGCTAGTATTCAGCAAGAATCTTGCTTCAGGAGGATCCAACTTACACCTGCCCAATCATGCACCCCCCACTCTGGCACTATACAAGATTGATCTCTTCGCCTTGAAATGGCGTTGCAGTGTGTTTTGGAGGGATCAGCTCTTAGTTTTTTTGGGTATTAAACAAAGACAGTTCACATCCATTGACAAGCGGTAGCTACATGTTATTGGTACTGGACTTGTGGCTATCAAGCTTTTGTTGTTTGGAAAACATAGGACCGGACTCATCTTAAACTGGATTACGTAACATTGTCATCGAGGAAGCGACGTCAGAAATTCAATTTTTGGCTGCACCCTACCTTTCATCTCGAAGATGCATGCCAGATCAAGTTGGGCCATGTTTCTCCTTTCGATCAAGGGAAGCATTTTCTGCAGCAAGCCACGTGTTGTTTCCATAATATTATTCTGGGGTAGGAAGCAGCCCAGAGAAAGTAAAAGAAAGAAAAGTTGAGAGCGATCAAGTACTGGTTCGGCTTGTGCGGTTGCAACCATTACTTTTTGAAACGCTTTGAGAAGGTTGACGGCTCATTGAACTCATGACTCGAAGCCAGCGCCTTGAAGTTAAGGACCGAATGGTTTGCAAGTGATCGGTCGTTTCCTTGGGGTAACTGTTGGAGTGTAGACCGTCTTTCTGACGGCTGAAGGTGCACGACGTGATTCTTCAACAGAGAAAAATGATTGAAGAATACATTCACGGGCCACAGCTACAGCGGCCGCAGAAAACGGAAGGAGGAGTTAGTATGTATTGACGGTAGGAGGGATTCCCCAGTAGGCATGCCAAGAGGAATGTTTGGGGGGTCCCTCTCGTAAAAGTGCCGAGAATTGTCAGGCTTTAATTTCTTTGCGTTTTGGATTGGATGCAACGTGCAGGTTATGATTAGTCATGGCTATATGAGTCACGATTAGGGTCCTTTCAGACTTGATGGCTGCAAATTAGGATTAGGTGAGCTTTTGGTGGAAGCAGGTACTTTGTTTTATTCTTTTCTTAATTAGCAATTTGCTTATGATATTGATTGTTTAAGTTAAATACTTATACAACACCCCTTCAAAACAATACACATTTTCCCCTCAACCGCAGGCGCGCCTAAATTGAATTGCCCATTAATGGGCTATCGAGCTCTGCCCGAGTGTAAAATCTTGAGATCTATCAAGGGAAATTCTACTATCCTAAATATCCCAACTTTCAACAATTAGATTTTAGGTTTTTGTTCTCCTCACTCCTCAGTATAGCATACGTAGGAGTTAAATGTTTTTTATCCAATATATCATTTGTTTCGAATAATCAATTCATTTCACAAGTTCAAACCGCAGAGAATCTCTAGCACAATAAAACATGTTACAAGATACTATAGAAACTAAAAAATTACAGTTTTTGTTGTACCATATCCATTTAATAGCCTGTAGCTGTTTTCATCACTTTTGTTTCGCCATTTCCAGCTAAAAGTACGTATCGACACTAATAAAGATGTGACAGGAAGTGCTTACTACTATATCATAGTACAAATACATCCTTAATCATGAGAAAATTAATGTAACTAGAATAGATGGGAGGGCTGTAAAAACCCCAAAATCTGATCCTAGCCAGCATTAATCAACTTACATGGCTACATTACAGTGAACATCAACAAAGAAATCCAACAGTATATGTCCTATGTTAGTCCTGAACGCTTACAAATGAGTTACTACACAACATGAAAAGCGGGGGAAAAAAAAAAAGGAGATGATAAAAAGGAGATAAAAAAAAACTTATTGGGGGGAAGGAAAAAAAAAAAAAAAAAAGATTGAAGAAGAGCAAGTACTTGTACTTCAGCTGTCCTTCAAGATCTTTACCATGCTCCTCCACCTAGCATTCCATTCCAATATCCATTTGAATTCTGCTGTCCTTTATTCTGATGATCTACTTCACTTGTGCCTGAAAGTTGTTTCATTGCTCCGAAAGGAAACATTAGCGTTCCACTATTTTCTTGAACCCCACCAGGGCCGGCGCACCTACTTCCCAGCCCATCCACAGTAAAACCCACGGCTGGCTTCAAATCTTGGAAGGAAAACCCTGCGGTGTAAAGCGAGTTTAGATCAGGTGCTGGGGTGGGAATGAACGAATTCATCCCCCTAGAAGCAATCCCAGTCCTCAGCAGCTCGAGGGCTGTAAATGGAGTTGAAGTGGAGGATGATGAAGTGGACGACTTCAGTTGACTGCTGCCGCTGCTGCTTTCAATCTTGGGTAGTTCAAAAAACCGAGAAACACCATGATAATCTTGCAAAGATGGAAAACCAAGGTTGAGATCTTGGCCGTCGTGGATCTTAGGGTTTCGAGAAGTAAACTGAGACAGACTAGATGGATTTAGATCGGGAATTTTCTGCGATGGAGCCGATGAAGATGTACTGGATCTTTTGTTTTTCCTTGAACCTCCTCCCACTGGAACATTTCTGAGAGTACCACCTTCAGTCCAATACCTTCTGCAGGTCTTGCAGAAGTATCTTGGTTGAGTAAGGCTATAGTTATTGTAATAGCAGAACTTGGTATTGGTTGAGTGGCACCTTGGGCAATTCAGGGCTTGGTCTTTCTGTGGCCTGACCTTTCTCTCCGTCGGTGACCTGGAGCATGTAGTACTGGAAGCTATCTCCGCCATAGGTTTCGCTCCTCCAATCTCCTGAAAAAGGCAATTCCCCGTAACAAGAACAGATCAAAAATTTTGCCAAAAGAATCAATAGTTTGGAATTCGCGAAACAATTGCCAGAAAGAATATCGAACTAGCAGACAAATGAAACTAAATAACTTTCACTTTAACAAGAATAATAGTGAAAGAAAGGCAAAACCTAGCAATAATAACGAAGAATGCCTTTTCCTGGTTCCTTTATCGGTTAGCACACATGCAAAAAGGGGAAGAAAGGAAAAGTGCAGCGCTTTCATGGATAAATAACGTATTTAATCTTCAAAATCAAAATCCGAGCAGAAAAGCTAAAACAGTTTAAAAATCAAGAAACGGTACAAAGGTTACTTTCAGTTGTTTTGAACATCACTTCAGCAAAGCATGATCCACTAAGACTAAAAAGAAACATGGGTGCAATATATTGGAGCCCTAACACGCAGGACAGGAGAGACGTAAGAGGATCGATCTACATAATATGAGCTGGGAGGAAGAAGAAGTTGTACCGACCTGCGTCCATTGATTTGTATCCATGAATTCAGAAGATCAGGAAGAAAAGAAGGTCAGAAAAAGCAACTTGTGTCCTCAAGAAGGAGAAAAATTCACCTCCTTTGTCCGCAGCTGTCCTTAATGCAAGAAAGAATGTTTGAGTTGTTTGTGCGTTGGCCTTTTTTGTGCTGGCTTACTTTATGGATGATGGAAGAAAAAGAGAGAAAGATGCGTTTGTTTTGACTATGCTGATAAAAGCAGGATATTTTAGTGTCATTTGTGTGTGAACTTTTGTCTGATCGTTCAAATTGTGCATCCTAATCTTTTCTTAGAGGATGTGAGTGGAATTATGAATGTATCTGTCGTATGGTGGGTTCCTCCTTTTTGACCCTCTAATGGGGGAACTCTTGATTCTACTTGTTCTCTGGTCTGATTTTTATATTTTCACTGATTTTCCATATCCATTTCCGGCTTTAGTCTTCTTCAGTTGGCAATCTGCAGAACCTTTTTAGCCATTTTCTTCATCTGATTAGAGTAACTACTGGGGTGTCCGTGTACCTTTAATGTCAATATGAACATCAAAACTACTTTCTTGAAAAGATACTAAAGTAATTTTGCTGGCATAAGAAACTTTTTGCATGTTTTAATTAATTGTTGCTAGTTTGGAAGATGTTCAAGCTAGCCTCCAGGATGGCTCCATTGGGGCTGTGCTACGCTTTTGTATGCTTCCAACAAACTTCACCAACTGAGTTGTTTCCATCTTCGTGGCTACTATCATCTTTTTGGAAGGATTAAACGGTAGATATCACCATATTGGCCTTCTTAGTTCTTTCCAAGGCTCCACAACTTCAACTCGAGCGTATCATTTACTAAAGCTAGCAATCTTCAACTCCTCATGGGAATAATTCGGAAAAAGACATGGGTATATCTCACCAACTGCATTCTACCAGCATCGATCATTGACCCTATGGTTTCTTTGTATCTCAAATCTTATATACATACGTTGCCAAATTCACCTGCATTTGGCATTATATTGTCGCTATTAATGCCTTGGCTTACACATAACAGTGGATTCTACACTTTGAAGATTCGGCAATTATGGAGTGGTCAAAATTGAAAGGATGCTTAATCATGCCTGCACTCGCAACAAGATGTGAACTCTGTATACATATTATAAAAAATAATTAATATGTGATTGAGGAAGGAATAATATGTTACTTCTCCGTAAGTACTTATAGTGCGCTTTTCTTTTTCGATATGTGAAACGAAGCACAACAAAGGGTTTCCTCCGACCGGGAAGATCGAGGGTTTCATCTCATCCTCTAATCCCTATGCCATGCCAGACTTTGATACTATTTTTTTATTACTATATAATAATACAAAGAATTTTCTCTTTCTCACAAAAAAAAACTCTAAATATCATTAAAAAAATATTTAATTGCGATCATGTTATTAAAATTTATTTTTAAATTTTTATATTACTAAATAATTTTTGTGACTCTTTTTATATTATTTTTAACTTTTTATACTATTAATCAACTTTCTTATTTCTTTTTATGCCATTCTAGAATTACGAAGAAATGCCTTATTTAGTGGCTAAACAGTTATACGAAAGTTGTTCAGTGACATAAAATGTTAAAAATATTATGAAATAATATAAAAAGAGATACATAAATTATTCAATAATATAAAAATTTTAAAATAAAATTTAATAACATAATCAGCAATTAAACAGTTTTAGCGCTAATTTTATGAAAGGAATTCAAAAGGGGTGCTTTCTCTAACAACCATTAACTAATTAAATGGCGCGTAGCAAATTGAGATCCCCAAAAGAAGAAAAAGGTATAGTGGTTTTGAAGATCCAACACCACTAAAGTTTTTCTCCCTATTTGCAATGAATAAGATATTCAGATAAATCATATGTCATGAGAATAAATTCTCCAATTTTAATTCTGACATACGAAGCGAAAAGAGATCTTCTTTCTTTTGGACACAGCAACCAGGAAAGGGTCTTCAAAGATCCTTTGAATTCTAATGATGTTTAAGGTAGTTGGTTGTTAGAACGCATTGGTAGCTAAGCTGAAAACCAATGACTTGAAAAAGCAAATAAAAAGTTATCTCCAAAGAAACAAATACGGGGATTGTCTTCAAATAACATATAGTAACTAATAATTTTTCCATCCAAAAATTAAAATTTTTATTTTTCTTTGGAGGAAATTATATTTCTATCTTAGTTTGTACAAAAACGAATAATAACTTTTCTAAATAAACATCTTTTCTTTATTAATTGCGATAACTAAATGTCTTCAACGAAAAAAAAAAGAAGGAAAAGAAGGAAATATCCAATTTTGATGCAGAATTTGAGTCTTCAAATTGATCGATATATATAAGTAAGCGACTAATAAATATTTAACCTGAATATATTTTAGTTTTAAAAGAAATCTTTTAATAAATAAAATACCAGTTTCAGAAGTGCGTCCATATTTGAGAACTGTGGTGGGGAGGCAGGCCGACAAAAGAATATAGTGGTAGGGCCAAAAGCTATGCGCTGCAAATCGGGTGGGAGAAAATGTCCTTTTCCTTGCAAAATTTGAATTCCTCCGCACAAACAGCCAAAGCCGCTCTCTTTCTCAGAATCTCAGTGGCCTCAATTTGTTCTAATTTAATCATTAGAAAAAATGCAATTTCACGTTTCTTCTCACTACTTGCTTTCTTCACTGCTGTCCTCCAATCGCCACAAAATGCAATGCCGAGTGAAACGCGGATCTCTTTCGGTAACGGGTTATACGAATGCAAAAAGAAGAACACGGGCCCCCTTGGCATCTCAGTCCACCTTCTTTTATGGCCCATCCACTGACACAATATTTTCAAGGAAAATTGATTGGGCTTGGGCCCAACTCTTACTTCGTTCTAAAATTTTGCCATATTCCCTAGATGTACAATTGTTTCTTTTGGAATCATTTTAATGACAGATATTCCTTTCCACCAAACTATATTACTATGTCATTTTCTATATTTTCATATAGAGGATTTCTACCCAAAAAAAAAAAAAAAAAACAGAGAGGGAGTACATGTACCACGCACGAAAGTGGCAACGTAATAATTCAAGTAATAAAAATATAGTTCTGAGCTCAAATCAATTGTAAGAAGATTGCCGGATAAATGAACTACTAGAACACCCGTATTTGCAAAAAACTTTTAAGAGCCAGGCATTGACCCAACCATACACAAAAGATCATCTGAACCGCGGGCAAAGAAGAGAGCGGAGGGCGAAAGTGACAAAGCTAAATATGGGCAATGCCAAGCGAAAGGAGAGGAAAGGTCGTGAAGACCAATTCGGTTTACTAGTCGTACTCCTGACGTCAGTAGCTACCGGCTGCTCAAGGCATGTTGGAGACAGGCGCGAATCTAGGACTTTGGCTGTAAGGAGGTAAAATTATATTGTGAATTAATTTAGATTATAAAATTCATAAAAGTGAAACCAAATGTTCTTCTTTTTCTTTTTCTTAGAATGGAATATATGTGTGTCTATTGAACCGGGGTTCTGCTTTAATATCACGTCTGCATGTTCTTGTATTCTCTTATTGTGCTTAACACTGTCTCCAAGAATGATTTTTCTCCTTTGCTCTATAACTTTTCTGCAGCTCACATTCACTTTATACTGCCTTCTAACACTTTCCAAAAAACCTTTATGCTCCATTTAGGGTCATCATTCAACTGCTGCAAGTATGATTTGCTGAGCCATTTTGCTGAAGCTGCTTTGTCGTTAGGTTTCCGTGAACATCTATGGGGTAAGCCCTTCATGCTCTTCATTTGGAAAGAAGAAGTCATCACTAACTTGGTCGCACGTATTATCCAACCGTATTTGCTTTTGCAGTAAACAGTCACCCTCCATCTGTCATTATTCTTGAACATTATTTGAGTTCCCTCTCTAATTACATACTGTCTTAAAGCATCTCTATACACTTCAACATTGGGATATATTGTCCCAGTTTCAAGGAATGGCTTCTCCATGTCTCTTCTTTCATTAAGTTCAGGAAAATCATCTAAATCATCATTATCTGATAATATAGCACTTCTAAAATTTCATCATCACTCAGCACTTCCTTTTCTTGCATCATTCCCTTACCCTTATTAAGCTGATATTCTGAATATTCTCTGTTTATTGCTGCTCCTGTTTCAGGGTCCATAGAATTTCTCTGCTCAATACCGCAGTGCTGAATTAGATTGGGCTACATCATCAAAATCATCAAAGGCACCACAACTACCACTCAATGCATCACCATTTAAAAATAGCTCAACATCAGATGCATCACTTAATTCTTCTACATTAGCTTCACTGCCACTAGGTCTATAACTGTCATCTAAATCATCCTTATAACACACACTCTTATCTTCACTGCAATCAGCAGCATAAGTTTTATTTGAACCATTAGCAGCTGTAACATTCTCACCTCCTTCACCCAGTACTTGGACATCAACCATATTTGTATCGGAGTGAGAAGATTCATCCAATACAACCACACTAACCCTATTCACACAAAGGACTTCAACATCTGAAGAATCTACATTTTGTACTGGTATACTTTTTGTTATTGGTTCAGGAATTTCTAACTCAGGAAGCTCACCAATATATAGCCTAACCACATCATTTTCCTGGTGTGTATCTACCATTCTCAATGTACTTGCATCAGTATTAAGTGAAATCAACCATCCTCCATAGTAGAATTTCTTTTGGTATAGTGTATGTGGATATGACCGGGGAGCTTAAGCCTTCTAAGAATATGCATCAACTCAAAATAACAGTAAATTAGAATCATTAATATGAAGAACTTCAACTTTTCCACCATTGTAACGAAGGCAGGGATTCTGAATAAATTGACCACCATGATGGATCTCAAGTCTCAAATTTTCTACAGCCATCTTGCTTATTTGGTTTGGGGAACATGAAAAAGACAAATTTGAAAAGCAAATGTTAATAAGACATTCGTCAAGAAAACAGCAAACGTTTTCAATTTTGATCAGAAAAGGACAAAAGGTCCACATAGCAAGATTATAAATGCATATAGTAATAAACAAGTTCAAACTGGGGACCACATCTAACTTAATTCAAAATGATAAACAATTTCATCAATTCTCCAACCACACTGCTAAAGAATACGGAACACTAACCCAGCGGAGAACTACCCTAAAATAGAGAATTTGGAAAAAACAACATGCCAAGAAAATATCAAGCATCAGAAAAGGAGGGTTTTAAAGTCGAAGCATGTCAAGAACCTTGCAATCAGCAATGAAAAGATAAGAGTTTTTCATCACATTCTTACCTTTTCAACCTTCTAACTAAAAGCAACTGCTCTTCACTCGATTCTGCTTGTATTGAAGTTCCAAAAGAAAACCCTTACTCTCTTCTACAAAAAGCTTCGAGCTTGATCATAATTTCGATAACAAAACTCGTGAAACTCCTCTTTTGGGTTTCTACATGGTTCGAATTTGGTCTAAGATTAACGTGTAAAGATCCGGTCCTGCACATAGCTTTTTGTAGCACGTGCAGGACCGAATCTTGACCGTCCAATTGTAAAGATTCGGTCCTGTACGTGCTGCATAAAGCAAGTGCAGACCAAAATCGGACCTGAGATTAACCTATACGTCATATGTTCTTTGTTTGGACGAGGTAGATCGGATTTTTGCAGAGGCAAAGGAGAAAGATGCGTAAAATTATAGTCTTGCATTTACTTTTTATAGCATTCAATTATGATCGTATATGAAATAAAAATTCTGAATAATTATTTAAAATAATTATTATGATCGATCATTATCAAAAAGTGCAAGATCGGAACTTACCAATGAGAAGTTGGCTCTTAACGTTTTGGGTTTGGGTGATGAAAGAGTTTATATCAATTTAAAAAGGACATTTTAAGTACTTAATCAATTTAAGGCTTAATCAATTTAAGGTTTTTTTTGAGCATTTCATAATTTTTCGGACAATTGATTTTGCCGGGGTACCGAAGTTCAAGCATGCATTTGACTTTTATCATAAATAAAAGTTCAAGCATGCATTTGACAAAGCCCTTGATTTTAAGAGGTATTTTGACTTATTCAGTTTTGTTTAAGATGTTTAGACTTACATGTTTATTTTTTTTAATAATGATATATTTTATTTAAATTTTTTAATTTAAAAAATTAAATTTTATTAACATAATAGTTCAACTACTCATCTTTAGTTTTTTAATTAAGTCCATCTTTAGTTTTTTAATTAAGTTTAATTCAAAATATAATAAAAAATTTTTATTTTTTGTTTCACAATTTTCTCATAAAAAAATATTTTTAATTTAAAAAATTAAGTTATACTAACACATAAGTCCGAAAACTAATTTTTAATTAATAAAAATATGATAATAATTCATTTATAGTTAAATTATTCTCTTTAATTTTTATATAAATTAAAATACAATATTGAGTTATTGTATGAATGAATTTAAGCATATGTAAACTCATTCTTATTAAGATTGATTCAGATAAAAAAAAAAGGGTCGAAAGCATGAAAGGTTGGTAAGTACCTGCGGCATATCTAATTTCCAAATGGGATAGAAACCAATCTAAGCTTTTGGTCCCCCACGAACAATCAGCATACACTAGCATCGTAAGAATGAAGGCGTTAAAAGTTGAATGACCTCCATCATCTCTTAATGGTTTTCAAGTGCGAAATCAATGCCTCTTCTTTTTTCTAATTGATTGCCGCATGATCATCACTTCCTAATGCACGTGAAATAAATCAATGAGAAATGGGAAGATCTCCCTGCTGTTCTAAGGTCGGACTGCACAGAGGTTCATGGACCGCCAGAGAAGATGCATTGCTAACTAAATACATTCAGGATCATGGGGAAGGTCAATGGAGATCCTTGCCCAGAAAAGCTGGTATATTCTTCTTATTCTGCACCTGACCCGGCCTCCTTTTCATCTTCTATCTTCTCCATTTCTAAACATATACAACTACGCTTTCACTTTCACATCTCTCTTTTGTTTGCAAATACAATTTTTTCCCCCCTCTCTTTATGCATGAAGGTCTACTGCGGTGTGGAAAGAGCTGCAGGCTGAGGTGGATGAACTATCTGAGACCAGATATCAAGAGGGGGAACATTACTCCTGATGAGGAGGACCTATTATCAGAATGCATGCCCTTCTGGGAAACCGATGGTCCCTTATCGCTGGAAGGCTGCCGGGACAAACTGATAACGAGATCAAGAACTACTGGAAAATTCGCCTTAGTAGGAAACTCAGAAGCCAAGGCATCGACCCTAACAC
Source organism: Rauvolfia tetraphylla (assembly GCA_030512225.1). NCBI lineage: Eukaryota > Viridiplantae > Streptophyta > Magnoliopsida > Gentianales > Apocynaceae > Rauvolfia > Rauvolfia tetraphylla. The sequence goes on along the minus strand of JAJQKT010000020.1, from coordinate 12,129,070 downwards.
ACACAAAAGATTACCCGAGGCTCCTGTAAAAACCACAAACAGCAGGAGAAACACTAGAAGCAAGGCGGCCAACAGCCAAAACAAGCAGAGGCAAAAATGCGAACTCAATAATGAGATCGAAAGGACCAACCTTCACAATACAAAGCCTCTTAGATTTCCTTATTCGAGTTCTTTCTATGTGACGATTAATTACAATGCTGAAAGGACTATAGCTAAAGAGTCCGTCAGCCATGGATTAATAGCAGGAGACACAGCACTTGATCCGGAACTCCCTGGAGCTCCGTGGTCTAATAACTATTAACATGACCGACGATCTTGGGGTTAACATTCTTATTCAGGGAAATCTAAGTGACTATGATCTCGAATCTCATGTGCCACCCTTGAATTACAGCACTCTAGACAAGCTCTACGAGGAATATTTACTGCTTCTGAAGCCTGAAGATAATGAGAGGAAGGTGGACTAGTCATTGCTAAATCTTTGATGTAGAGTGGAAAAGAGGAAGGCAGTTAAGTTCGTTCCCCAGTCGTCATGAGCATATCAGCCTGCCGTGGGCTCTCAATCATCCCTGGTTGTTGTTTCCTAAACTTACAATCTTCCTTTCAACCTTTCTCTTTGTCCGAATGAATCAGTTCTTAAGAGAAATATGTTGTACGGATATCAGAAAAGGTAAAAGAATGGAAGCAGCGGTGCGTTACCATTTCCTATATTGTCAAACCGCAACTTTTCCAACATTTCAATGTTCAGGTGAACTACAGGTTAAGGTATATGGATCATTTGGCGCTCTCTATCTTCAGCTTGGAGGTTAGGGGTATTTCGTTACGGAATCTAATGTAAATTTTTTATTAAATCTTACTTTTTCTCTTATAAATAATTCTCTCTTTCGAAATTTAAGACAGAAAATTTCAAACCAAAATGCTATAAAATCCCAACTTAAGTTAGAGTATTGATCAACTTAATCAAGAAGTTAAGCTCTGTATTGTTTGATATGCTGGCAAGCTAGTAAAGCCCTTCTTGGAAAGACTTCTATAGGTTAAAAAGAATGAAACTCTTTTTTAAGATAGAGCGTTTTAGATTAGCTTATATGTGTAGTTGGAGATCAAACGTGGAGTGTCAAATTGATATTTTAAAAAATAAATAGAAAATGTTTTGAATTATTAAAATTTTTATTTTTTAGAACAGAGTTAACTCTAAACTCCATATTTTCTTTCATAATAATCAATTTTGAATTTTAGATAAATGAAAGTTTTTTAAAAAAGAAACGCTTATGTTCTCAAAAAAAAGGTGGTTTCCTCTTTGTTAACCAAAGTCTCCTAAAATTGTGCAGAAAACCTTTTAAAATAAAAGAAAAGAAAAGAAAAATAAAGTGTCACAGAAGGCATTGTTTTTATTCGAAGCTCCGCAAATTGTTTGACTTTTGGGGGGCGTCCGAAGATGGATGATGCGTCCAATTAGAATAACGCATTGCGGTCAAAGCCACATTTTCAGCTCCCTTGAGTTTGACCACCAAAATTTTCAGATATTGCGTAATTCAAATATGATGGCGTAAGGACCCGCCATCTTCCCAATGGCTGGCTCAGCAACAGCGCCATGGAAGCAGCTTCTACTCAATTCTCTGCAATCCAATTCCCACCTCAAGCATACCACTTATTTTCAGCTTGTACAGACGCATTCTCATCCTCATAGTACATCGATTCGGAGTAAAACTCTGTTCTTCAAATAATTTTCATCGTTAATTTCAGGATTCACCTCTGCATTTTTCTCTCTCTTTTTTCTTTGGGTTTACAGGCAACTGTCGGATCCAGTGGGAGGGCCTCGAATCGCACTGTTGTTTTCAGGTCTATCTCTTTCTATATTGTGTATATATCATGAAAATGCATAACTTTCAGCTTTCTTCTCATCTTCAGGGGCTTCCAGGGTGACGGTGACAAAATTCAGATCAACACTGATGTTCGAACTCGAAAGGTTTTTCTTTCCGTACCAATTTCTATCTATAGAAGGTTTTCCTTTCTTCAGAGTTTTTGTGTTGCCGTTCAGTGCGGGAAGGAGGGGTTGGTGATTTTGTTAGTGGAATTCTGCTTCAGATTATGTCCTTAACCAGATGTTAGGTTTTTGATGATTCTTTACGATTTTGTCAAAACTCTCTGCAGATTGATGATCTCAAGCATTGCCCATTTGCTGAGGTACCGCTATATTTGGATGCCCTATCATAAGATTAGTAGATGATTAGTACTTGGCAGCTGAGAATATGTTAAATTTGTCAGACTTTCCTTATAGCAATCCAAAGGAACGCAGAAAAAAAAAATCCTCTTGGGCACAAAATGATTTTCCACTAAGGAGTGGATAATAATTCTGGGTTGACTGCAACACGAGAAGCTGCACTCTTCAATATATTGTTTTTGTTGAATATGTGATTGCTTTGTGATTCTGATGGTTCTCCATCTAAATTCTCCAGATATGCTGGTATTTCACTGACTCATGGGAGCAATTTCGAATAAATGGAAGAGTTGATATCGTTGATGGATTGAATCCCGACGTGGAGAAATTGGAGGTATATGTCAAGTGCCTTCTGGTGTCATCTGCTATTCATCTTCCCTTCATGGTTGCAATACGAATGTATGGCTTATCCATGTGTGTTAGTAATTCTTTTGAATTTCCTCATATTCAAGAAAAGCATCAGGTAACATGATTCTATCCTGACTTACTGTAGCCTGAAGTGACCAGAAGAAGAATAGTTTACCTAAGTGAATGATAAAATCTGAAGAATAACAACATCTATTCAAATCCGGTGTTTTTATGAATATGCTACTATCTCTATAGAGACTTTTGGTTAACAAACTTTCCTTAGAAAATCTATTTGAGTTAGTGAGAAATTGATGCCTCTTGTATTTTGAGAAACTACATGTGTATAGAAGTCCAATCTATTAAGACCTCAGATGCACAAGTGCAGTCACTTTAATTGTGGGATATTCTTTTTGAATGTGTGTTTAAAGGAGTCTAAAATTCATGAATCCCGAACATATTCATCATAGTTATACTTCTGAACCTGTCCACTCTTGTTCTACTTGTGCCTAGAGTTGTTGACATGGTTATTTGGAGAACTTTGTCTGATCCTCAATCTCAGGGTCTTCAATGTTGTTCAGATGAAATATACAGAAAACATTTATCACATGATGTGTGGCAGACTTTCTGAATGACCAGAATCTCTATTAAGCCACAGGCTATCACGTTTTGGTCGATGATTTGTGCTATACCTGAAAAATTGGAGTCTTTATCGAGATTGCCATTTCTCTCCATCCAATCAGTTTTCCAAGTCTTTCAATATACACATCACACTACACTAAGAAATCATGTATTTCTTATGATGCAGCAAAGGGAAAAGGCTTGGTTTGCTAGTTCTCTTAAATCAAGACTGCAGTATCTAGGGCCTACTCCTGGACTTCCTTCTCTGAGCAAACTGCCTTCTCTGGAACCTTCTTTGGATCCTTCAACTGGTCCCAATGGTGCATTTTGCCTACTGGTTCTGGACCCTGAGCAGGTTATTCTTCCTTCTCTTGGACCTGCACTTCTGCTTCAGATGACTTAGTAATTTGCTCCCCTGTGCTAAATTTGCGGATTCTACCTTGGTTGCAGGTTGATTATTTAAATTTAAAGAGTAATTACAGGCTATCCTTTACCTCCACAAAGAGTGCCAGTGGCGAAAAGTTATGGACTTCAGATAAAATCAACCCATAGTATTGTAAGCAGATAAACAGAGGTTTGTTTGGATGGAATTTGACATGCATCATTTATCTAAAATTTGTCTTCTTAATTTTCTGGTGTAAATATTTGCTGTGTGTCTCAAAACTCTTGTGAGATACCAAATAACCTACCATTAGTATGGCACTTGAGTTAGGAAATTTTTATCCTGCAAACCTGTATTTGGTCAAAGCTGCTGATCTTCCTTCTCACTCTTGGCCTTGTTAGCCTTGATCTCTTAGGCCTGTGCATAGGTTTCTTCGGCTCAAAGCCAGCATTGAGATGCTGCTGTGAATCAAACATAGTGAAGTAGGTAAACCCCCCATGCAAAGCATCTTGCCCAAATGAGTATCTCAACCAATGCCCAATAGAAGCTCGGACATCCTAGGACATCTATTGAAATTGTGGAATACTCATTTGAGCAAGAGACCTTACCAGGGAAGCAATTGCATGAAAAGGAAAAATGGATGAGATGTAGTCTTTATCTTATTTTCTGTCTCTCTTTGTGAGAAACAGGGAAAAATGGAAATACTTATATCCCTCTGTCATGCATCTATCTACCAGACTACATGTTATCTTGAGAGTTGGTTGTACCAGCCTTTGTTTAGGGAATTGGTTATTTTGGTTCTCAAAGAAAATTTGCCTGTTAGTTGAGCGTTTTAAATTTATCTGAGTTTACTTTCAATCATATAATGATTGTACCAGCCTTAGACTGACATTCTTCTACCGCACTGTGTCAAAGGTGGTACGACTTGCACCCATGGAATAGTATTTACAAAGATTTGTCTGTGAAGTGTAGCTTATGTTGCCCCTCCTCTCTTTTCCTCAAACACAAGCTATATTTCGACAGTGAATTGCACCTTGAGTTATTGTCTTTGTGTTCCTTTTTTATTTCAAAATAGAAAAGGATTTTGATTCTTTGAAATCCAAGTAACTTGCCAGTTAGCAAGAAGCCATCTATATTTTTGTATTTGGATGTCCATGCCAGGTTAGTATCCGATCTTAGTAATCAGAGCTGCAGCTTATATTCCAAGCTGAAAGCTTCTATCATCGGCTACCATCAATCGGTCCTTGCCTTCCGGTTTGCATACTATATCCCATCTGACTTGTAGATTCCGGGGAGTTGGGAAGATGGAAGATAACCACCGTTCAAAACATCCAGTTCGATAAAGTTGTCTTTAATTTTCATTCCGGTTAAGCGAAAGGGGGACAAAACCCGAATTGATTATTCTGCGTCCATGTCTTTCTCAACTCTACCTTTCTGCACAATCCTAGTGTTTGTCTTTGTCAATTTTAAGATTCAACAAGTTTTTGTCTTTAGCTATGTGCCTTTCTCTTCCTTGCCTCCTGCACATAGGAGAGATGTGATCTACGTATGATTTCGTTCTAATTCTGAAAACAGATCCTTGGACGAGGGTGTACGGGGCAGAAGGGCTGGAATAGGTCGCTTTTGAGAGAAAAAAGAAAAAGGAAAATTTAATTGCAGACTTTGGGTGTATTTGGATTGTGTTTGGTGATGAGAAATTTTGTTTTGGATTTTATGAAAGTAAGTAAATTTTTTGTGAGAAAAAAATAAAATTTAATTGTATATTTAGTTGAGAGAACATAATCTAGCCTTTGTTCTTTTGCTCCATGGGATTCGAGGACCACATGAGAGCCTGTTTCTATGCTTTAGTATTCTTAGAACTGTCATTTTCTTTATTAATCAGAGGATGAATTATTACTGTTGCTAGAACTTGTACCATCATTAAACCCTGTAAATCTGTGCATTTTAATAATTTCTTTTTCAAGATTTCCTCAGCCACGCCCAACACCAACCCTTTTTGCTTTTTCTCTTGCCATTTGAGCTACAGTTGTCTTTCAATTGGAAGGCGGAACCACACTGGACCGGGGATGCGATCGTGAGATACTCATTAGCTACACTTGAAAAGCGTTCTTCACTTTTTATTTCCTCAACCCAATTTTTTACATGAAACTGGGATGTTCTGGAAGAGAAAAGGAATCTTAGCCAAATCTATTATCTCTGAGACAATTGCAGTAAAAAATCTTCTGATTGCAAAGAGCCGAAACCTTGGAATTCAATGTATACGAGGTCGCGAGCTTCCTTCGTCCCTAGCATCTGGGCATGTCTGCCGGAGGATGAGGAAGGGTCTCCAACGGTCCTTGACCATTTTTCACTATGAACACCACGGATAATCCCCATGATAAATGTACCTCCAAATGGCAGTGCATGAACCAAACCCCTGCAACGTTTTCCAAAATGATCAGAAATCAAACTAAAAACCTCACAGTGGATGGCCTTCTGTGTAATTCAAATATTTGTCTACCTGGATTGTCAGCGGCAAATCTAATCGCAGCCCATCCCCCCACCGGGACGCCTATCGTGTTCATGTAGGGCGGATCTACGAGGTTGAAATTCGCCGTATCGGGATTATAGTTCCCAAAACCATATCCTATGACGTAGAAGCTGTAGCCGTGAAGGTGAATCGGGTGGTTTTCGGTGGAGAATGTCCCCGTGTCCTGCAAAATGATCTGAACCCGAGTCCCGTATTCAAGGACATAGGTCCTACTTCCGTTCAATGAATTGGTATCATTGGGAGCGCTGTTAGGAGCTCCATTGACAAAATCATAGAACTTAAAAGGCGTCTCCGGGAAGTCTTCTGTGAAGTAGCCGTTAATATTTCTGTAAAATGCTTCCAATAGCGAAACGTTAGGCTTAATGAAACTTATGTTGTTCATTGAAGCGGCCATCACCCCACCATTTAAACCTTTGCAATTTTGCCGTGGATTTTTTGCGCCGCACCTGTTCACATTTAACCCGATAGTAATGAACAGATTCTTATCAATCTCTTTTGGAACGCTTGAGGTCTTAAGGCTTCTGAGACCATCCATGACCGTTTTCACCGCGCGATTATCGTTAAACCTCGGCAGAGGAGCTGGCAGAGCAAGGCTGTTAACAGTGGCGCCTGAGTACTGGAAGTAGGCAACGGATGTTATATTTTGGAAGGGCACGTTTCTTGCAGACATGTAAGGGCCCATGGTCATGGAGTATCTTCCAATAGGTTGATTAGCGGTGACCAGAACATTAAGGGTCTGACCTGGTCCGAGCATAACATGGTCGGTGGTTACCGGTTTTGTGTACTCGGCATCAGCTTCAACTATGGTTAACTTGTGATTTGCAATGGCGAAGAAGTTCTCCATGTTCAGCCCTGCGTGAATCAACCTTAACAGGTATGTCTTCCCAGGAACCACGTCCATTTTGTATACATCTGAAACAACAGGTTGGGCCATGATTAGCCAAGGACTGGATCAGTAGACTAACATTTCACTGATGCATGAGCAGGTGACAATTTTAAACGAGATAGGAAAAAAAAAGAAAAATCGTCGTCACTCGTCATTAGACTAGTGCCTTTTCTACTATTTTATGCTTTTCAGTGAGGTTAAAGATGGCTGGTTTTGACTAAATTGAAGTAATATTTGGCGTTTGATTATTGCTGCAATTAGCATTATCTTAAGGCCGAAGATTTGGACCGATTCATTTTGATATCTCTAGTTGAACTTTGAATTATTCATTTAGAGAACCTATAAGAAGTGGGATACTGTTCTAAAGACCACTGCATTCATGTTTTATCATTTGTAAGAAAAACAACTACTGTACGGCAATGTTTGTCATAATTATTACCATTGTTGGAGCAATTATAGTTAGGACCAGGGTGGCCATTGATGGTAAAAGCATCAGCTGGTGGGGGACCTCCGCCGCTCGCCATAACAGACTGCTCAAGTTGTACCAGGTCTCTCAGCCAATACTCCCCTACACAGACATATCGGTTCCCGAGTTCCTCAATCCAAAATCATCAAAAGACTTGGGAAGAAATGACATTCTTGCTAATTAGCTATGCATTATTACGATTTTCTACCTAGGATGATGATGTGCTCTTCATAGGGATAAATGAAAGGGTAGGGCACGCCTGTCTTTGGGTATACCACGATGGCACCATAGACTGTGCCTCGAAGCCACGATTCATGAGCATGCCAAAACAGGCTGCCCTTCTGCTGTACCAGCGTGAACTCATAAGTGAAGGTCTGTCCAGATTGAATGGGGCATTGCGTAATGTAAGAAGGGCCATCAGACCAGCACGACAACCTTTGCCGGACCCCATGCCTGAAATTCACCAAGTTAATGAACTTGAATGATGTCTTTAAATATAAAGAAGTCAATAATGTTCCTGACATCTTCCTGATTGTTTTAGTAATAGAATATCATAAGCAACTAAATAGAGCAGATAACGGATAACTAACTAATTAGGCAATAACTGCATATGTACTACTACTACCAATGAATTGTGACATTGTGCGGCGATTCGTTGGTGACTTTGACGATTACTCGATCATCTTCTTGAGCATAAACAACTGGTCCTGGGTACATCCCATTTATTGTCACAATGTCCCTGGTATTGCAAAGCTTAGTTATTCTTCTGGTTTGAACCTGATGCTCATTCACAGAAAGTTTCCGAGTGAGCTAATAGGGATGAAGAAATGGGTAGGGATGAGCATATATAACAGTAGTCATACAATGATAATGGTCAAAGAGATGAAGATGAAAAAAGAATCACCTTGAAGTCATAGAACCTGGTTGTCCCGCCACCTGGCCATTGCTTGATGAAGCCCCTAGCTTCTATTTTCTGGGCATTGATTAGAAAGCTTAGCAACAGGCACAAGAATAATGAAGCGACCAGGTTCGCCATTCGGGAGAATGAACAAATGAATGTGAGAGAAGGGGAAGGCATGGGGAGGAGTGACTGAGAGCTGAGACTAGAAATGATCGAGTAAAGGCTTTTTAATGTGCTAATCAACACGATTTTTTTAGAGAAAGGGAGCAGAGAAGAAAAGGTTTCCGAAATCATAGTATATTTGTCAACTTCCGGCTTTCTCTAACATGGTTTTTGTAATAATAAGTTGTTGGGGGCGTGTTTATGCAATGTGCCCGCATGTGGGGTAAGCCTTCCCAATCCCTTCTTTCTCTGAACCATATTCGTCAACTTGTTCCCCATGAAATCACGTATTTTGACCTATCCTCCCCCTTCACTCAGGATAGAAAAGAAAAGGGTAAAGGGATGGAGGGGAGCTGAAAAGAGAGCATGGAAAAAGAGAGGCTTCTAACGTATCTGCACCTCCTTTTGGAGACTGGAACCGTGTCTTCGACCCACTCCCAACCACTTCCTGCCCTACTAGATGAATTAGTAGCCAAAGAACCTCTACAATATAGCAGCATGTAGCTTTAAAATTTAGATGAGATGCAGTATGTATACCACACAGAAGTCTCGGTCGTTTTGAAAATGCAAATCTCCTTTTGAAATGACATTATCATCACCCTTCTACATTTGGGGCCGGGAGAGAGTATCTAAATGGATACCCTAGAGAAAGGCTGGCTTGGTTTAGCTTTTGTTCGACACCCTTTCCTTCTCCTGATCATAAGCAGCTTGTGCACGCCTTCTCGGGCCTACTTTCTTGAGGGCCCTTAAAAATCTTTGAAGAATTCCTCTTTTGCTGAATTCTGATTCATCAACTTTAGTAAGTTTCAGTACAAGTGTAAGCTTACGGCAACAAATATTGCATGGATAATTAACAGGATACCAGTAAATACAACTTTGTTAGAACACTGCAGAATCAATCCGTTGGCCAGGATGGCTTAGAAAGTTCGAACACCTCCAGGAGTCAAAAAGGAGTAGAGCAGCCAGCTCAGGCTGGAGCTTTCATAAAGTTAGCAGCACCAAAGCCTGCAACCAAGACCGAGGTTTTATTACTGGGAACGTACGGCAACATCTTTTGAATCATCTTTTTCTCATTTCTTATGTAGTTGCTAGTTACGACATAAACTTGCCATACATAAACAAACGTATAATAAGCTAACAGTAGACAATCTGTAAAAACAGAGTACTAGGTACTCTTGCATAACATAATTCTTTCAATTTTTTCTTTTCCTGGTGACACAGTCTGATCGATGAAGCAGCCACTCCAGAAAGAAGCAATTCCTGGTAGCTTTTCAAATTACCAACGATTCTGATGATATAGCTGTGAATTTGATGGGTATATTCATTGCTTACTTGTTATTGTCTGAATAAGTAGGCATTCTGTAGTCTCATCAAAAGCTAGTCAACTGTTCCATGTACTTCAAGTTTCACATTAAAGGCCGAGAAATGCAACTGAATTTGGTAAAAGGAATTACTACCTAAACACTTCAAATTTCTTTATCAATGGAAACAAACGCAGACCAAGTTTTAGTTCCACAACAAGGCAAATCGTCAATGTTTACTCCAGTTCTTGTTTTCGCTTACCAAGACCTCTGTAAAACTTATTGCTCTCTCCATTCTGAATTAGATGTTACTTTACTATTTATTACTCCAAGAACAGCTTAAATTTATTTGAGTTCGCAACGGTGTTCAACAGCACAGAAATCCTCTATCATTGCCTTCGAATGGATGTATTTGAAAAATGAATGCACTTTGCACAAACTCATGAAAGGGAACTAATAGTATATTAATCATAGAGCAGTTGGCCTATGTACAAAAGTTGAATGCACGCGAACGCATAAGCTTACGGCAGCAACGTAACTAATTTGAGTTACTATGCTAAGTCATCACCCTATACTTGAGCATTTCTTTGCATTTGCTATGCTACGAAGTCTATCTATGAACATCAAAATCTCCAACAGGAAGACCTGCCTGCTCTTTTTTATGATTCATGGAAAGTTGCTTCCCAATTTTCTAGAATCATATATGTACTTTTTCATTATCTTCTTCTTCCAGAGTCCTAAGCTCAGATATCAGAACAAAAGGCTTAGCTGGAAGCTGTGACCTAGAGAGGTTAAACAAAGTTCGAGTGCTAAGGCACAAACCTCATACAGTTTGTTGCTCAAGAAACCAAATTGTATACACAAGGATCAGGCCTCCTATGATCTTTCTTCTGAATTGGTCTAATACCAGAGGGCAGAGAGTGTTTATGATTGGGTTAATTTGTCAAACCCCACCGCTGGCAAAGGGCGGCAACAGATGAAAGCACCGACAAATTAAGAATTAGGAATTTGGTGTTTCATAGCTGGGTCAAGAATAGAAAAAATAGCTCTTGCAAAAGCTTTCTCTACTATAAAACGACCAATTCTTGGTGACATACGCTGTCAATTTCATGCCACATTCTTTTAAAAGAACCTGATATTCACCCAAAACTGGAAATCTACTATGGTAATCTTCAAATTGTTGAAAGAAAAAGGGTAGCACATGTCCAAGGGAGGCATACCTTCACACAACCAAAGAAAATTAGAAGATTCAGACCAAAAAACAAAATTAGGAGATCACTCCCCCCTAAAGAACAAAAAAGACGTACTGGGGAAAGTTCCATGATCCAAAAATGGGAAAAAAGCAGACCATGAATTGCAAAAACTGTACCCTGTAATACATCAGTGCATCAATGTGAGTATGCAGACCATGAAAGTTCCTCCTTATGAGAAGAATATGCAGAGCCAAAAGAAAAGTTATTTTGCAGCTTACGAACAAAAGAAGAGCCTTTGAACTAGGGTATATTCAAATCAGTTATAATCAAACCAATTCTCACTGCCAACTTTGACAAGCTTTCGGAAACTCCACATATCCTAATATCCCAAAAGCATTAGCTCTAGAAACAGGAGGCAAAGAAAAGATATTTGAGCGTTCTGAAGCAAGACCAGACAGCAATGAACAGTTATCAGAATTAACATCCCAAAGCAAGAGTTTGTCCCATTTAAGAAAAATCTAGTTATAGGTCAACCATAAGATAGAGGACAATAGAAACTCTTGCTTATTGCCGTAGTAGCCAGAACCAACTGACTTCAAGCCTTGGCACAATAAGTTTACCAAGCGGTCTAGTAGTGAAAATCCCATAACCAGATGGATACCAGCAGCTTATCAGAGGAATGCCCGTAAGGAAACAGAAGAGTTAGACTAGCAGCAATCAAAGTTTCAAATTCTACTGTCCTACTTACAGCAGGCAAAACCACCAATTACATCAATTATGGTATTTCTTTTGAGAAATAATTATTTGATGGTTGGTTGGCCAATAAAATAAGAGTTGGAATCAAGAGTCTCCAAGAAAAGCAAAGAGAGAGTTCTAAAAAGGAGCCTGGGGGATACCATTAGTCTGACCACGAGAAGATTTCATTGCAATCGCCACCATTATAATGTAAAATGTAAACAGCTATGCAAAAGCTGTAGCTTTACAGAAGTATTCAGGGTAGGACGTGCTTAAGAATATGGAGATGCAGAATAGAGTCAAGCGTGAGGTAGCTGAGTGAGGGAGAGTTTCATTCAGCACCAACAAAAGGAAGGCTGGATTTATTCTCTTCCTCAGGATAAACTTATCCAGTCTCTCAATTCCTTCTCATTATAATTTGTTTTAAACTGGCGCTAGAGTTGAAGAATGTTCCAAGAGATTTCACTTAACCATTTTTTAGTCTCCAAAGATAGAATCTTTAAGTCAATTAACTTCTGAATTCTGAATCAATATCATCCAAAGTTCAGCAACAGTAAAAGAGAAAAGAGAATTCTGATCAAAAATCAAATCACGGGTGTATCAGAAATCTAAGAACTTCAGATTGGGCCATCTAGGCCCATCCTGGCACTCAGGGCTCCTGCACCCATGTGTGACTCTGATTACTAACAGCAGAAGAAAGGGGATTAATCAATTGTTGAAACTTCACCAGGAACTGGTGAAGTCGATCAGATGACGAGCACGAGTTTCGCATCCAGATATTAGCAGTTTGAACCTTAGTTGATTTCATGTGTGTACTACTAGAGCAACTCCACGTTATGCGGTATAATCCCTCAACAGAGAATCAATAAGAAAGAAGACAGAGGAGGTTGGCAGAAAATCATGCAAAGATATAGGAGGAAGGATAGGAAACATCCATGTGGTTAAGCCAGCATTGAAATGATATTCATTCTAAGAATCAAAAGAGACTAAAACAAGAACAGTCTACAAATATGTTCCCTTCATAATGACTGCTCAATTATACATTTACATGCTAATTTTCCAGCTTATATTAAAATTAAATTCGAGAGAATCCAGAAAAATTGTTACATAAATATAAAGATATTACCTTTATTGAGCAAGCTTTATTCTTTGCTGCCATGATAACCATGCGAGGGAAAGAAAGAAGAGGAGGATTTCAAACCTGTGTAGAAAGCTCATATTTTTTACAAATCCATACAGATTTTACACCAATAACGTAGACTGTACAATCACAAAATCCAAAAAAAGAAAAGGAAAAAATTATAGACGAAGGAAAAGATTGACATTAACCTACAAACAAGCGAGTATGTCTATAAATAAGACTCAAGCCGAAGGAAGCTTAACGGCAGTGCGGTGATGGGAGGAAGGGTCATCAAAAGAGATGGGTTTGGTGAGCATGAGAGGGCGGTCCTTAGCCTCTTCATCATCGTCGGCGTCATCGTGGGAAGTACTCAGGTTGATGCAGGAGCAGCGTTCCAGAGAGGCAAAGAAGGCGGATGCTACACTGTTCCCAACCCAGCTGGCCATGCGGTCCAGCTTCTCGCACGAAATGAACGCACAATTGCTGTCCGCCGGTCGATTACGTGACATAGTTGTTACCGGTCAAAGTATCAGACCCGGGGAATTCAGTACACAGGGGTAAAGGAACGATGCCCTGTTGTTTATTGGAAAGCTCCTAACTCAGAAGATAGCAAAACAGTTATTCTTAGCAGACAGAGCGGAGAAAGAATCGGTTAGGTTTGATTAGGAAGAGACAGTTCAAGGGATCTCTCGGCTCCAGGCATAACGGCCGCTTCTCGTTGTTGCGACAGAGGACGGTTGATCCTTGCTGGTCCAACAAATGGTTGATTATTTATTTTATTTATTTGTATTTTCTTTTCATAAGGCTCTCTCTTATTTTGATTTACATTCATTCTTTTTTGTTTTTTGTCACATTTTTCTTTTTTTTCTTTCACTATACATTTATCACGCACGAGTAATTTTTCTTTTTCTATAAATAACTATCTATTGGATTACCTAGAAAAAAATGATGTATTTGAATTGTTATTTAATTTAAAATTTTTTATTTTATTACAAAAATTAAAAATAAATTATACTAAAAACTCAAAAAAAATTTTAAAAAATCACTCTTAATTACACAAATAGTACCTAAAATTTTAACATAAAAGCCCAAAAAGGGAAATTGGATTTATCTTTCGGCCCATGCACTTCTTTATGTTTTTCTTTCTTTCTGTTTATTTAAAGAAAAGTCCTGGCTGCATACGGTTCAATTAAACAGCGCCTTGTTCATAGACAAACCCTCAACTTAACGCTTTCTCGCGAGTCTCGTCTCGCTATCATACGCAATCTTTTTTTTTTTTTTTTCCCTTAATTTGTTTTATACCAGAAGTGGCTGATACCCAGGAAGTTTCTAAAACCTTCAGCCAAAAATTTCATCTTCTTCCCTGCCAGTTTCTGGTCATGGTTATGTAAGAGCACCAATTCTCTAGATCTGAATCCATCTTTCTATCATCTCGCTACTATATGCTACGACTACGCAAGACGAGATGAACGGTTCCATGTCTCCAGCGCCATTGGACATCACCGAAAACTTGCCCCTCCGGTTAGTCAAATCGGAGATCATACCTCCTGCTCCCAACAGAGCCGAGTCCGGTTGCCAACCTGCAATTGACTGGTTGTACGACTTCGCGGGTTATACATGGATCGCCTACGGAGCCTCCTCTCTTTTGGTCATCTCTCACTTCCCCAATCCACTTGCCGAGTCCGAAACGCTCATTGGTCCAATTTTGCGCCAAGTCTTCGAGCTCTCCGTCGACGGCACTGGCATTGTATCTGCAGTCTCTTGGTCCCCAGTTACGCCGTCCGTTGGTGACGTTGCTGCCGCAGTGGATAATTGTATTGGATTATTCTCGTATAATTCGGAAACTACCTGCAAGAGTAAGTTTCAATTCAAGTCATGCCCTTTTCACTGTAGAGTTATCCTTTTATATAATAGTCAAGTAAATATTTCGAGTGCAAGTTGTTCATGGATAGACGCGTGTTATTTAAGTTTTGGCTTGGAGTCATATGATGTAACATGAAAAAAGTCGGGAAACAAATTCTCCTACGTATTTTTTCACTTGATGCCAGCAAAAAGTGAATTTTATTTTCTTTAAGAACTTTTGTCTTTGCTATAAGAGGAATTTCAGTTGCACTGGAACGTGAAATCTTGAGTTCCTCTTCGAGTATGCTTTTCCAACGTTGTACAGGAAGTTGAATTCATCAGACACTCCGGATCATAGAGAATAACATGCTAATCATCTCTATAAGACAGTAGAGTTTCAAATATACGCTACTACAAGGAAATAGTTTCACTACACAGTCACTGAACTCCCATAGGAAAACATCTTGATGCTTAGTCTTTAGAGTTAAACTGGAGCATCTGTCTTATTCTTGGTTCTGACACGTGCTTGTATCTGCCTGTCTTGAGTATTTATTATATGATAGTGTTTCACCATGAGAATACAGATATTAGAGGTCACATGCATGCTCCGTCCATCTTTCTTAAACGTGAATATGAAATCTTTTACTGATATTCAGGTTCTTTTTGTTGGAGCCAGAGTGCAATACTTGTACAATCTTCCAAGGTGGAGGCAATCAAATGGACTCTTTCAGGTGATGGAATCATTACAGGTGGCATTGAGGTGGTTTTTTGTAGAAGGAACGAGAAGTTTTGGGAAAGAGCTTGGAAATTTAAGCCCAAAGTGCCTCATTTTCTTGTTTCTGCCAGCTGGTCAATTGAAAGACATGTGGCAACAGCACCCTGCGGTATATTGCAGGCTAGAGATTCAACTTCTGAAATAAATGAGGCAAGTAAATACGTTTTTGTTACATATGGCGGTGGAGATTCTAGATTTGTTCAGGCAGTGCTATGCCATCCTTCTCCTATTTCTATGATTCAATGGAGGCCATCAATGGAAAGACCATCAAATAAAGATACTGGCAATGCTCTGAGGTCAGTGTTGTTAACAGGCTGCCTAGATGGCACTGTAAGATTATGGAGTGAGATTGATGATGGGAGGGCTAGAAAGTCTTCTAAGAACAGTAGTGAAAATAAAATGGCAAGGTGGTCCTTCCGGGTTATCGCTGTGATTGAGGTAAACCAAGCAGTTTATGGAACTTTGGGCTCTGATGTATTTGTAAGATGGGCTGCTGACATTGATGGTATCATTAGTATTGGTAGCGACTGTTTCTTTTCAAACAATCATCAACATGGTAAAGCTGGTAGTTGTGATTGGTTGATTGGTTTTGGTCCTCAGTTAACAGTGACACTTTGGGCCATTCACTGTCTTGACGATTTTTCTCCCCTCAGATTTCCAAGGGTCAGGTTATGGAAGAAACAAGAATTATCGTGTCCTAAGATGGGAAAAGGTGGAGTACTACTTGATAATGTTTTTATAGCAAGGAATAAGGTGTTTAGCCCACCAAAAATCTGTTCTTTTGTTGAATTATCACCCTGTAATTCTTTATCATGGTTACACTTGTATTCTTCAACATCATCTGAGATGGAAGAGAGATCTACAAATAGAAGCCTGTCTCAGAACACATTATCATCTTGTGCCTTAGGAACCTCAGACATAAATAGTCATTCTGGAAACCTATTGCAGGTTGTGGTTCATCCTTATTTGTTTGAAGTTGAACTTGCTGCTTCTTTGGATACGAATGGAATGCTTCTATTTTGGCATCTCTCCCCAGCTTCCAGTAGCATTCCTGGCTTTCCAATGTTAGACCCCTCGCATAAACTTTCTAGGAGAATTGTTTTTCCAGAATCTCATCCCAGGTACACGAGCTTGGGCTGGACACCTGCAATATTAAATGATATTTATATTCTTGTCATGGGGCATGCTGGAGGTGTTGATTGTTTTATTGTAAAGGTTTTGGAAAACGAAGAAGAGAAAATTGCTTGTCACTATTTATGCACGGTTCCATTTGGTGGTGAAGAACTTGATCAAGGGCCAACCAAGCTTTGCTCAGTGCCTTTGCTATCTGCCTGTAATACTACATTTATTTCTGATAACTTTGTGCTATTAGCTGTATGGAAGAAAACCTTCCGGGCTTTGTCATGGAAAATAACCATCCACCAGTCTGATTTGCCTTTTGACTGTAATTGCCATATCAGAGATACCGCTGAGATTAACTCTTTGGTCTTTGAAGGTGATTTTTTTGGCAAGAGATATCAAATTTATGTTGATTGTTACTCATCAGCTTTTCCTGCTTCAGACAATAAGGATAAAATTTCTAGTTTTTCCGTGGTATGTCCTAATTTTGTTTTATCTGAACAAGCACAGATGTCTGCAAATGTATTTTGTAGCAGTCAGTTGGCATATCACTTAGTCCTTGGTTACAGTGATGGCAGTATGAAACTGTGGAGAAGTGTGCCACAGAAATTATCAAGTTCAGAGTGGGAGCTTGTTGGCGTGCTTGATGCACATCAAGGCCCTATTGTGGCAATATCGCCGAGTGTTTGTGGTAGAAGGGTTGCGACTGCCTCCTTTCAGGATTCCTCAAGTCCTTCTAGTACAGTTTACATATGGGAATGTGTGCACATAAGAAATTCGGGCAACTTCATACTGGAGGATATGATATATCTTGGTGCAGAGGTCATTGCTTTGAATTGGTTGTTGGTGGGAGATGGTCAATCATTATTGGGTGTCTGCCTGCACAATGAGTTGAAGTTCTATACTCAACGGCGCTGTGGAGGTCAGGCTGTTCTGAAGTCCAAAGAACACTTAGAAGGAAACCTTTGGGTCTGTATTGCAGTAACTCATACATATCCTGTTATTCAAGACTTTTTTTGGGGACCTAGAGCGATGGTTGGGGTTGTTCATCTTGGGTACTTCTGTCTCTTAAGTCATTTGTCACTCTTGACTAATAAGAATTCTTTGGCCAATTCTGGCTCTGAAAGTTGCAAGAATCTTGATGTTTGGGGTGGTCATGCTGGTGAAAATCCTCTTCCTGCTATTTTCACTGATTGTAATATTCGCAATTCCAAACAGCCATCAGCAGAAGATAATGGCCGAAAATGCCAATACCAACTTCCCATGATTACTGATACTAGAGATAGTATCTTTGATGTGAAAACATGCGGAGAGAAGTATAACACAGGTAGCAATTGTGGTTTGCGAAGTTTATCGGAAGTTGCAGGGGAGCTGGGAGGATCTTTATCTGCCTTTCATCCTGAGGCACTCCTGTTCAATATATGTGCAGGTATTATTAATTGGTATGTAAGTTAATCTCTGAAATATTGTGCCAAATATGTGATTTCTAGTAATCCCAGAGCCTAAATTTGCCTTAGCCTGTAGTAACGAGAGACAATTTATTTGATAAGCCATTTTATTTAATTTTTTTACTGTTCTTATTGAATTATGTAAATAAATCTGAATGTTCTCGATTATTATTATATTATATTCAAGAGTGTTAGCTTCAAAGCTGAGTAGTTCATATAATTTATGATGTAAATCCATGTGGTTATATTTGTATATTTGTTTTACATTTTTTCTCAGCTGATGAAATGCCTGTCAAGTTTCTATAGTTGTCTGCTAGATGATCATGATATTGATGAGAGTAAGGAAGAAACCTTCAGATGAGTTAATTAATGTGGGTTTTAGCACAAGTGATGACAAAAGGTGGTTCTGGTAGCAGCAACATTGGTCAAAGAAACTCCAACCCCCCCGGCGATGGGGGAAAAAAAAAGGAAAACCCTTTTGGTGGCAGTATGGCGGCATCACCCAAGGGACAGAAGCTTTATCAGCTTCGAGTAATCAATGCCAACTGAAAGGAATCTGATAGTCGATCAATGTAGGAAATGTTGACAAATTTCATTAATGAGCAATTAAGAAGCTAAGATTTTGCTTCAGTGTCCAATTTTTGCGAACTTCATTTGGAAGCAAACTCCAAAATGGAACCTAAATATTCTTGGATATGCTCTTTTGTGCTGATTGTAGTGCTTCTTATTGATGTGGGATACACAAATATATAACCGGAAATGTTCTTAAATGCCATAGTGCTTTTCATACAGTTTACTGTTGTATCCATCTTTTCTCTTTATTCTTTTGACTGTTTTTAGTTGGTATTCCTATTTGTTTTAACTGTTCTTTTATTTCTTACCTGCTGTTAGTTTTTTGTCTGTTCTATTTCATCTAATAATTCTTGGTTTAGTAAGTAATATTATTTATGAAGCTTTTATCATGAATAACAATCTTGGCCTTCCAAATTTGTTCAGGTAACTGGAAACGTGCATATGTGGCTTTAAAGCACCTTGGTCAGCACCTTGCATCTGCTAAAAAATCTGAGAAAAGCTATTGCTTGGAAAGACATGGCCATCTTATTCCCCAAGTTCCTTTGTCCAATTATCTTGAAGGCATCCTCTCTAAAAATTCAGGTGATAGAACTTTTCAGTGGAGCAGTGGAGTTGATGGTATTTCTTCATCTTCACAGTTTCAGTATGGATCTTCTCCATTAACCTCTAGTTGGGGACACACTGCTTCGAGTAATGCATTCACTTCTTCTTCAATAAGATCTGAAGCAACAGACTTCCTTGAAGCCATTGGGAAGTTGTATGACTCTGGAGGCATAACAAATAACGAGAAGTTGCAAATTGATGCCATTATCGATATAATTCAAGAAGTTAGTGATGCACATAGTGCTTCTGCTTATGGAAGTCTTGATGAACCCGGTCGAAGGTACTTTTTAAAGTTCCATTAATTCACGTAGACATTGCACATTTCGGTAAATTGTTTATCTCAGAGATTGTTGCATTTTCATAGTATACAGTTGATCTTATTGATCTCTGGGGTAATTTTGGATTTAAATATTTTGATCTGCTGGCACAGTTCATATCCAGAATCATTGGCAGACAACTTGTTATTATTGATACCTAACTCATTGGCGGGATAACTGGTTGTTACTGATACCTAACTTGTATTCAAAATTCTGAACTGGCTTTTGAAGTAGATTTGATGAATAGTGGTCTTCCTTTATTTTTGACTTTCTTCTCAATATTGGATGGGGCAGTTGTGCTTCACTGTCCTCCAAGGTTCTTAAGCCTAAGTGTCAATTAATGTTCAGAATTAAGATATGTAGCTCAGGTTTCTTGATCAGATTACCTTTAAAATATCATTTGGATGAAGGAAACATGAAGGAGATGACAGGAACTTTAATTACTTTTCTCGCATGTTTGTTTTGTTTGTTAATTTGCTGCATTTTGTATTTGGCAAACTTTATAGTGTTCTTACAGGAAAATTTTCACTTTGACATGAGTTGAATAACTCCTAGCCACCATCAACAACTGCCCCTATTTTTTTGAAAATTATTCTTTTAGGCAAACGGATGAAGGAAAGTTATGTTCATCTGATTCCTTTACTTTTCTTTCTCACACTCTCCTGTAAAACTTTACTTCTAATCAAACAAAGCCCCAGTGTTATTTAGATACTATCATGTAGTTTTTTAACCTCTTACACTCTAATTATTTGCACTAATTTGCCTCTTTTCTTTTTTTCTTTTTCTTTTTTTTTTTTAAGGTTTTGGGTTGGCGTAAAATTTCAACAACAATACTTTTTCCGAAGTTTTGGCAGATTGCCATTAGCAGGGGAGCTAGTTGCTTCCTCAGGGCTTATCGGATGGGCTTTTCACTCAGATTGTCAAGAAAGTCTGTTTAATTCTCTTTTATCAAATGAGGCATCTTGGGAAGAAATGCGTGATATGGGTGTTGGTTTTTGGTACACTAATACAGCAGAATTGCGGTTGAAGGTACTCTCCGATGCTAACACTCTTGTCTGTTCTCTGGTGATTGTGTCACTTCGCTCTTGGTGAACAATGACATCTGCTGTGCTCACCTGCAACTATTACAATCTCAATCTCGGCCTCCTAATGTCTATCTGGTTGAGAATGAGATCATTGTCAGTCCTTTTTTATTCTTAATCTCATTTTCTCCTGCAACTTGCTTTCCTTGCGCTTGTACACGAATTGCTCTCTTCATCCCAAATTGAGTTACTGCATTTTGCTTGTCACAAAAATATGTGAGAGCATTTGACTATAGCGAAATTACTACCTTAACCTTAACAATTATCTCATTCACATATTTTGGAATTGTTAATATCATTTGCTGGAATAAGTAATGCTACCTATTGCAAGTGTTGAGGTGAAATTACTATTAAGTTTATGTGTGAACACAACATTCAGTAAGGATCTGTTATTGATGTATTATATGATTGCACAGTCAGATTATTGCAACTGCTTAACTTGAGTGAAATAATCAGCAGTTGATACCCAGCTGCTTTTCTTTCTGGTCAACAAAAAATGAAAAGGTAGTGTTCTACAGATGTTTATTTTATCACCATTTATGTGCTTTATTGTAGATGGAAAAGCTGGCAAGACAACAATATTTGAAAAATAAAGATCCTAGGGCTTGTGCACTTCTCTACATAGCATTGAATAGGCTTCAAGTTTTGGCTGGCCTTTTTAAAATGAGCAGGGATGAGAAGGACAAGCTTTTGATGGGATTTCTTTTGCGTAATTTTCAGGTACTGGTACATGTTTCCTTGCTTTGATTTATCGCCACATCTTGGTAGCATATAACCAAAATTGTCAATATCAGGGAAGCCAATGACTAGCTTGTTACTGATTTGGACATAAAATCTTAAGCATTAGCTTGTCAAGTGAACTTATTTGTTAAGCACTTTTGAGCATATACAATAATATCAAATAAAACCAAGCTACCTAAATCTGGTAGTATTCCTTTCCTTTCTTCATCTCTTTTGTAAATGGGCTCCAAAGTGAAGGTCCAGACTGGTACATTTTTAGTGAACTTGGAGTAAGCGTGTGAAAAGTGAAATAGGCACCATACAGAATTTTGAAGAGTTACACAAGTTTTTGGATTATCTTTTTCCGCTATAGAGACCTTACTTTGTGAGATTTAGCAGACTAGGACTTGCACTGTGTCTTGAGTGGCAATTTAATTATTGGTCTCCAAAAATTAGGCTAAGTTTTATCTGGTTGGAACTTCTTAATCAAATAAATTTCATTCTTTTTTTTAGTACACAAGGAATTAACTACATGACTTTTTTTAATTTTTTTCTTAAACTCTTTTTTGGTGCATTCACCCACTGTTTCAGGAAGATAAAAATAAGGCAGCTGCTTTAAAAAATGCTTATGTTTTAATGGGAAAACATCAGCTAGAGCTTGCTATAGCTTTCTTTTTGCTTGGTGGTGATACCTCTTCTGCTGTTACTGTCTGTGCAAAAAACCTTGGGGATGAACAACTTGCTCTTGTAATTTGTCGTCTGGTTGAGGGATATGGAGGACCATTTGAGCATAATCTAATCTCAAAATTCATTCTTCCATCTGCAATTTCAAAAGGTGATTACTGGCTTGCGAGCATATTTGAGGTAATTATTATGTTTGGTCTTCATGTTTTTTAATATGTATTTTATATGATAAATTTCATGCTTGCTTCTTACTGTCCTCTCTTAATAGTGGATGCTAGGAAACTACCACAAGGCTTTTCTTGGAATCCTTGGAGTCCAAAGGAATTTAACCATCAATGAATCAGCCAAATCAACCTGTCAGATTTCTTTGTTGGACCCAAGTATTGGGCAGTATTGCCTAATGTTGGCGACCAAGAATAGCCTGAAGAATGCTATTGGGGAGCAACATGCTTCAGTTTTAGGTCAGTGGGCAATATGGATGAGCACTATTGCATTAAACAGATGCGGGCTGCCTGTAAGTTTATTTTTATTTTGTTTCTTCTGCTGCAACTGGTGTTTCTGATTGAGTTTGTGCCTAACTTCCAGAGTTGTTCACCTTTCCCTGCACTGGAGCTCTCATACCTAAATGCTTCTATTTGCAACGACCACGATTTCTACTTCAAAATCAGTTTGACTTGGTTAAAAACAGCAGTGTTATAACTACTGCCTGATAAATGCAATAGTTGCTTTACCTAATAAACCATCACCAAAAAGATATCATATGCGCAAAAGAATTTGAGACGTGTCTGATAAATACTTATTTCAAACTTTTACTTTACTATTGCTTGAATATCTCATTATGTTTCCATTACAAAATGCATAGGAGGGAAAAATAATTGGCTTGTTTTCTTCTTGTTCACAGCTTGAAGCCCTGGAGTGTCTTTCGTCCTCTATCAACATTTTTGGCTCATCAAGTCAAGGAAGTATGTTAGATGATGGAAATATTGGACTTCAGAATGAAGTCTTGAAGCTATTTTCCATTGGAAATTCCTCAAACTGGATAGCCGGTGATATTGCTTCATGTGCCTATTATCTTGCTAAAATGGATTTTGCAATGCAGTATATATCAATATTATTAAGGGAGCACCCAACCTGGGGTCACATTAACATGGACTACTTTAGAGCATGCATGAACTTGGAGTCAGCGAATCAAGAATACAAGGGTCTGGTTGAAGCTTTTCATGGAAAGTTAGTTGCAGTACTTCTATATTTCGAACAGAAGTTTTCTTTAGTTCCTTCCCATCTTATTAGGAAGGTATCTAGTTATTGACAAGCAAATTGCCTATTGATTTTATAATTTTCCACTTTGTCTTCAACGGTATTTGATCTCCGTTTTTGCAAACTTTTCTGCAGATCATGCTATTCTTCTGTGGCAGTGGGCTGGCATTTATTGGGTATCATACGCTGTGTGATGGTGTGTCGAAGTTCTTCCAAGATAACAGCAATGAATCTGGTGGTTTCATCCTGCATACTATCCTGCCCAAGCTACTTATGAAGGCTTCTGAAGAAGTTTCCCGTGGATTCTCACGATATATTACCATCTGTAGCTTAAACTGGTCAAAATGGCAATTACATTCATCTATTAATAGCATGCCTGGAAGAAGTCGAATTCACTGGTCGGGATCTTGGGAGGTGTATATGCGGAGTCTGATGTGGTCATTGTGGTGTCTCAGAGCCATGTTGAAGTTGTCTTTTGTTTTGTCTGCTGAAGACTTTCTGAATATACCTTTTACAGTTCTTGACCTAACAAAATATCATGCATTCTTTGCATCAGCCTACATTCAGATGAACTTGAAAGTCCTTGACATGATTGTTAGACCTCTTCTAATCAAATTCACTCAAGGGGATGCTCCTTTTGAAATCCTGAAGGACCTTAAGAAACTTCTTTCTGATATGGGAAAGATGCTGGGACATGATTTAATTTGTGAATTTTTTGACAATTTAGAAGATTGTAATCGAGGCAATATACTAATGCAACATGAACAACATGATCTACTTACTTCCATACCAGCAGATGAAAGATGGCGAGTGGTTGGTTTATCTTTGTGGGGCCAAGTATCCAGCATTGTTCAAAATCTCCTTAGTTCATTGGCCATGGAACTTGAACAGAGTAGTCCTCTTCCATCTCCAGGGAAATTATTCGATGCATCTACTTTCTCTGTCACACTTGTGCTACAGTCTCTGTCTAAGGTACTAAAGGCCACATGTTTACATCTCTCTGTTTATTGTGGAAGACAATTTGCTTCCTACTTGGTACAGAAGGGGGATGCGAGAATTACAACAATTATTTTTAGCACAGAAGATTGCCAGTCTGAAACTATTCCTCTCAATAGGTACCTTGGTCGATCTGTTGAGTGTGTAAACATACTGAAGAGTGAAAATGAACTCTCACCTTCAGAGATACTCTGGCTTATGTGTGCTGATCCCAAAGTAATACGTGCAATACTTCTTAAAGAAAATTCAAAGTGGTTAGAGCATATTAAGAAGAAGTCTTCAGGAGGATGGTATGATATGTATATTAGCATCCTGAGGGAGTGTGGGGCTGCGGACAGTTCCAATGAAGAAGATAGACTTGAAAGCCCAAGAAACACATCACCTCAAGCATGTCTTTCACCAAGCGATAATCCTTTTCTAAGTTCTGGGAGCAGAGATGCAAAGAAAGCTGTCCCTTTTTGTAATTCTAAGGAAATATATAGGAGAAATGGAGAACTGTTGGAGGTAAGTTTCTTTTGAAAAATTCTTTTTTTATGCGCTTTTGTTAACTATATTTACTATAGAGTATAATTTTCCTACATTGGGCAGGCTCTGTGTGTTAACACAATCGATCAGCATCAAGCTGCCCTGGCTACCAACAGAAAGGTACTCTAGTCTATATACATGTTACAGTTTCTAAATTTGCTGTGAAATTCTGGAGAGCTCCTCATTTGTTCTTATATTGTCATTCTGGTATCATTTTATTCTTCCCAAGGCTTTTCATGCGTAAATGTGAGTATTAGGCACTCATGCAATGCAGGGTATGCAGGAAGGTAAAGGAAAAAATTGAAAATTTTTCTCCAATTGCTTATTAGAAAGTAAAGAGAGGCCAAACAATGCTTTCTTGTAATGCCACCTTTCGGGAAGAACTTCAATTATGCACTGGAAACTAAGAGCTGCTTCTTAGGGATAACTTGATACTTCTAAAGAGGATCAGAAACTAAGTTGTTGGATGAAGAACTGTTTTTCTAGCATGTGATCTTCTGATTATGACATGCTAATTTAGAGCAGTTAAGGAATGACACATTGAGATTATCTAGGAATTGAAGAAGAGACTGGTATACCTTGACTCCTTGAGATGTGATCTGATCCATGCGGCGAGGACCAACAAGTTGAATCTATCTACTAGAAGTTCGAGATTTTGATGCAAGCTCAGGTTTTAAATTTTTTCAGCTTGACTAATTAACTAATTAAAGCAGGCTGGAATACATATTTAACGTTGGTTGACTGATCCCTTTTGTCCTAAGCCTTAGTTCTGTTAACAATAAATATGAAACAAACATTTAAAGTACTTGGGTTTTGCTGGAGTTTAGCTCAACAAAAGCTTCTTGGGCTTGGAGTGAGTTATAATCAAGTCAAATTTGAATATACGTTTCAAGCTAATTTTCCCAAACCATATTGATTGAGGCTTTGTTTATGTTAGACCTTTAATAGCACCAATTATTAAGACAAAGCAGAAGTAGTAATATTGATTAAGCATGTTCCCAGGTATAAATTCTATTAGCAACTAACAAGATGAATGTGCATCAGAAATTGGATTACTTTGGCTAAGTGGACCGGCTGAAATTGATTGAATTGTGAAATTTGCTAGCACTTTGTTATGTACTACTGTCAAGCAGTGATTTTTTGGGATCCTGTTACAGTGAAAGCAATTATGTTTACAGTTGTATTTCTAACTTTTCACTTATTATTTTCTTCATATAAATTCTTAACGACTAGTTATCTAGTAAAGCCCCCACCCCCCTTCTTTTTTGTACATAACTTGCTATTTTCCTCAACTCAGGGGATAATATTCTTTAACTGGGAGGATGAGCAGCCTAATGACAATGGATCGGAATATCTCTGGGCAGAAGCAGACTGGCCTCACAATGGCTGGGCTGGATCTGAGTCTACACCAGTTCCCACATGTGTTTCTCCCGGAGTTGGTCTTGGAAGCAGAAAGGGTTCACACCTCGGGTTAGGTGGAGCAACTGTTGGTGCAGGTCTTTTACCAAGGCCAGGTATAAATGTAATGAATGATGGAGCTTTTAGAGCTCCAGGGTATGCTGGTATGGGCCTTTCCAGCCTTGGCTGGGGGATCCAAGAAGATTTTGAGCAATTTACTGATCCAGCTCCTACAGTGGAAAGTGTTAGGACAAGTTCCTTCTCAAGTCATCCTTCAAGGCCTCTCTTTTTGGTTGGCTCTAGCAATACACATATATACCTATGGGAGGTAGGTGATTGTTATAGTTAAACCGGAATGTATGCATCATTTTCTTTGTTTTATACTTTAAAAAAGACATTAATCGTCTTTATATCTTTTGAAAATTTTAAGCTTCTAAGAAGCACTGGATAGGTAGGATGTGTAGCAGATTCATTGGATAAACCTTCTGGTAACAACTTGTGCATTTCAGCTTTATTGACTGTAAATATATTATCTTTGAGGATTACATTCTTGAGAATTGACAGAAAATTGAAGTCACATTTTCCTTATTAACCTCCTTGGAGTTTGGAAGTTCTTATTCTATTTGACCTGTTGAGACACTTTTTTTCCCCCTTGAATGTAGTAATCAGATGAGTTCTGTGAATTTCAGTTTGGGAAGGACAGAGCAACTGCAACCTACGGAGTGCTACCTGCTGCAAATGTTCCTCCACCTTATGCCCTTGCCTCTATATCTGCTGTGAGATTTGACCACCATGGACATAGATTTGTTACAGCTGCACTGGATGGAACTGTTTGTACTTGGCAGCTGGAAGTCGGAGGGAGGAGCAATGTTCGTCCAACAGAATCTTCCGTCTGCTTTGACAATCATACCTCGTAAGCACTTGTGCATCTGGAAGAAATTTGTTATTTTCTTGTTGCTTCATTCATACATCCTGCTGCATGTTTCTTCCTTTTTTGTTGCTCCACTCTAATGGTAATGGCAAATATTGGAAGACCAGAATATTAGTTGGCATATCCTTGGAATACGTCTATAATCTTCCATGCTTCCTGTGTATGCAGGTTGGTTTGACAGCCTAACTATGGCAGAAATATTCTAGGGTGTGGGCTGTAGTTCAGCAAAATTGTTATGAGATGCAACCTCCAGGTTTAACAGTACTTAAGAATAACATTTAATAATGATAAGAACATTTAACCACCTAGTTTTTAGAAGGGAAAGAAGGATTGCTTGCTTTCAGCTTTTTGGTTAGTCATTCAGAATAAAGTAGCGAATGTGATATTTGGGAACAAGAAGAAAAGGGGAAAAGGGAGAGCAAAATAATGTTTATAAGGTTTTTACGAAGAATTTCATGAAATCCCGTTCCTTGCCCCTTCACCTTTGGGCTGATTTGGGAAAGAGCAAAACTCTGTGCTTTAAAGTTAAAATCTTTCCATTCATTTCTTGTCTATATTGCAGGGATGTAACCTATGTTACTGCTAGTGGATCAATAATTGCTGCTGCTGGATATAGCTCAAGTGGTGTTAATGTGGTTATATGGGATACACTTGCTCCATCAGCTACTTCTCGGGCTTCCATAATGTGTCACGAAGGTTTCTTCCTTATCAATTTTAATTTGTTGAACTTGTTCGAAATCTTTTTGTATGATTCCAGTTTTGTGGGGACCACTAATAGAGATCCCTGCTGTCCATGCTTTTAAAATAATTTAGTTTGGCGGGATATCCTTTATATATCTTGATATTGCTATCAGCTTATCAAGAGCAACATATTAAACACATTCTGAAAATTGATAATGTAGCAAAGGAAAACCAAAAATGAAAAACTAGTAGAAAAGAACTGATTGATAGGAACCTAGGTTGGATCTTTCGAACTTTCCATATCTTGCGGATAAATAAATCTGCAATTGTTGAGCACTCTTTCAGATGCATCTCGAAAATTCTGTATAGGATAGTCACTAGCCCCCCGGGTCCCCATTTCTTCTGTTGGCATAAAGCAATTACCACCAATGATTTGCACATGAAATAGTTGTGTAATCTGCATGCCTTTAGGTGGTGCGGGCTCTCTTTCTGTCTTTGACAATAATATCGGAAGTGGTTCTATTTCTCCCCTTATTGTGACTGGAGGAAAAGGAGGTGATGTCGGACTTCATGACTTCCGTTACATAGCAACTGGGAGGACAAAGAAACTCAATCAATCTGATGCTACTGAACCAAATGCGACGTCTTCTGCAGTGGACATGCGGAACAAATCGGGGGACCAGAATCGGAATGGGATGCTTTGGTACATACCAAAGGCTCATTCAGGTAATCCATTTCAGATAATTATGTGCAGGGATTTTACCATAATCTTGTAACTCATGGGTTTTCTATGTGAAGGGACCGTGACAAAAATATCTACCATTCCGAACACCAGTTTTTTCTTGACTGGAAGTAAAGACGGAGATGTGAAACTTTGGGATGCCAAGACAGCCAGATTGGTATTTCATTGGTCAAAATTGCACGAAAGGCACACATTTCTGCAACCAAGCTCCCGTGGTTTTGGGGGAGTATTGCGAGTAATTTTTTTAACCTGTCTTAGTGAATGTAAACTTTGTTAGGGATGCCAAGTTAGTGAGCAGTGAGTTTGATAATTGGATTGCCTCCGAGGAAAGACTGAATCAACATTTGATTCTGTTTTTGCAGGCAGCAGTTACTGATATACAAGTCATTTCTGATGGTTTCCTTACATGCGGTGGAGATGGCTCTGTAAAGTTAGTTAAGCTTACGGATTTTGCTGGCATGTGAAACAGGCTTTACCGGATTCCCCTTTAGAAGTCTGAAATAAGCCTATCTATGGAAAGAAAGCACGTCGAAAATGATTTGTCTTTTTGACTCAGAATATGCTCTACGATAATCAACTTCCTGGGAGGAGGAACAATCTTTGGTGAGCATGTGTCTTTCCGGCTCAAACCTCCTACTCTGCTGCTAACTCTATTGGAATGGAAATGCAGTAAGATTGCATGACCCACCTGATGAAGTTGAGTGGCGTCTAGCTCCAAGCCTCTAAAAGTCACAGTATACTATCTTTTTCATATCCGCCCTGGCCCTTGGTTGAGTTTTAATTCTCCCTGGAAATGTTCTCATCGTATATAATCTTGTAATTTTTCTTGATGTATGTAGACAGCTGCACTGATTTACTTGGTACAATTTTGTACGCTGATTCTTCTTTATTTTTATTTTAAAAAGCAAATACTGATATTGGTAAATTCTAGTTACTGTGGTAAGTGTCAGAAATCCCCTGTAGAAGACCTTACGGTCTTCATTTCGGCAGCTTTCTTTGATGTTTCTCTCTTATGTTGCGAACGTTGATCACTGATTTGGTAGACAGACATGAAAGTTTCTATCCCACAACCGGGACAAAGCAATTGATGAAGAAAGAAATGATCTGCTGCGAATACTTTGGGGTGCTTTCTGGTACACGGGGGTCCAATGCAGTTCGGAACAAAGCAATTGATGAAGAAAGAAATGATCTGCTGCGAATACTTTGGGGTGCTTTCTGGTACTCTGGGGTCCAATGCAGTTCGGAAAAGTTTCACATCTGCAATTAAAAGCAACACAAGAAGCATCTCTTATAGGCCCACGGGCCAGAAGGAGATTTATTACTTTATCAAAATATATATGTAGGAGCTCAACCGATCGATTCTGACATTACGGGAAGAAAATGTAGTACATGGTTAGTATTATTTATGATTATTTAATTAATTAATTTATTTAATAATTAAAAATATTTAAAATTATTTTATAAAATAATTATTTAATTTTATAAAATAATTATTTAATTATTTATATTTAATTAAGTAATTATTTTATAAATATAAATAATTATTTTATAAAATATAAATAATTATTTTTAAAATATTTTTAATCGTTAAATTAAAAAAATTATTAAGTTATTGAATGAAAAATAATTAAATAATAATAAATGAGTTATTACAAAAGATAATGTGAGGGAGAGTAGGCAAAACCCATGGGTTGCGATGTCTACAGATTTCGGCGTTAAGACATTGCAAGATTTTCTATCAGAAAAGATGGCTAATTTGACTTTGCGGCTAACTCTAATGGACAGACTCCTCTTTGCTCAATTTCATCCCAACACGTAGAATTATATACTCGCTGAATAAGCAAATGGCCTGGGCAGTACGCGGTCATCTCCCACGTAAGAGCCTCACTCTTATTTATTGGAGCTCTTCTGGGCTGTACCCATTCTCTATCATCATCACAATACTCCATTTGCCTACGAAACCACATTTTTTGTTTTACCTTTCTCGTCATTTTCTGTTGAGGCCAACACGTAAGATAGAAATTTAAATAAAAAATTCAGTAGTTAAGAACAAACATGTATATGACTCTTTTTCAAAACTTTCTTTTCATATAGTTAACCGTTCTCCCTAAACTCACCTCTCAATTCATTTTAACAATATAGTCCACTCTTTTTTTATAAATTATTCGTAAAATATATTTTATAATTGACAGATTAATTTAAATAAAATAATAAAACAATCAATTAAATTGATGTTAGATAAAAAAATATATACGGTAATTAATTATATTTGTAAATAAAAATATACGATCAACTACATTTAAATTTTTTATTCTTTTGTTAATAAAAATTTATAATTATAATATTCTAAAATTTAATTAGAATAATAATAACTAAATTAATCAACATAAATTGCGGTGATCAACTTTATCCATATAGCACTGCCCAATATGTATATGAATCCTTTTATCACGTATCAAATTTTTATGCATTATAAAACTCTTAAGATATCATACTATTTTTTTCCAATGTAAGCATTACAGTTTGTATTATATACTTATTTAAAACAAAAATTTTCAGTTCTGCAAACATACCTTGTTTCAACTATGAGGACGCGGATGAAGAATAATACCTCTGAGAACCATTAAGGAAGGAACAAAGTGACGTTTTAAGAAAAACTTTGAAAGAAAGGGCTTAAAGACAACATTGGCCACCTGACTTCCCGCAAGCCGGAGGAGAAGGTAGAAGCAGTGCAATTCTATGGGTGAAAAACAGTGGGACTCTGATTTACTACCTACTTTCGGCGCCACCCCTCCGCTATTTACACCACGCCACAAAATACATACCAGGGAGTGCAAAACTCATGATGCATACCACGCCAACTGGTCCATCTTGACTTGTCCCACAAGAGTCATTCCCTTGGACGCATCAGGTAAGATAAAACGTCATTAGCCTTTTTAATATAAGGCTGACTAATCTTAAAAAAATCCGCTGCTCTGTAGACCTGGTTGAAATTTTGGTCCAAGTAAAATGAAACATGGAAAAGGAGGGGGAAGAAGAAGAGGCCTCCGTCGCACTTCGGTGTTTTGCTGACTCCATTTGCGTCACTAGCGCTAGGACCAGCATTTTAGACATTAATGAGGCCCACATTTGAAAATTTCACAAGTCCCTTTCGGCAATGTTTTCTTATCAGTTATCAAGAAGAGGGGGAAATATCTCATAAAAAAGAATATACAATGCCAATTTTTTTTTAATCTAATATGACAACATATCACATATGCGTTGTAGTTATTCATACATTCCTTATGTAATATAACATGTTTCTGACGCGTTTTCTTTTAATAAAAATTTTAAATTTAAATTTGCATTAATACAAGAAATATCTACCAAAATGAATTTTTTCCCCTCCTTTTTGGCTTCTTGTAAATACCAAATAGGCTCACCATCATGCTGAGTGATGGTAACACGTAGACTACATGTGAAGATGAGATGGTGAAGGGAGTAGAAGTACGATGGCGTGGTAATTCTTCCATCATGCTGCCCAAATACCATTAATTATATGTATTTCCATAATTTTCTTATCATCTTCATCAACAATGATTACATACACCTAATGCTACTTAATTCACCCCAATTACCAATTACCAATACTCTTATTGATTAGCACGTCTCTAAGATTTCTTATCATTCTTCTTCGTAAATATCACTTACATGAAATAAAATTAATTTATTTTTTATAATCTTCTTATCATCTCCAAATATCACTTTTATATATATATATATGTGTGTGTGTGTGTGTGTGTTTTCAAATACGTGCAGTATATTATGTATTTAACTGCAAGTTAAAAAATTCAGCAAAAGAAAAAAAAAAGGAAAAGATTAAAAAGAGATGAATAACTGAAAAACGAAATAAAAACAAAAAAGTCCTCTTTAACTCCTCCACCCTCTTTCTCCCTCTTTTACTCTGACAGCGGATGAGGAGAAATCTTGTCTTCGGGGCTTAAAACCAAGAAAAGCAACTGCTACTTATCAAGAATTCCAGATCCAAACCTACTTGCGGATTGTTATCTCTCTTTCCTCAAACTTCTCGTCATCTCTTTCAGGTTTTTTTCTCGTTTCTGTTTTCTCTTCCCTGTACAGCGCATGCGGAATATGTGAAATGGACTTCTGCTTTTCTAGGATTTATGCGTGTTTGATGAGTGATGATGTTGTATGTCTTTGTAGTTAATGGATTGGCCGGATATTGGAAAACGTTCTTGATGATTGTCTCGTCCCTGTATGTTAGTAATTCTTGAAATTCTGTTGGATGGAGTTGAGTCTTGGCTGCTAAGTTGTTAAAAGTATCTTTTTTTTTTTTTTTTTTGTTGGGTGAAATGGAGTTCACTAGACTTGTTTTTGTCTTCCTATCGATATTATTGTCATCTATGGTTGGATGTAAAAGACAATCATGATCTTGGTTGCTTTTGGTGTGATTTTTGTGGTAAAATTATCCTTAACTAAGTTTTATCTTTTCGTTGTTAGTAATTATTTATACACGTATAGCCCCCGCAACCAAAGAGTTTAAAGATGGAGGGTTTTCTCCTGCACAACAAAAGGCACAAATATGATCTTGTTGCTTTGCCCGCTTAAACTTCTGTCCATGCTGGAAATTATTTATTATGACTTTCTAGTAAATCAGCAATTCCTTTCAATATTTTGGTGTTTGTCATAATGATATTCATTTATTTTAAGAAGTAAAATGCACTGAAGAATGGGGGAGTGATGGCAGTTGCAGAAGCAAGGGCTGCTTGGCAAAGAACAGCCAACCGTTGCCTGGTCCAGGAAGATGCCAAAAGAGCTCCAAAGTTAGCTTGCTGTCCTTCAGCATCCTCATCAGTCAAACAAGTTGATGCAGGACCTACCAATCCCACTGAAACACTAGATATTCCTAGTGCAGCTTTCCTACCTTACAGTCGGAACTCCTCCTATTCCAATTTATCGCCCAACTCAAGATGGTGGATGCAGCATCGACCTAATCTTGGTTTTGGTGGAGCTCTAGTAAAGGAGCAATTAAATTCGGAGGTGTCAGAAATGGATACTCTTCAAAGTGGTGCAACCACAGTTTCTAAACCTCCAAGTTCTGAGGATGACGAGGCTTTTTTTTATGAATCAGTAGATGCAGAGTATTTTATTGATTCTCATTTTGGAATCCCTGCTAAGTGTGTAAAGAATGATAATGTAGTTGCAAAGCAACTGTTGAGACCCCTGAATAAACATAACTGCCATGATGCTTTTAAGGCTGAAGATGCAAGTGGTTATGCAGTTTCTAAGAAAATTAATGCCCTCCCTTACGAGTGTGAATCTCCTTGGGTTGGGGCTGAGAAAATCGAGCCATGGTGGCGTACTTCTGATAGGGATGAATTGGCGTTATTAGTTGCTCAGAGGTCATTTGGCCTCATCGAAAATTGTGATCTTCCCCAACCTCAGCACAGTTGTGTAAAGACGGAACCTTTTGCTGATTTCTCCTTCACTCATCATGCTGGGATTTTCATGTCATCAACAGATCAGAACCATCATGGGGTTGATCGTGATTTTAGTATACATGATCTGCCTACTCTTGCTTCAGATGACCATCACTTGCCTTCTGTTGCTATTGAACAATTAAGGTATGCCTTCCTTCTCATTCTATTAGTAGATTTCTTCTATTCTTTAAAGCGAACATTCTCGATTAAAAGACTCATTCCAAAAAAATCATTGTCTTTGGCCTATGTTTAATTCCAGAGTGAAAGCATCAAATAACTCCCTCCAACATTCTCATTTTCTAACTTGTCCAAATTTTCAACCTTTACATTCTAAGCTTGAGCGGCATCATTTTAATTGTACTTTCACAGTTGCGTCTGACTATTTGAGAGTTCTACACATGAGTGGCAGTTCACATGTTTAAATAGGTTGACATTTGTGTAAAGGCAGGTGATACCTTCACCCACCTCCCTTTTCAAAAGAAAAAGAATATTTTGTGCAGTTCTCTCTATCTGCTTCTTGTCTTCTCCATTTTTCTCTTCTTTCTTTTTTCCCCTCTTTTATGTGTTCTTTCCTGCTTGAGATGGGCCTTGGCCAAATTTGTATGCCAGATTCTGTAGGAAAGAAATGTCTGTGTGTGAGGTTATATTTGTGTACGCCTAACATGGAGAATTATTTTCTGCAGTTTGTGCTGCTTTTCCCTTGGTCTCTTAGTCACGTTTGATGTTTTCTTAAATCATGAGAAGAAAATATGTTAAGTAGAATGTTTGACTTTATGAAGGAGATTAATCGCACCTAGAGGATACAATAGGACTGGACCAAGTTTTAGAAAGTTTGTGGGAGTGGTATGATGTTTTTATTGTTTGCATTTTCTTCGTTCGGAGACTGATTGACAGGGCCTATGGTAACTTATGAGACACCAAGTCTTCAAACAGCATTGTTTGGATAGGATGCATGTACTTGGAAGTTGTGTGGCGCATACATGCTCCTCCACATTAACAGCTTAAACATGCATACAGCTCTGTTATGCAATATGCTGTGGCATGCATTTTTGCTAT
This sequence comes from Rauvolfia tetraphylla, assembly GCA_030512225.1. NCBI lineage: Eukaryota > Viridiplantae > Streptophyta > Magnoliopsida > Gentianales > Apocynaceae > Rauvolfia > Rauvolfia tetraphylla. The sequence goes on along the minus strand of JAJQKT010000020.1, from coordinate 12,093,984 downwards.
TTTTTTCCCCCCAAATTGTTTCAGGATTCAAATGAAATGATGTGATTCTGCATTTTCATCTTGAAGATCTGTTTTACCTTTCGGAAATAGATTGCACAACTCTTACAAAACTTACAAGATGAGAGAACATATAACTAAATTCGATGGTGAGATTACTCGATACAAATAAACTCTTGTACTGTGAACAGGAGTTTGTTTCTGCTACTATAATTGTTGGACAAATTGGTTGAGAAACTAAAAGTTGTTATCAAGTACCTTTTATATAGTTGTATTATGCTGCCTTTGTATCAACATTTTACCTGTAGTTGCTGATACTTTCTGCTTGAAAACAGCGACACTGCTACTCCAAAAACTGTTCCCAAGGGGTTTACAGGTGAGAATGATCCAGGCAAGGTTCAATTGTTAGAAGCACTACGGCATTCTCAAACACGTGCTAGGGAAGCTGAGGAAGCAGCAAAGTTAGCCTATGAGGAGAAAGAGCATGTTGTCAAGCTTTTCTTCCGGCAGGCATCACAACTTTTTGCCTATAAGCAGTGGTTCCAACTTTTGCAACTAGAGAATCTTTATCTTCAGATTAAGAACCAAAAGGAACCAATGTCCCCTCTCTTTCCTGTCATGCTGCCTTGGGTGCCTCCAAAATCTAGGAAAGTGCGGAAGAACTGGCTGAAAGCTGCAAGGGGAAAACGAGCCAAAAGAGCATGTCCTAAATATGATATAAGCAAATGTGCAGTTGTTTTTGCCTTGGGATTGAGTCTTGTTGGTGCTGGTTTGCTTTTGGGATGGACTGTGGGATGGATGTTGCCTACATTTTAAGTCACCTGGGTGGTGGTGTGCGTGTGATTTTCTAGATTGGTAGAGTACTTGCCAGTATTGGTTTAGAGTACGGTTTATCTGGTTGAATTTTATCATCTATTTGTATCTAGCATATGTCTAGATTCTTTACCTTTTCTCATCCCCTTCTTCGTGTTATCCATCAAGTTCCATGAACTTGTACAAGTTTGCACTTATTGTAAATATTCCATGTACATATATCACTGAAGTCATACCTTTAGTGCCACATCTTATTATTGTCCACGGAGGGTGTTCTCTTAGCTTCTGTGAAGTCATGCATTTGCTTAAAATGTCTCTAGTGAAATTGCATTGCTCCTTCTCATGCAAGGAATAAAATTTGTGTTTTTGCTCAGTATTATTCTTCATTAATTCTCGCCTATTATGCTTATCCTTACAAGTCTTTATAGTTAGTTGATCTCTTTGTAGTTAGTTGATGGAGATGGCACAAGTTTTCCTAGAAGAGGCCATGTGTAGATGCCTATATTCAACTTACTAAGGGGTAGAACTAATGCAATAAAATAAGCTAAGAACTTGTTTAGACAACCATTGTGTATCGTGTCTGGTCCTGGTTGACTAATGATTACACATGTGGATAACTGGAAAAACGTTCCCCTCTTTCCCCTTGCTACCGAAAGGCAACTCTTCCCGCTCCTTACTATGTACACATTCCCCAACCCACCCATCCCCGAAATCCCCCTAGAAAAAAAGAAGAGGAAAACTCTTAGCAAGTTTGTATTTGGGCTATGTTTTAGTTTGAGAATTTTTTTCTTAAAAATTATAAAAATAAATTATTCATAAAAAATGTAAGAATCAAATTAAAAAAGTTTTTGTTTGAAAAGTTACGGGTCATATAACTATTTATTTATCTTATTTGGATTTGTTATTGTGGATCTTCCTTGAATATATTTTGGGCTAAATTTAAAATTTTGGGCTAGAGCCCAAAAATTTCGGAATGGTCTTTGCCGGACAAGAAATCAGTCCAATTAACTACTACGTACTGGAAGACGAAACAGAGAGGAGATTTTCATCTTTCCCAATCTGATCGTGAGCCTGAGTTCCGCCGAGAAGCAAGAAGGGGAAATCGAAAGACATCAAAGATGCCGGTGATGGAGAAGCTGAAAATGTTTGTAGTCCAAGAGCCCGTCGTGGCTGCTTCCTGTCTCATCGGCGGCATCGGTCAGTTTTATGCTTCTTTAAGTTTACAGATTTCTTCTCGCTATGCAGCAGATATTATTTGTGGATGAAAACCAATTCGTATGGCTAAGTGTTGCCAAAGTTCCAACTTTAGTATTTATCCAACTTTCCTGTATCCCCTTATTATTCTTTTGTAGAAATCAAATATGGTTTGTTAGCTGTATTTCGGTGCTCAAGGGACTTTTGGGTTGTATTCGGACGATAAATGCGAAATTCTCTTGTAATTTCATGTATTAATTTTCATCTTATATCCATTTTATGGGCTTGGATCTGAATTGTTTTTTTGGCTACTGTAAAATCCACTAGATTAATTTTTTGAATTCATAGTGCAATTATTTTGTTTCCAGCTGGGAAGGTCTGCGTTTTCTTAAGCTGATGATGCAAAAATGGTCTTTTATTAGCACTGGAATTGTTCTGGAACCAGGTAGATTGGGCAGTGAAAACTAAAACAGATGAACAGAATTGGGTTATACAGTTTCTTGCTTTTTCCCTCTTCCTTTCTGGGTCTCATTTTTAGCGCAAGGCACAAAGGTAAAAGTTTTATAGAGGGAGAGAGGGAGAAGAGGAAACCTAGCAAGAGGGAAGATAATAGAGATGTAGACTGATAAGTTTGCTGGCTTTTACATCATGCTAGTTGTATGGAGAAGTTGAATCTTAACTCTCAGCTCATCTTACCAGAATTCCAACTTGTGGAAGTGTCAACTGCTGAATAGCTATCTCTACATTTTTGGCTCGCCAAGCTGCTCATCTTTTTATATCCTTTGGTTCAAAAGCCTTCCATACTTTGTTGGGTTAGCAATATTATTGCCCTGGGATCTGTGAGTCTGTGACCTAGGTTAAAAGAAATCTTTTTATCATTTCTGTTAGTCCAATCTGCTTGGTTTTGTGATTAAACAGTATTGCTTGAAAGAAATATCTTTGACATATTCCTTCCTGCCTCCCAAGATCTTAATTTGTTCTCCGCCTGGGGAGTACCCTACTGTGCTTTTTGCATCACTAGATCAAGGTACTTGAGGTCTACTAGCCAATCTGAAGTTAGTTGCTAAATGGTTTCTCCTTAAAGTGAAACGTAGCAAGCTTAGGTAAGAAAATGATTTTCTCCTTTTTCATGCATTGAAGAAGAAAGCATTTCTCTGACAAATTTTCCTTGGCTTGATAATTTCAGGTCTGTTCCTTCCAGCTGTCGTAAGACCCATACTCGACTCATTTGAAACATCTAAGCAAGTGCCCCAACCTGCTCTGAGTGATGTAAGTATCAAATTCTGAACTTTAATAGGCTGTTCCTCATTTTTCTTATTATTTTCTCATTTCAATGGTTTTTTTTTTTTTGTTGAGGGGAGGGGAGGGGAGGGGAGGGAATATTGTTCTTTTCTCAGTTGTTGCTAAATTATGGACAATTTGTTCTTGAGTTCTTACTCCATTTTTTATTTTTTTTCTTTCATCTATCACTAATATTCAGTTTTTCCCTCAAAATCAGTTCTTACTAAACTAACTACTACCTGAAAGCTTCAGGTTATGGTTGCATAAGCAGTTTTATATGTCAGGTGTTGGTCTTCATGTACTGTTAGTACTAGATATTCCGTGTACATGTAGCGCGTATAAGTTAATGCATGTATGCTTCCTTATTCCTTTCTGCCAATCTTTCTTCTCTTCAAGCGGGATTTCTTTTGTTTCTTTGCAGGTTGTTGCTGGTATGACTGGTAAGAAATAGCATGATATGAGTGACAGATGGTACCAGATTTTATACCTTTTTAGGGCACCCTTTATTTTTTCATTCGCATAAAACAGAATGAAATAATAATCATACTTTTGCTGTTTTATTGAACTTCATTTGCACAAGTAAAGGCATTTTATTGTCTCTGCATGGCTTCGCATTTCATGACCGAATCTCTCACTTCTGTCCAGCTGTTGTACTATCTGTTCTTCTTTAGAAAACCTCTCTCTCTGTGTCTTAGGTTTGTTCTTCACATAATATGTGGCCATCTTGTGCTAGTATCATCAAAATTACAAAGGGTTTGCTAAAATGTAACCCTTATTTTTTCTAATGGTACCCTCCCTATTCTTTTTTTTTTCTTCTTTTTTTTTTTTGTCCTTTTGCAACATGCCCGAAAAGTTTTATTGAAGGTAGGTGATTTCGGATCTCCCATAAAACTTTTCAGCCGTACACAAAAGGTCAAAGGAAAAGAAAAAGGGGGGGGGGGGGGTGTTGGGTTATATGTTTTGGGAGTTACAATTGACAATGGCCAAGTACAAATTGACAAGCATAAGGCATATACATTCAGCAGTATAAGAATAAATGTAATGATGTTGTTAAACATATTGTAATGAAAAAGAGCAGCTTGCCAGCCGTCATATTGCTCAAAAACAAAATCCCAGGGAGTCAAAAAGCATAATATTTTTGGGCATTAGACAACTGTTTTTAGGCACCCACACACATTCTTGTACATGCAGTATATAGGTGAATGACTACTGTACCTTTGATTGATGGGAAGATATGTGATGTATTTTATAAGGCTTTATGCGTAAGGATAATCAAGAAAGTAGTTGGGAATCTTGCTGCTAGGAAGGAAGACAACCTTGATCCGTAGCAATGGCTGCATGAGAGTAATCATCAGGGTCCTTTCACTTTAAATATGCCTTTGAATAGGAGAAGTATGGCACTGTGGCTGTTGTGGAACATACCCGCACATCGTTTAACATCTTTAGGGTCAAGTAAAACCAGTGTAACATAAATGTTTACCTATAGAGTTAGTAATTTTGTTTTATTTTCTTTTGGTACTAATACAAGTACTGGTTTGATTTCCATAGACCAACAATGAAACTAACGTCAAAACCTCGGATCCAAAGGGAACTTAAAACATATGGATTGCAGCAAAGCATGTTCCTACAAATTGAACCCAGTTGGCGGTGCAAAGTTTCATTTTACAGCATCACGTTGTCGACATATAAAGCAAACTATACGGGACCTTCTTTCTTTGATTTCCTGCTCTTCCACGGTATCACTTGCTTAAAGCCCTCATACACTGCTGCCTGCAAAAAGGGAATAAAAGGCATTTTATGTTAAAACAATCATATCCATAAAAATATATAATCATGTCTCGGTCAAAATGTAAAATTTTAACACTTCAAATTCCCGTTACTGCTCTGCTTATCTGACGTGGATTTAAAACAGGGTAATGAACTTCCGCGTAGTTGTAGAATATGTAATCAAATGCACGTAGATGGTGGAAGAATCTTGAACTCAAAAATCTCTTCACCTTTATCTTTATGTTACCATCAGCTTTAAAGATACAAGGAGATGGCAGGATTATGATATTCAAGTTCTCGTCTTGGTTATCAAGGACATGGCGGAATGGGATTCAAATAAGTTCCACCTTTTTACAAGTTATTCCTTTCGTAGAAAAGATAAACCTGCATCCGAAGAAAAGGAGATGGAGCTTTGCTTCACCCGACTAGCAGCGGAGTCATCACAAGATTCAACTTCAATGCTCTATTTCCCTCTGAGCAGTATAGACGAAGACCACTTTAGTCGAGAGAGATGCAAATATGTTCATATATTACGCATGAGGTCCCCCTGCTTGCTCAGATGAAAGGACCTCGTTACCGGGTACACAAATCTCTAGGAAATTACACATTCGATTTCCGGGTTCCATAGTCATGGATGTTAGAGAGACCGAGGGAGACAATGCAGATGGCAGAATTTTCCAGTTCCAGGATTCCTCCGGCACCGCTGAAATCTTACCTACGCGGCGCAGCCCCACCCTTGCATGAATTGGTTGAGGACAGCACGGCACCTACTCCACTCTAATAGTATGAATTTGGACTTTTTTATTTGCAAGAATTTTTATAACCCATTTTAAAGAGAAATAAAGACACTTCTAATCATGAACCCAATTTTCAACTGTCCTGATGACTAAGATTTCCTATGAGCCATTCAATTATGCCATGCCAACATAAACCCCACATTGCAGAAAGTAAAAGATTTTCAATAAAAGCAGCCGAGGTCAATTAATTCCAGCGTGAAAAAGTAAAACAAAAAACAAGTAAAGAGTATAAAGTACTCAGCCCCAGGATTTTGTCGGCCGAAAATAGAAGTAAATTGATCTTTAATATAGTATTGTTGAAGAAAGCAGCAGATTTTTGGTTAGTGATTGCATAATGCCATACAGATCAATTGGTTAGAAGGATGAAAGGACTAATGATGGCAGAGAACTTACCCAGAAATGAGACCTGGCTTGACTGAGGCTGGAAAAGCTTCCATTTCTTCTAATCTTAGTGATCTTTACCCGTTTACTACTGCTCTCGTCACTCCAAAAGCTTGCTGCATCCACTGAAGATGGATGGACAAAGCCACTACTGCCACCAACTTCCTTTCTGCCACTCCCAAGTTTGGGAGTTCTTTGCCTCCATGAACCAAAGAATCCTCTTCCTTTATGCGGTTTCTTGCCAAGAACCACCGTACTGAGCTGTCCCTTTTCAGGACTTCTACTACCAGTACTGTCAAAAGACCCTTGACGCTCTCTGAAGAATCTGAATGAAGAGGAAGTGAACTTAGGCCTGCCGGTATAAGGTCCCTCCAGGACGGTGGTGGGAGAGGGTGTTTTAGTAACCTTGGACGGCTCCAGCAAGAGCCTCGGAGGCAGCTCCAAACACTTGGGCTCGCAAGTGGTGGTGGGAAGAGGGATGAGGCTGGTGCAGGGTCTAGGCTTGCCGGGCTCTTCCTCCCACCGGAACGGTACTGAAGCCAAGGTGTACAGTGGTGGCGTGAGCATTCCGGCACGGTCAGGCGACTGAAGGGGCGGCACGGACAAGAGAGGGAGCTTAGGTGTGGAATTTGGGTCAGTATCTGCATCAAAGTCCATGGCTACTGCGTCAGCCTTTCTTTGTGTCTGGAGTTATTTTGAGGGGAGAGAATTAGGGGTTATAGCGGAAAATGCTGAATTTGTGTTGGTTTAGGGTGGGGGACATGCCTGGATGGGGCTGCGGAATGGTCACTGGGGAGGAAAAGAAAAGGAATGACTAGTCCTTTTTAGACTCTTCAGGAGTAAAAAAGGAAGGAGAATTCAGATGAAGTGTAGTGAGTAGTAAAGCCTCGTTAGACGTTAGCAGTACGTATTTGAAGACTTGTGGCTTTGCGAGCGCAGCAAAGTCTTTAAAGACAAATGCAATACTCCTCTCCTCGCGCGTGTTTGACTTAACCATTCACAATAATTGACTCTCGAAATGACGCTATGAGCCATCATATAATTTCAACATGTTTGTTAGGATCCTGAATATACGTCCGTGGCGAGAGTCTTTATGAACTGGATTACAATGGATAATTGTCGGCTAAATTTTTAGGGAATTATATAATTTATAAAAAATAAATAAGATTTAAAACGAAAAAAATTCCAAATTTACCTAAATATTATGCGGGTCTGAACTTCTATTTCCTCCCACCAAGGAGACGAGGAAAACAACAGTAGCGTTGCCTAATCTCCAAATTCGCCCAACCAGTTTGCCAGAAAAACTTGTCAAACCCAAGATTCTCTTGACGAGGGTTTGGGATTGCGGTGAGGAGAGGGCAATTCTTGTTCTCTATTGAGGTTCTGATCCATCATCGGATGCCTGAGATGAACAACAGAAAAAGTAGTTTCCATCGGCCATCATGTAAAAAATAAAGGAAATAAATAAATGTCAGTCCTGTTTTGAGAAAAGACAGGACAAGTTGGACTTTAGCTTGCAGTCAGCAGAAGGCCATCTCATCTTCTGTCCGCAACTTAACGCCTGTTGCTCATAATATTTTTTTTATATGTATAATCAATTTTTAATTATCAGTATTTTTGTTAATTTAATAATTAAATTCTTATATTTAATAAATATTTATTTATTTTATTATATAATTATTAAATAATTATATATGAGTTCTAAATTATTAAATAATAAAAAATACCAATTCAACAATAAAAAATTTTTATTTAACACTAAAAAAATTCTTCATCATAGTTAAATTAGATTTTAATCGATCCCAATTTAGTATTTAATCTCTCATTTACAATTAATGATGTCAAAACAAGCTTCAATTTGTAGGTTAGCCCGTAATATGAACAGTTTTAAGTTTAGTTTTTCAAATCGATTTTAATATGAGCTAAATTGGCTTGTTCCGTTTAATCCACAAACTAACGTAAACTGGAGCAGATTAAATTTTTTTTATCTTTATATTAGAAAGATTATAAAAATAAAATATATAATAATTTTGATATCAAATTTACTTACATCACACATTCTAATCATATTAATAATTAATATTAATTAATTATTTTATTTTAAATATTTTTTATATAAATATATTCATATTGTGAATAATATATATAATTAATAATTATTTTTATTTTAAAAATATTAATAATTAACTAAAAATATTTTACATTTTAATTATAAATTTATATTTTTATATATAATAAAAAATAATACAAAATTTAATTTTTTAAAAAAAAAATTACGCTCACAGATTAACCTATTTAGTCCATGGGCTTAATACAAATGAATGTGAATTAATAAATTTTTCAATCTGTGAAAAAAATAAGCTAATCTGCCACGTCCCATTTAAAGATCAAATTATTTAAAGATTATGGGACCGTTTAACAATACGACTCACGATTCACCTTCTCATGAGAAGTGTTCTGACTTCTTATGGTGATTATGATCATTATTTCATTTTTCTTTTCATTTTGGTAACATTTTGATCATTGTATACTGTCGTCGGGGATGATCCGACTACATTGCGTACAGAGATCAAACATGATTGCCTCTTCCTTTCTCTTTCTTCTTCTTCTTCCCTTTTTCTTTTTTCTTTTTTTTTTTTTTGGTACTTTTGCAATAAAGATGGATGACAATTATTATTTGTACTTTTGCACAGCAGATTAGCAGGGCCTTATTGCTCCATCAAAAAGAGAAGCGACAAACCGAAAAGGCGGAGCAAAGAAAGAAGAAGATGATGATCTTGCGCTTTTGTGCAGAGACTTTGGACTTTCTGGCTCGTCGCCGAACTAAAGCCTTATATCGAATTTTGTGGATGATCTCCGAAGTGCGGAGAAGATCATAGCTGAAGAATAATGGGAGAAATGCAGGAAGTCTTGAATGATCACTGCTACGATGGAATTAAACTACTCATAAGGAAGTGGCCCCTGGCGTTTATGCGGCCGACCCCCTTCAAACAATAAACAGAGCCGAAAGCAAATTCCAAATCCACTCGAAATCTGAGGTTACTGAAGCTGATTTGAAACGTGTTTTGTCCCGCAATGGACAAAAGTTTCGGTTTTTGCAACAATCGCGGTTCAAGGAGAACTAGCATTGGTGGTTGGTTTCAGGGGCTGAGAGTGATATAACGTCAATGATCAAACTAGGCCGTGGCGTTGAATTGAGTTTTAGGAAAGGCTAAAATTTGAGTCTGAACCTTGAAACAAGGCTTGAAATTAACTCGATAAAAAATACTTAAAACTCGAAATTTGAAAGTCTCCCCATCCCTATTTCCTGAAGGTATAAATAAAAGGTACTCCATTACAAGCATCTCATTATTTTTATAAATTTTAATTCTTGTCTAAAAAGTTAAACAAGAGTACGATCTTTTCTTAGGGTGTGATTGAATAGAATTTAGTTTTAAGATTTTCTGTCTTGGGTTTCGAGAGAGAGAAATTTTTGTGAGAGAAAAATGAGATGTGAGATGAGAAATTTGTATTAGGTTCTGTGTAGAATCCAATTCAAGTAAAGCCTTAATTTCGACAATTGCATGAGAAACTATCCAAACGTTGCGGGCTTCGTTGTTCTCATGTACATCCTCAGAAGCCCACCCCCTCTTCTCAGCATTCATCGGATTAAAGGACACGCGTGTGTTCAGTGATAAAAATGTTGGGCCGTTACGACGAACTGCTGGTGTCAAGTTCAGAGACGGGTTCCTTCTATCCGGATGAGATTCAAAGCAAACCCGTTGATGCAGGCGAAACCCACGCCGCTTGTAATCAAGCTAAACCCATTCTATTTTCCTTTGGAACTTTTCCGCGTACTCAATCCATGTTGGAGAAAATACCTTTCTCTATTTTCTAAAATTAAAAGAGCGTTTGAAGGAAGTGAGTACTCTGACATAATCCCAATTCCCAAGCATATGATAATGGGGACTAAATGCCTTCGGAATATTGTGCCGATTGGCCTCAATTAACTGATTGTGGCCTTTCGTTGTTGGTTAACAGTAGTATACACCAAAACGCCCAAGAAGCAGACAGACGGAGACGGAGGCCGCATTGTAACGGCAGAAATCAACAAGACATTTAACAGCTAGTGCTTCTGAATCCCAAGGAAAACGAAATCATTAAATTATAAATACTACTCTCCCAGTCATCAACATAAACTCACAGAGAAGACAAAGCATCCATATGCATATATTTTTACAAACTCAACCATGAACTGCAAGCCCCAAAAGACGAGATATTCACAATTCTGCAAATCTAACCCTCGAGTTTCTTTGCTGCTTAATAACAATGCCAACTACCAAACCCCCCCACCCCCCACCCCCCCAAAATCCATTTAATTTTGCATTTCTTACCCTCCTCCAGAGCTCCCAAAAAACTGAGCTTTCAATGTCTACCTACACCAACAATGCCCGCCAAAAGAAAACAGAAAATGATCCTTCAGGCTTCAGATTTTAGCTCTGAATCTATGCTTACTAGTGGCCCTTCACCATCTGCAGATGACAAAGGAAGCTTGCTCCCTGGACTCATCTTCTTCACTTCCTCGCTCGAGTATATAAATATCTTCCTAACCATCTTACAGAATTCCCTATCGAATCAAAATTATTAACCAGTAAGTTAAAAATGGCGTACTTAAGCACACAAGTTGGTAAAAAGAACAACTGTTAAGCTTTCTAAGTCACTCACGGCCATGGATCGTCCCCCACGAGCATCATATCCCCTTCATCATCAGTATAAACAACCTCCCACTTGTTTCGAGGGTGAAGCTCCCCCTTGATTTCAAATAATTTTTCCAGTTCCCTTATGAGGTCATCGTAGCTTCCTAATGCGGTCAAGTCAACTGCACGTCCAACAGCAACTCCTTGCATTTGCACCTGATGAAAAAACAGGAAAAGTTCCTCCTTTTCAGATAATTATCAAGAAAAGGAGGAGGTTTTGTGTTCCGAACCAAAAACATGTAGGCTAAACCTTGGTACGTGTTCTTGTAGAAACACTAAAATTCTGCTTATTCTGTCCATCATTGGGTGATGCATCTGGCTGATCCTGTTTCTTGTCTTTGAAGGACTTTAAATGGTCTTGATCACAAATATCAACAGAAGCAGTAGCACTCGTAGCATGATTTGCCACAATGTCTGTAGATGGTGCCCACTTCTCAACAGAAGAATTATTTGAGTTGCTCCTCAAGTCAATGCCAAATAACCGGCAACCTGAAGCTATGTCATGCCTTTTACCTTTCTCAACTTGGTCAAGTACAAGGCCATTACTCGCCTTTGATGATACAGGAGAATTATAATCAGAAACAATGGATCGAGCAGACAAATTTCTGTTGTCTTCTGCAGGATCTCTAAATAGGTCTATTGAACCATTCAGATGTTGAGTAGGCCAAACTCCACCTGGACGCATTCTGGAACTGGAGCTGCTGCTGTTAAGGTCTTTCTGCATGGGAGTCCAGAACGTTTTATTTTCATTGTTTTGCACTTCAGCAACGTCCAAGTTGCTTAATTCATTTGATGCTGTCGGTCCTGGACACCAAAAAAGAGTAGCAGCAGGTATACTATTGTTTTCTATATCACATTTTCTCCCAAATCATTAGTAAAACCTATCATTGATTGACCTGAGGATATAATTACAGAAAGGCAAAGGTTTTAATACCAGAAACAGGGAGATCAAGAGGCCTAGGTCTTTTACTCTTTGTCATTGACTGGCTAATGTCAACAGATGAAGTAGCTTCAAATGGCTCGATCTCCCACGGAGAGACCTTCTCGGGCCTTTTGATAGTTGCTGGTTCATCCCATTGAATCTACAAAGAAGCAAAAAATTTGAATCCACAAGTAGAAGATATCCAAAAATATTATACACACACAGAAAAGTGAAATTCAGATTAAATAAAGCAAAGCTGATCTTATCAACCTTCAACGAACGCCATTTTGAATCTGGCCATTGTGGAGACACATCACCAACACCAACTATGGTGCCTGTGAACCTGACAATTATCTTCCCTTAATTAAAAGTTAACAGGTACAAAAAATCACCAAATCCAAAAAGAGTAGATTTACTACAAAACCTTCTCTCAGGAGAATCTTCAACCTCAAATTTCATTTTGAACCGCATGCCTACTGAAAACGCATGATTTGTAGCTTCTAGATATTTGTTCAATCCAATGATAAACTGGCTTGTCCTGACAACAAAATATAACAAAAGAGAACTAAAGAAACTCCCACACAGATTATAAGACTGTGAACTCAACCAGATGCATACCTACCTATATGCATCATTAGAAAAGAAGTCCACAACATACAAGATACCTTGGCTTGTAATACACAACAAACAAGGTGTGTGTAGTGATTGCATGAGATGCAGTAGCAAGAACGCCGAGATGCATGCTTTGGCTTGATATCACTGAAGGAGGTATTGAGCTTTGGTGCCGAGCAAGACGACGAACTCCAACAAGTAGTTCCCCGTTAATGCCCCTGCAATGTCGTAGATTTTAAATACACAGCAGACTTGGCTAATGAATAGCTACCCAGAAACACACACAAGTAAGCGCTACAGCATACAACTTAGTTCAGGCAGAAGTCCATATCAAATACCTCAAGAAAACAAGTGCATCGCCTGCAACTAATCTCTTCGAAGTTACAAATGTGCTCCATCCAGTTGTTAGCAAGTGTCTACGAGGTTGACCTGTTTACAAGCAATTAAGTGACAAAAGAAAATTATGTATCCACTCTCAGATGGTGATCCTAATATTTGGTTTGTCATTCTTTGAAATTACTAGGCATAAATGCACTTGAATATTAAGCTTAGCATGATAAAACAATAAACGACAAAAGGAACAAGGAAAAAAAGGAACAAAACAAAACAAAAGATTATAGGAAACACAAGCGCAATAGCAAAACCAAAATATTCATAGCATTCTTACCCCTGAATATATGCTTAAAACGCCATTCATACCCATGAAGGTCTTTTGCGACCAAATCCTGACTTGGGATTGCTTGGGTCATATCCTACAAATTAGGGAAAAAATCAAATTCCAAATATGAAGTTTTGCTATGACATGATTAGTTTGTTCAGCATTTGCACTGAGTTCCTTCATGACAGGGTTCAGAATTGGTGCCCTTGAATTGCTATCGAATGTAGCAAGTTTGAGAAGGCAAACAAATAGAGGGGGAAAAAACATTTTCTCCAACCTTTTGCTGAAATAGTGCTGAGACACATAAATAGTAAACTGATTTTACATAGAGAACATTTTATATTATAAGTTTCATCATCCTGCTAGATTCATTCCCAACCCTTATGGAGGAGTGTATCAAGAGAAAGTAAGAAATATTACCAATTGACCCTCAGAAAGAAATATTACCAATTGAGGCAAGCATTCAGTAGCATGCTTCCGGAGAACAGAAAACCCTCCATGTGTGCTTGTATCAGATGCCGTTAATATCTTGCAAAACGAGTGGACTGTCTGTTTTGGTTGCTCAAGAGGGCATGGATCAGGACTTGCAGGTTCATTTTGCTAGAGAAATAATCACAAAAAGAAAAAATATTATAAGCTCTCACCAAATCAGGAAACATTTTGTACCTATGTGTAATAACAAGTGGTCAAGAAGGATAAAAAGGATAGTGTACTAGTAAGTACTCAAAAGTATCAATATAGTTTACTAGTAAGTACTCAAAAGTATCAACAAACACATGCTTCATAAGCAGAACACCATTAAAGGGCCGAGAGAGAGAGAGCAAAGAACGGGCAGACTGCTTACATCTTCTTCAGGGTGTAAAGTAATCTGAGCATACACTTCATCTGTCTCGGCCTCAGCCTAATAATTGCACCAAAAGAGCAAAAGTCAAATAAAATAAAATTCTTCAACCGTATAGAAACCAAAGAAATTATGAACACGTAGAATAGAAATGGATATACCAGCAACTGAATGTGAACAACTCGACAGAAAATCTTTGGAGGAAGATTGAACTGTGGAATTTGATGATTCAACTCCTGATTCATTGATGCCTCCAACTAGAGAATAAATTTTAAGAGCCAAAAAACTCCGAGGGTAAATTGCTGTTCCAGGAAAAGAAACAGAAAAAGTTTAGTAGACCGTAAAAAGACTGGAGTTTCATCCTACTTGCTCCATGTGACCCTGTGGAAAGTAGAAAACTCTTTCCCCAGCACGAGGAACATCAACAAGGGGTCCTGCACAAGCCTTCCACAGCTCTGTATACAGATCATCACCTTGGCCTACCAAAAGATAAAACAATTATTGAGGCATCTTAGCAAACTGGGGGTCTGAACTCAAGCCTCGCTCTCTCACAGGGGAATTGGAGAAGGGAAAAAGAGACTCGGGGGAGGGGTGAGCAAATTTGAGAATTTCGAAGTTCAGCTTTTTTCCTTGCCTCAACTTTCTCAGTAACCAAGCAGATGCTCTAAGGTAAGAGATTTGCGAAGAATTATATAGCTAGTAAGTAATCCAGTAAAAGAAACTTTTCACCTCAACATCTTCTTAAGCACCTCTTCATTTCTCGAGTCAACAAAATTCAAGGATTAAAATTTGATAGATCTAAGATATAAATGCATAATTAAAAAGAGAAAGGAGTATTAAGTAAAATAGAAGGAAGAAAATGAGAACTTCCAGTCATGCCTTGGGCTTTTCCTCCAACATCATTCTACTTACTACAGCAACAAATCAGAAATTATATGAGTGAGTGGTCTACTGATTATGATTTGAATTCTATAAATGAACTTCTTACGGAACTAAAGCAATCCATTCCGTCCTCAAAAATGACTTAAAAATATTATTTAACACATAAGAAGTCGAAACGTCTCGAACGTCGACATTCCAGTTCTAAAACTAGAGTCGATAATAAAATTGCCAAAACCCACAGAACATATGCATGTTTCTCTTACCAGCATCGTGGCCGACCACCGCGTGAGTCTGAGAGACTGCAGAGCCTCCTCCGAGGCCTTCAACATTAGCCATAAAAAACCACCACACTTGAACCCAAAAACAAAGCCCACAGCAGTGCGAATGAAGGAAGAGAAAAGAACAAGCTCGGTAGACAAAAGCAATAAAGATCAAAGCTTGAAGAAGAAAAATCCAGTTTGTCACGCAGTTCAACCTACCCCATTTATCATCATATTAATCATCAATGAACAAAACAAAGCCCGCCCGTTATCCGTCCAATACCAAACAAAAAAACAAGAAGAAAAGGAAGAACTTATAATCAACCCTTCCTCACCTCTATCTCTCCCTCTCCAAATACATGTGTGTTAAAGCCGAGGCTAAGTGTAACAACTGGTGTGAATGATGATGAGCAGCTAGTCCCTTTTGCTGTTTTTTTCCTTCTCTCTCACTTTTCGGTTACGAAACCATCCAAAGATTTTGTCTTCTCAGCAAGCAAACCACTTTCGGTCGCGAGGTTGCTCAAAACCGCGTAATAGTTCTTGAGCATTTTCTTCAACCTCTTTGACCTTCTCCTTCTTTCCAAGATAGCTCCACCTGAATCAGACGTTACCAAATCCCCAGAACCACCTTCCAAGCGCCTTATTATCCTCCCTCTTTCTTTCACCTCTCTCTTCTCCTACTCTCTCTCTCTCTCTCCGGTTTCTGTGCTATACATTAATGTGTCCCCCCGCCTTTTCTCTCTCCCCACAGAACAGCTTCAAAACTGGCGAAGTTAACTTCAACCCGAGTTAACCTGACCAAGACCAACTTCCCGTATAGCTTTTTTTTTCCCCCTTTGAAGTTAACTTCCCATTTAACTATAGTGATCCTTGGTGATCAGAAAAAGGAAAAAGAAAAGAAAACTATAGCGATCCTTCTGTTTTGGCAACCGCTCTCTTTTCTTTTTCTCCTATACGTTCCGTAGTAAACCCAACACTTTTTATTTTTTGGCGGAAACAGGGCAGAGTTGGTAAGGAAAGTAAAACGAAAGTGGCATGTGATATTTTTCAAGTAATTTTATTTTAACATGTTAATAATTTATTAATATAATAATTATTTATTTATTGATAAAAAATAAATATATAAATAAAATAATCAACTCAATATATAATGAAAGAACTCTTGTTTTCAAAATAAAAAAAATTAATTAATTTATAAGAAAAATATGGGATCTAATGTGGAAAAAAGAGTAAGAAAATCAATCCAAATGCATTTAGCGTGACCTGTGATTGAGATGCAAAAAGCAAATTAAAAAAGGGAATAAATATGAAACTAGAAGATTTTATGATGTATTTGCATTGAATTCTATTGTTAAATCTAATATAAATTTTATTATTTTTTATAAATAATTTATTTTTATAAAATTTAAAATAAAAATATAAATTCAATCTTATTCTTTTTCACGTGCTCTTTATAAAATCTAAAAGAAAATAGAAAGTAAATTAATAACGGATGTCATTTCTTTAACTACACTTTTTTTTCTTTCTTTTCGATGTATGAAATTATTTAGATTGTACTTTAATTTTAAATCTAAATACTTTAGGTCCTGTGTTTATTTTATCAATAAAAATAAATTTTAATAATACATGCGAAAAAATTAGCTTTATATTAGTCGAGTATTTTTTTTTTTCTTCTTTTGTTAAAGGTAAGATAACCTATGTTATACTTTTTCAATTCAGCTCGAAGCTTTTGAAAATCGATGCCATCCTCTCCACCCTCGATGCCATTGTGGTTGCATAATTGTCCTCTAAATAAAAAGAGAGAGAAGTCGCAAGTAACAGGGACAAAATTTTAACCGTAGTTAGTTGCTTACTTGTACGGCAAACGAAATGGAGTTGATATGATGCTTTTCGTTTTATTTTTAATGATATTTTTATAAAATATTTTTATAAAAATAAATATTAATTTTTATTTACATATTATTTTTATATTAAAAATACTTATTTATATTCAAATAAGTAAAATTTATGTTAAAAATATAATTTTTTTAACAAATAAATGTTTATAAATTTATTTAAATTAAAATTAAAAATAAATAAACAAATAGAACACTTTTAAAATATTTTTTTGTTTTTAAAAATTTTATAAAATAATTTATTTTAAATAATTAAAAATAAATCTTAATAAGTAAATATAAAGCCACATTACATAATTTACACTAGGTAAGAAGAAATAGTTTTGGGTGTTTACTCTCCCCCACCAAAGCGATCCTTGCTTGCCGCAGTCCCGACAACGAAAGAGACGGAAAAGAATCCTCCCCATAACGTCGTCAATATTAAGAGTTAGCCCTCTCCTTCCCTCCGCTACCTTGTCTCCGTTTTCAAAGTAGTATTCTTTTTGTTCAAAATTTTTTTATTATCGTTTTTATATATAATTTATTTAAATTATATATAGTACAAAAAATTTTTATTTTTTATTTTTAAAATTTTTTAAAATTTTTAAAATATTAAAATTTAGATATGTCAATAATAACTATATTTTTTTACAAATAAAATTTAATTTATCAAATAATATCTAATTTTATATCTAATTTCTCCCAATTTTTTAAAAATATTGTCTACAATCTTTGCCAATTACTGACAGAAATAAATTGGTAAAAATTATGCACAATTTTTGTCAAAAATTAGTAAAAATTGAGCGCAATTAAAAAATTATATGGGCTGCCTCAAAATTAAAAATCAATTATTTAAATAGGTATAATAGGTTATGCTAATATAATGTAGAAATAATTATTTATATCATATAAATATTCTTTTTTTAATTGTAAAATTATTGTGAGTTAAAATAAATTTATTAATAATATTTTTCGTTGATAGAGATTAATTAGTAGAATCAATAAGTTCTCGAATTATATTATCTTTTCATAATTTTAATTTTTTAATTATTTCATTCTTTTATCTTTTTTGAGTATTTCTTATTTTCTTTTTGGTTTTTTAAGAAATTCTTGTCTTTGTATTTCTTTTTTTAAGGTTTTTATTTTTATTTTTAATTTTTATTAAATTTATGTTTATTTTTAAGTTAATAATTGTTAAGAATGTTGTTTTTAAATTTATTTCTATTATCATAACTTATATTACCCATTCAAATAATTAATTATTAATTTTGAGACAGTTCATGTAAGTTTTTAATTGTACCCAATTTTTGCTAATGTTTAGGGAAAATAGACCACAATTTCTACTAGCAATTGGTAAAAATTGTGTGTAATTTTTTTTAAAAATTGACAGAAAGTGGCCAGGTTTTTTGCCAATTTTGGGTAAAATTATCTTTAAATTGCGCCACTTACTGGCACAAGTGATGCAGATTGGTATTTCATCTTTAAAATCGATTATTTTGAGGTCGATTTTGGATTTTTTTATATATAAAAAGATGTAAAATTAGATATTATTTGGTAAATTAAATTTTATTTACTCAAAAATGTAATTATTATTGATAGATTTGAATTTTAGTTTTTTAAAGACGTTACATAAATTTAAAAATTTTTAAAAATAAATAGTAAATAATAAACTTTTTTGTACACTACATATAGTTTAAAAAACTATATATAATATATATTTTTTTAATCGTCTTTGATTTAACATATTTTTTAAAATATAAAAATAATATAAAACAATAAAAATAAAAATATATGTAAATTAATAATTAAATTAAATATATAAATATATATATATATAAATTTATTATTAAATCAACAATCAAGAAATTGTAATACCTAATACGCGTCTGGTTACTGTGCTGCACGTTCTTTTTGCAGGACGTGCTGCACTCAGCTTCAACCGTCGGATCATATCTCAAATCTGATCTTACGACTGATAAAATTTATTAAATTTTCGAAAAAAAAATACATACAAGGATCAAATATATGATCAGATTTCATATCTGATCTAACAGATCATATTTAGTCCAGCACGTCCTGTAAAAACGGACGTGCAGGACCTTAACTAAATTGTACCTAATACCGAGTACAATAACGACCAACGAAAGAAAAAGTACCTAGTACAGGAATTATATTGACCCTTGTAAATGCAGTGAATTACCTGAGCTGCCACTGACATTTTGAGCCCCACATCTCAAATCTTGGTTTACGAGCTGCAGAGCTGCTGCCCTGCCACCAGAGATCCGACTCCGCAGTCCGCACCGTACCTTCCCATTCACTGCTCCAGCAGTCACAGCAGTACTGGCAAGGGATGCCCCTACCCCTACGCGTCTTAGCTATTTAATACAGATTTTTTAAATGAATATTTTTAGATATGTACCTAAAAATTAAATTATTTTAAATTTTATAAAAATTAAATTATTTATAAAAATATTAAAATTTTATATTTAATTGCATTGTTCCTAAAAAAAGTTAATTACACTGATAAATATATTTTATTAAATTTTAAGAAAAAAAGAAAAGAGTGATGTTTTAAAATGTGTTGTAATGATTCTATATAGAAAATAAAATTTTACACTTGGTAGATATTAAGGTCTTTTCTCCAACCACATCTTATTATTGCCAAAATCTCATGAAGTATTATTTTACAAATCTTGAATTACTCATTTATTTTTTAAAATGGTCCTCCTTACTCTTTTTGTCTCAAAATATTATATTTTTTATTTTTAACTTATTAAAATATTATATATTTTATAATTTTAATAATTATTTTTAAAAATTTCATTCATACGTAAATATAATTTTCTTAATATTTTTATGTTACTAAAAATTAAATTAAATAAGTTAAAAATATAATCAAAATACATATTTTTCTTCTTCTTTAATATAAATTAAAAAAACAAAAGGCCTTATAACGAATGAAGTAGTATTACTTACTTATTTTGAAAATTTGTCCCAAATCAAGAAAAATCCCTGGAATTATTTATTTATTTATTTATTTTTGGACACTGGGGGTTTGGGAGCTGGGGGATGCCGCAGCTTTAACATGCCACGGCTGAGGGTGGGACTAGGCCTGAGAGTGTAACCAATTTCTTGATTTTGCTCAGACCATGCCCAATTTGTTAGAACAGAAGGTCCCACGTTACACGGCATCAAGCCTGCCTCGCTAATCACTGCCACGTGGTTTTGCCATCAATTTTGCAGACGTGTCAATATCTCGCTGTTCTTCAAGGCAAAGGACATTCTGTGTCCCAGTAATCAAACACGACGCCTGATTTAATCACAACAATTTTTTTTTTTGTTGAAAATATCAAGGACGAGGGTGACAACTCCTTAATGCGACCAGTTCAAGGAATTACTATTGCTTTTACAGTTTTATTTTTTGACAGTATTTCATTGAATATGTTATTTTATTATAAAATATTAAATTATATATAATATAATATAATAAATAAGTTAATAAATATTTTATATTAAATATTAATATATAAAAATAATATATATTATTTATTAATAATATAACAAGTATTAAATATTTTACGATATCTTAATATAATAAAAATATCAATAAAAATAAATAATTATGTTGTCATGGTTTGTCCAACATTTAAATAAATAAGTTTTTTCTTTTTTTTATTTATTAAGGGTAAGATTGGATAGTATTTTGATTTGAAATTTTTTACTTTGAGTTTCGTAAAAGATAATTTTTTATTAAATAAAAAATATAATTTAAAATAAAAAATTTATATTAGATTACATGACGAACCTAATCTAAATTCACCCCTACTTTGTTCTGATTTTTTACTTTCTCAAAGTCCAAATGTACATTATTCTATTAATTCACTTGAAGTATCACCATATGCTTTTTAAAAAGAAGAAAAAAAAAACAAAGAAGTAGCACGATATTCGATTTGAAGTGCAAGAATAGAATTTTACTGTAATACAGACGCAGTTCCTTTCCTAGGCAAATATGTAAAGACGCATTTTGAGATTTTCATTTTTCAAACTTACTTTTGAATAATTAAATTGTTAATGTTTTCCTTAAGTCTTGCCTTAATTCAGTAGCAGGGTAATAAAATAGTTTAATAGTTACAAAACCTTTTACTATATCTAGATTTTTTCAAAAAAAAAAAAAATTGCTCCTATTCAAGACACACATTCAAAATATTCTTATATTGGACAAACTAACTGCTTATGTGTGCATTCGAAACAAAAAGTTTTTCTACTTCCTCAATTTCAAAATATAAAATATTTTGACCATTTTACATATATTAAGAAAGAAAAAATAAAAGATATTTTTTATTATATTCTTAACTAATTTTAATACTATAATAGAAAATAAGATAACTATATTATGGTAAGGATAATTTTAGAAAAATAAAGATTAAAATTCATAAAAAGTTAAATATTTTGAGAATGGAGCAAAAAAATAAAAGACTTTTTATTTTGAAATGGAGGGAGCAACTCAAAATTCAATTTTTTTCCAAGGTAAACAATTTTAAACTCCAATAAATAAAAAAAGTACTAAACAGAAAAGCAATCCATGCATTTCAAGAAGTTCATTTTTTGTATATTTAAGTTTTTGTCTTTTTTAGGAGACAAATAACCACCCAAAAAGCTGCTAGTACTAAATTACATAAAAGATCAGATTATAAAGCTGGTCCGAGATTAAACACGGAGTTTTAGCCATGATAGAGAGTAGAGACTCGCAAAACCTATTATGACCTATTTGTGTTGAATTTTTATTTAAATTAAGTTGTATTAAAAATTATATAAATAAATAATTTATAAATAAAATAAAATTTAAAATAAATATTTTTTTTTTTAAAAAACAAATCAAAATACACTCTATCTATGTCTTTAGTAAGACAACATAGCCAAGGTTTATCGAATCTTTTGATGTCTTCATGTCAACATATTGAGCAGCTTTTACTATATTAGTATTATAAAACCACTGCACGCAAAACCGGCCGACTTAATTCTAATAAACCATGTAATTATTTGTCCATGAAAGCGTTTCCTACCCAGACGACAAAAAACTAGTCTAATTAATTCCCTCTAATCATGGATGCAACCACGGTTTCTTGTACGGTAACCTTATATTTATATTTTAATTTTTTTTTTACAAATTAATAGTGTGATTGAATATGATTTAATTTTAATATTTTTATTTTAAATTTTGTAAAATAAAATTATTTTTAAAAAGATATATGAGTCCTATATTTTAAAAGTAAATAGTATATAATTACACTCGAAATATCTACCGTGGATTTTTCTTCCTTTCTTTAAGAAAAATAATCTGTATTGAACTATATAATAGAGAATAGTTACATCTATTAAAAGATGGTCACATTCGCACTAATGAGCTCCTTAACTCTCGTAAGAATAACGCATGATCTTAGCTTGTGATACGTGAAAGCTCAAAAGTGGACATCATGAAGCAGAGAATTTCTCCCGAACCATATCCCATGAAGCTCTAAAGTGAATGATGATTCGACTCCGATTTATAATAATCCTGAATATTCGTAGTTGAATCCGAAGGTCAATGTGATCCAAAGTTAAGAAGCCAAAAGCAAACAAAAATTTGGGAGGAAAATGATGCATAACTCGGCATTTTTTTTTTTAATTAAGACGTCTTAGGTTCATCCTTTTATAGAGTAATTTCGCAGAAGGTACAACGAAATCATGCACCAATATATATTCTTTTTCTTCGCTACCATTGGTCAGCCAAACTAAGGCTTAGTTTGATTCGTAAAGAGGAACAAGAAAAATAGACATATTTTATTTATTTTTAAAAAATATTTATATTTATTTTAATTTATTTGACATAAGAAGAAAAGAAATAAATTAAAAATATTTTTTTTCTATTTAATTATACAAAAAATAGAATAAAAAGAAAAAATATTTTATTGTATTTATAAGATTATTTTTTTATTAAATTAAAAATTTATGATAAAACGTAATTCAAATACGTCCTAAATTAGAATGAATATTCAGCTGGACTCCACTCTTGATCAGTAATAAGAATTGAAAACGTGAAGTAAAATAATAATATAGACAATAATTTGGTGGTCGAGAATGTTTCGATTCAGAAAAACAATGACTGAACTCCAACAACTTGAAAAAATAATGAACCGGAGAGAGGGTCTTCTATCGACTATCATGATGGAAGAAAGAACAAAGTTTTCTCCGAAGACTCCAGCGAAAAGGGTGAGCTTGGGGTGTAAAATATTAATGGAGGGAGCGGTCCTTAAGTCCTTGGAAGGGACAATTCGGTGTGGTCCAATTATTGTAATATTATATGACCGCACGGACGAGAATATTTTTGGGCACAAAAGCTAAAGGGTGGCGTGGAATCCAAATCGTCCTCCTAAAGTCCTAACGACCCCCTAATATATATATATATATTATAGACACACACACGCACTAGTGGTAATAGACAGAAGAGTATTTGTTTGGCATTAAGACAAAACCTTGTATTATGCAAATATGTTTCAGTTGTCTCGGCCAAAGGAAACATTAAAATCAAGCATTTTCTTTTTCTATATTGGAGCCTAGCAAGCATCTATAGCGTATTATTTTCGTCTTTCAGTAGTTGCCAGTCTTTGGAGGGTCGGACTGTGGAAACCGTTGACCTCAAATGTAACCAACCAATGTATAGATAGATGGAATACATAAACCGTGTGTACTCCACAGCTTATCATTTCTGGCACCCTAACCAAACAAGCTTGGTCAGTAAATCAACTACTTGGTTGGCTTGCACAACTCATAGTCATAGGAGAATAAAGAGTAAATTCTCTTCTTATTTTCATCCACATTTTCCCGTTGGAAGGGTATGGAGTATATTCCCAAACCTGACCTTCCGATAAGTTAAAATATTCTCCACGAAAGAAGAAAGAGGATTAAAATCAATTTGATTCGTCGGAATTCAAAATGCCACCGATGTCGAGAAAACCATACCCTTAAATGACCGGATTGATTCTTGGATTTGGTATTTGTTTTTATCATTACATGGGGTCTTTTTGTTTGGTTCGCGGAAGGGGGAAAGAGGGAAAGTTGAATATTGTATAAATTAGGTTGGGAATATAGCTTTGAATGTGTTACAATCTTTGGCTTTTCCTATCATATTAGTGTGATTTTCATTCCGCGTATGTATTTATTTCGATTAAGTAAATACATTTATTTTCAATTTGTTTGATTTGTGTAGGAATGAAGTAAATTCTTTACCCTTTCATTTTGGGATCGATTCTTTGAGTTGAATTGAGGTAGTGGAGAAAGATGGGGTGAATCATTCTTATGCGACGTTGGCGTGTGCTAATACTTCTTTAATGCCCTTCTCAAGAATAATGAACACTAGCCCTTTTCTAACCTACAAAGCAGGGAGATCAGATTCCCATCTTACCTCCAACCTTTCTTCAATGTAATTAATAATATCCTGTGTTTCTCTGGTCAACTCAAATGCAATTTCTTTATGAAAAATTTTGATCTCACTTGGATTTGGTGTGAACCCAAATCCTAAGGTGCATTGTGATTTTCCTTTTCCTTTTTTTTTTGATATAATTTTTTTATGTTACGTATACGATGATTACTATTGAAAAATTATACGATATTGGACTAAATTATCCTCTCATCATCGACACCGGACACCGGAAAAGAATAAAGTAAAACTAAGGGAGTGGTCATAGTCAAATAATTCGGCCAGTGGTGATTATTAACTATAGAACTAACTATAACTAATTAAAGATGGCTCATTAGCTCTACAAAGGGTTGAACCAAAAGAGGGGGTTCTGTCAGTCGCTCCAAAAGAAACATTAGTTTGGGTTAAATTAAGCTAATGGAAAAATATCTTATCCCATAAAATTCCAGATTCCATTAGGATTACAAGATTTTATGCCTTCACTTTGTATCAGATGGGTTGTCTTGATCCGACTTTAATTAATCTTTCTTCTATATTCCTCTGTTCCCCACATTTGTATTTTTTCTTTTTTACTAACTCGAAATGACCTCCTTGGTATCTTTGGAATCTTCCATATTCCTTGCTATTACTTTGGGACCTTCGGATATTTAATTAGGAACTACTCATTGGAACATATGCTATTGCCCATCCTCCGTGTGCCCTTTGAAAAGTAAGGTTTTTCTACTGCACAAGGCCAAGTTTGTTTCTGCGAATTAGTCCAGAAATTTAATCAAAGGCGTGCTTGAATTAGTTTTTTTTTTTAATTTTTAATTTTATTTTTTATAAATAATTTATTTTTACACGCAATTCACTTCACTTTATAAGGGACTTACATAAGGGATTTATTATTATTATTTTTTGCTAGAGTAGAGTTGAAAGGTTGCTAATGCAATTAATATTCTCCTAAGTAATTGTCGTAGCTCTCGGGGATTTGGAACTTTTGTAGTATTGCACTTTTGCATATTTCTGCTAGGGAATATAGCTGCTTTGTCCGTACAATCAAGACCAAACTCTTGATCTCCTCGACGTTCCTGGAACTATTCGATTCCTTTGATGGGATCGAGAATCTTGAGATCCATATATGTTCGAACTCCAATTTCTTCCACCACTTTTCTTTTAGCAATGGGGACCAAATAAATGTCACCTTGCCTCACCTCTGCAAAAGAAGGGAAGAGAATTGAGCCTTTTTCTTTGCAATTCTTAGGAGGAGGAGACATTGAAAAGGGATCCTCCGCTATTCTTTTTTTTTTTTTTTTTAAGAGTCACATTATCAATGTCGTATAATAATTTGAATACTGATTTTGCCTCGCAAATTTCGCAAAGATTTATATTTGCTTGCCAATTTTATAATAATAAATTTGCATTTACTCAAATAATCTCTTAAATTTTGGTGGCAAGAGAAATAAAAATTTTAATTTTTTCAAAGGAAAATAAAAATATATTAATGATGAAAAAGGATGTTGTCCAAAACATTTTCAATTTCAAACAAAGAGAGTAATATCTTAATAGAAAGGGACGAAATGATTATGATGATGAATAAATTGTGAACAAGATCAAAGCTTAATAGAGCAATTTATTTCTTCCGAGTATGATGACCGTTATGCCCTGCGAATGGTGGAAGATTGGTCAAATTAGGTAAACATAGCCGTCTAAAAGCATGTTGGATGCGTTTTATTGGAGAGCTAAAGCTCTAACAAAGCTATTACCTAGTAATCCAATGCGTAAGTAGGCAATCAAAAGATTACAAGTTGGGAGGACCACATGAACTTCGCTGCTTAAACGATGTCGTGCGGACTCCGGGAGAAGCTTCATCACATCATTACTTGTATGAGGCACATGACATGATATGCCGAAAAGATGCGTTAACTGTAGAATTATTAGTTTCCCATTTAATTAATGTTGGAAAAATGGTCAGTGGAAGTCAGGCAGTTTTATTGTTTATGCATTTGGTGAGATATTATATTCGAATTCAAGACCTTCTGCTTAATAAGAATTATTCTTAGTACTATAAAATTAAATACTATGGTTATATAAGATGTCATGTGACTCCTAGTTTGAGAGACCTTTACTCTGTTTCATTGTACTAAAACTTATATAGGAATTTTGAAACTATTTTTCTTTGGTATATTAGTCGAAGCAAAGAAAATGTGAATGAATTCATAATCTCTTAAAAAATTTATTTTTATTAATTAAACTGTTAGTCTCTTTATTTCAAAATATAAGGTCCTTTGTTTCTTTCTTTTTTTTTTGTATAAATTAAGAAAGAAGAAAATAAGAAATATATTTTTTATTATATTATTAATTAATTAAATTTATTTTCTACTAAGATAAAAGAGAATAAAAATTTATATTTACAAGTGATTGTAACGTTTAAAAAATAATATTCAAAACTGATAAAAAGCCAAACATTTTAAAAAGTTCTATATTTTGAAAGAGAGGTTAGAGAAATTATGAAGTCATTTGAAAGATTAAGTAGAGAGTGGAAAATTTATCTTCAAATATTCGACTTATAGAATAGGTAGACTGTGCCATGGAAACTGCACATGATTCCAAATGCGACCAGGCTCTAGTTTTGTGGAAGTGAAGGATTGTCATGTTCAGAAGATACTAATAAGTAGTTGTGTTTTTCGTTTTTTGTTTCTGCAGGATTTCTTTATTTTATGGTTGTCGTATTGGGGGAATTAAGCGCAGAGGGGAGTGCGATGATTAATGAACATATACGCATGCATGATGTTAGAACGGGGATTTCACGCGTGCGCTAAAAGCAAACCCATCTTAAACAATTCCTTCCGCTAGTTCTCTTAAGAAAATATCAAAACTAGAACGCCATCCACACTACTCCCAGATGCCACTACCTAGCCCAGCCCAAGTCTGTCTGTGTGCAAAAGCCTTGCGGCTCTGTGGTAAACCTTCACTGACTGCAATATCTATTAGCCCATTAAGATCTGTACCTTCACTTGTACAAAGGCACAGTACATGTAAGTGCATTTTGGCCCCCCAATTTGATCCTCATCCAGTAGTTTTATAATCCATTCGTGTATTCAAGTCGAAAGAGGATACATCTCCTATTGTCAGCCGTTCGCTTCATTCTCTCGCTTCTCTAATAGCACTTCCCTCAGATAAAGCATGAAGCTTAGGAACAAACGGGAATTATACTTCATATTTATAGAGCACAGCAAAAGTACAACTCAAAAGACTCCCAAATCCAGTCTACCTTTACTACCTCGTGCTGCCTATGGATCAAAATGCTTTAGGCTTCGCAATAATTGAAAGCAAAAAGGTTTGCAGCACCGAACCAAGGCTCAAAGCTTGAAAACAAATACTGTTTGCTCACCAAGATTGTTAATTTGCAGGCAGTTCGAATGTGACCCTCAACCTATGTATTATATGCATCTGATCCCGCAGTGTAGTCCAACAACGTAGGCAAAACAGTGGACACTGACACAAAGGAAAGCCAAAACAACCCACATTGTAGAATTGAGCCCACAGCTTGTCCCCCAGCCCATCAGCAGACATTTTATGGAGAACTTGCTTCCCAACACATGCCAAAGAGGAATTGCATCCACAGAAGTAAACCCTGAAAATCAGACCAATTGGTTGTTAGTCGGCGCAAAAGTGAAGAAAGATGTAGCATGCTCATATCCAAAGAAACAAATCAGGATCTACCAGTTACAAAAAGGTAAGTAAACAGACCTGGAACGCAAAAACTCACATATCATGATATCAAGCAGCAATTCAATACAACTATACAAGTTGACCAATGAGCAGATCTCTTCCTTTACTTTGCTTAAAAGAAAAGCATGTGTGACGTAATCAGAATTCTTAGTTTAAGGGTCATTCTTCATAAATACTAAACCATGACTTTATCATATGCAAACAAGGAAAGCGGGAATACTCATATCTTGCACATTCCAGAAGTACTAAAATAAAATATGACAATCAAAATACTTCATTTCAGCCACCGTGTAAACATATGAGTAACAAGTAAGAAACAGTCATTATCTACTTTAGTTATTACACAATTTATATTTGAATAATCTGCATCTAGAAAACTCATGTTAGCATCTAGATAAATCTGAAGAAACCATGGCTGCAGGCTTTTTTCATCTGTACAGAGACATACTCCTTTACAAAAGGCTTAAAGATTTCTTTTCTGCTTAGGGAATGTGTTTGTGTGTAAGAGAGAGAGAGAGAGAGAGAGAGAGAGACGAGCCTACCAATTCTTGAGGAAGCACTAGCAAAGAGAAAGAGAAACTATATAGGCAAGAGCAACTGGAGGCCAAGTTAATCATTGGCACTCTTGGAAAACTGAAAAACGAAGCTCCAGATACTACCGTCTAGCAAAGAAGCATCATCAAGCCATATATCAGAA
Organism: Rauvolfia tetraphylla; assembly: GCA_030512225.1. Classification (NCBI taxonomy): domain Eukaryota; kingdom Viridiplantae; phylum Streptophyta; class Magnoliopsida; order Gentianales; family Apocynaceae; genus Rauvolfia; species Rauvolfia tetraphylla. The sequence continues at coordinate 12,065,102 of JAJQKT010000020.1, read as the reverse complement.
AACAAATTCTAATCATGCCCCATATCAATACAGTAAATAATTTTGTTTCAGGTCTCTATCTTGCAATCTTCATTTTCATACAGCCTGATAATCAACATAGTAAAAGGACACCATATTGGAACTAGTCAGCCTAGTCTGAGCAAGCTTGTAGATAACATGCACTGGTCATTAAGTTTTTATCTTCTACTATCAAAACCTTTTCAGCTGAAGAGCAGAAATGTCCTTCAAACCACTGCTCCCTGACCGTCAAACCATCCATTTGTCATGCAAATACTATCGTTCGAGTTCTGCAGGATTGGTTCAGGCAAATGCAGAAGGTCATTTAGGAAGTAATCATGGCCAAGGAAATTATGAAAGGATGACTGAACCTTGGAGACAGCAAGCACATAACTGTTTTCCCTCGCTTCACTTGAAGATGTCTGGGGAAAGGAATAAAAGAAAAGGTACCAAAAACATATCTTTCATACAACATGCAAATGGACAAGAATGTGGGACAATGGGCACAGACATACCGATAGAGAACTTTTTCTGCAGAAGGTCATTTAGGAAGTAATCATGGCCAAGGAAATTATGAAAGGATGAATGAACCTTGCAGACAGCAAGCACATAACTGTTTTCCCTCGTTTCACTTGAAGATGTCTGGGGAAAGGAATAAAAGAAAAGGTACCAAAAACATATCTTTCATACAACATGCAAATGGACAAGAATGTGGGACAATGGGCACAGACATACCGATAAGAGAACTTTTTCAAACAATTGAGACACTGTAAGAGTTGCAGATCTGAAGTAGTGCAGCCTGATTAGCTTGATCAAGATTTTCGCTAATGACTTGGGTATACGTCCCGGGGGAAACAGAAGATAGCCTAGCCAAAGACACCACCAGAAATTGCCTTGGATCCTTAATTTCCTTTACAGGATCCTCTTCTTTCTTTGTAGCATTGTAGAGATTCACAAAAGTGGCATTATAACCAACAGTCTCCCCAAAATCTGGGACTTCTGGTTCATCCACAACTCTTTCCTGCTCGGGACGGGAAAGAAGAGTCACAATGCTGTCCAACATTTTCCCCCAGAGCTTAGGATCCAATATATTTGGAGATTCACAAATAAGTCTGGTCGAAGCAACTGATGTTAGCTTCATCTCAGTGAACCCCGTGATCAATTTAAGATTAGGTATCCAGAACTGCTCCACAATTGTGCGGAATATATCGGGCTGAACAGCATTCACTGAAGCCACAAGATTCTGGGAACCATGTTTGACCAGGGCAAGAGACATAAATACTATAAGATTCTTGACAAACTTTACTGTTCGATTGGATTGCAGCCGGTTAAAGAGAGCAACCCAAATATGGCTCATATATGGTGAAATGACTTCATAACCAAGGTTGTCAATCACTGTGTTCAGCACATAAAATCCTTGCTCATCTGTGCTAGCAGATGAAACAAGTGTGTTAAATATCCCAAGCACACTAGACAACCTTCCCTGTTGGTTAAGCTCAGTGGGCGCCTTTTGAAGGAAAGCCCGCAGTAGACGAACAAGAGCTGGAACATTTGCTGACTTTTTCCATGAATCAGGTAAAAGAAGAATTTCAAAGATCTGAATGTAGTGTTCTGGAAGAGGAGGTCTATTCAAATCAACAAGCTGAGCAAGCAACTGGAAAGCATAAGGAAAGAACTCACTGACATCTCTAGCCAAGATCATTTGAAGGCTAGGGAAAAGGTTTGCTTCAAATGCAGAAATAAGAGAAGGATCCTTCTCAGAGGCTCGTCTGATAAGAACAGCTACTGATTCAAAGAGATAATGGTTAAACACAGGATTTTTAGGGTTCTCACAAACTCTGTTAAGGACTCTGGTCAGACCAGTTATGCAAGGTAAAGCGACATCACGCGAAATGTCAGAAGCTCCAAGAACCCGCATAATGCACTTCATAACATACTGATTCTCCTCTGATTCTGGCATGTCCAAAGCATTAAAAAGGTTTGTCATCAGCAACAGCAAGAATGGACTGATATCTGATGATGTATACCTAGATCTAGCCCCATCATCTTTGACAAGCAAGAGTTTTTCAATGCAGTTTGCAGCATATGAGTGTACCACATTTGACTCTGAACCAAGGTACCTAACTACATCGGGAAGCAATGCCAATGCAACAGGTTTTGATATATGATTCCTAAACATGGTGAAGAACTTGAGTGCTCCCGCTTTCAACATTGGGAATGCATTCACATCACGACTTTGTAACTCAGGAACAATTACAGACCCAAAAAAGCTGCCCACATCTATTAGATCAGTGGAAACAGAATTTCCACCAGCTTTCTTGGTAGCAAGGGACACAACTAAATAAATAGCGCAATCCTTATGTTTCCAGTTTGTAGCTGGATTCTCAGAAAACACAGCCAAACAATTCTGTATCTGGGCGGAAACCTTTTCAGTGACCTTTTCCTTGTAATGCATAGCTATTCCCTTGAGAAGTTCACAAGCAATCCTCCTCCTTGTATCAAGATCACTGCCTTCCATATCCCTTCTAATGAACTCAACATAGTTCATCTCAAACAACTCCTCATCCTCATCTCGTAACATCACGTTTGGGATAACAATACTCTGACATATCTGCTGCAGGATATCATCACTTGCAAAAAGAGAATGGTGAACGCTAGTGCTTACTGTGGTTAAGAACTTAATCGCTGTCACAGTCAACTGTTCCCTACTTGAAGAGGCAGATGCAACAACAAGAAGACCCCAAACTGCCTCCACAAAACCACTCAAATATCTCTGGAACAACTCCTCCTCCTTCTCCATGTAAAGACTTATATTTTCACACACTGCAGCGCGAAGCTCATCAACAAGTGCAAGCCCATCGCTACTCTCCTCGAGAACAGGATACTTCACAGTAAGATACTTTTTAAACTCAATCATCCACTCCTCCATATGATCCTCAAAGAATTCGGGCAATTCTTGAAAATTCAGAGAGTAAAAAATCCTGCAACATATCCTCTGAGATTCTATATACGGTCTAAGGATTGCTGCAGTGGCGGCCCCAGAAGCCACTACCTGATCAATGAGGTTCGCAGTCCGTTTAAACACTTCCAACAGAGGCTTGGCAAAATTGTCGAGGCAATACTTTAGATCGAGAAGCAAATCATTGGTCTTGAACTGATAACGAAATTTCTTAAACAAAGAATTAAGAGTCGCTAAAACACCATTAACTGAAACATAATCATTTGCTTGGCTCAACTTATCAAGGCTCGACACAAGCTCGGGCAATAAAGTAGGCCATGCTTTTGGGAAATCGTGTTTGCCAATGACAGTAAGGGCCTCGCTGAGCTGCGCCTGAATTCTAGGACTTGAATTCAACATTAAAGTAACAATCAGGGATTTTATTTGTTCTTTCTCATGGTCGGGCATAGGGTTTAACGTCTGGGTACAGGCTTCAGAAGGTTGGACTGGGGCCCAGCGAGATTTGAGGTGGTTTTTGAAATTGACGGCAGCTGATTGCCGGATCTGCTCGTCGACGGTGGGCTCTGCCACGAGACGGAGCACCGCAAGACCGTAATTGAGTTTCTCGGCAGCATCAGAGAGAGCAGCCTCGGCCTGGCGACGAGGTTCGGGGAGCGGAGACAGCGTGTTGAGGAAGCATTGAGAAAGAAAATTAAGAGTTTCTGGGTTCCACTCCATATCTTCTCTTCCGCTAGGTAGGGTTTACTGAGATTGTTCTTAAATGTATATACCGAAAAAGCAGCACAATATCTTTCCGACAGTAGAGCAGCAAATGTATGTATCCAAGTTCTTGATATACAGGAATCGAAATGGGAGAGAGTGGGGAAGAGGAGGTACCTGTGACTGTGAGAGCAATCAGCTAAGGGAGACTCAAGAGAGAGGGTTTTGAACCAGAGAGCAAAAGGAGGGATTCGGGAATTCAGGAGAGGGGTTTTTAAAGGGGAGACTGATGAGCCTGAATTGCTTGGGCCTGATCCAGGGAATAAATTCTAATGGGCCAATCAAAAAAATTAAAAAAAACTTAAGATGTACTACTCGGTTTTTATTTATTTTATTTTAAATCTATTTTTTTCACAAAAAAATTAATTTTATAAAAATTATTAAATAAAAACTTAATCCAAATAAGATCGTAATTTCTCCCTTTAATACATTAAGGGCAATATTAGTACCACTCTAAATTGGTGTATATAAGGTTTTAAAAGCTTTATCAAATTCGTTAATAGTGGAAGGATAAGGTTTAGTAAGGAATTGAGGACGTTGTGGGCCTAATATGAAATCTTCCCATCGACAGTATGTTTCGTTTACTTTAATACATTGCCGATAGCATATGAAAAAAGAAAAAGAAAAAGAAAAAGAAAAATATAATAACGAATTGATAGGTCCTCATTTATGGAATCCATAAACAACAAATAGTGACCGTAGATGGGAATAGATTTTTAGGGCAGAGGGTAGGATGGATATCCCAAGCCGTGAAACTATCAGTTTGATCTAATACTTGTTCCGTTTTAAAATAATTGTCAATTAAGACAACACACGTGCAGATTAAATATTAAAAATATATTATTTGTTTATGAGATTTGATGAGTATTTTAAAATGATAAAAATAAAAAAGAATAGATTATTATTTTGAAACTAAGATAGTATAATATTACATCATCTTCTTTCCATGTCTACGTCACTTATAGTAACTTGGAGAGGATTTCAAAATTTTGCAAATGAAATAAGCAACAAATTTAATTTGGAAACTCATTGTTCTTCAAGTTACCGGAGATTGTTAAGTTCCCTTGGGGAAATATATAGTTTAAAAAAAAAACTAAAAAATCATTCCCTCTCTGCAATATATATAGCACATTGCTTAAGTACAGATCACACAAATGAGCCAAATCTACCCAAGCATATATCCTGAAATTGTTCAATATCCAGTCCTAATTTCAAGAGATTTCATAATTTATTTTCTGATAAAATTTGCTTTCGTAACCTCTCCTTTATTCATATATTCTGAATAAAAAGGTAAATATTCGATTTCAGCACCAACAAAGCATGATTTAGATGGTTAATCTCCATCAACTTGATTAATTGCTCATATATATAGACACAACTGTAAATTTACACACTGAGCAAATGAAGAGGTTTTCTCCATTCTGCAAACGGCTATGCATACATAGGAATGGAGGATGGAACATTTAGTAGTAAATAGTAGAAGAAGCATCACTATAGTATGCTAGTATTATTACCACGTACTAATATATTATTACACATCCAGTCCATCATCTATTATCGACGTGGCTTCGCCGGGGAACATCCCGCAACAAGAATTCCAGTGCCATACCTCGGACAAATAATTACTTGCTGTCTCCGGCCAAGTTTCTCTGCCACCATCCATCAGCTCAGGCAGCTCTATCTCACTCCAGAAGTCATCACTACCGCTGCCATCACCGTCCAATTCATCCGTGCTCTTTTTCTCCACGATCACTGCCTTGGCCGCCAATGCAGCTGCAGCCTGAATATCCCTTGCCGTGCACGTCGAGGGCCGTGGCAAGAGCTCGATTTCGTCTGGAAAATTGAGCTGGGCCTTGCGTCCTTTCAGACAATAAGCTGCCACGTCGTAAGCCTTAGCTGCCATCTCCGGAACTGGAAAAGAACCGAGCCATATTCGCGATTTTTTTCTAGGCTCCCGAATCTCGGACACCCATTTTCCCCACCGCCTCTTTCGAACGCCTCGGTACACAGGATGCCTCGTGCCTCCTCCTTGGGTGGTGTTTGTGCTGGAGGCTGCGGCGACGGTTGGTAAGTTATCTTCAGTATTTCGAGGTGGTGGTTGTTCCATTGCAGAGCAATGGTTTGGCCCTTGGACCATTGTCATTCAAGTATATATGTTGTTTCTGCTTCCTCTGGACCATGCGAGAGAAACTGAACTGACGAAAACACCCTCGAATGGGCCCGTTGAGTTCTTATTGGTGATTTTATGAAGAAGCATGCTAATAAATAATTGGGCAAGTAGGAGAGGTCACAACTGTGAGCTAGCTTAATTTTAATGAGGCCTGGAGGGACAGTGACTGATTGATTTGATAAATGAAGTTTGTAATGACGGTAATGTCCATTTGGAGGAAGCTTATTATCTACTTCATGGCCGGAAGCAAAGGTTTCTGGGACCCCGTAAGGCCTAAGGGTTCACATGCGAGGATGCAGCACGAGATACTAGTGAACTTCTGTTGTTGTTTTATGGCTTTTTGGTGGGTTCTGGTTTTTTTTGCTAACTGGCTTTTTGGTGAGTTTATCACACGATATTGGGATGTTTCAGTGCTTCCCGATATCAACCAAACTTCGAAAACTTGTTCCTTTTCATGCAGGTTGATACATTGATCTTCGGAATCAAGAAAACAGAAATTTATGTGTAAGTATAAAATATTGATGCATGCAACCAAGTATATACATGATTGAGCAAGATTTGGATGTGCATGTACGGTGGAAAGTGAAAAAGCAAGCTCTACTCAATTCGTACGAGGAAAAATATCCAAATTATGCTTCCTCTTTGAGGTCTGAGAATGGATGGATTGACACCCAAAAGTTCATTTTTGGCTTCAATACTAGAATCCAAATTAATAGCAATAGATGCCATCCCAACTTACATATGTACATATAGGAATCATGTTTGGCGATGATTTCTTTCTGTGAGGCCATTCATTTTGAAATGGAGACATGTACTCCTTATATTACTGACATTTCTCAATCGCTGGCCTCTTAGTTGTTCAGTCATTCAATCCAAGAAAGTCCATCTCTCCCAGAGACAGCTAGCATTAACTTCCTGGAATTGCTCTTTTGCGGCTTAATTTTTAACTTGATGATCAGATATGACTTTGGATGTCGGTTTCTTATTACAGTACTTCCCTTCCGCTTTGGTTGTTATCAAAAATTACTTTGGAAAGTACAAGTTCTTGGTTGATTGACGAGTCCTTATTGTTGATAGCTCCGTCGTCTCCTTGGATTACTGCTGGTTTGGAGTCATGAATCCTCCGATCTCTCTTGACTTTCTGATATATGGTCCTCTTTTTCTCGCGACTCAGAATCTAGCTTGTTACAAGGACTGTTAACCCTGTTATGCACTTTTGATACGTAAATCTTGGAAATATTAGGATCATACGTAGCTTTGCGTATGTATATGAAAGCAAAACATGCTCATGAGCTCCAATGTACGTAGACAATATGTTGATAACGATAGCTTAAGATCAATGCCCACCCAGTTACAAACTGGTCCTGAGAATGAACGACGTGGATGAATTGCTCACGCATGATTGTGAGACTCTACCAACTATACTTGCCTTCATTTAATGGAACTCTGCGGGGAGTTCTAACATAATTTTTCCATTTATTTTTGAAAGAGCATGCTTGTTGGTAATTTTTATTTATACATTAGAGAAATAAATCGAATTCAAAATCTCCTCTCGTATGAAAAAATAAAAGTGTTAAGTACCACACTTGTTGCTTTTTTTTAACCAATAACTTTACAACATTTGTTTTGGTGTAAAATAACTATTAATATGGCAAAAAGAAAAATGCTTGAGTGGTGGGTACTCCCGATGTCTCGCTTCGTCCTTACCCCAGGGGAACAGTGGAACGAGGGCTTGACCGTGACTTTTGTGAAAGGAGCGCGCCAGTCGAAAAATCAGGTATGGCTGGACGCACAGAAGTCGTCGGCACCGGTCGTAAACTACAGAATGCTATATGGATAGTCAGGGCACCGGGGCAAACGGACATTTGGTCTCATACGAGATTCTGTGGGCAACATTGGCTATAAAGTATGCTGAGCAAGCCACAATTAATGCTAGACAGTTATCAACGGCTGTCATAACTAAAGGAAGGAATTATGGCATAAATTAGGGAAAACAATTCCTAATACCTGCCATAACTAAGAGGACCGTTACTAACAGTTACAATAATTAAGAGGAGGACATTATGGCTGAAATTATAGAGACACCAAGACCATAGTTAGCTTCTATAAATAAAGACTCTTAACCTTATTGCATTTTTAATTCAGACATCATTGTTCAGACTTGTAATAGCATATGTTATTGTCATATTTTCGGCTTCTTTTGCGTAGTGCTTAAAACGTTTGAGCTTAGCAATACTGGTGTAGTGCCAGGTTGTTGAGATTATAGGCTTAGCAACTCTAGCGTCGTGCTGGGTTATTGAGAGCGCTGTTGTAGTGCTAGCCAACTATTTTTGTATTTTGTTTACATTTGATTTGGCTAAATATGAATAAAAAACGTGAAATTTTCACACCAAAACTGTGTCCCTAATCTACTTTACCAAATTCTGCCTTATTTTACCTATTCTTGCCAAGTTGGTCTCTTGGCAGCGAGCCTCCGCTGCATATCCTGCTGCCGGTATCCTGACATTGGTGCTTTATTTGAGAGAATGTATACTTTCTCAAGTGACCTTGCTCGTTTATTTTTTATGGCTACCATAGAATATCAAGTTGGTAAGGAAGCCCACACTTCAATCGGTTTCGCATTGACCAATTGGAGAGTAGTCATGCTCAATTTTTTAGCCGAATTGATCAAGTGACATTTGAAATAGAAAATATGTAAGCTAATTTCACCAAACTATTTACCATGCTTGAGAACCGAGATGTTGGTACTTCGAGCAAACCTGCTCCTGAACCACTTGTGCGGTCCCATGTTAAGGGTCGAATTGATTGCCCCAGCAATGAAGAAGACGGTAGATCCCACCGTTTCAGAATGTAGATCAGTTCTGAACGGGATAGATGAACTAGGTCTAACCCACTTTATGATGACTTTGAAAGATGGACAGATGATGAGGCCTATGATTCTTATAGCAGTCCATTTATGAGGCCAAGTAGACGAACAGAACAACGTCAGCGTCGTGTCAATCCTAAACGGCCTCAAATTGTGTTCCTAACCTTTGAGAAAGTAGACCCTATAGAATAAATTTTTAAAGCCGCGTACTTCTTCACCAAGTAGAAAATTCTACGAGAGGAGCAACTAGAGTATGCTTCCTACTTCATTTGCGGCAAAGCAAACTAGTGGTGGCGTTAGTTGAAAATGGCTTACGATCGAGATCGGAGATGGCTTAGGTGAACACGATTTACCAAATAACTTTTTGATCATTTTGGGCCTTCTAATATTGTGAACCTTGACGAGCAGTTGGCTAAACTCTATTAAAAGGCCAGCTTGGAAGAATATTTGGAGGACTTTGAACGCTTGGCCAAAACAGCAGGTAATTGGTCAGAATATGCTCTAATGGGCATGTTTTTGGAAGCCCTTCGTCCAGCTTTGAGAAAAGAGGTAAAAATTTGAGACCCACAAACTTTGTCCCATTGTATTAAATTGGCACGATTGATTAATAATGGTCGAAACTTAGAAAAAGAGAAGCCAAAACCCATCCTAAAGGAGCCAATGCTAGAGGTAACTGAAGAACTCAAAAAGCACACTCCAAACTTAAAATTGATCCCATATGAGGTGAAAAATAGGTAGAAAATGGTTTGTGTTTCAAATATAAAAGCAAGTGGCAGTCTGACCACTAATGCATAAAAGGACAAGTTCTCCTTATGGATGAGGAATCCAATGACGATGAGGCTAGTTTAGAGTTATTTAAAGCTAAAGGCAATAATAACAAGCCCAAGAAAGGAGAGGTAGAGGGTGAACTAGCCATGAACTCTCTCAATAGTACAGCAAGACCCCCTACCATGCCGCTTAAAGGAGTAATGACGGAAATGAAAGTTACAGTGTTAATCGATGATGGTGTGTCTCATAACTTCATCAATGCCTAAGTTGTAGAAAAATTGAAATTGAGCACTAGTCCCGTAATCCCATTCAACGTTAAAGTGGCAAACGACCACATATTGCTGTGCACAGCCATGGCTCATGATGTGAAAATTACAGTCCAAGGGGTGACGGTAAAAGCCTCATTGCACGTGTTAAATTTGGTAGGTTTAGAAATCGTTTTGGGCAATACTTGGCTTCTAGAAATTGGTAAGATAAATTTTGATTATGTTGCTATGACTAAGGAATTTTATATTGGAAGGTAAGAAATGTTCTTGGCAGGCCCTACATTCTAAAAAACTTAAACGATGCGAGATGAATAGCCTGGAGAATGTGGACCATGTCGATGATATGAAAGAGCTTGCCAGTTCTACAAAGGACAATCGAATGTTGCTGCAATCACAAAGTGAAAATCGTGGAGGCCAAGGCAGGAAAGTACTTACATGTTGAAAAAGCAATCCAAAGAAAGAGGCTTATGGAGAAGACCACGACAAACTCAAATGTAGTTGCCTCAAAGACTTTTACCTTGAGGACAATGTAATATTTGAAGAATGGGGGTTTATTGAGGAACCAGATATAGTTAGACGCACGGAAGCCGTCACATCATGAATCGCAAAATACTGCGTGGGCAGCCAAAGCACTGCGGCAGAACGGCCGTTTGGCTTCATACGAGAGTCTGTGAGTAATGTTGGTTATAAAATATGATGAGTAAACCACAATTAATGTTGAACAGTTACCAACGGCTGCTATAACTAAATAAGAGAATTGTGGCATAAATCAGGGAAAACAGTACCTAACAGCTGCCATAACTAAAAGGACTGTTACTAACAGTTACAATAATTAAGAAGAGGACATTATAACTGAAATCATGAAGACACCAAGACCATAGTTAACTTCTATAAATAAAGGCTCTTAAGTTCATTGTATTATTCATTCAGACATCATTGTTTTGACTTATAATAGCATAGGCTATTGTCATACTTTCGATTTCTTTTGCATAATGCTTGGACGCTTAGGCTTAGCAATGTTGGTGAAGTGCCAAGTTATTAAGATTATAGGTTTAGCAACTCTATTGTCGTGTTGTTAAGAGCATTGGTGTAGTGCCAACCAACTATCTTTGTACTTTGTTTATATTTGCTTTGTCTCAATATAAATAGAAAATGTGAAACTTCCACACCAAAATTGTATCCCTAATCTACTTTGCCCAATTCTGTCTTATTTTGCCCATTCATGCCGAGTTGGTCTCTTGGCCCCAAGCCTCCGTGTAGCTTTTGAGAAAACATAATGCGCACCCCTCTGTCGGTATCCTGACAACGCTGCTGGGCTACTTGCTCTCTCGTCCACTGTGTACAAATATCTTTCGGCGTTGTTCAATTTATGACTTGCCATTCACTTCAAGTAACGGCACATATTTACACAAACCAAGCAGCGCCTATTTAACAGCATGGCCATGTTATACTCAGTTTTTGACACTTCTCATTAGGCTACGGGCATTATCGTAAATATGTGTAAAAAACTGTTAAAAACTTAAATCAAGAATGCTAGTAATGTATATTTGAATAAAGTATATACCAAGTTTAAAAATTATACATTCAATTTCAAATATTTTTAAAAATATATAGACATTCAATTTCAATCCCAATGAGGTCTTAAATTTCCTTTTGTACAACTATTTCATAATAGTGTAAGATATATGTTTTTGAAAGACAAAAAAAAAAAAGAAACATTGAGATCCATGGTTTTGATATCACTGCCAGTATTTTTTTTATGAATAAAGAATTATTAATTAATAGTAAAATAGCCAAGACCATTACAATCAAAATAATTCTCAAATTTATGCTTTAATACATAATAATTAAAAAATTAAAGAATTGGGATAACCCAATAACAAGAAAAAAAATTATACAATGATTCAAAAACTACGATAATAAAAATATCTCACACTTTAGATACCTTAGGTGGGTAAAGTACAATAATAATAGTATTACTAATATAATCAACAAACACATTTAGATCTTCTTCCCAACATCTTCAACATCATTCTTGAAGCATGTGGCAAACAAAATTAGTTTCAATATTTTATTTAAAAGACAACAATTTATTAAATTATGGATGCATCAATGATTTTACACTGCCAACATTCTTGAATATTGGCCTAAATCAAGTGCAATACCAAATTCTATTTATAGTCTCTCTATTCCACTCCCATCTTTTGGTTGATTATTGCTTTTACTCGGTACTCTTCATCCAGGGATCTCTTTCTATTCCATTTAATTCACTCCATGATCTCAAGGCCATATTATATATCAATTTTCTCTGAATTCAGAAAAGCATCATTCTCACAAATTAATTACTAATATAATTCTTTTGGTCGATATAGGATTTTTTCAACTAGAAAGAGCATAATATTGATAAGTAGGATATTGACGGTCCAACTATGGTGCAAGCATCACTTTTTTTAGCACATGCTGAATAAATCTCAATTGTCAGATTTTGAGTCAACGGTTAAAAACTTATACGTTTTGAATAATTATTCACTGTAAAGTAAGTAATTATTCATTACTAATAGAAATAATTATTCTACTAATAATTATTTAGAAATAGAGTGAATAATTATTTCAAATTGAATAATTATTCACAACATATAAATTTTGGACAATTAAATCAAAATCTGACGATTATGAATTTGTTCAGCACATGCTGACAAAGTGTTATCTACACTATAGCCAAACTGAGGATATTGATCCTTACTCTTGTCCTAATAATACATCAACTGTCAACTCATGAAACATCTACTTCTCTAATACTCTATCTCAAAACAATAGATAGTGTTGTCAAATAAACAGCACAGTCGGGTGTGCCACGGGCTATCCTTATACAGGTAGAGCAGGCTTGACTGATTTTTCTACGAGTTGAAAAAAGCCCAACCTATATATATCCTATGATAGTCTGAGGGGCAAAAGAGTCTTTCTGTAGGCCACAATGACTAAAAAAATTACTTTTTAGGTTTTTAGATATATTTAGTAATAAATAGGTGGGATAATTGATGTAGAAGTTTAAGATTTAAAATATTTGTACTTGAAAATAAATATTAATTTTGGCACATAATATTATATATAAGAATTTTATTTTTTTATAATAAGATCTACACACATAAATTATTTATATAACATCTCTTAGTTAAGCTTTTCAATTGATTTTCTATCATAAATCATCAAAATTGGTTTCCAACTTAGTAAATTAGTAAAATATTTAATACCAAATCACATAATTTTAAAGAAATAATAAATAACAAATTTAAAAAATGTGGGTAGGCCTGCGGGCTATACAGTGAAGCACATCTATTTTGGTGAAGTACTTGAGTTGGATGAACAATTAAACAATACTCTTTTCTTTTTAAAGTATAAATTCTTTTATATTCTTTTTTTCTTCTCAAAATATTTAACCTTCTAAAATTTTTATAGATCATTCTTCTAAAGTTACATTATCATAAATATAATTCTCTTATTCTCTATTATATTAATTAAATTAATTAAAGAATATAATAGAAAAATACTTATTATTTTTTAATATTTTATGCAAAAATAGTTAAAAGGCATTTTACTGCAAACAGGGAGAGTACGCTTTTTCTATATAAATATATTTAGGTATTTAATAGGCCCGTAAACAAGTTTCAACGTGCCGAATTCTTAGTCTAGATCAAGTTACTTTAGCTTAATTTTATATTTGATACTAGCCAAAAAATCCGTGCTATGCACGGAGAAATAATTTGTAATAAAAATTTATTACATAAATTATTTTAATAATAAATAATAAAATATAAAATAAATAATTAGAATGTCGAATATTCATAAGATGTATACATATAATCAAGCAAGTTAAACCTGATAAGATGTTGAAGTACTTGTTCAGTAACTCTTCTAATGTCTTAATAAAGAGATTACCATCTACAAAAATTTTTTTCATTTGTTATATATTTAAGAAATTATAAGCATAGCAAATTACTTAGCATCTTAATTTAATACAACATTACCTAATTGAATGTATCTAAAAAGGTTCTCAACAAAAAAAAAATTCTCTAAAAATAAATAAATTCATAAACATCTCACTCGTACATAAAGAAGTTCTCAATAAATTAAAGAAAATAAAATATTTTCTAAAAAAAATAATTCATAAAATCTTTTGAACAATAAGAGATACATTGAACATTGATAAACTTCTCAAGAAAATAAATTATTTCTTCAAGAACAGAAATAGAAAATCAAATTTATAATACTATTTATTAAATTTAGAGGTCAAACATTAAAGTGAAAGAGAAAAATAAAGATAATAAAATAACATGTATCAAAAATAAAATTTAAAATATTATTTTTAAATTTAAAAAAGAAGATTTTAATCAGAGAAAACTAAGAAGATAGATAATAAAAAACCTTATGAGGAAAAGTTTGTGAAGAAAAAAAAAGTTTGTAAAGAAAGTGATAGTAGATGAAGTTATGTGGAGATAGTGAAAAGTTATTAAGAATTTGATTTAAATTAAAAAATACATTTTAAATTACAATAGTAGTAGAAGAATTTGTATAGTATTAGAGTTGGAAGTGGACTTTGATTTTCTTAGTAGTAGAAGAGTTTGTATAGTATTAAAGTTTGAATTGAAGTTAAAAGGTGGGAAAATTGTTTTAATTAAAAATTAAAAAATTGTAAAAAATAAAATCAAGGCCTTGAAATATTTAGAGGAGGAGAGAGAGTAAAAGTGTTTTGGTAATATATATATGTATAGATATAGATATAGATTGTTTGTTAGAGTATTGAACGTCCGTGAATTATATATATATACAAATATAATTTTTATTATTTTTATAATATTCTCTTCTTCATTTGATTAATAAAGAAGCTCATTTTTTTGTTCGACTTTGACTTGATTATCAAACGAATGAACAAAACTCGAATATACACGTGTTTGATTCGTTTACAGCCGTACAGAGAAAGGAAGATTGGGAGAGGAAAAATTGACCGATTTTTGTTTCTTAGTCTTTGATTTATTATTTTCTTCCAAAACCACATACAATAATTAGTTTTATTTCTTCATTAAAAAATTCAGTTTAATATTCTGGTGTTGATTTGAAGACTTCTCCTACTATAATTTCGTGGTCCTTGTCCTTTTTTTTTTCTTTAGCGAATGTGGTCCTTGCCTTGTCATTTGTGACTAAAGAAATAGTATCTCTTGAGTTTGTGTTAAAGACAAAATCAGATTCCCTCCAAATTATTTATCCAACAGTTAAAAAATAAAAATTAAAATGAAAGATCTTCCTTACAATTATTCATCATCTTTTTTTTTTACTTTTTCTACTGTGAATTACACATTTTCTCTTACAAATCAATTTCACTTTTTCAATCTAAAAAATAAGAACTGTGAAAAGAAACCAATCCGAATTTTCAAAAGAAAAAACAAAATCAGAAACCAATCCAAAAGAAAAATGGGACAAAATTTTGAATTTTTTCATGTGCACCAAGAAAACGGACAACAACGGCAATTAACGTCAATAGGGTCGACAAGGGACGCGTCCCCCTAATTTTATTCATCAACTTGCCCAAAAAAACACACGTGCTTTAAAACGTGAACAGCTCTTTATTTGTACTGTCTACACCTATCTAAACCCTAGTCCTGATCTTGCACTTGCTTTATGCAATACATACAGGATTGAATCTTAATCGTTCGATTGTGATCGAAGAATTAAAAAAATTTTAAATAATTATTTAAAAAATTTTTAAACAATTATTTAAAAATTTTAAATAATTATTCAAATTTTTATTATTATTTAATTATAATTGGACGGTTAAGATTCAATCCTCCATATGTTGTAAAAAACTATATGCAAGACCTGCATACCCATCGCTTCTTCCCTTCTAATTCTATTACTCCTTATGCCCATAAATATGAGTTTCGCCTAATATTTTTACAAAGATTAAAAATTTATATAATTTTGAAATAAAAATTTGTATTTTTATCTATAAAATACATTAAAAATATCTCTTTAAATTTTAAAAAATTATTAAATATCAATTGTTATTAAGAACGATAATAATTGGTGTACTTCCCAGCTTAGGCACTAATTAACTTAAAGTCGCTGACTTTTTTCCCCTATTCTCTTTGCAGTAATTTAATTTTTTTTTTAAAAAAGAGATTCTTTCCTTTCCACAAACAGATTTGCTCCCAGCGCACTCCCAATCTTATAAGGGTGATCCGTTCTGTCTTCGTCCCTAACGCACAGGATATGTGGCATTCCAGCATAGGAGAGTTTATCAGATACATTGTCGTATGCTTCCTTGTGACCAACAGATATTTAAGCACCGGAGAGTCGTAAGTATTGAAATAACATAAGATGAAACAAACTCGGGGCAGCTCATAATCCGCACCATTAAGGTCGACAGATTTGCATCGACGATGCTGTCAGAAGAAGAAGAAGAGAAACAATAAAACAGTGATTAATCGAATCTGGCAAATGATTTGATCCTGCTGCATGTCTTTCATCTAGTTTATAAATTAGAAACCTTGCTGCATGTAGTGTGGCGGAATGTATTTCAGTTGATACTTAATAAAATTATATGTTCTTCACTTATAATTAAATATTTATTTTTTTAAATAGTAATATATTTTTATTTAAATTATTATTATTATTCTCTTTAATTTAAAAAATAAAATTTTCTAACATTATAATCTTACTATGGATCTCTTTGATTTATTGATTTAAGATATTTAAATTTAAATAACATATGAGTCTCACCGTTAATTAATTTAATTAATAAAAATATTATAGTAATTTATTTAGAATTAAATTATTTTTTAATCTTTATATAAATTAAAATAGAATATTTAATTTTAAACCAATGAGTATTTCGTTTGACAAAAAAGAAAAAAAAAGCAAGCATGTTTGCGGGAGAATAGAAGAACCAGATGGATGAATCAAGCAGACAAGTATGGGCCTACGGACTCGTTAAGTTACCATGGATATGGGCTAAATAAACAGTAATAAGCACACTTTGCGGGCCAAAATAATGGTCCAGCAAATTTTCGAGTACTCCAACTCCAGCAACTTAACGAATAAGTATTTTGGACAGCCATAGCTGTGCTGTGGTTGCACACAATAACTTCATTCACTAATTAATTAATCGGGCACAGAACCAGAGCCAAGGACTATCCGCCATTGCGGCCCCTCGAAGGAATAGAGATAATGATGAACGGGATAGACTTCGAGTCAAAAGTTGCAGGGTCATAAAAAATGATGAAGAAAAAAACCGGAGTTTACTTGGCCAATATTTGGAAATCACAAGGGAGCAATGGAGGGTAAGAAAACAATTAAGGAGGAATACAATGAGAGATATGATTTTGGTCTTGCTTGGTTCATTCCATGAGCAGCCACACAGGCTTCTCATTTCTTTCTTTGGACACACAAGCAACCTTGTGGTATTATATGCTTTCCGGATTTTGCCACTTAAAATGGAGAAAAATGTTCTAAGCTAAGCAACAACGCAAATATAAATATAATTAAGATAGACAACGGATGTCTGTATTTCAGTACTGAAATCTCTGAGAAGATTGTGTCGGTGGGAATGTTGAGAGAAGAACGACGAACAGAAAGCCCACAAATGAGGGAGAGAGGTCAAGAAGGTGCGTACAAATTACACATCGTGTTTGTTGTTCTAACTCTCTTGGTTTAAACATCCGAGTCGACATACTTGCATGGCAAAGGATCCCAACTCTGCCCAAACTTATCAATGTCTACTAAACTGGTGATAATCGAAGGGAAAATGGTGATGAATGCAATGAACGGTGTTCTTTTAGATGGAGTACTCGTTCGTGATAAAATCCCAACAAGTTACGAGGATAAAGTTTTCCGGACCACTTGGTTTATTGCGTACTATGAGATGTCAAACTTGCATCCAATTGATGTCGACAAACGCTTGAAACTACGCGGATTGATCCATCCATCGCTGGTGCAAGGTTTCCTTTTCGTTTGCATGCCAAATCAGATCCTAGCTAGGCCTTTCATGTTCTCGATCACAAAGATGCGTACTAAAGAGAGGTCAAGAAGATAGAAACAAAAAGTTACTCCGTTCGCAGATTTGAACAGATAGGGGTTCTTGCCGCTCTCCAGAGACATACATGCATAAGATCGGATGACATCTCTGTGTAAATTCTATCTGGTTACTGGGCGATGATCTGACCTTTGCCATTGCCCAAAATCCATCAAATGAGTTGAAACTAAAGTAATCAGCACAATCAATAATATACAAAAATGGAGCCATCATCTACATGTATATACAGTAACGCAAATTGGTACTCCATATTGATGGCGACCTGTGACATTTTAAATGGGTTGAGGCGTGTTCCACATGAAACATTGAATCTGTTGCTCCAAGTATTGGCCTTTTGCTGTTGTCTAGCCTCCGCCCATTAAGTGTAAGGCCCCCTTGAGCTCAAATCTCCAAATTCATTCGTCATCCCCATCCCATTTAACTTGTGATTCACAAAAAGCGCTAGCATGATGAGCCCACCATAGATGATTGATTAGAACTTAACTCGGACAAATTCAACCAACCTTAGCGCGCGGATGTATGATGATTACGATTACGTACAGAGACGTACATTGGCCATTGCCTGTTTCGGAAAATATCCTTGAAATTCTATTAGTGTATCATTTCCTTACCCAATTCCGAGTCCATAATCAAATCGAACGAAGGTTTGACTTGCTTTTCTCTCTTTTTGGACGGGTAATCATTTTCATTTTTTTAAGAAAAGAAGATAAATTATCATTAAGGATATTCACTCTAATGGCGGTGTCAATTACATAATCATTTTCAGGTTTAATATCCTTTGATTTATCAGCGATCACTTCTATGTGTTCTTTTTTTGAAAAGAATAATTTTATGTTTTCATCCCAAGGAAGAGAATTGTACCACTATACAAAGGCAGAATGTTTTTTGTATAAAAAATTACCTCGCAGATTTTTTTCGTAGAGAATTACCTTGCAATTTTTGGTGCATATAATGAAAATGAACTGAGTGGGGTTACACAGTTTGTGTATACTCTGACCAAAAAAAAAAAAGAAGAAGAAGAAAAAAACTTCGCATATGCATTTCTATTAACTACTCTCTCTGTCCGGATTGTATATCATATTTTAAAAAATTAAGAAGAGTAATTTTTTATTAAAAAATTAGTATTAATATTTTTATTAATTAAAAATTAGTAATAAAATTTATATGTTATTAAATTTTAAAATTTTTTAAATCAATTAAGTTGAAATATATTAGAAGTGAAATTATTGTGTTAGCTAATCTCACTTTATTTAAATTCAGAATATTATCGATAAAAATTTAGATAAAATATAATATTATTTTTTTCTTTTTTCTATTATGAATTCCACATTTTTTAAAATTAAACGTGGATTCTACTAGGAAAAATCATTTTGAGCTTTAATCTAATTACACCATAATAAATTACTAATCCCTAACCTTTTTTTCTTTTAATTACCAAGAAATAATAAGAAGGGGGTGGATCAGAGGTTGAAACAGTCGGTCAGATGTTAATCCGGTGGGCATACATCTTAGCTGGTTGGTGCCTTGGACCACGTAAGCACGGGGGACCACATGGAGTGAGTGCTCATAGTCACAGGACCAAGTCTAAAAGAAGCACGTGAAGGGTGTGAGCTCTGTTTCAAACAATCAACTCTTCTCATCACCAACTTCTAGGCCGCACCCTTTTTTTTTCTTTTTTCTTTTTTTTTTTGTTTTTTGGTGGATCTTCGAGGCCGCAGCTCAACTCAACCGCCCCTGCTTCCTCTCGTTTACAGTACTTTAGATTTTTCCTTTGCCGGGTGAACATGTATTCTTAAAATTAGGAGTGAGTCAGGTGCTTTTTAAAGGTTTCTTTCGGCTTACCGCTCTCTGGTATGGACTCCAACTCACACCTCAAGTATGTGTAATATTCATAAAAGCAAATTGGTCTTTCGGGACAGAGAGTGATAATACAACTACATTTGTCATATTTAAAATGTTTAAAGATCATTTTCATCCAAAAAAAATTCACGATTTAAATACGATTGATCCTTGACCTTAATAAGATTAAAAATTATTAAATTTTATATAATTTAAAATTAAAATTTGTATTTATTTTTTATTCATACAATATATTAAAATATCTTTTAAAAAATTAAAATAATAATAATTAAATAAAAATAAAAATAAATATAAATATTTATTAATATTATAAATAGAATAAATATACAAATATAAATAAAAATACAAATAAAATTAATATTATGGGGACAGGTACTACTAGCAGCATCATGAATTGCACATGATTGATTTTTTCTTTTTTTCGTTTTTTTCCTTTCTGGTGGATCACATGATGGATCGCTTTGAGGTGGGTGAGATAAGCCAGCTTGTCGATCACGCGTTTTGGGCGGATATCATCCACTTCCGCCAAATTGATCCACGTTTACCACGTCCGTCCGTTTGCCACATGTGCTTTCTCCACACGTGTTCGACCCACCCTCTGCGCGGCCAATAAAGTAGGGAATTCCTCGTGAACTGCACGTGAAACGGTGTGCGTCTTCTTGCACGAAGCACGTGATCCCTCCTCCGTTTATATTACTATTTACTACTGTGCTAACGTGTTTGGCGTGTGCCTATTTCCTCTGGATCCCGTTATTCGTGGCAGTACGACGTCGTGTCGTCTTCTGCTGCCGTTGTTTCGCTAACCTGTGGGCGCATTTATCAGCCGTGCGTTTCCACTTCCAGCGTCCTCGACCTTTGATTAACAAAATTAGACGGTGGAGTGATTATGTAATTATTTTTTATAGTATATCTAAAATTCTTTTATGGTTATTTTATCATGATTTAATGATTGAAATAATTATCTTTGATAATTATTTAATATTTTAAATAATTATTTAAAAATTAAATAATTATTTTAATCGTTAAATTTATAATCGGACGATCATACATAAATAAATTTTGTATTGTAAAAAATAAGTATAAGATTGAATCTTTTTCGGTTGCAGTGGCAAAATCTTTGCCCATTCATCGCATGAATATCTACTGGTACGTAGGACCTTTGCCCAAGTTACGCCAACAAAAAATAAAAAGCTAATGTTAGCGGGCTTTGCTGAATGTTAATATACACTATTTCGTTCCAAAAAAATTACTATTTTAAAAAATAATCAATTTGATCTTCAAAATTAAGAAAATAACACTTATAGTTTAAAACTTTTTCTTGTTATTACAATATTTAAAAAAGTTACGCACAATAAATAAGCTCTCACCACCATCTTTTATCAAAATCTTCGATTAGAAAAGCTTACGCTCTACTAATTTTAGAGAGAAAAATATAATATATTTAGTTTACCATCTAAAAAATATTATACGAGTGGAGCGTAAATTTTTCCTTCCAAAAATTGTGACGAAGTATATTAGTGGAAGTTTCTTAAATATGTGTAACTCTTTTAAGAACTACAATGGTAAGAAGAAAAACATTTAAAATTATAATGTACTATGATATAAGTTCGAAAATCAAATCGGTCAATTTCCTTACTATTTCCCAAGGAAAAAAAAAGAAAGAAAGGAATAAAATTGAATTAAAAAGTTTCTATTTGTAAGTATATTTTGTTTTTCCAACAAGAACATAATGGTATATTTGATCGAATAAAAGTAAACTTTTCATTTTAAGCCTATATTTCGTCTCTAAAAAAATATATTTAAAGTAAGAAATTTCTACTATTATCTCTAGTTTCACTCTAAACATCACCCTTTTTTTTTTTTGTCTCAACTAAGATAGCATAGATATTTTTATCTGAGCTTTTTATTTTTAGAATTCATAAAATAAATTATTAATAAAAATAAAAAGACGTTAAACTCAAAGTAAAATTAATTTGAGTTTTAATGTGGAACTTCATAAATGAACAATCACACATTGGTATGTCAAATTCCAGGCCATTTGCAACTTGGGTCAGAATTTAGGTCGCTTTTTCCAGCCCCGACTCCTTCCGTCGACGTTTCTCTCAATTTTGTCGAATTTAGTCAAGGTTGTTTTCTTTTCCTTTTGTTGTCACTTTTTTTTGAAAGAAGAGATTTTTCAACAACAAAAGAAAAGTGAAAAAACGGGAGGGCCCTCGTGACATTATTCAACGGGTAATAATAAGTAACATAGTAAAAGAAGAAATAGAATCCACCAGAGTTGCCTTTAAAGAGAAAACAGCGGTTGCATGTCTCTCTGGAATTGGATTTCAATTTATAACGTCAATGTCCCTTCCATGACACAAAAGACGTGAATGAGTAATATCAACACTATTGGATTAGCAGCACTTCCGCATCTTGGTTCCTTAAAAGAAACACACAATATTGTCCCTTAAAAAAATAAAATAAATGAAACACCAACTAGCACTAGTTTAAAAAATTAAGTAGAATATATATTTTGAAACGAAGAAAATACTACTTACTCTACTTAAACAATACTTAGCAAAAAGGAAATTATTAAGGGCATCAAACTGAGATGCTCGAGCAATTAATGCAATCATTCTGATTAGATCCCTATCGAAAATAATCCTTCTTTTTTATTTTAATGTGTTTATATTTGATTTTTCACATAAATTAAGAATATTATTAGAAATGTTATATTACGAGGTAAAATGTAGTTATTTGGCTTTATTGGAGTTGAAAATCAATTAATACAATTTAATAGAGGAATTAAGGTTAAATGTAAAATTGAAAAAAGTATAATTATGACTTATTGATATTCTAAAATGACAAATATTTATGAATAAAAATAAACCTAAATATAGAAAAATACAAAAAAGGAAGTATTTCATTTTAAAAAAGTAATGAGAAGATAAGATAAGTTGCTTGTCATATTTTGATGGGTTTATTTGGATTACTATTTAATTAAATTACTTTTTTTCTTCTCTTTACAATTTTTTTTTTTTACTTTCCGTATGCTCTCTCACAAAAATTAGAGATAGATTCTACTATACTAAGAAGAGTAGAAAAATTTTCACTTTTAATTGCAGTCCAACCATGCCTTGAAGATCCATTCTATATTTTTGCCCTTACATTGTGGCTAAATGGAAACCTTCGAAACATTGAGTGAACTATTTTTGACATAAGGATATTTTTAGATATTTTTATCTATTCCCACTAACCTTAGAAGACTCTCTTCTTTAATGTCCAATAAACCCTTCAAATTTATGACCAATGAGTAGCTTTATAAGGAAATATGTCACACGAAAGCAAACTAGACAAAGTCATGAATCTCCAAATCGTGGTTTGAGAATCATTTTTTGTCACTTTTTATTTTTTTAGATTTTTTTTAGCATACTTTGATTCTACTCAACGAGGAAGCAGAGTGCTCATTGAAAGCACAATCATAGTACAATTCCCCCTACTTTAATTGGGTTCCTAAACACAATCCTAGTTTTTACTTTTCTGAATGAAGTAATCCTAGGATTTCTTTTTCTCTTTAGCTTTTAACACCGCCAAGGTTACAAATGGGAAGCGGCAACTCGTCACGTCACTTTCAGCTCACGTGTAACTCCCGATGCCATCCATTCCCCTCCATAAGAAGTTTTTTTTCTTTTTTCCTTTTTTTAATGCTTAATTATTTGTAAAATGAAAAAAGAGCTAGAAGAAATGCTTATGATGAAAATGAAAAATCAAATAAATTTTCTTTAGAACGTAAGGCAGTTAGTTTGTTGATACGCTAATTTGGTCATTTATATATAATGCAAATATTGCTTGCAAAAAAACAAGATTTTTCATAAATTATTGATACTTATTTCCTTTCATAAAATCATTATTTTTTGTTGTTTCAATTAGTTTGCATGTGGTCATTATATTTTGTGTGAGAAAACACACACCAACATACCTTTGTAAATATAAAGAAATTTCTCAAAGATATTTAAAATAAAAATAACTACACGATCTCATATGAGACTTTAACGTGTTTATTTTAACGTAAACATAAAAGAGATGAAAAATGATGCCAAAAAAATATAGAAATTAACTTTAGTGTGTTTTTTATTAATTTTTTTCATAAACAGATGATAGAATTACTATAAATTTTTTGTTCCTCTTTTGTACGTTTGGCTTTAATTTTAATTTAATTTTTATCTTGAGATTTAAAAAATTGACTTATTTTATGAAAACAATGTAAGATTAAAATAAAAATTTCATGGTAATTTTCGTAAAAAAAAATTCATAGGGCAATCAAGCGGGTTAGAGGAACTTATTTCCTATTTTAATATTCTTTCAAAGAAAAAAGAATATTTCTTTTTTCAATAATCTTCCTTGCTGTGGAGGGTCCCATCTATGGTTGCCTATGTGTGCGCGTGTTTCTTGCATTTCACACACACGAATAAAGAGCAAATTCTTTCTTTCCTATATTATATTAAAAAGAAATATTAATTATTTTTACCTTCCTCGAAGTTTGTCTAAATCATAAATAAATCCCTGAGATTTGTTAAAACTATAAATCTCTCCCTTGACCAAACAAATGTATCAAAATGAACCCATAATATTCATTCGTTAGAAAGCTAATAGACATTTGTATAATGAAAAAGCTAGAGGCCCTAAATATCGTTAATCTACACGAGCTGTTTACCACTAGAAAAGAAAAAGAAAATGACTAAAAAGTTTGAGTCATAAACTCTTTTGTAATCGTGTTTTGCTAATCTGCTAATTGATATAAAATAACATAAAATTATCACGGTTCTCTTGTTAGTAAGACCAGAAGGTTCAAGCTATTTGGTTTATCTTTAAATCTCTCCTTCAATCTCACATAAACATCTTCACAAAATGGCAAGCTTGGGACATTAGACTATGATACATATTAATATATTATCATTACTTGTATAAATAGCTTTGTTATATTTCATCCAACATTCATCAATGCATTAAATTAAACCCACCTCTACCATTTTTCTCCGAATAACTTTCTTTACTCAATTCTATCTATATCCAAATTGAATACAAAAAGTATAGCCTCATCACTTAGCAGCTTGCTTTTGCATCGAAGTTCTTTATAAAAATTTCTTTTTTTTTTGGTTTAAAAGTCATTGAGTTTGCACATGATTTTAGTTTCTATTATATCACAATAAAAAATTCCTAGTGCCTCACTAAGAATTGGTTTTTGGGAGCTCTATGAAAGGTAAAAGAATTGAAACAATAATAAGTTAAAGTGAAAGAGGTTTTTTTTTATTTGGTGGTGTTAACGATGATAAATCTCTAAGTTGGGGCACTCGGTAGGTGGTTTAAAGAGATAATAGTGGAAGTAATTGCAACAAAGAAAGAGGTGTAATGACAAACTTTGAGGGATGGATGTCGTAACTTTGAGTGAGAGAGAAGGCGAGGAGAAAGAAAAAGAAAAGAAAAGCTAATATTGCTTGTGGCATTTTTGGTAACTAGAAGAGTGA
Organism: Rauvolfia tetraphylla; assembly: GCA_030512225.1. NCBI lineage: Eukaryota > Viridiplantae > Streptophyta > Magnoliopsida > Gentianales > Apocynaceae > Rauvolfia > Rauvolfia tetraphylla. The sequence goes on along the minus strand of JAJQKT010000020.1, from coordinate 12,039,864 downwards.
AGGAGAGGATGAAGAGAACGGCTAGAGAGGAGAGAAAAAGAAAAGAAAAGTAAGAGAGAGAAAAAAAAAAGAAGAGTAGAGATAAGAGAGATGTCCATGGTAGTAGGGAATTTCAACCCTTCCAAATCCATTTGTTTTATTTTAGCTTTTATTATCATTTGATTATACTTCATAAAAATGTGGACAAAATGGTCTTAGTGATTTTTTCATTGGTGAAAACCCCGGTCGAAGGGGGAGAATATAAATTTGCTTAATTTTCAGGACTTGCTTTTAGTTCACACAAATTCAAGGAAGGCAAAGGTAGTAAACTCTAAAACGTGCTTTGAAACTCAAAGGAATTTTCTTTTCCTTTCATATATCGAGGGGCCGGGACCCACTGCGTGTCAGACCTGAGAACCGTCAAAGCTCTCTTTCCGTCCTTTAACCCAAACCCAACCACGGTTAACCTTATCCCCCTTCTTTAACCCCTAATTTAAAAGTCACTTACTACACTGTTTGTTAATGCACATGATGGGTTGATGCAGTTGAGATTTAGAGAAGCAATATTCCGAGCTCCCTCTCTTCTCGCCTCTCTTTTCTTTTGTTTTCTCTCTCTCTCTCTCTCTCTCTAAACGTAAACGAAAACTCTTTCTTGTTTTTCTATTTTTTAATTTTTTCTTCTTTCTTTCTTGTGTCCTTTATTTTATTGTTGCTAGAAAAGGGTGAGATTTTCTAGCCTTCGTTCCTGAAACTGCTGCTCGTTTGTTTTGCGGGAAGGCGAAGAGTTCCCTAATTCTGTTCTCACTATCACTTCCCTGGCAAAATTCTTCAGTGCGGGTCAAGACTACTGCTGCTTCTGGTGTGTATCCTCTTCCTGGGACTTTGTTTTATTTTCTATACGCATGCATATATGTAGGACTCGGTAAAATCCTTCTAGTTTTCTTGATTTTAGCTAATAAGTTAAATTCTGAGATTTTGAGATCTGAAGCTTGGCTCATGGCCAATTGGGCATTGAGGTATCGAGAGCTAAGATGGGCTTCTCTTTGGATTGGTTGATTCAATTCTTAAAGTTGTTGAATTTTTAGTTGCATGCCGAAAGGACTCTTATTCTTCACATTTCCTGTAATTTTGTGTTTTTCTCCTCCTGCTTTTTTCGTTATTGGACTGAGTAGTGAAATTCTGGGGTCTTTTCGATAGGGGTGTTTTCTTCCGGAAATGAAAGTTGAGGTCGGTATGGGGGGCGTTGTTTGGACTGATGAAGATAAAACCATGGTGGCGGCGGTTTTGGGGACTAAGGCGTTTGATTACTTGTTTTCCAGCTCGGTTGCAGCCGAAGGCTCATTAATGGCTATGGGGAACGACGAGAATTTGCAGAATAAGCTTTCAGATCTCGTTGAACACCCCAACGCTGCCAATTTTAGTTGGAATTATGCAATTTTCTGGCAAATATCACGGTCCAAGTCCGGCGAGTTGGTGCTAGGATGGGGAGATGGCTGTTGCAGAGAACCCAGAGATGGAGAAGAGTCCGAATTTACCCAAATTCTAAGTCTCCGGCTTGAGGATGAGACTCAACAGAGGATGAGAAAAAGAGTTCTTCAGAAACTGCATACCTGCTTCGGGGGAACAGATGATGACGGTTATGCTTTTGGATTGGATAGGGTAACAGATACTGAAATGTTCTTCCTTGCATCCATGTACTTTTCCTTCCCTCGGGGAGAAGGAGGTCCGGGGAAGTGTTTTGGATCTGGGAAGCATTTGTGGTTATCCGACTCATTGAAGTCATCCGCAGATTATTGTGTTAGGTCATTCCTAGCAAAGTCTGCTGGTATGCGAACTATTGTTCTGATCCCCACCGATGTTGGGGTAGTTGAACTAGGATCAGTAAGATCCATTCCAGAAAGCTTGGAGGTCATGCAGTCGGTTATGTCTTCCTTCTCATCGTTTTCATCACTAATTAGGGCCAAGCAAGTTGCAGCCTTGACGATGGCAGTCGACAAAAAGGATGGCAATGTGCCTTACTCAAATTTGGGAATAGGAGAGCGGTCGGATGGTGTTCACAAAATTTTTGGTCAAGATTTGAACCCAATTCATCCTCAAAGTCGGGAAAAACTTGTTGTCAGGAAGGCGGAAGACAGGCAATGGGATGCTTATCCAAATGGAAACAGAATTACATTCCCAAATACTCGCAACGGTCTTCATACTGCAACGTGGACACAGTTCAATCATGTCAAGCCAGGCAACGCCATAGAACTCTACAGTCCTCAAACACAACCAAACAATTTACAGGGCCTCGTCAATGGGGCAAGTCGGATAAACAATTTTCAGCATCAAAAGCCAGCCCAAATGCAAATTGACTTTACCGGAGCTACTTCAAGGCCTATAATTTCCAGACCTCTAAGTGCTGAGTCTGAGCATTCAGATGTTGAGGCTTCATGCAGAGAAGACAATGCAGTTCTAGCGGATGAAAAGAGGCCCCGGAAGCGTGGTCGAAAACCTGCCAATGGAAGAGAAGAGCCCCTCAATCATGTTGAGGCAGAGAGGCAGCGAAGAGAGAAGCTGAACCAGCGATTTTATGCACTAAGGGCTGTTGTACCCAATATTTCCAAAATGGACAAAGCTTCCCTCTTGGGAGATGCCATTGCTTACATAACTGAGCTGCAAAAGAAGCTTAGGGACCTGGAATCAGAAAGGGAAAAACTAGGAAGCACCTCAAGAGATGCATTGGCTTTGGAGACAAATGCAAGCTCTGGTGTTGAAAATCTAGTGCCTGAAATTGACATTGAAGCTGCCCGTGATGAAGTTATTGTGAAGGTGAGCTGCCCACTGGATGCTCATCCTGTGTCTGGAGTCATCCAGGCATTCAAAGAAGCACAGGTGAATATCTTGGAGTCAAAAGTGGCCACAGGAAATGACACAGTGTTTCACACGTTTGTTGTGAAGTCTCATGGATCAGACCAATTGACAAAGGAAAAGTTGATAGCAGCAATTTCCCGCGACCGTGAGGCTACCTCCTTACAATCGTTGTGATCAATTTGGTAATAATACCTATTTAATTGACATAGTCATTAGGCATAAAATGTAGCAATAACCTTTTATAAAGTTTCTGCAGTGATTTTGGTATACAGCAGTTCAAGCTAGGATTAGGAAATATTTATCTTTGACCTAGTAAAGTAGCAGTTGTGTGTTTGTTTATAGTATATACATATTCTGTCATAGAAGTGTTTTTTTAGAAGATGAATTGTGTTGCCGAAACCGTTGAGTTTCTGCACTTCTTTTCTTATTAGTTTTTGAGTTATACTTCGTTTTCTTATTTTGATCATTTTCTTTCTGATGATCTTTTTATGGCAAGTGGTTTTGGTTGAATGTAGGAAGGTCATATAAGAGTTTGGGATCTAGGATCTATTGGTGTTAAGTTTTTCTATTTTGGATTCTTAGGACATTATATGATGGTATCTACTTCCCCACCCCTCCCCCCCCAACAGTTTTGAGGCATTGCGGTAGTGTTTCCCCTTGCCTTGTGTACCAATCAAACTGGAGTTTCTAGTGTATTGAAGCTTTGTCATTAGCTTCTGCTTAGAACTTGAGAGAGAATCTAAAATTCCTTTAGCAACAAGATAGGTACCTTCTGTTTAATATGATTAGAAAGGTTTAGCTGTTTTTTCTCCGCTTACGTACTATTTTTCACTGTTCATAAGTTGGTTATTTTCCTCAGGCAAACATATGAATTACTATATTTTGATGTATTTTGGCTGTCTGCATTTCCAAGTTTTCCATCGTAATGAGGCTGTTCACTGGAACTGTATTTTCAAGAATGTAATGTTCCACAGAGGCTACTCTCATCTATAGAAAGATTGCGAAGAAAAGAAAGTAAAAAAATTCACACGTATTGAACTTCAGGGCTACCATTACAAATTTTTGCTTATAGCCTTTCCCAGTAAGATTTGAAGCATCTTTAACAGTTGCAGAACGAGACCCTGCAAAAGGGAAAAGGATAGTAAAAGCTGGCAAAATGTTATGGTTGCCCTCTTTTGAATAGATCAGTCGAAACCGTGTATGCATGAGTCCGTGGTCCAAGGAAGCTAGCTCGTGAATCAAACCCTCGTGCACTTTTCAACTTCAAACTCAAGTTAAATAGTTGCTCTAACGTCCCACCACCACCTCCTAGCAAAAGATTCCACTATGTTTAGGGTTTTTATTATGTTTGGGATATTTTTAAAAAATACACTGAAATAGATTTAATTTGTGAAGTGATTTACATCAATAATTATAATGCCAGTTGATATGGTGTTATACTAATACAACACTACATCAGTTTGGCGTTATAAAGATTTTGTGAGTATTATAAAGGCCTTCTGTATGGCGTTATAAGACAACACTATCCTTTTTTTTTCCGTTCATGTCTTCTCTTTTTTCTTCTACTTTCTTTTGTTTGTTCAGCTTTTGCAATTTGTCTTTTATGCTTTTGCAATCTGCGTGATTTGGTGATTGGCAAGTCCACTTCTGCCTTCCTCCGGCCTCTTCCCTCCGCCTTCGCCGTCTCCTCCATCTTCTCACCATTTTTTCACCTCCTCTTTTCTTCATGATGTGAAGCTAATCTCTTACGCCTTGCGTTTGATCACTAAGAATTAGGGCTTCAGAAGTTCATCAGGTACTTTTCTTTTCCTTTCTGTCTTCAGCTCTCTTCTTTTATTAGTTCTGTTTGGCTGAGTTCTCTAGTTCTTTATTTGTTTTTTTTTTTTGGGGCATAAGCTTCTTGTTGGTCCACTCCATATTGTACTTAATAAGCTGCTGAATTTGTGGAATTAGTGGTCTTTTTTCTTTGTATAGGCATCAATATTGATCAGAATAGCTAAAAGTTGGTGTTGCGCGCATGATTGGATCTTGTTTATAGGAATCGGAGAATCATATGTTTGGTAGGAAGTCATTTTGCTCTCTAATTCTTCTCTGTCTATCGCTTAAAGCTGTAAGTGTCGGTCTATGCCGTTCGAAATATAACGTCATTTCGATATAAAGCCATGAATGACGTTATAAGATTAGCGAAGTGTCATTCTTATAATACTATTTAAGATGACTACGATATGATATTAGTATAATATCATCTCAAGTTGTATTATGATTATTGCCGTAAACTTTTTTTCAAATCAAGTCTATTACAGTGTATTCTTTTAAAACAGAGGTCCAAACATAATAAAAATCCTTTTTTTTATTTAATCATTTCTCTCGTAGCAATGATTTAAGATGCAGTGGTGCTTCGTCTGAGATGAATCTTTTCACCAACGCGGAAAAATTTTGCCGCGTATGAGTCCCTGCGGTTTGTGGGGTCGGGGGAGGAAAGCGCGTGGTTTTGAGCGGTCGTTCGCCGAGAAAGGAGGTTTGAGGCGTCATTTTGGGATGGAACGAGTCCATTTCATGTACCAATCAACGAACTATTTCTTTTTGTTTGGTGCGTTTAAGAAAAAACGAAATGTGTGGATACCCGTCGAAACATGTGACCCAAATCAAATGCACACCTCGAGTCCAATTTGCTTTTTCTGCATTGTATCTTTGAAATTGATGCCCATACATACGTTATCTCCTCGTCCTTTGTTTTCTGTTAAGTGCTCGTTTCAATTTTCTTTTTCCTTTGTTTGCACAACTTTTCATACTGTTTGAATTTGATTTGAGTCTTAAAATTAAGGTGTTGGAATTGTAATTTAAAATTAAAAAATATTTTTTTTAATAAATAATTTATTTTTATATTTTTAACATAATAAAATTTTTGTATTAAAGATTTTAACTCCCAAGTATTCAGATTTGGCTTTTTAAGTATATACAAACTCGAATTCAACTCCATATGCGTTTGAGAAAATGGCTCTTTGAGTCACTTCATTTGTAGCGGTAGCAGGGATTAAGGGTAAATAACAAATAGCAGTGGTGGGGATGTGTACAAACAAGGGCCGAAGCAGATCATGTGGGGTTCAAAAAGTCAGAAAACTGATCCACCGTGAGAAATGAATATATGCTTTCCCAACACCGAGGCTCAAGACTCAAGCATGAAAAATGTGGGAAAGCGATTCATTGCATCATTCTCCAAGTTGATTGGCAGCAAGTAAAATGAGAAACATATTTTTTGTGCCTAAAGAATCATGTGTGCAACATCAACCCAATGCTCATTGCTTCGAATCCCATTATTTCTCACATCTCCTTCTCGTTTCTTTTCGTTTTTCCTTTTTCTTTCTCTAGTAGAATGTCAGTAGGATCCCCAAAGCCCCAAGATAAAGTAAAAGTTTCCATGCTGTATTATGATTGCCTTTGCATACCCGTTCTCTCTCTCTCTATCCACTTTCTCCTCCTTCACCTTACTTTTCTCTGCGCGAAGACTTTGCATCTCGTCTCTAGTCAATTTAGCCACCGAAATTAGTTATGATCTTTTTATTTCTTTATTTTTATAATTTTACTTTTTATTTTGATCACAAATTACAGTAAATTTTTATATTCTATCATTCTTATCAAAATTCAAGATGCAAAGGTCTTTTACATATTGTGACAAATCTTGTTATTTTTTTTCTCTCTCTTGAAAAAATTTGTCTATCCAAACTTGATCTAGAGCCTCTTTTATTATTCTACTTCTTTCTTAAATAATTTTTAAAATTATATATTCGCTCATAATTTTCTAAATTACTATTTTAAAAGAAGATGTTGAAACTATTTTAATTGCCTTTGTGCTTACGAAGATGTTGCGAATAAGATCCAAGAATGTTTATTTATTATTCTGTTAGTATTATTTTTATTGTACTTTATACACTTTAGATATCTAGGGTGTAAGAAATTTTTTGTTACTATAATTTTTGAACAATTCTGTAATTTTTATTGTTTCTATTATTGGATTATTTTAGTTCCTTAATTTTTCTCATTTGATGTATTGCAACAGAAATTTAATGATTATTTTGATTATAATGACTTTGAGAATAATCTTTTATTCATAAAAAAAGTGATTGCCTTTGCTTCAGGCACGTAGTGGTTGACGATTCATTACGGATATGAGAAAGGGCAAAATAACGAAATTTTAAGTATCACATCATATTAGTGAACTGATAGTAATATACTCAGTCTCATCATATACTATTGCTATTTTTATCATTTTAGTGATGGAGCGTTGTATTGAAATGCACGGGTATTAATACGTAGTAAACAAAGGAAAAATGAAAGAAAGGAGGTGAGATTTGATACAATTCAATCTCAAAACTAAATTATGTTAGACTCATATTTCTTCTTACAAATAATTTAACTTTACGAAACTCAAAATAAAAATTTTAAAATCAAACTATATCCAATCACACCTGCATAATACAGATATGAGGTAAGTAGATTTTCTGATTCTCAAGATAGGTGGGATTTGATTGCTAATCTGGGACATAATTGTATTGCTCGAATTGGAAAACACCGGCGGAGTCGGAGATGATATTATTATTATTAACACTATAATAGGGAGATCGATCAAAGAAACATCCAAATCACGTGCTGGAACTGTAGAGGTATCATTACCACTTGCCAGGGAAATGCTAGTCAATCAAACATTAGGAGAAGTGTCTTCTTCTTCATGTTGTTGATCTCAAATCTTCGGATTCCGATTATACAAGTATGTGTCAAAGACTCAGCCGGCACATCATTGCGGAATCATATTACTTCCCAATTCCCAGACACACCTTTTTCCTTCTAGTAGAAACTATAGAAAAAAGACCAGCCGAACTCCGATTTGATTCTCTTTAGTTTTTACTCCATCAAGTTTTAGTTCATTTCTCATTTGTCCACCGACTTTTGAAGAGTAGAAACCAAGCAACCACTATGCCAAATATAAAAATGAATTGCATTTCTATCAATATAAAGTAGAATGAAAAATACAATATTGCAAAAATTGTGACAAGAGAAATGGATAAACCTAGGTTGAATTTTTGTAACCCAGAAAGTGCAAGTCCAACTAGTATTATGACAAGAAATCTTTCGACCATCGTGTTTTAAAACCCTACATAGAGATCTATGTTACATATAAGAGGGGAAAAGATACCCCTGCATTAATTCTAGGTTTTAGATTTACATGCAGGGATTTAGTTAACACTTTTCATAGATTGCCAATAATCCTCAACAGGTAAACATTCCTGAATGATCCCAAAAGAACAAAGAGATTTACTCTCTATAAGATCTTCTGTAGACTTGGTTAACTCTCTGTACTTCTTCGCCCTCTGTTAGTCTGGACCTCTCTAGGCTCTCGTTGCCAAGTCAATGTCCTTTCCGTTGCTCTCTCAAAATTATCAAGCTTCCTATCGGGACAATATTTTGAAATATGCCCTTCCTTGTGGCAGTTAAAGCATAATCTCTTCCCCTCCTTTTTCTTCAGTTCAACTCTGTCTTCCGCCTTTTCATCAGCAACATGACCATTTTCATAAGGACTCTCTTTCTTGCTTTTATTGCGCGACTCTTCTTCAACTTTCAGAAGATGTAATAACATGTTGAGAGGTAAAAACTCATGGTGCATTAATTTTGCACGATATTCCTTCCAAGAAGGTGGAAGCTTGGAAATGATCACACCTACATGCAAGTTTTCGTCAATCCAGATACCTGAAGCAGTGATGGTGTTTGCTATGTAATTGAGTTCTTGAACCTGCTCAAGAACAGAGACACCATCAACCATCTGAAATTGGACATACTTATTGACCTCAGACCTTACCGTTCCAAAATCTTCAGAATATGCCAATTTAAGTTCTTCCCAAAGCTCTTTTGCACTGTAACCCTTCTTTGAGTATTGGTCAAAAAGATCATCAGAGAGAGAGTTCAAAATGCTGTGCCGGCATATATACTCATCATCAGCCCATTTCTTAGTAGCAATTGTGGCTAGGGTAATTTCATCATAGCTTGCTCCTTCTGTGGGAATGCTGGGACATGAACTTCTGAGCACATAGGCAACCTTTAACTGCTTCAGGAAAAATTCCATTTGATGCATCCAGCAGTGGTAATTTTTCCCATTAAGACGGATGGTCATGATGGGAACAAGGCCCTGGGGAGGACTGGAAAGTTTATTGTGCGGTACATGCCCCTGAGGAATTGGGGCAGAAAGTGAATCAGAAGAATCTGCCTGCGGGGGATGTCCCTCGTCAGCACTTTGACGTACCGAGCTCAGCATAGTGGGTGAATCAATAGAACTCAAAATCTCAAATTTCCTCTTCATAATAGGATCACTTTGGGGGTCAACATCAATTACAGAATTTGGTATATCTGTCTCCATCTGGTTTTGATCAATTGGCACTGATCCTTGAAGAGTAACATCATTCACTGAACTTGGCACATTCTCCTCAGACAGCTTTTCAACTGCTACTGACCTACAGCTCATCAATCGAGCAGTTCAAATTAATCCCAAGAAACCTATTGCTTTCAATTACATACATGTGTTTAGAAAACCCAACCATGACATGACCTATTAGAAAGTAAACTATAAGCATCGTTTGATCAAACCAAAGGAAGGAGAGTCAAACACAACCCTCATCTCCATCAGAGTCAACTATTTATACTTAAAATCCTAGACAAACAATGAAGTGGAATGAAACATTATACTTGCTGAGCACAAAAGGAATACAGGAATACCTTGTCTTTGATTGCAGCTGTGCAATAGCTTCCTCTATGGCTGAGAAACTATTTCTGAAGCATGACCATTGTCTACCCGTCAATGTAATTCCTGGATTCAGAACAAGTTAATTACAAATGAAATGTTTCAAAGAAATATCTTAGTTCACAAAGCAAATTAAACAGATTACAGCAGCCAGCATGTAGATAACTGTTAAAGATTATTATTTCTAATGATTAGTAAGCAGATGTAGGAACTACACAGATCCATATAGAAGTACAGTAGAAATGAAAATGATGTGAAGGCCTTTAGCCATGGAAAAGAGATGCTGAAAATGATACTGAAAACATGTATGGCATTTTGCCATCGGCTGTTGACAAAGTGGGTGAGCTTTGTTTGACACGTTCAAGATATGACAAAGATAACTTCATGATTGAATGCAACTTACAGCTTGAAAGTATCACAATAGGAAGAAAAGCCCATGCAACATCAAGATAAATATTTTTGTTCTTTTTCCAATTATGTGCATCCAAGAACATTAGCTTTAGGAATAATGAGGGATTTCCTATCACATGAGAATAATGAAGAAAAGAGAGAAATGAGGAAAAATACAGGATTTGGATGAGATAGATTGTTCTTAGCCTGGCTTCTATCTCTCGCTCGAGTAAATCTCCTATATACATGAGCAGCAGGAAAACAAGCAGAGCTACTTGCAATACCTAAGCACTTGACAAGAAACTCGAATCCACCTGATCTTCTTAGACAAGCTCTAGCTAGTTCAAGCAACTTCCTTATCCAAACTCAAGAACCAAAGTACTTCGCTTGCCAGCTCATCAAGCTTAAGGTTTTTTTCTTTTTCCCATTAATGTATGTAGTTATATTACGATGATTAAAGGTTAATGAAAATGGACTCTAGCTTGAGCTCAAGCAAGAACAAGTGTAAGCATACCAACTTATAGTCACGCCCGTTATGAGTAGAATTCGAGCTTGATATCATTAACTACCTTGAGGTCAAGCAAATTGACACAAGCTCAGAACCTTCAAGATTAAACGACTAACCTGATTACACCCATTGTTGTCCCAATATCTAGACCACCCAACTTAGTTTTTGAGGGTCATTGGTCCCCTTGCATTTATATCTGATGAAATGAGTCTCCATGTATAATTTGCTAATAATTCGCTAGAAATTTAAAAGAGGAAAGTGCAAGGCAGGCTACTTTCTATGTTCTCCCATTTGCCCCCAGGAGCAAAAGATCGAAAATGAAACAGAAAAGACAGGTCAAAATGTTTTAAGGTTATCTGCCCAAGCATCTATACAGAATCCTCAAAACAAGTGAAGTTATCTTCTTCTGTAACAAAAAGGGAAAAGTTAAAGAAGAAGAAGAAGAAGAAGAAGTCTCCTAAAAACACCCTATAGGTTCCTGTAACCTTAAGACACAAACTATGTACTAGAAACGGTTCGCTTTTGAGAATTCTGATTTTGAAAATGAAAAAGGTAAATTGGTTTGTAAGAGGAGATATAGGACCCAGGGTTAAAAAAAGTGGGAAAAAGCATTGTTTTGCATTTTGAGGACTATTCCAAGTGCATAAAGAACAATAAGATGTGGAATTTCAAAGCTTAAGAAGCACTCTAAGATATAACTTAAAAAGATGTCAAATATGAAAAATATGTATAAAGAGGAATAACACCTACAATATCTCTGCAGATGAAATCAAAAGGGCTTTACTTAACATCCAGCCACTATTACAATCTCCTGCTCCAACAAATTCATTTAAATACTGTCTCCATCTATCTTCTTTAAGGTACCCCCCTCCATCTTTGAGAGATGCTACTCTTAACATATCGAGGATTGAACACCTTTAAAAGAATACATCAGACCACAACATCCATCTCATGCCAACAAACAAAATCAGCTGACTGTCCTAACTACCTTTATTTTCTGTGTCTAAGAGCATGATATCTAAAGTAGAGTACTGATAAAACCTTAGGCAAAATGGAGTCAGCATGCAAATCTAATGCATTATGGACATTTGTACATGCTCATGCATGCATATGTTCCTTCTTGGAGCACGAAACACAGAGAGAGCTCCCAGGCCTCATTGATAACTAGCACAGACTAAAAGACCAGAGCATACAGACAAACAGCGCATTCTTATTGAAAGTAAAATAATCTTATTGAAAGTAAAATCATAATCATAAATCCTGCTTGAAACTAGATTTCTGAAGCATGAAATAGTTGATTGCCTAGACATTTACAGAACAAACAACCATTAATACCTCTACCAGAAGGAAATTGCTTTCCGTCCTTTTGATAGTAATCTCGAATTGAAACCAAGGTCTGCCCTTTTCTGAAATCATGAATTGCCACATTCCTCCTGTCCGATAGCTACAAAGACAAGGAGGATGATATTTTTTAGGAGGAGAGAAAAAAACAAGGGGGGATCCGAGAACAACCGAGTTCCAAAATTTTTTCATAGCAGATAGTTTTTCCCTGTGTTGTTTCATGGAATCAAATGTTGAATATAGTTATGCTTATTTTCTAACACCAATATTTTCCTTTCTCCAGTTCATCATGTTCATTTGGAATATACTCTCAGTCTGAATCATAACAATTGTAGCAGCTGCTAATTTTTTTGGGTCTGAAAGAAATCTAAAACCGAGATAACCATGATCCAGCGGTATCAAATATTGAAGCTTGACGCAATTGCGCCCAATCAATTTATCCCTATACTGAAGAAGTAATAAAATGTTAAATGAACTAACTAAAAAACCACAAGACAAAGAGAAGTTCTAACAGTAAATTCAATACCTATGCTCAACGGACCTTACAAATAACTCTCCCATTATTCTCGGTGGCGTCAACACTGCCATTAGACAATCTCCGTTGTTCCTCCCATACTTCTGCATGTTTACTATCTTCTCGCACAGCTACCGTGTCATTCCCGTCAGCATCCGACATTGGCGTCAGAATAGATGCTGCTGTTGATAGCAGAAAAGACTCGAGAACTCGTCTAACGCAGACTTTGGAGGCAAGGTCGGAGAGGTCGATGCAAAGCTGCCGGGATGCGGTGGCTCGGACACTGTACTCGCTGGCCTTTTCCAAGTCTGCATTTTTAAGAATGTTCAGCACTGTTTCTTCAATTTTCCTGCGTTTGCTGCTGGGGATTTCCTCCATGATTTGTTTCTGGGAGAAAAGGGAAAGATATTGCAAAGAGAGGCTTTGAGGAATTGATGAATAGGGAAATAAGGGATTTGATTCGAGTTCATCGCATCAAAAAATTAAAAAAGCAAAAACAGAGTCCCAAATAGGTTCCACCGAGATTTGAACTCGGGTTACTGGATTCAGAGTCCAATGTCCTAACCGCTAGACCATGGAACCAGATGTGAGAAAAATAAGCAGGCCGCAATAAAAACTAAGTGTTTTATTTTGCTAATTTTTTTTTGGCTAATAATAGTTGAATCCCGCAATGATTATTTTTTGTTTAGTTTCATAATTTTATTTCTTTATTTCGTTCCTGGAAGTTTAATTGAACCAACTAATCATTCTTGTTTCAATCTAAGTGCTCCAATCACACTTGCTAAAACTCTAGCCAACCAACCGAAAATTCAAAAGGGTAGGAATCATGCAAATGGCATTGCTTCAGAGCCAGAAGTAAATGCGGAAAAACCTAATCTTGGCTTTAGCGAGCAAGATTGACACTCCCCCATGCCAAGATGATGTTGAAACAAATATCTTCCTAATACACTTGCATTTCATCATAAAAGCCTTTACAACCTACTAAAATTCTATACTCAAGAACATCACATCTTAATTATTAGTATTTGCCACTCTTGAGAGAATTGATCTCTGCAAATAGTAGGACAAAAATGATGGACATGGTCACCTTATTGCATATTTTTCTTTGTACATATGTAGTTGTAGTCTTGACTCGATCATGGTTGAGGAGAAGAACACCGACGCAGGCGGCCCCAAGGCTTCCACCAGGCCCTCCCGGATGGCCTATCGTTGGTAATCTTCTTCAGCTTGGACAGTTCCCGCACAGGGTTTTGTCATCCTTGTGTCAAAAATACGGGCCTCTCGTGTATCTCCGACTAGGAAATGTCGATGCCATCACCACCGACGACCCCGACATTATACGGGAAATTCTTCTACAACAGGACCATGTCTTCGCCTCCCGGCCGCGGACCCTGGCTGCCGTTCACTTGGCTTACGGGTGCAGAGACGTGGCCTTGGCTCCCCTGGGCCCAAAATGGAAAAGAATGCGGAGGATATGCATGGAACATTTGTTAACAACGAGAAGGCTGGAGTCCTTTGGGAAGCATCGAGCCGATGAAGCCCAACATCTTGTGCAAAATGTTTGGGCTAAAGCTCAAAAGGGAGAGATCGTGAACTTGAGGGAAGTTCTGGGTGCTTTTTCCATGAACAACGTGACCAGAATGTTGCTGGGAAAGCAATATTTTGGGGTCAAATCTGCGGGTCCAGAGGAAGCCGCGGAGTTCATGAATATAACCCACGAGCTATTTCAGCTTCTGGGCCTGATATATTTGGGTGATTATCTGCCTCTCTGGAGGTGGATTGACCCATGCGGGTGCGAGAAGAGAATGAGGGAAGTAGAGCGGAGAGTGGACGATTTTCACATGAAGATCATTGAAGAACACAAGAAGAAGAACCAAAATGGAGAACATCTTGATGGAGAAATGGACTTCGTTGATGTTCTATTATCCTTGCCAGGTGAAAATGGGAAAGCCCATATGGATGACATCGACATCAAAGCATTAATTCAGGTTATTATATATAATTTTTTTGCATTTTTATTTCTTTCTAATATTACGATTCAAAAATGATTTTTTGTCCTTTTTACTGCTAGGATATGATAGCTGCTGCCACAGATACTTCTGCTGTGACTAACGAATGGGCAATGGCAGAGGTGATTAAGCATCCACGTGTCCTCAAGAAGGTCCAACAGGAGCTGGATGGAGTAGTGGGAACCAATCGAATGGCCTTGGAGTCGGATCTCGTCCACCTCAATTACCTACGCTGCGTTGTGCGGGAAACTTTCCGAATGCACCCGGCCGGCCCGTTTCTCATCCCGCACGAATCCACCCGAGCCACCACAATCAACGGCTACTATCTCCCTGAGAAGACACGTGTCTTCATCAACACCCACGGACTAGGTCGGAACACAAAGATATGGGACAGCGTGGAAGAGTTCAGACCGGAGAGGCATTTGCCCGTGGACGGGAGCCGAGTGGAAATAAGCCACGGAGCCGATTTCAAGATACTGCCCTTTAGTGCCGGCAAGAGGAAGTGCCCCGGCGCCCCGCTTGGCGTGACATTGGTACTAATGGCTTTGGCTCGCCTGTTTCATTGCTTTGATTGGAGCCCTCCTCACGGATTAAGGCATGAAGACATAGATACAGTAGAAGCTTACGGCATGACCATGCCCAAGGTCCAGCCCTTGATGGCCAATGCAACGCCCCGTCTGCCTGCTCATTTGTATTAAATTTTAGTAGAGTAGACTACGTTTTTGCTTATGACTACTCCGTAGTAAACATGTTCTGAACTAGGGTGTTCATCGGTATGACTTGAAGAAAATTCAGTTTTACTATTTAAAGAAAAATTAATTTTTTTTATTTTTTTCAAAATGGAATCAAACTTAATTTATCTTCAAACCAAATTTTCTCCAAATCGAAATGGAGAAAATTCGGTTTTGTAGAAAATCGAAATATATAAAATTAAGAATTTAAATTTTAAAATAACATTAATTATACTCTAACATTGATTATAATCTTAATTAAAATCTAATTTAGTTTGAGTTATTAGTCTTTAAATAATATTTTTAAAAATATATAAAAATTAATTATTTTAAAATTTTAAAATAAATTTAATTAAGAATTAGTTTAATTAATTATACTTAATTATTAATTTGGAGAAATTTTAAAAAAATTTTAATTTTTTCGATTTGACTTGGTCTAAACCGAAACCAAACCGAAATTTAATTTAAAAATAAAAAACTGAATTTTTTTAAATTAAAATTTAAAAAAATCGAACTGAAAATTAAATTAAATTTCAATTATTTTTAAATTTTTTTCAAATAATGCACACCCCTATTCTGAACTGAAATAAGGTGTTTTCATCTTCTAAAGAATTTATCTTTAATTTTCTGTCTTTTCTTCAATTTAGCATCTTTAGAGTTTGAGAACCTTCTTCCTCGAAAAGACCAAAAAGAAATTGAAAGACAGCTAGTTGTATATAGATGCACGGCTTCGTGAGACTGCGTAGGACTGAGAACTCCTTCAAAGGATAACACGGGCTTGAGATGATAGAGGATATGTTATCTCGCAACCTTTTTCCACTGAGGAAGATGAATCCTCTTTTTCAAATGTCCTTTAATTCTCTTTTCTGGGAAATATATTCGTGGCCCTGTTATTGGGCGAATGACAGCTTCCACTATAAGCTGTAACAATAGTGCTCCTTTTGATGTGGCCATTTTGCTCTGCTTGCATACTTGCCTTGTAACTGACCTGGTTGTCACTCGTTGATAGTAGTAGTTACCGATCCCCCTTACATTTTGGCAGCAATGATTTTCTATCAACATGAGCAGTCAAGAAACCTTCAAAGAATAGGCGGATATCGGCGAAGACAGCAGTGCACAAATTTTTGCTGCTAAAGTTCTCTGGAGGGGCTGCCCTCGCCAAGTTCTGGTAAATAAGGCCTTCAGACCATATCTTCGCGTTCTTAGTTGTTACTACTAGTAGAACTTTGCAGACAGGGCTAATGTTACTGTGGCACAACAAAGCCATGTGATGAGCTATATATAGTATAGAAAGCCATGCATAAGAATTACAGCTGTGTAGTACTAGTAGAAGTTGCATTTGGGTCTAAAAAGACTGCTCTGATTACACCAACCACCTCCAGCATTTACTCGGGGCGTGCTTCACTGTTCACCCGCCTTCTCACTTGCTGACGCATTTAATTTCTTTTCAGAGAGTACGTCGAATTTATTCTTGACACTAGAGCTGCTTGAAAATGGTGGTCATGCATATACTATCATATTTCTCCAATCCGCCTGCAGTTCTTTGATTTCTTCCTCGTGTATATATAGCATATCTTAGGTTCGGGCCAATAATCTATTGCAGTTGCAACTTGCAGCTACGTATGGACTGCAGCATTATTGTGCATGTAGGGATAGCGTTGGTTTTGTTTCTTTTGGACAATTATCGATGGGATTACTGATGAAGTAGAGATGGAACAGAAGAAACTTCAATATTTGAACACTTTCACCATTTGGACTTCAAAAAGTTTACCTGCAGGGCAGGAGGTGATCCCGTCCCGGCTGCAATGCAGCTGCTCTTTCCGTCCAGAAGCAAACGAACCACTCTGCCTGCTATTCTGATGCTCCGAGAACTACTTTATGAACTATAATGTCTTTCATCAACTGTGGAAAATTTATATTTCTTTTAGAGAAAAGTAGAATTACAGAAAAGACGGAGTTTCTTTTTAGTTCTTTTTTTGTTTTTGAAGATGAAAAAAATGAATTAATTTGTAAAAAGAAATACGAAATCTGAAGTGAATAAAAACCAATCCAGATAATCAACTAGATTATCTTGCTAAATGCCAAAAAGCTTCACCGGCATACAGCTGGTCGAGAGACACCTCAACCTTCTCACCTACCGCATATAAATAATCTTATACAGAGGCATATAATCCCAAGTAGAATATTATTTGTTTTGTTATTTTAAATATCATCTTTCGTTCTGCATACAATTCACTCCTACTTTTGGGAAGATCAAGATGAAAATTGTCAACTATAAACTGAATTTCAAGTGTTTTCTAGAAATTAATTGTTGTGCACAGAGGTGGGGTGTTTATTAACGGAACATATCGGAGATTGGAGACTCGGTCCTCCGTCTTGAAAATGAACAGTATCTCAATCCATCTATGGATCCAAGAAAATAAAGGTCACGAGTGTGGGTGACGGCCCACCCCCGGTCCCCAGATGTAGACATTTATGGCCAACCCTACACGGAACTATTTGGCAAAAGAGTACCACTGTACCAGAGCAAAAAAGGACGACTCGGAACGTGGGGGACAATCGCAAGGGAAAGAGAGGTACTGTGGCCGTGGATTGGATTGGATAACAGCGATACCAGTAGTATCATTACTTTACCAGAAAAAGGAATGCCAAATCAATTCCCATGAACACTGCGATCTGCCACCCGAAAAACCATTAACATAGGTGTATTTAAATTATATTTGAAGAGTTTTAATTTTAAATTTTATAAAAATAATTTTAATTATATATTTAATTAAATTAAATATTATCTAAATACTCTCTATGTTAGTTTCTTCTTTTTAATTGCAATTTAAACTTAACAAAAAGAAAAATGAGCAATAACTATAACTCTTATCGTGCTAATCCCATTTTGATTGAGGCAAATTCCTTTGAGCATTGATGCAGAATTCAGAAATAGATTATGTACTACATTTTGACTTTTAAGAATATTTTTAAAGTAAGATTAAATATTATTGAATATTAAAATTAAATTTCAAATTTTAAATATAAAATTTATATTTTTTATAAATAATTTAATTTTTATAAAATATAAGATAAAAATTTTAAAATTAAATTTATATAATTATGTCTTTAAATTAAATTGTATTATAAAAAATTTAATAAAAAATTTTTATTTTAATTATAATTATTTTAATAAATAATTAATTCTTATAAAATTTTATAAAATTAAAAAATTTAAATTAAAATAATATCCAATTCCACCCTAAAAATAGTAACAGCCAGCAGGTTGCGCTTAATGCTCGCTGTCTTCCACGGAGTATCGGCCATTTCCACGGAGTACCCAAGCACTACGTCTCACTATGTTCACATGTACCTCCAAACTAGAACCGCCTTCAATCCCGACTCAGTGGGTCTCTCGCCCCAGTACTTATACTCCCGAAGCTCCCCCTTCCTCCACTGCCCCTCTTTCTCTAATGGCAGCAAAACCAGTCATGCCCGCTACCCTTATCTTTTCATACCTCATTTTCCTCTCTCTACCCGTTACTTCTCTTTCCCTTCCTTCCACTCAACTCCAGTACCAAGCCCTCGTCCTCCGTTCTCTCCCTAAACCAGCGCACTCCCTCTCCTGGGGCGCCCAAGATGACTCCGAAGCCATCTTGCCCGAGTCCGAGCTCGACTCCGGCTCGCAAATCGCCACCTTTTCTTTACAGCTGCACCACGTCGACTTGCTGTCTCCCTCCTCCTTCAATGCCACTCCAGAGTCCCTCTTCAGCACCCGTTTAAGACGGGATGCACTCAGAGTCAAGTCCATCTCTGACCTGGCCGCGGTTAAAACTAACGCCTCCTTACGGGGCCACCGGAGTCCCCGAGGTGCTGCTGCTGGGGATTTCAGCAGTTCGATAGTTTCTGGACTCTCACAGGGAAGTGGTGAGTACTTCACGCGCTTCGGAGTAGGAACTCCCCCGAAGTACGCTTACATGGTGCTCGATACTGGCAGTGACATTATCTGGATCCAGTGCTCTCCATGCAGAAACTGCTACAGCCAGTCGGACCCAATTTTCGATCCATCTCGCTCTTCTTCCTTCGGTTCCGTCTCTTGTACATCCCCTCTTTGCCGCCGCCTGGATTCGCCGGGATGTAACAATCGCCAAAAGTGTCTCTACCAAGTGTCTTACGGCGACGGTTCTTTCACGGTAGGCGAATTTTCCACTGAGACTCTGACATTCCGGCGGGCGCGCGTTAAGAACGTTGCGCTTGGTTGTGGCCACGATAACGAAGGTTTATTTATTGGAGCGGCCGGTTTGTTGGGTCTCGGCAGAGGGAAGCTATCTTTTCCGAATCAGGCCGGCCGCCGGTTCGGCCGGAAGTTCTCTTATTGCTTAGTGGATCGGTCGGCGTCTGCTAGACCGTCCTCAATAGTTTTCGGCCAGTCGGCAGTTTCGAGAAACGCCGTTTTTACCCCAATGTTAACCAACCCGAAGCTGGACACGTTTTACTACGTGGGTCTAAACGGGATCAGCGTTGGCGGAATGCGGGTACCTGGCATCACCCAGTCACTTTTGAAACTCGATGCTGCTGGAAATGGAGGAGTCATTGTGGATTCGGGTACATCTGTGACCCGTTTGACCAGGCCCGCTTACATTGCTCTGAGAGATGCCTTCAGAATGGGAGCTTCGAATCTGAAGCGAGCTCCGGATTTCTCCCTGTTCGACACATGTTTCGATCTCTCTGGAAAGACGGAGGTAAAGGTACCTACCGTGGTGTTGCATTTCACCGGAGCAGACGTTTCGCTGCCGGCATCAAATTACTTGATTCCGGTGGATAGCAGTGGGAGGTTCTGCTTTGCATTTGCCGGTACACTTAGCGGGCTGTCGATCATCGGCAATATTCAACAACAAGGTTTCCGGGTTGTGTTCGACTTGGCAGGTTCTCGGGTGGGTTTTGCACCTCGCGGATGTGCCTGATCGAGGAGTTAATTTTTTTTTTTAAACGTTTTACTACTCGGTAAATGGGAAAACTGTTTCGGTGCAATTTTTTCTTTTTGTGTTTTGGAAAATTCAGCCGGAAAGCAGACAAGAAAATCTTAATTAATTATTAGTAGCTGTAGGGAAAAAAGGATAAGCGGATCACATGATGCTTGTTGTATCTTCTGTGGAATTATTGCTTGAATACTGTGTAAGGTGCCCTAAAGTAACGGGAATTTCTCAATCTCTGCTTGTATTTTCTTTTTCTGTCACGTGGAGTGTTTATTTATTATTAACCATTGTAAAAATAGTCATTATGTTGATTAATTTAGTGGCGTACATTATTATTACTATTATTAGTAATTATATATTTTAGAATTAATTTTGTAATCCAATGGTGTAGTCCCATTTGGCAAATGCTGCTGTAGGATTAATGAGTATCTTACTAATTATTTAGCTGTCACATAATTGATTTGTAATTGAGGTAATTTGTGATTTGGGAGCTCATGTCATTTATTTAGATTGCGTCGACTCTTGAGTTTAATTTTTAAGAGAGAAAACTAAAAATTCAACTGCATTGCGTCTTGAATTTGTGATTTGGGTAGCAGCAGCAGCAGCGACAGGCAGCCTCTCTATGGGGATTCGGGCGAAGAAGTGAAGAAAAGAGCACAACTTGATTGGGACTCATTTTATTTTGAATTTTTGAACTCGTCGGATTAATTAATTGGTGCAGGTTAGGTTGGGAGATTGAGTTTGACGGGTGAGATTTTGTATTTTTGTGCCGGGAAATATCAGCAGCACTGCGGCTTTGCTGAGGATATGGGCCCTCTCCCGAAGAGCCTAATACATAATAACATAAGGCGCTAGCTTTACGCATTGATATCTTTTTGCGATTTTTTTTATAATGTATCTATATTGGATTGCATTTGCTGAATATAATTTATTTTTTATAAAAATTCTATTCAAATAGAATCTATAATGTATCAAATAAGTCTCAATTGCCTTACCTGTAGTGGAATAGCATTTCAAGATTGTAATGTCGGAGGATGGATGGTACATTGGGAAGCAAATATTGAATGGTGGTGTTTGCATCGCGTTCCATAGAGAGAGGGTGTAAATTTGTTTCGGTGCTTGTTTTCTAAAAGCCAAGTTTTCATCGACCGAAATCTAAATTACAGTTGGAGCACTGGGCATTAACTGAGATGGTGGGTGGTTGTTGGGAATATTAAATTAAATACAATTAGAATAATAATTGTTTTAGTATTATTAATTTTATTTTATTAAGTTTTAATTTAATGATTTATTATTATTATTTAAAATAAAAATGTTTTAATATTTTAAACTTGAAAGTTGTGTATATATAAATTTATATTTAAAGTTATGTATAATATAAAATTATAATTTAGAGATTAAATTTATAAGAACTTTAAAAAATTTTAATTTTTTCTATTAAAAAATTAAATTATTTTTATTAATTGATTATTAATTTTTTTATTAAATAATTAATTATTAAATCTTACCATATATATTTTTAAAATCCTTCTAAATGGAGAAAGATCAGGGGGAATTAGAAGTAGGTGTAGGTAGTAGATAGCGACCCAAGCGAAAAAGCGTAAAAGGCAGGACGCGAAGACGGGCTGGGATGAGGGAGTGCGACTTGGGCACATGGGAATTCCCGGTGCAAAGGGGGAAAAGTAATGAATGATTCATGAGACCAAATTGATTGCTGTTAACCTCCGTTCGTTGGTGGAGCCGCTGGACCCCACCCATCTTTTCGTCTCACACGTTATTCCTTCTTCCTCCGGGCTGGGAATTGAGACACTGGGGGTCGCCTTTCGCTGCTTTCCGCTGCTACTTGATTGGCGGCCGCGGCGGAGGATGGTAGTAATTTCTTCCCTTCCGCCGGATATAATTTGCAAGTGAAAAATTGCCAAGAGGTCATCCGTCCATTATTATTGCGATGGTGTGAAAGCAGAAATTTCTTTCCACTTTATCTATCTACTAGTCTTGGCCATGTGCGGAGGCCATGATTGATCATGATCCAACATATACATGCACTCTTATATTTTATTTCGACATCCCAACGTTGACCAAAACCGGAGCATCTTGTTTCCCGGGAGCATGTTCCGCCTTAAAACTCCATCATTTATCGTGTCCATCCCAGCATTTTCATTTCATCAATCTTTTCTTCGGCAAGGACATTCCTACCCGCAATCACTACTACTAATATATTAATTTTCTGTTTTCCTCAGCTTAATCTTTTTCCTCACCTGAGTCTTACAGGCAGGCCATGAAACTCCACTTTGGCCCAGTGCTTCTGTTACTTTTGGACTGACCCAACGCTTTCAATGGTAACGGAAAAATGGGCTTCCAACCTCTTTATTTTTCTCGATGCATGGGCCACTCCAAACCAAAAAAGTCGCGCCTCGAACTGGGCTTCAGGCAAATGAAGATGACGACAAGAATTGGGGGAGGTAGTTTTGTCCGTTATCTCGCCTTTCTAGCGACGTCGTTTCCGCGGATACATTTTACTGCCTCAGCCTGGCCGACCGCCTCAAGTCGAAACTTCTGGAGGGGGTTTTCATCCTCATTCCATTTTCAACGACGAAGTTCTCATTCCCGGGAAAAGCCGAACGAAGGTGAGAACGAGGAGACGACAGTGGGGCATCCAAATGGAGGAAAGGGGAGAGGAGAACGAGAAGACGATGGTGGCAGGGCTGATAGAGAAGGCCATAAATTCTACCAGACCAGAGGTTGATCCGCGCCTCCTCAAAACCATTAAATCGGTTGTCCGTTACTCTGATTCGGAGCTCCGAGTGGCTTCTCAAACCCTAATGTCCCTTATGAAACGAGATCACTCTCAGGTTCTCTTCTCTCTTTCTTTTCTAATTTTATTATACTTACTTTGCCGCCGTTTTATTGCGGATCTACTCTCTGGCGATTCATTAAGTTATTAGCATTGCGATTTGGAAACGATGGTGTTTATATTCGGAGCCTGTTCCTTAATTGCATTCAGTTTTAAGCTTTGCTGAAAACCTTGTATATTCAGAATCTTAGTCATAGTGTCTTGTGGCCTATGAAGAAAGTGGTTTGCAGAACTAAAATTTTTTAAAACAACCTTTTTCTGCAGGTAAGGTACCTTGCACTTCTAATAATAGATGAGTTGTTCATGCGGTCAAAGCTTTTCAGAACACTCCTTGTGGAGAACTTAGATCAACTGCTGACTTTAAGCGTAGGATTCAGGAGCAATCTGCCTCTGCCTGCTCCTGTTGCTGTTGCATCTGTCCTGCGTACAAAGGCAATTGAGTTCTTAGAGAAATGGAATATATCATTTGGGATTCATTACAGGCAGCTTAGGTTGGGGTATGACTATCTAAAGAACACACTTCGTTACCAGTTTCCTAATCTGCAAGCAAATGCTGCTAGGATTCAGCAGGAAAGGAAGGAAAGAGAGAAGCGAACAAAAGAAATTTTGCTGAACAAATTTGAAAACTTGAAGATTAATCTGCCTTCAATTAAAACCGATATTCGGTTGACAATTGATGAAATTAGTGAATGCGTAGAAATTATTAGACACGAGGATGATAATATGCCGCTGGCTGCTCTGGAGGATGATGAGGAAATAGAAGAGTTCCGTAACCATGAACTGCGGCAAATTCGTCTCGACTCTTTGAAAGAAGGGGATAAGGTTCAAGAGAATAGTGAAAATAAGGTAATTTTTGATGCCTTGAGGGAGTTATACAAGGTTCTGGTCACAAAGCATTTAGTTGCAGTGCAAGAATGGATATCTGTTCTGATACGAGTAGAAGCAGTAGATGACAGATTCAGAGAAACCTCATTGAAAGAGCTTATTGATGTCCTAAATGACCTTAAATCAGTAAAGAAGAAATGTGAAGATGTAGGTTGTGCTCTTTCGAAAACCAGAGCTACTAAGGAAGAAGATTTTTGGGAAGAGAGTAGTGTAGAACCATTAGTAAAGGGAAATCCTTCTAGGACACACAAGTCCAGTGAGAAATCTGTTGCATCAAGTTCTGGTAAGCCAAAAGATGCAGCAGCTACAGGCAGCAATAAAAGGTTGAATGGAAATAAGAAACTCAATTGCCACCGTGGGAGTATACAAGCTGACTCCCTCAGGAGTAAGCTTTTTGCAGAAGCCCCAGAAGTTAACTGGGGAACTTTCTTGGATTATTGGGGTTCAAATCAGGATGTTTTGGCCAACCAACGGGGATTAGAGTTTGATAGTCACTGGGGTAGAGTAGACTATGATGCAGTCATTCCGGCCGAAAAAATTGCTGAGTTGAGTGTCCAGGCTACTGTGTATAAAGAAGATCCGGTTGAAATCCAACCATGCCGGGCCCCTTTGAGGAAGGGTGGACTTTGTCAGAGAAGAGACTTAAGAGTGTGTCCATTTCATGGACCTGTCATTGCTCGAGATGATGAGGGAAATCCAATCAATCCGAATTCATCTTCTGAAAAGATGCTTCCTGATGAGGAGATGCCTTCTGATTCAAGCTGTAGTCACCACTCAATGGAGGAGATGACTCCTGAGTTGGTGGAACAGTTGGCGAGACAGGCTGTGAAGAATGCTCGAGAGAGAGACAGAGAGGAAGCTAAGATGAGAGAACATGACAAGCGGGCTTTAAAGAGGGCAAAGCATGCAAAAGTTCGAGAACACAATGAAGCAGTTCTATGGGATGCTGCAATTGCTACAACTTGGAGGTCTTCACGTATTGATGAGAACCTTGAGACAGCAAATGCTGTGAGATCTGCCCGTAGAAATAAAAGTGACACACTTGCATCAATGTTGAAAAAGAAAGAAACTACGAAACAGAGACTTGCTCACAAGCTACTTAATACCCGTGTCAGGGATGCAACAATGAAACAGTTGAGCGTGCAGGAGGACAGAACTCACAAGGAGGCCTTTCATAATCAGTGGTAGATGAAAGACACCCTTATCTTATTGGTGATTGCAACTAATGGACAAAGGAACCAATACAACGGATTCTGTGTTGAAAGTCAGTGTACATAGTTGTAGATTTTATACAACATTAAGATTTAGTGATTTCCCATATTCCTTAAGCTCTTTTGGCTTCTTTGCTTGTCAGCATGTAAAGTTGATTTGATTCGGTAGGAATTCCGGTGAGCTTTTCCTGATGAATTCACTGAAAAGGTACTTGGCATTTAGAGACTATTTTTCTATGAATTCCAGTGATCCTTTAGTGGTGCGTTCCCTTTCCATTGGCATTACAAGCCATCTTCTCATTGTATCCATCTAGACACCCCCGAAACTCCTGCTGGCCAGAAGGTCTGCAGCATTGATGAGATATTGGCCTGTAATCGATAATGAAAAGATATTCGGTATTTTCCCAATCCTTCTTCCAAGGCATATTGTAGTTGGTGGGTGAAAATGGCGACCGGGGGTGCCGAGGGGGGGGGGGGGGGTTGGGGTACGGTTGTTACGAGACACCGGTGCACAGACAAACGAATCAAGAGAGAGTATGGGAAGGAGGATGACGTGGCATTTGTCCTTAATTAAGGCTTAATCCATTCCAAGTAATGAAAGCTGCTCGTGAGTCTTGTCTTTATGCTGCTGCTGCTGCTATTCTGGACCTTTTACTTTGAAGTAACTTTTAAACTAAGTCACCTTTTATTCCACTTTGTCATTCCATAGTTTTCTAACTACAATGATACGCATGATTCCAGTTTTGTGTTCAGCTCTTTATTCAAAATGTCATCACTCCATTCTTTGAGCTCTTAATAATATAATTCGGGAAAATTTTCAAGTTTTCTACCCCAATTCCCACCATCTAAAAACTGAAAAATAGATAAAAATAAAAAGGGAAAGAAGATGAAGAACAAGTTAATACTCTTTTTAAGTACTGAATCTTGTGTCCTCCAGCAAGGATTTTACCATAGATGCTCTTTCCACTGCAAAACAACGTATAAAAACATAGGCATAATAAGAAAATGGATGCATCACCGTGCCTGTGAAGACCTCAAAAGAAGCATCTCCTGACTTCTAAGTATATGCAAATTTAAGGGTGTATTTGAATTTGGGGCTCACTTTTCTCTTTCACAAAAAATTCTAAACACAATTCAAAACACCCTAAGTATTTTACAAAATCAATGTAACATTTATGATAGGTCAATTCTGAAATAGTCTTTATAGAAAAACATGCATTCCGAAGTTTGTTATTTTTCTTAGAAAAATTAGTTATATTTACCCATAAACTAGTATAGATTTTTTATTCTTAATTAAAAATTTTTATTTTAATTTTTTATATACGTGAATTATTTTTAAATAATTATATCTGTCAAAATTTGAATGTCGCGATAGATTTCGGTAAAAATAGTTGTGCTAGAAGCATGATTCATCATTTTCAATGATAATTTTGCCCATTCATGATTTTTTTTGTATTCTTTCATATTATCAAAATTATATGAATAAAAAATCAATCAGTAATAAAATAATATTTCTTTAGCTTTCAAGTCTTTTTTTTTATTTCTCCTTCTTCTAAGTTATGAATAGATAAAATTATTTTTTAAAACTGTGACATATATTTGTAGCGTAATTCTCTCTATTGAATTGTACCACAATATTTATAATTTAATAGAAATAGTTATTTAAAAAATTTATATATATAATAAAAAGTTAAAATAAAAATTAATTAAATAATAGACATAACTGATTTCTTTTTTTTTCTTATGTGTGTGTGATGGAATTGCTTAATACTGTACGTAATTATCAAAGATAAACAATGTTAAAGCACCTGAGCAGCAAGACTACTGTTTCAATTCTTTTTATCTTCAATATATTGGAGGAGAAAAAATGATTTACTTCTCCTGATAAATTGCGATTGGATAGGGTTTAGTTTTGAGTTTTTTATTTTAAATTTCGTAAAAATTAATTTGTTTATATAAAAAAATATAGGTCATGTACTTAAAATTTTAAATTTAATTTTGAAATTAAATCTTGTCCAATTACTCTCAAAACTTTTTTACTTTTTTTCATAAATTGGAAAAAATAATCACTTGTTTCACCCAAATGCAGTCAAAGAAGTACTTCACCCCAAAGATGTACTTTTATGTGACTGTGATTTTGGTAATTTAGTTAAAGGAAAGAGGTGTAGGAAAAGAAAAACAAAAGGAATATTTCCGTTACCTCAAATCCAACCCCCTCCCTCTCCCTGCGACCCCCCTGCCGCTGGAATTTACCTAATTTATCTACCCTCGGCGTCCTCCGAAACGCTGTCTCTCTCTCTCTCTCTATAATAACGCACGCTCCAAATGGAGAAGTAAAAAAAAGAAAAGAAAAAACCCATCAAAAAAAGAAAGGAGCCTCTCTGTCTTTCTTGTTTTTCTTATTGTTTATGGTTTATGATCAAAACCTGACGCGCTTTGGCAGCAAAATCAGAAGATTGAAGTCCCATTATGCAGGGAAAATCTTACAGATTGAGATGTATATTTTCTGGGCATGCATTTGGTATTTTTAATGTTATTTATGTGATTGGAGTGTAAAAACCAAGAATTTTGCTCCAGAGATTTGATTGTATGAATGGAAGAAGATAGCATTGAATGCATAACATCTTCTGATGGAATTGATGAGGATGAGATCCAAGCGCTTCATCCCCATTTGAATATCCATCCTCAGTACTCTTCAGCTACGAAGGCTCCCCAGCACATCAACAACCATAACGGTGTCGCAATTCATCCCTCCACCAGTGTTCACGAGCTTCTTGAATGTCCAGTTTGTACCAATTCTATGTACCCACCAATCCATCAGGTCTCTCTTTTCTCAATTTCTGTCTCTGGGTTTGCCTTATATTTCCTCAGCATATGTTTTCTTTTCTTTCTCAACTGCCTATCTGCAAAATTTTGTATTAAGTTGGGTTTCTGGACATATTTGATGAGCTAATTAGTGCAAGATTGCTTTTTGTTTGAAAGATATGCTTCTTTTGTTTTCAAGATCGTTGGCTGTGTGGAATAATTTTGCGAAATTGGTTGGTCTTTCGTTATTCTAATGGGTTCAAAATGCTATATTTTATCTCAAATTTATCGTGAGTGTTTCAGTTTTGCTTTCTGGGTTTTTGTTCAAAATGATTGAAAATTTTCGATCCATACGGGGGATTGCAGCTGGTAGAAGTATGCAATTGGTTCTTTTAGGTCCAAAGAGATATAGCCGGCTGAGGTTTTCTGGGCGTGGTGATGCCCCATTGGTATCTTTCAGAGCGAATTTGGGATGAGAATACTGTCAATTTTCTTTGGAAAGTACCAAAGAACATTATTTTTCTTATTACCTGTTAATGATCAATCCAGAATATATTCATTTCATCTCATAACTTGGAAACATGAGTTAATTGAATAGTGTATGAGGGGCAAACAATTTTATATGCTAATGCATAGTGAATTTGAGACTGAAGGACATGGTTTGGGAGTTCCTTGTCTACTAAATGAGTGTATCTTCAGAATCAGAACGCTGGTTGATCCGTTATCACGTACCAGTCCAATCAATGGGTCATATTCTGCTACATCCACTTCTTTAATTTTCATTGCTTTTTTATTTACTTTCCAAATGTAATACTAAAATATCTAGGTTCATCATGTTGCTTGATTTATATTATATATATGGCCATTTGTTGATTATTCTCACTGTTTTATCTTGTTACTTCTATTGAATTCTCACATTGAATCCAAATAATGATGTGGCTTAAAGGACCAAATCAGGAAATATATTTAACAACCGTATGTCACTGGTGTCTGTAAGTTGATTAGGTGGAACTCTTGCTCTTTATTAAATATAAAATGCCTTTGAGTCCTCCTAAGAAAGTTTGGACCTTTTTAATAGAGAAAAAAGGTGTACTTAGTACATGTGGAGCATCTTTCTTAATCAAAACCTGTTTCTTGGTTTGCTTGCCTAGTGTTTCCCTTTATGAACTTTTTGGTCAGATAAAGTTACAAGGTATCCTGTCTGATCTTTAATCTTTCTTTGTTAGTTTCTTTCTGTTCCTTAGATAAAGAAGGGATAGTAAAAAGAACGAAAATATAGAAAAAAGCAGCAACACAACATATACAGTGAAGAACATAAATGCAAAACTTGGAAAGAGAAAATTTGAAAATTTCTCACTTCTTTTATCATTCATAAGATATCAAGAACCCACTAGAAGAAGTGGTGGAGAAATGAAAATGAAGTGTTTTAAGAGGTTATATATGATATTATTTGTTTGTGGATGAGAAGAAGGTGAGATAAAAAACTTAAAGAAAGAGAAGTTGGAAGGGAAACTCATGAAATGATTTTCTGCTTCTTGGTTGAACAACGAAGGAGAAATTTATCCTTAAGGAGTCTTTATCAATTTCAGAATGAAGTATGTTTTGTACTGGAGGATGAATTTGTATGTTTTCTCATGTTAAACAGATCACAACTTTTATAACTTAACAGGATCCCCAATCTTCCCCACCTCCCTTCCCAGCCAAAAAAAAAAAAAAAGACAGGACGGGAAGGAGTTATTGACTTTTAGTTTGGCATATAGCTGCTTTGAGATGGTTATACACCAAATGTAGTTTTCTATGACAGAGTTCATTTCTTTTGACTGTCTCTACCTTGTTGTTTTCCCCTTTTAAAGTTTTTAGGAACCAGAGCGGAGAAAGAGACAGAGAGAGAAAGAAAGAGACGAAGCCCTGGGAGTAACTTTGACTGAATGCCATCTTCAATCTTCTTTATCTGAACATCAGCTCTTGAATTTTCTATCTTCAATCTTCTCTATCTGAACATCAGCTCCTGAATTTTCTTTGGTCATCTTTATCAGCTCATCCACTTGCAGTTCCAACTCTCAAATAATCACAGATTTGAGCTCCACAGCTATACTTTCACCGTAAAATACAGGCTGAGGGATGATTTCTAGATTGTGATGATGAGTGTCAGATATAGGCATATCTTCCTTCAAAAGTGTAACTAACACTGCAAGAAAACTTCTTTGTTAGTCCCAAGGGATAAGGAGGCTTGAATGTTGAAAATCTATCCCAAAATTGTTCCATCAACTACAATGCGTAATGGGAGTTCTAGTCATTGCTTTTATGGGTTTCATGAAAGAATATTACATCATGGAAGGCTAGATAACCAGTTGTTTCGTCTGGCACCTTTGAACGTGGAGTTTTCTTGCTCCCGACCTCTTTATTTGTGTTATCCTGGAAGAGGAGCATTTAGAACCTACATATATATGCATATGTGTCTGTGTCTGTGCACGTGCATTACTGTAATAAGCATATGCTTGTGATGTGACTTAGTGCTTGAGAATTGTAAGCATCCCAAATTTGTTGTAGATACCTCTCCATTCTCTGGTAGGAATGTCTTATATTTAAGAAATCTAGTTTCTGTAACACATTAGGATATGCAAACATGCTCATGAAGTAGATCTATGAACACGAGTTCAACAGTGTGTATTTCTCTGCTACGTGAAATACTGGACCCTCTAGTGGTGTCCTGCACAAGTCTTGCAGTTCCAAGCTCCCAGCATCTTCATGAGCATGTGATATTCTTTATTTCCACCCCTTATAAACACAGCAGTTCTGATTTTGAAAGTATTTCTATGCAGTTGCATGTGATATTGTTTTGCTATCATCTTGGCTTAGTTACGCTTAATTGCTGATCTCCCCCCCCCCCCCCTTCCCCTTTCTCTCATGCGCACATGTAAATGGAGAGAGCAATTTGACTTTATCCAGTGAACAGTCTAATAGAAGTCCTATCAACACCCTTGATTATTCTGCTTTATCAATTCTTTCTGTGCATATATTGAATCTAAAAGTAGTTTTTCTTTTCTTGGGCATTCTGTTGTGTACTGCAGTGCCATAATGGACATACTCTTTGTTCCACCTGTAAAGCAAGGGTTCACAATCGCTGTCCGACTTGCAGACAGGAGCTTGGTGATATAAGATGTTTAGCATTAGAAAAGGTTGCTGAATCTCTAGAACTTCCCTGCAAATACTGTTCCCTTGGATGCCCAGAGATTTTCCCTTATTACAGTAAGCTGAAACATGAGGCCATTTGTGATTTTAGACCCTACAACTGTCCATATGCTGGTTCTGAGTGCTCAGTTGTGGGGGATATTCCTTACCTGGTTGCTCATTTGCGAGACGATCACAAGGTGGACATGCACTCTGGATGCACCTTTAATCACCGTTATGTTAAATCTAATCCTCGCGAAGTAGAAAATGCAACATGGATGCTAACAGTAAGTATCCTTATTTGAGTCTTCCACATTTCTTTTTATGATTGATGATGTTTTGCAATTTCTTGATTCTCAAGAAGGATAGCTTGAGTTGTTTTGAGTTTCTCTAAGGCTCACAGCAGTTGTCTCAGTTCTACACACTTGGACTACATTTCTGCTAGATGATGTTTATTGAGTTTTTAAGATGAATCATTTAGTCCTAATGCTTTGACGTTCAATCATGCTCCTCCGTCTTTGTTTAATGAACACAAATTTTGATCCCAAGTTGTTTCCAAAACCCAGCAGCCAAAATTCCTTTGATTTGAGTTTCATCAGACATGCTCAAGACACTGTTAATAACTCTTTCATCTGCAGTGTTAGTGCAGATTCTCGACCATCAATTATTTCAACAATATCTGCTAATTTCCCCATGGCCCCTTCTCCATCTCTCTGGGTACCCAATTACCCTCATCTAACTAGCGGCTTTATTCTTTTTTCGATACAGATAAGTTGGCAAAGAAATGCATTTGTTCATACTCATTTGACATGAATGATGAAAGTGGCTGCGTTTGCTTTCTCTTCAGGTTTTCAATTGTTTTGGTCAATATTTTTGTCTCCATTTCGAAGCTTTTCAACTTGGCATGGCTCCTGTATACATGGCATTTCTTCGATTTATGGGAGATGAAATGGAAGCCCGGAACTTCAGCTATAGCTTGGAGGTAGGAGGAAATGGTCGGAAACTCATTTGGGAAGGCACCCCAAGAAGCATAAGGGATAGTCACAGGAAAGTTAGAGATAGCCATGATGGTCTCATCATACAGCGCAACATGGCACTTTTCTTTTCTGGGGGTGACAGGAAAGAGCTCAAACTTCGTGTCACGGGGCGAATATGGAAGGAGCAGCAGAACCCCGACAACGGGGTATGCATACCTAATCTCTGTTAAGCTGGAGAGTTGACTCTATTCTTTCTGTATTTTGTGCTAAGTTTTCAGCCAACGTATTTTAATGTCTTGTGATGGTGAAAAACTCGGCAGAATATGTATATCAAGTCGTCGAAGTTCAGCTGTTTGTTTGGTAAATATTGTACAACCGAATTCTTGAATTACCAGCCAGAGTTCCCTTGTCCAGAATAATCTCTGTCACCTTTGCTTTTGCAAGGCAGCGCAGGCAGGCTTCCTAATGAATTCTTAAAAATGGGAAGCTTTGTAAATTGTTTATTAGTAAGAGAAAACATGTGAAAACCTCATTAAGGTGGGGCAAAGCTTAACCCTCGAATCAAATAGATAGATCTTACATTTCTAGGAAATAATAAGCTGATTGAGATGAAATGGTGGTTATTAAGCAAAAAAGGAAAGACAATTGTCAAAAGAAGAAACGAAAGGAATGAAAAAAAGGGCTGTTGATCCCAACGTCAAAAGCAACAAACCAGCCTTTTGTTAATGTCAGTTTAAGCTGCTACTTCACTCAAAAGAAGAGACAGAACACCAAACGGCCAGCGGGAAGAAGCAATCGGTCAAAAGCCCCGAAATCGACAATGCAGCCTTCCTTGCTTCAGTAACTTGAACAAGTGGAAGAAATTTGAGTGATAACGAGAGCCACAGCAGCAGAGAAGAAATTGCCAGCCTTTTCATGTGTGTTTCAACGGGTAATTTGTATTTGGACGGCGAACGAAAATTTACTGCTCGGACCTCACGCCGGTCGGTAGAGTGAAATTGTTCTTTCTCTAACAAGGAATTATTTGGTGCTAAATGCTATTGATCGACTGATCATTCATTTCACGCAGACAACATACAAACACAACGAGCCATCCCGTGCTGTTGTTTGGGCGTAAAGAAAGACTCTGATAAATAGATTGTCGGATTCTACATCAAAAGAGAAGAAAGAAAAGAATGTTCTATTTCAGTTTGTTACCAAGGGATGCTGTCAACTACCACCATTATGCATCACCCTTCTGGACGACGTTGTCGCATTCGGACCACTACTGCTAGTCTCGACATACGTAGCTGACGACATCTCCATCTGACAAATCCTAACCGCTCCGAAGAGCCTTTCGGGCAATTCCTCCTCCGACTGCGACTCCACCAGAAACCCCATGTCTATCGTCACCGCCGTCACGTATCCTAAAGCCAAATGCAAAATCGCGGTGGCAATGGCGGAGCTTCCAATCTCCACGTCGATTTCCAAGTAATTCTCGCCCAAATAATAATTGCATTTCAACGCCTTACCTAATATACAAGCCGCATAGTTTCCAACCGCCGCCTTCACCAGCCACGGCCCTTTTATGATCCGGTTCACGATCTTGAACCGGCTGTTCCGGAACTCATCGTCTCCGTGAACGAATCGGTAGAGGAGGGAACCCGGCTGGATACCTTCGTCGTCTTTAGTAGCGAAATAAAACACGGCGCTGTGCTGCTCTCTACCCGGAACTTGCAGGTTCACGGCAATCAGGAACGTCTTCAGATTTTCCCCCCGAGCGTTCGATGATTTAAGCGCGTTCATTACTCTGTTGTCGGGCCGGGCCAGGACGTGATCGAGCTTGGAGTTGGATCGCAGCCAGTCCACGCCGGCAGGTTTGAGAAGCCAAGCACCCGACGGGATCTTCGTCTTTCTCGAGAAGTACTGGGGTCCGCGAAGGGAGAAAAAATCACCGGGCGGCGATGCCCAACCGTTGGATCCAGTCAGAAGATCCACATTCTTTAAAGATCCACCGTTGACGGCTTCTTGCCTCCACTCCTCGACCCCTCCTCCGGCGTCCTTGGCTACCGCCGTCGAGCTACAGTTTTGACGATGGCTTTTGCTGTGCTTTTGCTTCTGCTTCGTGGGGCACATTTCTCTTTTTTCCTGGTATTCTTTTGTCTCTCTAACCCGAAATGAGTCCCACAGAACGGCACTGCTGGGTCGGGGTGTGAGAGAGCAATGTGACGACGGGCACCTCAGAGCTGTATAATGGGCATCATAGCGTATGTATGTGGTGGCGTTGAGAAGGAAAAGGAAAAGCCCTCGGAGTTGGATGATACTACGGGAAAGCCATTTCTGTCCTTTCGATATGGCGACAGCTAATTATGAGGAGAAGACACCGTGGCAAAATTAAAAGTTCTCTTTATTTATAATAGATTTTCCTTATACTTAAAAGTTCATTACACGCCCTTTGCCAGCTCTAAATTATTAATTTATTGTACAAAATACTCACTTAAATTCAATTATTGTTGTTCATCTAGAGATTATCTTTAAACTTTTTTAAAAGTGTATTATGATTGAGTTTTTAATACTAAATATTCATTTTGAGTCATTATTTTTTGATGAATAATTTATTTTTATAAAATTTAAAATTTTCAATTCTATTCAAATAATTTTTTAATTATATAAATAAAAATATTATTATATTCAAATAAATATTTACTTATCTTTTTTTATTTTTAAATATTACATTTTTTGTTCTCTAACATTTTCAAAAAAATCAAACGGGAAAAGTGCTCTTCTTTTAAGCAAAAAGAAAAAAAGAGCAACAATCCACGCCCCCTAATCCCACGAATATATATTCATATTCGTCTTTGTCAAAAGGTTTGGATTCTTGTTATTTGGGTATTATTGGATTGGATATTTTACTTAAAATTTTTATTTTAATATTATAAAAATTAAATTATTTATGAAAGAAGATTTAAAGTTAAATTTTAAAAATTTTTATTTAAAATTTGTTTTTAATTATTTTATAAGTTACTCTTAATATTTTTAAAAGTTAAAAGGATTTGAGCCAGCGCGGCTTAGATGTATTTGTATGAGGTGCGTGAGATATTGGGTCTTTGGAAGAGGTCCGTTACAGTGGGGGCTGGGTTTTGTGTTATGGTCTTGTACCTTTTCCTTTTTATTTTATAATGATAGTCAGATAGCATTTTCCACCGGGAAAAAAAAAGTCAACCTTCAAAAGTTAATCTTTCAATTTTGTTGATTACTTGTTTATTCCTAATTTTAAATTTAAAAAAGTGAAAAAGAATTGTGTTTAAAAAGTTATACAGTGTGATTTCCGAAGCTGTTTTTTACTTATTAATATGGTTTAAAATAAGAATATTTCCTTAGTTTTACAACAAGAAAAATAAAACACTTCCCTAATAGAATAAATATTAAGGACATATTTTAATTTTTTAAAACAAACTTCATATAATAAAATAAATGTATTTTTAATTTCTTTTTTATTTTTATTTTTATTTTAAAATTTTTTAAAAAATATTTCAGAAAAAGTTATAATAAAATTTATTTTTTAAAAATTTATTTATTTATTAAAATTGTTAAAAATTAAGAATGTTATTTTAATTTTTAAACTAACTTTTTCCATAAGTATTACAATTTAAGAAAAGCTTTCTCGGTGGAGAACAAACCTCCAAATGATTAAATTATCGAATACTTGTTGATATTAATAAATGTCATCTTAGTATTTTGTTTACGGTGTTCAATACCAACTCAATATGCCAACTTTCGAGTCCGCTACGGTGCGGATAGCCTTTTTTTCCGCACGTGCGGAAGGGCTTCCCAACCCTTCGATCGGTTAAAAACTGATCTAACGGCCTGGAGCATTCAAGGACAATTTGGGCCTCAAAAAATATTTCAATTCCCGCTCAAGTCACAAAATAAATTTCAAAATCTAATTTTGAATTCATATTCTTCTATCAAATTCAACTTCCTCACTCTCTCTCTTTATCATATCCGATTCTCTCTCTCTCACTCCTCTCTTCTTTCTCTTTCTTTCTCTCTTCTTTCTTTTTTCTTTCTCTGTTTTTTGCTCTTTTCTCTGTCATTGCTCTAGATCATTGTTACAAAAAATACTGAAAAATGGTAAATATCGATAGACAACAACAAGTTCGAAAGCGCAATTTAAGAATAGTTTCAAAACTTACTGAAGATCTGGAGTCAAGTAAGATATGTTTGTGATTTTTGTTTAGTCTTGATTTTTCTCCTATTTTTTCAGTAAATTTAGCTTTTTACCATTCTTTTTGTTGATTTGGTCTTGATTGTTCTTATTTTTTGTTGATAAATTTCGTTTTTCACCCTTTTGAATGAGTGAAGGTATTGGCGATGAATTGGTTTATGTTGATTCCTTTGACTTGAAGAAACATTTTGATGATGAAGGATTTCAATGCTGGACATTTTTTGTTATTTTACAAATATTCATGTAAACTTTGAATTTCGCAGTAATGAGAATAATTATTCACAATCATCAGAATAATTATTTTCGAATGATTGAATAATTATTATGGTCATTGCCAGTAGAAGTAGGCACAGTGATAAAATGTTCTCAACTGTCAGTGATGCTCATGCATTCTACAATATATATGCCCACCATATTGGATTCGGAACAAAGATTATGTATGAGAAGAGATGTTCGAAGATAGACAAAGTGCAATACATGAAGTACGTGTATAACAAGGAGGGATTTTGACAGGGAAGCAAATTTGACCTCATATATGTACGCCGTTTGGCGACCAAAAGCGCCCTCTCTGAGGCCTTTTGTGAATCAACTATTTCTTCTTCATTAATTTCTCAGCCCCTCGCCCTAGCTTGGGGCGGCAAGGCACAAGTCTCAGCAACCCTACTCCCATTCCACCAAGAGCAGGGCAACTGGGTAAGACACATCGCTGAGTTTCTGAATGCAATGGCAGAATTTTTTGTAAAGAAAATTAGGAAAAAGCATTCATCCTGGCTAGAAGGCAGCATCCACATTCTGTTGGTACGAATAATTATTCAGTGTGAACATAATAATTATTCATTTACTAGTAGATGCATTGGTTTAGGAGGCTGAATAATTATTTTTTTGTTTGAATAATAATTATTCATTGATATGATGATTGTGGTTTGAGTGTTGCTTCTCGGAGGTTGAATAATTATTTTTGTGTTTGAATAATAATTAATCATTGATACGATGATTGTGGTTTGAGTGTTGCTTCTCGGAGACTGAATAATTATTTTTGTGTTTGAATAATAATTATTCATTGATACGATGATTGTGGTTTGAGTGTTGCTTCTCGAAGACTGAATAATTATTCTTGTGTTTAAATAATAATTATTCATTGATATGATGATTGTGATTTGAGTGACAAATGTGGATGCTGTGCATAATTATTCTTGTGTGAGGAATAATAATTATTCACTGATGTAGGTGCGATGTGTTGAGGTTTTACAAGGCAAACTTGATGGTGAGTTGCCCTGCTCTTGGTGGAATGGGAGTATGGTTGCTGAGGCTTGTGCCTTGCTGCCCCAAGCTAGGGCGAGGGGCTAAGAAATTAGTGAAGAAGAAATAGTTGATTCACAAAAGGCCTCAGAGAGGGCGCTTTTGGTCGCCAAACGGCGTACATATATGAGGTCAAATTTGCTTCCCTGTCAAAATCCCTCCTTGTTATACACGTACTTCATGTATTGCACTTTGTCTATCTTCGAACATCTCTTCTCATACATAATCTTTGTTCCGAATCCAATATGGTGGGCATATATATTGTAGAATGCATGAGCATCACTGACAGTTGAGAACATTTTATCACTGTGTCTACTTCTACTGGCAATGACCATAATAATTATTCAATCATTCGAAAATAATTATTCTGATGATTGTGAATAATTATTCTCATTACTGCGAAATTCAAAGTTTACATGAATATTTGTAAAATAACAAAAAATGTCCAGCATTGAAATCCTTCATCATCAAAATGTTTCTTCAAGTCAAAGGAATCAACATAAACCAATTCATCGCCAATACCTTCACTCATTCAAAAGGGTGAAAAACGAAATTTATCAACAAAAAATAAGAGCAATTAAGACCAAATCAACAAAAAGAATGGTAAAAAGCTAAATTTACTGAAA
Source organism: Rauvolfia tetraphylla (assembly GCA_030512225.1). Taxonomy (NCBI): domain Eukaryota; kingdom Viridiplantae; phylum Streptophyta; class Magnoliopsida; order Gentianales; family Apocynaceae; genus Rauvolfia; species Rauvolfia tetraphylla. Next base: position 12,001,759 of record JAJQKT010000020.1, on the reverse strand, counting down.
AAATAGGAGAAAGATCAAGACTAAACAAAAATCACAAACATATCTTACTTGACTCCAAATCTTCAGTAAATTTTGAAACTATTCTTAAATTGCGCTTTCGAACTTGTTGTTGTCCATCGATATTTACCATTTTTCAATATTTTTTGTAACAATGATCTAGAGCAATGACAGAGAAAAGAACAAAAAACAGAGAAAGAAAAGAGAAAGAAGAGAGAAAGAAAGAGAAAGAAGAAAGGAGTGAGAGAGAGAGAATCGGATATGATAAAGAGAGAGAGTGAGGAAGTTGAATTTGATAGAAGAATCTGAATTCAAAATTAGATTTTGAAATTTATTTTGTGACTTGAGCGGGAATTGAAATATTTTTTGAGACCCAAATTGCCCTTGAATGCTCCAGGCCGTTAGATTAGTTTTTAACCGATCGAAGGGTTGGGAAGCCCTTTCGCACGTGCGGAAAAAAAAGCTATCCTCACCGTAGCGGACTCAGCCAACTTCAAGGCGAAAAACCCGAAATTTAAGGGCCGAATCGGGCCAGGTATTTAATATTAAACCCGAATATATTTTTTAGCCAAACTCAGGTTAGTACATATATATATATATATATATATATATATATATATATATATATATATATATATATATATATATATATATATATATTACTAATTTATTAATATAATAATAATAATTTATGTATAATAATATATATTTAAATTTATAAATTAAAATTTTCTATTTATTTGTATAAATAATTTTATTTATGTATCATTTTTTATGAATTTGGTATATCTAAATTTCATTTCAAACTTTATAGTTATAATTTATAAAATTAATATGTATATATGTTAGAAAAGATTTTTCTCATGTTTTTCAAAAATAGTGAAGAGTGAGTGAGGATTTTAAATATTTATAATTTTACGTAAATGTATGTTTCTTTTTTTTAAAAATAATCTTAATTCTATATATTTGTGTATATCAATAATATCATGATCACGATAAACTAATTTTTTTTATTATAAATATTTATCGGTATACTTATTAATGTAAATAATTTTTTTGTACTATATAAAACAATCTTATTATCTATAGTAATTGTTAAAGTATACTGCTATTATATTTCTTATAATACATTTCTATCTTGGTATGTTATTATAGTTATTCATATTATTAACTTTTTCCTTTAATTATTTTAATTAAATATATCAAAACAATATTAATGAGCTTTATTTTTTGACCACATAAAATATTTATAATTTATTTATAATTATAATTTTATCGATAAATTTTTTTTTTGTAAAAAAGATGATATGACAACTAATGATTTGATTATTTATAAAAACATATATTTTATATATTTATATACACATGCATCTATATTTTTTTTAATTGTTCAACTTAAATTTAAGAAGAGATAAAAAAACTTAATACTTATATTCATTTTATTTTATTATTTAATATTTAATAAATATATCTAATTATTTAATATTTATATAACCTGATACATATAATTTTTTAAAACTTATATATAATATTCATAAATTTTTTATTACTTAATAGTAATCAATACATTATTATTATTTTAAAATAAAGTAAAAAAATTATTTCCGACCGGCATGAGCTCGGCTTGAGCCCGTGTTAGCTGAGCTCGAGCTTAACATTATTGAGCTTGTTTGGGCCGAGCCCGAGCTAGAACTCAATATATCTTAGCTCGGACTGAGTCCATATAGCCCGATTGACAACCTTATATATAGCAATCTTGATACTAAAATTTTTTACATCAAATATTCTAATTATACAGAATAAGTTGAGAGTTTTTCAATCTATCAAAAATGGGCTAGCCTGCTCTATCCTGTTTAAATAGTATTTCGTGATGAGTCCAACCTGTTTGATAATACTAGCGATAAATATTTAAATACGTACTTATGTATATATATATATATATATTTTGGTCCGTTTGGCACTGTTATTGTAATGAGCTCCGCAATGATACTGGTCTTGGGCCGATGGGAAGAAATGGGCTTCGGCAATGCGTTCAGAGGAAAAAATGCACGCTTTTAATGTGTCAAGTGTAATGCGTTCAAGTTCTAAGAACACTAGAGTATCAAATTATTAATGCGTTTATAGCTTTTCTGGTACAGCAATGCGTCCGAGCTATTTGCGGCCAACCCCCAGAGCTCAGTACAAACATAGGGAAAACAGGAAAAAGCCGCAGGGTTTAAGCACCTTCTTCGTCATCTCCGTACCAAGTATGTGAACCATCATCATTCATGGAGCTCTGTAGTTCTACAATCTCAAGCAACTCTCTAACTTCTCCCATATTTCCCAGATTCCCCTTGAGACCTACATTGAGAAAGAGGAATCCATCAAAATTATTAATACTCAACTCCAATAAATCCCCGCTACACCCCCCATTTTCACTCTATTCGTCTCTCTCTTCTCCTTACAGATTCAGGATTTCAGCTAGCTTTCGTCGACCCAACAACCGCCAAAATTATCTAAGGAAAAAGCTCCTCGAACAGCAGCAGGTGAGTCGCAGAGTTCTTGAATCAAATTCTTATAATTATGGCGAGGAAAGCAGTAATCTTGATGCTGATTCTAGGGTTATTAAAGATGTTGGCGGATCCGCTGGTGTTAAAGAAACAGAATTGGTATCAAAATCCAAAGTTTTGGGCGATTCCGTGTTGTGGAATAAGTTAGAGGGATGGATTGAGCAGTATAAGAAGGATACACAGTTTTGGGGTATAGGGACAGGACCGATTTTTACTGTTTTTGAAGATTCTTTCGGTAAGGTTGAGAAGGTTGTTATAGACGAGGATGAGATTCTTCGAAGAAGTGGGCTGGATCCCTTGTCGTTTAAGGAGGGTGAGGTTGATTTTGTAGTCTTAACTGAAGTGAATTCCAGAATTTCTCGTGCAAAAACCTTAGCCAGAAAAATGGAGAATGGAAATGACGTGCTACCCGGTAATAGCTCGGTTGTGAAATATGTTGCCTTGAGTGAGAAATCTGGTATTGGAAGCTTTATTCAGGGGGATTCTCTTAGACAAGGTCTAACATCTGGTTTTAAATACTTAATTCCGGAAGTTACACGAAAACCTGCTGTTATTTCCAAATTGTCGAGTACTGCAATCATGGTGGTGTGTGGAATCTTTGTGATATCAGCGGTTAAGCGTTTGTTTAATGTTGGGGATCATAGGCAGGAGAATACAAGTTTGGAGAAGGAAATGTTAAGGAGAAAGATAAAAGCTAGAATGGATAAAGAGAAGAATACGAAGGGCAGAATTGAAGTCTTTGGTCATACAGAACCAAGGACTGTGCCTATAGAGAGACCTCAGCTTGATAAGCAAGAACTGCTGAAAAACATTGCACAAGCAAGAAAATCAAATGGTACACTGGCATTACCAGAATGCCTAGGCAGTCAAGAAGCTTCATCTGTGGATTTTGATTGCAGAATTCAGGAAATAAGAGCAATGGCAAGGCATGCACGAGAACTTGAAAAAGGTGATACTTTAGCAGAAAATAGTGATAATGAAGATGACCAAAACTTGAACCAGTTGTCCAAGCAAAAAGAAACGATCCAGAAGTCTGTTTTTGTGGATGAGAATTCGAAAAAGGAACTAACCAACGAATATGGAGTACAAACAGAAGATCCAAGTGGAATTCAAATTTTCACGCTATCAGCCACTGATTTGAAAGATGAAAGTGGATTTCATATTGATATGGCTTCGGCACAAAATGGCTTATCTGAAACTTGTAAAATTACGGGTGTGAAAATTCAGGATGATACTGTATGCCCTGCAGAAGGCATGGCTGACAAAATCGCAACTTTACACTCTTTCGACAAAGTTGAAGCCACTGAACCATCAAACACAGCTAGTGAAAGGTCTGTTACCAAAAGGTTCAGGATTATACAGTCTGTTGAGGAAGCAAGAGCATATCTCTCAAAAAAGCATGATAAAGAAGAGGCAACTGCTGAAAATGAGGCAAGAAACATTGAGCAGGTTGACTTTGCCTTGGTTAAGCCAAGCGACATGGAAGCAGTAGAAGGAACAATCCTGAGACTAGATTCAACTGACAAATTTGATCCACTGACATTAACCAGTACACAGAATTTAAATATGCATGCTTTTGAAGAACTTTCCCCTAAAAATGCAGAAGATTTGCAATCCATAAATAGGAATCTCAAAACTGGGAACCACAGAGGAGAAAAAGAGCTTGATCTTGGGGCCTCAAGACTATTTGAGACTGTATCATCTCTTTCATTGTTACCCGGAAATGTAGAAACAAATATTGAAAGGAGCGAGGAACAGAATGGCTACTGCATATCTTCTCCACTTGTTGAAGCATCAAATCCTTCGTCATCTTGTCTAGATTCTACTTTAGAAAAGAAGCACAGAGTTCCACCCAAAGAGATTGATAATGGTGTCGATAAGTGCGCTAATGAAACAGAAGGGGAACTTGGTGCTGAAGTTCCTTTCACTTCTTCTGGTCAACAAAGCAGTAGCAATGTGAAAGGCCTGGCTTTATCAGAGAATCAAGGGAACTGGATAGAGAAGAATTTCCATGAATTTGAACCCATTGTTAAAAAGATTGGAGTTGGCTTTAGAGATAACTATATGTTGGCTAAGGAGAAAACAAATCAAGATGTGAGCACAAAGATTGAGATGATGGAACTCATAGATGGCAATGAACTTGACTGGATGAAAGATGAAAGGCTTAGAGAAATTGTATTCAAAGTTCGTGATAATGAACTGGCTGGAAGGGATCCATTTCATCTAATGGATGACAAAGAAAAACTTGCATTTTTCAGTGGCCTTGAGAAGAAAGTAGAGGTAGAGAATGCAAGGTTATTAAATTTGCATGATTGGATTCATTCAAATATTGAGAATCTTGACTATGGAGCAGGTGCTCATTTGTTCTAGACCTTTTATTTCCAGAATCTTTTATTTCCATTCTTATTGACTGGATTTGGAGCTAAAAAACTCAGTAAGCTTCTGCAGAGATTTACTGTCTTCTGTCTGTGTGTGCATGTGCACTTTCATCTGTTCATTTCTCTTTTTATCAGGAAGGCAATGGGTGGGGCATGCAGTTGGATTTAGATAAATTATCCTTTTTCCTTTTTTTCTTTGAAATAGCTGGCTAAATGGACCTTCTGTTCTTTCCTATAGATGGCATTAGCTTGTACGATCCACCAGAGAAAGTTATACCTCGCTGGAAAGGCCCCCCTTTAGAGAAAATCCCTGAGTTCCTCAAAAGTAGCATGGGACAAGGAAAACCTATTGCTGAAAATATCCATAATTCAGATCTGATGAAGTATAAGGATAGGGAATTCCTGCAGTCAAAAGAATCTCCATCCAGTGATGGCCTTCCGGCAGCCTCAACTGTCAGTAATCAAAATCCTGGACATCAAAATAAATCCTCCACAACCTCAAGGACTGTTATAGAAGGGAGTGATGGCTCAATTAGAGCTGGTAAAAAGTCAGGAAAAGAGTTCTGGCAACACACCAAGAGATGGTCACAGGGGTTTATTGAGTCTTTTAACACAGAGACGGATCCAGAAATCAAAGGTATTATGAAGGATATGGGGAAGGACCTTGATAGATGGATTACTGAGAAAGAAATCAAAGAAGCAGCTGATTTGATGGATAAATTACCTGTGAGGGGACAGAAGATTATCAAAGAAAAACTTGACAAGGTCAAAAGAGAAATGGAAATGTTTGGTCCCTTTGCTGTTGTAAGCAAGTATCGTGAATATGCAGATGAAAAGGAGCCAGATTATTTGTGGTGGTTGGATCTGCCGTATATTCTGGTAACCTTTCTTCTTATTATCCTCTTCGTAATTGACTAGATTGTTAGAGCTTGGTGATAGAAAATTACAACCCTTGATGCCATTGATTTTATAAATGTCTTTTTATTGTTTGTTCCACATTCCTAATGATTTTTTGTCGGTGTTTTGCTTATTCTAAGTATTTGGTTTGATTAATCACCATTTCTGTAATAATATACTACTTTATCACTATTTCTTTTTCCCTTTTGTTGCCAGTTCTTTGGTAATTGTTTTCAAGGAGAAATGTTGTACAGATAGCTATCTCCACTCAATGTCGAGTCACACTTGTAGTTTGTTGTACATTATGAATTATACCTGTTCCTATAGATATATAACATTTGCTGAATAATGTGATTTTCCTTCCTTTTTGTTTCCTCTAGTGCATTGAATTGTATACCAAGGAAGATGGGAAGGAGGAAGTAGGGTTTTATTCATTGGAGATGGCTGCTGATCTTGAGTTGGATCCTAAGCAGTATCACATGGTTGCTTTTGAGGATGCTGGTGATTGCAAAAATCTTTGCTATATTATCCAGGCTCATATGGAAATGTTTGGAAAAGGGCATGCCTTTGTTATTGCAAGACCACCCAAGGTAAATTGCTTGTGAGTACAAATTTACAATAGGAAAGTTCTGCAAGTCCTCAAGGCCATATGAAGAGTTTGTTTACACATATAGATCTAATTACAAGACTTTGTTCTGAGTTACTTACACAACTTTTTGAAGATTTTCTCACTATAATGGTGGAGTGAAAACAGACAGTCTACCTTGGGTCGAATAGGATAACAACCGATAGAATGCATGTAGTTTCCTTATGTTCTGATTACCTGCTCAAATGACTAGATATTGATTTTGTTAAATTACCATGTGATTCGAGCTTGGGCCGTTAGAGAAGAGAGCAACATGGCTGCAGTGTTTTTTTTTTTTTTCTTTCCCTGTTTTCTTATGATGGATAACATGGCACAAGTCTTTTGGTAGGTTGAACTTGGAAGGTCCTTTCTTGGACTTCACCTATGACTTTCGGCGGTTATGGATTACTGTCAGTTAGTCTTGTCTTATTGGAAATGCAAGTTTGTCCGTATTTAGAGGGAAGATCTATCATTTTCACTTTAGGCTATACTTGGATACAAAATTTTCACTTTGGGTCCAACTTCTTCGCTCACAAATAATTCACTTTTACAAAACTTAAGACAAAAAATCTAAAACACTATCCAATCTCACCCATATTAGTTTATGCTGAAATTTTGCAGGATGCCTTTCGGGATGCCAAAGCAAATGGATTTGGTGTGACTGTCATCAGGAAGGGGGAGTTGCAGCTCAATGTGGACCAAACACTGGACGAGGTGGAAGAATTAATTGCTGAAGCTGGAAGCAGGATATATCATGATAAAATCATGAGGGAACGTTCTTTGGACGTAAGTGCAGTGATGAAAGGTGTATTTGGTCTGAAGAGGCCTTTAAGAAGGTAAAGTGCAATCCTCTAATTCTATAGGCAAATTGTGTTACTATGGACAAAGACGTGTATAAATCTTGGCATAATCTGATAGTTGATGTTGTGATAAATTGCTTTTTTTTTCTTTCCTATTTTTCTCCAAGGGGATAGTTGTAATAGTATCTTGTCATTGTACCAGGAGAAGATCAAAGCCGAAGCTAAAGAAACCTACCAAGCCCTGACAAATACCAAATTCAAGGCGAAAGTCTTATTGATCGAATCTTCTCCCTAGGTAGTATTTATTTTCCTTCCATCTTTTAATCTTTGATGGTTTTATTTGATAACTGCGTGCTGGAATGATTATTAGGTGAATATGCTGGATTCTGGCTATCCTTGAGAGCGCCACAGTTTTCTTACGCCCAAGAACTTCAAAAAGTGGAGGGAAATGATTTTCAGCTAGATTTGCTGCATTCTCATCATCTATTGAAGCTGCATTCTTACCACACTTACTGTTGCCTTTTTCAGGTTGAGTGGCCAAATATATTTTATGTTTTCATATTTTCGAGCATTATATTTTAATTTCCCCAATGACAATTTCAGTCTCCAACTGAGCCTCAAGCTGGAGTGACTGTTACATACATGAAGCTGATTGTGTACTACTGATAAAAGCTTAGTTTTATAATCTTTAAGTGCTACGTGCAGATAGTAGATGTTTGTGGTGCTTATGTAGAGCACAGCAAACAGCACTGTGAAATGGTAGTATGTAGTACGAGGAGCCTGCAATTCTAATTTGCAAAACGGGGGACGGGTGCTGATGTCTCCGTATCAAGGGAGCTTTCTCGTGCCGGCGAGCCAGAAGCTTCTTCCCTTGCTTGTAATCCTTTTCATGCCAACTAAAGAGCCGTTGAAGTTTCATCTGTGGCTGATGTTGGAGGAGTTTCCAAGGTTCTGTAGAATGTAGGCCTTAAACATCAATTTTATATATTGAATGTCCTTAATGGCCCTTCTAACCTCCATTATTCTTCTAGATGGACGACGCGACGCTAGTACTAGCTGACCTTTTTACACGGCTACCAAAGATAAATTTTGCGGTTTTTTGGCTCTCAATTAGCTGATGACCACAGAATTTGTCGTTCTTTTGTTGTCGAAGAACTATCTGCCGGTTTAGCTCCTTGAAAAGCAAGGAGATATTGCGGGTGGCAACTCCAGTTACTAACCTACGTAATGTTAAACGCCTGGTGATATTGCTGGTGCACTTTTACTCCCAAGGATTGGCAGTTTGGCACCCAGCCAATAGGGAAAGAAGAATGGAAAAGGGAGAGTAATCAACCAAGAATTTTTTAAGTTGGATTGGTTTTAAAATAAAAAAATAAAATTATTTCTTCTTGTCTTATTTTATTTAATTTTTTTATTATTTTGAGATGTTTTAAAATTATTAATATTTTTATATTATTAATTTTATTATATATTATTTTTTATAAATTTAAATTTAAAATAAAATATGTTGATTTATATATTTTTTATTTTTTATTTTTATAATATATTATTTTTTTAAATATAATTTAAATTTTTATATAAAATTTTATATTCAATTAAATATTATTAAATAAAAAATAAAGAAAATATTTTTTATTTTTTATTTAAAATTTTATTTCTCTTTTTATAAATAATTTATTTTTATAATTTTTAATATAATATAATTTAAATAAAAATTTAATCTAAATGCGTCTTTATTTAATAAATTGCAACTTCCAATGACGAGATTTTTTGGCATCAAAACCTCGCATGAAAGCGCACAGCTTTCTATGCACTCCATTTTGAAACTAATTCAATCATGCTAATTATTATTTGTGATTTAAAATTTAATTATATGTAATTAAAAATTAATCATTATTAATTCTACTGTCATGAAAAGTGGAACTTATGGTTGAGTTTTGTCATTTTGGACGAAAATCATTCATAATTTTCAGAATTCATGATAGTAAAAAAAAATGATAACAAAAATGTGAGATAAAAAAATAATAAGTTAAAAATTATTTAAAATTTTAATTATATAATAAAAAATTATATAAAATAAAAAATTATATATAATATTTTTTAAATTACATATAATAAAAAATTAATAATTTTTTAAAATATTTTCTATCCCTCTTTCTCTCTTCCATGTGGACATGAACTTCTGCTACTTTTTAAATGTGGAGTTTTGTTATGTCACGACAGAATCATTTAATTTTAAAATTTTAGTTATATTTTTAATAATTATAAATAAAACAAAATTATTTAATTATATAAATTATTTTATTAAAAATATTTAATAAAATAAAATTTTAATTAAATTCTGCCAGATAAGAGAGAGCAGAGATAATTTTTTTAAAAAAAAATATAATTAATTTTTTACTACAACATGTAAAATGATGATATTCAATCACAGCATCAACTTGTTGCACGCTAGAATTTTACCTGCATTCCTACGGAGCTATAGTACAATTGCAAATAAACGGAGACCCGGAAGAATCAGCAGTGGAAGCCCAAGACGGAGCCACGGCTGACCTCGATCACCACCCCGCATCGTACTCCACTCTCCACTCTGTGGGTGAACACCTTCAGCACCCTCACTCGGCCCACCAGCTTCATTCTCGTCTCTACTTCCATGGTAGGTCCTACAGTCATGGGCCCCACCCCAGCTCCCGCACCACCATTTCCGCTGCTGCTGCTGCTGCTAAGCTCGCTCACTCTTGCCGCCACTGCCGCAGGCAGAGGGTATGACTGGACGTTGAACTTAGCTGACATGTGCTGGGCCCCGCCTCCTACGATCTTTCCGGCCGGGATGAAAACGAGGCCAACCGGTTGCCCCGAGTAAACCAGCTGTAGCGAACTGTCGTAGTGGGTGAATTCGTCGCGGTTCGGATTGGTGACCGTGACGTACTGAAAAAACGTGAAGTTGACGGTCCCATTGGAGACGGAGAAAGTCGGGAACTGGACGGCGTCGACGGCTATCTTGGGAGCTTTGGGTTTGAAAACTAGGAAGTAAACGACCACGGCGCCCGCTACGAGGATAAGCAAGAAAATGGTGGCCACAACGCAGGAGGCCAAGTTTGTACTGCCCCTTCTAGACTTAGATCTATGAGGATAAGGGTCAGACATGATTGATTACCACCGGACAGCAACTGTACCACTAACCACTCTCTCTCTCTCTCTCTCTGTAGTTGCAAGAAAAAGCAAAATTCAGACAGAAAAAGAGAGAGAAAGAGAGAGAGAGAGAGAGAGAGGGGGGGAATGGCGAACAAAGGAAAAAGTTCTCAGTAAATTTCTTGGATTGCGTATTTATTAGGGGGATATTATGGATCTATATAACAGTATTACTATTTTTGGTAATACTACAATTTACTTTTATCCCATACAAGAATGAGCATCTTGGAAAGTATGGGGTAGTTACACCATTATTGGAAATGTTTTAGCGGTATCATAGTATGGTCTCCAAAATCTGGGTGGCTTGTTCATGGGATGTTTCTGTAGTTGTAGGGATAAAGAAGAATAATTGGCTTGCAAGAATGGTTAGATGGGGGATAGGGATGCCTTTGTCATAGAGGGGATGTTGGGAGGCTTAAGCTAATGAAAGGAATTTGAGTGAGAAGTACGCTTGGCATAATTGCGTTTTAGGTGAATTGGGCACCAATTGTCATGGTTAAGGAAGAGATCAATGCATATTGATACCTGACCACTGTTCTCAACTTGTGCCCATTCACTTGAGCCCACTTGTGGAAGCATAAAAAACAAGCTAAATGCCTTTATGTTTTTTTTTTATTTGTTGATAAGTCTAAATGTCGTTGTGTTAAGCACTAAAATTTATAGAATTATTGGTCCAAATAACTCAAAATCAAAATTTTCAAATAAAATCTAAACAACTTCGCCCTGACTTTCTTATGCCAAATTCACACTAGAGTTAGTAGTCGTTTATACAAACATTAAGGGTCTGCTTGGTTTAAGGTGATAAAGAGATTTTGGTGACAAAAAAGAAAATGAGAAAAAGAAAAAGAAAATTCTTAGAAAAATAAAAATTTGCATGCTGTTCGATTCACTAAAAAAAAATACTATAGAAATAGAAAATGATTTTCAAGAAAGCAATTCTCTTGTTTCGTTTGTGATATTTTATAATAGAAATGAAAATTTAATTAATACATTAACATTTTTTTAAGTACAATTTTTTTCTTGAAAAAATAAAAATTATTTTAAAGAAGTTTAAAGAAATAATAATTTAATAACTTTCAACTAACAGTCAACTTGCATATTTAGAAGTTGAAAGTGAGACTTTTATTAGACTGCGACTAAACAGAATATTTAGTTTTCTAACTCAGTTCGTAAAATATTCATATATTATTCGAATTCATTTGATTAGCTTTTCAAACTTGAAATTTTATTCAAGTTTGTTAATTTATTTGTTTGTAAAGTTCAAAGTCATTAGTGTTAAACTCGTTTAATTTTTTGAATTATCTAAATAACTCAAATAGTATTTAAGTTCAAGTTATTTGAATAAAATAATAAAAGATAAGAAATGAATACTAAATAAAAAAAATAAAATTGAATATAAAATATATGAATAATAAATTTAAATATATGTTTGTGAACGTTCGAATTTATTTATGAACAAGTTTGTGTTCGTTCGATTGATAAATAAACTATTTTTTGTATTTATATTTGACTTAAAAATGACTCGAGTTAGAAGTTAAAATTGATTTTTAAATTATGTTTTTGCTTCAATAAGCTTTTCTTTAGTATTTTCTTTTTCCTCACACTTTTGTTTGAAAAAGTGTTTTCAACACTTTTATTAATATTTTCCTTATTAATTCCCTTTATTTTATTTTCTTTAGTGTTTTCCTTAACTACCAATTAAAGAAAAACATTTTCTAGGAAAAGTGTTTTCTTTTCTATAGTAAAATCCTAGAACCAAACAGACCCTAAAGCTTTGTTTGGTTTGTAGAGGAGGGAAGTAGTGAAATATATTTATTTTAATTTTATTTGATATAGGCATGAGAGAAGTAAATTACAAATACTTTTTATTGTTTAACTGGAATGAAAAACAGAAGGAATTGTGATTAATTTTATTATTTTATCCATTATATATATTTATAATTATAAATTTACTAAAAATTCAAAAACGTATTTAATAATTTTCACCAAATACTTTCCAATCTCTCATTTTTTTAAAGAGTTAATTTTACTATAATTACTTCCCCTCTCTATTACCATCCAACCAAACATGTACATTTCTTCAAATACTTTCCTATTTTTACTTTCCTTTCTTATTAACTCTCTCCTGCCATACTAACGAAACAAAGTGTAAACTTGTTTTCCAAAAGGTTTTTCCTCCTCCATGGAATAAATTTAAATTAATTCAATTATTTATTTTATATATAATACCCTGAACCGTCCTGCAACATCTACTGTACTGGAGAAACGGGCCAAGGCCGAAGTTTCAATATTGCTGTTTTTGAAAAGCTGCAACAACTGCCGTGTGCCTCTGCGGAGAGAGAGAGAGACTACTCAGCTGTCCAGTACGACAAATTTGGAGCAGTCAGTGACTTGCACGGTTTTTACGAACTCGTCGAACAAAGTCGCATAACATGACAAAATCGCATCTCTTCTGCAAAAACTTGCCGAAAGAAGCCAGGAAATACAGACCAACACATCAGAGAAATAGTAGTGTGTAGCTATTTCACATTATGGAGAAACCACATAAAAATTAATGTAAAAGAACTGCAATAGTACAACAATTGCAGATATTGAGCCTGTCCATAACCTTTAGTGGGTTCAAATCCAATTAACTTCTAAAGGGGCTGGTAATAACAAAGAATGCAAGGAAATTTTTTCTTCAACTTCTGAAATGTAAACTAAAGATTTGAACACAAGTGCTGTACCCCATGTAAAGATAATATATTCACATATTCTCACGTGTACCCCCTTTGCCCGTATACCACCTCTAGGCAATTTCATCGAGGCGGCGATCCATTACAGCGGAGACGGCCTCCATGAATGCAGCTTCGCTCGAACAAGGCAGCACTGAATCCAGAGCTTCTTGAACAATTTCCTCAATGATTGATTCCTTATTCAAGGTCGCTCTGCACATCATGTTGCCTATGGCAAAGGGGGTTAGCCCCCTCGCAGCTCCTTTCTTCAGAAGCATGGTGGATATGCGTAGTACACATGCACATTCAAGAGGGAGTTCCCATCCATAGAACTTCAACAGGGCAATGTCTTCCTCGGCATCCAGCGATTTTATGTACTCAATGGTGTCTGAACTAAAAGGCCTACGAGCTTGTGGCCAGTAGAGCCAGTCAAACGTGCAATCTTCAAACTGTAATAAGGTCACAAGGGGGAAAAAAAATCAGCATATCCCTATAATACTTTTGACAGCATATCATTTTCAAAGGACCAACTGCAAATATATAAATCCTGCATATAAAGTTTGATAAAGCAAAATCAGCTGCAGGTGAAATACAAGAAAAGATAAACCTACCTATGGTAAATTGGCAACTAGTGCAGGATAAGAATATTCTTATTAATAGGAACAGGCTTCTAAAGAAACGTATTTAAGGTGTGACTCAAATTGTATCACGCACTAAATTTTCAAAACTGCTTCCTTATAGAACAACAAAGTTGTAGAAACAGCTGGGTAGGATTCAGCTGGCAATATTAAAAAAATTATAACACCTAGATTATACCATCCTCAGTTCCATCCACCTACTGCAATCACAAATTTCATAAAGGAAGCAGGTGTTGGCAAATTGCATATTACAGAAATTTTGCACGTTCATACTATCTTCTTCGTCAACTTCTTCAAAGTATCTCCCTATCTTAATGGGTGCTTAGTAGTATCCCAAACATCCCTATCAGATTCAATGACATTTAGAGCACATCCAGGATTGTGAAAATTCCATGTACTTTAAGAGGGATCCATATACTTTATTAATATATTTAATAACAAAATCCTTAAAAACACAAACCTCAGGAAAGGCAATGACATCAAGATGAATGCAACAAAGACCAGGCACAAAGAATTCAAAGATGGAACTTACAGTCTCAGGCAAGCAGTAACCATGATCTATTGGAATCAGCAAAGTCTGGCCATCTTCCCCTTTGCTGACCAATATGTTTCCAGCATGCCTGTCTGCATTTGCCATTCTCATATCCAGCACTGCAATTTTATGGACCTCCTCTGTAGGAAAAGCAATAGGACCCATATCCTCGCAACTTCCCTCATTCTCCACGAACATCTGTAAGGACCCAATCTTAGTTTTTACACCCTCCGGATGATTGAAACCCTTGTGCAGACACCTGGCCATAAATGTAGGAGGGACACCAGCAAAACCTTTAATCTCCCCAACAAATGACCGTCGACCATTCCTTGGATGATCCAGAATGTAAGCTGCGCATTCCCTAAATGCACCTTCACCTACTCTTGTTCCTTTCTTCAACCCTTCACCATCTACTGACAAAGGCAGCCCTCGGGGATTATTCACTGCCTTAGGCTCCTCATCAATGGGTTTAAACACGGCCAGGTACTCGCTTCCTGATGCATCCAGCATAAAATATGCTCCCCCCGTTCCCTCAGAAGACCTAATTGGATCATTCCCTCTCTCCAAGCCCTCAAGCACAGAATTTACCAAATCACTAATCACCGAAGGAGATTCAATCGTTGGGTTAACAATTACAGGTTCAAATACTAACTCTCTATCTGGAGGCTTCCTAGGAACAGAAACACTATTGTCTGCGACATCCCCTCCATGCTCGGGTTCGCTGTCCACATTGTACTCTCTCAAATCATTCAATTGAGGGGCTATAATAGACAACTCGAAGCTCCTCTCAACATGCCTAGCCCTAATTTTTGCAGATTTGCGCATAAACAAGCGAATGACGGCCTCATTATGCTTGCAAATATCATTAATGAGCCTCTGATCCTCAAGCTTCTCGCCATAAAATAAGACCTCTTGGTCATCTATATCACCTAAGCCATTCTCAGTTTCTGCAATCTGACGCTTAACATATCCAACATCACGATTCCTATCAACATGAAAGGTGAATTCTTTACCACAAGAAGTCGTCACATTAATGACCTGGAGGTCTGAGAGCCGAAGAACCAAATGGAGAACATTCCCGTTGCTTACCCCATAGTCCCGAACAAGGGAATTGCTCCGTGCCAATTCTCGGCCTCGACAAACCAATTTCTGTTTTTTTACCACAAATCCTTGACAGTTCTGAATCCGGAGCTTCACAGATTCAATTGAGTCATACTCCAGGACCCTCATTGGCACCACGGACCCCGACATAGCCAAGTATATCAAAATTGACTCTTGGATATCCTCTAGAGGTGTTAAGGTTGATGATCCCACGAGAGATTCCTCAAGAACTGGACTAATAACAACCACGCCAGCCGAAGACATTTTTCTCTACCCAATAACTTTGAACCTTAAAATCCCAGAAAACAGAAAAGAAGAATCTAACAGAAACAAAATAGAAACCTAAGGCTACAAACGAATGCTCAACATTTTGTACACATGATCTTTTTATTTACAGAATTATCTGAAAGGGAAAAGATCAAACTGTACAAAAGAAAAAGCCCGCTGACGTTAAAGAAGCATGATAATTGATGGGCTCTTTCTTAATTGATCATCTATGGAAAAAAAACTGGAAAACACTCCACGGATCATAGCTTCATAAATTGGATTGAGAAAATTAACCTGAAATTGCTGAGAGGAATTCAGGAAAGCAGAGTACGCAAGAGGTGGATTCTTACCAAAGTGAGCAAGAATCAAAGAGGACGGATAACGATGGGAGAGGTGATATAGGGCCTACGGATTAGAATCGACGGGAAATTTGCAGAGGAACTACGTCTTTCCCGGGATAGAGGAAGAATGGTCGGGGGAAAATTCTCTGGTGCTTCGGAGCGCTGTAGAGAGAGAAAGCTTGGAGGAGGAGATACGCGTCGGCAGACTGCTGACTTTTATACCGTTGAATGAAGACTTTGACGGATATATTTCCTGCCGTTACATAACGGCGTTTATAGATTTCAGTCCACGCTGCCCTTACCTGGCTTTTACGTGTTTAACTTATCCTCATCGCTTTGTTCTCACTGTGTATTGCGAGTCTGCGACCCTTTACCAGCTTACGAGAAAATTGATGGTATTTGGGTGAAAATTGGGGGTTCAAACTTATTTATTATGAAAATGGAGAGAGAGAGAGAGAGAGAGAGAGAGAGAGAGAGAGAGAGAACATTTTACACTGGGGAACTAGGAAACTTGAAATTCATTTTATGGTTCTTCTTTTTTTTCCCTTTGAGGAAACAGATTCTTTGTATCTAAAATAACTTTTTAATTATACAAGAGGAGAAAATTATCTTTCTTTTATTAAGTACAAGCTGTGGTAAAAATTACATGACTTATACTATTAGTACAAAATTTTAAATTTAACTATTCTATGACTTATATTATTAATAAAAAAATTTTAAATTTAACTTACGCTAACTAAGAAATATTTCAAAGAAACCTGAATAAGAATTTCATTTTTCTAATGATATTGATTAGTAGTTGCTAACTTTTTATGAAAACTTGACCGGTTCTGAGATTACTGGGCATGTGAATGAGATGCGAAGGGCAGATCAGCACAAGTTTGTGTTTTCATTCTTCCACCTTCGAAAGTTTCAAAGCCAGGAGCAAGAGATAATTTTTTCCTTTTTATCTTTTTCCTCTTTTAAATGAGAGGAACGCTGGTTTCCTCTCCCTTTCCGGTCAAAGTTCGACAAACAAAGTTCATTCATTATAAAATGGAAGTATATGGAGGCGATTTTCATGCCGACTGCTGACCAGTCCTTCATGTGAATAACTTCTTGCATTAGGTCCTTTCAGATTCAGTGTTGTTAAAAGGACACCAGACCCAGCTAGAAGAGGAGTAGAAAGTGTCTGACCCTTTCTGGCTCTCTACTTGAACAGCCAAGGAAGGTATATAAACAAAAAACACTAATGAAATTGACAAATGCAGGAAAGGAGTACCAGAAGCATGATTTTATACAAGCACTACCACTACAAGGTCTTAACCATCAAGTAATGCAATATGCTACAGAATCTTGTCTCAGTTTATTTTCTTATTCTTCCCAAGAGCCAGAGATAGTATATGTAGTTGTCAACCAAATAAAACCTGCAACTCCCATATGCTTACAAAGTCTGCCCGCACAAGCTGGGGAAACTTGACTGATTGGTATGCGAGAGCTGCCCTTTCTTCACGTTTGCTCATCTTATACCGATCAATATGCCCCTGTAATGACATCTCAGCTCCAAAAAGAGATCATATTACTTTCGAGTGTTCTCTATTTTGCCAGTTTTGATTCATCTACTTCAGTATGTATCACAAAGCTGGGAAATGCGAGAGTTACATCCCTGGAAATACAGTTCAGGAAATTAAAAGGAAAACAATCGCAATATAACTTCAGACAGAACCACACAAGCAATCACAGTAATTTTCAAGCAAAAAACTTCAGGGCAATTGTACCACTGCCTGAAATTCACACAGATATGAAAAACTAAACGCATCAATTAATGAAGAAATTGAGGAACTAAACCAATTCAGAAAAAAAAAAGATTTATTTCAGTTGCATTGGCTCCAAAGAAATGTCAAAACAAGGATAGTAAGAATTTACAACGTTATGCATAGAACAAGAAGCACATGAACAATATCCAGGTTATGATATTCGGACAAATGTTTCAAAATAAAATTTGATAAGATGGTATCAGCATAATATAGAAATTCTTGAGCAGAAACAACAGTAACCTATGTTAATCTATTACTTGGGAATCAATTTTGCACATAATTTAGTGAGCAGACATACATCAAGTACGGAAGAGTCATGTTCCTCAGTAGCAATGGATTTTTAGCTGCATATTCTTTCCACTCTTCTTCATCAATCCTGCCATCACCATTTTTATCTACTTCTTTGAATGTCTGTATAATCAAGAGATAAAAATAAGAATTGCACTATCAAGTACCGAATACTGAAATTATCTGAAAGCAGCAAAAACAATGTTCACCTTGTCAACAATAGCTTCAACAATCTCATCTGATACATTCAAGTCAGATTCAGTCAGAAGAGCCAGAACCATCTTCTTCAACTGCCAATAACCATCAAAACATCATGTGATGTGTAACTTCAGCATAATAACAGATATCAAATAATAAGAGCTAAAGAAAAGCTGATTGATCCTCAATAAAAAAGCACTACGTATGTTGATAGAGACCCATAGAGTTTATAACTAGTTTATTTAGTCTCATTTTCTTCGTCTGACGTGATGACATAGATACCTTGATCATCACATTACCTCCTCACGCTCTATGTACCCAGTGTGTCTTAGATCATATAGCCTAAATGCATCTGCCACAAAATTTTCACCATCATAAGATTTTCAAGGATATGCTTATGCCAACATAAAGGCAACATCTTCATCAGATAGACATAAACGCGTAAGTTCCTCAATCATGCTTCAAATTCCTTACATGCAATTTTTTCAGCTTCAGGAGTTCTTGGATGAAAAATGCTCAAAGATCGAACAAATTCACCAAAATCAATTTGCCCATTCCTGTTGATATCGAAAAGATCAAATATCTGCAAATAATACACAGAGATCAACGGTAAATGAATTTTGCTGATTGCAATATGACTTCAAATTCCACTCTAATTGGTTGAAGTTTCATAGGTTGTAATTCACCATGATACATCTTCGGTAATCAAGAACATTGCAGTTAAAGAGAAAGAAAGAATGCGAAGCAGGAAGTGGTGATACAGATATTAGCATCTCAAATTGTTTCTTTTAATGCATTCTTAAAGATGCTAGTTAAAAGGAGCCTGGAAGCTAGCTCTTAATAGAAATCCCAGGTAAACAATGCAGTAATCTCCACGAAAAAATTTTCTAATTTGTAGCAAGCATCTAAAGGAATCTACTTCTTCTGTTTCCATCGGAAAGAAGGTGATGATAAACCCACACTAAAGAACACAAACATAAAAGTATCTAAAAGTGCATACTCTATCTGCAAAAAGGCTTTTCTTGTTGCTACTCCTAAAAAGTGCAAGAACGAGTTCTTCCTGTTTATCAAGAAAGAAGGGAAATCAGTTGGCCTTCAAGTGAATGAACCAATCACCATAAGAATCAATGAACAAAAAGTATTAGATGACTAATGGACTAAAACGAAGTATATCCACTGAACATAAAGTTTCTTAAGAGTTTAACCAGAAGGGTCATCTACCTTCCGTATGTAGCCGTCATTGACAAGGCAACTGCTTAGTTTCTTAAAAAGTTCATGCAGCGCCTCCACTTCACTAAAACTAACTGCCAAGCACGAAGGAATCATACCACATCACTGATCGAGCACCAAATTTGAAGGTTAACAATGCCCCTGAGGTGAAATATCTGAAACTTACAGTGTGTTTCTGAAGCAAGTTTCGCGAAATTCTGAACTCTAAATGTTTCTTCATTTTCCTTTGACTCGATGCAACCCATGAATATGTAAGCAAGATTACACCAGAAATGTACTGGTGCAGTTATTTTCCTCTGTGGACTACAACCAGTTTTAAACACCCTGGAAAAACACAGAATTACACAGAGATATTTTTCCTAGCTGTATAATTTTCTAATAGATCACTAGCATAACGTCAGTGGCATTCACACAAAATGACTTGACATCAGCAGTGTTATTAACCATATCTTCACTGACTAGAATTAGCAATAAGGCCTTCCTTAGAATCTGGGGAAGATGTTCTTACTTGATTCCACAAGAAACAGATTTCTACTTTTGTGTGTGGCATATCATTGATATCCAACTAATCACTATTCTTCAGCCAATAATACCATATTTTGTATGCTATAGACTGAAAACATATAAACAAGTAAATTCCATATATGTGGACAATCACATAGAATCTGCCTGAACATCGCAGAGTATATAAATAGGAAAATTATGAGTGAAATATTAACTCAAGACTCCTTTTCCGACGGTGTTAGAGGAAACGACAGCAGCCTTACAAATAGTGCTCAAGAAAAAAATTCTATGCACACACAAACGACATTTATTTGCACAAGCATGCATATTCATCAATTAGCACGAAGCAAAATCAACAGGAATTAAGACGTTACTTGGGAGAAAATTTCTTCTTTTGTTTTCTCTTTTCTTTCCTTAATCTCCAAGAACAATTGAACTTCTATCTTTAATGTGGTATTTCCTTTACATCATAAACCTTTATATGCTACTTCTTTTACATCCAAACTGTAGTAAGAACAATCTTAGCCTTGATGCTAAAAGCCCATTATGATCAACAAACACCAAAAGAATTTTCGACACCAAATCGAGAGGGAGAAGAACTATAGTCCGGTACGTAATGGAGAACTAATGTTGACTTGGGAACTCACGTGGTGGCGTCGTATGCAACTCAGCTTACACGTCTTGTTTCCCTCGGCGGTTGAGACATCGGATTTCTTGAGTTTGTTTGGTAGCTTTTTGCGTATGCTGAACCACTTGATTGGGAAGAAACTAGAAGGAGAACGGTCAACGGTTTCTATCAGCACAGCCCCCCGGACTCGCCACGTGAATTCCAGAACACCGTGCAGCACGACATAATCTAAAGAGGTTAATTTCAAAAACACCCCTGAAGTCTTAGTACATTGTCAATTGAGTACTCTCCCCTTTAATTTTGACAATTAAATACTCAAATTAAGGAATAACAACAGTTTAACTGTTATGAATTTATTGATACGCAATCGTCGTTGGCACAGCAAAATCGTAATACTAATGTAAAGAGTTTAATAAAGAAATTATAATATAGAGAATATGAGAAAACTATAGAGAGAAAATAGAGAGAAAAAACAAGAAATCTTTATTGATTCTCTGAGAGTAAATCAATCAATCAATAAGTGTCTACAACACCTCAGTATAGAGCCATATTTATAGGGTTCAGGGGTACATCCAAATCAGAATAGGTATAGGGTAATCAGAAGACAAATCCTATCACTAATCAAAGATATGATAGAACTCTACCATCTATCTTCTGGATAGTTGGAGTATCTTTATAACTCTGATAATAGACATTCATAATAATATTAATTTCATAACACTCCTCCTTGGATGTCCATTGCATAAGAGTATGCCTCGTTAAAACCTTACTAGATAAAAAAACTCAGTGGGAAAAACTCTAGTGAAGGAAAAAGAGTACACTACTCTTTATGCCATATTTACTCCCCCTGATGAGATAATCCTTTAAGGTTTCTTAACCATCGCATTCCAATTTTATTCACCAATTTATCAAATGATGCGGCTGGTAATGCCTTAGTGCATAAATTTGTCAGATTGTCACATGATTGAATTTGTTGCACATCAATGTCACCACTCTTCAGGAGCTCATGAGTAAAGAAAAATTTTATCATATCTCCTTAGATATATTCCAAACATTATTATCATCCAACAATATAGTTGGAATTCCTTCTTAGAGGATATAGATTTATCTCAAATACATTAATCATGATCAAATATATTCTCAACCAACATCATGAATTTCCATTTCTTCAACATGAGTTGAAGATGTGGCTGTTATAATCAACACATTCTTATAAATGTATGGTGTATGTGAATCATATAGGTAACTTATACCTTGCATATCCATCTCAACAGGAGTTGGATTTTCTCAATATTCGAGATAAACTATCTCAAGGAGATTCAAAAGCAAGCTTAATGCCGTCTCAAAATTTATTGGGTATAGAAAAACTATAATAGATATCTACTTGCACGTGGACAAGTGTATTCATGCTCTAAATTGCAGAATTGTGGTACTTCAAGACCAAATAGTTCTTCAATATCTTTCAATAGATATAAAGGATCTCACATATAATAACCCAATAACAATTGATGTGCTATGTCTATATTAAACATCTTCAGGATATTCAATCAAAATAAAATATTGACTTTTCAAAATGTTGATCACAATACTTGCTCCTCTAAATTCTTCAGGAAAAATATCTTGATTATCAAATCATTTTCTCTTTTCAAATTCAAGAGATCAATCACGCTTCAGGCGTGTATCAAAATCATATAATTATAGAATTCATATATTTGTCCTACTAGGACATTTATCCAAATAAGAATATCTATAAGTATAATGTTATATTGACTAACTCTACAGGAGTCAGACAAACAATCAATATGCAATTTTATGCAAATAAATAATATTTTGAACTTCCAGTTCACTAATACTTGTGCATAAATCAAGATAATAAAAGTCATAAATAATATCCTCTTTTAATTGATGATTTTCTCCCCCTAATGTGGGGAACACTATGCCAATCAATATATTGTACAATGAGGATATCTACTAATAAAGAAATACATATAGCAAGTATAGCTACGTATAGAATTTCTTCATATATGGACATACTTAATCATTCTTTCAATAAAAATTTACTAAGATAATCTCATTATGTTCTACAGGAACAATTATATGCTTCAAGCATATCGAGTCCATCAGGGACTTCAAATATAAATACTATTATCAAATGATAACAAATATAAACACATATTAATTATTATCATGCACTATTATATCCACCACTATAAATATGTTTCTTCGTTATCAATGTCAGGTCTTACGAAGAATCATACGCCATAACTCATGGCAATATTCACTTTTGTGGTTCGCATTTTATAAGTAAATATTAATTGCTATCTCTTTGGATTACACTTCAAATGTATAATTCCTGCTGGGAATACATGTATACTTCAAGTGTACTTGTGAATAATTTAAAATTTTTATATTTATCATACGAACTTTATCATTTCGAGTCATTTGAAAATCCTCAATATATTATGCGCATTAATATCTTTAAAGTCATACTTGTGCGATTCCAATAGTTCCCAATCATGTTGAGATCTCATCATTTATCATAGTTTTCAGGTACCTGAATTTCTTCTGGAAATAATATATCAATCATGTTTGGAGGAAAATTCTGCTGGAATTTAAATCTCATCGATTTAACATATATGACCATCTTAAGCTTTTGCTCCAATGAGGAGTTTGTATCTTTGGAACCGACTTATCTACCACATTTCAGTTGTGTCTCAAATTTAGTTATAGTGATAGATTATCCTTCAGGGATATCAAATATAATAGGAGCATTATTTGCCGGATATTGGTCAGTTAATATACCTGGCTATATAAATTATCCTTTGAACTTCTGGTTCAAGGTATCTTCTATGAGGATCAAAATAGAAGATCAATATGAGACACGTACTAATATCTTTATCCAGCCTCATGATTTCTCCTCTTTATGTTGGGGCAACATATTCAAAATTAACAAAATACGAATCTCTCCCTTGAGATTTGCTCCCAACATATTTAATAATTTCTTTGAAAACCCATCTCATTACCTTTGTGGTGGAGCAACATACATAGTGTATTTCTAAATTGAGGATGGGAAATATTTGGTTTCTGACCACAAACCAACTACTATGAGGAGAATTATAATGTGTTGGCAAAATAAGAAATAAGTGCTAACATATCACAGTCATGAACATTCTACAGGATGTTCAATATTTATCTCAATACAATCAGTATTATTAGGACAAATTATGTCTTTGGGAGAATCTTAAAACATGAGCTCATTATCAATAAATTGTGCAAACTACAGGTTGCAAAAATAACAATATACATACGACTATTTGTTGATGCATCAACTAATAATTTTTCATATTCATCCCAAAATAACACATTCAACCCCAAGTAATACTGGTAACTTTTAAATAAAACAAGTAGCACATATAAATTCATCATATTAAGAAACTTCTGGTTCCATAATAAATTCATAATCATTCTTCGTATTTTAATGATCCAGGATGGTCTAACCGGTCATGCCAACTAATAAATTATTTATCAGTAAACTTCATGTTTACTCAATATTGCATCTCAAATTCATAATTCTATGCAATATAACTCAAGAGAGATAAATAATGGTATCTATAATTGACATATATTTCTTGTCATAATGGTAATGCATATGCCTCAAAATTTCATTCATCTAATGTCTCGATATACTCGATAATATAATCAAAACTCAAAAAGCTTTTACTGAGACTATATGGAGAACAATGCATTACAGAATTGACCATCGAGTGAAGATCATGTAGCTCTTCCCGGAGTTTTAAATCAATTAACTCTTCTAGAGTTATTTGATCAATTAGTTCTTCGGAACCTTGCACTACCATTTATACTTTGGACATATATTTTAAATTTTGTCCAAATAAACAACAAATATTATTTAGACAAATTGTATCTTCACCATTCTTGATCCAAAATAAACTAAAATAACATAGGAAAGTAGCATATGCCATATCAAAATGCTAAAAACTCTTTCTGGATATTCAAAGAATTGGCTATGTTCACATATGTCATATCAATATTTTCGACATAAGCATCATTACTATCAGTAGCATGATTTAGGGAAGTAAAGCAATATCAATAATTAATAGATATTCATAACATGCTTGGCGTACTACAGGTACGTGACAAACTTTCATATTGCATCAATAACATGTTAGAATTATTACTTTCTCCTTTTCCTTCTCATTATTTTGTCACTTCTGGTGAGTATCTATTTAGTGGGGATTTAATGAGTCATTCTTATAGTATAAGAATAAAATGTACTTCTACTAGTTGCGACCAAAATATCGTATATAAATATATTATAATTTCTAATGTCATTCACTTCAGGGAATGATATAAAAATATTTGGTCGAGCGTCAAAATATTTTATCAAGGACTCATTTAATCTCATAAGATATAAATTCAAAATACTTTTGAAAAACTTTTTCTAGATATTGCTACTACAGGAGCATGTTAAAAATATGAGAAAGGAAAAATCTTTTATCCATCACATTACTAGTGATATTTCTCCTTATAACTTTAATTGAGGAGAAATTTTAAATGTAATAAAATTTTTGCATACTGATAGATCATAAAATATTATAGGCACACTTATAACAAATCATAACTAGCATTTATATAACAATCATCTTCTGGTGGTTGTATGTTTCATTCACAATTTGCTAGTAATCAAGTGGCTTTGATGCTTTGTATTATTTTAAATGGTGTCTTCAGGACCCATAATATCCAGATGCATATATTCTAATCGCCATGATTATATGGATTATTCTTACCATATCCGTGTCTATATTGACGGCTTCGACCATGACTACGACCTCTTCCAGGGTCATAACCATTGGTTCTAATGCATTCACTCACAAATTTAAAGTAAACTGTGTTTTTGATAGAATGACCATCTTCTGGTAGTCAAATCTTTCTTTTAGATCCTTTCATAAAAAAATGGATCTTTCACAATAAGATATTCCGCCTTTAGATTCTCATATAAATTATGGCGGAGAAAAATCATGGCTTTTATACGATTTTGAGATGGTGTCTGCCAGACCCATTATATCTCAATAAATTTGAGCATCTAATGTCTATGACATATAATTCTTTCTATAAATATCAAGAGTAAAAAAAAACATGAGTTTTGAAAAGTTTGCCATGAGAATTCAAAGATGAAAAAAATACCTCTTTTTCTCTTGATTAATCTCTCAACTTTGGTGGCAGAGACTCGTGCTGATAACGTGTTATGAATTTGTTGATACGCAATCGTCGTTGGCACAGCAAAATCGTAATACTAATGTAAAGAGTTTAATAAAGAAATTATAATATAGAGAATATGAGAAAACTATAGAGAGAAAATAGAGAGAAAGAACAAGAAATCTTTATTGATTCTCTGAGAGTAAATCAATCAATCAATAAGTGTCTACAACACCTCAGTATAGAGCCATATTTATAGGGTTCAGGGGTACATCCAAATCAGAATAGGTATAGGGTAATCAGAAGACAAATCCTATCACTAATCAAAGATATGATAGAACTCTACCATCTATCTTCTGGATAGTTGGAGTATCTTTATAACTCTGATAATGGACATTCATAATAATATTAATTTCATAACATTAACATTTTAATTTTTCTTTAAATACAAAATTATTTTTGTCCAAAAGTGCCCCCATATTCTTTTATTTATTTTGAAATTTTAATAAATATTATAAACCTTAAATATCATCTTTTTTATTTAAGTAAAACTTTTACAATTATCAATCACATGTCATCACCATTACCATTGTTGTTGTGCTCACCATCACCTCTGTCCTTATTTCCAACTTTCCCTTCCACGCCTTTGTCTTCTCGTAAGCTAGTTCTCTCTCTCTCTTCACCCATCTGCACGCATCCCTCCCAAAATTCTCTTGCTCTTCAGCCTAATGGCTTTCACTCTATCGCCATCCCTATCACCGCATTCAAAATTAAAGGAAAGGATATAGTAGTGTCAGCCCGTTTTGACCTGGCTCGACCCGTCGCAGGCTGACCTTGAAACGGGGCAAATCTGGCTGGCCCTTTTTTTCGCAGGCTGGGAAATTTCAATCTGCGACCCACTACAGTAAGCTCACAGGTGTCACAAAACGACGTCGTTTTGTAAAAAACAGTAAAACGACGTCGTTTTAAAAAAAAATTTAAAAAGAAAAATAGACTAGCCTGCGCCCGACTCGTGGACTAAATGGACTGGATAAAAAAAGCTCACCTTTAAACGAGTTTGGACATACTAAGTCCAAGTTCGCTTATACGGGCCAACTCGCGAACTTTGACCCGTATTGACATCTCTAGAAGGGTACTTAATTAACAATGCCTCAAGACTTTAGGAGTGTTTTTTAAAATTAACCTAATTTAAAGACAGAACAGCTAGCTCCAACTTTATTTATTTATTTTGCTCAATCCAGCTTCAACTTAAGTTGAATAGACATTAATATTTACGTTCGCAAAATAAATATATTTTCTTACGTAATAATTTATCAACTTCTTAAGATAAAGAATGTAAATGAGGCATGTTGAATTAGTAAAATAATTCTTGCCAAATAGAAAGATTTTAAAGTTAATACTTAAAGACATAATACTCTTTTTCTATTATTTTTACAATTATATAAGATTTGTTTAAAAATTTTTGAAATATATTATGCTTTATTTTATTTTATAATATATTTAATTTTGAATGGTGAGAGTGTTACTCATTTTACCCTGATTCTCTAATCTCTGCCTGACACCATAATTCACAGCCAACTTAGCCTGATGTGCCATTGCAAGTGACTTAACACTACCAGGATACCTTGAAACCGTTTAGAAACTGTCACCAATGACCAACTGCTCCCTTGCTGCATTGCAATTTGCAATTACATTTACGTACTCAGCTTCACGGGGAAAGGCTTGAAGAATCGGACATGCACTCAAGATCTGATCCAATGAATTAGATCCCCTGATTCCTCTGCAAATATAAGTATATACAAAGTAGGGTCTCCAATTGACCCTGAAAGGCTCAGATGGGCCAATAATAAGAGCTCAAATAGTATCCACAGCGCGCAAGGTTGACTCCATGCATATCACCAAATCCACAGCAACACGATGCCTTTTCACTTCTTGGGAATAATGACATGGTTAACACCTTATTAGTTACACAGACAGCGTCTGGAAAAAAGAAAGTGAAAGTATATCTTTATACAACTAACTAAGAATTATGAGCTCTCTGAAACATGTTGCAAAATGTGCACACGTTTGAATAAGGAATCTGTATCCCTGTTAACATTCTAATTCCTAAGGTTCCGAGTTCCATATGTATAATACAAACACTTGTAAGGCTGTCAAAAAACTCAGATTTACTCGTAAGTCTGGCTACTCTGTCTGCCTAAGGAGATGAGATTGCAACTGTGCAACTTTGACAACAAAACCAAGCAACCACTATGCCAAGCAATGCGCCTGCAACGACCTGTGATGGTGTGTGCCCAAGAAGCTCCTTCAGCTTTCTTTGACTAATTGGATGACCTTGGAATAAGTCTTCAACGATCAGATTCAGAACCTACGTGTCAGAAATACCTTAGCTTTTTGCGCAAGGGCTACGATAATCAATATGAGCTGAATATGCGTCTGATCAAGTTGCAGACACATATCAAACAACAGGGAAATCAAGAGAATAAATGCCTTAGAACATCATTCTCGCACAAAGAACTATAATATGCAATGATCTATCGGTAGAACTCTTTGGCTATTAAATTAGGATGCTGTTATTGCATTTACAAACAAATTAAACACATTTTCAACATGGAAGGATGCCACGAATTAAAAAGTGCATGGGTCACAAACGTTAAAATTCTGGTCCTAGAATCGGAAATAACATGATTATGATGCATGCGGAATTTGAATATCACTAACAGAACCAGGATAATTCACCAGGTGCAAGCCCTATACAAAGATTTTGATTAGGGTACTTTGTCTCCACAGAGCATTAGGAGATACAAGTCGAAATTGTGCAATAAAATAGCACAGAGGAGGGTTACACTATGATGCTTGGCGAGATATTATGTCATAAAGATGCTTATTTCAATGTAGAAAAAGTACTGGTTGTGGACAGGTTTCAAAAGGGGAAATGAGATTGGAAGGGAGAAAAGATGATCTGATAATAACTCTTGGTTTGAGCATTTGCATTTGCATGTGAAAGATATAAGTTGTTGCCAGCTTATCCTGCTTTATCTGTATATAGTTCATTAATTTCTTGTTAACTTCAGTGAGTGCCTTAAGCAAGTTATAAGATGACTTGGTTTATCACAACTCCACCAATAAAAGAGACAGAAACTTTTCTCTATTCTTTTGAGATTTATTGAAGCTTTATTTCTCTAAAAGTCAACTAATAAAGAATATAGCAACACTCAAAAGCCGATCTAAGAATCTGGTCTAAATTTAAATGTAAGAAGCATGGAGAAACCAGGAGGCAAATAAGAGAGAGATCCACAGCCGTTAGTGCTAAGGATCGAAAGTCAGAAATTATATGAAGCTATGTAGCTCAAATAACATAACAATACACGTCCTATGCAGTATAAAGGGGAAAAAGAAGATATGAACCTAATATCAACCCAAGATATAGTAAGTGAACAAGTCACAGAAGCACTGGTTGTTCAGAAACAAGCCAACATGCCGCAAACCAAGCAAAAATTCGAGTCAAACTGTTATGGTTATCCTAGGATTGCAAAAAACTTGAGGAATCATGAGCATCAAATAACAGCAATTTTTGGCTTCTATATGAACAGAAACTAGTGTGTTTGAGTTCCCCCTCACTCTGCAAAATTTCTCAAAACATGTAGCTAATTCCAACTACAAAACAAATCAGTTAACTGTTTTGAGTTGAACAGTTATGACCATCTCATGAATCGTGAGCTTTAAGCACCACAACATTTTGACTTCTATACAAACAGCAAAAGTCATCTTTAAGCTCTCTCCGCTTCCCCATTCCCCCTCCCCAAATTTTTTAAAAAACTCAATGCCAATTCCAGGTATGTGATAAAAATGGCATAACTCAACTGCTAATGGTGTGGCCCAAATTCCTCTTACTATCTCCATAAACCGATTGCGCACATGCCCCATTAAAGTTCAAGTCCTGAATTTCTATGTTATCCAAAAACTGGCATAGCCAAGTAACTATTGTTATCTGCTCAGCTCCAGGGTTCCCATTTCCAATGAGGTCCAAATGGACATAAGTTTCTGATTGTGTACGACTAAGGTATTGAAAGCAAGAGCAGAAAGTTTTACTTTTGTATCAACTCTATGTAAGTTAGAAGCAAAAATACTACTATAGAAGTCACATGGCCTCAAACATTGATCTCTCACATACAATATAAATTTAACAACGCTATTCACTTTAGAGATTTTGATCCTTAGTTCTCAAACAAGAAGTGTTTTTGTTCTGCAAATCAATTGCTTTTACACATGCAATTCAAGAGCTGCGATTTCCCCCTAAGAATCTCGCTTATCAATTCCACCACAATACTATTTTTGGCATGGAAACAAACTTTTGCCAGTGCCTGAGAACACACACACAACTGGTATGAACAAGTCATACCACTGAAAGAAACAAACACTTTATTTTTCCCAGTAGATTGTGCGTTGAATAGAAGAAAATGGTAGATTAAACAAAAGGAAGCAAATAATAAACCAAAAATTACCTCTGCTTGCATTCCAGCATGGCGTCTAACACCAATTGCGTCGTACATGACAATCAAACTAAACCCCAAGCAGACTGGAAATAGTGAGTCTGCCACTCCATGGCAAATGGCCACTGAGGTAGTCAAAGCAGTACACAAGGCAGAATGAGAAGATGGCATCCCTCCAGAGGCAAACATAAGCCTAAGATCCCATTTCCTCTCAACCCAGAAGTTCAAGAAAACTTTGGTAGATTGAGCTATCACCCAAGCAAAAAGCCCTGCGACAAAGGTCGGGTTTGCGGCTAAGGTTGCAACGAATGGACTTATTTTCACCTTTGCAGTTGAAGTTACGCTTAAAAGAGCCGTTCCGAGAGCTCCATTTTGCAAAAATTTCCCCTTAAATTCAGTTGGCAAACTCGCCGGGCCGCAATAGCCTTGCAAAACAGAGAACCACTTATTACAACAGGTTTCATGCGCAAAATCTTTGAGTTTCTTGAAAATTGGAACAAGAGCTGAAAAGTTTTTGAAGCGGGAGCTGTAATTTCCCCATCGTGAGTTACGATTTCTGGGATTCGAGTATTTTACAGTGATTGAAGATCTTCTCAATTTGTGGGAATTTTTGAAGCCGTTAGCTGAAAAAGAATGTTGGTAGTTTACAGACTTGAGGTCTGGGTAGGAAAAGTTGAAAGCAAAATTGGTGAACGAAGAGTTTAGCAAGAGAGAGTCCATCACAAGACAGGGCTGCTTACTATGAGTTCAGTCCGCATCGAAACAGAGGAAGGCAGTGGAAGACGACAGTGGCAAGTAAGGAAGTTCTATTGCTCTAAGCCCAGGCAAAAGCAGTAATTCACTGGTGAACTAGAAACGCCCATCTTATAGGAAGTTGGCCATACGGGCAGTGACGTGCCATTTGGTTGATCCTGTTACATTAAAGATACCATCCTTGACGCGACTGGGCGAAGGAATATGCTTCGCCCGTCCAGTGCTCCTTCGACTTGGCAGTCCCCTAAATATATTCCAAGCGTTTGAGGCTGTGGTGACCCGTCTTTGGGCCTTGTAGCAGTGTCTCCACTGCAGACATGCAATGCATCTTCTAAATGGACGCAGGGAAATGCATATGGTTCTCTCTCACCAAGTCCACCCACTCCAAAGGTGGTTTCAATTGTCATTGTGATCCGATTATGCATCATTCTAATTTTGAGAAAATCAAAAAATCGAATTAAATCAAAATTTAAATTGATTTTCGGATCTGTTTCTTCAAATCTTGGTTTGAAGAGATTTGAAAATTGATTCAGCTTTCGTTTTTGGGCAAGCTAAACTGAAAAAAAAATTAAGTTTTTTATTTAATAATTAACTTTGATTACTTTAGATATTAATTATAATTATTTTAAAATTTAAAATACTTAATTTTATATATTTTTACAGATTTTATTTGAACGTTAATAATTTAAACTAAGCTAAGATATAATTAAGGTTACTTTGAGAGTTAAAAATTTTTTAATTTTGTATATTTCACTTTTCTCCACATCCAAACCAAAATAATTTTTATTTGAAAAAGGGAAATTTGAAAGTAAATTAAATTTGAATTTGTTTTTTTAAATAAAATCTAATTTTTTCTCAATAGCGAGATCAAAATTTCTCCAAACCAAACCGATGCACACTTTTAGCCATGAAAATTCAAGGTAAAAAGGTGTGGAAAAAGTTAACAAGTTATTTTTAACATAATGCTAATTTTCTTGTTAATCTGTAGCTAAAAGCAGATCAAATCTTTGACATGGTAAATAAGCTTGTCAAAATACACGGGAAATGATATAAGAGAAATAGAAGGACATGTAACATTGTTTGGAATTTTATACATAGTGTTTAGAATGGGGCACTAATAGATCTTCAAAAAATTTAAGAAATAATGCTGATATCTTATCTTTTTCTCTATAGAAAAATGTTTATATACTACTGATATTGATGTAATTGTCTTTCAAACCAAAAATACAAAATTTGATAAAGTTCACAAACAAGGACCAAATGAAATGCTTTACCAATCTAAAGCCATATTTCACAGGAAAATCCATACAAGAAAGAAATAATTTAGTAGATATACTTTACCATGAGATCAATTTTATTCTTAGAGTGAATGAATTATGTTTTGGATTGTTTGGACACTTTAACTCCTACAAAGTTAAACTTTAGAACTACTTTGTTGGTACTTGTAAAATAATTCAAAGATAAAAATAGCTAGAAAAAAAGTTTAAAGATAAAAATAATACTAAAAAGATAGTTTGAGGATAGTAATGGATTAAAAAGAAAACCGAGGACAAAAACGGTAGCATAAGAGAAGTTTTGACTTTGAGGACTGTGTTTGGGTTAATTGCCAAAATGAAAAGAAAACGAAAAAAGAAAATATGACATTTGACAACGAGCACGGCACCCACTGAGGGCAGGTATGGCCCAGTGGCAATTCAAATTCTGAAAAGTTCATCCTTGAAAACAAAACAAAAAAGAGGCCCAGTACCTATAGGAACAAGCCAACCCATCGAAACCGAACCTTATGTCCTGATTCCACCCGTCGCCCACCGCCTCCCACGCGGTTCTTCGTTTAAATTCTTCTTCTTTCAACTTCACAACACTTTGAAAATAAAAAGTAGAGAAATTCTACTGCTTTGATCCTTCGCCGGCAGTTATACCACCCGAGAGCTATACAAGTGTATGAACAATATTCCATCTCTTGCAGAAGAGATCGGAGGCGATTGCTGGTGGTGATTCAATAGGTATCGGTGCACTTGTGGCTGTTAGGGCCGAGTCAACTCGCGGATCATATCCTTCTTGACGCGGAGGATAAAATTTTGTGACAGAAGAGTATTAGCACAGATACAATGGAGAACTTGATTCAATTGGTGAATAGACTGCAGAAAGCTTGCACTGCCCTAGGTGATTATGGCGAAGAAAGCGCTCTGCCCACTCTTTGGGACGCTTTGCCCTCCATCGCCGTTGTTGGTGGTCAGGTACTTCGCCACACTTACCTTCGGATCTTACGGGTTTGATGTATGAGAATGCATAATCGTTTATTTCATACTTGGTGCGATGGATTTAAAGTGCAAGAAGCTAAGTTGCGATTCTTTATAGTTCTCTTAGATCTTTGGTTATTGTTCAGTATTGCTTTTGTTTGATAGGGTTTTCTTAGGTCTGGAATTTCAGATCTATTTTAAGGTGTTAATGAATGATCTAAAAACTGGTCCAAGACTTGAACTTAACCGTCTCACCTCCTCTGCCCATCTCTTCAGAAGTATTCCGGCTACAAAGTAACTAGTCCAACATACAAGTATTGTCCCGTGTCAATTCAGTCAGGGCTTGAGTTTAACTATTTGCAGAGAAGCACATGTTGGATACGAAGTTTGAATTCCCAGGATATTTCAAGTGCCATTTTGTGTAAAATTTGTTTTCTGTACTCTTGCTATTCTAATCTAGTGATCCAAATGATTTATTGTCCCGTAGAGCTCTGGGAAATCTTCGGTGCTTGAGAGCATTGTTGGAAAGGACTTCTTGCCTCGAGGATCTGGTAAATTTCTATTCTTTGGCTTACCTTGTTATATTCTCTTAAATATCCTCAAGGGCATAGGAACTATGGAGGTATTTGAAATGATCTGGTCGCCACAGGTATTGTGACTAGGCGTCCTCTGGTCCTACAGCTTCATCGCATTGATGAAGGAAGAGAATATGCGGAGTTTGGACACCTCCCTCGGAAGAAATTCACAGATTTTGGTAAGTATTTTGAATATTTTTGAGCACAAAAGAGAGAAAAAGAAGTTGGGAACTTTTTTCTAGCAGTTGACAGAGAGAAATTGTTCTAGCTGAATAATATGCGGAGATGTCCACCTTGGGTCCAAGATATATTAGCCGTTAATTATTGCATGCATGTTAGTAATGGGGGGCTGTTATATCAACCTTGTACATGCTTTTTTGATTTTCTCTCGGAATCTAATTTCTCTGTCCTTCGTGTAGCTGCTGTGAGAAAGGAGATTGCCGACGAAACTGATCGAGAGACAGGCCGTACCAAACAAATTTCTAGTGTGCCAATCTATCTCAGTATTTATTCTCCTAATGGTGAGATATGGTTTTGTTAAGTCTCCATATGCTTGATTTAACTAGTATGTATAATCAAGTGTTCGCTGATGTTAATTATGGTTTTATCTTGATATTCTCATGTAGCTGATGATAAGCTCATCTTTAAGTTTTTTTTTTTTTAAATGGAGAATGTAAGATGAGCATTCACCTGATTTGGAGTTTGGTGGGATGCAATGAGAATCAATTATGCATTGGCAAAAAAATAATTTTGGAAATCATTTCTTTATGTGCTATATCTGGTTATTTGATTCCCACCATTGGTGGTTTTTCTTTTGTGATTCACAGATATTCTTGGCAGAATATCAAACTTCGGAATATGCGCTTTGATAGTTTACTTCTCTCTTTAGTACTCATCTATCTTTTATGAAGTTATTGTTTTGAACTTCATTTCGTTTCTTGTAAAGTTTAATTCGTCTGGCTTTCTATTCCTTTTTCTATAGCTATGAAACCTATTGCCTACTGATATTATTACCTGATGCCTTGTCTGTCATCTCATTTTTTGGTTTCTCATTATGGCAGTGGTGAATTTGACATTGATTGACCTTCCTGGACTTACAAAAGTAGCCGTTGGTGAGTTTAGCACCTCGTGGTTCTTGCATCTGTTAGGATAATTATACTTTCTGCTTGTTTCTAACTTTTAGAGCTTAATTGCCTCTAATTGAGATCACATTTTCTGGAATATCTCCAGAGGGTCAGCCTGACAGCATTGTCCAGGATATTGAAAACATGGTTCGTTCTTTTATTGAGAAGGTAAATTACTACCTTTTGTATTAATTTCATTTGGTCAAAGTGAATGTAAACTTTTGTCAATTTCCCTTAAGTTGTAGGGATAATGTGGTATGGTAATTTTTGCTATGTTAGCATAGAAGCAAATCTTGTCAGTTCAGAATAACTTCTGTGCAGCTCTAGGAATTACTAGGTTTCGAGCCATTTTATCCCCTGCCTTAATTTAAGGAAAAATAATTCTGATTTTGCAGCCCAATTCTATAATTCTGGCCATTTCTCCGGCCAATCAGGACCTTGCTACGTCTGATGCAATCAAAATTTCCCGTGAAGTAGACCCCAAAGGTATCATTTCAAAAATATCTTGGTCGTCCCTCTTATTGCTTACTCGCACAGACATAATTAAATTATGCTTCTTGGTGGAAGTTGCTATTCTTTTGTGTAGCACCTTGAGGCTAACTCTGAAAGATAGTGTGGTAGTTCTAATTACCCTTTTTATGAGGTGAAGCATATAGTATGGTTTAGGCAGTCAGCAAAAATGTGATCTTTATGTTTTGGGGGGGGGGGGGGGGAGATTTTAAAGGGATGTGATCTTTGACCTTATGGTTGGTTTTTTTAGATGCATTTAGGAGAATTGGAAGCCCTAATCCTTTTGGCGATGTATTTTACTAAAATCTGGGATGTGTTTTTGCTTCTTTCAACTTGATAGAATAATTTGAAATATACATCAAATTTGAGATTTAATCGACCTCATTTTTCTGTTGGCTAACCTACAAGTCACTCTTAAAGCTTGTAAACAAATCAAAGCTTCATTTATTGTGAAAATTTCTGTTACAACCTCAAATTCTTCATTTCTTTGGCTTACTGGATGCGAGTTAAAGAGGATGTTATTTACTGAATTAATCTGTTATGGAAACAATTAAAGGTTCTCTTTTTGGCGAGCAATTAAATTTACTGACTCAGTTTATGTGAATTCACTTTTCATACTTTCTACGAAGTTATAATTATTATATATATCTTTTCCTATTCGGCTTTATTGGCTTGGGAAATGCTAACTTAAGGAACATTCTCGAGGTGTTAGTTTATTTTTTCTACACTTAACTTATGAATTTTTGTGCTATTCTTTCTTACTCTTAGTTGACTTTTGATCAATTTTCTGATAACTAGCTTTGTTGTCTTATTTCAGGGGAGAGGACATTTGGGGTTCTAACGAAAATTGATCTTATGGACAAGGGTACTGATGCTGTTGATGTAAGTTGGCCTCTCTAGTTTGTTACTGACTACATTCCAAGATGATGCTTTGAATTTTTGCTTTGGACAATTGTTTCCTTTGGTCCTGCAATCAGTCCTTATTTGCTCCCTCTTATGTATAAAAAAGTTAAATGTTGACATTATGTCTCTGCGGTGGTATTTTCTTTGAATTTGTTCTAAGGGATTCCTCTTCTGGCTTATTGATCATATGCTTTTCCTTTATTTGTAGAGGATCTTTTTTTGTTAACTACTGTAGTATGTAGATTTTTATATGAATTTGATATTCTTCATATAACGAAAGGAATTTTAACTTTATGATTTTTAATATAAAAAATTTTGATGATGAGATTTGTGATGGAATTCTCAGATTTTGGAAGGAAGATCATATAGGCTACAATTTCCATGGATTGGTGTTGTTAATCGGTCGCAAGCTGATATCAACAAGAATGTTGATATGATTGCAGCTCGGCGTAGGGAGCGGGAGTACTTCGCTAGTACCCCAGAGTACAAGCATCTTGCGCACCGAATGGGTTCTGAGCATCTTGGGAAAGTTCTTTCAAAAGTATGCCCTCTTACCCCGCCCCTGCCCCCACAATAAATGTCTTTCTATTGTTGGGGAAAATTTTATTTTGGGCAGATAGTATATCTTTTTATTGCTGCCTTTTGGTAAAAAATGATGCTGTCTTTGCATAAGAAGCCACATGGTTATTGAAATTTTGGTATGCATTGACAACATGTTATTTTTTGTGCCTAACAGTTGCATCACAAGAAATATCCCCCACCCAACACACACACACATATAGACACACACAAATGAAAATTCTCATTTTCTCCGGTTCTAGCCAAACAGTTAATTTTAAAAAAAAATCAGTGTCTTGATTTTGGAAATTGTAATAGCCGTTTTCCAGAAGATAAAGCATTTGTTATGGCTGCTGCATAGGTGTTGTAAATGGAGACCTTTTGATATTGGAAAAAAAAATTTTCAGTTTTGCCAATTTATTTGGAGTCATTATATGACATTTATTCTTTCATGTCCTAGCATTTGGAATCTGTCATCAAGGCTCGAATCCCAGCTCTTCAGTCACTGATTAACAAAACTATTATTGAGCTCGAAACCGAGTTGAGCCGTCTTGGAAAGCCTGTAGCAACTGATGCTGGAGTGAGTATGCTTTACATTTTTATCATTTGATTTCTGCTTGTTTGATAATTCTCGGTTATAAAGTTTCTTTTTCCTCAATTTGGAAACTCATATCTTTTCTGGTTTGGTTGCATATGTTCAATTCATTTGCCTATCATGAGACATTTGTTCTCCTAAAATTTCCCGTTAAAGTGGGGAGCTCTTTCTTATGCCATAGCACTTTTAACATTTTCCTCATATTATTCAGGGAAAGCTATACATGATAATGGAAATTTGTCGTGGTTTTGATGGAATATTCAAGGAGCATCTTGATGGAGTGTATGTTTTATGTTAATGAATTTCGCTGGTAGAACTCCAATATTTAATGAGTTTTCAGATAAAAGTTTCACCCCTCTCATTTGGCATCTCCTTGCAGCCGGCCTGGCGGTGATAAAGTTTACCATGTCTTTGACAATCAACTCCCTGCTGCATTGAAAAGGTTACAATTTGACAAGCATCTTTCCATGGACAATGTAAGGAAGCTAATCACCGAAGCTGATGGTTATCAACCACATCTAATAGCCCCTGAACAAGGTTATCGCCGGCTTATAGAATCTACCTTGGTTACTATCAAAGGTCCTGCTGAGGCAGCTGTTGATGCGGTATGCTTTTTCTGTTGCAGTTACTTAAATCTAGATCTAAGTATCTGTTTTCCTAACAAGGATAAGATTATGTTATGGTTTCTTCTTTTATTTAAATTTGGCTTAGATTGTTGGAAATAATTTCTGGAAATAAGTTTGTGTTGCTTGCCTTATGTTGTTCGGCTTGTAAAAGCGGATATGTGTTACCTAACCTGCTTAAGGTGATTTCAGGTTCATGCAATATTGAAGGAACTTGTTCACAAGTCAATTAGTGAGACTTCAGTAAGTCCTTCCTCTTCGAAGTAAATGTGTGCAAAATATTCAGAGATTCTTAGTACTTGTTGGATTTTACCATTTTGTTTACTTTGTCTTTTGATTTAAAAGAAAGTAGTTCTTGTTGTTTGTGAATTATTTGGAAATGTTTGTGGTACATGATTATCTGCAAGTTACCTTCTTTTCACCCCTGCAAAATAAGGTAAATTGTGAACTTAGAAAAGACATTACTGTTGGAGCGAAAGGTAATGACCTGGAGGGGGTGGGGTTGTGATTACAGAATTTAACTATTTGTATCGGGGTGTCTTACACCATCAAGTCTGCTTGTTTGTATTTGCTTGCAGGAGCTGAAGCAATATCCTTCGCTGAGAATGGAGGTTGGAAATGCAGCTGTTGAATCATTAGATCGAATGAGAGATGAGAGCAAGAAAGCAACTCTACAGCTTGTTGAAATGGAATGTAGTTATCTTACTGTGGATTTCTTCCGGAAGCTTCCTCAAGATATTGAGAAGGGTGGAAATCCAACGCATTCAATTTTTGACAGATATAATGATTCATACCTTCGCCGAATTGGTAAGTTGTATAGGCATCGTATGCTCTGATTGTAGCTTCTGCACTGATGGAAGTATGAAATATTTCATGTGGCTTGGAGTTGATTAAATCTATGGTGATTTGGCCTGGCAACAGGATCCAATGTGTTGTCTTATGTCAATATGGTCTGTGCAACATTGAGACATTCTATTCCGAAATCTGTCGTTTATTGTCAAGTCCGTGAGGCGAAGCGTAGCTTACTGGATCATTTCTTTACTGACTTGGGCAAGAAGGAGGTAAGATCATCTGTTTGATTCCCCTGGCAGCAGTAAGTGTATCAAAAGAAAGTTGCATGTATAATTCTAAATTTCTTATGGCTATGTAGGCAAGACAATTGGGTTCTCTGCTGGATGAGGATCCTGCAATAATGCAGCGGCGTGTTTCTCTTGCTAAGAGACTCGAGTTGTACAGAGCTGCTCAGACCGAGATTGATTCAGTTGCTTGGTCAAAGTAAATTTGTTCGAGGTCTACAGTTTTCCTTTACATCCTATAAATGGTATTATGTTGCAGATTTAATCAGAGGCGGCTGCAATTCTTTGATTTGACACGCAATTCTTTCCATTCGAGTGGGTATGGCGATGGGAGCTGGTGGCTTGTTTGCCCAGTCTTTCATACAACATTATATGGTTGTAAGGGGCAAAATCTGTTGTATCCAGTGTGTTCCAGCACACATTAATGGTATATCATTCTGGAAGTGGACTGTTTTCCTGCTT
This sequence comes from Rauvolfia tetraphylla, assembly GCA_030512225.1. Lineage (NCBI taxonomy): Eukaryota > Viridiplantae > Streptophyta > Magnoliopsida > Gentianales > Apocynaceae > Rauvolfia > Rauvolfia tetraphylla. The sequence continues at coordinate 11,961,955 of JAJQKT010000020.1, read as the reverse complement.
ATCTAATGGTACCGCTAGCTATCATTTGCTGATGAATGGAGAATTCCCGTCTTGAATTTCATTGTATTCTATGTTTGATCCTAAGCGGCATTTTCTTTTGGATCATGCTTTGATAAGAGGTATGTTCGATGTATTTGTCACAATATATTTTTTTATTTTACATTGATACATTTCTCGGGATGATGAATGCAAATACACCTAGTTAAACTCTGATCAGCATCAGTCACAGGTGGTAATGGCGATGGACCTGGGTAGCTGTTGTGAATACTTTTTTGGTCAATCTAAAAAACCAAAGAATAAAGCCGTATAAACTTGCTCTAAGTTGTGTTCTCTAGGATCTACTCTATGTAATATTTCCTGTGAAAAGATGGTGTTGGAGCGGTCACCTAAATTTGTTCACCTGTCATTCTCCTGACCTATTTCCCTCTGTACCCTGTATCTTCTTTTGTTCTTTTTTTTCCTTCTTTTTCGCTTTCTATCAAGAAGCGCGACTAACAGAAAGGTGGATGATTCGAAACCATGACTATAATCTGTACAATAACAAAACCTTGGATAATGCTTTTCGGTATCCGCTGGATGATTTTATATATGTAAAATGCCTCGTATACTTACCCAGACCCTCCCTACTAAGAGCACACAGATGTAAATATAAAAAATATTGGGGGGTATTACGCTGATATTAGAAAAACTGATGCCGAAGTTCTCATATGATTTGACCTGCAGGAGATGAAGGGGGAAAGAAAAGACAAAAAGAGTACCTTTGCAAATTCAGCAAGCTACTTCAACAACTATATATCCAGCTTTGCTGCAAAACTCCATCACGTCAAAAGCCAAATTCAATTAATGAAACAAAAATGGAAAAAGATAATTGTAAACACCAACTTCGACGTGCAACATTTACATCTCAAAGAAAAAGTCCCAAATTTTGAAAAGAAAAAGTGCAAAAGATAACAATGAAGTTGACGGAGAGAGGTCTAACATGGGGGTGATTTTCCTCCCTCCTTTGCGCTTCTTGGCAAGACGACAACAAATATCAGAGAAAGTTAAAAAAGTATAAAACCATTAAGGAAAGAAAAAAAAAACAGAGAATTACATATGAAAGTGTAATTTGATAGAATTTGGTTTTGAGATATTCTGTTTTGTGTTTGGTAAAAATAAACTATTTGTTCGAAAACTAATCCAAAGATATCCATAAACTTACTAATGGGGGACGGTAGAGATTTTTAACAGAATCAAGTCATTCTTTTTTTCTTCTATTACTTGTTAAAAGAGAAATGAATAACAAAATTAGTAACAAAAAAGTTTAATATTACGATGAAGAAGAAGAAGAAGAAGAAGAGATGGGGTGAATTTGCTGGAGTTGGCACATATTAAGAGTTTTTTAATTTAATTTAGTTCAAAATAAGAGATCTAGTTATCATAAAAAATATGGAATCTTATTTTCATGATATTATTTTATCATAAAAAAACTCTTGACTAATCAATGACTTTTAAAATGATTAAAATCCATAGAATTCCAGAAAATTGCATTAGGGTCTTGAGAGATAAAGAAACAAAAAATGATAAAGATAAAGATTAGGTTTGTTGATAAATTATTAAATAATTAAAGTTTCATACATTTACAATGTAACATACTTCCTCCGTCCTATTTCATTTGAAACTTCTTAAAATAATTGATATTTTTTATAAAAAAATATTTTAATATATTTTATATTATCAATCAACTAATAATTATACTATATATTATTTTTATATATTTAGATTTGACATAAAGTACATACTAGCCCTCACATGTTTCTAATATTTTATAATATTATATTATTTTTATAATATAATTTAAATTTTTACATAAAACTTCGTGTTTGGTCAAATACTGTCAAATAAAATGAGATGGAGAGAGTAATATATTGTGGAGTAGAAATTTTGGATAATGCTTTTCGGTAGCCGCCAGCTGCTACCAAGTTGATAATTCAACCAGCGCGCGCGTACGCATCATCATGTATAAAGATTAAGTAGAATCCTTGTTTTCAAAAGAGCGCTAAGTGTTGGATCCCATAGGCAGGCTGTTGTAGTGTGTGTATGCATGCCCTTCTCCTCTGGGGTGTGCGTACAATACTGACAAAGCAAAGCAGGTGAAACTGAAGGCCTTCCTTTTTATTGCTTCCAACTGTTTGCTAATTGCTGAGGTGGGATTCGGATTCACTCATCACAATGACTCAAAAATCTTTAATTGCACCACCCAGCAACCAACAAATTCCGATAACCATACTACTTGACCAAGAACGCTCAAAAAGGCCAAACAAGTTTTGAGCCAAATTCTTTTAGACGTCAGTCTCCTCGTTTCTTGATAAATAGATGAGGATAAGTAATCTGCTGCTCTTAATACAACCTTTCCGGAGGGGAGATGATTGACTTTGCATGTCCTGCCTATTATATAAGGAAACCAACTCTACTAGTCTTTTCATCTATGTGCATGCTGCTGTTTAGTTTTCACATCAGCACACAAATTCTTGAAGTCCAATTTAACTGGGGTTCGTTTTCCTCCCTTGGAGTTGGAGTCTAGCTAGCTATTGAGCGAGAAGTTCAACTTCCAAAACATGGAGCCTTTTAGTGGCTTAAGAGGGAGAAAAGAAGGCCTCAGAACAATTCAAACCAAAAGAAGTATTGGCACAGAAGCACAAAGAGATACTATTAGAGAGGGAATGGCGGAAGAAGAACCATTGAGCCCCTCAGCTCGTTTGTTCAACGAGCCTAACTTCAATGTCCATGTCATTGCAATCATGGGTGGCTGCAGGATCTACCCTCAAGTTGTGAAAGAAAATCTGGTTCACACTTTGCTTAAGCACCCTCGTTTCTCAAGTTTGCAGGTATAAAAAATTTTCATCCTCAGAACGGTGAAGTCCTTTAAACTTCTCCCTCCGGAGGTTGATGGTTGAGTATCTCCGAAACTATTTAATTAGATCAGGTTCCAACTTCCTCCCTGCATAGTTTTCCCCTTCAACTATTCGGGTAAGAGCAGTTAGTCCTGTCCGAACTAAAACGATTAATTGGATAGATGGGCTTTATCCCGAGCCCAGCTTAAAATTTTTCTCCGATACATTAGTTTTTTCTTAAATTAGATTACTTTCTTCAACAAATGAAATTAAGCAACCTAGAACTAATTACAGGGGTCAGGAGTACTACGTACTCTGTTCTACTCAGAAATCCTAGCTATAACTAACCAGAAAACAAAAACGGTTGTGTAGCTCGTGATGAATTGCTTAGCATATTCACAAGTTGTCAAACCCCGTGATGCACAGATCCCAAGTGAACTCTGCTCTGATGTTGCATGCATGGCGCGTGGAAATTGAATGGGATACACAGGGGCTTTGCATCCGTGAAGTTAGCAAGATTATGAAAATAGTGCTACTAGGACAAATTCACCGAGCAATGACTTGTTTGCGTTGTAGCTCCTATTTGCTTAGCAATTGATGCTCTTTGTTCGAAATGAATGAGTTTTCCTTGATTATTTCATGCTAGCTGTATAGTATAGTATCTATTGATGTTAGCATGACCATACTGATTGACATTTGGCGCAGGTTGTGGATGAAAAGACTGGTGAAATGAAATGGGTACGGACTGAGGTGGATTTGGACCAGCATGTTGTGGTACCGGACATAAATCCCAACGTGGAACCGGACAAGTTTGTGGAGGACTATGTTTACAACCTGAGTAAATCCAGTCTTGACAAATCAAAACCACTGTGGGAGCTCCATCTTCTTAATATAAGAACATCTGATGCAGAGGGAATAGGCGTGTTCCGCATCCACCACTCTTTGGGCGATGGCACATCTCTGATGTCTCTTTTACTGGCTTGCACTCGCCAAGTTGCTCGACCAGATGAATTACCAACGATTCCCGTCAAGAAAAGAAGGAACATTTCAGCGCCCTCATCGTCAAGAGGGCTCTGGTGGGGGTATCTGGCTGCAGTTTGGTTGTTCATGGAAATGATATGGAATACTATAGTGGACCTAATCATGTTTGGGGTTACTGCTTTGTTTTTGAAAGATACAAAAACTCCAATGAAGGCTCCTCCTGGTTCAGAGTTCAATCCAAGACGAATTGTTTACCGCATAGTCAGTCTGGATGACTTGAAGTTGGTGAAAAATACACTGAACATGGTAATAAGTAAACCTATAATTAGAGATATATATGATGCAACTGACTTTCTTTTCTTTAGTTCTTGATAAAAATATTATTCTCCAAGTTTCATTTCTTTAATTCTACTAATTCTGTCTATTAAAAATATTTCAGACTATAAATGATGTTGCACTAGGAATTACACAGGCTGGTTTATCTCGGTATCTTAACAGGAGATATGGTGAGTTTATTTTGTTTTTGTTCATGATTTCCATATATAGACACAGGATCAAAATAGTTTCTCAAATTTCTCCCTCAAGGGGGCCTTTCTAGTAAATTTCTGCTGTCCAGATTTACAGGGAGTGTTATCCTTGATTTTTCCTTTCTGTCTTGAATTGAGATTGTAATTTTACAGCTGAAGGTAAGAAACATGTTGGAGCGACCGAGAAGAAGAACAATCTGCCAAAGAATATTCGACTGAGATCAACGCTGCTTATCAATTTGAGGCAAACTGCAGGACTTCAGGTATTTTGTAATTGTTTCTCCATTAATTATGCCAAATTCACCTGACTAGACAGACTACAGACTGGAATTATTGCTGATTCTTGATCCGTCCAACTGAGCACTGCAGGCGCTAGCAGATATGATGGAGAAAGACGCTGAAGCCAAGTGGGGGAACTGGATCGGCTATGTGCTTCTTCCTTTTACCATTGGATTGCGGGATGATCCTTTGGATTATGTTAGACAGGCCAAGGCCACCATTGATCGGAAGAAACGATCACTTGAGGCCGTTTACACATTCTCCATTTCTGAGTTGGTGCTCAAGTTTCTCGGTATTAAAGTAGGCTATCTTCCTATGTATACACTAGAATTACAATTAGTTGTTGATTTCTGAGCAAGTTTGCAACATGAAAAGTACGTACTGATGCTACTCCTATCATATACAGACAGCCAGCGCTCTATCGCACAAAATAATCACAAACACCACCATGTGCTTCTCCAACCTAGTCGGCCCCCAAGAAGAAATTGGGTTCTACGGCCACCCAATGGCTTATATTGCTCCAAGTTCTTACGGACAACCGCACGTAAGTATTCCTTATAGCATTAAATTTTTAGTGCCGAAAGATATACACTGGTTTTCTAATGCTGCTTCTGTCATGTCCGAATCTCGACTTCAGGGACTGGTGATCAATTTCCAAAGCTATGCCAATAAAATGACCATCGTTCTATCAGTAGATGAAAGTGTTATTCCTGACCCTCACCAGCTGCTTGATGACCTAGAAGAATCACTCAGACTCATAAAGGATGCTGCTCTCCAAAGTAATCAATCCCATCAAGGATGACAGTGATCAACAGCCTAGCTGCTGAAGCGCATTGGTGGCTCAGAAACAGAATGTGGTGCAAGCTTGGCCAGAAATCTTACTCGCCTAAGGCAAGTTCCGACAGTCCAAGCCACCTGAATCAGTATTGGATAAAAGCCAACATTTTCTCCACAATAATCACCTGCACCATGTATTAATAAATATTTGTGATGAAATTTCAAAGTTTCCATATAATTCATACATGCTTCACGTTGAAGTTTCCATATAATGTACTGGGCTGATGAAATTTCAAAGTTTCCATATAATTCATACATGCTTCACGTTGAAGTTTCCATATAATGTACTGGGCTGATGATCAGGAACAATTTTTTCAATTTTCAAACCAACATCTGACGAATTCAGTATTGGATAAGTTCAGGAGCCGCAATATATATATATCAAAATTTAGATAATTCATCGATTATGTAATGAATGCTTAATTAAGTTAATAGCTTAGGCATGATACCATAATATCATTAATATTAAAAAAAGAAAATTTTGAAGTATGACATGATGTTGTTACGTCAGAGTACAGTAAAAACCACGTAGCATGGTAAACGCGAGTCGTAAGGGCCGCATACTCGGTGATAACAGCTCCCACGGTTTAGACGCGACCTATCATCACCCCTTCCTCTTTATCATTTTTTGCTAACACATTGAACAAACAAACCGGGAACCTTCTCATTTCCTTCCGGATAAAAGTCGCTTGCAGACTGCATCGATTCATACATAGACTACAATTGTAATCAAAATCTGGAAGGGTGTTCGCCAGAGAAAGCAGTTTTTTTTCTTATTTATTGCTTTTTGGTTTGCAAGCCAGCCTTATTCACTTTCTTGATTTCTTGGATTCTAATGATTATAATATAAAGAGAGAAAGGGAGGGGGAAAAGAGAGGGTTCCGGGCGGTCGCAAATTTGAAGATGGAATGGTCACCAAAATCTGCTACAAATGCATATCTTGATACCATAAAACTCGTACGTTCTTCCACTCCTCCAAATTACATATTAATTCACATTCTTTCTTTTCTTTGCGTATGTTACGTAGACGACATTGTTGTTGTTGTTATTGTGCATGCTGATTACGTTTCGGTTTCTCAATTTCTATTGATTACGGGTACGAAGAGACATTCTGGAAAATGTCCTTATTCCTTGACGCAGTATGTTCATATGTACTTAATTCCGAAAATGGCATTAGACGGATGATGATTTTTGGGATAGGAAACATCCAACCAAGGTTTTATACTTGCCCCCCTTACCCCCACCCCCGCATACCAAAAAAAAAAAAAAAATTCTGGAATTGAAACTACCGTTGAGGCAGAGGGAAGCAGAAATTTTGCAGGACAGCAGATGAGTAATGATACGTTTAATAACTAAGAAGAAGAATATATAGGCATTTAAATTGATGATATTGGCAAATTAGTGTTGGTTTGGTGATTATATTTTGTATTTGAGTCTTACTCATTTCCTTTTCTAAACGATAATTTTGGTGCAAGGCTGCACACAGAAGATCATGAAACCAAATTCTTTTCTTTAACTTGCATCTTTACAGTGCAATAAACACAGACAGAAATGCAGCTCTTGCGAAACACAAGAACCCGAGAGTTCGGAATTCATATCAGCATTAGCTGCAGGCATGAGTGCAAAGCTGATGGTCGAGGTCACATCCGAAGTCTCCACATCAACGGTACCCTTAGCAGCTGCTGCTCGGCAAACTGGAGGTAAAGTTGTTTGCATTGTTCCAGAACTGACACTGAACGACTCACGGCAAGCAATTGAAGATTCAGGGCTTAATGACATGATAGAATTCAAGACGGGGAATCCTGTTGAACTATTGCCAAATTATGAGAATATTGATTTCTCTGTAGTTGACTGCCAAACTGATGATAATAGACAATTGCTAGAGAAACTGGATGTTAATCCTAAAAGATCAGTGGTGGTCGCTAACAATTTGGTTGAAGGAAGGAAGGGATTAGAAGGCCATATAAAAGGAGTTGAAAATAAGGCTAAAGTAAGATCCATAAAGCATCCTATAGGCAAGGGCATGGAGGTTACCATGATAGGGAAAAACAATGATTCTGTTAAAAGAGAGAGACATAAGGGAATTCCTAGAACAGAGAGGAAGAGGTGTATCGTGAAGAAGACTGATAAAAGCAGATGGATTGCTAGGGTTGATGAGAAAAGTGGTGAGGAACACATTTACAGGATTCCAAAATCTTTTAGTCTTTAAACAAAGATAATGTTGCACTTTGAAGAGAAAAGGGTGTCTTTTGAAGTTGAGTCTCATGCAAGCATCAGTAGGAAGTAGAATGATTTAACATGCTACTCTACGGTACTCTGATGATTGCAGTGAGCTGTGTGAAATGAAGCAGAGCTAATGCAATGGAAGCTCTGAGTTTCAGTCCCACCGAGCTGACAATGACTACTTGGGAGAAGGAGTTGCCGCCCCCGGGGGTTGGGACATGATGAGACTCCAAAGTGTAATTACTTCTTGTTTGTAATTGAGGAGCAAACTTAACTGATGAATAACAACATAAAGCTGTAATTTGTTCTCTCTGATTCAAATTTGCGACTTCCACAATGTGGTTTCTGTTACCAGAATTCTAGAATAAATGTCAAAGCATAACATTATTATGCTATATTTCTTTTCTTTCTCAGATATTTATCATGTTTCTAACAAAAAAATAGAAACAAGAGTTCCCTAGATGAAAAAGGGAAGACGGATGCAACTTATTTTCAAAATGACAGTTAAATTTCAACTCTCGAGTTACCAAGTGAACCCATCTTCACGCAAGATCTTGTATACAGAAGGTGCTAGCCCGTCCAAATTATCTCGGAGATTGACTATGATAGAGAAAACAGTTGGATGGTTTCTTTTTGTTTGGTTCAAGAGTTTGGCGGTTGTGATCATGATGTCACCCGCCACCTTCAACGACTACCCGCTTCCCTACCATGGCCAGTATCAATCACATAGCCTTCAAGCATAAGAAAATACAAATCAAGATCTCACAACAACCAGCCTTTACCGTTGCCTTCACATGAAATAATCTCTAGCATCATCTCTTTCCCCCATAATCTGCCAATAGACCTCATACATTTTGTTCGCTCGACCACCATGGATGCTAATTCATGGTCCTGTAGATCATCAACACGTCTGTTAATTTTTCTTCTTGCTTTGTTTAATTTGAAACAACGATACGTTATGGCCGACGGCGTCCCTGCCTCCGATGATGCCGTGCTTTGCGGCATTGATTTGTCCTCATTTCTTCCCCTTCCCTATAGTAATATACAAAATATGGTCTGCAAACGTCTGTGGAATTCATTCATCTTGCGAGTAAGTTCACCGAACTTAACCCAGTTCTTCTTTTTCGAAATTCCTTTTTAGCCATTCCAATAGATTGATTCTTTTTCCTTTACCTATTGCAGTACTCCCATACGGAAGACAATGTCATCAATATCGTTTTATCAACCTCATATACTGGCGGATGGGTTGGGATGGGTTTCTCAAGGGATGGAATGATGCTCAATTCCAGCTGTATGGTTGGGTGGATAACTCCTGAAGGTCGATCAAGAATTAAGCAGTACTATGTAGAGGGCTTCACGCCTTCGGAGATCAAACCTGAGAAAGGTGAACTGCCGCTAACCAGTGTTCCACCGTATGTTGCAGTTCAAGGTGCCTCCATATATTTGGCCTTCCAATTAAAATTTGCAACTCGTCTCAAAAGGCAACCAATTTTGCTAGCTTATTCGAGTAAATATCCGCAGCACCACCATCTTACTATTCATGACGACAAAACAACAATATACCTCGACTTCTCTTCAGGTTTGTCGTGCAGTATTCTCAGTACTCGCTCTGTGCATTCAGAACACGCTGTTTTTCCCTTTTCAACTTTCAAGACATAAGATCTTTGCAGACGGATATCTGAGCATTGAACTCGAAAAATGTTGATCCATTTTCTATTATTTTCAGTTCATTCTGCAGACTCTACATCAACGTCAAGTGCAGACTATGGCTTGGAGAGCATGAAGAAGACCCATGGGATACTAAGCGTGCTAGGATGGGGTCTATTTCTCCCTTGTGGAGCAATTTTTGCGAGATACCTCAGGCACAGCGAACCCTTGTGGTACTATCTTCATGTCGCAATTCAATTTATAGGTTTCATACTAGGAGTTGCTGCTGTTGTTGTCGGACTGTCACTCAACCACAGGCTACAAGCTCATATTCTGGCACACAAAACCATTGGGATTTTTGTTCTTGTGTTCACCATTCTACAGGTTTGTCCCATAACTGAGTTTAACGCTAGTCAACCGAGAAACCATGTTAAAGCTTATGTAAAAGGAGAAACAAAAAGCATCTCTAATATAGCTTTCACCTCAGGTCCTGGCATTCTTCGTACGGCCCAGTAAGGACAGCAAGAACCGCAAGTGCTGGAATCTGTATCATTTCTGGACTGGAAGGATTGCCATCTTCTTCGCTGCTGTGAATATAGTCCTGGGAATCCATATCGGAGATGCAGATTCTGCGTGGAAGATAGGTTACGGTTTTCTTCTTGGTTTTATTCTGATGACATGCATAGTTCTGGAGGCATTGTCCAGGATGAGAAGATCAGACGCACCAGCATTTCCTCCCAACTTCCAAATGAATAACATTTAGGATACAATACGTACTGTGGGACTAGAAGGCGCCATCTCATGATTGTGCTCTCTGTTTCTCCATATATAAGTGGCTACTTATAAAACATATTTACTTTCACACTATTTGCTTCTGATGCTACGGAATGTGTCTGCAACTTCTACGGATGAAGAAAACTCAATCAAACAGGTGTTATCAACATCCATCCTCCGACTCTGCCTCCCCTCAACACATTCTGGTGATGAGACAAAGTGTTCATTGCAGCACTAGGATACACCTCGAAATGCTATGTGAAACTTGACCAACTCACGGATGGGATTTCAGATAAAAATATGTAGCTTGTCTTAGAACTAGATTTTCCATACAAAAGAAACATTCATAAATTTTTGTCCGCGTGATATTTCTCTCTCTACACGTCTGAATTCTCCCAGAGTTTCCCCTTCAGTCCCTCTCTGTAAGACAAGGATGGAGGTTAAAACTTTTTGAGACTTACTTTTGCAGTGCGTTTGTAAAAAATTTCTTAGTGGAGTCATTGATCTTTAACGTTCTTCCAGATATTAACATTTCTTTATGCTTCATCAGTCCCCTCTGCTTATAGTAGTTATGCATTTATTGGACTGAGCAAACTGCACTAGTGTTGGTTATGAGAAGGAAAAACTAAGCTATTGTTGGGAGAAGAGGCTGTTTTGGCAAAGTGCCAGAGTCAGAGCTATTCATTCTACATGGCAAAACCACGTTCTTCAGCTGAGTGCAATTGCATGATAAAACACTTTCTTCCTGTCAAAATTGTCCCCCATTTTCTCAATTTCCTGATATCCAAATAAGGTTGTGATACAACTTACAAGCCTCAATCAGGCAGCCTATCAAATAACAAAGGAAAATTGAAAATCTATTCTCAACTCAGCGTATTATTTCTGAAGCAAATTTGGCAAGCATAAGAAGCAAGGTAATGACAAACTATAGAGCAAACTATGCTTTGCTAAACTTATTCAAAAGAATATTTGTCCTATACAATTGAATTGTCTAGCTCTGAAGTCAGGATACCAAAAATATATCAAAATTTTAGGAATTCTGAGTTTTCTATTATGCACTCAAGATCAAATTTTTAAGATAAATTGATAAAAATAAAAAAATAAAAGAAGAGTCATCACCTAGAAATAAACCTTCTAAGACCCAAAAGTGAATCTCCTCAAGGAACCTGCATATATGAAGAAATGCCTTGATAAGAGAAATTATTTCTATTTTTGCAGAAACAAAAGGAGATGGGTAAATGAATCTCAGGCTCCCAGATCGTAAATTTGTACGTATGGGGATTCATGAAACACCTTAACAAAAAATAAGAAAATGAAAATCATTGGAAAACTGATGAAACTCAAAGGTAATGAATTTTCTGCGAAGTATAAATTGCATGCAGATCTCTCTTTCCCTCATATGTTACAACTGGAAAAATATAATCAAAAGAATTGCTCTTGACATTGAACAAAGAGAAGTAGAATAGTCACCTTAGATGCAGACTAACCTGCAGAGATCTCTCAAATTGATTACTCAGATATTAAATGAATTTCGATCAGTTCAAGCTTAGTCACCAAATATTTCCTTTCCTCTTGTATATCGGTTGAAAACGAAACATCAACAAAATCCCCTTGATCAGCCTGCTACTATCTGTTGTTGATGGCATGTAGAAGTCTCCTTAAGCAGCAGTTACATCGGCAGTTTCATCAGAAGGAAAACTAGCAGATTTTGGAGCTCCAGTTTCCCTGATAACCCTGCTATAGACAACTTTGAACGACTGTGAACTGTAGGGCCTCTTAAGCAAACTAATTGGCATTCTAAGTGTCTGTCTTCTGTTCCTTTTCCCCCTGATTAGTATATTGAATGTCTTCTCATTGTCATTATTCCTCTGGTGTCTCCACCCATGATACTCACCACATTTTCCAGCATCTCCATCTGGATTATAGTTGTTGTTTAACTGGTTCCCAGTAAAGGGAATGCTGTGCAAATTTGACATGCTTGAAACCCTCTCATTTTCTGGATGAATTGAAGCAGTATCATTCAAGGTCTCCACTGCCTCCGATGCTGGAAGATTTACTTCTTTTTTGTCCTCATCTACAGTATTAGGATCTGCTGGTAAATTTGGTCCCAGACCCAGACTCTCGGAATTATCAGAGTCCCCTTTTAATTCTTTAGCGGGTTCAGCTAGTGGGTCAACCACAGGTGAGGAGAGAGAGAATTCTACTGGATGGCAGGCAGGCCAAACTGTGCCAGGAATGTAATCTGAGGCACTGGGGTTAATACTACGCTGCCATGCAAAATGGTTGGGATGGAATGGGCCACTAGTTACAGGAAAAGTACTAGGGGGTAACGTCGGAGGTTGAGTATATGGAGGATATATGATAGGCAACGTGTGTATCATGTTTGGTGTTGGTGGAGGTGATGGGTATGGGTGGTGAGGAGAGGAGCAAATTGGACCAGGTAAGACAGTTGCCGGCCCTGGATGAAGAGGCACATTCATTGGCCAGGGCCCAATGGCAGGAACAGTTCCTGGACCAGTAGGGAGAGTAATATTCATTGGCAGTGGAGCTATTCGTGCTGCAGCTGGTGATGGATTGAATGGAGCTGCTGAAGCAGACAACTTCCTGTTTGTCAATTCTCGTGTATCACTAGAACATGAAATTGAAGGCTTTATCCTTTCGTTATCCACCCCTTGTGAAATGGAGTCTGAATGATTTTCAGATTCAAAACTCTCTGATAAGTCCTTCTCACAATTCTGTGTAGGAGAGTCAACAGAATCCAGCTTATTAATAATCTGAGCGTCCTTGTTTTCCATTTGATCAACATGAAGACAGTTGGAATGACCTGTTACAACACTTGAAGACATGGCCTCAGAATCTTTGTTATCACTTACATCCTGCGAAAGAATTTCTTCTTTCTTACAGGTGGCTTCATTTGCTTCTTTCAAATTGTCCACAGAATCTACAAGTAGATCCTGAACAGTCTCCACCTTCGTGTTTTCGTTCATTTTTTCTTCCTTCTTCTTTTCCTCATCTACTTTTAAGGACTTCATAGAATTTTCTTGAGCTTCATCGTGTTGCTCTCCGTTCTCTTGAAGTTCATCCCCAAAAGAAGCCTGATTATGAGAAACCTTAACCTGCAATAAAGGAATAGTACCCGGTGGGGCCACAGCTACTTCTTTATAAGAAGGGGACCTTCCCAAGGTCACTATTGAACTTTTGTTAGATATTTTCCAAACCTCCTTTGATGCTGAAACTGACCCATTTTCAAGAGAACTTAATAACTCACTTCCATTTTGGGAACTCCCAGTTGTGGCATCTTTTACAGATGAAGAGACAGACTTGACCCTGTATGTTACAGCTCTGACAATTCTCCTGCCAAATTTAGTGCCAGGAGAGGGACTCTTTGCCACATAGTAGTCAGCATGACTTCTGGGCGACATTGCCCGCTTCTTTAACACATAATATCGACTACTTTGATAGTTATTTTTAAGCTTATTATGGTCCGTATCAGCGACATCATCTTTCTTTTGATATCCAATGACCTTGCTAATTGTTGGCCGGCGCTGCCTCAAGCGTCGCCCATACAAGCCAGCTGATCTCGGTCTTTGAACTGACTGCCATCCATCTTCCCCTTCAGCAGGTGTCTCAGGAGAGAGATCATTGACAACGATTTGTTTTTCTGCTTCACCCAATGTGAGTTCACTTTCTCGTGACTGAATTGCTTTCAGCTGAGTTGTTTCATCATCCAAGCTTTGTTTGAAGTCAATTGATTGCATGGCAGATACATGGTTCCCATTAGAATCAGCTTGAGTTTCAGGGATGCATTTGTCTGTTTCATCTGACCCATCATTAAGAGGATCTCCAAGAGAAACATCAGAAGTTGATCTGGCAATGCTGTTCTGCTGAGATTTTCCCTTCACCTGAAAAGAAAAGTAGGTTACAGCCATAGATAAGCATCACTTTCACGCAAACAGAAATCAGATTGTTCCAGTCAACAGATTGATAGATTAAGGAAAAGGAGAAGAGGAAGAGTTTGACAGGATATGTTTTGAGTCTTCTAGAAGACAATTATATAATTCAAGAGAAAAAGGGAAACAAATACTCCATCAGTTTCAAAATATAGGTCATTTTACACCTATGCACATAGATAAAGAGTTCTGAAAATAAAATATTTAAATTACCCTTTCCCCCTAATCCTTTTTTCTCATTATCCAAAGCAATATCACATTAGTAAAAGAGTAAATAGGAGCAATACTAGAAGGAAAATACTAAATGCTTATTGATATGTGCGAAACAACTTATATTTTGAGAAGACTCTGTTCTTCTAAAACAACCTATATTGTGAAATGGAGGGAGTAATTTGTACATTTAGCTAGAGAATTCAATAATTCATTTCTACCCCAACTACATTAGCGAATAAAACAACCAAGTTCCTCATGAATCTCGTAGATATATGTGATAGAGAACTTCAATAAATATAAAATGACGGACAGGTGCCTTCTTGCACAGGAATTTTGACAAGCTCATTCATTATGTAGAGAGAGAATGTTGAGAGAAACCAAAATCAAACATACCTTTGTGAGATAATTTTTCTTCTTTGCTGCAACGGTATCTCTCCCGCTGGCATCAGGGCTTGGATTTATGTAGTCAAGCAAATCTGATACACTGTCAATTAAGATAATGAGTAACCAAAAATGGGGTTTCCAGATATCCACTAGACATCCCAATTTCTGAAAAACGATGTGGGAGCATGTTACAGGGGGATAATCAACTAAATTGCTTTTCAGTCACAATATCCTCAAAAAATGGCATGGCATGATGTTACATGCTCTCCTAGAAAAGCAATACTATTAGGCATACATCACTCGGCCCATTCTAGTTGCTCACCAAATTTCCCAAATCATTTATTCTTCAGTATCACAGAAACCAATATTCTTGAGTTGATTAATTATCTTACATTGACACAAAGATATTAGTTTGTAGCATCATCCAACTAATCATGGGAAAAGATCATAGACACCAAATAGAATTGTTAGTGGTGAAATCACACGAACTGCATTGGACAGGAAGGGAACGGATAGGCCCATGCCCATGCCCAACAGAGGTCAAGAAGTTTGAGAGCTGTATCAAAATATCCTTTTAAGTGCAGCAAAATTCATATGGTATACCTTAGGTGGCCTTTGCTGGCAATCGATGCATCAGGCTTCCGAGTCCCATTTCGAGCAGCTTCTTGTTGCTCAAAAGCCTTGGACTCGAAGTACTCAAGCCAAGCAGCTGCATCCTGCATCATTAAGCAACATAAATCCCAAAATGCATGACCAGCAGAACCTTGAATCTTAGAACTGTACCCTGGATGAAATGTTTGAGAGAAACCTCTAAGATTGTGTAGCATTGCTAATTCAGCGTGAATGCAGATAAAATGACATTTTACATCATAACATGAAGCATAACATCTTTCACATCCCTGAGCATCAAGGTCATTAACAAACCTGTGTGCGAAGATCATCTGGGCCAAGTTTTGCACGTAATATCTGCAAGGTTGTTTGTTCATGCTGAACGCTTAAAGGATATGCTTCCATCAATGAGAGTGCAATTGCAATGGCATGGTAGCTAGCTGCAGTCTGGCAGAACAATGCAAAGGATGTTAAAGCAGTGTAGACTAAATTTGAAAAGTGTCTCTCAACCACATCATCACAGAAATAAGAATGCAAGCTAATTTTGAAGCATGTCCAAAACTGCAACAGAAATTCTCATAGAATAAATAGCATCAACTCTGCTAATTTGTGGCTCAATAAGTAGAAATCGTTAATATTGGTACTTCAGATTATTAAATAAAAACTACTATATGCATATTTGTCTAACCAAACCAGCCGAAGTCATTCTTTCTTTTAAGTAGAAACCCACAATGCGGAATTTATGCCAATGGAAATTGAAAAGAACGTTGATGAATGGTATTATGAACCTTTGCGATGATTTCCTGGATGAAAAAGTTCAACGGAAAAACACAGAAGTGATTAATTTTGGAAAGACCATAAACATTTATATTAAAGATACACTTGTTCCCTCTCTTTCTTATAGAAGCTATCAGTGAAACCTCCCAAAAGTACACCCAAAAAGGAAACAAGCTTTAGGTTCACAAATAGAAGGTAAAGAGAAGAAAAGTAATCCCTTGATAAAATGTTTCTATGATAGAGTTCCACATAACTCCCAAACTGGACAGCAAAAGCTCTAATATCACCTTCTTTTTTCTTGGCATTGCAACTTAAATGTATTAATTTCCTATTAAGACCAAAGAGAACAAGATAGTATTTGAAAATAAGATGGTACGAAAATTTTTTGCCTAAGCTACAATTCTGGATAAATATGGCATGAGTGAAAACGTTGAAAAATAAAGCACATGCTAAATTAGTAATATCACAGAATCAAAAGAGAAACTCAAGTAAATTAGTAAGGAACCTGAATATGGTCTGGACCAAGTAGCCTTTGGTTGCACTTGAGTGCTTTGTGGAGGTATCTAAGGGCAACATGCACATTTCCCAAACCTTCTTCCATCATAGCCACATTTATGTATGTTGCAGCAGTATTTGGATGTGATGGGCCACATGTGAGATGTAATAAATATAGAGCTCGCTTCACATATCTAAACAAACAAAAAATAATACATCATCAAACACTAAAGATAATTTTCCATCTCTCCAGGACTGTGTCCAAAACCATCTGTTTGGTCCTGCTTTCTGAATTCTATCAAAACACAGTCATTTTACTACCTAGACGTCTGCATGCTCAAACATTTAAATAGCAAAACAAGGTTTAAAGATGCATCTTTCTTGAACTCTGGTACCTGATTGACCACATGGGTCATTTGAAATGAGAAATGAATATTTCATATGACTTGCAAGGAATTCCACATATTTCTAGAATAATACCACTTCACGATAATAAGATGAACTTAATATTTTGGTTAAGCAAGGTCACTGCTGCCCAAAATCCCATAGCTAGATTGTTAGAAATTATGAAGAAGTAACAGCTTCTAACAACTTTAACAGCTAAATAGATTATAAGCAAAAACTGACATACACTAGAGTGGAACAGGTAGATCATGCTTATGTAGTTTTGGTTCATGTAACCAGCAGTGCTAGAACCTTATAAAGAGAAATACTTAATTGGAAACAAGCTAGAGCAAAACCATTTGTCAGAAGATAATTTAAATCTGAAAAATGAAGTCAAAACCAGAAGAACAACATACTTGAGAGCTAGCTCCGTGTGCTGAAGCCTGTAATAAAATACAGCAAGATCACCGTAACTTTTCATGGTATCTGGATGATCAAGCCCTAGCTCTCTTTCATTAATGTCCAATGCTTTTTGTTGATAGATTGTGGCCTGTTTGATTGAAAAGTCAAGAGATATACAGAACATAGTAAGACAGGGATCTGAAGTATCAGAAGCAGGTAGGATACAGGACCAGGACTTGAAAATCATAGTATCTAGCATTGTCTAACCTAGATATTATCATATATCCTTTCTGAAAGGTCAAAGTGGTTTTATTCAGAGATGCAAAGATAACAGAATAAACAAGAGAATAAACCTGATTGAAATCTCCTGTGTGATAGAGAACTACTGCAAGAAGACTGTAAGCTCCTGCTGTCATTCGATGATAAGGACCACATACAGCTACGAGCTTCGCAAGAGCCTGACACAAACAGCCACTGAGCCACTTACAAGAGATGCATATGACTTCAGAAACGTGCGTCTTAAAACCAACTAGGGTATCAATTTCTTGTTTTTCCTTTTAGGGAAGATGAACCAAAAACAACAATCACATAAAGTTATTTCACTCAACGAAAAAGCCACAGTAAAGCTTGCACAGAGATAAGGCTTTACTAGGTTCTCGAATATGAATTACCTTTGTACCATAGCTCACAGCATCTTCAAGTTTTCCCTTATCAAGAGCTGTTTTAGATGATTCCAAGAGCTGCCTCCCATCTGCAGAAGAACATGCAGCTTGCTGCAGAGAAACAAAAGATGAAAAAGTTCACAGAATGTCAATCAATTCCAATCATATATACAGCACAATAGGAAACAATTTCTCTAACAATTCAATGAGGTAACAGGCTTAATTCTTACCTTATGGACTGGTACTAGGCTCACAATGTCTACTTTCCGAAAAGGGTTTGCGGAGGTCATATCAAAGTCTCTTGGAACCAGCTCAATACCCACCTATGCAGACAAAGACAGTTGTATCAGAAGTAGTTGTCCTTTTGACAACAAAATGTTCATCCTAATGTTGCACCAACATCTCCTTTCAAGAAAAGCTTATAAGTTTTCTTTCATCTGTGTTTGGCAACTAAGAGAATGATGCTGCTTTTTGCATCCTTTCATCTTAATTATTTACCAAGAAGCCACTTGAAAGTGCAAAATATTGAAGATACATTATGTGCTTGTTTACCCATTCAATCTAACCAAAGTCATGCATATTTGAATTGCAAGAACTTGTAACAATGCACGTCTCCTAATTCAAGATCTGCCATGCATTAAAATTCTGAAGCCTAACTTCACATTTGCTCGTTCTCATTGCCATGTCGATCTCCAAAATCCAAGTCTATGTCCACCGTTGTTCTACTATTTGACAACTGACGGTCACTAGGTTAACCAAAAGGAATATATTTTTCCCAAATTCCGAAGCTTGCATGTCTCATGCTAAAGATCCTTCAACAGGCATGGACCAGGATCCATTAAATTAGGGTTTCAAATCACATATGCTATGTAAACTGCCACAATGCTCCAAATATACAGATTTCCAGAATATGCTTATGATTACTAAACTGTTTGAGTGACAGGCAAAGGATGCTTGTAGCCAAAAGATTGGCCACCCCTTAATACACTGCGAGATAAATATAACAAGCAAAAAGCATGTCAGCTGCAGATTTAAGTACCATATATCTTCAATTAAAACTTTTTTGGTACGAGACTGCACTAATCCCTACTTTTAAACATTGGAGAGAGTATGAGGATAAAGAATCCAAGTCTTTAGCCTGGTAAAGGAGCTCTTAACACTTGAGCTACCACCTTAAGCACCAAACAGTATAATAATTGTCTGATAAGGAAAAACCCCCCACTAAGTTAACTACACTGTTTCAATAGCAAGAAAGAAACAGGAAATTATTTGGATTCGGAGCAAGGAAAAAGTAACACTTCGGGTTTTTATACCTTGTGGCATAAACCACGGAGAATAGCAAATTTCCTAACATTGTTGTAGTTTGAGATGCTAAGATCCCATTCGTATCTCTTCTTTAGGAATACCTCCAGCCATCTCCATACAAGGGGATGAACACCAATAGACTGATTCAATTGTTCATTATCAGGAACTCCAAGCATCAAGTTTAGAGCAGCAGCAATTACTGCAGGCAAATTCTCAGTCTTGGACACAGCAGCAATAACTGCCTGAAGAACATGCTTAAAAGCTCGTACAATCATCTCATGCATACATAGAGATTGCACATGTGATAACTTCTCAGAAAGCTTAACCTGTCCAATAGAATTAAGCGTGATTTACATTCATGTCCATAAATGCAATACCATTGAGACCAATAAAATCTTCTTTACATATAGAAAACAAAATAAATTGACATATTTAGTAAAAAAGAATCTGGCAAACTTACAGACCTGAACCTAAAAATGCAATTTGTTTGGAAAAGTGGAAGCAACTTAATAGCGAAGAAAAATAACATTCATTTCTCTGAATAATAGATTGCTTAAAGTCCACTAACAGACAAGACAGGAATTATCTCATCTAAGTAGTTGTTCACTCATAAACCATGAGTGAACATGAGAGAGATATCTCAAAAGGTTTGGAAAATCTATATGATCCAAAAGGTACTCACAACTTGTCCAAGTGAGCGCATATGGAGGCCTCTGGTATGCATAAAGTCTGTCAAAGTTCGACCATCTACTGGAGAAAGTTCCAGAGAACCAAAATCTGCAACCTGTATTTCAAGATTAGATGCAAGAGAGAGAATCAATAGTAATACTTAGATAAGTTCAAAACGAAAGAGTAACTAGTTGTGTACTTACCAATTTTGGAAGAGCAACTTCACTGTAATATTTTCTGGATAAGCCAATCAACTCTTGCAATGACTGCCAATGAGAAGTAGCTGGTTAGTGCATTTGTTTGGTTAAACTGGTTTCATAACTCTCAGAACTAATGATGGTTACCTTGCAATGCAGTCCAGTCTCTGACTCCTTTAACCGAGTAAAAGCAGAATCAGGCAACATTTTCTTCAGTATATGCTCATTTTCATCAGCATCAGTCACAAGGTGAGATTCTGTAGAAGATGCAGTAGTTTTTTCTGCTTCTGCATTGATGTAATCTGTGATGGAATTCAAGTTTCCACTTTCTGCAGCGGTTCCATCTGAAGTCTTTTTTTTATTCTTAAGTGATTTAAGAGGTATTCCAAGTCCTTCAACCTTCATTTCGTTCTTTGTCTTCTCAGTAGGTGATGGTTTCTTATCTTTTTCTCCTTTCTTCTGATCTTGCAGATGCTGAATCCAACAAGCTCCAAGTTCCCATCTCAAATAAGTTTCCCCCTCTAATTTTTCTTCCTCAAGCTTGTGAAGACTCTCTTCTAATAAAACCTCAACAAAAGCACGGGAAGAATTAAGCTCCTCGCGTTCTGAAGTTTGTGATTCCGGTGACAATCTATTTTGCTCAAAAGCTGCTTTGTCGTGAAGAAGAAATCTCAAACTGCAAAAATATTACTCCTAGATCAGCAAATATGAGGTAAAAAAGTGATATACAATGAAATCAGGACCATGTTTAATATAACAAGGTAACCTAGGTCACTTTTAGTGGGCAGATAAGGAATAGGTATCTTTTTGAGGATTCTGAGTGAATAACTTCTAAGAATTATTATTCATCTTAAAGCAGTTTCCACATTATTGAGGATTAGATCATTTTCTAAATGAACTGCAAAGGTTTGAAATAATTTTCAATATTCTAGAACCAATAAAATTTTTAATTTCTGACATATCTGAGTCAGCACCTTGTACTCTGGTCATATTTTCAAACTTCATATTTATGGATTTAAATCACAAATGAAGGTTTCTCTTTGTGTTAGAAGAAATATGCTACATTTTCAAACTTCCAAAAGAAATTAGCGATAAACAGCTCAGAATAAGCAACGAAAAGAAAGTATACTTCAGCTTGGTGTTTCACCACAAGAAAACGAGGGGAGAACAAGATAATATACACCATCACATTCTTTTTTCTTTTATTTGACTTCAAGCTGGTAAAATGATAGAATTTGAGAATTTAGGGCCTCCTAGGCCTAATAGGTTCAACTACATCCTCCTAGAGTGTGAGTACATGATGAGGAAAGATAAACCAGTAAGACTTTCCTCTTTCACCAGTTCTCCAACTACGGGTGCAATTTTACGTCTCCTAAAGTAAAATTGAAGTACTACAAATTATAAATTCTTTCACAATTTACAAATTACAAATGCTTTCACTGTTTCCTTTTCTTCTTGGCTTTAGGAATTGTAAATGATGCAAGAAGTCCTTTTACAAATCCTTAAAATATGCAATTAATGTGGAAATAGATAAGTAATAGGTGAAAAACATATCAAGATCCGTATTTCTTTAATGTGGATAATTTTATGAATAGTTAGTAGGAAAACCTGTTAATATTGAGGGCATTAGCACCACCTTCAGGCTGATCAATAAGTTCAAGGCTTTGCACTGGAGTACCCGTGTTTTTATCCTCTCTCCCTTGAACTTTTACAATAGCTATATAACCACAGTACCTTAGATTTACAACACCCAAAGTTGCAATATCCTGCACTCAAAAATTCAAATATTTAACTAAATTGCACTAATTCAAGAAGAAAAGAACAAAACCGTAGGGAAATCAATTGACAGGTCTCCTTGATATTCTCTTACATGGGCAGCTGTGTTTTCATCAGCAGTGATTCCCTTTAATAGGTTTCTTTCAATTAATTTTTCAGTATTTACACCGGTTGCTTGACTCCCATCAATCTTAGTGTCCAGTTTGCAGCTGGCATCTGAAGCATCTTTCATGACAGATATGTTTAGATCTCCTACTTTCTCTGTGTAAATAATTTCATCGTCAAAAGCAGAATGTGCTAATTCTGGTTTTCCCATCACATGTTGTACAGCAGATATGGCTTTAAAAATGGCAACATCTACAAATAAACTATGCAGAAGAAAAGCTTTTCTATCTCGAATTTGTCTCTCCTCAGGAGTCTTGCATGGCATGGAAGCTAGAAATGCTAGTTCATTTGCATAAGGTAGCAGATCACTCTTGCCATCTCGGCCTAGACCACCACCATTTCCTCCCCAGTTTCCATCCTCAATAGGGAGGGCAGGAAACGTGGAAGGGGACATTGCAGCTACTGGGGGAATGAGCCATGTATTTGCCCTGAAGCCATATGGCAGATTCCCGAACTGCAAATAAAAAGTCTAAATAGTTATGAGGTGCAATAGTTCAGGTGCAAAAGAAGAATATAACAGCGCAAGTAATAAAAAGGTGTGGCAGAGGTATGCCAAGCTAAAAGAGTCCAATTAGGAAATTTATGCACCTTGTTACGTTCTGCAAATTCTTTCATGAGATCATCATAAGCCTGTGGTCACCAAAAATAATGTAAGCAATTCTTCAGCCATGCATAAAGAGGATTTTTGAAACCCTCTGATAGGGGTTGAAGATGAATCTCATGCGCTGAAGGTGAAAAGAAAGTAGTATCCAATCTTTTGGAATATGACGGAAAATGGAAGACAGAAATAAAGTACTCAAACATTCCTCGAACAAAGTGATCAATTATAAACAACCAAGTCAAAGGGAAATTAAAGCAATTCTCTATCAAAGACCAAAACAAAACGAATTTCTGGTTCCCCAAATGCAAGCTAGTGCACAACTTGACATGTTGCTGTAAATGTTACAGGATAGAAAAATGTTTCATTGATATTTTCTCTCATAGTGGGACAGGGTGCAAAACAAAACATTCCGGCTGCAATATAAGAACTTTATGTTTTAGTAAGCTATCAAAAATAATAAAAAGCTTAAAGAAATCACATGCCATGACATATTTGATCAGGTCAGAAAATAAAGACTTCTTCTTTCTTTTTTCTCCCCCCCCCCCCCTTTCTTATAGAAATACTAGTGACATTTTAATACTATAATGGGATTCGATTAAGTGATTAACAGAGCAAAGATTTTGGGACAGTATGCAAATCTGCCACATTTTAATACTGTAATGGGATTGGCTTAAGTGATTAAGAGAGCAAAGATTTTGGGACACTATGCAAATCCAGTTCATTTACCGAACTGACATTGTCAAAGGCTCTACTCAGCTGCCTTAACAGATCAACAAGATTATGGCATAGACTTCGCTGCTTTCCAACACTGTAAAACCCCTTGCGACAAGCCTCAACAGCTACAAGCTTTCCGTTGCAAAGCTTAACCTATGAATAACGTAAGCAGCTTATTATGACAGCTCAGATTAGTTTATTTTGGAAGTTTCATTAAGAGTTTCGAAATGTAAAGGAAAATAGCAAATAGGCAGTGATGGTTCTTACTTCAAAAGAGAAAAGATGATCAGCTGATAAACTCTCATCAGCCTGCTCTCTTCTTGCTTTTCTTATAACTGTCATAATCATGAGGGCATTTGGTGACTTCAGTTATACAGCAAAATTTGACTCAACCAAAGCCAAAGAAGCAAATAGAAATTTGCCTCTCCTGAAGAATTCTGGGAATCAAAAAAAAAAAGGAAAAAAAAGGAAAAAAAAGCAGTTTCTTTAAACACTTACACTGAAGAGGAGGCGTGAGATGAGAAAGAGAGAAGAACTCGTAAAAGCTACCAAGCTTAGGACACGAACTGCTCATCTCTCCCTCTTCTTGGATTAAAGCGGCATCTTTCGACGCCGTCGACTGGGGAGTTGGTGTTGGTGGCGGTGAAGACTGCTGCTTATTGTTGCCATGCGTCTTGCTCGATTTCTTTATGCTCTTGGAGTCCTGTGCCACCCGCACATTCTTGTCGCTCTTCGATTCTTTGGTCGCCGATGGCCCAAAACTCGTCGTAGAGGCCACTATGTCCAGCAGCCTCCCAACGTGCGCCGTGGCGCTCTCTTCATCGTAGTCCTCTGGGAAGTAGTTAATTGAAAAGATTGAGGGCAAAACAGGAATTCGGAAAATTATGGTAAAGAAAGCTACGTCAACATCGTCGTTCGTTTGTTTGATCTTTACCTTCTACGAGGGTGAGTGCGCAAGGTTTCAGTGCGGCGACGTCCACCGTGTCCTTTAATCGCGGCCCCCTTGCCTCGTGGGATAATTGGTAATTGGTAATATAGCAAGTTATTGTATTCACAGATAGTAACCGTCGAACATCTATTATCCTATCCGTAGAAATTCCCTGAAAAAGTCATTAGTAAATCATTAAAGAAAATTCTTTCCATCCCGAAATGTTGAATAATTCGTACTAACACATACTAGATATTAAAAATTTAGAGGGAAGGCGTATTTTATTAGAATAATTATCAATTGAAATCCTATATATTTAGTATAATATTAGCTAGAATTTTGAAATTGATAGGTAAAACTTTTACAATTTTTCTAGCAAAATTTAAAGTATAATATATTATATATTGTGAGGGTTAAAATTTGCGTGTAAAATTATACTGCTTCAATAATTTTTTATTAAACAATAACTAAATTAAGAATCAAAAAAGAAAAAAGTGATTCTAATTAGTTTAACTACCATCCTTATTGCTTTTATAAGTTGAAAATCAATCTTGAATTTATGTATGGAGTAAGGTTGAGAATGGGTAGATTTGGTGGACGAAGAAGCTAGATTCATACTACACCCATAAAAGTGAAAATTACAAGTCACATAGACCCATGCTCACTCCGGATGTGAGACCTAACAGGGTGTCCGGTCATGGCAGTAGAATTTGAGCTTAGAACAACCTTTGGTAGGAGGAAGATGCCATGAATAATCTTTTGCAA
Organism: Rauvolfia tetraphylla; assembly: GCA_030512225.1. Taxonomy (NCBI): domain Eukaryota; kingdom Viridiplantae; phylum Streptophyta; class Magnoliopsida; order Gentianales; family Apocynaceae; genus Rauvolfia; species Rauvolfia tetraphylla. Next base: position 11,936,818 of record JAJQKT010000020.1, on the reverse strand, counting down.
CAGGAATCAATTCAGTATTTAGCTTCCTAGAACTATGCGAATTAGGACGGCCAACGCACCTTCAAAACAACATGGGTCTCGTCCGGAAGGTTTACCCTTATGTCCATTACGACAGGAAGAACTGCAAAATACAAAATTTATCAACATTTGATTTCGGTAACAGGTAGTGCTTCAATTTTTATTCCAAATGGCACGGATTAAAGAAAAGTATACTCTTACCCTTCTCTTCCTTCTTCTTCTTATCGCCTTTGGTCTTGCCACGACCATTCTTTGGCGCCATTTTCAACTTTAGATAGCTCGACTGGCTAGTTCAGGAAAAACTTGAATTCAGACACCATTTGTCAATAAAAGCATGCCATGAAATGCGAGAGAAGTATGCACGGACATTCGTATCTCTTCCGATGATACAATTGGACAGTCGCAAACTCACAATCTAAAGTTGTAAATTCAATCCTCCGCCACCATCCAATATTACTAGATGATGACTGCAAGATTTATAAACATACTATATAAAGAAACTGTGTGGATGAGTGTAGAATTTACCTGATGGGGGCCGGGCGGGCTAGCTAGAAGATTTGAAGTGTGCTAGTAATTGAAGAACTGAAAGAGAGGATTCTTTAATGCAGCATTAAATATCCGAGAACAACAGAGGTTGCGCCCACTGCGTCTTAATTTATCTATACGTCTTCTTTAACTATAGGTGGTTTAGAATCTAAGGTTTATGGGAGGTTTTTGATAAAGTGGATAATGAAGAGCAAGGTGAACAGAAGCACCAGCAAAGAGGTAGCAAGGGAAGAGGGGAACACAGAGAGAGGGGGGAGAGAGATATAGGAGGAGGTGGGGTGCGATAAGGAAGGAAGGGCGGAGATTTAACAGCCAGAAATTATATGGCAGCTTCTGTATTCCACGACAGTGGTTACATTTTGATTTTTGAAAAGGATTTTTTCAAAAAAATTACTCCATAATTATAATTATATTAATTTGACATATATTCAAATATTCATCATTCTTCGTAACACTGCTGCAGAGGCAGCTAGCGGATGATGTCCCTTGTGCTCCCTTTGCAGGTTCTGGATCTCAGGCAGACAATGGTTTTTGGGGACCATTTCTTGATGAACTTTCCACATAGACCATCAAAATCCTCTATCTCTTCAACCTTAGTGAATCCTAGCCCTTCATTATCTCATCCACGGTTCTTACCTTCACAGCAATTCTGGACTTAACTACGCTCTATTATCTTGTTATTTGCCCAAATTTGCATGTACGACTATTTTTCCCAGACAAAAAAAAAAATTGATCGTAGGAGTATTTAATATTACCAATTTTCCATTGCACCATTAGATAATTTCAGAAAATTTTTGATTGCCGAAAATATCCCTTTTTTATTCTTTTTTGGCTTTTGTTTTCACCTATTTTTCTTGTTTTGAGTCCTTTAACTTGTCTGAACTCCTATAGTTTGGGAACGAGACAATCTTCAAGTTGGTTCTCTGTGTTTACTTCAAATGGAATTCCAATTTAGGTTTTCCCTTTTGACCATAAGGATGTTATTGAGTTTACGCCACTCTAAACATTTTGGAAAATCCTTGAAAAGGAAATCATCCAAAATGTCTCAAAGACCACTAAAGCTAGGTTTGGATTGAGGAAAGGAGAAAGGAGAAAGGAAGAGACGTTCAAGTATTTATAACATTCATAATAATATAATCTTATACTAAAATAGAGTTAATTTATCATTACAAGACAATTTTATTAAATTTATTTTTTCCTTTTATTTCCATCTACTTTTCAAGATAAAGAGAGTTAACTAATACTTCAGTACCTCTCTCACTTATTTCCTTTCCTTTCCTTTCCTTCCTAAATTTTCTTATCCTCTCCTTTCCTCTCTTCCCTTTCCCTCATCCAAATGGAAAATTATCAACTCTTGGAATTTTCATTTTCTTCCTCCTCCCAGCCCACCTTTTCACTCATGTTGATCTTACTTGTCCGGTATTTATATGATTTCCAGAGGAGCTTGGTATTTTCATTTTTTGGAAATTTTTTCTCCCACTCAAAATGGTCAAATTTCATGGACCTAGCAAAATATTTGTGGAAGAGCATCGACAGCGTATGAACCCACATATGTTGCGACGGGATTTCTGATCCTGGAACCTCTGTCCTTGTTATTCCCAAAATTCTACTAATTTTTTACGGGCAAAACCCAGCGGATGCATATATAGAGACAAAATCTTATCCCATCAAAATGCTTTCCTTTTTGGAGCACGGCACCAAGCACTTATCTGCCCTTTAAGCTTCGAATTTCCAAGTGAATTTAAGTCTCCGAACTAATTATTTCTTAAAATGTATAAATTTCACGTAGTTTATTTCTAAATTTTGGAGCCAAATATTTCCAAATTATCGATAACCCTTAACCGCCATGGTTAGTGAAAATGACGGTACAATACGCACCACCCATGTGTTGTTAGTCTTTCCACGAAGTTGAAAATTTTTGTCCGTTTACTACAATAATTTGACAAAGCCAGCATTTTGCTTAAAACGAATAAAGCATGGCTTCTTCACACAAAAAAATGACAAAAAGAAGCCCTTTAGGCCGATTTGAATTGGAACTCAACTTTTTAAAATAAAAAAAAATCACTTCGAACTCTATTTCTCTTCTAAAAAAATAATTTACTTTTATTATTATCAATACAACTCAACCCCTTATAAAAATCTAATCCATATACTTAGATTTTGATTGCGAATCTTAGAAAACTCTTCCCCACTTGCTAATCTTTGCCAAGTCTGTGATATTGCTCTCTACGTCTGCAATTCCCTAACAACTACAAATGTGCAACTTGGAATTTTGGCATCTTCTCTTCCTCAATACATTTTGTTGTTTTGTATAATTAGAAAGATATTAAATTCGATCAACAATATTAATTTGATTTGCAAATTTAAAAACGTCCCCATCTCAACTTAAAATTTTCTATCGTGTGATTGGCTTGAGTTTGTTGCGTGCAATATGAGGGATAATCAGAAATTCCTATACCGTGTACGTTTAAATACCAGCAGATTGGTTCTTGTGGCGACTAATTGTTTTAGTTGTCTAGCATTAGCAGGAATTGAGTCACCGATCAGCATCAACCCCGTCCAACACCAGTAAAATGCCGTCCAGAGTTATAGTTCCATCCATGACCATTGCCCAAAAGTTGGGACGGCGACTTCGAACATTAGCAGCCGGTTTGGTAAAATACCAATTGACGTTATTAATCCATTTACATGCATCATTTTCTTTTCCTTTTTTTTTTCATTCTATATATTAAGAAATATAAACATTCAATTCTAAATATTTTAAAAAAGAATTACAAGCATTCAATTCCGAACGGAGATCATTCAACTAGTTCTGAATGTAGATATGTAGCAGTAGCACTTACTCAAATATTATTTGTTTGCACAACAAAACTAGTATTATTCGTTAATTTTATGCAAGCACAGGCTTATCCCTTACTGGTATTAGCAGACATGTTCTAGGGGAATTAGCACTAATCTCACATGCACTTTAATTCATGCTTCAACGTGGGGGTTTAAAATAACAGTAAACAGACAAATGCTACAAATAAACGGGCACATTGTATATGTAATGATGCAATACAAATTAACGGGCAAGAGAATGGCAAAGTCAGCATCTCTTATTAAATTTGTTTCAGAGACCACTAAGATGAATAGTAATTGAGCACACACTTGAAATTCATTTGCCAGGGACAAATGCTTGACAAGAAGTCAACCAGCATCCACCAATACTAAAGGTCGAACAGGATCAAATTCCAGCACCGTCTTAATCACTTCTCCAAATAAAATGGGGCGGTACCACTTTGTATTATACTTTATAACAAAAAGCGCATTTTAATCGCAATCTTTATTTGTTAAGTAAGATTTGTCCCTCTCTCTTTAGTGTTATTCCACACGCCAGTTTTTGGTTTCTCAAAATATATTACTGGCAGCTGCAACCCCTACAGCTCAGTTCAATACTCCCATTGGTCTATACAAACCAATCAGCTGATTCAGATAAGTAAAAGCCTTTCTCTTTAATCTCACTGGACAGCCAAAAGAAAAATTAGATTACATAAACTATGCCAACAACCAACCAATCAGCGTGACAAGTTTTTACCAAACTTTTCCACCATTGATCTATAAAAAGGGTCTACGAATGGCCATTTAAGGTACCCGATCGTATCAGCAAGGTTTATTTTATGAACTTATGTAACAAGGAAAAGAACTCTTCCGAGAATCCGGAAGGTTCTGCCATTACAGAGAGACAATGAAGATTCTAGGGCATGACAGTCTGGATAAAGGATAGAAAGCATGGCTAAGCTATTCATAGAGAGACAGGGCCAAGATTGGGTGCATTTATACGCAGGATGAGCCAAAAGATGCTATTTTAGGTAATTGCATATCAAGGAAAAGAGGGAGAGCTAACAATGGATGCCTTTTCTCCACCAGTTAGGTAAACGCAGTTAAACATACAATTGTCTCCCAACAATCCATCACCAAAACGTATCTTCCCATAGTCACATATCAGCAACTTCGAATTTCAAATACCCCACAGTTCTGCTTATTAAATAATTGCCAATTATGTAATGAACATTCTATTAAGAACTCGACACTCAAAACAGGACTCTCTCCCTCTCTCTGCCCCTGCCCTCACCCCAAAAGAAAAAAGGAAAAAAAAAAAGAAATCTATATCATGTGCAAGGATATTCAATTCCAAAATTTATTGAAATCCTAAATAAGCAGCAAAAGAAAACACTGCTGACTTAGTAGATATACGTATCTTCCCACCCAAATACTAGACCCAATTTGCCTTTACAACTATTGACACATATTAGGCCTACGAGCCCACTTGAATGACGCATCCACAGACAATATCATCATCCCCTCCTTAACCGATTCAATATTACTTCTTGGGGCAAACTAATGGCTTCTCAGAAAATTGCGAGCTGAACTAGCTTCAACTGCAGAAGAGACAAGCCTTTGAAGTTCCATTAAACCAAAAGTAAACTTTCATGACAGCCTCATCCAAATCTACATCTAATAAACCAGCTGAGAAGATAAAACTACAGATTCAGTAAAAATAATAGCCCCATTTCTAGAATTAATATCAGAACATTCTATCAAAGTAAATCAATAAAATAAAAGAATTCCTTAGACGGTATCCCTGCCAAAATCAAGCTCGATTAACTAAAAAGTAAAACAACAATATGAAACACCCCCGGGAAAACAAATATTTGATAAGTACTCAAGGAAAATTCAGTTTGGGCGTATTAAGAAACTTATGCTAGACATATACAAGCTGTACACGATGGACATACAAGAATGCAACTGACATTTTCCAACAAAGGGATCAGCATAAAGGTTTGATCGCTGCAGGAAATATGAGGGTAGCTGAAATACCCCAAAAGCAATGAGGTAAAAGCATAATATAGGGCGAAGTCTAGGTTAGCATTCAATACTAGAATGCAACCCACGCCTTCTATTACAACCCACCACCAAAGCTTCCAGCTTGGTGCAATTGCTTTAGAAGAGGTTGCGAGAGTCACACTGTAACAACTTATACAAGGACAAGGGCCCTCTTCCTTTTTTCCAAACTTTCACCTCATTGCTACCACCAAAGGATCCTGCTCAGACCTTTTACTTTGCCATCATCTCCCTTCCAAACTCAAGAGTTTGTAAAACGGAAAATATTGAATCACAAGCATTCGAGTAAACCAATGTAGTTTAATAATTCTAATACAGAAATTTTTTGTCAAGATGAGTTTTAACAGGAATAAGCAAAGAAGAACTGAATCTGGAGCAGTGTAAAGCTTTACCTTTCAGTTTCAGGGAATTTCCAGGTTAACTGCTACTCAAACAAAATTCTACGTCCGGGTGAGTTTGACCAACTGCAACTCAAGCAGTAGCAGCAACCAGGCTCCTACGGTTACAGCGGCGCTCTGAAATAGGGTTTCGCCGAGTATAGCATGAACGCATTATTCGATGCGACCAAATTATTTGTCAGGCAATTCTGCGATCTTAAACGTAAACCGTGTATATGTCTGGATTGCTTGTTAAACAAAATTCAAGGCACTGGTTTTTATTTACCTCTTCGGCAAACATATCAAAAATCATTTTCTTACAGAGTACAATTTTAAGGCGCGTTTTCGCTGGCCTGAAGCGGACCCAATGTCATTCATTCAAAAATAATAATAATAATAATAATAATAATAAAATTGTGTGAACGTTCCCGCTCCACTAGCCATATTTGGTACAGTCAAATAGGATGGAATATAATTCTTTTCTCAGTCAAGATTTATTTCTATTTAGAATTAAAATTAAATTTTTATCTAAAAAAAGTTAAAAAATAAATTTTTAATTATTAAAATTTTTATTTAATATTAAAATAAAAATAAATTTTCACAATATAACTTAAATACTTAATTAAAATATAATTTTTTATTTTAATTTTTGTAAAAAATAATTTTTACAAAAATAAAAAATTAAATTTAAAATAAAAAATTTTTATTAAATTTCATAATTCAATTATACAAGTTATAATATTTTAAATAAATAAAAAAATTTTAAAAATATGTATATTGATTACAAATTATTATTCTGATAAGAGGATCGTACAGGTATTGCGCAGCATTTTGCGTGCTACTATAGTATAGGCACAGACAGGTCGTATGCTTTCTTTTTTTTTTTCAAACCTTTTGGTTAAGAGAGTATGTATTAATAATTTTTTTATTTATATTTTTAATATTAACATAAAACTTGTACTTTGCATAATATATATATATTACTTTATAAAAAATAAATTTTTAAAAAGTAAAATTTATTTTAAATATCATTAAAAAATATCTTTAATAGAACGATCATGAGTAAGCCTATTTTATTTTAATGACAAAGTTAATTTTTTATCAAAAACAAAGTGTCATAAAGAAAAATTAACACTAGTTATTATATAAATAGTTATTAGAGTTATTACAAAAAATATTATGTAAATTTATATATTTAATTAAAAATTGTGCACTAATAGTTAATCATAAGTAAATTAAGATTAAAATAAATAAATAAAAATACATTGTAAGTTGTATTTTTTTATATTTTTAAAGTAAATTAACTTTACGATATAGTATTTCAATTATTCTGTCGTATTCACCTCCTACTCCCATTATGTGTCAAATAAAAAAATAATTTCTTATCACTTAATTATTTATTTTGACTATACAAAAAATAATATATTTACAATAAAATCATTGTGATAATTAAAATTTCTCTCCCCTTACTTGTCTCTCTCCATTTCTTAAAAAAAATAACATAAAAATAAAAAATAATAGCATTTTATATTAAAAACCTTAAAGAAAGATTTTTTCAAAATGAAAAGTTTCTCAAGTTATTGCTTAATTTTTTTTCAAAAGAATCGTATTCTTGATCTATTACAAAAAAAAAACTATAGTGTTAATGTATTTTACAAAATTATTTCTTTCTTTTATATTTACTTATTAAAAAGATAAAAATAACAAAATAAAACTATCGACTATTACATTTCATGTCTAATGTACTGTAAAGTTATGTATATTCTGGTGTAAAATATTTTAATATGTAATTAAATACTTTTATTATAAAAACTTAGTAAATGAATGATCAAATTAGATAGTAATAGATATTGGTCTAATTAGTGTAATAGGTACCAATAACTAAATAAATAAATATTCACGAAGTCATCTCCTCAAAGAAATAGAAAAAAAAAAACTTGAATCTTCAAAACTTATCAAATAAAACAAAAACTCAATAAATTTCTATTAAAATAACTAAAAATATAAATTATATTTTATCATTTAATCAAAACAAAAAAAAGGCATGAAAGATGTAAAAAGAGAAAACATCAATGATGCTAAAAATAAAACTAAAAAATAAAAAAGTTAAGAAAAAGGGGGCAAAGAAATAATTACATATGAAAGTCATGTATAACTCGTAGACTTGTTGATAATCAGAAAATTTAGAAAGTTTCAAAAATATACATTTTATTCTCAAAAATGATTACATGGACTTATATTAAAGAAGAAAAACATAAATAAAAAATTAAAAGAAAAGTACATAAATTTTATTTTGCAGGATTTAACTGAAGAAGCTTATAAGATATATTTTAAAATTTTAAAAATAATAAATCTAAAATACTTATTTGAATAAAAAATTAAAATATTCTAAACGTGTATAACACTCGTATATTTTTTCTATTTTAAAAGAAAAAGTATGGGACCGTTTTTCTATTTTGACATTTATTCAAAAAAATTTTTGAAAAAATATTCTCTAAAAATAAATAATTTCATAAATATCTCACATGTACACAAATAAATTCTTAACAAGTTAAAGAAAAAGGAATATTTTTTTAAAATAATTAATTTATAAACATCTTTTGAACAATAATAGAAGTATTGAACATTGATAAGCTCCTCAAGATAATCAAATATATAATACTATTTATAAAATTTAGATGTGAAACATTAAGATAAGAGAGAAAAAGAAGAGAATAAGAGCAGCATATATTAAAAAGATTATCTCTTTAATTTTAAAAAAATACCCTAATTAGGGAAAAATAAGAGGATATGACAATAAAAAATCTTATGAGAAAAAATTTATAAAGAAATAAAAAATTTGTAAAGAAAGTAGCAATAGATGAAGTTATGCGGAGATAGTAAAAAATTATTAGGAATTTAATTTAAATTAAAATATTTATTTATGATAAATTGAAGTATTTATATCATTTTATCTCTTAGTTAATGACAATTCTTTTAACTAATAAAAAATTTAAAAATTTTAGAAATTAGAATTAGAGATTTGGAGGAGGAGATAGAGTAAAAGTATTTTAGTAATATATATATGTATAGATTCACTTGAAATTGAAGTTAAAATATTACAAAAAATATAGAATTTAATAGATTTGATGAAGATACATGGTTGGCGCAAAACTTACTTCTCATCTTAAAATATTTTGTTCTTATTATTAGAATAGCCCCACTGCATTCCATTAGAGTATAGAATTGCAACTAAATTTAACTTCTTTCCTTCTAAGTTAATACATTATTACCATTGATAAGATCAATTTTAAAAGAAAAAGATTTCTATTCACTTCATTCTTTTATATTCGAATCAAAGAGAACCTTTTGAATTTCAAGGAGTAATTGGTGTATACATTCTAGCAAAGAGATCTAAGAAATAGATTTTCCAAATTTAAGCTCAGGGGATTCAGGGGGAAACTAACCTATTACGCCACAACAAAGGAGTAAAACATAATTTGTACAAAATGTAGTTTACCCACGCGGTAGGGCGTCCGGTTACTGTGCTGCACGTCCTTTTTGCTGGACGTGCTGCACTCAACTTCAGCCGTCGGATCAGATCTCAAATCTGATCCGACGGCTGCGAAAATTTATTAAATTTTCGAAAAAAAATACATACAGGGGTCAAATATATGGTCCGTTGGATCAGATTTCAGATATGATCCAACGGACCATATTTGGTCCAGCACGTCCTGCAAAAAGGACGTGCAGGACCTTAACTAAATTGCCCGGTAGAGGGCTCTGTTGGTTTGTACTTTGGCACGCACAATTCCGGTCCGATACGAACTGCGACACGTGGGATTAAATTAAAAGCGCAGCCTTTGAGATCCCCACCGTACATCTCTTTCTTTCTGTGCCGCTGATGGGATCAGCATGGCCCACAAAAGCCACAGAGCGACTGCTGCACATTCCTTCACCGCCAGTGGCACACGCACTTGGTTGATACCAAACGGCCACCACCACTTTCTACTATACCCAAGTCCAACGAGGGTATTTTGGTTTCGCGCGGGCCACTAGCCCTCGTCTCCCTCCTAATTTGCATTTCGCGTTTCGAATTTCGCAGCATTCTTGGAGCCAAAGCTCCACCAAAATTCGATTTAAACTGTCGTCTTCCAAATATTTTCGCGTCTCATTTTCTTTAATTGCGTACAGCAAAAAATATACTTTTATTACATCCATACTACATTTGCACACAAAATTTCGATAGTTGACATATATATAATGCATTGGCGTGTATTTATTGTGTCCAATTTAGAGAATCTCGGCACCTGGTATAAGTTGCTTCAGCTCCCCATTCTCCTTTCGATTTTTCTCCGTTTTTCACTCTTTTGATTGTCCTGGGAGAGTTCTTGATTGTTCAGAACGAGTCCCGTCGGCCAATTTTGGTTGCCAAATTTAATTGAGAGGAAGGGAGCTTTTTGGGTCAATTCAGATCGTTGGGTTCGCTGCTCTTATCTGTAAAATTAGGGTTTCTCGACCGATTCTTGTGAATTCCTGCCCTAGGGGGCGTTCATTGATTTAAATCTGGAAATAAAATACCTGAACTTTGTGGGTTGCCGATTTCTTGGAAGCTCTCTACGATTTTGTTTTCTCAAAAATCTTCAGAAATTAGGGTTTTTGAGTCTGTTCGATGGTTGGGTTTCAATTGATAAGGAGGTAGAGAGAGCATGATTCTGAAGCGGACAACTACAGTCGGAATGGCTAACCTCAAACGCTGCAGAATCGATGAAATCGAAGGCCGCGGAAACGGTAAGGAATCGTGTCTCGCTTCCGATATGGAGCAGCAGCGGATAGCTGGTTTCGACGCTTTTTACCCGGTTGCTGTGAACGAATGCGAAGGTTACAGTAGTGATTTTGCAAATTCATGGTCCAGCGGACCTTCATCCTACTCCGCCGAAGTAGAATCGAATTCAAGGACTCTCAGAAGTATCCATGAGAGCGAGGAACATAAAGCTCCAATGTTGAAGTCTTCTCGAGGGCGTAGTCGAGCACTTCCCTCCAAATTCAATGATTCACTTTTGCATTCGTGGAAGAAAAACAAATCAGAAGAAAACCAATTGCATGTTTATGACAATGCTACTGAAGGTGTTGCGGTACGTGGTAGAAAGAAATTAAAGCGGGAACGGTTGTTCTCTGGTGTGGTGTATAAGAGAAGTCGAATGGGCAGCGAGTCTGGCTTCCATTTGTACAATAGCGTTGAGTTGCTTCCTCAGCCTCTGGAAGCTGAGGATGCGGAATTTGGTCACATAGGCAGCAAGGATCTGTATAGTAGTAATAGTAGATTGCATTCTAGTTCATGGAGTTCTGTGACTTCCGTTGATGAAGGCTGTTCTTCGTCGCCAGTTGCTGGCAGTCCTAATTACCCGCAAAGGGCAAAGAATGGCTTTGTGGAGGTGGGTGCAGATGTTACGGAAAAGGGCGATGTTCAGGTTAAGGACGAGGCGAATTGTTCTTCCGCTGTGGGAAAGCCCTTGAAGGAGAAGGGTAAAAAGGAGGACTATTACCAGCCCGATGACTTTGTGTTGGGCGACATAGTTTGGGCTAAATGTGGGAAGAAATATCCCGCTTGGCCTGCTGTCGTTATTGATCCAATCTGGCAAGCCCCCGATGCTGTTTTCAGGGCTTGTGTACCTGGTACAATCTGTGTAATGTTCTATGGTTACTCAAAGAATGGAACTCAAAGGGTAACTGACTTATCTTTTGTCTTTTCTACTTCTCTACACCTTAAGCAATTGTGTATTTTATTCTGATTGTGTATTCATTTTGTAGGATTATGCATGGATCAAAGAGGGAATGATTTTTCCTTTTCAAGATTACGTGGAGAGGTGTGCATGTCTCTTTCAGTACTCTTTTTCTCAATCATAACTGCATTTATTTTTGTGAGTGTTTTTATTTATTTACTTTTTCTAGATTCCGAGTACAAACCAAGTTGTTTGGTAGCAAGCCCGCTGATTTTCAAATGGCAATAGAGGAGGCGGTTTTAGCAGACAGTGGATATGTTCACACAGTTGCTGGCACTGAACCTAAAACTTCGCGTGTGACAAGTCACAGCGAAATTGAAGAGGCTTCGGGCTCCAATTTGGAGCAGGAGTTTTCTTCTCTTGACCAGGCAAGATCCAAAGGAAGACTTTGTTCCTTTAACTGCCAGTAGCAGCACGGTTTATGCTAGCTATTCTTGACGTTGTTGTCCTTTGTTCGCTGAACAAATCCTTTTGTCATTTTTTGGTTGTTTTCTAGGGTGCTGTTCGAAAGAGAAAAGAGACTCAGTCTTGTGAGAGCTGTGGCTTAACTTTCCCTTCAAGAACAATGAAGAAAATGAAAGATGCAGCAGCTAAATCACAGTTCTGGTGCGAGCACTGTGTTAAGGTAAATTAAAACAGTAAATTTCTGTGCTGGTATAATTTGGAAATCTACCGGGACATTATTCTACTTACAAACTTTGTTATTACAGTTAAGAAAATCAAAACAGTACTGTGGTATATGCAAGAAAATTTGGCATCACTCAGATGGCGGGGACTGGGTAAGATCCTTTGCTTTTGTCATATTCCATTCCATGTAACTTATTTTGAACAGAATTAGGAGTAATTTCTGATATCTCTTTTCCATCTCTGTTGACAAAATTTGGTATAGGTATGCTGCGATGGCTGTGATGTCTGGGTCCATGCTGAGTGTGCCAACTTTTCAACGGAGATTTTCAAGGTCTGGTTAATTGTTATACCTCTTCATAACTTTAAGGTTTTTAATCCAGCATTTTTCTTAAAAGCAAAGGGACCTTGTTGACTGTGTCTTGCTTTTACAGGATTTGAAGGAGATTGATTACTTTTGCCCTGATTGCAAAGCAAAATCTAGTTACAAATATTTGGTTTCAGATAAATCAAAATCAAAATTCAGGTACTCCAGCTACTGAACTCATGACGTTATGTGGCTGTTTAGTTGAAAGTTTATTTCTAAAATGTCTTGAAAATTTGTAAATGTTTATTTATCAGGTCTGTGGAAAACAGTGGACAAACTGTGTTACCTGAGACAGTAACAGTGGTCTGTGCTGGTGTTGAAGGGACTTATTTTCGAAGTCTTCATTTGTAAGTCCATGAAGTTCCTGAAACCGTAGTATAATAACATTGTCAAACTGTTTGTGAAATTTCGAGAAGTTGGCCTTTTGCAGTTCAATGCCCCCAAGCTTTTAAAAGATATAGAGTTTTTTGCATTTAGAAATGTATTTATATGTTCAAGACAAATGTATTTGGCCTCATTGTATTTTATTTACCTTAAATCTGCTTTTGGATATCTGAACTTCTGCTTGTTTTCATTTATTCTAGATTCATGAGCATAATGTTTCAAAGTCATAAAAGCACCGTGAGCCCCTAGTTCCTCTCTATTAATATATAATACTATAGGGTTCTTTGTCTGAAGTTGTGAACAAGTAGATTTTAGGATATTTGCTTCAGGATGCACAGAAAATTTGTTCTCATAGTTTTTTTGGTCATCTATTGAATTTCAGCAGTTAGAGGTCTCAGTTCTATTATTAAGCAATGAGAGTAAAAGATTGAGCATGTGTTATGCTTGGTTAACCAATCTTTCTTCTGATTCTAGAAGACCTGTTATTCTGTTGTTTAGTTGCAAATGCAAGATGAAATTTTGGTAAAAAGGATTTGACTTGGGAATCTGGAAGTCATTTTTTGTTAATTTGGACAGAGTTTAATGCTTAAGATACTTGGTTTCCGCCAATCATTTGGCTAATATTATCGCTTCATATCTGGAACATGTTAGATTGTCAATGTTTTGTGAAATTTATTAGTTAATATTGCCTCTGTTTTGTTGTATAAGGTATCATTTAATTTGCACAAATCTTTCTGTTTAGTTTGTCTGGGTACTAGGTCTATAAAGAGAGAAATGTTAAAATAGACTTTGGCCAGTTTTAATAATTGTAAATCCTGCAGTTATGGATTAAAGAAGGAATTCTGATTCATCTACTATGTTTTTCTTTCAGAGTCCAATGTATGTGTGGTTCTTGTGGGACAAAGAAGCAAACTCTTACAGAATGGGAGCGGCATACAGGTTGTAGAGCAAAAAAATGGAAATGCAGTGTCAAAGTGAAGGATACAATGCAAACACTGGAAAAATGGGTCTGTACCACTTTTGATGTTTTAAGAATGTCGCCAATTCTCTAGTTCATTATATTATACATTTGTTTTACTTTTTGGACTGTTTTCTCAATTGATTTAATCATAGATGCTTGCACATTGCTGTTCCCAGTTGATTATGTTCTTACACTTGAATTTTCACCTTCCAACACATCATTGGATTGGCTCAAAGCCTTGTATAAACAATATCAGTTTTTCTGATGCCTGGTGAAATATCTAAGGGATTTAGGGCTAGTCCAATTGAAGTGTGGAAAATAATTAGTTCTAAACAAAAATTATAGTCAGTCAACAAGACTTGTAGGTAGTTAAACCCCTTGTTGGGTGCACAAGAGATTTAGGATGAGACTGTTGGTTTATGTGTTCCAAAAGTTGTATGGTTGCCATACTTTCTATTTTATCCGACTTTCTTTCATTTTAAACCCTGCCGTTTGCTTCGTAATTGTCAACCTGGTGTTTTGTTTCAGCACTTTATTACTTCAGTAAGACTCAGGATATCTTAAATATGCTCTATGGGTGTTGTGCTGCAGATTTTAGGGTGTAATACGCAGTCCCCCGACTCCTTCAAATTAGAGAAGCGGCAATTGGTTGGCTTTTTGCAAGGCACTTTTCTTCCAACTCTTTGCTTCAGTTTTCCTTTGGAGAAATAATTGTTCTCTGGGCTTTTCCTGTTGTTATACATTCTCCGAATGAGCTCTGAAATTTTATTTGCTATTATAGAGAACTACACACCTGTTAATGCAAAATGGACCACAGAGCGCTGTGCTATTTGTAGATGGGTTGAAGATTGGGATTACAACAAAATTATCATATGCAACAGGTATCCTGAAGTTTGCAATTTCTGAGCAAGTAGAGAAAATTTTTGGTTCTGTTGAAATTAAGCTGTTCCTTTCCCTTAAAGGTGTCAAGTAGCTGTACACCAAGAATGTTATGGAGCAAGGAATGTCCAAAATTTTGCTTCATGGGTTTGTCGAGCATGTGAAACACCTGAAATTGTGCGGGACTGTTGCCTCTGTCCTATTAAAGGCAAGCTCTTGCACTCTTTCAACACTTCTTCGATGTTTGCATGAAGAAATTCTTCTATCTGGTATTGAACCATGGTTCTTCTCTCTCTTTCTCTCTCGCTTGCGGCAGGGGGTGCTCTAAAGCCAACAGATATTGATGGCTTATGGGTTCACGTTACATGTGCTTGGTTTCGGCCTGAAGTTGCTTTCTTGGATCATGAGAAGATGGAGCCTGCTGCTGGAATTCTCAGGATACCATCAAGTTCTTTTCACAAGGTACAGGTTTTCACAAATAAGTAGTCCTGAACTGATATTTTGGTGTTGACGATTCAGTTCAAAGTCTTCTTTTCATTTTTACAAAGCTGAGGTATAACTTAAGTGGCAGCTTACACCTGATAACATTAGCATATGGATTCTTAAGTTTGAATATTAACCACTATTTTACTTTTGTGCTGATAATTGCAAGGCTATTTGCTTGGTAAAGTTTCTGTTATTGGCTTCTAACGTGTTCTTGTCTGGTTAAATGTCTAGGCATGTGTTGTCTGCAACCAAATTCATGGTTCTTGTTTGCAATGCTGCAAATGTCCCACCTACTTTCATGCCATGTGTGCTTTACGAGCTGGATATCTCATGGAAGTAAGTGCCTGTGTTTTAAAATATATCTTTAAGTGACTGCTTAGTTAGATAGTCCTCTTCAACACAAAAGCTCGCCTTGCCTGCGGATTGTTTGCCTCATCTTCCTGTCATATATTTCGGTAAATCCTCTTATAAACCAAAAGCACTGTTCTTCTAAATCATATAGAGGTATCAATCTCACAGGAAAATGTACTTTCAGAAAAAATCAAGAAATCGGATGGGTTCTGTAAAAGTTTTTCTGCAAGGGTGAATTATGCAAGAAAATTTTGGTTTTGTATTAGATATGAATGGCAAAGTTTGACTTCTAACTGCTCTATTCTTAGAATAGCTAGTGGAGATATTAAACAATTCTGGAGATATGGTATCCTTAGGATGTTGTAATTTTATTTAACCAAAGAAAAGTGGTTAAGAAGCAGAAAATATACAGGTCAGCCCTCCTATTTTTTTAAAACACCTTTTGCATTGTGCTTCTGAGGCATTATTTTTGTTTTCTGGTTACTGGATGATTTGTTTCGTTATCTTTATCTCTTCTGTCCCATTATTTTGCTGTTGGCATAATTAGGAGAAAGAAAATCATCTGTACACTTAATTTAATATTTGGCCTGAGAGCTTATAACAGTAGTTCTATCCTTTACTTGCAGCTGCATTCTGTGGAGAAGAATGGGGTCCTAATAACTAAATGGGTGACATACTGCGCTGTCCACAAGTATAAATCATTCAACTTCCTTATTATTTTGATTTGCGTGGAAGTTATTGACTTTGGTTCCAATTTTCGTAATCTCTCAGATATCTGTTATTGCTGGTTAAGATCAGTTGTGCCGTGTTATTATCTGGTTTTAACCCTGAATTTCTTCCAGTGTCCCAGATGAAAATAATGTCTTGGTGATTAGAACTCCTCAAGGGGTATTTGCAACCAGAAATTCACTTCAAAGCCAAAATCAAGAACAGTGCTTGAAAGCTACAAGGCTTGTATCATCTAGAAATGCTGTAATCTCCAAAGAAGTTACTACTGAAGATATTGATGTTGAGCCGCTTTCTGCCGCAAGATGCCGTATCTACATAAGATCAAGTGATAAGGTTAAATTCTTAGAGCCTTTTGGCTTGCTTACTTCTAACTTTCTTTCTTCATCTTTGTTGTATTATTTGTGCCTGCTCCTCTTATTCCATCTTTTGAAGTCCCATTTTTCTGTTGCTTAGAAGAATTGGCAAGAGCTGGTGTTCCATCGACTAATGGGGCCACGCCATCATTCACTTGATGTGATTGATTCGTTAAGCTGTCACAGAGTAATATATGCTTATAACAATGTTTAATTTAAACTCTATTTTTGTGCCAAGTATGCCACTTACTGTAATTTTGCTCTTTTTAACATGTGAGCTTTCGTCATTTCTTTCTGCAGGAAGTTGAAGATAAAAAAGCCTTTTCAACATTTAAGGAGCGATTGAAACATTTACAAGTAAATTATATTTTCTTGACTTGCTCTTATATTTGTATATGCTCCAACATCAATATTTTACTAATGCTTCATCCTGCCATGGACATATACATTTTTAAGAGATTCCTTGTCTAACTGATTTTTTGAATAAGCAGAAGACAGAAAATCATCGGATCTGTTTTGGTAAATCCGGAATTCATGGATGGGGCCTCTTTGCACGAAGGAATATTCAAGAAGGAGAAATGGTACTATTATTTCTGGCTATGGTTGTATCTGGTATATTTTATATTTTCTGCACAGTTTCTTTGTGGCTACTTGCACACAGTTTCATCTGATTGTTGGAATGACAATTTTGTTTTCTCACTTGTTTTCTTTCTCATCTCTCTTGTCTGTATTTGTGTGTCTGTTTATTCTTGTAAAGCCGTGCTATCATTAATTATGGTTAATTCTTCAGGTAGTTGAGTATCGTGGTGAGAAGGTGAGGCGCAGTGTTGCAGATCTTAGGGAGGCTAACTATGGGTTAGAAGGCAAAGATTGTTATGTAAGTAGATGTTGTATGAATTTCTTTCCCTGCACGGACATGCATATGTAGTGCTTAGAAGCCTTAGGGTATTCTTGATCTGTGAGTCTGGAGTTTGTCTCTTGTCCTGTGAGTTCTTGATCCCCGTCTTTCAAAATTTTGGATGATTAGAACCATGCATGTAATGTATATCTAGTGATAGCAAACAGTTTTCTAGATATGATCACTAATTCTCATCATTGGCGAAAATTATAATTATAGTTGGAAACAAAAATGACATGCTTATGGCACAAAATGTTTCACCATTGCTCTTATATTGGATTAGATTTGTAACGCTGTTGCATGGCAACAATTCTTGGACCTTTTGTGATCTGATACCATGCTCTGTGCAGCTTTTCAAGATCAGTGAGGAAGTTGTTATTGATGCAACAAACAAGGGGAATATAGCACGCCTGATTAATCACTCTGTAATCTCTCTCTCTCTCTCTCTCTCTCACACACACACACACACAAACACGCGCACATGCAGACATGCTAGAGGACTTACACATATCTAGTTGACTACATATTTATGTGACTATATAATTTTTACACTCTTCATAGATTTCATTGTACAATTTTATCGCTATTCAGTGGAAACCTTTTCATAAGTACCGGAAGGAATGCATTAATCAATTTTATAGTTTTTTGCTTGCTAGTGATGTGATTATACCATATTCTAGGATTGATTGTCTAATGACAGTCTTAGCTTTATCTGATGGAACTGATCAAATTTTTGGATACCGAATAGAATCCCTTGTTTGATTGAATGGAACTGACAGTCAAGCTGCTCTTTTGTCATTGGCTAAGATAATTTGATTGATACAAAACTTAAAGCCATTCTGTTTTCTTAATCCATATGATTGAATGTGTTGTTTTCTTCATTTTATCATGCATTTTTGCTTCTCAAGAATCGGAATTCAGTATGAAGAATGTGTTGTACAGACACGGAGAAAGAAAAGTATTCCTAAAGAAAGTATAAGAAAATCTACTAGAAACTGCCTGCAATCTGTTGTACAGAGACATACAGTACGTTCTGAAGAAACATTTTTGCTTTCCTGGTAGAACTTTAGTCCTAATTTGCTGCTCAATGAAAAATTTTGAGTTCTAGTTGGTGTGGTTTTGTACTGTTCTGTAGCACGCAGCCCTTGCTAATATTGATGCGCTTTTGCAGTATAAGCTATATTTACTGGATAATATTCCCTTTGTTTATTTCCTTAAAATTTGTTAGCTGGTACACATTCTTTTGACTGTCGTGCAATATTGTGTTTCAGTGTATGCCCAACTGCTATGCAAGAATTATGAGCGTGGGTGAGGAAGATAGCCGGATAGTTCTTATAGCTAAAACAAATGTGTCAGCTGGTGAAGAGCTAACGTATGGCCTCTCTCTTTCTCTCTCTATCTGGGGTTTCATCTTTGTTCTTGGATTCGATTAGTTAAATGGCTTACGTTTCTGACAGGTACGATTACTTATTTGATCCGGATGAGCACGATGAACTTAAGGTTCCTTGCCGATGTGGTGCTCCAAACTGCCGGGAATATATCAATTAGGTCGAGGAAATGTACAGATTTTTCTTAAGCGAGCAGTCCTAACACATTTTTTAACAATTTTTTGATCGCTTTCTTCTTGTAATTGCCACATTGTGAATTGTATTTCCTAACTAACAGATGAAGCATAATGTACCCGGCTATTTGGCTTCTTTTTGTAATTTTTTTTTCCTGTAAATTGATTTAACTCTTCTGTTTCTCGACTTGTGGAGTTCTATCTCCGGCCTCTTGTGTAAATGAGAGTTATCAATCTGAACCCTACTGTCTCAATTCTTTCTACTTGCAATGGTAATATTAACTGTAAGTCTATCCTCCTCCCAAATGAACTTTAAATAATTTGAAAAATTGTGGTCAGCCGGACGACCTCACTGTTTCGGGCGCACACACCCCGTGCCCCAGTGAATATCACGCGGTAGGTCTAGCACAATGAATTATTATTATCTTTTGCTGTATAATTATCTAGCAGCACAATGAATTAAATTAAAAAAAGAAAGAAAGAAAAGGAGAGTGATAACTGATAAGTAGCTCCATCCGTTTTCACATACATGATAGATAATATGTAGCTCTAACCTATTAGTTCTCTTTTCACCTCTCCCTCGTTTCTTCTCAGCTTCATATATCTTTTTTTAAAGGATTCAGATAATTCAGATATTTGGTAAAGGCCCAAAGTTGGAGAATGCATATAGAAAGCCCAAGAGCACTAACGAACCTGCAGTTCACGCCCTCGCCTCGGCTATTCGAATCTGACGTTTGGCGCGCCTATAAATACCGATCAAAGCTTTTCTTCTTCACTAGACAACTGATCAAATTTTCAGAGCTAAGAGGTTCTAAGCTGCAATTGCGGAAAAGAGAAAAAACAATGGGGAAGCGAATGCGAAAAACCAAGTCGCTCCGCAGCTGCGTCTCTCCTCGATTCTCTTATCACAGTCCTCACTCCATCTTCTCCTGGTCCTCTCTCCATCACTCTCTCTTTATAGATATATTTATATACACTTAAGTACACATATTCATTTCAAGTCTGTAATTTGTGTTACAGATATGCACATATTCATTTCAAGTCTGTGATTTATGTTACAGATATGCAAGAGATTGATGTATATTCGTATATGTCAGAAAATGAACCTTACAAACTTAGAGATTTGAAGTTTATGAATTTCATGAGCTCAAGTTTTGTTTCTAAAACAGAACGAGTTTTCAATTTTCTCTAGATTTCGGTATTTCTACAGTTCTAGGATTCTCACTGTATATTTATTTACTTAAAACATGCATAATTGTACCTGTATCTGGAATTTTTGAAAACCACGTCGCCCGTAGCATGATCAACTTCAGAGTTCAGAAACTTATATCTAAACATACAGTCTCTGGATCTGCTCCATTTTCTAGCTCGTAATGCTTTCTGTTCAACAATTTTGAGGAATTCGATTGAAATTGAACTGGATTTATGGGGACTATATTTTATTCATATTTGTTTATGATATAGCATCTTTTGTTTGGTGAACCAAATTGCCAAATTCGATTAAGGATCTGTTTCTTTTCGCGTTTTTAATTTTATGCTTCATTCTCTGAACTTCATTTGCTTGTATAACTTGTGAACTTTTTTTCACGTTTAAATTGATTGATGGTTCCTGAATTATCATTTAAGATTAGGCAACCATCAATTCAGCTGAGCTGGTTTGAAGTTGGATCGCTCTTAGAATTTTACTCTGCTTTGTGATTTTGATGTTGAATTTAACCGGAACCACTTTTGAAGTTCCTGTATTTTGTTCATTTACAAGGTACGAAGCTGATATATGGACTGAGATTGCCAAGTTCATGGATGGAAAAACTTTGGTGATGCTTGCATCGACTTGCCGGTGGTTCTATTGCCTCCTGATGGATGAGAGCGTATGGAAGCACGCATGTTTGCGTGATCTCCAGGTCCCCGATCCAAGACTAGCTGGATTTAAATGGATCAAGCTATATGCTAAAGCCTTTGGTGAGTATTTCTCCCTTCCATTTCTTTCCTAGTATTCCTTTTTAGTCGCTGCTGCAAGTAATTTTTGTAATATAAGGATAACATGTATCTTACTTTTGATGGAATTCATGTATTAACTCATTTCAGATGGAAGTCATTCTTACACGTTTCGCCAGCAGGAAAAGCATATAGGTAAATGTTCCTTTTCTTTTAGTTTCATTCAAAGGGCTATCTGGCATGCATGGTATGAAAATCCATGGGCTGCATATCTGTGCACTTGTGATTCACAGAACTGGCTGATTATGTGCAATAGTTTTAGACTTGTCTTTTCTGTTAATTCTCCTTCAGAAATAAATGTACCCATCAACTAGTGAAACTTTGAAAAGTAATCCACTTTGTAGATCCATGAGTGAGCTATAGCCTCTATGCTCAAACCTTTTGCTGTAAACTTGCACCTTCAAGATTAGCTGCTTCTGTTGGGAGTATTCTTCATAAATAGTTAATGAGAAGCCATTAACAGCATGCCATTTCTTTTCTTCTTGAAAAGAAATATTTTATTTTATTTTTTTGAGAAGCTACATGCTCTCTATTCAACTGCGGATGGAATCAAAACATAAGCTTGGTTTGGACTGCAGTATCCAAAATCTATATTCAAACTCACAAATTTCTCTTTTGTTTCTTGCTTTGTACTATTACTCAAGACTGGCTGCGAATCGGGTCATTTCTCTTTGAATCATCTGTTGCATTCATGACGGAGAGTCTAAATGCTTCATTAAAAATTCCGAAGGAAGAGACAGTAGAGAAGATGTTGCAGCTTAATGGATGTTGTTTGTTGGAGAATATCAAAACTGGAATCTGGTTGGCTGGTAATACAGATTCGACTCATCCGTAGTTCAAGTCATATGGCATGTTTTGTTGATTGAGAATCCATTTTGACTTTCCGCCTTCTCCATATGGGATAATATCACCAGACTTACAGCTTGTCCGTTGCCCTGTTTGTGACATCAATACGTGTGAGGGTAAGTCAAATATGTGCATTGTATTTACAAGTTTACTGCAAACACTTCCTCTTGGTTTAAATATTTTAGTTTCATCAACTAGGCCATAGAATTTCTCCTGGCCACAATGATAACTAACCCTGTATTCTTAGAAATAAGCACATTGTTTCTGTATGTTCTTGCTTTTTAAATTCAGGAACTGTATACAAACAAGAGCAGCACATTGTTTTGGCTTCATTATCGGATACATGCTTCCGTGCAGGGACAATGCAGGTATTGGATGCAAGGCACATTGAACTGTTCCTGCATCAGGGATACCTAGATGGAAGCTGGGAATACGAGTTGTTAGGATCGCATGATATCAAGAAGCAAGCATCTGGAGCCTCTGCTGGAATTTTTGACTTCAAACATCTGAAGAATCAGTCAACTGCTGGTAACTAATAGCATTACTACTACCACATATTTACAGTGATGGAGAATGCTCCTTAATCTAATAGACTTTCACATTTAGCATAATCACATACAATCTGATAGACTCTCACATTTACCACCTTCCCATTTATCTCCTGAAAAAAGCTAACATCTGAATGAATGTCAGAGATATTTGATCTCAGGTCATGGGTGGGGGAACCAAAGGACTGGCAACCTAAAGCCATGATAACTCTTCATGCAGCAGCTGTAAACACCAATTTACAAGAAAATGAAGGTAAACAGAGTAGTCTATCTGATATATGCAGTCATCTGTATAGATATATGACTTTTTTGTATTTTCCGTAGTTTTGGCATGTCCATAACAGAATATATTACTTGCCAAGAATTATTTGTCTAGAGAAGCGAAGTGTGAACTCCATTGATTCGTTTATTTGTCCTGGGAAGCAGGACTACATGTCAAGTATCACGCCATGAGAGCAGGAAAGAATGGTGAAGTTGTTTCAATCAGAGTATCTCAGCAGCTCCTGTGATCCGCGGTCCAGATTCCATGAAGCTTAGTGATCTCCCCGTGTCTTTTTTTACATACACGGCGGAATCTAAATTTCTGTCCTCTCTCTCTGTCCATTGTAATGCTGATTCTGCAAAACATGAATATCTCTCTGCAAAAAGAAATGAAATGTTGTCCACTTTCCATCAGCTGATGAAAGAAGTAGTTTTAACTAGAATACTCAAGACCATGTGCATTACAACAGCCAAACTCAAAAAAGAATACTTTGTTAGTTACCCTGCTACCATTATTTGAAAAAGTATTTGCTACAACATTTACAGTTCTTCTATTTAAAAGGATAAGCAATCGGACTATTATCAGTCTGAGCAGCAATAGCAAGCAGGAAAGCTGTTTAGAACGTTGCACTTATGTAGCTTGAAACTTTCTGCATTAAAGCTGGCAAAATTTCAACGGAGACGGACGGAATTTGCGTGTTGATTTGTGTTGCTGACGAAAGTAGCAGCCGAATTATATGGTCAATGGTTTTGGTTAAAATAAATGGGTTATGCGAGAAATGTTCGAGACTTTTTGGCATAGGCCCAAGGAAGGATTCCTTAAAGTTTTGACTTTCGAAACTATGATATTTCATTGATATCATTCTCAGCACAAACGGTTGTCGTTTTTGTACAGCCTGCCTGCTATCTCAGTCTTCGTGCATATGGACATTCTGAAAGCCATCTTGTTTCTTTCCCTTCTCTGTTCTGTCATTTCTGCTAAACCGGTATGCCCAGCTACAAATTGCGGCAACAAGTGGTTCTCCATAAGATTTCCTTTCCGGTTGGAAGAACAGCCTCAAGACTGTGGCTATCCGGGGTTTGAACTCAGATGCAGTGATCCAGAGGAATTAATTCTCAAGCTTCCTTTTTCTGGAGACTTTTTCGTACGTGATATCAACTATCTCAATCAAGAAATACTACTCTACGATCCTAGTGGTTGCCTTCCAAGCCGCCTCTGGAACTTGAACCTGTCATCTTCTCCTTTCCTTGCCCCTTATTATCAGAACTATACCTTTATTAATTGTCCTTCAGGGTTTGTTAGCTCTAATTTCACGACTATTGATTGTCTTAGCAACTCCACGATCTCCATATTAGCCACTACTTCCTTGAGTCCTGCAAAAACCATGAATATGTGCACGGTGATCAATACCCTCCGTATTCCAGTTTCATCTCCATTCCCAAATGCTGACCGATTTTCATCTGACCTCAGCGGAGATCTTCAGTTGACATGGAACGTTCCAGCTTGCGAGGATTGTGAGGCAAACGGCGGCATTTGTGGATATACAACCAGTACGGGCCAAGAGATTTCTTGTTTTGATAATCAAAGAACAGGTAAGAAGCCTTAAATCTTGAGCCTGCCTTTGCTCACCACACCATTTCGGTATTTAGTCACGGTTTCATGATTTTGTTGACACGATAAGTTAGCACAAGGATTCTGCAAGTCTTGAACCCATTCTGACTTTTTGATGTAGTGAAGGTATTGAAGAGTTTTAGGAAGGTCAAATACAGAACCGTGGACAAAGAATTCTGGAATTTAATATGATCATGGTGTAGCTCACGTTACTTGTAAAGATAACATTTATTTATATTTAGAGCCATCGATATGACTAAATAATTATACAGGGTTTTAGTACGATCCGTTGTAATCGATTGACCCCCCTAAAATATTGTGGTACTAGAGATGCTGGAAATGTCGACTTGATGAAAAGGTCGTCTGATGTTGGAGTATGGCCAGCTGTAAATCCATCCCAATAGTTAGGATACTTGATTTTCAGGCCGTAATGACCTTAATATGAGTTGGCTGAAATGTTTGCGTCCTCTGATGATACGAGACCGGAACTTGCAGGAAATCCACGGGGTATGCAGGTCTTCAGAATCATTGCACTGAGCGTCGTCATACCTGCCATTCTTTGTTCGATGGCCATACCATGTCTTCTGTGTTGTCTGGAAGGAAGAGGATGGCGGGCCAATAGTGCAACTCAAAACTCTGTCACGGCCACCGTAACACCACAACTCCCTACGATGCCTGAAGGGCTCGACAGTTCCACTATTGAATCTTACAAAAAAGTAGTTCTTGGTGAAAGCCGGCGGCTGCCGGGGCCTAGTGCTATTACTTGCCCAATATGCCTGACAGATTATTGTCCCAAAGAGACAGTCAGGTGCATCCCTGAGTGTCAGCACTGTTTCCATGCTGACTGCATTGATGCACGGTTGAGAATGAACGGCAGTTGCCCAGTTTGTAGGAGTTCTCCCAGTCCGGCCAGACAAACTGATTCATGACCTGTTTCGAGACTCGCCATCTCGTTGCTCCCAACTGTGACTGATCGGAACAGTGTTCGATCCGTTCTCATGTCGTTCTCAGGCATAATGTAAATGATTTTCACATCATGTAACATTCTTCCACTTTGTGGAGACGGCCCTTTTCCTTGTGTTCTTCTCGGACATACGGCGATTGATCTTGATATTCTGTATCATTCTTCCATTTTGTACAGGCAGCCCTTTTTCTTTGTACATTCTCGGCCATAATGTTTAGAACATTTTTTTAATATAGTTGACGCGTCCTGTGGTTCATACGCATAGTTAATGTGGTTTTTCATCCTGATACACTTCATTAGAAAGAAAAACTTCGTCCTTCAACACCACCCCTCCCGCCCCCCAAAAAAAAAAAAAAAAAAAAAACTGACAGCAGAAGGAATGCCAATCACTGAACTGGAGAGATTATGCATCTCTCTAGTTTAACCGCATCCACCAGCAGGAAATGGATTGCAGTTCCCAACAAACTAGACAATAGTGATCTTAGTGCTTTCCCCAAACCAATCATTCCTTCTCTAGATGTGTTTAAATGATGCAAAAGGAAAAAGCCTGGATATTTATTATACGACAATTGACAAGAACAACTTTGTTCAGTTACAAAGAGGGTATACAGCAATCCATTGTAAAAACAGGTCTGATTACAGCATACAGAAGCGAAGTTACTTCTTGGCAAGCAACTTCTTGGAAAGCCTCTCTAAAGGTGTGGCTTTGAGCAGGAAAAGCCTTGCTGCACGTTCTTGCAATGTGCCTCCACATTTTAAGCCCCGTGCTTGAAGCTCTGATTTTAATCTCTCCATACCAAGAACCTAAAATTCCCAACAGAAATTATAAATGTTAAAGAGAGTAACAAATACTACCAAATAGGAGTCCAACTCGAGCTCTTCTGGTGCAACTATAAATCAAAATGACCACTCGATCCAATTTGCATGACAGAAACCAACTGGCAGAAACAAATTGTCTAGGACAAAGAACCGAAAGTTTTGCTTTCAACGAATATATGAACATTTACAAAGTCATACAGGAATCTAAATGATAAATAGTAATCTGAACAGAAAGCAAACGACTATTTAACCACTTAGACAAAAGTAGTAGGTGACTTTAAAAAATACAATAAAATGATACCTCCAGGTCCAATGCTGAATTAAAATCTTCAAGATTAAGCGGCTTGTCAGAATTCAAAGCCCCTGCATTTGTAGTCACCACTTTATCCTGAATACCTGGTTTAGAAGTGGAGTCACCATTGACCTTTCCACTAGATGCTTCTTCTTCATCCGAGCTGGAGACAGCCAATGGTTGGCTTTCTCTCTCTATCACATCAGATGAATCCGATTTCTTAGACACCCCCTCTTCAGGTGTAGATATCTCCAAGCAGAACTTATTGGCCTCCTGAGAGGTCTTCTCTTCAGAAACTCCTAAACTAGGTTCACTCACACTTGTATCTTCGGCATGGTCACCAGTACTTTCATCAGATTTTTTACTTTCTTCATCTTCCATTTCCTTCTCCTTCTCAGAGTCACTCTGTGATGGAACTCCATCACCAGAAACCACATCATGCTTGGTGTCCATTACAGAACCTGAACTTCGATCTGCTTCTTTACTTGAGTCTGAATGATCCCCATTTTCAGTAACAACAGATTTGTTGTTTTCCTCCTCTTCATCCTCATCACTGTCATCGTCATCCATATCCTCGCTATCACTATCACCCAATTTCTTCTTACCCATCCTGAAAAGTGAAATCAGATAGAATTTTCAAGATGAAAATCATTTGAAAACATTTTCACAACATCTAACAGCATAAAGGTTGTCATATCACTTGCAGGTTGCACATGCCAAAATCAAACCACCCCCCCCCGCGGGCCCAAAACCAAAAAAAAAAAAAAAAGAATTGCATTTACTTTCTGAATTTCAAAGCAAAAACTATCCTATGATTCCTCAGCACCCACAAAATTTGAGCTGGAGAAAAGGAAAACAATAATGGTCCAAAACTTGTAATGGTAAACTATGCACCAAAACTAGATTTCCGCAGCATAACAATACAATTATATGCTTTTGGCCTGAGGTAGCAGAGAAAAATAAAGGCATACAAGTCTTTCTATCCAATCTTCTGCAAAACAAGGCACTATAGTGTCCTGAATCATCACAGATTCACGCCACAAGTTCAATCCACCCCCTCCCCTCTCTTAATACAAAGATTTGCCTTAAAGAGTCAAATGTATTCAACACAAGCCTAAACATAACCAACATGGATAAAAACAACAAGACTAAAGAAACATTTGCAAACATATCCAGGCAATAAACACCCCTCAACCTATGAATAAATAAGACAAGCCATGACCTAGAATCCTACAAAACTAATGCTTATCAAATTCAGATAAATTGGATTCTAAACAAAGTGAAAGTAATGAGACACGTGATTCCATGTAACAATGCCACACCACGTTAGACCACTTATAGCGATACTCACACCTAAACTTGCAGAAAAGCTAGATTCATTTAAAAGTTTGGTGAAGGTGGTTTAACTTGGCAAATGCTGCTTACTAGCATAAATATTGCTACTTTCAGTTCACATAGCAGGTAGCAAACCTATCAAACATACAAAGAGACAGCAAAAGCTTTAATTAAAAAAAAAAGGAATAAGAAGAATGTTTAATAATATGAAATAACCAAAGCAATCGCAGAAAAACTTACCAAATTTTGAACCTTTTGGAATGAGGTTCGTTTCCCTCGGCACCTTTCCTCTTAGAAGCCACCAACTCCTTGATCGATTCCCTAACCGATCTCTCCACCTCCTCCATACACTTAGCAGAATCCTTCCTGTACTTGTCCACATACTTCTCTACGTCCTCACCCCCTTTTCCCTTTCCCTTCTTCAACTCTTTACCCTTCTTCTTAATATACTCCTCAGCCATCTTCTCTAGCTTCCTTTCCTCGGCCTCCGCCCTCCACTCCTCCAGCTTCTTCTCGGCGTTCACGTGCCTCAGCCTTCGCCCGCTCATATCGCGACAGGCATCGAAATTATTGGTCTTCTTCTGCCCGGCCTTGGTCGCGGCCCCTCTCAATAACGAACCAAACCCACCTTTCCCACCCCTCAGCCGCAGCAACAAGTGAACCACCAAGGGAAATTTGCCATTCCGAACACCTCGGGGCTCATTATTTCCAAGATTGAGGATTTCGTGATCGTGGTGAAGGACGGCGGGCTGATTGAATGGAAGGAGGACAAGTTGGAGGTGGGACGGGATGGATGTGAGGGATTGGATTTTATGCTTCAGTGTTTCAACGTTAATGGTCGGGGTTGTAAAGTTGAAGGCTCGGTGCTTCCCATCGAGGAGTTTCACCAAAACTTGGTGAATTTTCTCTTCTTCTTGCATCATCTCCATATCTGATTGAAAAAGGAAATTGATTCTTTCTGAGGTTTCTAGGGCAAAAGTGCTTCTCAACCTACACAAGAAGGAATCAAATTTTGACTTGTCGAGTCTTGCATCTGTAGTGGGTAACCATTTAACGCATTAAAATAACGCGTTAATAACTGGAGGCCAACGGCAAACAGAAACTCAACAATTGATTAGCTTTATAGTTGGACTCTAATCCTTATCCATCTATATTTATTATTTAGGCCTCCGCTCATTGGGGTCCAACTCTTAAGGGAGGCTCCTTTCAGTCCACAACGCAACAACCAAAGAGAGTGCTCCTGCAGCCCCTGTAACAGAGAGTGAAATGCACTGGTTAGCCCACTTCTTCCCCATCAACGGCGAATGATAATCTCTGTTGCTGTTGAGGTTGAAAAAAGACACAATGCATCTTTATATGAGTTTTTGAATAGGGACTTTTTTATAACTTTGCCAGATTGTTGTCTTGCACAGTCTGTTCGATTATGTTTGTTAGCAATATGGATGAGTTCTCGTGCCAAATCAACTCCCAGAATCATATAGACATTCTCAAAACGTTCCTCCTTTTAGGCCTACTCTTTCCGGTTGTATATGCACAAGATGAACGTTCAGTTTCCTTCTGCAGCAACTACAGCTTCCAAAATTCATATACGATTCCCTTACCAATTAATGGCTCAAGTTCAAGAGCAGCCTCAGAATTGAGGCTTTCCCGGGTTTAATCTCAACTGCACTGATCAAGGTATGTTAATCCTTGGTCTCCGTTATTCTGGAGATTTCTTCGTCCCGAATATTAGCAACCTGACTCAAGAAATACGACTGTATGATCCCCAGGGTTGCCTTCCCTGCCGGCTTTTGAAGTTGAACTTGTTTTCTTCCCCTTTTGTAGCTTCTTATGATGAGAACTATACGTCTCTTGCTTGTCCTCCAGAACTTGTTATTCGACGTTCCCGTCATTGATTGCCATATCAACTCCACAATCTCCATATTAGCTACTTCTTTTCTGCTCTTGCTAGAGCTATGAAGTATGAGTACATGCAGCACCATTGCAACTATTCCAACTCCTAAAGTTTGGCCCCTCGAATATGGGGGTGGTTTTTCCTCTGACCTCAACAGTGATCTTTTCTTGTCCTGGAACTTTCCTGATTGCGAAACCTGTGAATGAAGCCGAAGGCGGAACTTGTGAGATGGGCAGGAATGCAAGTCAAGACATTCTCTGCTCTGTTGTTCCGGCCCCTGGAAAAGGTATAAGTTAGTCGTTTTTTCTTTTTTCCATTTTACAAGTGAAATTCAAAAGGAAGAAAATCCAGGTATCGCCTGCATCAGATGCACCAGAGGACTAATCTTGATTATTGTTCACCAGGACAGAATACCAAAAGATCTTTCCTTTATCTTACCGTTGATCTTAAATTTCTCGGAACAGAACTGCATCATGGACTTGTAAGAGCAATTGGCCTCACCATCTTTCTCCTCTTCGTGCATCTACTTCTACGACATGTGCCGTGCCAAAGAGAAAATAGAAGACATATTGAGAAAGTCTTTTGGTATTAGAATTTGATGAGATATTATTTGTCAAGAAGACTTTTACGATATAAAGAAATTTACTTTAAAAGTTATCATTATTTGAGCAAAATTTTATTTCGGTAAGAAGTAGATATTTGAAGAATTCTAAAACTTCTAGAATTTGAAGAATCCCATATCCATCTACAAAGATTGTCTTTCTATATTTTTAGAATTTTTTACTATATTTTAGGGATAATAATCTTGAAGAAAAAACAAATTTAAGACTCTTACATATTATATATATGAGCTTCACGGCAAAGCTAAATTAACTCTCAAGATCATAACTCTTAGAAATTCAAGTCTCTTGCAACTCACGGATTGATTTTTGGAGAGAACTCTCAAGAAGCTCTCGACATTACTCGACATTATTCATGTTATTATTCTAACGAGAGACTTCTTTATTTTTCATACAATATTCTTAAGAGAGTTATTTATTTGAACTCATATTTTAGAAGCTATGTTTTGAAGAGAGTTCAGCAGTACAATTCATCTTATTGTTATGTTGTTCATATAAATTGTGTTATTATGTTCAAGTGTTGGAAATTAAAGTTCAACAGACACTAGAGTGCATTTGACAAGATTCTGATCAAATCATTTCAAAGGACAGAAGGGTGTTGCGACTATAAGTGCAAGTGGAATTCTGCCACATCCTGTCGAAAGGAGTTTGACACATGAGTTTAGTAGAAGTAAGTTGTGACTAGATGATAGGAGTTGTGATTGGTGTGTTTTCAATCGTAAAGGCAACACTGTAGTTGTTAGATTGTAACTTGGGTAAAAGGTGTTTTTACCAAATTCATTAGAAAAATTATTAGATAATATTGAGAGCGTGTTCTTGTACTTTTGAAATATAAAATTTAGTAGATTATTTTTTTAAGCGTTACCCCCATAGACTTAAGCTATTGAGTCGAATTGCGTTATTATTTTTATGTTTATTTTTATGTATATTGTATTAAACTATACATAATTAATTTTCAAAACATAAAATTTCACAAAACGTAAAAAAATTACATAAACCAAACCATACATCTACCATCCTTATTTATTCACATGGTGGCCAGGAGCCAGAACACGGTTGAGGCCAATCTTAGACATTCCAATACTTGAGCAGCAGCAGCAATGAATCTGCGATTGGCCAACGCGACTAGAGGCCTTGATGACTCCATTATCCAATCCTTTCCGAAAGTAATTATTGATGAGAGCCGAAATCTTCCCGGGGATATTGATTTGATCTGTCCAATATGTCTACAGAATATCATCGCGGAGACGAACTTCGGTCCCCATCCAAGTCTGAACATTACTTCCGTGCCGACGGCGTTGACGAATGGTTACGTATTAAAAGAAATTGTCCTGTTTGCAGAACTGCTCTTCCTGATGTCCTTCAGAATCCATAGCCGTGTTTTCAACTGTGTAAATTCATTCCGAAGGATTATTTCCTTACTTCCAGCTTTATATGGTGCTTGTAAATGGTAGTAATCATTATTGGTTACTTAGAACAAATGTGATTGCAGTCCCTCCTCTTATTTTTTCCCCTCAAGACCCAAGAAGTAACATCTGATCCTAGAGTCGAGTTCCTGGGTTTTCATCAGAAGGTAACAAGAAGAATGCTCTGAAAAATTAAGGGCAATCCAATCGTTCTGCAAAACGTAACTGTTCCACAACAATAAAGCGAAGGAAAAAACCTGAAATGGATACAAATTATGTTATTGATTCACATTCAATTCAAATTCTAACACTTGGTTAACAAACTTTTTGCTACCGGCACAGAGGGCTACTAGCTCTACGTAAAGGAGAAAAATTTCTTCCTGCGAGTAGTTTTCCACGTATCATGGACACAGACAGCAAAACTTAAGGCTTACAGGCAGAAAATTACGGTGTGGATTTCATCTTGCTTTTCAAGTTCTACAATTGATAAAGAATGCAACTATAATTCAAAAGGCATCTTTATTAGAGATCCACTTTTGGTGACAATGTGAGAGCTTAGCATTAACATTATTTATTATTTAGTATAATTTAAAAAATTAAATAAAAATTTATATTTTAGTTTAATTTTTTGATATTTAAATTCAATTTTTAAAAATTTTACATAATTCAGTTCGATTTTTAATTTCGGTATTTAAGTTAAAAATCAAACTAAAAATTAAAATTTTGAAAAAAATATAAATATATTTTTTAATAAAAATAAATTTTAAAAATAAAATTACTAACGAATACATTTTAATAATAAATTCTTAACAAAAAACACATTATTAAAATATATTCTTAGTCTTACTTTTCTAATTTTTTATTTACAATCGAATCGAATTATAAAAAAATTATATTCAATTCAATTTTATAAATTTTTTAAAAAATCAAATCAAAAAATATAATTTCAAAATCGTACTTTCTTTTTTTTTTATTCAATGTTAATTGGATGTAAGTCTCTACATTAGTTGGATGCGGAAGGCCTTTAATACAACGCATTTTGAAATGCGTCAAGACTATTTGATGCACACAAAGGCCAAACGAGTCAAGAACCCAAATTTAGGACCTAAGTGCAATTAACCCTTAAACTTTTGCCTCTCTCCCAGTGGGCTGTGATCAGAATCGGAAAAGCATTTGGGTTCGTTCGTTTTCTCGACCGAGGAAAAGAATAGCGATCGAGACGATGAAGAGCAGCAGCAGCAATAGCAATTTGGCTGATAAAGGTCGGACCTTGCCGGTTGACCCGAATCTCCCCAGATACCTCTGCCAGAACTGCCGAAACTATCTCTGCTTCGTCGGCGTTGATTCTCACGCCGAGAAATTCTTTACCGATGCATCCTCTGTCTCTCGCTCGGGTGAATGCGTCTTTCGGTTTCCTTAACCATCCATCCTCTATTAAACTAGTTTAAAGAAATGAAGAATCTTTTTTCTGCGAAGTGAAATACATTTTATTTTAACCAATTTTCTTACTTTTCTAGCTCACCATTTGTTTGAGTGGAGATACTTGTACATTTATACGTTTATGTTTATTTCTAATTACATCATATTTGCGTTGGCCTGTGTAGCTAGTTTGTAGTTTTCTTAGTATTTTCAAATTGTATAGGTGAAAGGAGCTTCCCCCCCCCCCCCCCCGGGGCTCTCACCCCACCTCCCCTCCTTAATTGGAAACAACAATGAGCCTTTTAAAAAGGAAAATTGTTTGTGAAAGCGTTATTTCCTGGAATTATCCTTTCTTCAGTTGCTGGTGCAATTTTTAAACCTGGTGTCCTGTGGTGTCCTATATGCTGCACTAGCACGATAGGCATATCAATTTGATGCTGATCCTTTCTCCATCCTCAAATCAGAGGCTTCTATAGTAATCATAAGTATTCTTATAGAAATTGAGGATTTAATATTGACTTCATTATTGTACCAATATTTAGCCATATTTAAATTCTGAAACTATTTAGAAAGTAGAGAATGCAACCAATGAATATATATAAAGTTAGTTAAGACTTACTGGGACTTCCATCTGAATTTGTTTTGATCGAGAAATATTTGAGTATGACTGTGTGACGATTTGAGATGAATGGCCAGGCATGCAGGGTTCTTCAGTCCATGGGACTAGTAGTGTTTTAGCTTCAACACGCATGGATCATTCATTTGTTGTGTTGCCAAAGCAAAAAAATCAGGCTCCTGGGTTCCCTCCTCGTCCTCGCCCTGGAGCTGTTCAGCCTGAGCCTAGTCAGTCTGGTAGGGCAATGGAAGAATCATTTGTTGTTTTGCCTCCGCCAGCAGCATCAGTTTACAAATTGGAGGCTGCTACTGATGGTGTTGGGCCTCATTTGCCCTCCCCAGAAGGTGGACCTACTAATATTCCTGTCCAATCAAATAATTCTGGCTTCCACTCCACCATAACTGTGTTAAGGCGAGCATTTGACATTGCCACGACACAGACACAGGTAACACATTAACCATCATATTGACAACAAAAGAACTTAAAAATTAAACTCCGCAAGTTATTATGTCTTCAGAATACTTTTTTTCCAAAAAAGAAGTCTTTATAATACATAGTTATAACAGGGATCTTGCTAATATCACTGACATTTGAACTTTTTTCCTGGTCTTTTGTACCTTACTTCCCCCAGGTTGAGCAACCTTTATGTCTTGAGTGCATGCGGGTCTTATCTGGTAAGCTAGATAAAGAGGTCGAAGATGTGAATAGAGACATAGAAGCTTATGAAGCGTGCCTTCAACAATTGGAGGGTGAGGCAAGAAATGTTCTCAGTGAGGCAGATTTTCTTAAGGAGAAACTCAAGGTGCATATTCGTCGATGGACTTACATGTTTAAGTAACTTTCTTGGCATAAATAAACCACACCACAAAAAGGAAAATTGTATCTATGAGTTCTTTTCTTTCTTTCACTCACACACGGTTTACAATACAAATGCAATAACTAAACCAGTAATCTTTTTCTATTTAAGATAGAAGATGAAGAACGAAAGCTTGAAGCAGCCATTGAGGAAACAGAAAAGCAATGTGCAGAAGTTACAGCTGAACTGAAAGAGCTGGAGTTGAAATCTAGTCGTTTCAAAGAGTTGGAGGAACGGTAAGCAATACTTGCTTTGATTTTATCATGAGAGGTTCTCAATATGTGATTCATCACACTCCCTAAGAAAAAAAAGGGCAAAAAAAAGGGGATATAGCAAGCACACACTTTTTTTTACAATTATGCTTATAGGGATAGCTTTTTCCCAGTGGTGTATCTTGTTCTCTGCTTTTTGTTGGATTATCGGTTCTTGTGTGACACATTAAATGTCCATTGGATTTCTGTTTGGCAGGTATTGGCAGGAATTCAACAATTTCCAGTTTCAGCTGATTTCGCATCAGGTTTTCATTTTGTTTTACCTTTTGATTTGTTCTTTTGGAGTAACCGAATTCCTACATGTTCTGTGAAGGTGGTCTACTGAGTGACATCCGCACCAACCATCCACTGTTGCTTATCTTGGTCAACTTGTTCCTCTCTCTTGTCAATATATGTTTCTAAACCTAGATTTGGTTTTTGGGTTAACAGGAGGAAAGGGATGCAATTCTGGCCAAAATTGAAGTTTCACAAGCTCATTTAGAATTGTTGAAGCGCACTAATGTGCTCAATGACGCCTTTCCTATCTGGTATGAAGGAGAATTTGGAACAATCAACAACTTTCGCTTGGGAAGACTTACTAAATTTCAGGTGTCTCAATAAACGAACTTGTATATGTTCTCTTACAGAACTCTCTTCACTGCATTTACATGAGAGCAAGAGAAACAAAGGGGGTTGGGGGGGGGGGGGGTTTGATGGGGAGAGGAGGGAGTCCTTCATTAAGCCGATTCTATATGTTCTCACTCTTCTGGATATCATATTCATTTAACTAGCTTCTGGGGTAGGACAGGCATTTTTTCCAGAAGCCAGTTCCCAACCCACTGTAACTAGTTACCTGGAATTCTGCCTCTGTTTTATAAAACACAGCCAAAGTTTGATGTCAGGATTTGGTATTGGTGTGTCTATCATTTTAGGGTGGTAGTTGTCCACAAATTCAGGACTTGGCAGTTGGGTCAATATCAGTGAGAACCTTGAATAGGAGAACATTCTACTTGTTATCTCTGTTATGCATCTTGACTAGCAGTTGATGGCCGCTTTAGATGCCAAGGACTTGTGTTCATATGGTTTACATAGATTCCAATGTTATCATACATTGATGGAAATAATTTTGAGCAATGTAATTTTGTTACTAATGTTAATTCTACTTCCGAAATGATAGGTTGAGTGGGATGAGATAAATGCTGCTTGGGGCCAGGCTTGCCTTCTGCTGCATACGATGGCTCAGCATTTCCGACCGAAGTTTCTGTATGCTTCTTACTTTTGTTTACGGTATCTTTGTCTGTCAGGTCCTTTAGAAGTTTGTATATGCTAATTACCGTCCAGGCCAATGAACTGTGATGGTACATTGGAAATATTTAGGTTCTTACACATTGGTTTTCAGATATCGGATCAAAATTCTTCCCATGGGGAGTTATCCGCGCATCATGGACACAAACAACAATACTTATGAGCTGTAAGTGGAAAAATTCCATTTAAAATCTTGTAATGTGGGCATCTCATTAAGGGCTACTCTCTCACTCCCCTGGCCCCCTTCACAAAGAGACAAATACCATCTGTCAATGTGGACCATTGAAGTTGTTAGTCTAATGATTCTCTTATAGACTGTTAGATAATATTTTGAAATGGCTATTGGCATGATTTTGAACTGAATCAAAGTCATCTTTAATCCCTTTACTTATGATTAGAAAGGTTACTAATCTTCTCACTTCATCATTGTGTAGAGTACGTTTGCAAAAATGATGTACATTTCAGTGTCGTTATCTTCCTATACATTACTATAATGGAATTAATCCCGGTGTAGCTCTTTAAGTGTCTGAATTTGACTTGTATATCTCTTCATGCATCTGAGTTGCTTGTTCTCAGGTTTGGTCCCGTTAATATTTTCTGGAGCACTCGCTATGATAAAGCAATGACACTGTTCTTGACCTGCCTCAAGGATTTTGCTGAGTTTGCAAATGCAAGGGACAAAGAGAACAACATTCCTCCTGATAAATGTTTTAAACTTCCTTACAAGTAAGCTTTGATGAATTTGACTCCTGCTAATTCTTTGTTTGAAGCTTTTAATAGAATTTCCTTTTCCCATCCTCTTTCTCCCTCTCACACACACACACACACACAAATAAGGGACAATCTTCAAACTTGGAGTAGAAAACAATTCAATCTAGGATCTTGCTTTTGTACTGTTCTCACTTTTAACTTTGTACTGTATAGCTCCTCCAAAAAAGGGGTTGGGGGGGGGGACTTTGTACTGTATAGGATGGTTAGATTAGTACAGAACTCCAGGACATTGAACTTATGTTGAAGTTGTAGAGTAGTTTTAGTTCTCTTATAAGCTTTTGAGAAGTTTACTTGCTTCTTCTACCAGCGTTTTCTTCTAGACTGAGCTAAACACCATGATCCACCCTAAAGGATTTAAAAAGGCATGTAATATAAATATCTGGTGATGGAAGTCTGTTTAGATATTTCTAGGTTTTACAGGTCGTAAAAGTTTTGCCTGTTGAGTCCCCTGTGAATTGCTGTGTTGAA
This sequence comes from Rauvolfia tetraphylla, assembly GCA_030512225.1. Lineage (NCBI taxonomy): Eukaryota > Viridiplantae > Streptophyta > Magnoliopsida > Gentianales > Apocynaceae > Rauvolfia > Rauvolfia tetraphylla. The sequence goes on along the minus strand of JAJQKT010000020.1, from coordinate 11,899,360 downwards.
TCTCCTGTATACATCTTACTTCTTCTCACGAAGATTAGGATTAAAGGACCGTAATCATCTTTCCCCAACATGGTCTAATCTCGCATGTTTTCAGTAGCTTCTGGAGTAGGGAAGAGCTTGGGTCATTTACTACCTTTGCAAACTTCCTGTAGCTGAAAAATTTACACAAATAAATCAGAGAGAAAGAGCCCGTCCCATTTAAGGCTGACTTTTACTCTTTTATGAGCATTGGCAGTTGCTCTGATATTCTAAATCTTGCAATGCCGCTTAATTAATTAATTAATTTATTTTTACAGTCTAAATTTTTTTTGGAATTCCTGGAACTGCCCCTTGGTATGTTACTGTTTTGGTATTCCAAGTCATGTGCTAATGAATTCTGCCGAATTGCCAGTTTGAATGCAACTGCGTATTCTTGGCTTTACAATCTTAATCTTGAACTTGTATTTGCAGGATTGAAAATGACAAAGTGGAAAACTACTCCATAACACAAAGTTTCAGCAAACCAGAGAATTGGACAAAAGCTCTCAAGTATACGCTCTGCAACTTGAAGTGGGCGCTCTATTGGTTTGTGGGCAACACGAATTTTCAACCAATTTCTGCTTCCGTATCTTCTCGTGCTGAAGTTTCGACTGCAAGCTCGTTGTACAGTAAAAAGCATAACGAGACCAAATTGTGACCTTGTACCGCATTGCAACGAGAATTCATGAATGGGTACTGTAAATATTTGTATAGGTTTTGCATTGCGTTGGAAACTGAGTCTCATTAGCTTTGTGATTTTAACGGGGAATCCGGAAAAGAAAAGCATGGGATAGAATGCATTCTTTGTACTGGCTTATTATTAAAATGCTGCTTGTGACGTGGCAGCATTGGTAACATGGAGTGGTGACATGGAGTATTGCTCAGCCAAGTGGACAGATGGAGCTGATGTGGCAGTGTTTGAGTTAGTTTAGATTAGTTAGAAGTTAAGTTAATTTTTTTTTTCCAGCTTTCAACTTGAGAATACAGAACTACATTGCTTATTCTCTCTGTAATATATATATAGGACTTCTTCTGTAATGTTGCTAAGTTGAGTAATTAAATTTGTTTTTTGCTTCTTCTCTCAAATTGAGAGCTTCTCTCTCTCTGCACAGAAATTCTCTTTCTATGGCAGTTCTTCTTTTCTTCTTCGAATGCTTTGCATGTTAATGATGCGATTCTGATTTTCTTCATGGTATCAGAGCAATTTCATTCTGTTCTCTGAGAAAATTCAGTTTTGATTTGTTTTCTAGAAGTTGAAAGTTCTGGTTTTGTGAAATTGATAATGGCGGCGCAGTTTGATCCAGTTCCTACAAATCCTCTGCAATTGAATCCGAATGATAGCTCGGTTCAACCTTTGGTGCAACCAATTTTGACAGAGAAGAATTATCACTCTTGGAGTCGTGCAATGAAGATGGTTCTAATCTCCAGAAATAAAATTGGTTTTGTGGATGGAACAATTGAAATGCCACAACGAGGTACCAGAAATTACACACTTTGGCAGCAGGTAAACACTACTGTCTTGTTCTGGATGATTAACTCCATGGATTCTGTTATAGCACAAAGTGTAATGTGGCTTGATACTGCAAAAAAAGTATGGGATGATTTGTTTGCTCGTTATTCCAGTGGTGATTCTTATCACTTGTCTGATTTGATAGAGGAGATACATTCAATAAAGCAAGGAAATAAATCTGTGAATGAGTATTACACACAGTTGAAAATTTTGTGGGATGAATTACGGGTGTTAAGACCTTTACCTAAATGTGTATATGATCCTAGCTGTAAATGTGGGCAATTAGACAGATGAGAGAGTGTTATGATGAGGATTGTGTAATACGGTTTTTGAAAGGCCTCAATGAACAGTTTAACAATGTGAAATCTCAAGTATTAATGATGACTCCTCTACCTTCAGTTAATCAAGTGTTTTCTATGGCAATCAAACATGAGAGACAGTTGAATCATGCTTCAAACCAAAGTTCCGAGTTACAAGTAATGATGACTAAATCAGTGAATAATGTGGATGTGCCTAACATGCATAGTGTATCTGGTGGGGAGATTTACTCTGGTGTACATTCAGGGAGAAATGCAGTGAATGCAATAGTAGGAAGTCAAAGAAGAGCATTTGGTCAGAAGAATATGATTTGTATTTTTTGTGGTAAGAATGGTCACACAGTGGATAAATGCTATAAGAAGCATGGATTTCCACCAAACTTCAAGTTTAGATACAGAGATGGTGGATATACTGGTGGTACAAATACAGGTGCAGGTTTTCAATCTGTTAGAAGAGGAAATCTGGTTATGCATTCTACTGACAATTCATCAGTTCAGGAATTTTCAGGTTCACAACATTCAAAAATTGCAGCAAATGTTAATACTGGTGCAGGAATAACACAGGAGCAGTATCATACTTTGATGAAAATGCTTCAAGCAACACAAATCCAGAATTCATGATCTACAATGGCACAATCCACACCAAAGCATCAAACAACAAGCTTAACAGCTTCATTTGACACTCCTTCAGACTACACAGGTACACATTTATCTGAAATAACAAAGCATTGGATATTGGATTCAAGAGCAACTGATCATATTGTGTGTTCTTTAAACTTGTTCAACTCTTTCACACCTGTTAGTAACATCTTTGTTCAGCTTCCAGACAATAGTTCAGTATCTGTAACACATAAAGGGCACATCATTCTTTCTGATAAACTTCAATTACATGAAGTTCTTTATATACCTTCTTTTAGCTATAATCTTGTTTCGGTTGATAAGCTCATTCAGCAGAATCATTGCAATGTAATCTTTCATTCTGCTGGATGTTTAATACAGGACAGTATAACCCTGAGGAGGATTGGATCAGCTAACTGCTATCATGGTCTTTATCATCTTGAAGTTCCTCCACTCAAACCTTCTTCAGTCAATTTCTTTTCTGGAAATTCTTCTGCAGATGTTTCTTCATATAATAAGTCTGTTTCCCATTCTATTTCTAATGTCAATTGGCATATAAGACTAGGACATCCCTCTGATCAAAGATTGCAATTACTCAAAAGCATTTGGCCTGATATTAGTATTCCCATCAATTGCAAATGTACTGTTTGTCCATTGGCTAAACAAAAGAAACTTCCTTTTCCTTTGAAACATTCCATTACTACCAAATGTTTTGAACTTGTTCATATGGATATATGGGGTCCTTACAAGCACTTGACTGTTCATAATCAGAAATATTTCTTGAGTATAGTAGATGATTTCAGTAGATATACTTGGATATTCCTGATGAGAGACAAAACTGAAACTAGAAAACTTGTTCAGGATTTCTGTTGTTATGTTGAAAATCAATTCTCAAAGACTATTCAGAAAATCAGAACTGACAATGGTTCTGAGTTTCAGATGTCTGTGTTTTATCAATCCAAAGGCATCATACATGAAACTTCTTGTGTTGAAACGCCTCAACAAAATGGAATTGTGGAAAGGAAACATCAACATATCCTTAATGTAGGAAGAGCTTTAAAATTTCAATCTAATATTCCTATTTCTTACTGGGGATATTGTATTCAGCATGCTGTTTACTTGATAAACAGAATTCCCACTCCTGTTTTACATAATAAGACTCCCTATTCTGTTCTTCATGGGAGAGATCCTTCCTTTACTAACCTAAGAGTGTTTGGATGTCTTGCTTTTGCATCTACATTAGAACAAGGGAGATCAAAGTTTGATCCAAGAGCTAGAAAAACAGCGATGCTGGGAATTTCTCAAACTAGTAAAGGATATATCCTGTTAGATTGGATGTCCAGGAACATTTTTATATCTAGAAATGTTGTTTGTTTTGAAGAAGTTTTCCCTTTCCATATTGTTTCTACTTCTTCCAGCCCTAATGCTTCTTCCAGTACATCATTTCCAACTGCTCAACCAGTTTTTCCTACACCAGTTGATCAATCAGCAGAATTTGTTCCTTATGATGATTCAGTTTCAATTGATTATGTTTCACCTCCAGTTACTGATCCTCCTTCCTCAGTTATTACACCACTTAGAAAATCCTCTAGGCCAAGAACTACACCAGCCTACTTATCTGATTACATTTGTAACGCCATACACACAACTCCTCATGTTTTAACTAAAGTACTTTCATATGATCTTTTGTCTCCTGTCTGCAAAACTTTTGCTTTGAATGTTTCACAAAATGTTGAACCAAGGTGTTATGAAGAGGCAGCCCGAATTCCTGCTTGGCAAGAAGCTATGAAGAAAGAAATAGAGGCTCTTGAAGGTACTAAAACATGGACTCTCATGCCTCTGCCACCTGGAAAGCAACCTATTGGTTGTAAATGGGTGTATAAGGTGAAGTTTAATTCAGATGGTTCTGTGGAACGGTACAAGGCTAGATTAGTAGCAAAGGGTTACACTCAGCAATTGAGAGTAGATTACATTGACACTTTCTCACCAGTAGCTAAGATGACTACCATTAGAGCTATTCTTGCAGTTGCAGTAGCTAAAGGATGGTATCTGCACCAGTGTGATGTGAATAATGCCTTTCTACATGGTGATTTGGAAGAAGAGGTTTATATGGTTCCTCCCCCTGGTTTTCATAGTCAGTCTTTGGTCTGCAAATTGAATAAATCTCTTTATGGACTTAAGCAAGCCAGTAGGCAGTGGAATACTAAATTGACAGCAGCTTTAGTTGAGCTTGGTTTTCAGCAATCTAAGAGTGATTATTCTCTGTTTGTTAAGGCCACTGGTACTTCTTTCATTGTTGTGCTTGTCTATGTGGATGATGTTGTTCTGGCTAGTAGTGATTTGGCAGCTATTGAAGAAGTGAAGGTGTTTTTACATGATCAATTCAAGATCAAAGATTTAGGAGAATTGAAATATTTTTTAGGATTGGAGGTGGCAAGGAACAAGACAGGTTTGAATTTGTCACAGAGGAAGTATGCACTAGATTTGCTTACTACTTTTGGCTTCTTAGGATGTAAACCATCTGCTACTCCTATGGAAACAAATTCTAAGTTTGAGCATTTTGATTCTCCTACACTGCCTTGTTCTACCACTTACAGAAGTTTGATTGGAAAGCTTCTATACTTGACCATTACCAGACCTGATATCAGCTTTGCTGTACAACAGCTTAGTCAATTTCTTGATAAGCCTACAGAGAATCACATGAGAGCTGCTCATCGTATTCTCAGATATATTAAGAAGGCTCCTGGTCAGGGATTGTATTTTCCTGCAAATTCAGATTTAAAGTTGACAGGCTTTGTTGATTCAGATTGGGCAGGATGTGCTGAAACTAGGAGATCAGTCACAGGTTATTGTTTCTTGTTAGGAGGAGCTTTGATTTCTTGGAAATCAAAGAAGCAAACTACTGTCTCAAGAAGTTCAGCTGAAGCAGAATATAGAGCCTTGGCTTAATCTGTTTGTGAATTGCAGTGGCTTTCTTATGTATTGCAGGATCTACATGTACAGATTCCAGCAGCTGTTTCTCTTTATTGTGACAATCAGGCAGCACTTCATATGGTGGAAAATCCAGTTTTTCATGAGAGGACTAAACACATTGAGCTTGACTGCCATTTTGTTAGAGAAAAGTATCAAGATGGACTGGTCAAACCTTTGCCAGTTTCTTCTCGTTTACAGGTTGCAGATATTTTTACTAAGGCCTTGGCAGAACCTCGGTTTTATTTTTTGTTGCATCATCTTGGAGTTCATAACATTTTTTTCAGTCCACCTTGAGGGGGGCTGTTAAAATGCTGCTTGTGACGTGGCAGCATTGGTAACATGGAGTGGTGACATGGAGTATTGCTCAGCCAAGTGGACAGATGGAGCTGATGTGGCAGTGTTTAAGTTAGTTTAGATTAGTTAGAAGTTAAGTTAATTTTTTTTTTCCAACTTTCAACTTGAGAATACAGAACTACATTGCTTATTCTCTCTGTAATATATATATAGGACTTCTTCTGTAATGTTGCTAAGTTGAGTAATTAAATTTGTTTTTTGCTTCTTCTCTCAAATTGAGAGCTTCTCTCTCTCTGCACAGAAATTCTCTTTCTATGGCAGTTCTTCTTCTTTTCTTCTTCGAATGCTTTGCATGTTAATGATGCGATTCTGATTTTCTTCACTTATTGTAGGGTAAAAATGCAATGAATACATGAAATAACTTATTTCTAGGGAGAAGGGAGTAACTGAATTGACGGGAGCCCTTTACCTTTGCCCGACCCAAGATACCCTGTTTTCATCCGTTTCAATAACAGTGCGACGTTTGCAATTGAACATGCTCCTATCGCAATGAATGATGAATGCCATAGTTAACGCTACTAGCAAGTACTACTAAATCTAAAAAATAAATGATTTTAAGTGCTACTTCTGCACGCAGAATTGTTCTCCTCTTCCCCCAGGCTTTGAAAATATCTACCAAAATGGGGTTTCTTTAAAAAGAAGAAAGAAAAACGAAAAAGGACGTTGATCCAATTGCAACTAACCTTTGACGGATCCTCATGTCAACCGACCAGCCCTTTCCTTCCCTCCCATTTTCTCACTTTATCAAATCTGTATTTCTGTGTTAGTCAAAACGAGCGTTATGTCCCTCGCCTTTATTTATACCTCTGGGATTTGTCCCCTTAAATTCGGTCACCAAAAGTCGCCTAACCTTTTGACTGTAATGACATTAAAAATGGACTCTGCGTTACTAGTATATATTAACATTGCTAACTGGACACGGCAGACTCAAAAGGACTGTGTCGACTGCGTTGCCGGTGAAAAAGGAAGGACGATAATTCTGTTATCATGGCTCAAAGGAAGTTCATCGTAGAGATGGAGTCTGCAAGAGAAGCCAAAATTGGAACACCGTCAAGAGGGCCAGTTTATAGAAATGTATTGGCCAAGGATGGATTTAAACGTCTCCCTCAAGGACTTGAGAGCTGTTGGGACATTTTCTCGTGAGTTCATTTCTAACCTCTGGGGATATTTCTATCTTCCAATCTTTAGAAATTGAAGTTTCTTAATTACTCTAGTGTTGATTATGGGTTTTACCATGATGATCATATCTTGCTGATTTAACAAATTTTATTTCGTGCATTTTGTTACACATAATATTATATATTATTAGCACGTTATAACTTTTATATTATCTTTTAAAAATGTATACGTAAATAATAAACTAACTTGAATAATTTTATCACAATCTTTTAATTTAACATAATTTTGTTATACTTGAAACGATCAAATTTAAAAGATAATTTATTTTTAGAAAGAAGATATAAATATAAAATAAAAATAACTTATTTTTTGTATACACAAACATTGAAAATATGAATCAAATCCAATATATGAAACGCTAAATGTTTGCTCTAGGATATAAAAACATAGAGAGTAGGAAGAAAAAAATAGATTAAATTGAACTAAAAGCATACATTAAGGGGTACGTCTATAAATCTGAAAATAAAGAGCTCAAAACAGCTGTTGAATGGGGGGCCAAAAGTGCAAATCAACTATAAATGCGAAGTGGTTTAGCAGCGCGTGCTTAATTAAAAAAAAAAAATCAGCAACCTAATCGGGTCTGTTTTTTGGATAACGGGCCGAACACGGAAGCCTAATGCGTTCGTAATTTTTGTTTTGTCTAACAGTAAGTCCGTTCAACTTGTACCAAATTGATTTTTGGCGCAAACGATGCCAAACAGATAAAAAACCCAGAATTTTGAGGCATGAATGGAAGACGATTACTTCTTGCTCCTCGACGTTTTTGAGATGAAAATAGTTGAAGGCTTGAAGCTCTGTTTTGTTCTCCAGGAAGAACGAGAAAAATGGGAACTTTGTTGTTGTTTCTTTTTCTCTAGTTCTTTCCTGCTCGCCGACCCGAGCCTTAATTTTGGCCTGTCACAGGGTGACTACATTGACATGCCTATTATGTTTATTCTTGGACTATAACGACTGAACTTTTAGAAACTATTACAATGTTATGACCTTTTGCCTGAAAATGCTGGAGGCAAACGAAAGAAATGTGTTCAAGAATCAATAGAACTCACTACATTCTTTGGATATTACAAAATGATGTCTGTGATTGAACCGATTCTTGTGTCTTGCAGCAATTCTGTGAAGAAATGTCCTAGTAATCGAATGCTCGGAGAGAGAGAGATGCTAAACGGCAAGGTCCGATGTTCTTCTGCTCATAGTTTGGCTCTCTTTTCTTATTTAGCTTCTGTTATTACGGGGATTTATCTTTCTGTTTATTGTCTTCTCAGGCAGGCAAATATGTCTGGTTAACTTATGAACAAGTGTATGATTTGGTGCTGAAGGTGGGAAATTCTATCCGCTTTTGCGGTATTGCGCAAGTAAGTTCTAAGAATATTTTGCAGTATGGATGTACTAGATTTTGTGAAGCTTAAATGTTCGTCTAGAATGAATTCCCAGAGTCGAGCTATATCCAAGCCGGGGCATGCTAAAAGTGTCTAAGAGGCAACAGCAGATTTATAGAACTTCTTTGAAGGCTTTGACATGTTTCTGTGCAGGGTGATAAATGTGGAATCTATGGCGCCAATTGCTCAAAATGGGTTATAAGCATGCAGGTATCTGACTATGTGATTGAACCTTTGACTACTTTGTGACCTTTCTCGGTCTTGGGTAGGACAAAGGAGGTTACTTTTACCACCACATCAGTGTGATAAATTGCAATGCCACTGTGAAAAGATCCTTTTCGATTGTCGCCAATTCTTTATAAATTCATCTGTAGAAACACAGCCACAATGTGAAACCAATAAGTCCTGAATTTGGAAAAGAAAAGTATTGAAAATTGAAACGAATTGAAAGAAAGGATTAAAATCAGTGTCTGATGTATAGAAGGGAATGTTATTATTATGTAGTCTGCAAACATTTTTGTTTTATGTCAACTTGGTCATATACCTCTTTCATAGATATAAACAAAGTGTTCTCCGTCCTTGTGCAGGCTTGCAATGCTCATGGTCTTTATTGTGTTCCTTTATATGACACTTTAGGTAAGAGTTTACAGGTTCTGCAATGACTAATCAAGGTCCAATGAGCTTTTGGCAAATAGATAATTAATCATCAGTCAACTCACTTTCCGGATCTTCATAGCTGAAAGCTGAGGATGAGAAATGATATAACTTCATTTGTTAATGTTATTAGGATTTTGAAGTACTTATTATGAATGATTATATAGCTTTTCCTCAGTTCCTTTATATCAACTTGGTTGCGGTTTTAGGTGCTGGAGCAGTAGAGTTCATCATTTGTCATGCAGGAATTTCCATTGCTTTTGCTGAAGAAACTAAAGTTTCTGAGGTAATGAATATCAATAATAAATCTGCATATAAGATTTGCACAGTATTATACTTCCTCTTTTGCATTTTATCTCGTTTTCTTTTGTCAGTAAAACTGTGTATGCAGGTATGCTAGTTTTTGCATTTATGTAAATGACTTTTTAACTATGATGGTTTTAGGTGTTGAAAACATTCCCTGCCACTGGAAAATATCTTAAAAGTAAGTTCTGTTTTTCTCATATTTCTCTGAGCTTCACATGATGTTGAGTTTTTATAATGATTTTATCCGATATGTAGCTCTTGTCAGCTTTGGCAAGGTTACTCCTGAACAAAAGGAGGTATCTGGAACTTTTGGTTTGAAAATCTTCTCATGGGATGAATTTTTGGCTTTGGTAAGCTACTTTGTTAGAATGATTATCAGCTTCACGCACATGCATGTCTTTTATACAAAGAACTTTTGGTATGTTCTATTTGGTTTGATTACCTCATATTACTCCTAACTGCATCTAAATTTAAGCAAATATTTCTTGCAAGACGCAAACAAGAGATGTATCTGATGTAATGCATAAAGCTAATGTGATTAGTTTTTCGGTCTCCAGCTGGTTAGAATAGTTCTTCATTTTATATGGCATAAGATTACTTCAATTGGCTGAAGCATCATGTGTAAACATAAAAACCAAAGATGTATGGTAATGCTTGGTTATTGACTAGGACGCTTGACTTTCACTGATGAGTTGAAGCCACACATGATAAGGTTACTTGGTTCTTTTGAATGCTATGCGATTCCATCTTGTCAAAGACTTTATCTTGGGTAGCCAGCACTTGTTTGTTCTAGCTGATACATCAGTCTACCTGCCTCACCAAAGTTGTGTTCTTTTTATTCTTGTTGGTCTTTTAATGTTATATGTTGTTCATTCCCATTCAACTATTCTGTGGATGGAGTTCTGTTTTAAAGTTGAAGCTCATTCTAGGTCTACATATATCTGACTGCTTCGAAATTCTCTTTATTCTGTCTTTCCAATCAATTGTGTGCCGCAATATATTTATTTTTCTCAAGTTTATGCATCCAGGTTTCATATACTTGACTTAATGGTGACTTTTTTCATTTTTTCTTGTTCAGGGAGTTGGTCAGACCTTTGACTTCCCAAGAAAGAAGCCAATTGACATCTGCACGATAATGTACACAAGTGGAACAACTGGTGACCCGAAAGGGGTAATGATTTCCAATGAGAGCATTCTTTCCATTATATCAGGCGTAAATCACCATCTAGAGAGCATAAATGAAGAGGTGAACTTAGTAATCTCTTATTTGCGTAGTTTTGTTGCTTTTTTTAGTAATACCCTACATGTAAGTAAATTAGAATACTTCCTAATATTCCATTGTTATATAGTGTTTTGCTTATCTTCAGTTCATGAGTACATGTGTCACCTGTAACTCATGAAATGTGTACTTCTATCAATTCCACCATCACTTACAGTTCAGTGAACGAGATGTATATTTGTCATACCTTCCTTTGGCACATATATTTGATCGGGTGATTGAGGAACTGTTGATCTCCAGAGGTGCCTCCATAGGATTCTGGCAAAAGGTAAGTCAAGAGAACTTATGATCTTTTTCACCAGATAAGAAAATCCATTTAAAATGGCTACGTATTTTGTCTTCAGGATGTGAAACAATTGATCGATGATATCCGAGAGCTTAGACCCACTGCATTATGTGCTGTTCCTCGTGTTTTAGACAGGATATATTCTGGTAAGAGATGCTTATCCATTGAACAGAAAGATGAGTTCTGGTTTTCTGTTCCTTAATTATAGAGTTTGTTACTTATTAGCTCTCTGTAAATTTTGGTTTTGCAAGAGCTCGCAGAAAACTGCATAAGATCTTAGTTTCTGGTTGAACCATATGGTTGATTTTAATCTGCATTTTCATTTCCATCTGTTGGAAGGGTAGTGAATTTGTCTGAAATCCTGAAAGGAAAAATCTCTGACTGATGCTTCAGCAATTGGATACCTCATAGTTTGTTGGTTGTATAATTCTCAGGTTTGGTGGAGAAGATTTCTTCTGCAGGTTTTGTCAAACATGCTTTGTTCAACCTTGCATATTCATAGTAAGTGTTATTTGCTTCTGGTAATGCTTTTCCAGTAAATAGTTTTCGTTCAGCAATGTATTTCGTAGATACTCTCTAAAAGGAGGTGAAAACATAAGGCAAGCCTGAACTCAAGAAAACAGATAAAAAAAATCTAAGAAGACGTGTTGTATTTTGGTTTAAGGAATGTGTAATAATAATCATTTCGGTATGTGCAGCAAACTTCGTTACATGACTAAAGGGTTTAAACATGTAGAGGCAGCACCCCTGTTTGACAAAATTATCTTCAGCAAGGTAATGGATTTATGACTTCTTTAAAGCCATCCACTTTCTTTCTTTTATCTTAATACGGTTGCTTTGTTTGGATCTGCATCTAGGTTAAAGAAGGTTTAGGAGGGAACTTACGTCTTATATTATCTGGAGCAGCACCACTTTCTTCCAATGTGGAGACGTATCTACGAGTGGTGACATGTGCTCATGTTTTACAAGGATATGGTACACAATTTGTTCAGATCAATACTAATGCTCTTTTCTTTTTCTTAGAAGTATAAAAATGCCCCCTTCCTAGCAGTTTCACAATCAATAATTACCTGTCACCTGTCCTGAAATGGTAGTTCATTGAATTGCATAATTCAACAATAACAAGGAAAGTTTATTCTGGTTACTGTTTTTTCATTGCTCTGATTTATCAAACGAGGCAAGTAAATTCTAAAGGTGTATTTTAGCATGTATATGAATTCCAAAAATGGTGATTTCTATGAATATTGTATAGGTTTGACTGAAACATGTGCGGGATCTTTTGTGGCTCGACCAGACGAATTGTCAATGATTGGTACAGTGGGACCACCACTGCCAGTCGTGGATGTTTGCCTGGAATCTGTTCCTGAAATGGGTTATGATGCCCTTGCAAGTACCCCAAGAGGGGAGATTTGTATTAGGGGGAAGTGCTTGTTCTCAGGATATTACAAATGTGAAGATCTCATGGAAGAAGTGATGACTGATGGATGGTTTCACACTGGTGAGTCTCTTCATTCAAATACTTGATCATATGGTTAAATAGTTTTAAGGACTAATCTACCATCTATAACTGAGAGCACATGTCCCAACCAAAAAAAAAAAAACCAATAAAAATAAAACAGGGGATGTCGGTGAGTGGCAACCAGATGGGAGCATGAAGATTATTGATCGCAAGAAAAACATTTTTAAGCTTTCCCAAGGAGAATATGTTGCCGTGGAAAATCTAGAGAGCATCTACTCACTTGCCTCATGCATTGATGCAGTAAGTATCCTAATTTCTGCACATAATTGGAACCAGCTTTCATTTCTTTCCTTATTTTATTTTATTTTATTACTTCAATTGACGATATAAAGCAAAATGCTATCATGTTATCAAAACCTTGTCTTCTTGATGAGGATCAATTTGATTCGTTTCCTTTTTGCAGTTTGTTCCTTATGGAAGCATCTTTTGCTATGTCTCCTGTTTTGAAACCTTAGTCTTCTGTGATACTACAACCAGAATATCATCCATCCTGACTGATGTTTCATGACAATATCTCATAACATTCAGCATTGTCTCTTCAGTTTCACTGATTAGCTAATATTTCAAGACATCCAACCTTCAAATACGCTTTCTCTGTTGTATGTACACTGCTTTAAGTTGTATGAAAAAATCATGACCGGTTCAACTGCCTTTTAATTTTTTTCCAGCTGCTGCATTTTTTTGGTAACTCTAGTTTTACTAAAAGCTCCCCTGTAAGATAATTGTCTTCTCTTGTAATTGCAAGTTATTGATGGTTTGATTCTAATTTTTAGCCTTCAGTTCCAGTTTCGAGTACAATTGAAATGATTGAACAAATTCTTTGGCCTAATTGTTTCAGATATGGATCTATGGTAACAGTTTTGAGTCATTTCTTGTTGCTGTTGTAAACCCGAACACTGAATCACTTGAACGCTGGGCTGAGGAGAATGGTTTCACTGGGGATGTCACTACTCTATGTGAGAATCCAGTGGCAAAAACATATATTTTCGAAGAGCTGACTAATACTGGAAAAAAGAAGAAGGTTTTCTCTCGTTTCCTTTGCTATGTACACATGTCTGTGTCTCCTCTATTAGATTTTCTGGGTCATATCTCTTTATTGCTGTTCACAGCTAAAAGGCTTTGAGTTTATCAAAGCTATACACCTGGACCCTGTACCTTTTGATATGGAGCGAGATCTCCTGACCCCTACTTACAAAAAGAAGAGGGCTCAATTTTTCAAGTATTATCAGGTTTGCTTATTTTGTTGTTTGATGCCATACTTAGAGCATTATGTGTATTGCTGAGCCTTTGATTGTCCGTAGCAATATCTTCCTCTCTTTATCCAATACTTGCTGCACTGTGAGTCTTTTAATAATTTCTTGCTGCAAGCTGGACCAGTAGTTTTTCCCAAAAGAGTCCTAAATCTTGAATATGAGCCTCAAGGAAGTTCCTTATGGTTGTCCAGTTTTTAGCTTGTTCCAGAACAATAAATTCATAATAGCAAAACCTTACTCTGCAACTTGAGAACTATCTTCTTGCTGACCATGGATGGATGGTGAATTGCAGAATGTCATCGAAGATATGTACAAAAATGCAAAGATAAGCTCAAGAGGATAAATTCGTCATCTTGACGGGAAGAACTTTCCTTCTTGTATCCCTACAACAGTTTCATCTCGGCAGTTACTAGTGTCTCTAATACTTTTATATGAAATTGTACATCATTACCAAGTATTTCACGAAGTGGATTTGAGAAATTGGTCGTCTGTAATTTAATTTAATTCATTCATGGTAACAAACTAATAATTCTACTTACTGATTTTCTCTACTGTTGCCCACTGGTGTCTTCACAGTTTTCGGTCACTTCCTTTTCATTATGAGCATGAGATTCAACATTGCTTCAAATGCCAGTACCATAAGTGAAGGGAAGAGGTATAATGAATCCTCTTCTTCCATGCATCCAGACCTTTGAAAGTTTACTATTCTTGTCGAGATCCAAAATCCAGGAAATTCTTCTAAAAAATAGCCTTCTGATGGCAGTTATTATAGAGGATCTGTACTAAATATGCTAATGTTGTTTCAAGGACTACAACTGTACAGCATGTTTCAAGACATGGCCAAAATAAAGATTCCAGACTAAAATGCGTCAACCAAAAAGCCTCTAGAAATTTACACCACTGATGAAAGAATCCTTTACACGGTCATTTTACAGAGACTCTGCACTAAAATCAGGCTCAGCTGGCTTCTGAAGCAACAGAGGAGGTAGCCTAGGTGATAATTTAGTCTTTTGAGGGTGATTGCGGCGCAATGCGCGGAGCGCATTTGCAGCAAACTTTGACGCATAAATAGTGGCACCAAGGCTGGTTAAATTCCCTCCTGCCAATTCACCCTGCAGTCTATTTTCTTCCTCTCTCAAGGACCTCTCAAGTTTCTTCCTGCAATGTCGGCGCCAAGCTGCTTGTATAAAGCAAGCTGCCCATGTTCTCCATTGCTGGGAATAGAACCTGTGGTACATGCTCCACATGAGTCATTGTTAGTTATCAAGGAGAACCTTTTACTGTTAACAAAATCAAAAGGAAAAATTTTATTTATAGACTTGCCTGAAGGTGTGCTGGAGCTGTTTACTGTGGAGACGCCTGAACTGGGATGCCACAAACTTGAGATCATCAGCCTTCAGAGCAAAGGCTTCTACGTCTGTCACTGCTTGCACTGTTCTAGTTGAAGTTGGGAGACTGGAAGAGGAGTTGGGATCCAAAGCCCAGGTGAGAAGCTCCTCTCCGCAGAAGTCGCCTGCCTTGAGATAATCAGAGTTAAAGAAGCCCGTTCGCCCACCGTTGGTAGTCATAGTCAGAAGATTGCCCCGCATGACGAAAAGCATTTCATCAACTGGATCGCCTTCCCTGATTATTAAACTCTTCTCGGTGTAGAGAGCTGGTTTGAGACGGTCGCATAGCGCATCCAATAACCGATCATCCATTTGCTCAAATATCGGCACCTGCCAGTAGATGCTCAATATGTTAATGCAGTGATATGCGTGCCGAGAAAACAAGAACCACCACAAAAGCTCGGGAGGAAGGTGGAGCAGATGCTTGGAAGCTTACTCTGGTCAGTAGAGCCCAGCAAAGATGGCGGTTTATGTCCCTTTTCAAGTCCTTGGGAAGATTCTGAATGAGTTTATCTTCCTGAACACCTCTGGTTTCTTGCCATTTGTACTGTTCATGCCGCCTAATTCGGTCCCTTAGATTATCAGGGAGCATGCGATGGGACATCCACTGCTCTGCATCTCGCCTTTTCACTCTCATTTCTTCTACTCTAACAGTGATGGACTCCAGATATTTCTGTGGTAGCAGCAGAGGGAAAAGAATTGTTTTAGCACTTCAGTTCACAATCCGCAGAAATGACAGGAAATCTGCAGGTTTTACAAGCATCTGAACTGGTATTATTACTCCAAGATGAAACAGAAGGACATTTTTAATGGCTAAAAGGTAACTGACGTGAAAATTCTTAAGCTATTCAGAGAGCAGGCATTGCAGAGCAGAATTTCCTGGAAATTTTGGCTATCTCTGAAGGGAGGAGAGAACATGTAAACAAAAAGGGATCATTATAGCCTGACTAGATGACTGAAATAGACATGTTAAGCTGATACTCGTGTCTTTCTTTCAGTAGTATCTCCATTTCACATAGAATTACATAACCAATATGCTCAATAGTTATAATAAAAGTAGCCAAAGATTGGTGCATGAAAATGAAGCACAAACCTGCATGTTGCCAATCAGCAAAGAGAATAGGATCAGACCAACTATTGAGATGGCAATGGCAAAGAGATTTTCCCAAACAAAGTTGCTTGTCTTAAGGTTTTGTCCCAAAGCACTGAATAAACAAATAAAACAAAAATGTAAACTTGATCATTAGATATAATCTAGCAAGTCAGTGAATTAAGCACACACCTCAAATTCTGCAGTCCCCACCAGAAGCAGTAGAAGAGTTTTTCCCAAAAGTTTCTCTTTTCAACCACTTGAGACCGAAGTGCATCAAGAAATATGCCGAAATCAAAGTCTGTTGGGCTTTTTATTTCATTTCGTTCCAGGAAAGGGCAAGAAGCATTAAGAAACGAATAGTCTTCAGTGCGTGGTACGCCACAGTACAAACCACTTATAAGGCATCTTTCATGATTGCCGCAAGCAATTCGCCAACAAGTATCTTGGCGTTCTATCGAGAACAGATACCAGAATGCTCCAAGCACCTGTTTATTAACCATTAGAATGATATGCGTCAAATTGCTGCGCAATTGTCAATTGAACGGAACCTCATACAGAAGAAAGTGTGCAACTAAAGCAGTTTCCTGTGGTTGTTTGAAATACTCTTTCCAACGACTCAGCTTTGAAATTGTTCGGTGAGGTATATCCTAGTTGTCCACAGCATGCAGCTCCAAGAGCAGTATCTGAGTTGTTAGTTTATCCACATTGTTCAAATGCACTTTCTGCATATACCTGACCTGTGATCACTCATCTAAAGAGTCTTTTCTATATCCCTCAAACTATCCAAAACCACATCTATGGATATCCGGGATTTCATATATAATGGCTAGCAATCCATGACTACCTCGAGAAGAAAAACTTACTATATCAATGGCCAAGAAAAAATTTGACAAATAATTTAGGTAAATGAATTAATTCTGAGGACTTACATTACTTGCTAGCATATAGAGAAAAAGATTGAAAGCAGCACCAGCCCATGCAGTTTCAGTGAATATCCCAAAAGTTCTTGTTACTTCCTTGTACAGTGGATATATTCGGATAAGTCTGGGAACATACTGGGTGAAAATGGCAACCTCCAACAGGTTCTTTGTAACCAGTGAAGTCGGGGCACTTACGCGTGGGATAATTAAGATTACCACCTGGAAAGATCATTTAAACCAAACGTCAAATTTCAATCATTTTCTGAATGATTTAAATGAAAATGACAAACAGTACACCCACATAAAGAAAAAGGTTAAGGTAAAATGTGTTTCAGAGCGGTTTGAGCAATTGAAATGATGTGGAGGTAGACATAATTACATAAACTATAACTGATTATGTGCCAGTGTCTTTCGGTCATTTTCATCTCAATTAAGAAGCTATTCTAATGTACAGAGGAATGAATAGAGTCCAAACCAAGTCTTAAACGTAATATCCTGAGAAGACGCCTGGTTAATCCTAGAACAGACATAATAGACATACCTGTGGGATTGGAAGAACAGCTAGAACATCGACAAAAAAGTACGAGCGAACGTATCGTTTGGCTATAGCAGGCAAATCTTCTATTAAAACCCCTCTCCCAAACACTCGAGAAGAAGGAGCGATATATCCTGTACGGAATTGCAGAATTATATGAAGTATGTAAAAGAGGTCAGTAACAGAACGGAGAACACAAGCTGCGATCTGTAAGTTTTTGTCCAAATCAAGGCACTTTCTACTGCTGTCAACAACAGGGACGTAAAAGAAGAGGGGATCCAGTGACACTGCGATTATACAGGATATTACAAAAATTTTATTCCATCTCTGAAGAAATGGCCCCTGGGGATCTAAAACTCTCTTCCTTGAGCCTGGTTCTTTTGCTGGCTGATTGCTTTTCGGATAGACATACAGCGACCTCTTTAAGCTCTTAATCCTTTCGGAACCTTTCTCATATCCTCGTCTAATACTGCTCAGCATAGAGCTGAAACTTGGTTTCCTAATAGGAAGCAAACCACGAGATGAAGAAGATTGCGTCTCCGAACCAAAGGACTTCGCTGAACTCCAGTCCTCAAACCTGCGAAAGTATTAACCGGTTAGTTTTATGGAAGTCAAACATTGCAAAGGAACTAAATTTTTTATACTATCATCTAATAGAAAATCGGACCAGCACACAGGAGACGATGTGCTCTTCTGAGACAGGAGACGATGTGGGCTTGATCACAGACTTTTCAATGATCAGTAGAAAAAAGCATACAGAATACCAAGAAGAAGTGTTGGATAAAGAGACTGCCAAGGCCACATTCTCTTTTCCTCTTTCTTGTATGCCAAATTAACTTGAAGATTTTCCAGAAATTTTGTCAATTTGCACCGTGTAATATCACTGATTGAACAAGAGAGACTTTCTGATTGATTTGCGAATAGAAGAATTGCAGTTTTGAAATTCCAAGGGAAAATGACCTGTTTCTTAGCCTATGTGGCCGAGTCTATTGGACGGATGAGAAAATGCTAAATCCTGCTTAGGTAGATGATACTTTCAATACGAAAATTCCCTGTCGTCCTGGGAAGGTCCCTCTTTCATTACCAATTAACCAAATAAAGAAACTCTTCGTGACACGAAAACATCAGAGAAGTTTACTCTTAAAAATGGATAACTAGTAGATCGGAAGCAGAAAGTAAGCACGCAAAAGAGCAACCAACCTGACATATTTGTCTCCGCTGAGATTCATCCCTTACAGTCGGTGTTTAGTTTGGCTTCGATGTCCAATTCGAACAGCTAGACAGCCTCTGGGCTCTTTCCCCTCTTGATCACAGCCTCCAGCCAGAGTTAAATTCACCTGAAAACACCTACTGATTGTTGAGCTGGACAAAATTTCTCCTCCTTTAGACCAGAAAAGAAAACAATCACAAAAATCAAAGCATACAGCCTTTAACCATCGTTTCTTTTGCTAGTACCACTAGAATTCCTACCTTACCTGCAACCAGTACAAGAAAGTAAAATCTACGCCTTTGTGTGCAAGTACTGGGTACAGTTGAGTGATCGGAGAAAGCAGAGCAGGAGTTGAGAAACTTACATGAAAATGGAGGTTGCACAGAATCAAGAATCTAGAAAACTCTGGGGAGGTCAAAAGACTTAAATAGCTAATCATCAAGCAAAGGCAGCTGATCAATCCGACTTTCAGAAACTTCCCAGATACAACCATCTTATAGTTTAGACGATGACCGTATACTATTAGCATTACACAGAGAAAACACACATGACCGTTCAGTGTAATATACTAATATGGTAGCAATATTATAGCGAAGAGAGAAAAAATACATGGCGGGAGAATGGTCAAAAGATAAGGAAGTTTTTTCCGGGTAATTTCGCTCGTCCTTCATTTGGGACCCACTGGAACTGCCGTCCGTAATAGGCATTGCAGGCTGCAGCAGGGAAATACCAAAATTTCGAACTTAATTCAAATTTTTTATTTTTAAATTTTATATTATTTTTATAAATAATTTAATTTTATAAAATTTAAAATATAAAATTTTAAATTCAAATTTTATCTTATTTTACCTAAGTAAATTTTTGTATTACTACCTAAATTACTGTAGAGATCGAAACTTCATATATTTATACATATATTTACTTTTAATATTTTTTTTTAATAAATAATACAATATAAATATCTTTTTGTTAATGTATATAATATACTATTATAGTGTTAGTGCTTTATTATTGAAGCTTTTTTTGTAAAAACTAAAATATATTTAGATTGAATATTTTTAAATTGAATTGTATTAAAAATTATAAAATAAAGTATTTTATAAATATTAAAAATATTATTTAAAATAAAAAATAAAAAATATTTTTATTAAATTTCAATCTGTCTCACTCTAAACTTTTGGCTACTAGTACTGCTTTCAGCGCGTCAAGGAAGACGACCAAGTAAAAGGAAAATTATTCTTTTATTATGACCAACTACTATAATATAAAAACAACTAAAATGAGCAGACGCGAAAGCATGGACGTCGGCTCTGCCGGTGGGGAAAAACTAAGAGAAAGAGAGGTCGCTGCCCAGCCAAGACGGGACGCAAGAAAAAATTGAAGCAGAATGTGGAGTAGGTCTTCTGACAATTTTTCCTCCTTTCCGTCCTATCAGTTTTTGCTTTATAATATCTGTAATATCTTTGACCTTTAAATTAAAAAAATATTTATTAGTCTTTTAAAAATAAATATTTTTTTTAAAATAATATATATATATATTAAATTATTTTATTCATCTTATTTTATTTAATTTTTTATTATATTAAAACGTTTCAATATAATTAATATTTTTTGTAAAAAAATTTTTCTCTAAATTTTAACTTTCTCTCCCTAAACAATCTTTTTAATAAATTTTCAACTTATTTATAATTTAAAAAAATAAAATCTTTAAAAAATATAAGAGAACAATATATAAGATAGAGGATTCCAGCAGGCCCCACCGGTCGCTGTTGGGGCGGTTGTTCTTAGGGGTGTTCATTCGATTTTTTGGTTCGGTTTCGGTTTGAAAATTTAGTTTTCGGTTCGGTTTTATTTTTTTTTTGAAAAAACTGAACCGAACCGAATTATTAACAGGAATCGAACCGAATAATGAATTTCGGTTCGATTCGATTTGAGCTAAAACCGAAATGCAAAGAGAAGAAAAAAATAGAGGAAAAAAACAATTTCTAAGAAACTAAAATTGGGAAAATACAAAAAATAGTCATTAATAATTCCTTAGAAATAAATTTTCGGTTTTCGGTTCGGTTTTCGATTTGATTTTTGAAACCGAAAACCGAATCGAAATTTTTTAAAATTTGACAATCCGAAACAAACCGAACCGAATTTGGAAACTCGGTTCGGATCGGTTCGGGTTTTCGGATCAACCCATATAGTAAACACCCCTAGTTGTTCTTCTATGCAACTATTTATATTTGTTTTTTTTGTATTTTTTTAAAAAATTAGATGAAGGTTTCTTTTGAAAAAAAACCTTTTTTTTGGGGAACTTTGTTCTCTTGTATTTTTTTAAAGATTTTATTTTTATTTTAAATTTATGAATATGTTAAAAATTTGTTAAGGTTATTTGAGAGAGAAAATTGAGAGAATGTTAAAGTCTAGAGAGAGAAAGAATTTTTGAATAGAAAGTAATCGCGTTGTAATCAATAATTTAGTGCCTTGTAATTAGTAAATTTAAAAAATAAATAGATTAGAGATGTTTAATAATAAAAAATTATATTTCTTATTTCAAAGAAGAAATTTTAGACATTTTCAGATGGAAAGACAATAAGTGTACGTCTTGAGAATTTAGGTACAAAATTTGAAGGAAATTTAATTTGAATGCAAAAGTTTAGACTTTTTAGAAGTTTAAAGTGTGTCATGTATGTCATGGGGGTTTATGTGCAAAATTTGAACAAAATTTTCAAGCACAAAAATTGAATTTTTTAAAAGTTTAAAGAGCACTAGAATTTTTTATTATAAATATAAAATTTTTATTATTTACTATATTAATCGAGTTAGTTAATAATATAATAAAAAAAATTTATTTCTTCTTTTATAATTTATACAACAAAATAAAAAAATCTTAAATTTTAAAACAAAGAAATACTACATCACCATCATCCAATTCAATCGGGTAAGAATACCGGACTTCATTTCGTTCGTTAAACAGTCATATAATAAAGACTCATAGAGCTCAATCTGTCACCTTAATGTATTTATTAGGGGAAAGAGAAAGAAGGAAGAAAAGCATGCATACAAATCAATTGTTGTCAAGTGAAAGGAATTAGGAAATAGGACTAAACGACGTCGGGCGGTATTGTAGAGGAGAGTGGATCGGTAGAAATCCCGTCCGCTCATTCACTATTCTGAAAAGGTTTAAACCCCCGACCAAGTACCAACAGCGGGGGCTTAAACCCTCTTCTCTCATCTCTCCGGCACCTGCAACTGGTTTTTCCCGGCGAAACACGCTCCTTATTTACCAAACTACCCTCATTCTTCTAATACTACTAACACAACCTAACCAGAAGCATCCAGGTAAAACACTTTCTCGAGTAATATAGCATGCCAGTCAAGTTGAAGCTTTTACCGAACATCCGCCTCCTGAATACCTCGCTGCCGGTGGCTCATTTCTCTGCCATGAAACCCAATCTACCATTAAAGGCTACCGGGGTTTTACCCATTTTCTCCCGGGTATTCCCGCACAAGCTCAAGTACCAATCTTTTCGGTTCCCAACTCTACCCTCCCCAAAACAATCACAGATAATTCAGACTCTTTTTGCTACCCGTACATTGTCGACTCGTGCGGCCCGTGAAAGAACGGGTTCTGCTGCAGGCACTGAGGCTCGGGTCTCTAGGAGTTTGATGGATGATGAGGCTGAACTTAGCGACTGGGTAGCTGGGTTGAGTTCTAACTCCCTGGGGAAAAAACAGCTCTACAGTGACAGCGATGCTGATGATGTTGGCGGCGGTAGTAACAGTGGTTTTAATAGAGATGGGAATAGTAATAGGGGTAGGGGCAGAGAAGATAGAGGTGAGAAGAGGAGGAGAGCAGGTGATTTTGATGAGTTTAACGCGTCAAGTAGGCAAAGTGGTGGCTATAATTCGGTAGATTCTTTCCAGAAGAGAAAGGGGAGGCGTGATACCGTATTCAGCGGCTGGGATGATGATAGGACAATGTCAAGGAGCAGGAATAGAATGTCCAGTAACAATAAGTTGGTTACCACAAAGCGTCTAGATTTAAATGACAAGGTTGCCGGGGGTTCGCGCCATAGACAAGAAAATCAGAGGAGAGGAGGCCCAAAAAGAGGATCCGAAATTGAGCGTAAGAGAAGGGGTTCCAAGATGGAATGTGGAAAAAGTGGTAGAGGTGAAGGGATGAGGCTAAGGACAACCTTGCTATCAGATGAAGATGATGATGTACTTGAGGAAGAGGACGATAAAGGGTATACCAGGTTTAAAGAGTTGATTGAGAGTGAAGAATATAGTGAAGAAGTTGGCAGTGACAATGATGAGGATGCAGCTAACGCATTCAACGCAGGAACTGGCTTTTCTCTGTCCAGGAGTAAAGATGCTTCGCCCTCAAGCTCTCCAGGAAGAAGTGACTCTTATCTAACTGAAACTAGGTCTAATTTTTTTCTAGTTTTGTCTTTTCTCTCACACATTATTTATATGGATGATGCATTATAATATGTAATCTGAGCGAGTTTGTGGAGATCTTGTGTGAATTGCCATCCACTACTTGCGTATAATTGATACTGGCATTGAATTGTCAGCTGTCTTAATGATCCTTGTGACCGAACACTTTATACCTACAGGTTTGATCAATTTCCAATCTCTCCTTTGACCTCGAAAGCACTTAAAGATGTTGGATATGAGAATATGACTGTTGTACAAGAAGCAACACTTCCAAAAATTCTGAAAGGTATTTCTTTATCTTAGTAGGTCTACCCAATATTTTGAACAGTTACTATGAATCTCGTTTATTGACTCCAGAGTTGACAAATAATAGATTGGCTTATCCCTAAGAGATGTTGTCTTCGCAACCTAATGTTTGTTTCTTGCCAGATCATTCTCGTTCAGCTTTCAGTTTGTTCAAGTTGATTTATCTATTCCATTTTTAAATTTCAACTCTCAACTTGTTGTCTAGGAAACGATGTTCTGGCCAAGGCTAAAACTGGAACCGGGAAAACAGTGGCTTTTTTGGTAAAGATGCTCCCCCCCCCTTTTTTCATGTAATTATGATGTTGCTTTAATCCTTGTTTTCCTTCTTCTATGGGGGAAAAAGGGGAAATGTATAGTTCTTGTTGTTGCAATTTGAAGGCCACAGTTTTGCGTGTCAATAATTAGATTTTTCACTTGATACTTTCTGTTGGACTTGCTCCACTTATATAAAGAAAGGGGGGGAGGGGCGATTTCTTGAAATTTGCTACTTCAAATGAAACTCAGCATGCATTTCCATTTCTGACTTTACCAGAAAATCTGGGGATAATTTCAATTGAATTATATATCTATAATTTCTATGATAGATGCAAGGTATTGTAGTAATTTTTTGTTCCTTTTTGGTTTTTGGTAAAGTGCTGTTTCTAAGTGCGCTTACTTTTGCAATATAATTTCAGCTCCCTTCAATTGAAGTAGTTGCAAAGTCACCACCTATTGATCGCGATCAGAAGCGGCCACCAATTCTTGTGCTTGTCATATGTCCAACTCGGGAGCTTGCCAATCAAGCTGCTGCAGAGGCCAACAGCTTGTTGAAGTATCACCCTTCAATTGGTGTTCAAGTTGTTATTGGCGGTACAAGGCTTGCCTTCGAACAAAAACGAATGCAGGCGAACCCATGCCAAGTGAGTCTATTACTGTTCCAGGAATTAGTAAATTTGCTTTATTAGTGCTTGCCTTGAAATGGACTACATTGGATCCTTGATTGAACAGAAACTACATTAGCTTGCAGATTGATTGTTTGATGCCAGGTGTAGCTGGAGGTCTTTACTGATGCTAGGAGTCAAAAAGATACTAATTATTAAGATCATTTAATTGTGTTAGATTGTTATGTGCTATATGAGAACATGTTTTTCAACTGTTTGGGTGAATGTCGGTGGCCCATAATCCATATAGATGGACTTTAATCCTTATCAATGTCCAAGCTGCAAAATTCTATCTTGTCTTTTTTTAATAAATGAACATAATTATTTTAAATTTACCCGAATCTGCTGTAAAACAACTATCTTGTGCATTTGAGTCTCAGATTCTTGTGGCTACACCTGGAAGGCTAAGAGATCATGTTGAGAATACAGCTGGATTTGCGACTCGACTAATGGGTGTTAAAGTGTTGGTGCTTGATGAAGCAGATCATCTCCTAGACATGGGATTTCGTAAAGACATTGAGAAAATCATTGCCGCTGTTCCAAAACAGCGCCAGACGCTTCTTTTCTCTGCTACAATACCTCCAGAGGTTCTTGATGGACTTAAATTTGTTTAACCTTTTTACTCATCCTAGTTGTTGCCAAGCCACAATAAACTTGAGAAATTGTAAGCAGTTTTCTCTTTTTACTGCTTGTAGGTTCGTCATATTTGCCATATTGCTTTGAAAAGAGATCATGAATTTATCAACACAGTTGAAGAGGGTACTGAAGAGACACATTCCCAGGCATGAAACAGTTTTGACTTCCTTTTTATTTCTCGCCAAATTAGAAATGCAGGCAATGAAAAGCTTCTGCTTATAACTTTATTGATTAATTTTGGAACTTTTAATATTACAGGTCAGCCAAACACATCTAATTGCTCCTCTAGACAGCCATTTTACGCTTCTTTATACTCTGTTGAAAGATCATATTGCAGATGATGTTGATTATAAGGTATGATTTTCTAATCTAAGTCAAGTGGCATATGGTTTTTACCTTTTCATAAATATTCTGAAAGCTTATTGTAAATAATAGGATAAGAAATGGAGAAAGGTAATCACAAAGGTCCAGACAGTATTTTAAATGTTTTTTCATCAACTATGTCCTATATAGGAACTATATAGCAGTCGGTTCCTATTAGTTATCTCTCTCGCTTTGTACCCTCAGCAGTGGTTATAGATAATTATGATATTGGCCAACATTGTCATTTGATGTACAGAATATATATGTAATATGATATATGTATATTCAAAGCATTTACAAGTCTTAGATCTGGTAGCATCACCTTCTACCTGCCTTCTGATGTTAACTTTGTCAAGTTTAATCGATTGCTCTTACATGTTATGAGAATCTTCGATAATTGTTTTGCTTTCTCCATAAGTTTTAGGTACAGGTTTAGTAGAAACAGAAACAAGGGCTCATACAATTGCAATAGTAGGCAACACAAGGAAATAGTGCATTTATCCAAGTATTTTGCTTTCATATTTCCATTTAGGGAACAGGTTCTATCTTAGTACAGGCAATGTTTCTGACTCAGAGATGACGGCAGATTGGACTTCCTTTCTAGAGTTTACTTATTTCCTTGAAACCTATAGAACGTATAATAATTTCAGTAGGATTTGCAATAAACTGTTAAAAACAATATGTCCTTTACAGTATAGTTTGCTTTTTATCACACAAAATATTTCTGCACAATCAAGTAAATTTCTGTCTTCAACTGCGTAATACAGGTACTAGTGTTCTGCACAACTGCAATGGTTACCAGACTCGTCGCTGACCTTCTTGGTGAATTGAACTTGAACGTTCGAGAGATCCATTCTCGAAAGCCACAAAGTTACAGAACCAGGATTTCAGATGAATTCAGGAAGTCAAAAGGTCTAATTCTTGTGACATCAGATGTCTCTGCGCGTGGGGTTGATTATCCAGATGTTACTCTTGTTGTCCAGGTAAAATTTCAGCTTGCATATACTAAGATTTGATTACAGATTATTGTAGCTTCTATGGTTATAACTTCCCTTTGCATACCGAATAATTTTACATGATTGGACATGCCCTTTGATTCTTTTAATTGGTTCTAACCTGAAAAGGAAAAAATGATCATGAAATGTTTTTCCCCAGAGTACAAGTTATCAGTGAATAGATTCATGCCGTTAACTGGGTTATGTCTCCAGCTGCCCAACAGCTAGGAAATCAAAAGAAATTAAACTGGTGTATCTGTTGACCACATATTTGGTTTAAGAGATTTGTATTTCTATTTCCTTACTGCTTCTCTACATACCCACTTTAAAACATTGTAACATTCTTTAATGCCGTGCTAGTATTATGTTGTAGCATATCATTTATTTGTTTGCTAGCTCGTGGACTGTATTCATAGTTTGCACACTTGATTCTATAGGTTGGCTTGGCATCTGATAGACAGCAGTATATACATCGACTTGGTAGAACTGGACGCAAAGGTAAAGCAGGACAAGGCGTATTACTATTGGCACCTTGGGAGGAGTTCTTTCTGTCAACGATTAAAGACTTGCCATTATCAAAGGCAGAAGTGCCTTTAGTTGATCCCGACACAAGGAAGAGGGTACTACTTCTTTAAGTCATGGCTATTTGTTATTATCTCAGTGCTTTTCAGCGCACAGACCTGGGTATTAGGATTTGTTTTCATAATCTTTATCTAAACATGCATATTCCGACTTGAATTCTTTATGATGAACTTGAAAGTGATATTATTTTCTTGTGCTGCAATCCTGGAAACTCTCATTTTGTTGTAACAGTAGACATCTGAGATGAGGAATTTACTTGAATGCGCAGGTAGAACGAGCGCTATCCCATGTGGAGATGAAAACTAAAGAAGCAGCATACCAGGCCTGGCTTGGTTACTACAATTCCAATAAGACTGTGGGTAAGGACAAGTACAGACTTGTGGAGCTTGCAAATGACTTCAGCCGAAGCATGGGGCTAGACAATCCTCCTGCCATTCCTAAACTGGTCCTGGGGAAAATGGGTTTAAGAAATATTCCTGGACTTCGCTCGAAATAGCTCATTGTTAAATTTGTCTTCCAATAGCTGATCAGTGATTTCCGTCACTGAGAATATATATATATATATTTCAATGTGCCAGCACTGTTGGTCAGTGGGTTTTTCTGTTTCTCGTTCTCTTGGGGGAGTAATTTAGTTTTGGTAAATCACGAAGTGGAATATGGCTTGCACATTGAAAGGCGTTTTGTTCGTTTGGAAGTTATCATTGATCTATTTATTTGTTTATTTTTTTGGAAGAAAAGTTCTCATTGCTTTGGAAGAGATTTTGCACACAAGCTGTTTACAGCTTTATGCCTTGGCCTTGTATTGTTAAATATACGAGTGAAGCTTCTTGGTACCTCAGAATTTGTTAAAAGGGTTTATGTCCGTATTGATGTCGCATAACAACAAAATTTTAACTCATTTTAATATTAGGATTTGAACCAAGCGTCAATTACTTGTATTGCTCCTCTTTCCTGTCAAAAGGGTAGGGGCGAATAAGAGTGTTACAAACCAAGTACCAATGAAGGAAAAGAAAAGGGAAATGGGGAAACTACACCATGGTTTTTTTTTAAAAAAAATTTTGGGATAGTTAAAAAGAAAATGTCCCAGTGGGTCGTGCAGGATGTTTATACATCAGCATTAAGAAACAAAGACGTTCATGAAGTTGGAATTGACAAAGCAAGCAAAATCTTGTCAGGAATCGTGCTTAGAATTCATCTACGCGTGAACAGGCGAACAGAATTTTCTCTTCATAGGAAGCCTTCCTCGTTCACCCCCGATTACATCAAGCATCTCTGTTGGCTGATTCTGTTAATATGGACATCAATTATATTTTGTAAACTATACTTTGACGAGGAAAACCCCGCAATTCAAAAATTTCCGAGGCTCAACATGATTCCTCTCTCTAAATTCTCTGTGACGTGAATTTAAGATTCATATATTAGGGTTCTGAAGTTTATCGTTTGTGATTTTAAGCTTTAATAGGACTCTATTGTTGCAAAAGAATGCCAGCAAACGATGAAATAGGTCTAGACCACTTTCTCATCTCACGTCTGGACCAACAATTCTAGTATATACTGAGAGAAACATGCTGCAAAGTTTGCAATACAAACTGCCATCTGCAACCATCCTTTTACAGTCCTGAAAATTTTGTAACACGTACAAAAGCGAGGAAGTGAAGGATACAATGCTAAAAGATGCCACACATGATCAAACAACATGGCATTGGGCTAAAATCAGAAATTCTGACATTATGAACTCATAAGTGCCGTTCATATTACTACACTCTGGCCATCCAGATCAAAAGTTGGATGAAATAGTACAAATTGATTTCATAACCTAGTGTATATGGCGAAGATCCTGATCGGATTAACAAAATTATACCGAGTTAACCTCTAAATTCTTTATCCTGGAAAGCTTCTAATTTTATGACATTACAGTATGTTACTTCCTACAATAACAAAAGGGGAAAAAAAAAAGATAAAATTTCTACCTGTTTCTACTTCCTTCTGCAAAGTTTCCCCAACATTGGAAAGGGCTGCAGTAAGGTGGCTTGATAGTTTACAAACAAGCAATAATCTGAAGAGGAGATCAGTTATGACCTAACTTGAGACACAACTGCATCGTATGCTCAGATCCCTCATTTAATGAATGGTGAGAGATGTTTCTCCCCATAATCGGGATGGTTGTTCATTGTAGCCTCTACCACCATCATTTTCTATCTGATTTAAGGAAGGAAGGCGATGGAGATTCTCGTTTTCCAACAGAGAGTTTCTTTGGGATTGCTGATCTGGAAAAATAATCAAATCCTCCTGTTAAGATGATAAATTTTATGTCATGCAACATTCCAGGAGACAAAGTGGATTATTTACTTGGAGAAACAATTTCAAAAGCTCCTCAAGCCTCAAACAAACTCAAAACAGAAAAGTAAGATGACAAAAGGAAAACCACTTCATAAACCTCTAAAAATTGTAAGTGCTAGTGTGCTTTCTATGAGCTGTCATCTAGAGATCTTTCATTTATAATGTCCCAGTGATACCCTAGATTCTCTATATTCAGGAATCTCTTGCTGAGTATACTGCAAGAAAACAAATATTGTACTCAATTTGTTTGACTTTGGACTATTACATGTTATCCATGCATTTTATTGCAGTACATTGACAACCTTGCACCACAAGGGACCCACAAAAACAAATCAACCCAACAGGAAATAGTCAACCACCAGCAGAAGATATGATGACAAGAACATTCTCCAAATCTGGATAAACTACAAAAAGCGCCCCATTGTAGATGAAATATAGAACTATTACCTGAGATGGTGAGGTGAAGATGGTTGATCTGAGGGAGACCTTTGACCAGCAGCTACATGGAATCCATGTTCCTCAAATGCTCCCCTTGCATGGTTTACTTCACTTGGAAGTGATTGTTCATTTATACCAGTGAATGCTATGGGACCAAGAGATCCAAACTCAAGCTGTTCACCATGTGAACCGAAACTGGAATTATGGTCAAAAGGATAGAGCATCACAACAGGTGGGACACTAGGCCCATTTGAAGAGACTCCACTAGGATTCATGGCTGGCAAAGGATACATGCCATAAGCGACATTAGGAGGGCCGCCATGGCTGGGATTTGAATGCAGTGGACCATTCTGAGACTGGAAGGAAGAGAATGGCTCATTTCTATATGAACCCCAAGATCTGTCTGCTCGACTTTCACCGGAAGACAAGCGATCAAATCTTGAATTCGATTTTTCAGTTTGATTACGGTAGTAACCTCGACCTGCCCCTCGTGATTTTGAATTCACATTCCAGCCCCCCTCTCTTTCACTGTGAGTATCATTCCTATCATAGTTGTAGTTCCCTCTTCTATTACCAGAAGAGTGTCTATCCCTAGCAGAGACCTTCTGAAAGACACGAATATAGGAAGATCAGTTTTCAGATTACCAAAGACTGGTGCATGTGTCCACGCAAGAAAAGAGAAAAGGAAGAGAGGGGGGAGGGGGCAAAATGACAGCAAAAAGTGATTAGGCTTAGAAAGGCAATACCAAAACTTACTACATAAACTGGCATTATGTCACAGAAGCAATAGAACACAGGTATTATGCCAAATTCATAAATATGCAAAACTTTTCACTCAATGCTTGCCAAATATTTATTAAAATAAAGAGCCTTAACTATTACATATTGTCTTTACCTATGTGCTGATGCTCATACTTCCAGCAAAGTCACATCATAAACCACTATATACAGAAGTACTTTGACACTACACAAACCAAAGAAAAAATTGATGCCTTTAGGATAAATACTTGACAAACAACTTGATACCTTCTGCCAACCCTCTAAACACCTCAATAGCTGGGTATGCTAGAACTTGATAAAACAGGCTGAGTTTTCGATAGAATAAGTTTCCTAATTCACACAGAATAGAGGTAAAATGCTGCAATTATTTTTTGAGCCACAACTAGTGTGGCCCACTAAGTAAAGCAGCTTGGAGAGGTGGACTGCGTACTTCCTTCTTTATATTTGTATTTCTTTTCTTTTTTCTTTGAATTATTTTCTGAAGATGATTTGTATTTGGATTGGGTTTTTTTTTAGTTGATTTGTATTGAAAATTGTAAAAGCAAATTTTTTGTAAGAGGAGAAGTGGGGCCTAAAGTGAAAAAAGTGAGAGAGAAGTGGGATTTTTTTGAGTTGAGATCCAATCCAAATACGCCCTAAGGTTCAATAGAGACATAAAACTTAGGTATCAAAAAATAAGATGCATGCATTATTCCAGGAAATGGCCCGTCAAGATGTGCATGTTTACATTAAGCATTATTAACCATATACACTGGAAAATTTAAGGCAAAATGTGAAGGAAAAAGATGCACAAAATGACAAAAAGAGGTGAAAATGTTTTAAACTAATAACATTTTTGAAATGTTACAATCAACAAAAAAAAAAATGTTGGTTGAGAAAATCAACTCACAGGATTTGGCAGATAAGTCCCAGTTCCACTCCGGTATCTCGGCACATCATCAGCATAGTGTTGATAAACATTAGGAGGTCTATTTGAAACAGACTGTAGGGGAGCAACAGGCACCAACCGAGGACCATAGCTCATCAACTGAGAGAAGAGGTTAATGTCAGCTGAATAAGGTCTTCCAGGACCATCCCAAGGGAAGCGACCTTGCAGGTAAACAGGAGGTACCATAACTGGAGAGTTATAGATTACAGGCCCAGGATACCGAGGATTTTGGCAAAACCTGCCATACTGTAGATTTTGCCAATGGCTGGCAAAGTCACTATTAAGAATATCAGGTTTCTGCTCATCAGACTCCACTGAAGTTGCAACTCTGAAGGAAGTAGACGAATTTAAATCATCAGATTGATCTAGCCCATCAGTTGTATCATAGTTCTGACCAGAATCATTGTTCTCCCCCCCTTCCTCTCCTCCATAGTGGTTTGTTGATGAATCAGAAGCTCCAGTTTCAGGTGGAATGTTATACACTGGAAGCATGGTTAGAAAGGGAACTGGTGGCCCAGTGGGATAAAATGCGATAACCCCAGAATTGTCTGTCATACTTTGTCGAGATCCAGGACCTAGAAGCATTGGTGCCATGGGGATAATCGAGTCTGATCCACCAGTTTGGGCATCTTCATAGCCAGGCATGTGATGCATAGGAACATGTGAAGAAGCAACAGATTGACCTCCAAGGTTTCTTTCTGTCATGTCAGCACCTAAGTTTGGTTGCTGACTCCATTCCTGATCATCATCCTCAACTTGATTAGATACATGGTCAGACATAACCTTCCCCTTTCCATAGCCAACAGAAGACTCTGCAGCTGCAACTTTCTTTCCTCGTCTCTCCCTTATTGACTTTGAGGACTTAGCTGATGATCCATCCCAGGAACTTTCAGATGAAGTTCTACTTCTTACTGGATTACTATGAGGAGCAGATGAAAGCCTTGAACTTGTCATTCTTTCTTCATAATAAGCTTCACTTCCTCTGTTGTCTTGAAGCTGAACAGTATCTAGATAATGTTCTCTCTGCAAGCCACGTTTTTCCTTGTTCTGCGTCTGCTGAACTCTCATAGAACTACCAGAACCACCACTTACCCAAGACGGAGCAACAAAGTTAAAACCTGACAAAGTAGACTCTGGTTTGTTATCCGACTGGGGCATTTCAGGATTTCCAGCATCTGATTCAAAGCCACCTGAGGAACCTACTTCTGGCTCCTGCCAGAAATCACTCTCTGTATCCCCTGAGTTCATCTCCATGGAACCAATATTCTCATTGGTTCTTTCAATAGCATCATCTGAACTTGAGTTCAATCCAATGCTTGGAAAATAATGAGTTAATTGTGATGAAACCAAACCATGAGGAAATTGCATGTTTGAGAAAGATGGATCAATCAAGGGGATATTCGCGGGAACAAATCCAGGCAAATTCCGTTGAGAATACCCCATTGAAGCCAGAAAGGATGGGGAAATTGGAAAAGGTAGGTGACCAGAAGTTAAATTACATGGCAGAGGAACTTGTCCGTTAAAACCATGAAGTGAAGCAGACGCCATCATATTCACAAGATCTTGCTCTTCCTGATGCATCCCCTGTGTTCCAATGGTGGACGAAAGCTCATCATTAGGAGCATCAAAGCCTGAATCCTGGTGATAGCTATTTGAACCACATACAGAATCAGCAGCAACATCAAGACTTAGATGAGATGGAGCATGCCTGACAGATGAGGAATCATCGTTTGAAGATCTGCCGCTATGGCTAGCCAAACTATCAGCACCATTGTTCTTCCTTCTATTACTATTTTCCTGCCTTGCAGAAGTTGATTGCATTTTTGCACTTTCCGGCACTCTATTGCGCCTAAGTTGAGAGGCTGTGTCACCATATGCCTCAGTCAATTCAGGACTAGAACGTGTCCTGGCAAAAATAAATCGTCCTTGGATGTCATTCACCAAGTGATCAGATTTCAAATTTCTCTGATCTTTATCAGTATGTTCTGTCTGATTACAAGTAGATTCCCTTGCAGCCTGACCAGTAACCCTGGAGCTGTTGAAATTACCATGACTCTTTTGACTTTGACTATGAGAATCTGCAGAGAGATCACCTGTTCTCGGTATGTTTCCAGATGAATAATTACCATGTTGAGATGCAACAGAACGAGCACAAGTCCCGTCAACATCTGTTACAAGTACAGAATTTTCATTCAATTTCTTGCTAGTATCATTCTTACCATTCTCAGACTCAGAAAGGTGATCAGGTGTTGACAATCTCAAGTGCCACAGATCAGTCCCTGGAGCATCTGGTCGCTGACCGCTGCCATGTCTCTCCCATGTATTCATAAAAAACTGATTTACTTCGTAAATTAGATTCTCTTTGGGGCACTCAAGTAATCTAGCCAACCTTTTAGCACCAAATGCAAAAGCACTGCGTATGCGGAAGAAATTACCTGGAAACAGAAGTTGGAATTCCAAAAGTAAATATTATGAACAAACAGCAAGTAACAAAACTTTTCATTAGCTCACAACTTCAAAGTGGAGGTCTCGGATACTTTCTTCCCAGCATAGTAGACCAAATAAACAAACAAAAAAACACTGGACTCTTCAAATTCTCATTAGACCCTTCAGTGCTGCTACCACAAGCAAAGGAGTTCATTATGAAGTCTATGCATAGAAGAGATAGAATTGAAAAAAATTTACTAGGCCACCATTGTTATTCTTAAATCCCCCAGATGATACAGAAAGTATCACCTCTCCCAGAAAACACAGGATTTAAGAAAGTATCACGTCTCCCAGAAAACCACCTTTCTGGGAGCTTTTGTTGTGCATCAATTTCCAAAAGACAATGTACTGGATCTAATTTCTTTGTCTCCATATACCAACAATGTTTTACTTAAGTTCATTCCTAACCATTCAAACAAAAACTATCACTGAGATGGCATTGATAGAAAAGATATACATGAAGACCACTTGAGGCAGATCAAGTTCCCCAATTCGAACTAAAATGACAACTAATCAAACCTTTTCAAGTTGCTAGCTTACCTGTAAAACCAGTAATTAGTTTGGCATGCTTTAAAGAGAGACACACTTCCGTAGAACAATAGCAAAACATTCCGAAAGCATCACTTTTGGTGCAATGACTTCATTAACTCTTATTCCTTAAAAATATAAGAAGTATTGTGGCGAAAAATCACGCAAGCATTCTGAAGATACATGAATAGATCAAAAAAGACTGTAAAATTAACCTATAAATAGATCAAGCAGTACATAAATTCTACTTGTTGATGATCAAGTGAATAAAAGAACCAAAGATTCAAGCCACTAACACAGCCAAAAAATTTGTTAATGCTTATCCATTAAAAGAGTAGCTAAACGCTGATACACCAAACTCCATGATGATGGAACCTTTGGTTAAGAGGAAAGTCAAGAACAAAAGGTACTCACGCTCGTTGAATTGAACAACAATCAATGACAAATGACCATTCAATGCAGAGACACATACAGAGAGAGTGGGTAGAAGAAACATGAGACTAGATCAAGGGTTTTTTATGAGCCCAATTCTTTATGTTTTTAGCTTGGTGGGGATAAAAAAAAAAAAGAGTTGCCAAAATAGCTGGTTGAAAATTTTTATTTCACCGTCCTCCTAAAAAGCAAAAAATGGTTCTGGAAGATGCATTCCATGTTGCATTTCGAAAGTCTTCCAGTTTTTGATAGGTGAACGTCATGGCACTTGAGGCTGGAAAAAGACCACTACTTTCCTCTTGAAATAAAGAAGGTACCAAATATATATAGAGCCAATGAGAAGAAACCTAGGACACTGTTCTTCGGAAATGAAGCAAAGTTATTCAGAAAAAAATATTAACACATATACCTAAAAGTAAACAAAACAAAAACTCACCAACATTCAGAAGAAAAGGGCAAAGTTAGGAGTTATGGTTCAGATACCTTTACTAACACTACGTCCAAGATTGTTGTTCACACGCAAGGGATCAATCACATTGAAATGTTTGGAAACAAAAGGTTGACCCTGGTTTTCCACACCACCAGGGAAAACAGCATAGACAGAACTACATGCATCAAGAAACAATTTGCTGAGTAGCAAGTCTCCACTGTCCTTCCGAGGTGGTTCCGCTGTAAAATATATTTAAAACATTTATAAAGCTCATAATTCCAATCAAGATCAATAAAAATGACGTACTAAGTGGAAAATTGAGAGATTTAATTACCAGTTACATCAGGAAGTGAATTAATGGATACAGGTCCCCATAAGCTAACACAAAAATTGTCCCAATCAAAGTTACTAAAGAACTCCAGAAAACGATAAAGCACCTGAAAGTCAATATAAAAGCTTAAGTGGGAAATCAAAAGAAATTAAACCCTAAAAGACACAATACAAATAGCAACCTCGAGAGGTCCAGCAAAGGAATTGTTGAAAACGTGAAATATGTAAAGGACTAGGGTCTCCAGTGCGTAAGTTGAGATAAGACCATGATGAGCACCCAGTATGCGACTCTCATAGTAACACCACGCCTTAATCAATATAATGCTACGTTTAAAGAGATGATTCTGATTTATCAGATGATCAACCTACAAAACAAACCCATTGTTCAGTTTCTTCTTGGGTAAAATAGTCACTGATAATGTAGAAAGTGTGCCCTGTGCCGCTTATCAAATATGCAATTATTAAGAATAGTTACAAGCTGCAGACCTCCTCAAGGAAGCAAAGGGTACATAGTCCACCAAGCTGATTGAAAGATATATCTACAACAATGTTCTCAACCAGACACTTTATTATCTTGACCTGTAATGAACAGACAAAAGAAATTGACCATGAAAAACAAATTCAGGAAACCACACGAATATAAAAGGAAATAAAGATCCATTTTACAGATCTAAGTAGCAAATGATAAAAATGTTTATAGTTGACAAAGAAAGAAATACTCCTCTTAAGCTGCATAATTCAAAGTAACTATTTTGCAAATTGATGATCACAAAGAAATAGATGATATGAGTTACCACATTCTGTTCATGTATTGATCTAATATATGCTCAAAGATAATAACTGAATAAATGAATAACAATACAAGTTAAAGTTGCAAAAATATGATAGGAGAATATACTCCTGAATTATATTAAGAAAAATTATAACAATGACTTAAACAAATCCCTGTAAGAAACATTTGAAAAACTAATTACATCAAGCAAGTTAACTGAAATTATGATAACAAAGACCAAAATATGCCAAGATGCAATCTACTAGAGTAACTAAATAAGTATTTGAGCACTTAAAAAGGGATTTACTGTTGCAGAGACTGAAGATGTAATATGGTCAATATCAAGAAAAAAAGAATGGTAGGACATATTAGGGATGGAAAATAACCATAAAATAAAAACCACGAACTACTGTTACACATAAGACATACTTCAGCCTGAATGTATTGGACCTCTTTCACTCTAAATTCAGCATTCTCGTTCTTCTCCTCGTTCTCTAGCATATCACGAACCTGATTAGCCCAACTGTCTTTCAAATTTTGGTTATTACTGAAAGCAGTCAAATCGATGTCACCATCAGGTAGATAAGTCTTCAAGGGTACAGAGCCAAAAGTAAAAACCTGTTTTGAGGATAAAAAATAAGATATATCACAAAGTGGGAACTGTAAAAGGAAACCAGTACAAGGCTGAAATGCATCAGACAAGCAAACAACCCTATTCGCCTAGTTCAAGGTGTTGAAAAAGGAGAAACTCTCACTGGAATGCATCAAGTAAAGAAGTTTTATTTCAAAGAATTCTACTCCTTTCCCCACAATACTAATGTCAGAAAACATAACGCCAAAATCTAGCTTACCACTTATGGATTCTCTCCTAGTATCCCACAATTATTACTTCCATGACCTTTTGCCTTAGAAAAAAGGCAATCCATATTAATTAAATTTTCATTATTTAGTCATTGATGTATCAATTCCATGTATGTATGGATTTACCAGATAATGTTACCCATCATTCTTATTTAGCCTGTAAAAACTAATTTTATAGACATTGCAGATGCTAATATTTGATCTTCAGCTCTTATTCTCTATGCCGCTCAGACCATTGTACAAACCGTTGTACAACACCAACAACTGCCATTAAAGAGTGACCAGATATTGAGAAATCTCTCATTCATGGATTTTGCCTTTCGAGCGCAAAGGAAGTGTCAAAGAATGAAATAACAAGTTATTGCTCATCACTGGAAAGCATAAAAAAATATTCCAAGCTGCAAACAAAATATAAGACAGGAATGAACAACCTGACAGGGGAAGCACTTCATAATAAGCCGTTGCACATAATCGGCAACAGCATTTCTGCGTTCCTCAGATGGTTGGTTTGGCTGAATGCAGGCAATAAGCTCTGCAGTTCTCTCCTCTGCCTTTAACCATCTCTCCAAGTCCAGGACTCGGATCACTGGTCCTGCATTGGGCAATAATCCATTCGGCAATAGCCCACTTGGCTCTGCCCATCCCTCATGCTCTCCCATACACTACTGCTTTTTTAGGGCACCACCAAAAACACAATCTTTTGCAATAAAAGGAACCTGGAAATTGAATCCCAAGTTTTTATTCAAAACCGGCTAGGAAATGCCAGTAACAAACTAAAAGATACAACCTTCATAAACTAAAGTCAGGAAAACCAAAATATTCCCTTTCCAAGTATATATTCCTTTGGTCTAGTATTGGTACAGGATAATCATAAAAGCAGAACCCTACTAAGGGGCTGAATGAGTTTTATAACAAAGATAAAGTCATAACATCTACCTCGTGAAGAGGAGAAAAGAATATGGTAGAAATGAAAATTTTGCTCTTTCTGTTTCCAGGAAAATATTAGTTGTTACGCTACGAAAATTTTGAAAGAACAGAAACTAAGAGAAGTCTGCCAATGAAACCCTAAGGCAGAAAATTTTTGGTGATCAAAAGAACATAAACTATCAAAACCCTAAAATGAAACTCTTTCAGGAGTTGGAAGTAAGCAATCAACCAGTGCAATGTCGACAAAATCAACAAGAGCCCTGAAGAGGTCTTGCATGAAAAAAAGGGGGAAAAAAAAAGAAAACCCAAAAAAACAAAAAACAAAAATTCGAAATAAAAATAACAGAAGACCCAGATTTTACTGTTCGTTTTCTGTGCTGATGAATACAGGGAGTTCAATAAAATGAGTGAAGAGGAAATGAAGGGATCGTCGATTTCCACAGAGAGAGAGGAAGAGAAAAATCAAGGCTTTCTATTTTAGGAGAGTTGAGAGATTGAGAAATTTGGAGCGTGTGTATCTGTTTTAGGGAAATCTGAATTCAGGGGGAAAAAATCGAGAGAGAGGGGGAGGGAGAGAGAAAACAGAGAGAAATTGGTTTGACGTTGTTGGGGAAGATTAGGACTTGGAAAACGCTGTGGATTTTATGGCGTTCTGTAGAATACACATATATGTGGAATACGGAGTTGGGAGTAGGAAAAGGAAGGTAATAGGATTTGGCCTTTTTCCCCTTTTTCTTGTTTCTTTTCCTTACTTGGAATCAAAATATATAGTAATACAATAGAGGAACTTCTGCAATGATGAAGATGAAAATGGGGAAAAAAAAAGAGAGAGAGAGAGGGAAAAAGGTCACGTTGATTTGATTTTTAAATAATTATTAATTTTTTGCTGAATAAAATTATTAGTTATTGGCACTTACTATTATTATTCTGTAATAAATTATGGAGTATTTAGTGAAAAATAACCTGGTGTACATGCGTACAGAGTACCATGTGCCTTGCGCATTTTGGGCTAAGGGATATTTTTTTAGTATTTTCAGGCAACGGAGCCCTAACTCGTGCATTATGGGTTTGGGCCACGACAAAGATACGAGACTCTTCATCCAACTACAATGGGCTTTTGCTTCTCTGTATACTACATCTTGCTACCAGCACTTTGTTTTTTTTTTTTTTTTTTTTTTTTTGAGGGGTGAATTCGAGGTTAAACCACCTCATATATACTGTACTTCTTTTTTTACAAATTTTTTCCTTTCCTTTTGAGCTAATATACCTTTTTGTTTTTATCTTTTTTCTTACACGTAACAAGTGAAAAAAACAAAATATTATCATTTTTTTATTCTCCACTTTAATTACATTTTTTTTTGTATAAATTATTGGTTGATGGGAATATATTTTATTTTTATAGAAAACAGATAGCTTTGATTAAAATAAAAGATAATCTGATGTATTATTTTATCTTTTCATCTCATCTTTAATTATGGAGAAGCTGAAAAAGAATAGTAATTATTATAATCACAAAAATAATCTCACTTTTAATAGTTGACTAATCAAACTCTTTTTTTTTTCATTTGCTAAATAAAAATACAATCCCTCAAACATTTTTTCATACAACAGTTATATTTATTTTGAGAATAACAACAACAAATTATTTATAAAATATTTGCTCTTTCTGATAAAAAAAAAATAGTTCTTCTTTTTCCTTTCACTAAGACGAGACGAAGACCCAAAATTCCCTTCCTTCCTTTTTTTTTTTTTTTTTTGGTAAAAAGGTCGGGTCAGGGATAACATCCATTCCTCAGTTACTTCTGCTGCCGCCTTCAAAATGCCTCCGCTGCCAATCTTTGGAAAGCTTTCATAACTGAGACACGGGAACGAACGAAGTCCGTTCGGCTTTTTGATTGATGCCGGAATTTTTTACGTAATTGGTCGTTCCACGGAGTTCCTCGTCTATCTGCTGACTTCAATTTGGCTGTCGCTACCACCGCCCCTGTGGCCTCCGTTCAACAACCCTTGCCGACTTTTACCTCGGCCGTGGAATAGTTTCAGGATTTCTCTATTCAATTCGGAGCCGTTGGTTGATTTAGTTACTTTCAATGGCGGATCCAGACGAGCCTAAACAACAGTCTCAAGAGCAAGGTTTGATCTTTTAACTACCCTTCGGATAAAAGTTTCGTTAGCTTTCTGCTGAATATTTTTTTCCCCGCCTGGCCTACGATCGTCAATTGTTGTTATTGATTTTAAACACAATGTTTTACTCTCAAGTTCCGTTCTGCACAGATGAGAAATTTCCTAAGTTCTGTATCTTTTGAGCTCACAAACACAGGTCATGGAATGTCTGCTAAGTTAGTTGTGCTCCTTTTGCTTTTTAATTTTCTTCTTGGACGGTGATGAAGCTATAGGCAATATATCATAAGTTTTTCATTTATCAGAAAACCTACAAATTACAAATAGTGGCTTCATTACTTTCTTGATCACGTGGTACTGTGCATATATGCTAAAATTTTACCTTTTTTTTTTCTTTTCCTTTTATTCTTGTTGAACATGGGAACAGATCAGTTGATGCAAGTGTCGTAATATGCATTATTAGTATTGCAGTCTCAAAGAATAACTTTTGCCTCTAACCTATGTTTTCTGATGGTACTAGTGGTGTGATTTTTTAATCATAGGAGCGTCCTAATAATATGCCACTTTATTCTGCCCTTTTGAAATGTACTTGGATCAAATAAACAACAGAGAATCCCTCTCTGGTTGGGAGGGAATATCTTCTCCCATTTTCATGATTTTTTAAGAAGTCATAATTAGATATCCACACTTCTTATTTACATCTTGGTGTGGAATTGATCTTGGATGATGAAGTAATTTTCTTTCGTGTTTCAGCATGTCTGTATTCTAGGTGATGCTAACATATGGTTTTTAACAGTTTGCAGCTTCTTCAGAAAGCCATCTAAGGCCAAGAACATCAGAAAGCGTCCTGCTGTTGGAGAGACGGAGGATGGGGATGAAGATTCAAAGGCTGAGAGCACAGTAACATACAATAAGAAGAAGCAAGCAATGCCAGATAATAAACTACACTTCTCCACTGGGCCTTCCAAACGTTCTGTGGATAAAGAATCTGATGTAGACCCAAAAACACCCTTTTTCCAATTTGAGTCTTCAAAAGAAATCCAGGTCCAGAACGATAGTAAAGCAACAGCAACATTAGAAACTGAGACTGAGTTCTCAAAAGATTCTCGTGCAATCAGAGAGAGAGCTCTCAAGCGAGCAGATGAGACATTAAAAGGAAAAAGCACAACTTCTGGTGATGAAAAGGTATATAGAGGAATACATGGCTATACTGATCACAAGGCTGGCTTCCGAAGAGAGCAAACTATTGCTGCCGAGAAGGCTGGTGGAGCACATGGACCTCTTAGGGCTTCGGCACACATTAGAGTGTCAGCTAGATTTGATTATCAGCCAGATCTCTGTAAAGATTATAAAGAGACTGGTTATTGTGGGTATGGAGATGCATGTAAATTTTTGCATGACCGTGGGGATTATAAATCTGGGTGGCAGATGGAAAAGGAATGGGAGGAAAAAGAGAAGGAAAGGAAGAGGAATGTTGCTTTGGGTATCGAAGATGAGGATGAAGGGCCTGGTGATGAAGATGAAGATGATTCCTTGCCCTTTGCTTGTTTCATTTGTAGGGAACCTTTTGAGGATCCTGTTGTGACCAAGTGCAAGCACTACTTCTGTATGCATTGTGCGCTGAAGGTAAATTGAATATCTTCCTTTCTGGATCATCGTTGTCAGATCATCATTTTTGGACATAAATATGAATTTATTTCGTTGGTTTGATGTATCACCTAGTATTTATTTTCTGTCCCTTTTAAATATTTAATATCGTTTAAATGCTTTCGATTTTTCAAGAAAACAAAATTAAGGGAGAAACAGTGATTCTATCTGCTGGCCACCATGTTATCCTTTGGTTTTAGGAATTTTTATGAAATTAATTGGACAGAATTTTCTTGCTGTATTTAAAACAGGAAAGTAAAAGATTAAGTGATGATAGGTGATATTATTGACTCCTTTGGTTACAATTCTTTTTGTTGGCAGCATCATGCAAGAAACAAAAAGTGCTATGTCTGCGACCAGCCAACAAATGGGATATTCAACACAGCATTTGAAATAATCAAGAAAAGGGCAGCTCAAGGAAAATGACGTGTCTGTACCTTATGCCTTGTAATTAAGTAAGCACTGTTTCTTATAGTGCATGTATTCCTTTGAAGCTGAAATTCTCTTATGGCTTTTGCCATTGATCTCACCTTGAATGGGTATATGATAATGCATGGGTTTACCTAATTTTAGCAGTATCTTTGCTGATGCCTATGTGGCCTAATGTAAACCTAACACCATTGAACCATATTTTGTTGCTTGTACGTTGTAAGGCAACATAGTAGTGCACTTTTGGTTTATACTTTGGCATGAAAGAGCATGTTCTCTTTTGAGATTCAGTTTCAGCAAGAACATTCACAAATAGAGTATTGGCCATAATAATGTTCAATTCTTCTTGAAAAGAATGGAAACAAGAAAAATAGAACAAAGTATAGGAACAAAAAAATATGATGTTAAAAAGAATGATTTTTTTTTTCTTTCTCAGAGTTCTGCAGATTTGTTGCTTCTTTGGAGCTTGAGCACCTTAATCATGTAGGTCACTTTAAAGCATTAGCAGGCTAGCATGGTTATGATCTTGGTGAAATTACTTGATTATGCTTTTCATTGAATGAGCGCCATAATCAAATTCCATCTAATAAAGTTTTGAACTGATTTTCTTGGAAATTGTTTATTCGTTGGCTTGATTTTGCATCTGTAACTAGGGTGTAACTTGCTAAACTGTCACAAAAGTTGAACTTCCTAATATTTCCTATGGTAGTACAGCAGTAGTCTCCTATGTTTACTCCTTTGCTTTATGGATAATTTGGTTTCTGGATAAAATATGTATTTGCTTCACCTTTTATGGAATCTTGTTTTGCAATAGTGGTTTTAAGGTTGTTTACATAAATTCTTCTTTCCCCTTGCCTTGCGATGGTCAGGTGGTGCATTGTGGTTCCACTTTTATCAGGGGTGTTCAAACCAGTTTTCA
Source organism: Rauvolfia tetraphylla (assembly GCA_030512225.1). NCBI lineage: Eukaryota > Viridiplantae > Streptophyta > Magnoliopsida > Gentianales > Apocynaceae > Rauvolfia > Rauvolfia tetraphylla. The sequence goes on along the minus strand of JAJQKT010000020.1, from coordinate 11,855,970 downwards.
GTTCAGTTTCGGTTTACTATTCGGTTTTCGGTTCGATTATTTTCATTTTTTTGAAAACCGAACCGAACTGCTTTACTGTTTAGTTTTTCGATTCGGTTCGGTTCAAACCGAAATAAACATAAGAACGTATTATGTTAATGAGTTCTTGTATTTATTTTTTTAAAAAAATATAAGAATGCATAATCATAATGCGTTCTTGTATTTTTAAAAAAAAAATTAATTTTTTCAGTTCGATTTTTTGTTCGATAATCTAAATCGAAAACTGAACCGAAATGTATATAAATTTTAAAACTGAACCGAACCGGTTTCGGTTCGGTTATTCGGTCCGATCCGGTTTTTGAACAGCCCTACTTTTATGTCTTTCCTACCTTCCCTCCTTTCTCGTATAGTGCTGGGAAAATTTTGGGATCGTGACTCCTACGAGATCAGAATGGGATGTATGTTGGTGTTGATTTTGAAAATTTTAGCATTGCCGTTGAAATGGGACATATGTTGGTAATGTTTGTAAATGTTGCTGAGGAAAAGCTTCTTGTGGCCCTTTCAGCCTGTGGTAAATTAATTTTGTCACCTCCAACTACGTGTTTAGAAGTTTGGAGAAATATCTTCTACTGATATTTACACATTGAAGGGTTAGCAACAGCTATGGTAGTATTAATTTACAAGACAGACATTGTGATAATATTTACAGGGTGAAAAAAATGAATTCCAATTTCAAGCTCTTATGAACGTTCCCCCGTGTATACAAACGAGTTTTTCTGGAATAACTTTTAAGCACCAGCAATTATTTCTTTTGTCACTAACATGTCTTCCAAATTCTGATCGCGGCTCCAGGCGTGGGGAGACTGCGAAGTTAACAGAGGCCACAACCGATTTCTGTGCTTTCTTGCTTTTTTAACAAGTCGCCTTGTTTGTTGCCTAATAACGTCATTCACTGCCTTTAAATAGTTGCTCGAGTCATGGTCCCTGAGAATTGCACCTTCAGAACCATAAGCCGCAGGGTCGCTAAGAATTTCAACTGGGTGTGGAGTATTAAGGAAGGCCCTCAAAGAAGCTGCTGCAGTGGCACAATGAGTGTTTTCCAATGTGTAGAGGGCGCTGCCAGCTGGAAGCAAAGGATGTTGGGGGGACATCTTCTCGTCTGGTTGAAGAATGAATATTTTTCCCATTGGGGCGTATAACAGTTTCTGCACCGAACACAGAGAAGTAGCCCAATGAAATTACTTGAAAACAATACTACTAAAAACTGTAGAATCGATGCCAAAAGTTTGCAGCTTTTTCTTGTTTTTCATAATTCATAGTGTTCCTAAATGGGGCTCTTAATTCTCCGTATCCTTTCTTTCTCTATTTCTTAGTAATTAGATTTTCTTCCAACGCTAAGACTTCATTTTTTTCTCCTTTTTCCTGCTCTAAGCATGCAACTATTCGGAATGGCTTGAAAGTGTAGACGAAGCATACTTTCTTATTTAGACAAGGATGTGAGCGGAAAGTGCTGTTCAGACGCTTAAGGACTTGGGCAACGTAGTTTGGGTAGTTGCAGGAGAATGCTCTTGGAACTATATCTCGATGCATCATCACGCAGCGAATATGGTTTTCATCAATGCCTAATTCCTCCAGGATCTTTTGGCCGCCACAGAAGACAAACGGTGATCCGAAGGTGACGACCGGTAGAAGAGCAGATGGCCTAACAATTTTCCTTGTCAGAAGCATCAAGTTGACTAGAAGGGAGAGGCTACCTCCGAGGGAATGGCCAGTGAATTGAAGCTTTGCACGATCACCAAATCTATCTAGATGCTGAATTATCTCTGGCATGAATTGCTCATATATTCCCTTTGCTGCTTCATAAATTCCTCTATGAACTAGCACATCCGTACCCTGTGGCAAATAAAAGTTTATTTGGTTAATTCTAGCTTCAATTTTCACCTTACACTTCCTACTTGTGGGAAGATGAGAATTAGACTATGGCTGGAAACATTACTTCGAATTTTGTAGGTTCAAAGAAGAGATTTGCCTGCCATGATGCCAGTGAGTCTGACCCCTGCACAACATAAACAAGAAGATCGTAAAGCTCTTTGGATCCTCTTAAGCGAGGTTGTGAAACTATATGCTGCTCATTTGAATCATCTTAGCAACCTCTTGCATTTGTGTCAATCATATTATTTACTGACCACTTATCATCAATGATATTCTTTCCATAATCCTGAGTTTGCGTTATCGAGCATCTCTATAGATGTACTTTCGTGATAGTTACCTGGATGACAAAACAGCGGGTATATATGCTCGAGTCATCACACACAAACCATTCGCAGGGGGAGTTATGAAGAGATTGAAGGTCTTTTGCTGCCTCCTGTTTTTCCTTCTCATCTGCTGCAACCACTGCTGTCATTGTTGATGCTGCTACATATGCAGCCATCTCTGATTCGTAAAATTGTGAAGCAGGTCCCTCTTCTTCATCTACCTCTTCTTGCTGATCTGCTTTGGTATGCAAAATGCTGTCGTTAATCTCCAGCTGGGGTTCAGAACCGAGGGATAATAGGCCCTTGGCACGGGATTGGACATAAGATGCAGCAGAAGCAGCAATCTCATAGGCAACATATGGTTGAGGGAGACGCTTCTCGACAGGATTCTCCTTTTTCTGTTCACCTGACTCTGTAATTGCAGATGTAGCCAGAGGCACAAGAGTGGAATCTTTATCAAGTTTATCCTTCAATGCTGCTGCCTCTACCTTCTTCGCTAGTGAAGATGTTACGAAGTCTAAACCATAGTATCTTCTTAGATCCTTGGCCTGCATATTGGTGACATAGACTTTAGTCATTTGCAGTGTTTATTAATGTCACCAAATGATGTGCACATTAAATAGTTTTAGTTTAGCAAGTTCGGGAAAGTGCAAGCAGAAGATAGTAACAGGGCATATTTACACACTGTTATTGAAAATCAGAGGCCGTGTTTGAAGTGGATCTTTCTCCTTTTGTATGCTTAATGTTTTCTATTAAGTGTAAAATGGTTTTGCAGTGTCTCTAAATTAGGCTTTGGGACCGTATGGGTCCATGATGTCTGGGGTGTGTAGAGGTGGAATGCAGTTTTGCAGTGTGTCTAAATTAGGCTACAATTGTCCTTTTTCTTTTTGGGTTAGGTTTCAAATGCTTGTGAGGGTAGAATGCAGAAAATACAAGGCTTGATTATTATGTTTATTTACGTATGCATAATTTCTTGTGTTCTCAGATGTTTTCCTATGGGAAAATCATGCTTTTCTGGTATTGGAGTGTTGCTTCCAGAATACAATGCAGACATAACTTAGATATTTCCCAAGGAGCAGGAGATACAGTTGTTACTCATACCTTGATCTCTGGGATCACATAAGCCAGGTTGCACAAGAAAGCCAACTTAGAGAAAAGCTTAGTGTCTGACCAGAAGACACCTTTCAACAGCTTCTTGAAGGATTCTCTATCAACTTGTATGTCTGCCTCATCTACTTCATCTCTATAATCCACTCTGCAGCCATCCTCGGCTCCATATGCATCACAATCTTCATTAGTTTCATCTTGCATGCTATATGGAGCATCCTTCTGTTTTTCTCTCCAACGACTTTGAATTTCCAAGATTCTTTCAACCCAATTTGCCTTTTTCTTCACCTTCTCAATCTCCATCTCGTTGCTTTCACTTTCACTCTCCACCGTGTTTTCTTCCACATTCAAACCTGTGTTTGTGTCTGGATCAAACCAAAATGATCGAATGGAGTTGGGAATGAGGGAACCTGAGAACTGGAACTTGAAGATGCCCACAGAATTACTAGTACTGAGCTTTGGTTGAGTTGATGATGCCCGAATTCGATTGATGGAGTAGCAAAGGTGGTTGTCCGAGTATGATCTTTGCATTGTGCCTTTGGCATACAAATCTCTGCTGGAGCTCGACCTGGAAAGGTTGCCTTGTTCAGTGAATGAAGTAACCGGAGAGCTAGTCACCGATAGTGATCCGCTCGCCATCACCAGAACACCACCTTTCCGCAGTCGTGATCACCTATAAAACCAACAAACAAGTCAACTGATTTTCTCTTTTACTTGTCAAATTGAATCGTCGGCTTACTTCTTGAAACCAAATATGTGCAGCGAAACAAGCCTTATAAAGATGAAATAGGTGACGAATAAACCTTGTTTCCAACGGGACAACAAGATACCATTTTGTAACTTTTGGAGCATTACGAGGAACTCTTAGAAACCAGTTACACTAATTATCTATAAGCCAAAATCTCCATAATCTCTGGGTATAATCGCACTGCTTAGGCCTACGTACTCTGGTGTCCTCATTCTTTGAAGCTATATTCAGCGGTCAATGCACAATTGCTCTATTAAAAAGACTTGATTTACAAGGGTAACATCTAGATACTTGCTCATATTACCAATTAAACCATATCGTCTGGTGCTAACCAGGAAATTATCTAATGACAATATCCTAAGAGAGAGGCTTGTTTGGCAATATGATCCGACGATTAAATCCCAGTTTAAACATTCATGAGTGCTAATACAACAATCCCGTCGGGTACCGATGTACTGAAAGTGCTAATCCAAAGAAAATAGTTCCAGAAAATGTGCCTGTAGGCTGATAAAAATGGAAAAGGAATAATATTATATATATAATGTAAAGCTGAAAATGCAATTGTATTATTATGTTTCTCAGAGGATGGACTTACTTCTTAAGTCTTGACGTTCTAACCAAAGATGATCGTGCTTGATGCTTCCGCCGCACAGTCTGCTAGTAGAAAAACAAAGAAATCCCATTAAAATACCAAAGACAAATACTAGAACTTCAACTGAACTTTCGAGAATTTCGCATATAGGAATCAGCTAATAGAGAGACAACATGGAACAATAGAAAGAAAGCATATTTACTATATCTCTTTCTTGCTTGTATATTCTTCAATGTAATATATAGAACGGTTAGAACAAGAGACGTTCGATCAGTAGTTCAAACCTTATTCTTCTTCTCAAGCTACCTTGACTTAAGACAGAAAACTGTTGACTTCAATCCCTGTTTGACTAGGATTCCTTGGAATTTCCGTTTTGTTCAAACTCTATTTTCTTTTTGAGAGGGGAAATCTCTAAGGAAGATTATTATTCTAATATTCAGCCTCTTGACATGGAGGGAATAGCAAAAATAATAATCTGGCCGGATATGAGATGGGAGTCACGGAGATCTGAAGTTCCTGAGGATCAGAAATTTGATTTTCTGGAATGCTCTTTCTCATCCTATGGCCTCTGGTTTGTCTGCTGACCTTTTGTTAGCTAGCTGTCTTGCATAATTTGGCAGTTCTTATATTGCACAAAACGGCTGTACAAATATAGCCCAGAGGTCTCTAAATCGTAAATATTTTCAAGATACCAACCAAATGGGACACTTACGAAGAGATCAGAGAAGAGAGATTTCGATCTGTCCCGGAGTAGGCAAAAGTACCTGCAACTTAAATTAATAATGGGATTCAGCGAACTTGGTATAGCTGGAAGCTCATCCTTCCATGGGAGAGATTTTACAGAAGCGCTCGTTATGGAGGAAGAAGATCCAAAAAAGAACCAAAAAAAAAAGTGTTCGGTGCATTGTACAGTACATACACGACATGCATTGAGATCACCGCGCCGCCTGAAGCGAATTAACAGAGATGAGAGCAGAAACGCCTTAAATCCAAGTACGAATAGCCGATGTCGTATGTGGAGAGCAGGATGCAGGGGTTGTCTTCTTCAGAGATATTTAGATATATGATCATTTGCTGAAACATTGGAAATTTTTGTACCCTTCTATAGAAAAGAAATTTACCGTTCATGCAAGTGATGTGATGCCCACTCTGCGGAACTCAAATGTATCGTTACTCTGTAGGAGAGCAACGAAGTGAGATGCGGTGGTGTTTTTGTATGCTGAGATTAGAGAAGAGGTGCCAGAGTGCAAGGGGGAGGTGGCGAAGAAGGAATCTAGGAAGAGTCGTCACGTAGATCAGAATCTCCTCACACATGAACCTTGAGTATCAATTTTGTCTTCTTCGAATCTGCTGTTCTGCTGGACATTTTTGCCCCTAAACTTCTAATGCATCGACCCTCTCCGCAGAGGCTTTAAACTAGAAGTTGTTTAGCTCTATTGGTGGCTGCCGAGCCAAGTACCACCATAAATGAGTTTATGCTACTGCTGAAAAAGGAGGAGGAAGTTAGGTTCCTTCCTTCAAGTTTTCAGAGGGACTTTGGTAGCAAAAGAACAATGTGAGAGGGGCAGTAGAGTCATGAAATTATAAATATGAAGAAGCAGTCAAAAAGAAGTGTTGTGGCCTGAGAAGGGGGTAAGTGAAGTCAAAAGGAAGAAAGAGAAGAGGGATAGCCAAATGTGCGGTTGCATGGAGAAGAGGGACTGAGAGTGCAACACCTCTCAAAAACCCAGATGGTTCGTTCAGCAGCGTTCATCACCTGCCGTTTCACGCCTATTAATTCCAGCGGCGGCTTTGGGAGGAATCAAAATTTGATTATTCTAAGCGGAAAGGCGACCGTGGATTAAGCCATTTTATGTTTCTGCTGCCTAGCCAGCTGGTGCATGCTTTGCTAACTAGAAATTGGACTACATAATCAGTCCTTCATATTGTTTTAGGATATCTCTAACCAACATATGTAAACATCTTTAAAGTAATAAATCAAAAATTAATAGTCAAGTTTAAAGTATGGTGGTAGAATTGCAACGTCAATTCGTAGAACACGAATGACTAACCAAATGGGAATGTGTATTTCGGATTGATTTTTTTTAATTAAGTCGTATTAAGAATTATAAAAATAAATTATTTATAAAATGAGAAGTTTAGTTTTAAATAAATTTTTATTAGAAAACTAATCTAATTAAATTTTATGTACTAGAAAACTAATCTAAGTACATCAGATGGGAAAAATCCTCTCTTTTTTTGTTCTTTTCGTAATTGGAAAAATCTCTATTTCCTCTCAAGCCTCATAATGGATCAAGTGCTGGGCCTCATGCTGCAGCCATCTTCTTACAACATTTCAAGACCAATACTTACAGAGCCTCACTTGACTTGCGTCCTATCACGAGTTCATAGTCCAAGACATTGGACCAATATTCGACCTTATTTTTTTCTGCATCATTTAGCGTTTCTAGGGAGGAAGCACATCTAAATAAAGTTTAATAAAACAAAATAATGTTTTGGTTAAAATAAGACTCCATACATCCGATGTACGTCTCCTTCATAGTATCCTGCAACAATTCAAGGTCACCCAAGCTTTCTCTATATAGATATATAATAAATTACTCCATTCGTGATTTGTTTTAAAATATAAATTTTTTTGATTTATTTTTTTCTTTTCAAAATATTTGACATTTTGGGAATATTAAGTATTATTTTTTAAAAATTATTTTTGTTATAAATGTAATTATCTTCTTCTCTATCATTACTTCTTCTATTTCAAAATATAAGGCCTTTTGATACTTTTAATTAATTTAATTTATTTTCGATTAATATTAGAGAAAATGAGAGACATGTAAAGGTAACTTAGAAAAATAAATTTAAAATTTATAAAAAGTTAAATATTTTGAAAAGAAAAAACTGACCTAAAAAATTATATATTTTAAAACAGATGGAGTATATTATTAAAATTAATTCAAAATATTTATTTTCTTCTTTCTTAATTTATACAATAAGAGTTAAAATGTTATATATTTTGGAACGAGGGGAATATTTACATATGAGATTAACAAAGATGTGAATTCACTTCAAAATATATTTTCTAATATAGAATACATTTAATCCATTGAATTGTCATCTATTTACCTTATAAACTTTGTTTGAAATACTTTTTAGTCTCTATCCAAACTTAATGAATAATTTATTATGATTATTTAGTAACTTATATTCATCACATAATTTAAATACACTAATGGAAACATGACATTGTACTAAAAAAAATCACCTTATTAAAAAAGTTAACTACCTATCAAGTGGTAAGTTGTTCTTTTCATTCATGTATCTTTTTCTTCATTAATACATTTGTATCTTGAATGTCGAATGCAAGTTGTTATGTGATCAGAATAAAACTATTTGAACTTAACATATATTAGGTTGAATGTATTATTTCAATTTGGCACAAAGATAAAAACAAGCATGTGACTTTTTATACATCAAATTATCGCCTTATTAATGAGGCAGTTGTGGGATTATATGATATTGAAGCTTGCTTAGAAAGTTTAATATTTTTGAAACTTGCTTGGAATGTTTTGATGAAAAAATATTACCATATTTATCTTATAAAGTGAGTATTTATGTGGCACAATATTAATTTAGTGATAAAAATATTTCTTATTAGATATAATCAGTAGTGTCAAACAGGCTAGTCCGCTCCAGCCCGACCCGACCCGTTGCAGGTTGGCTTTGAAACGGACAGATACGGGTTGATCCGTTTGGTCCCGCGAGCTAAAAATTTCTAGTTCGTGACTCGTTACAGTAAACCCGCGGGTTAAACGGGCCAGTCCACGGGTTTCACAAAACGACGCCGTTTTAATAAAAAGTATCAAAACGACGTCATTTTAAGAAAAAAAATTTTAAATATTTTAAAAATATCAAAAAGGCGTCGTTTTGAAAAAAAAATTAAAAAAATCAAAAAGAAAAAATAAGCTGGCCGGCGTCCGGCCTGTTCTGGCTCGTTGAATAAACAGAACGGGTCAAAAAAGTCCGCGTTTAAACAGACTTGGGCATATTAAGCCCAAATTCGCCTATACGGATCAACCCGCGAGTTTTGACCCATATTGACAACACTAGATATAATATTACAATTCAAATCACATCTCCTCCTCAAATGTATAAAAGAAAAAGAATTAAATATTTATTTCGAAACATCGTGAGAGGAAGAATAGCCATTCAATTCAAAACGGGAAGGAAAGAGCGTAATAGTCTTTCCGTCCTCTCTTACTTGTCCCAAATCACAATAGCACATATGTTAAGAAATCAACTAATTCTCAGAAAATTTAATAATGTTAGACCATATTACCCTTGTATGAATTTCATAAAACTGGAGTAATTATTCTTTTCTTTGTCTTCTTCTCTCATTTTAATACATATAACATTTTAGTGGATCAATGGAGAATAAGGATAAACTTGAAAATATTTGTAAACATATTTTTGAAATTATAAAAAAAAGTAAAATTGGACAAAAAAAAAAGTAATTTGGGACACGCAGGGGGAGGGAGGGAGTATATGCACATACGAAACCCAGCCTAGTTTTAGTTGCTATTAACTTGAAAAGGGAATAGATAAATTTTAGTTTTAAAATTATTATTTTAAAATTTACAAAAATTAAATTAATTATGGAAAAAATAAATTATATATTTAAAATTTAAAGTAAAATGTTTCCTAATAGAGGCTTGTCTTTTCTTAGGATTCGTTGGATTTGGAGTTTGTGAGGCACTGAGGTGCAATTTACTTTGGAAATGGTAGAGTTGTAGCCTTTTGTAAGGCACGACTCATGGAATTCAAGATAACGATCAACTTTTTCACATCACAATTGCACAAGTGGAATCGGTTGGAATGGCCAATCGCGTTAGTGCTTCGTCACAAAAGAGTAAAAGGCAAATTTACAATAGTAGCAGTACTGCTTCTACGGAGGTCCACCAATTAATAGTAGCAGGTTCTAAATATAATGTGCAGCAATCATTTTTCCTCAAGCGGCCAATGTGGCGGTGACGCCTTGGACGACACTGGCGGGATAAAGAAGAATTGTCTCTTGCAAGCTGCAGAAAGGGCCAATGGCAATTCACCACGACTGAAAACCAATATTAAAGCTTATTCGTCCTGTAGATTCTGCGAACGCCACTGTCACCATTCGATCCTCCCTCGTGACTGTCTGCAAATGCAGGGACCATCGGTTTCATTCAAAGGTATGATGGAGAACTGAAATGCAATTTATGCTCAGCACAGCCACTCTTTTCGGTTCTTGCTTCCCTCCTATCTTCTTTTGGATTTTTGCCACTCATTTATTGAATTGTTAGCTTAATAACTCTTTATCTCTTGCAAGTAAATGATGGAAAACATGGCAGATAAGAAATTTTTAGGGTGTATTTGGATTGTCTTTTCAATTCAAAATATTTTATTTTTTTTATTTTATATTTTTATTTTAAATTATATTTCTCTTCTTATAAATAATTTATTTTTATAATTTTTAATATGACTTAACTAAAAAAAATCAATCTAAATACGTCCTTAAATTTTGCAAGTCTTACTAGTTTTTTAGCTTTACCACTTAATCTGGGGACTTGGTTAGAGTGCAGATAATACTATTTTTTAATTTATGTAGATTAAATCTCAACCGTCAAATTTTGATCTAACAGTTTAAATTTCACATGTTAAGATCTACGAATAATTATTGTACTATAGATGAAATAATTATTCTAACGAAAATAATTATTCTCAACATATAAATTTTCAATTGTTGAATCAAAATCTGATAGTTAATAATCTATTCTGAACAAACTGAGGAAAGTATTATCAACACCCTAACTAAACCACTAATCTGGAAGCACTAAAAATTTAGTCGCATGCTCGGGGCTTCTAATGTGCATATTACTAAATCAATCCAAGTGGAGTCAATCTGAGAAAAGTTTTTACCGATCCTATGAGGCAATGGGTCGGATGGACCCGACATAAACGTTTGAAGCTGAAACGAGAAGAACAAGAATGGGGCAATATGCCTTGGCGTACTACCAAGTAGTGAAGATCCGATTCTAACCACTCGAGCTTGAAATCACATATTTGGAGGCGACAAATGTATGGCATTGAACGTGCAAAGAGGCACATATCACGTTCCTACCTTATCGTTTCCGGCATGCGCTAATCTGCTACCAAATCCTTTTCTCTCCATCCCCTAAAGCCAAAGGCCACAAGCAAACCTTTGATCCTTCCTATTATTTTCAAACACAAAATTTATGTGTATTTAGATAGTATTTTTATTTTATAATTTAGCATAAAAATTTAAATGTATAATTTATATTTTTTATGTAAATAATTTAATATTTATGAAATGTAAGTTTAAAATCTAAAAAACAAATTCTATACAATTTCACTTTCTATGTTCAAAGGTAAGTTGCACAAGAATGATTGTCCTACAATAATACAAAAAAATTTTAATAAAATAATTAAAAATAAAGACTACGTGTATTTTTTTTAAATATATAATCACTAATTGAATTATAATTATAAACTATATATATTACTTATGTGCATGTGTTTTTTTATAAAAATAAATAATATGTACCTAATTTATACTTTAAATCGAACATATATATGAAATATATAAGAATTTGAGTTTATGAGCCTAACTCTTATCTAATTGATGACAAGAATTATATTCTTTTAGAAAAATAATTTTTAAATTAAAATTATAAAAATTAAAATTAAAGAATAACTTTGAGAAGAAAATATAATTATGGTATTATTTTTATAAATTATTCATATTTTAATTTTAAAATAAAAAAATTTAATTTTTTCTCTATTTAAAATTAAATATTTATTTTTATTCATTTGTATAAAAAAAATAAAGATTAAACTGTTAGCATATTTGCATTTTGATTCGTTTTTTCTTTTCTCTAGGGATCAGAACAAAGTCGTAGTTTTCTGAGTAATATAAACCGAACACCTGGAAGATGATCCGTTTTGAAGATAGGTGTTTTGGCTGAAGGTATATTCCAACGGATTGAAGTTTCTGTTCTCCACCTTTTGCGAAGATTAGTGTCATTCTCGAACGCAGCCGGTATCAGGTATTGTCTCATAGGCTTTACTCTCTGCCTTCTTTTGCAGGAAATGTCCTTCTCACATTTAGTTTTTTTTCTTTTTTGGATTTCAAATATATTCGCAGCGATCCTTCTTCTTTGTCGACTCTTTGTTTTTTCTCACAAAAAAACTATTGATAGATAAGAGAAAGTATGGCAGCGGATAATTTGCCAAACTTTTTGACTTTATTTCTATCAATTTTCAAAGAATTATATTAATTTTTCAAGAAAATACTACTTCATAGAGGAAGATGAGGAATTGGGGATAAGATAATTTATTACGGTGTGTGAAATGCGGAGGGCCCAATGGTGGGAAGTAGGTTTGGGGCTTTTCTTGGATGCCATTGGTGGGCCGGTGGGTGGTGGACTCTCTTTTGTCGTTGTGCTGAAAAGTAAAGTTGTAGCAATAGTAGACTCGTTAGATAAAGATCGCCCTTTTTCCTTCTCACTCCTACTTCTTACTTCTTGGCTTCCCCTTCAAGTCAAGGCTCATCTCTATACCCATTCGCCCATTCGCCCATTCGCCGCTCTCTCTCTCCCCTTTTCTTGACTCAATTCGGCCGACCGAGTTGCTTTTGTAACACTCTTCTGTGCAGGAGGAAGCAAAGATTGCGTATGAAATTGTGAAGAATTCATGGAGACGGAGAACTTGATACGGAGGCACCACATGCACAGCCACCAGTGCAGAGAGCACCAGTGCTCTTCATTTGTCGTCAAACATATCAAAGCCCCTGTTGATATCGTATGTTGTCTTGCATCTATTTTGTGCTTTCTTGACTGTAAGCAAGAAGTGGGAACTTCTGTTTGCTTTTCGTCTCGTTTGTAAAGTTAATTTTCCCCCCTTATTCCTCAGCAACGATTAATCTTGTGGACTTAGATACTTGAACGTTCCTTTGAGCTTAGTCGAGAAAAAGTCGTGCGAATTCCTTTCGGTGCTCAATTTGGTTTCTTGATAATTCCGCCTGGATGTTTTGTTTGTTTGCTGATCTTTCCTCTCAGGGTATTTCAATCTTTCAAGACCGGAATTTTATGGGCATGGTTACTGTTTTACGTAGATTTCGGATGAGAGATGATGTTGATTTGCTACTAGGAACAAAGAAACCTCTTTTTTGCGACTTGACTTGGTCAAATCCGATGTAGTTTTTTCGTTGTATTTTGACGTTCTTGTGTTCTCTCTGTAGGTTTGGTCACTGGTGAGGAGATTTGATCAGCCACAGAAGTATAAGCCCTTTGTTAGTAGGTGTACTATTGAGGGTGAGCTCAAGATTGGAAGTGTTAGAGAGGTAAATGTGAGGTCTGGCCTTCCTGCAACCACCAGCACTGAGAGGCTGGAACTGCTTGATGATCAAGAGCACATTCTTCGGATCAGGATTGTTGGTGGTGATCACAGGCTCAAGGTCTGTCCTTATCCTTCCTTTTCCCTTTATGTTTGAAGGGGCTGAATTAAATGTGTGGAAGGACAAAGAAACACCTGGCAACCTGATGAGATAAGAATAATGTTTCCCCAATAATTATGACATACTGTGTGATATCTTTGAAGTTGTCTGTGGTCGTTAGTTAACGTGACATTATTGTACTATTTGAACTTACTGTATTACTTGAGCTGCACATTGGGAAATAAAGGAATAAGAGGGTGGGCAGTTCATTATTTTTTTAAATGGCAGAGAGTGGTTTTGGAGACTGGACATGAAATTAACAGATTATACATTGACAGTATTGGATCTTTTAAATTTTGGCTTTTAGTAATATGTTTCCGCTTCCACGCTTAAAGTTCTCGCTTCGACGAAATCTAAAGTCGTCACTCACTGTTTGTTATCTACCTATACTTATGGGATCTCACTTGCATCACCGTAGATTTCTTCGATTAAGAAAACTGTAAAAGGTTCTTGTTTTTTGAAAATTATGACATGGCCATGGTTTCCATTTTACCATTTATTAAAGTTTACATTCTTAAGCATACAATCTTGCAGAACCTGTACTCCCAAAATTTTTATAAATAGTGTATCAAACACCATTCGACTCTTTGAGAATTTTCCCATTTTTTGTTCGAATCTTACTATTATTTGGCTGGTTGGTTCATGGTCATTGTATTAGGGTACGTGATATTCACTGGTATTAGTTGGTTTTTTGTCTTTAATAATAATAGCCGAATATGATATGCAGAAGCTTTTACACCCAAAAATTAAGAAAGAGACCTTTGAACACTCCACACCCCCAGTGAGATCGGATTTCAGAGACACAGGAACTTTTCGTCCTAATTGTCAACTGAAAGAGCAAGCTATTTTAATTGCTGAGGCCATGTTTTGTTTTGTTGTTTTGCAGAACTATTCTTCTAATGTTACTGTCCATCCAGAGATTATTGATGGCAGACCAGGGACGGTAGTTATTGAGTCATTTGTTGTTGATGTTCCTGAAGGGAATACTCAAGATGAGACATGCTACTTTGTAAAGGCCCTGATCAATTGCAACCTCAAATCATTAGCTGATATTTCAGAGAGGATGGCCGTGCAGGATAATTTTGAAGCGATTAGTTAGAACCAGGGGGACTGAGTCTTCTGGAATTTTGTTATTCGTCATTTTCTCCCGCCCCGGTTGTTTACTTTTAAGTTTCAAGTCTTCGCGGCTATACAGCTTTTGGCCGCAAATTTAGTTGGATGTATGCTTTTGCATTACCAGTTTTTGAGCTTGGTGGTAAACATGTTCCAGGTTTATGTTGTAAACAATGTACATATTCCATAGTAGCTGCGGCAGCTGGTTGGTTGTGTACATATCACGCATCAGGCTTGATGTGCTTTTCTGTACTTCTCATTTCCAGAAGCCTTGCCTTAGTTGCCTAGAGAGATCACTGTTTTCTGCTGCTAATTCCTTGGAGTTTGTATATGTATATGTTGATAGAGAAAGCTCTCCGCTTACATATTAAGCAAAAAACAGTCATGATTTCATAATCCCATTACATATTAACCAAGAAACAGTCATGTCTCGCGGAAAACTCCAATGGTCTTTTTTTTTTTTTTTCCTTTGATCAAAATGAAATCCGCCTGCTGTACGCTGCTGGAAATACATGAAGTACGCGTATTAGTCATTACTCCTTATCTTGTGGAGTGACGTGGGTGTGTGTTAGAAAGGGAAGAAGCCATCTTCGTTTTCCTGTTTAACTTGTCCTCTTTGAAAGCGGGACCCATGATGTTGTCCATCTGTAACGAAAGCACTTTAGTGCGGTGCGGTTTTGACCCGTGGCGATCTCCACCCACATATGCTCTGTATAGAGCTTGGAGTTTAGAACAGACAATCAAAATTGGATTTGAATGCTCTGTTCTAAGTTGCTGTTTTGCAGATAACCTAAGAAGATGCAAGAAGACCGTGCATTTTTAGAGATGAACTCTTATAACGATGAAATGGAGAAAAAGGTGACCACCGGAGAGGTTGTCCAGAGGATAGAGTTATCGCTTTGCCTTTAACATCTATAGTTTAAACTTCATTAAGACGTAGAATTCTTTTCTTGATGAGAGTATTGTGGCTTTGGTAGTGTTATTTGACGAAACTAATACTTGCTCACTAATTATTTAGCTTGTTCATTTAAACTTTAATAATATTATTCTGACAAATTTGTAAAACGAACATGTAAACCCAGACATGGGTTAGTGGTGAAACTACAGATATCTCTTCCAAAATCATAAGAATATTTTGTTTACATTTTTTTTCTTTTGAAAAAAATTACTGGTTAAATACTATCTTTGGTTTAAAATATAAGTCTTTTTAAATGGAAGATTTGTGATTAAAGTATAACTTCTTTAATATATTTTCAAAGAGTATTTATTATGTAATTTTTAATTTTACCAATCTTTTTATCTTTCTATATTTTTCTTTAATAACGGATCGTACTTGCTTCCATCGGTTGTTCAATTTGTCTAATTTATTCTAAAAAACAAATACATAAGCCCAGACATGGGGTCAGTGGCAAAACTACAGATGGCTCTCGTTTGACACCTATCGGTATCATACTCGACCCGTTTACCCGGCAAGTCCAAATAGGATGAATCCGGATCCGACTCTATAAGGTCTCAGTTTGGGTCTGGATAGACTCGATAAAAATTTTAAAAATAAAAAAAATTAATACATAAAGAAATTTTAAATGACCGTTAGATCAAAATATATCTAACGATTATAAAAAAATCAAGTATACAAAATATTTATTATTAAAAAATTTAATCAGATCCCAGATCTATCGGGTTCGGAACATTACGTACTCTACCCATACCCGATTATGATATGTATTATCGGGTCCGAATCTGAATATACAGGTATAAATGATATACCAGATCCGATATTATCGGGTCGGACCCGAGTAAAAGCCAACCCATTGACAATCCTAGATGGCTCCCCAAAATAACAAGAATATTTTTTAAATTTTTTTCTTTCTTTTCAAAAAAATTATTAATTATATACAATCTTCGGTTTGAAATATAAGACATGTGATTAAAATATAATTTTTTACATATTTTGAAAGAGTATTTATTATTTATTTTTTAATTTTATCCATCTATTTATTTTTCCCTATCTCTCCCCCCCTTTATTTAAGTTATAAAAGATATTTTAAGAACATTAATTCTTGTATATAATTCTAAAAGGACTTATATTTCTAATTGAATAAGTATATTATATAAGATAGTATTTTCAAACTAATTTACTGTTCAACAAAACAGAAAAAAATAATAAAAGTTTTGAGTTAATTTGTATTTCATTAAGTATTGTAATAATAAACCATAATATTTGTTATCCAAATATGCATGGCCATATTAAACTCTCCGCAAGTGGATAGAGGAAATACCTTCAATAGTGCATCATTTTATAGAAGCACAGAGGACGTCTCTTTGAGCAGAGAGACATAAATCGAACCGAATTAAAATTTTTTTAACTTTGCATGGCAAGAATCTATATCAAATTATATTGATAAAATTTTTAAAAATATTAAGAGGGCAAAATAGACAAAAATATAATCAATAAGACTAAAAAGTTAATATATTTTTAAGAATTTTAAAAATAATGGTGGCGGACTTACCAGAAGTCATTGCAGGAACATATACCGTTGGAGAAACGGTGAAATCGGAGACTGTCCTTGAGCAAGATGACACGATTTCTCAACAAGGAAATATACTTTGCCACCATATGACAGTCTGAACAAACTCTTGTATTCTTGATCACTCTTATTGTTGTAGAACCTTTTGCTTTGATTAATCCATATGTAATCGCCAATTTCTCCGTGTGATTAAGTAATACCTTCTCCTTCTCCACCGCATCTATGTTCAGATAGACACACTCAATAGCAGGAACATACCCCAATTTCTTCATCTCAGATATTAACTGATATAACTCAAAATGGATCTCTCCTTCAGCTGGATGAGGTTTCCCTCGTGCAGAGAACAAGTGACCTGTTTGATTGATTTGAATCCAGCTGCAAGGATTACCGAGTTTGACGCCTCTATCTCTCATTAGTTCTCTGATGCGATCCACATCCTTCCATTTGTTTAGAACTGCATAGAGGTTCATTAGTGAGATGTAGTTTGCTGGATTATGAGGTTCTAATTCAAAAAGCTTTCTGGCCGCAATCTCACCAAGATCCAAACTTTCACGTATTCTGCACGATCCAAGAAAAGACCCCCAGACAGTAACATCTGGTTCTAGCGGCATTGTCTGAATGATATCCCAAGCTTCATCAATGTACCCAGCTTTTCCAAGTAGATCAACCATGCAAGAAAAATGCTCAATTTTTGGGACTATGTTGTAATCTCTCTTCATCATGTCAAAATATTTCCAACCCTCATCAATTAAACCGGAATTTTTGCAGCTAGAGAGGACAGCTGTAAAAGTTATAGAGTCAGGTTGAATATTTTCGTCTAGCATCTTGTGAAAAAGTGAAATTGCCTCCTTTGCAAAGCTGTAAATTGCTAGCCCCCCAATCATGGAATTCCAAGAGGCTAATGTCTTGTTCTTGGCTTTCTGAAAAACTTCATAGGCATTCTTACAGCTGCCACTCTTACTGTACATCTCAATAAGAGCTGTCGTAGTAAAAACATCCTCCGCTAAACCATTTCTGATACTCTGGCAGTGTATCTCTTTTCCTTTCTGTAACAAAGAAAGACCAGCACAAGTACTCAGTAAGCTTGCAAGGGTGGCTGAGTTGGGTTTGATGCCTTCTTTTTGCATCTCAATGGAAAACCGAAACGCGTCTTCGTGGTATCCATTCTGTGAACAACCTGATATTAGAGCAGTCCATGAAACAACATCAGGAGCCAAGCCTAAAGTTTTCATTTGCATAATCGTGCCCGAAGCTTCTTTAATACAACCAAGATTTGAATATCCAGAAACCAGGATGTTATATGTGAACAAGTCAGGTTTAATTCCTTCCGCCCGCATCTGCTCCAACAGGTTGAGTGCTTCTTCAAAACGACCCGTAGAAACATAACCTGAGATCAAAGTATTCCAAGCAAAAATATTTCTGTTCTTCATATTACCAAAGACAGATTCAGCTTGTATTAAGTTATTGTTCTTCACATACATGTCGAGCAGTGAAGTAATAACACGTAGTTCGTCATCAAAACCATTCCTTAACATATAGCCATGGATTTCCTTCCCGAATTTCAAGAATCTCAGTTCACATATTGCTTGAAGGACACTTATTAGAGAGACAGAATTGGGCTTATCACCTGCATTTTGCATTTTCCGCAAAATGCCCAGGACTTGCAAGTATAATTCAGATGATAAGTGGCCTGACAAAAGGCAATTCCAGGTTATGATGTCCGGCTTTACGTTGTAAGTTTGCATATCCTGAAATAGCTTCCACGCTTCATTTATATAACCAAGGGCAGTATATCCAGATATGATCGAGTTCCACGATGACAAGTTCTGATTTTCCATTAAATCAAAAACTACTCTAGCTAAAACAATCTCATTATTTTTCATGTACATGTTTATCAGTGAATTGCATATCGAAATATTTGATTCCAGATCATTTCGAATAACATACCCATGAATCTGCTTTCCTTTATCAAGAGCTCCCAATTTTGCACAAGTTTGCAATACTTTATGTATTGTAAAACTGTTAGTCTTCACAAAGGAATGCTGCATATCTGAAAAAAGTTCTAGGCCTCGCACCCATTTTTCATTCTTCAAGTTCAGCAAAACACCTTCATTCCATACTAAAGATTCATGATTCGGTGTTCCACAGAATGCCTGATTAGCACTTTCTATGTCAGAACACCTACCATAGAAGTTCATCAATGCACATTTTGCATGGACATCTAAGTCAAGTCCCCTCTTGATAAAGCAAGCATGAAGTTCCAACCCGAACCATAAGTCCGTTACACTTGCACAAATTTTCACAACCAGAGTCAGATTCCTGCTTTTAAAGTTCACTCCTTTCTTGTGCAACTCACAGACAACCTCAAGAATTTCATATGGGTCTCCTCCAAAGCTCTTAAATTCCTCTATAAACAAATTCAGGTAAAGATAATTTTGCTCAAGACCCAAAAAGAAAACCGTTGCTGCCGATTGAAAATCGCCAAATTCCAGGTAAATTGAGATTAAAGATTGGATTTTGTCACTAGAAACCCACTTCTTGGACATCTTTATGATTTGGGCATGGGTTTCTTTCACGGAGTTCAAGGAATTTAGCTCATTTAAGTCATGGAGATAAGATAGGTTAGAATTAGAAGAAGGGGTGTGAGAAGAAGATTGAACAGAAGCAGAGATTGAAGTTTCAGGAGGAGTTTCTGCAACATTTACAAGGCTAAAATTGGCGATGTAATGATTCAGTTTATTCGGTGCCAGAGGGCGTTGAAAGAGCGAAGAGTTGAAGGATTGCGGGAAAGCGATTGCTTCCATAAAGCTTAACAGTGATCAGAGCTGAAGAATGCACATGGCAGTGACTTCCGAGAAGTAGAAAAAGGAGAAAGAGAAAATAAAGGAAAATACCTTCGTGCCTGTCATAAGCAGATTTTGAATGGATAAGTTTTCGTCTTACATGCGAAAGTGAAAGAAAATCTGGGCCTTCTTCTACGGGGGTTGATTTGGGCTTGGGGTGGGGACTTCTGCATAAATCGGATTCCGCGACGCTGGATCTCTAGGCATCCTCTGAAGACTCAAATCCACCATTCCGAAGCACAATTTTTCGTGAGTTTTCCCTTTGGGCCTCTTTTGAGACGTAAACTATAAACGGCTGTTTCAGGTCCTGATAAATTCTCCTTTTCTTTTTAACGGCAAAGTTCAGGGAGCATGATTATCTTCTCCGTGCTTTTGCACTCCTGAAGGATGTTGGACAGGAAGCATTGAATCTTCAAGCATCTATTTAACTCTGTCATCATTATCAGGGTTTCAGCAATCATCTATATATGCCTATTCAGTTCATCGAAAGGGTCAGTTGAGCATGACTTTGGAGACGCGCACAATTGAACTTAGTCAAAAGTATCGTTATCAAAATCAATCTTTTTTTTTTAAGAAAAAAAATCAAACATGTCTTGAATAAGGTTACTAACTAGGGACAATTGAGCAGGATCCGCAAATCTCATGCTATGCTATTGTAGTCAGTTTGCAACTTGCAAAGCATGTTTCCCACAGTCTGATCTCCTCAAAAGAGTACTCTCAGCTTTTCCTTGACAGTAAGAACATGAGTATATGTAGAGGAAAGATTCAATTTCCTATACAATAGATAGGAAAGAATCTATAAGCCGGTAAATTCAGAGGAGACTTCAAGTTTAAAAAGCCAAAGGACACTGTTTTTCTTGATGCTCCTGCTATAATAAATGCGGCATGCTTGACGAGGGATGGACTTGATATCTGTAATTAAATGGTGAACCAGATCATTTTTTTTTTGGTTTGGTTCTCAAGACAATAGAAGAGGGATCAATTGGGGCTTGATCAATGCATATGGCATTCCAAAGCTTCTCCAAGCTAGAGGCCCGAGGGAAATAACTGTTCAGCTGTATTCACTAGCAGTGGAGGTTGGCTTCCTGATGGTTATGTAGAACTAGATACGAATGTCACTCATCAGCTGCTTCCTTGTCGGTGAATAAGGAAAAGTAGGATTCATACAGACCTAAATTTCTCACTTGCGTGCTCTTCAGATTCTTTGGTGGTGTTTGATACTTCATGAGGAGCTCCACAAAAGGAATTTCTGGCTATAACAGGTGGATAAAGTTGGAAGCAAACTGCCAGCTACAACGTACCTGGGCAGAACGACATCTTAGAGATCGTGCATTAACCATGATACTTCCAGGATACTGGAAACAAGGTGATTCTTCATAAGATTTTCATCTCAGTTCTTTGCATATCTTATGTTTTTGATAAGAGAATAAGAGAAGAAATATGGTGGTAAACTCGTTTTCTCCTCTGCAGAATAAGAGAATGGTATTGCCCTTCTCCATTCAAATGTTATTGACGCATGATCGCCATCTGTTTCAATGCCTAAATTAGCTTGATTTAATCATCTTTTTTCTCAACGCTTCCCGAGCTCTTTTTGTTGTCCATCCATCATCAGCTCACCACTCCTCTTTCATACTATTCTTTAGTCTGACAAAGCTTAATTTCTTCTCGTTCCCTGTCTGGTCAGCTCTTTTGGTCCATAAAACAGCAATGTTCAATTATGTTAGCAACCTCAATAGTGTCACTGTGACCAGTGCCATATTACTTCTCAATCTTTCATTCAGATAGCATTAATATGAAGAGATTTCACATATTCATTTCATGCTTTTCTGCATTTTTTCCCTTCAAATTCCACTTTTCTTGAAAAATTTCAGCAATTCAGAGGATTGTTTCAAAAAGGACTATGGCATTAAGGTCATGTAAAGAGCTCTACTATGGCATTAAGGTCATGTAAAGAGCTCTATCATAGTGTAAGATTTCTTCTGCAACCAGCAAAGTCAGTTGTCAATTTGATTCTATATGCATCTATCTTACAAGGTTTCTGTAGAACAGAAAAGTTGAACGAAAATTGATATCTTGACAACAAAATGGAGGATCACATCACGCAACCATTTATAACTTCTTTTTCTAGAAGTGATTGTGTTTTCTATCATCCATATTGCTCGAAGAGTCTGACAAGTCAAATTTTCATACATTGAATTGTCCTTTGAGTTAGAGTGATCCTAATTGACTTCCAAGTTTTCTTGAGTTAAGTGGAAGACAGAATTCTTAAAGGGCTAAACGACCAAAGGAAATAATCATGCATTTTTCAAGAGCGAAGTATTCTTGTGTCTGAATTCTAACAATGTCTAGGTAAAAATAATAATTTACAGGAGGAACTAATTAGAACTACGTATCTTAAAAGACATTTAGAAATATATATCCAAAGATTTCAGAAGAACATGATCATACCTTCGTTTTTGCAAATTGCATTTCAAGAGGAACCCGTTTCCTTGTCTAATGAATTTTGATACAGAAAGAAACACCGGAAACAGTTAGTTAATGATACACAATTACACTGACTTCTTCTACTTGGTTCTCTGCTCTCCAGAATTGAACACAGTAATCTTCTGATATTTTTATTTAAAGATTTTGGCAGAAAATGCATTCTGTTCACTCTCTTCATAGACTTCAGGCATCAGCATAGGCATGCGCTGACTGAAGCCTTTGCTGAGAGCAAACAGAATCTGCCCTGTTGAGAAAGGAATAAACTTTTCTGTGAGCAAAGCGCGGGTTGTCTGTTCTCCCTCAAGTTCTTCTAGCCCCCCTTATTCCATTAGACATGGGCAATATGGAGTAAGACGCCAGAAGCCCTTGAGGGAGAGGTAACAACCAGAGCTTTGGAGATCTTTAGAAAACAGGACTAAAAGCAATTTCTTGTTTGATAGATTTTGGAATCAGTTTTAAACGTATTTATAGACAACAAAAGACAGCAATATGACAGTAAAGTTTGTCTGTACCGAGATATATTTTGCACTTGAATATTAGTGGACACTGGACAAGAATCAGATCCTTCAGATTCATGATATACAGTCCGCCTAAGCGAAGATTTTGCCCTGGGGGCTGCTTATACAAAGAAGTCATATCCCCTCGTGAACCAAGAATATAGCGTCTTCAAATCTTCAACCCCATCAATTTAAGGCATTTTATCTCTTTGCGGGAACAATTTTCATCCATATTATTGCTATCAATCTTCTTGTCTAAGTGCGATATGGCTCGAGTTGGAAATCCAGTTAGAAAAAAGCCGAATATTAAAAGGACCCAGGAAAATTTGCCAAGTTCAGCCAAAACCGTCCTTCAAAAACTATGTGCAGATTGCACTGAAAGAATATGAGTCCAGAAACTTGCCACAATTTGGCTTCAGATAGTTGTGTGATCTCCCACAGATGCTAGGAGAAGCGTATGATCTTCAGCGAAGCCGCGTCTCACAATTTCTGGCCTTTGGCTGAAGCCTGAAAGTGATGATTCTTTATAAAAAATAGAACAGTTTGACATTTGTTAAGGGGAAGGTGGGCTGCTTTAGAGTAAATAATTTAGCTACGTACGGATTCTTGTCTTGTCAAACTAGGCACAATGTGGAAATTTTGCTTTGTTTTGTTCGGTAAATCTCAGTGTAGCGCCACGGAAACCTACGTGGAACGACTCATCTGCACTAGTAACTTCGGTTTAGGAGCCTTACGTGCCTGGAGATAAAGCAAGATGATCATTGTCAGAAGTTAGACAAAGAAGCAAAGCTGAAACATCTTGTTTTTAAGCTCGACCTTTCCAGTGTCCCAAGGGTCCCCGCCGTTCCACTGATGTATTAGTCAAAAAATGCAAATCAGAGAGCTTGAATATGACACATGTTACTGTGATCGCAATAAAAATTTTGAATCCATTGTTTTCAGCTATATTTTCTGGTCCTCATCTGGAAAAATACGGCAGTCAAGTTCAAGAGGCCAGGAAAACATATAGAGACGAGCTCCAACCCTGGTGCAGTCGTGATTGGATACTCGACTTCCCCAAGCAACTAGCAAGAAGAAAATGAAAGAATAAAACCAAGACGTGACATGACTAGGCACAGGCTGCTCGTACTCTAATGGCTTCAATTATTGGGTAAACAAATAGATAATCCGGCATTATTCTCAGAATCTGAACTTATGATGTTAGTAGAAGAAAGCATCCCAGTCTACTGAACAGCACCAAGCCTCACTCCACGAGTCCAGAGAGAATTTTGTAAAGGGAGCTGTATCATTTTATAAGCAGCAGTGACAGAGTAAGCTGAAACAGAGGACACTTCATATTATTAGGAACTAATAAAAATCACAGTTTCTTATATCTATCAGCCACCTTTCTAGCAAAAGACTCTGATCAGATTGAGATTGCACAAAAATAAAATGAAAGTTTCCCTAGCAATTCCAAATTATGCTATTATCGCTCAAATTTTGAGGACCTTATTATGAGACACTTAGTAACTGATGATGCATTTCCTGCTTTGCATGCCGACAATGCTAACATTACCTGCTCTAAAGTGGCAAATACAAGCTGATCGTGTTCACATTTCACAATGTCAACAATGTTTCATATCGCAATTAAAATACTAGGTCCAATGATAAAACTGTTGTCGCTGACTACATTTTTCTATCTCTTGGTCCAGTTACCCAACAATGGTTCCAAGCCGAAATTTTATTGTTACTGAATGAACTGGGGGCATGGTGATCTGCTTCGCAGATGATGAATTCCAGAATTCACTCTTGGAGAAGAAGCCACCGCCAAAATTCAAAATTACAATATGACTTGAATAAGTATTTCCAGAATTCAGAATTCACTCTTGGAGAAGAACCCACCACCAAAATTCAAAATTACAATATGACTTGAATAAGTATTTCCAGAATTCACTCTTGGAGAAGAACCACAACAAAAATTCAAAAGCACAATAAAACTTGCTGCCAAGTAAAAGTGTAATACCTTAGAAATGAGCTAAGCACTTCATTCAGCATATAATCATAAAAGATAAATTTCACTTTGACTTCCCTGAGCTTTTAAGAAATTCATAGTTCAAGTCTGGGAAACCAAAACTACAGTTGCAGTATATTCTATATTGCAAGAGGACATGATATTAAGTCTCTTTAGCGAGTTCAAAATTCGTGCAAAGCTTAATACTTGACAAACACTGAAGATAAGAACATCTGCTCTGTTTGCTAAAGAAATGCAAAAATCACACAACTAACAGCTCTTTGCCTTCCTGAGCAACGTGTTGAAAGCATGCTTGATTTTGAGATCTGTGACGAATGTTCTAAGATAGACATAGGATTTCAAACCACTAAGACACATTCTTCTCCAAATTAGTTAAACTGGCATATTCTTCTCCTGTCTAATGAACCTCATGCACAAACAAAACGATGTTGTGCAATTTTATATCTTTTCTTATGCACTTGAGCTGTCAGGTTATTTCCTATTTTGTCTTCAGGTTCTCAGATTATAAAGAATCTAAACCTTTTACCAGCGCTCTCTTGGCCGGCCATCTGGAAAGATGGGAACAAGAACCTTCTCATCTTTCTTCTCCAAGTCATGTCTCCTCTTACTCTGTTTCCCTTGTTCAAGGTTTACAATTTCATCATCATCATCATCGAAGTCTGGGGGCAAATCATCTTCTTCATTGATCCAACCATCCTCATCTTCATCATAACCCTCATCATCGTCCTCATGGTCATCAAATCCATCACCAGCAAAATCATCAATGCTGTACAATTCTTCTTCCTCTTCCCCAGCGCTTCCTTGTCCTTCTTCAGTTCCTTCTGCATCATCTTTCTTTGAAATTCCCCTTCCTCCAAATCGTGGAACAGAAACAAGTGCACGGAGTTTCTCCTTGATTAGCAAAAGCCTATCTTTTTCTATTAGCTGAGAATCACGATATGCTTCACGGAGGAAAACCGAATCCCTATCCCCTTTTAGTGACACATAAAACATGTCAGGATGCCTAATCAGCATCCCTCTGAGCTGCTGAGAGAATCTGAATTCCTCACGGAAATGAGTCAGATGGTCCACTAGAGTTTTCTTCTCAACAGTGAGACTTAAGATCTCATGAACAACACCACAAGCATGCTTTTCTTTCTCTGGTGTACCAGATCTAAAGGAAGAGAAGTCAGAATATGGTGATATGTATGGCATGTCTCGGAACTGAGATATCCTTCTCATATCTCCTTTTGAAAGATTAAGACCGCGCGGCAGCTTCACTCTATTGAATTTAGGCAGTCTATCAATGATTAAATTTCTTTCTTCCAGCTCTCTTTCCCTATTCTCTTCTTCTGTAAGCTCTGCAGCAGAGATAGCAAGCTCAGGGTCCCAATGAGTCAACTCCAATGCTGGTCCACAACCAGTTGACACAACCTTAAAATATTGCGGATACCTGTGGCAAATTGTCTCCCTAAACTCTGAAGGAAGGCCAAGATCAGTCCTCAAATGGGCAATTTTCTCCAGAAGAATCCGCTTCTCGGCTGACATCATCAACAATTTCCTCAACTTGAAAACCAACAGATCCTCCATCTCATTTCTTATCCGCATTTCCTCAAGGTAAAGCCTTTCAGCCTCCGAAGTCAACTTGAACCTAAGAGAATAAACCCCTTCTTCAACAATCTCAAACACTGCTGGGAACTTCCTCAATAAAGCTATAAACCGCCTTTTCTTCTCGAGACCCAGTGCTTTTCTAAACCTACCCAAGTCGCGAAGCGCCATTATCCTATCAGGTTGGCTCATTAAAATTTTTCTAATCTTCAAAACCAATTTAAGCCTCTTGTCCCTTTGGATTACATTGTCAAAGGGACGCTCTTTCCTCCACTTTGTAGCAGATGTTCTTATACGGAAAAAGGGACCATGGGGTTTCTTTAAACTACCCCAAGATTCGCTCTTTAATTGAAAATCCAAACTATCACCCAAGAATAGAGTCTTTACCTGCTGACTTTTAGAAGCCGAGTCAGGCATCTTTAAAGAAAATTTAGGTTTTTGCTGCGAACATGATTTATACGAGATGCAAAACGGCAAGACACCAATACATGGCGAGACATTTTGTGAAGCGATAAATAAACTGGCCTCCATTATTTGTCCAATTTCATAGCAAATGACAATAGAATGAATAAATCAACAGGAAGAAACTAGAAACTCAGCCAGGAAGAAACTAGAAACTCAGCGGGAAAAGAAAGAAACTGAAAATTATATTAACCTCTTTCTGCTGAGGCGTGAGGCACAGAAGGCTGAAGCAGTTTTCTGGCTCAGGGTTTATCAGCTAGAACCCTTCGCATAGATACTCCTATCTGTTATCTTCTTTGTGGGTCACTTGTCGTAAAAATGTAACAGACAGGGGTACTATCGTCCATTAAGTTAGATATGGAGCAAAGCTATTCAGCATTACTTGTCGTACGTCGACTTAACCAAGTTATACGTTGAATTATCTTAAAAAAAAAAAAAAGTCATACGTTGATTTGGCAGGGAGTTAGGGAACGGTTTACCTAGTCAGAACGCATTCTGTTTTACTATGCCTTTTGCGCTCATCTAAAACATAAAAATGTCGGAGGACTTGCCCCGGCGGTTAAGGGCAATCTGCTCGAATGTTCGAATTCGTCTTCGGACGGGACACTGCAGCTAATCTTCCAATTCCATACCCACTCGGGAAAAAAAAAAAAAAAAACTCATCAAAGGGGCCAAAAAGGGTAAACTCCGTAATGTTTATACCTCCGTTTTCGCTGGTCAGTGCTCACTTCCCAAATGAAAGAATGCCCTTCTAAGTTCTAACTCGGGATTCGGAATCGGACATGGGTAAGAAGAGAGACCGGCGAGTGAGGCTCAGCTCCGGCCGCCTATCCAAGCAAGTTGAATCCTTGACTGAGGAACTCCAGAACGTCGATTCAGTGGATAGGCTTAGGAACCAAAATCACAAGCGCGCTGCTATTTTAGCTCTTTTGTTCATCGCAGCTCCCGCCATTTCAGTGATCATATACGGCAGAGTCCATGCTCCAAATACGGATACGAGAACCAATGTACCGTATGTGTACGACCGAGGCCTCGTTAAGACTGATGTAAATTACCGTGATATTCTCACTGTAAGCACTCTTTTCGCGAAGTTTCATGTTTTATCTACTTGATTCCTTTGTTTCTGGATTCTGATTAGAGATAAAGATTTAGTCTTTGAGATTTTTTTGCTGCTTAAATTTCAAGAAATGCAGGAGCACATGAAGGTTACCGAGAATGTGAGTCAGCGGCAGTTTCGAAATCCTGTACTAGCCTACGTTACTCCGTGGTATTTCTATTTTAATTTCATATGTTAATCATTTGATTTCCTTTGCTAAACTTTGATTTATATGCATGTCTCAGTTGCAAAATTTTCGCCATTTATGCATAGTACGAATAAGACTGAAATAGTCTAGCGTAAGAAAAAAAGAGAAGTGTAAATTAACTGAATTATCTTTAATGGATGCCTATCCAGAACAGGAGTTAAAAAACTATTGCTTTTTGCTTTTTGTTAGTAATATGATTCACATCAAGTGCAATTTCTGAAATGATTTCGTAAGAGCGTCTGATAGAGTATTCCCTATAGCTCTACTTATTCATTTAAAGTGGTTCTCGAAGAATAAGAGGATGTCATTATACACTGCATAAACAGATAGAAAATATCTTTTACTCGTTTATATTCTTAACACTGTTCAAGAACAAACAGAATATAAGAATAAAAGCTGATGTTGGGTTTGAGTTCAGTTGGAATGCCTCATTGGGATTCTTCCTTTCACCAGAATGTGAACGTGCAAAGTTCCTAAGGGGAATATAGATGGATAGAGGGGCTCAATATAGATATGAAACTAGATTTGATTTTGGCTTCTAAAGCACTGTAAAAGACTGGTTTTAAACCTGTTTTCTGAAATTCAACATCAAATAATCCATAGTATATATGTTTTTCAAAATGAAAATTGACTGTTCACATACTTTTATTTCTATTTTCCATGACTTGATGGTTCCTTCTTGAACGATAAATCATACAGGAACTCAAAAGGATACAACCTGGCCAAGAAGTTCCCTGCTAAGCTGACACATATATCACCTGTGTGGTATGACCTTAGGAGGTATACACGCAGCAGACTTGTGTCATTCAATGTAATTGAGCATGGACACTAAAGTTGACACTAAAATCTAGCAGAATGATTTGGAATAATGCATTTTCTTTGTGGTGTTCCACTATTAAGATGTTAAAGGACCTTTTGCTAGAGTGATAAATCCTTCTATCATTGCGATTGACTGATAAACCGAAGTTATCAGGAAAAACCAATGATGTTGATATAAATGAGGCAAACTGTGGGACTCTTTACTAGTCATATTTTAAAATTTGCTATCAGACATTAAGCTATTAAGATATCTGATGGCAGCCAAGGAAGCAAGTTGATTCTCGAAGGAAGACATAATGCTGATAAAGCATGGATTTCAGAACTTAGAATGGAAGACAATGTTAAGGTATGATCAATTTGATTCATTTATTTATATTCCCTACTCTGTCATTATGAAGAAACTTAATGTGCAATGGCAGATATTGCCAAGAGTTGTTCTTGAAGCAACTCCTGTGGACCTTCTAAAGAAGAAGAAACAGAGGGATAAAGCAATTAACATCATTATAGCAGAATGCAAGTATGTACCTCTTTCATTTTCTTGCCTAAAGTAAATTCATATCTTGCTGGAATATATTTTTAAGTTGTATGCACGCATGCTCTCTTCCTGCATATTTAGGCAGCAACCATGATAAGATCTCTTATTGTGCTCTCTCTCTCTCTCTCTCTCTCTCTCTCATGTGTGGCTGCATCTGAGCCCAAAACTATTACATTATTAAGGAAAAAGATGATTATGTTTTTTTACTCCCTAAAGAAAGACATCTGGTGTATTCCATCTCAAGACTGGTTAAAACTATTGTAATTCAAGAGTAGGAGGGAATTGCAGAAGATGATACAGTGGGTGATCACAGAAATAAGGAAAAAGGTGATCTGCTGGTCTAGATTCAGATACTTTGGATTATTGGTGTATAGAAACATTGCATTGTAGCAATTAACGCAGCTGTACCTATCTTATTCACAGTTATGGCTACACCACATAAATAGGACTTGAAGTAAATACAAAACTAATGCCTTTGCCTCTGCTCTGTGTAATATCATATATATCTTCTGCCTTCACCAAAGAAATTTTTATTTTCTATGTTTTATTTTGTTTATTGGTGTTGATTTGGGCATTGGGGTTTCTCCTTCCCATTGTACAGGGAAATGGGTTACGATGGCATTGTGCTTGAGTCTTGGTCAAGATGGGCAGCCTATGGTATCCTGCATGATCCTGAGATGCGTGTTATGGTATATCTCTTAGTTCTTCAATCTATTTTCTTTTAACTTTGATTAAGATTGTCGCTGTCATCACATAATTGACATTTGTCTAGAAGTTTCCATATTATAATATGCTATCTTTTGCCATTATCTGCTTTCAACTTGAACAATTGATGCTTAAATTCAGAAAAGAATAATTCTTCTATCAAAGGGCAGCTCACCATGCGTGTATGAAGGTTTAGATGTGCTCCAATGAGCATCAGCTTTAGCCTGAGACTTGAACAAAATGGTAAACTTAGCACCAGAAGCCATAACTTAACTCAGCACCCCACTCCCAGGGGAAACCGAACCTGTAGTCATACATTTGAACAAGCACAAAGAGAGTTGATGCATGTGGAACTACAGTTCTCAGTGCAAATGATCTATGAACCATGGCAGAGTTTTATAACTTCATTAAACCTTGATTTTCTTCTAGTGCAAGCTTTTTGGTAATTTAACTTGTTCTGCTATCTATGACAATGCTGTTTGTGAATTGATTGCGTCTGGGAATTGTACTTGAACAACCATATATGGATTTTTAATTTCCTTTTGCAAGTTCAGGCTTTGCAGTTTATAAAGCAACTTGGGGAAGCCATGCATTCAGAGAGCTTAGAGAAGAAGGGCCTGCAGAGACTGGAGTTTGTGTATGTCATAGGTCCACCATACTCAGATAAACTCCAGCAGCATGATTTTGGACCAGAAGATCTGAGAAATTTAGGTGACAGTGTAGATGGCTTCTCTCTTATGACATATGATTTCTCAGTTCCTCACAATCCAGGTCCTAATGCACCTTTAAAGTGGATTCAGTCAACCTTGAAGATTCTACTTGGTGCAGAAAAAAAGGGTCAGAAGTTGGCCAGAAAGATATTTGTTGGCATCAATTTCTATGGCAATGATTTTGAACTTTCAGGAGGTATGATCGACTTATGCTATCATCAATTTATACCCAGGATTTATGTCTCAAGAATTATAGAGTATGTACGTTTCTATTTTCCTTAAGAATTTTTTAAGGCTTGTAACCTTATGGCAGTCTCAGACTGCAAGCTTGTCTTCCATTCACCTTTCTTACATGTTTAACAACACTTTTGACCCTTTAGAGTTCTCTTCCTCATTCTCCAACTAAGATTTGGTCTCACATTATAAATGAAACCATAAAGGCATCTAAGCAATTCTTTGATGGTCGAGAACTTTGAGCTTAATCCCCTTTCTGTCATGCCTGTCTCATTGATAGATACAGTTTGTATTGGTGACTGTTCACTTGACTTTATTTTGCCATATGATTTCCCTACTGCTCTTGATTTTCAGGGATGGGTGGAGGACCAATTTTGGGGAGGGAGTACCTAACTTTGTTGGAGCAGCACAGGCCCGTACTGCAGTGGGAAAAGAACAGCGCCGAACATTACTTCTTATATTCTGATGATAAAGGCATTAAACATGTGGTATTTTATCCATCACTGAAATCAATTGCAGTCCGACTCGAGGAAGCTCGGTCATTGGGTGCTGGTATTTCAATATGGGAGATTGGGCAAGGTTTGGATTATTTTTTCGACATTTTATAGCTGATGTTCTTCCTTATGTTTGATCTCATGGGCAGTTTTGACATCGTCTTTTGTTAGTATTTCCATAGTAGATTTTTTCTCAATGGATTCCAAAGATCTGTAAGCGCAGCAGAATGAATTTTCTGTTCTTTACTTTCTTCAGAATCTGTATTCTTGGAGTCTGACAGATGATTGCATTCCACATCTACTCCTAGCTGCAATTTCATCCTTCTTCTTCTTCTGGTTGATCATTTTGCCCCCTTCCAAATGCTTTCTAAGGAATGATAGGAAGGGAAGGGGATTAGTAATGTAAGTGTTCAGTATGATAGGATTAAATGGAATGCAATGCCCAAAATAAGTTGGAATATTGTTTTTATGGTATGGTTAAAGGACAGTGAGTCATTTATAATTATTTTTTCTTAGAATAAACTGAAAATAATGGGAACGCCTGCCGCCACATAATACGGCGTGAATATAATAAGTATTTTTTTCAATTTAGGTGATAAAATTTTTTTATCAATTATGCTTCCGCAGATAATCAATAAATGTAGTGTTAAATAAAATTTATTTATGTAAATTATTTACGTTAAGTTTCCTAATTTAAATATTAAACATGTGCAAAGTTGTACAATTTTTAATAATAATTTTCTTAACCAAATAGTAATAAAATTTGTATAAAAAAATTATATAACATTTATAAATAAAATTATTAATGTATCAATATCTATTTAAAATATTTATGCCGAAAGATTTTTTATCTTTTGGAATTCTATTTAAATTAGGTTTTTTGTTTTAAAAATTATAAGAATAAATTATTTAAATTTTTTTAATATTTTAAGATAATTCTAAAAAGTTTTAGAAAAAATGTTAACACGAAACTTGAAAACAAGTTCTATTTTTTTTTTTTGAAAATTCTACAAGCTTCTTCCCCTTTTTTTTCTCTTTTTCTTTCAAATTTTTAATTATTGTCTTAATTAATCATGAATAATATTATTTAAAAATTATTTTAAATTGTTGATTAATAACAATTTTTACACACATTAATAATTACTAATTAATTAATATTATTTAATTTTATATTATTCATATAATTTTGCATAAAAATTTATTACTCACTCAAAAAATATTAAAAATTATTAATATTATTATTCATATTAGTTGTATTAGATTCTTAAATATCATAATATTAAGATTTTTAGTGAAAATATAAAAAGGAAAGGAATATAATAAAGGGAGAAAATTAATTAAATTTTATATTATAATATAATTAAAAAAAATAGATATAGTAAATACTTTTCTGAAAGCTTCTCGAGGAAATTTCAGCCACGAGATGGTGAAAGCACGGCACGCCATTGATCCATCTACGAGCAATATGATCACAGACCTGCGATTCCCGCATACCACGTGGCATCCTACCACTGGTGGGATATTCATCTCTTTTCACGTCTGAACTCTTCTCTCCCCTCTCAAACTAGACTTACAGCAGCAAAACCGAACCCGCTGAAACAAGAAAGTCCGGTGCTCATCAGTCTCATGCTGGCTAAGGCCATAAGCAAGAGGACTTAAAACTAGCTCGGAAAACATAACTTTTGCTCCTCGAATCGATATAGAATTATGTTATGGAGGCCCTCAATGCAGTTGGCTTGACACCACTATTGGTTCTTTCGGACAGAAGAACTGAGCAAAGAAAGAGCCTTTCATTCTCCACCGTTGCTCAGTTCAAGAACAACCCAAATTTTGCCACTAAATCGTTGAACTTAGAGGAGGGCATATCGAGAACTATTCGTGGAGGTCTCGTGGTTTTATCTTCTGCTCTCGGTACGGCATCAGCTAAGGCACTCACGTACGAGGAAGCTCTACAGCAGTCCACCAGCACCCCCATGCTGCCGGAATTTGATGCTGGTGGAGCTCTCGATGGTATTGCCAATTTTGTGGTGGAGAATCCTCTAGTTATAGGAGGTGGTGTCGCTATTTTAGCCGTGCCACTAGTTATATCCCAGTTGCTCGGTAAGTCTAAGCCATGGGGCGTTGAGTCTGCCAAGACTGCTTATGCAAAATTGGCCGATGATGCCGGTGCTCAGTTGCTGGATATCAGACCACCATCGGAGTTAAGACAAGTGGGGAGCCCTGATATCCGAGGTTTGAAGAAGAAGCCGGTGAGCGTTCCGTACAAAGGCGAGGACAAGCCTGGGTTTTTAAAGAAGCTGTTTTTGAAGATCAAGGAGCCAGAAAGTACGACATTGTTTGTATTGGACAAGTAAGATTTTGGACCCTGTCCTGTTCAGTTTCCAACAACTCGATATCAGTCTTTAACTTTAGGTTCATGTAATATTCTGCTACTAGCTTTATATTCCTTTCCTTTATACTCCACCCTTCCCCCTCCCCTGGCCCTGGGTTTGGGTTTATTTTCTTTTCATTTTATTCATTGCATATTTGACATCAAAACCGAGGGAAAGGGGGAAAACTAGGGAAATAATGATATAGTAAATGTATTGGCAATTGGCATAAGGAGAACTGCATTTCTTGTTTCTTCATTGAAGTTGATGCAATGATGTCTTTTAAGAATTTTAACACTTGCATTATTATTGTTAAGTCAACAATGTTTTAGGAAATTACTCTGATGAAGGTGTAAAGAACTACTTATTGCACTGCAGCCGAAGGCTTGATTATATTTTTTCCTCTAATACCAGCTTACTAGTCCTGTCAATCCTATGTTGATGAATCACGATGTTCGCTTGTAAAGTTCAATTAACATATTGTGGTAGATCATTATTCATCGTTGAAGAAACTGCTGTATATTTTTTTCTTTCTTTTCTTTTTCCCTTAAGTCGAAAGTCTGAGGGCTAACGGCAATAAAATGTACGGTAAAACATCTGAAGAAACCTTCAATTTCATAACAGCAAAATTAACCAGCGAGTAGATTTTGGAAACAAAAAGGCCAGGATATCATCCGATAGTTTCTAAGGATTAACGTTTTGAAACTTATCCAGAACTCAGAACTTGGCTGTGCTTATCCTCTGATGGTCTTTTGTTGTATCATAAAATTTCCTGTTGTTTCTGATGTGATCATCAATATGAGGGTCCAATCTTAAGTTTTCACTTTTGTGTGAAGCCAGATTTGATGGAAACTCTGAACTGGTTGCGGAGCTTGTCACAGCTAATGGCTTCAAAGCTGCATATGCTATCAAAGATGGGGCTGAAGGAAGGCGAGGATGGATGGTAAATACTTATATCGTGAAATTCTTTAACAGTTTAATGGATTTAAGCAGTTTCTTTGAAATGTATAAGGACTGAAGGTGATTCCCAGAGATTTTATTAGTCACTACATATGATCAACTTGTCAGATATTAATTTTAAGAGCTTTCACTGTATGTTGTGTGCAGAATAGTGGCCTTCCTTGGATACTTCCAAAGAAGACATTCAGTTTTGATGTGAGCAATTTGACTGATACAATTGGTGGTGCCTTTTGGGTAATTCTGATGTTTTTACCATAATGCAGCTGAATGTCCTAGCATAGGAAGCTAAAATCAATATTTTACCTTCAGGAAGGAGCTGATGCTACATCTCTGACTCTTGGCCTTGCTGCCGCAACTGGTTTAGGATTATTGGCTTTCTCAGAGGTTAGGCTGCTATTTGTTTCCTTTTCAACAGCTGATAAGCATTTTCCGGTGAAGGATTATTGCTAATAGTCCAGTGCATTTTTTAGGCGGAAACAATATTGCAAGTCTTAGGTTCAGCTGCACTTATTCAGTTTGTCAGCAAGAAACTCCTGTTTGCTGAGGTTCGTGTATTGCTTCCCGTAGATTTCTGGAATCATATGGCCATTGAAACTATTTCCAGTAAACACAATTTGATAGGAGGCTCATTCATCCAACCTTGAAAACTTCTTTTTAATTATGTAGTATCTCTGAACTTTTGCTCTCCTTGATCATATTCCAGCTTGAGCTTCTGAATCTCAAGTAAGTGACTACTAAAAACCTACTACATGTCAGAGCAGGTTCTGCAGGATAAATTAGTTCTTGAAATCTTCTTTGACTATGTATCATTTTCTATATGTGTCACTCTGCATCACGCATAATGAGAAATTATATTGTGCATGACCTGTATAAAACTGACATCTAACAAAACCAAGTTGAGC
This sequence comes from Rauvolfia tetraphylla, assembly GCA_030512225.1. Lineage (NCBI taxonomy): Eukaryota > Viridiplantae > Streptophyta > Magnoliopsida > Gentianales > Apocynaceae > Rauvolfia > Rauvolfia tetraphylla. Next base: position 11,820,190 of record JAJQKT010000020.1, on the reverse strand, counting down.
GTCTTATTTCTTTCCCAGGTCTGACAGTTTAAATTGATAATGTGAATCTTTTATCTCATCTGTTTTAGTTGTCTGATCAACATGATATCCTATAATGCTGGAACTAAAGCATCCTGCTAATTTGTTTCAATTGTCCTCATCTGTGCTGTATAGGTGATCAACATACACTTGTCTGAACCCACATAGTTTTGAAGTAACCTTTCTTCCATGTGAAAGTTTTTCTACTATATCCTTTCTCTTTGTATATTGACAGGATAGGAAGCAAACTCTGCAAGAGGTTGATGAGTTTTTGACCACTAAGGTTGCACCTAAGGAACTCGCGGATGACATTAAGGTTAGTTGCATGAAACTCAATTACAAAAAAACTGGACCTCTCGGTCAGATCTACCAGATGCTATTCGTTATCTGGAATTGTTTCCCTATTTTTTCTTCTTCCTCTTTTAAAAACTGCCTCGAAATGATTTCTTACTCTATAGCAATATGGTTGATTGATGACTCTATTACATTGGCAACTCAGCAAATTGGAAAGGCCCTTCTACCGTCAACTGTTTCAAGCAAGGCTCTACCTGCCCCAGTGGAGTCGAGCCCTGCTAGCGCAGAACCAAAAGCTGAATCAGTTCCACAGGTGAATGATGGCCCATCCAAAGCAGAAGCGGTTGTGGAGCTAACACCAGAGATCAATTCAGTTCCTAACGCAGAAGTTCAGACAGAATCACTTCCCAAAGTTCCAAGACCTCTATCACCTTATCCTAACGTAAGTTCTTTTGTTTTATCTCCTATTCCAAGCTTCCCTTTTTTTTTTTTTTTTTTTTGAAAAGTATATTCCGAGTTCACTGATTGTTAGTAAAAGTGAATATGCATGCAATTTATAGCTTGAACACGATGTTTGTAATAAAAGGTTAGCCGTTCAAATTATGCCGTGTGTGAAGGAGTCCGCTTTTATTTATTTATTAGAAGAATGAGAACAAAATGAAATCTTCCGGGTCTACTTTTACGATGTATGTTGTTCTGGTTATGCTCAATCATCTCTGGTTTCTGATCTTCACTATTAATCTGACTGCAGTATCCAGATTTCAAGCCCCCAGCATCTCCTATGCCATCACAGCCATAAAGTTGTAGGCAGCAAAGTTCAAGCTTTAGGCTTCTGATATACAGGTTGTGGCTGGGAATCCCCTACCTGCTTTATGGATCCTGCAATATACCAAGGGTAGTTCACTTGAAGACGGGATGGATTTCCTTGTCATCAATAAAGCGGCATTTTCAGTTTGTGTTAACATTCTTTGTGTTTTTTTCATTAGGTATCATGTAAATGTGAACATTGTATTAGTATCAATCTGAATTCTGAATAATTGCAACATATGCCCCATTAAATAATAGTATATACCATATATATGACTTTCTAAGAATCGCGGCTTCAGTATGACATTTTTTATTTTTATTTTTATTTGTATTTTTATTCAGTGGGCATTACTATTCAGAAAATTCATATGGAGTTTGTACATATGAATTATTCCTTGCAAGATTTTTATCACAAATTAAAGATTTATGCATGTAACTTTAATAAAATTGCATGCATAGTTTGCGAAGAGCCCATCTAATCCTTTTATGACCAATTTACAAAGTGCCATTTCTGCACTCGTTACTTTATCCTGTAACCTGTTATTAAGTAGGAAAAGAAGGGGAAAGGAAAAAAGAGCGGTTTCCCGTGCATAAATAAGGGAAGCGATACGACGTCGTGGTCAGCCGAGAAGGCAACAAATTCAACGATTGCAACCGTTAGGAATCGTTCTATTACCACAGTAAAGGGAGCGGGGCTGCGAGGGGGCTCAGGTTCGGTGATGACTCCTCGGTTTACTAGTCAAAGGGCTGCAAACCCAGGAGGTCAGGAAAACCGGACCCAAACTTAAAATGAAATCGAGCGGGAAACCATCAGAGCAACCGACGCAAAATCTCTGCATTTGATTTAAACATCAGTTCCTGCAGACGTTCGTTGGGAATCTCTCATATTGTATCAGCAAAGAAGCAAGGAAAAGAAAAAAAAGAAAAAAGTTGTGTATTTCGTCGTTTTTGCCGGAACGCAACGCTTGAAATCGAGGGAAGACGGAGAAGAAACTCAATGGCGAGAGCTAAACACGTCGCCACCCGAACTCCTGATCGTCCCAAACGTTCAGGTCTGTCTTCTTTCCACATCTGTGATCGAGTGCGTGTCTCGATTTTTGTTTGTTTTTCTGATTTCTAAAACCCTAACTCTGTTTTCCAACTTTGAAATTTCAGCTGCTGCGTCAACTTCTTCGACTCCCTCAGTACTATTCTCTCTCTTTGATGCTTAATAACTATACATTAAAGCAGTTTGCTGCTAGGCGTACAGTTAATGGTGATTCCTTTCCTTTAAGCAGATGTCGCAGAGACGAAGTCCGAGGAATGCACCACCAAGTGAGTTTGCAACTCTTACCACATTTCTTGTCCCTTATTTGGGCTTTCTTCGCTGAGTGTTGTTAGAAGTGTGAAATTTGCTGTATTGTGTTTGATGAAGGTTCGGGACAACCACAGAGAAAGAAAAAGCAGTATCGTCACAGGCCAGGGACAGTTGCTCTCCGTGAAATTCGGCATTTTCAAAAGACTTGGAATCTCCTCATTCCTGCTGCTCCTTTCATTAGAACTGTAATATCCGATTCCGTTCTCTCTCTCTCTCTCTGTGGCTGTTGAATTCGCGAGGATATTGCATTGTCTCATCTAAAGTTCTAACTTTGGGAATTCGTTTTTATTCTATGGCACCATAACTTATTGAGTTTTGAAGCTAATAGTGACATGGTTCACATATAAAACATGGATGGACTTCGCTAACCGCTTAAGTTTTTCTGTACTCTTTTGTTCCCTTTATTCTGAAATTTCATGTATACAAATCTAAGGAAGTCTTTGCATTATTAGTATTAGTCAGTAATCATAATTGGATTCTGCAATCTCCCTTTTCATCCCCTAAAGGCTTAAACAAACATGCTTCAATTTTTGTCATTGTGGATGCTATTTGAGTTGAGAATTGCTAGCTTATAGATACATGAGCTGAACTCTTAAAAGTCATTTAGACCTATCTGTCTACGCAATTTGCCTGTTAAAGCCACCATGTAATTCCCCATTCATTTCTTAGCAGTAATTCAAGTGCTGAATAGGAGTGAAAACTGCTCCACTTTTATTAAAAACTAGATTTCTGCATCCAAAGTTCAGTGAAGCCTTTAATTTGAATCCGTAAAGCTAGAATTGCTTTATAATTGGTTCTGGCTTCTGTATCTTTGCTGTATGTCTCTGTACATACTCCCAAAATTTGTGAGTCGATTTTGTGTTCCTTTTTATCAAATTATTTCAACATTTTCCCTTAAAAACTCTAGGAAGCTGGATGTTACGAATGAAGTAATTCTATAACCTTATTGATCTTATTGGTAATACTTGTATTAATGCTACTGTTAGGACCAATTCTACTTTTAGTTTTTGATTTGGTATTCATGCTATTATTTGGTTGATCAGATGGCTTTGAAGTCAATGTGTAGGCATGTTTTATTTGCTGATTCTAAATCAGGAATTATCTTGCACCAATGAAGAAAAAGAGCTTTATCTTGTCAATCTAGAGTAATGGAATGCCTATAAACGGGAATCATGACACCCTTTATAGCAGCATTCTGTTTCTTTTCATCTATCAGTCAACATAAGATGCATTCTGTTGCTTGTCGTTCTTTGCATTGCTCGTAGAGAGTGACTTCTTGTCTTACACCCCTTAACCCCCCCCACTCCCCCCAAAAAGAAAAGGAAGAAGAAGAAAAAACAAGTCTTTCTCCGATATTTCACTATGGGAAGGGTAAATATATAACTTTTAGTTCCTTGCGCCTATCTTACTATAAGGTTTAAGTTCCTGCTTCTGACATAGGTAAAAGAAATCAGCAGCTTCTTTGCTCCAGAAATCTCCCGTTGGACAGCTGAAGCTCTAGTGGCATTGCAGGAGGTATTATAAGATGCATGCATAAAGTTATTTTTACTCCACATTCTCTTAACTGTGAGTGGTTCTGGCAATATGTATGGTTTATTTGTGGAGTTTGGTATATACAAGGCTCATTTTTTCCAATTTGATTAGTACTGCAAGTTGTGAATTATGTTTTTCCCATGTAGCATGTTTTGCTTTCTAGTCAGAAACTCCACATGTTGAAGTTTAAATCTATTTACAAGTTTTTCAGTCTAAATGCGAAATCTTCTACTTGCATTATTTTTTCTTTGTGGTCCGTTTTGCGACCTGAACTTCTCATTCGTGGGTCACTGATGCTTTACAAATTGTCTTGTTGCAAAAGTTCTTATTGGCTCTCTATGGTTAGTATTCGTGGATTACCGTACAAATGGATTTGAGCAACCATATTTATTCAGATTTCTTTCTTTCTGTTGTCATATTCAGCAATTATTCTTTCCACAATGTACGAGATATGAGACCATACATGCATTTCAGTTTCCTACTTTCTTGTTCTGGACCCTTGTAGTTGTGGTAAAGAGATCACTTTTTGTGATGTTAAAAGAATAACATGTCATAGTGTTGCATGATAAGCTTCCTTATTTGTTGATAAGTTTGTTAAAATCCTTATTTGTTTCCCATTTTTTAGGCTGCCGAGGATTATTTGATTAAATTGTTTGAGGATGCAATGCTTTGTGCAATTCATGCAAAGCGCGTAACACTAAGTAAGTATTGGTCCTTGTTAATTATCCCTCACCCGACCCCACAAAAAGAATTATTGATTGTTTCCGTATTTTTTTCATAATTGTAGTTTCTGAAACTTTTTCCTCTTTGTTATTTCTACCTTTAGACAATAGCATCGGGTAAATAATTGGGGTTCACTTGTTGCTCAGCACTTATACATTTGGTGTTTCATAAACTGTGGTTGATAGTAAAACTCTGTTTCTAACTGATCCGTACCTTTTATATGTACAAGATCTTTTAGTCTTTGTTCTCATTTTTCTGACTTTTACTTAAGAATATTCTTTAGCCTAGCTTGTAAATCTAGAGAACAACAACATTAAGTAAAAGTCAGAAAAATGAGAACAAAGACTAAAAGATCTTGTATTTCTATCTTGTATCTGTATATTTCTGAGGCATAGTAGCGTTTCACAGGACCAATTGGGTGGTTAAGTTATGCTGTGACTCCTTGACCAACAACCCATCAAATGAATATAATATATTTGTCCTAAGGGAAGAAAAGCAGCTACAAGTTTCTCTTCTTTCCTTTCACCATTTTTTAGGCTGCCGAGGATTATTTGATTAAATAGTTTACTGCATCCCACTTAGTTGTCTGTTGTGTTTTGGAGTTCAATGTCATTTTCACTGGCTTGTTTGGACACAGTAAACATAGTTTTGCTTTTCTTGCCGCACAGTGAAGAAGGACTGGGAGCTGGCACGGCGTCTCGGAGGAAAAGGACAACCTTGGTGAGAGCATCACTTGTTTTCCAGCTCAGCATAACGGTAAATCATCTGGCGAGTATCTCTCCTAGATTGTGTAGATTTATCCACATTGTTTTTTGCGATCAATGTTGTAATTGAAATTTACATGTCGCAAATACCCCCCTTCATATGTATCCCCATAAACTGAGAGCCTTGGCAATTGGAAAAGTATGTAGCAGCGTAGATCCAAAGTGCATGTTAATCTTTGTACCTGTTTGAAGGTGGTTTTCTCGGACCCATTGGTGATTTGTGTCCCCAAACTTTTATATTCAGATCTTCTATGCTTGTCCTCTGCTCCCTTCCATCATTAGGATGAGAATAGTAGTTGGCATTTTGTAAGCATCTTGCAGGGTCATAACACACTTTTGGCTTCTCGGAGACTGGAATGGGAGAGAGAGATGATTCGTAAGTTTTGGCATTAAACATTCAGATAGAAGAAATTGATGTGTTTTCATCCTTTTTTGCTCGGGCTGTCTTCGGGGGAATGGGTCATGATTGGGCTGAGAGAAACGGATCCATCTCATGGTATTGACAATGACAGTTCCTTCAATTCAAAGTAAATAAAAAAAATGAGCGAAAAGTAATTTTTTTAAAATTAAAAATCCAATTCAATATGCCCTTTTTTATTTTTTTAATAGACCGTTATTAATTTCATATTTTTAATTAAGGATATTGTTATATGTAATTTTAAGTTTGATTATATATAGTTAAGATATTAATTATTTTTAATTTTTTTCTGTATCTAATATTTTCTTTCTCATTTTTTTTTTGAATTTTGGGTAAGTTCTGCCCTCTTAAGTGGAAATCATAGAAATTTCAATGATGAAATTTAATAATTTCATGATTTCTGTCCAAGAGAGTGATGTGGCATAAAGAGAGAAAGAAATTGAAAAAAAATAATTTTTTAAAATACATATAATAAAAAATTTATATATAATTATAATTTTTATTAAAGAGTACCATTAAAAAGATATATTATATACATATTAAAAGAGTCTGGGTTATATGTGTACTAGAGACAAATTATTCCACTTATGCAAAAGAAAAGGGGACAAATTATTCCATTCTGAAAAGCAAACATTCCGAAATTGTGTAAAGATAAAAAAATAAGGTTGTACCTACATTACTTAGGACTAGATGACAATCATTTCTTACCCCTTTATTTTGCCTTTAAAGTCAAAAGCATTAGTAATTTATTTTTTTTTTACTTAAAATTATTCTTTCTCTTAAAAAGTCAACTCTTGACTTCATAAATTTGCTCTTATCGGTCAAGTAGCAGACTTGGGAATATTTATTTTTCCTCTAAAGGACTTTTAAAAAAAAAATTAAACAAAAAGTGCTCCAACAAAGAACGGCAAAAGTAGTTGTGACCTCTCAGCTTTACGAGTTCCCAGAAAACCAAAGAATTTGTCGGTTCATCCCAATTGAAAAACGGATAAGACCGCAAAAAATGGTTTCGACATGTCTCCACTTGAATTTACAGAAGCAGACAGAGAATACCGAATGCCCTGAACAGTATCCAATCCGCCGGTCCTCACTCCATCCAATCCAAACCTGCGCGCGCACGGATGTATTGGTGAAAACATTTTTGGCTTTCCCTTTATTCAAATTAACCTCGTAATGACCGCGAAAATGGAAGTAATACTCCTCAGTGGATACCAATATCCCTCGTGCGCCAACTTGAAGGAGCGGTCACTTTCACTCTCATTCTCCAACTCATGTTACCTGACCTGAGTTCCTGGCTGCATTCGCACAACAATTCAATATAAAATTCAACACCCTTTTGAACACGAATGCTATTCGACGTCCCTTGGGTCTGAATCTTCTTCAAAGAGTAGAGACTAAAGATATAGCTCGTCCCTCCAACCCCAAGACATAACCATGTTCGGTTGCAGTGAAATTTAAAGCTCGAAAATACTACCGTTAACGGTTAAGTAATTAAGTAATGCGTTAAGTTTTACTAATTACTCCGTACCACCATACTTCTCGATGTGGCGAGTCATGTCAGTTAAATTTTCGTACACAGGGCGAGGTTGCTTCTGTTGTGCCGTTGTCCTTCAAAACCTTCACGTGAATGTCCCAAAAAATATGGCTACAAGGAAAGAACAGAGATGATTCAGTTAATTGCCCTTTTTGGGGAGAAGTGCAGGGCCGTAGCCATGCACAGCTAAACAAAAAATGAGCAACCACAAGTCAAAGTGTTCAAAAATATTGTTTGTTTGGTAGGACCATGACCATCCGGTTCTCAACTTCGCTACCCTTTAGTTATATTCTGCCTCTTCGGAATTCCGACCCATTCGTTCCCTCCTTAACGCCCAAGAATCTTCTCGGCTTCTTCTGTTTCCCTCTTTCTTGATTCTCCTCCTAGTTTTCTTTCTTCGCAATGGACAAACGCAGGACGAAGCAGCGCAAGGTCGTCTACTCTTCTTCGTATGAAGGTGAGATTTTTCTTCTCCTCTGTCTCTGTGTTTTCCTCTACCTGCTTTTGATGCGCGTCTCTAATCGTGAGTGCCTTGTTTTGGCATTTGGTGTAGAGGTGAGCAGTATTGAGTGGGAGTTTATTAACATGACTGAACAAGAAGAAGACCTCATTTACAGAATGCACAAACTGGTTGGAGACAGGTATGCTTTTGCACCTACTATCTACTCTGCATGCTTTATCATAGATATTTACACGCACACTTTGTTGTGAATACAAGTCAAATTCAAACGTTCAAGAATCCCCACCCCTCTGTCCCTCTCTCTCAAGGTTGCGTCTTAGTAATCAGCAAGAACTACGTATTCCGTTGCATGTCTATATTGGGTTAGATATATATAGAATAATGACAGATTTCCACTGGGGCAAACAGAAGCTACTACTAAAACTTAGTTGAAGTTTATTGTCCTTAACTCACACTAGTGCACAGCATCTCAAGTCAGCAATCAAATTAATTTGTGTGCGACCGTGTTCTGATCACTTCAGGTGGGAATTGATAGCTGGGAGAATTCCTGGGCGAACGCCAGAAGAAATAGAGAGATTTTGGTTGATGAGACACAACGATGGTTTTGCAAGCAAAAGAGGAGAGTATAAGAAAAGATGTAGCAAATATTGAACCTCGCTCCCCAGACGAAAATCTGATTTTACTGTTTTACACGTTCCTTTATTTATTTTTCATATCTATCAAGTTCCAGAAATGAAGTTGTGTCCTGTAATGATGCTCTTTTCTTTGTAACATAGAGAAGAAGAAAAGGCCATTAGATTTTCATCTCCTTATAATTGGCAACTCTTTTTTTTTTTTTTTTTATTGGCGCAATTTGTTGGTATTAGGGACTCAGATTAGAAAGATTTTCTGAAACCCGAAGTTCGACTTTTAGATCAGACAAGACCAGTGGGTAGAAATGGAACGTTAGGGTCAAATATTTTAATGGCGCAAGTCATTCTCTCCGCCCCCAATGGTATCACGAGTCACAGGAGTATGAAAACTAAGCCGTTGATCAATTTCTTTTGGCATATGTGAACGTCTCCTTCTCATAGCAAGTAGAAACGATGGACTAACTACAACTGCTGCCACACGAGCTATCAAGACTTGGACGCACAATGTGTTACTTACATTATGATTATAAATTAAAATAAAAATTTATCGAGAATTATACAAATGCAAGACGGTCCGAAACAAGGTAGATGAAGGGGTGTAACTACCTTATATCTCCAACCTTCTGGAGATTTTCCATTTCTCAGTCAAAATGATAATTTGGGTTGGGATTTTTGCCTCTCCTTCTCCCGTTGATTCATTGGTGGAAGCAAAGAACAACAGGAATGGTAGCAGATTCATCTTCGTCGTTGTATGTACAGAAGAAAGCTGCCTATCAAAGGACTTTGTGATGTCAAGTCCCCATCAGCAGCACTAAAATGGACAGCACCTTACAAACCCCTAAAGGCATGTCCTTACTCGCAGCTTTTAGGTAATACCAGTGATAGCAAAATATTAAAATTAACATATGTCAGAATCTGTGAGAAAGTTTGTTCGCAGATCAACCAAGACAGGGCTTGAAATAAAACCTTTCTGGGGAAGAAGCAATAATTTCAATTCAGCTTTGTTTTAAACTCCAACCTTCTGCCTAATTGAAATCTTGAGGGATCATTTAAACGAATTAAACGAAAGTCGACAAAATCTTCAAAATGATATTCTCAGCAATGGGCTTAAATTTAGTACAAGTTTTAGGTGATGACGGGCGGAAATATAGCGAGAAATGATCGAAAATAATGAATTGAAATTTTTACTTCAAAACATTTCTCACACGAATTGCACTGCTGATTTCGACCACTAAAAATGAGATAAATTTGTCTTGGGACGACTAATTTTACCAATTACTCCACAGAAAAATAAACCAAGTTTTTTTGGTCATTGAGGTTTGCTCGGACAAACTTGCGGTTTAAAATAGGCCCAACATACAGTTTCGATGTCCGAGAACGAAACCCAGGCTAAGCAGCGTCTTCTATGGGCTATTACCGAGTCAAAAGCAAGTGCGCGTAAAACAAAGCGCGATTAGGGAAAATTTTATGTGATGAAAACATAGAGAGGGAAATAGTGGAGAAAGCACGGAAAGGGCCTATGATGGATAAGAGAAACAAAAATAATGGCCTAAAGCGGATGCCCGTGGAAGAACCGTCGTATTCGGATCTTAATAGAGTGGGGCAGGGTCACAGGGGAAGAATAATGGGCCATTACCTCTTTCGATCAAACATGCAAGCCCAAATTCCACGTTCCGTGCAATGTGCTTTTCTGACTCGAATAATTGCCTTGAACGAGTCCCACTTAACTCGCAACGCGTTTCGTGTCTTCTGTTGGATATCTGATGATGCGACTTCAGATAGCACATAGGAACAAATGGCCTAACAGCCGTGTCATACAACGAAAAATCTTACTATTACATTAATTTAATTGCTGATGGAAAACGTGGTCCCTAATTGTTTAGATCATCTCATCTGACAAAGATACTAATTTTTTAGTGGCAAGATTTTGTTATTAATCGGAAGAATGCGAATTCGATCCACGCCCCTATCTCAATATACGAAAGAATTATTTAGATCTTCAGTGCGTTGCAGAGTATTAATGGATTCGAAATAGGATGTGAATTTTTCTTCAACACTTACTAATAATAATTGGATTGCGAAATTTTTTATTTTATGTCTTATTTTTTTCTTCACAAATAATTTATATTTTTACGAAATTTACTCTTTTTGGATAAAAGTAATTATACTGTATCATTTCTATATTAAAAAAAGGTGAGCAATTTGTTCCCGACCATATATATCCACAAAATTCCATTGGTCCAAAGAATATCTTAAAAATGATCGAATATGTTACTTCTTCAGTCCCAAAATATTAGTTCCACTTGACACTTTCAAAAATATTAAGAAATTATTAAAATCTATATAATTTAAAATAAGAAGATTAATACTGTTTTTTTTTACTAATGGAATACATTAAAAATATCTTTTTAAAAATTGAGATAGTTATAGTTAAATAAGAATAAGATTGAAAAAACTTATTAAATATCTATTAATATTATAAATTGATCAGATATTGTGGAAGAAATGAAAAATGAAAATAGGGATATATTATGGGATGAAAGGAATAAATTGTTAGGTTGAGTTTTAGAAACTTAGGATCCTTCCTAGTCCCACACGCTTCAAAACTATCTTCCTTCTTAGAAACATCAAACAACCACGGTAGCCACAAATACAAGTGTAGGGAAACCCCCCGGCGGGGTTGAACTTTGAAGTAGCCTTTTTATGCGTGAGTTTCTTTGAGGTGTACTTGAATTGTATTCAAAACGGGGGAAAAAAAACGTTCTTATTTTTTTGAATTTAAGTTTTATTATTTTATAAATAATTTATTTTTATATTTTTTTAAAATAAAAAATTTAAACTAAAATTCAATCAAAATACACTCTTGACTTTTTCTTGAAATTTTGAATTGAAAGCTATCTACGACGACGTATCTTTCTTGTCTAATTCACGGGAATACATTTCTCATTCTCTTTCAATATTGTGTTTGTGAGTCAAGTTTCGCACTCTTTGGAAATGGGCGAAGGGACATGAATTCAACGAGAGTTCATTTCATCTTTGTCTCGACTTACTTGCTTCCCAGCTATTTAAACGTACGTGAAAAAGAAAGGAAAAGGAAAGGAGTCCATTCCCCACGCCAAACCCCGCGCATAAATGGAAAACAAAAAGGAGAAATATTTATAGAAGGTATATATGTATTGACACAGTAAAACACCTCATTATTAGCTTTCCAAATTTACTCGAATGCTTGATGGTCACGAAACACACACACACTCCTAAGCAAAGAAATAAGTTAATGATTTTATATCGTAGTTCTCTTTTTTTTTTTTTGAGTTGAATCAATTCCCCTTTTAGGCTGAAAAGGTTCTTTATCGACTCTTTTTCATGCAAGCATTTTTTGATTTTTTCTATTAAGCCTTTTTTGATTTGTTTCATTAATGGGCTTAGCCATAATTTTTTTTAGCGATTCAAGAAAAAGTGGTATATTGAGTTTGGAATATTAATAATAAATAAAAATATATCTATGTATATTCTTTCAGCCCAATCCTAATCACAGTGGATTGGATTCTTTGACCATTTCTTACATTTGTAAAGAAGAGCATAAATAAATAAATATATTTCCTCCTCTTTTTAGCAACGGGCTGAACGTCGCGCGTCACTACAATCCATCTTTCACAGGCCTTCAAAGCATGCGCGCGCAAAGGAGCAGATAAGATGAAAGCGACGGTGATACCATGGCAAGAGGGCTACTATGTTCTTCTTTCTTCATTTATTGATGATTCATATCCCTTGTTGAAATGAATAGGACTCATTAACCCAATGTGAGCATTCATGAATTGTTTCTTTGACTGCGTCCATCAGTCCACAGAACAAACAAAACCTTTGAAACTTAGTAAGTACTTATGACGTTTCTGAGAGTAATGGAAGCTGCAGCTGATACTCCCCCATCTCGAAATATTAATTTTATTTCTTATTTTTATATAAATTAAAAATTTATTAAAATTAATAGTATTTAAAATAAAAAAATTTAAGTACCTTTTAACTTTAGTTATGATAAATTAAAAAATTACAATGAGCAATAATTAAAGAGAAATAATAATAGAGAAACTTCATTAAATCTTCAGTAATATTATAAATTAGCGTAAAAGTTCATGCTATACATGGTAGCATATTAAATTTTTATTTTTAATAATAATTATTAAAATGTATTTTAAAAAAATACAACTATAAAGCAAATTTATGTGTTTGATAAAAAAAATTGTTTACTTAAAAGTAATTGTAGGTAAAGTAGAAAGAAGTTATAAAAATAACTATACATGCCTATTATTATGTGTATTTGAAAACAATAATAAACTTTCAATCTCATTTCTTTTTTATTTTAAATAGATAAAAAATTAAGTAAAAAATACCCCAACCTGCCTGCACAAATGATGAAATGAGTAAAATTTTAAATACTAATTTATAAAATTACTTATAAAAATAAGAAAGAAAAGAAATCAAATACTTAAATAACTATTGTAATATTAAAATGATCCTAAAATAAATTAATTATATTTTAACCATAAAATATTTTTAAAATATTATTATGATCAAATATTTAAAAGAAAAAAACTATTGTAATATTCAATTTAATTTCTTTTCCATACTACTCCCTATATTCAAAATAGAATGATTATAACATAAACTATTCATTTTAGTAAGTGAAAAAATTTGTCAAATGCAATAGTATAAACTATTCGTTTTATATAAAATCATTGATATTTTTTATTAAAAATCCTTAAAAAATAATGTTAATATTTTATAATGTAATAATTTTATATTGATATATCATACTTACTTATTATTTTTTTAATCTAATCAAACCACCCTTTTGTGTATTCGAAACCCATTCTCTCAAAGAAAAATTTAAAATTAAAAAAATTATTAATATTAAAACCTTCAAGTAATCTTATTTTTATTACAATATTCTTATACTAATTCTTAAAGAAAGCTTCTGATAAGAAAAAATATAATATATTTTTAATAAAATTATGGTGAATATTAAAATTCATCTTCTCTTCCTTGTCTCTCTCCACTCCTAAAAAATAAATAACTTACAAAATAAAAGATATTAGTATTTTTATTAAAAATCTCAAAGAAAAGTTTTTCAAAATTAAAAAATTCTCAGATAATTGCTCAAAATTGTTCCAAAAAAATGGTATTCTTGATTCACAAAAAAGAAATCATAACGTTATTATACTTATTATACTTTACAAAATTATTTATTTCTTTTAATCTAAAAAAATTATATTTTACGTCTAATGTACTGCAAAGTAATACATGTTTTGATGCATAATATTTTAATAGGTAATCAAACAATTTTGTCCTTGATTTTTAACATATGAATGATCAAATTAGAGTAATAGATACCAATGGCTAAATAGATAAATATTTCTAAAATCATCCGTTCTAAGAAAAAATAAAAAAAACTGTGATTAAAACTAAGTTTTTAGAATATATAAATCTTCAAAACTAACCAAAGAAAATAAAAAATTTTACTAATTTTTTATTAAAAGAACTGAAAATATACATTAATGTACATAATTTAATTAAAATAAAAAAGTTATAAAATATATAGAAAGAAAAAATATAAATAAGGTAAATATGAATAATACAAATTAAGAGATTTAATGACAGAAGTGAGACTAAGAATTATAATTTTTAAATTTAAAAATTTAAATTTTAACCAATAACAAATTTTTTATCTAGTAAAAAAATTAAAATTTTAAAAAATAAAAATAAAGACTCTAAAATTTTTAAAGAAAGAAAAAAGAAAATAAAAATATTTTATTAATATATATATATATATAAGAAAAAATAAATAAAATTAATATTTTAAAATTAAAATGCTGTGTCCTTCCGAAGCGACATAAAGCCGCCTTTGTGTTGGTTTTTATTTTTTTACGGAGGTTAAGGGTGGCAACGTGGTCCAATTGGCCTTCCTCCACCCTGCAGTTGCGGAAGTGACGTGCTTTCCAAGCTGAATCTCTTCCTCAGCTAAACGAATCACACAGCTGGCAACCAAATTTAAAACCCCGTCCGTACAATGAAGCCAACGATTAATATTTAATATACATACCACTAATTTTGCACGATTCTTTTGATTTTTCACGGATCAAAGGCGTTCATCATCTTTAGAAAAAGAGCATATTGTAATTTTATCTCTTCTTATGAATGACTCGCAATCCTTTAGGAATATTCACTAAAATGCAGGAATCATTCTTCAGGTTCATTAAACTGCATTTCGCATTCGGAAAACATGCCAAAACATGTAAGTTGACGCCGTCAACTAACAGATGGGATTAATAAATACTCCAAAAAAGTTAATCTTACTAATAGACATATTAATCTAAAAAAATAATAATAATATTACCGCTAACATGACAGTATATAATTAATTTATTAAATATATGATTAGATGAAGTTTGATTTTAAAATTTTTATCTTGAATTTTATAAAAATTAAATTGTTTATAAAAAAATATAAATTTTATATTTAAAATTTTAAATTCAATTTTAAAATTAAATTTTATTTAATCTCATTCTAAACATTGATTTTAAATTTTAAACTAATTATTTATTAAAAAAATAACTGATAGACGAACGTCACACACCGCCGATAAAGGTACATCACCGGGAAGATGGTTTTTCGTAATGGAAATGGGTTGGGGTTTTGGAGCGTAAGCAAGGGGTTGTTGATGACGACGACACCGACGTCACGTCATCCAGACTACTAATAATCAATCAAAGTTCAAAGAAAGGTGGAGATGGAGAGAGAAAGGGAGAGAACGCGGAACCGAGTTAGAAGATTCTTGGATCTTGGTCTCTGCCTGCCTTGCCCGGTTACCGTTTACTCCTCCATCATCTCTGACTTTAGTTTTTCATAAGGGGGTATTTCCATCTTTTTTTTCTTTACTTCTCAGAAAATTCTGCTAGCTTTGGCGTTTCTCTCTCTCTCTCTTTTGCTTCCCTTCCTCCTACCTAAACTAACGTAGAGCGTAAGAACTATAAGGAGATTCATTGAAATTGCAACAAAGAGGGATATTTATGCCCCGCTGGGGCCCTCCGCTGTGGCACTTTGAATTGGTCAGCAATTTGGACTCTCTCTCTCTCTCTCTCCCGCAAAATTCAAAGGATCAAAATGCCTAAAATTGTTTGTTGTTGCGATTAGTTATATGTATTGAATTAATTTTAATTGTTAAATGTTAATTTAAAAGTTAAAAATATATATAATAAATAATTATTTTTTATAAAATAATAATTTAAGTAAATAATTATTCTATTTAAAAATAATTAATTATTTTATAATAAATAATTATTTATATATAAAATTTTAAATTATTATTAATTTAATAATAATTTATTTATTTAATACATATTTAAAAAAATATAACTTGTTGTGTTGCCATGAGTCATCGGACCGTATGGGAAAATTCTAACTTCCTTCCTTAGTCAAGAACTCTGCTCTCTCTCTCTCTTTCCCACAACTTTTCTTCTTTATATCCCCTCTCTTTCCTGGCTCCTACATCCCCTTTGTGTAACTTAAAAACTTCACTTTCTTTCTGCATCCTCATTTCTCCAACTCAAGCAGATAAAAATCTTCACTTTCTTTCAGTTTGTTTTATTACCGGCCCTGCGGATGCTCATCTCTTGCCGTTGGAGCTCTTCCAAATCAACAGTTTCTTCCTGGGATATTGTTACCTGAAACCTTCCGGCTTTTACTTGGTTTAATTGATATAATTAAACTTCACATTCAGATTGCTGCCTGCATCTTGGAGATGGAAATGATCAATCATCGAGAGCAAGCGACTCTTATTGGGGAGCTAACACAAGGTAGACAGCTAGCGAACCAGCTCAAAAACCAGCTTGATCCCGAGAAATCTCGGGACACTTGCGAAGCATTACTGGAGAAAATAGTCTCAACCTATGACAGAGCACTGTCCGTGTTAGAATTGAGGCCTTTGAAAAGACAGCAGCCTTTTGCCGGGTCTGGATTCTTGTTTGAGTCCTCACATTCTCCTATTGCTAACAGCGCAGCAAGTGACTCCTCTGACCGAGTCTCCGAGGATCAAGAATGCCAAAACAGAGATGTTTCCAAGAAGAGGTACAAGATTCAGTTACACAGTACGCATGCTCCTTCAGTACAGTATTTTATCAATTCTTTGAATTTTGGATTGAATTTAGTCTAATGCTACTTCTCGATTGCAGAAAGACATTGCCGAGATGGAGTAAGCAAGTGCGGGTTTGCTTCGGAACGGGGCTAGAAGGTCCCCTTGATGATGGCCATAGTTGGAGAAAATACGGTCAGAAAGATATTTTGGGAGCTAAATTTCCCAGGTGAGGAAAAGCATTCTATCCTCATCCAAAAAGTGTCCTTTCTTTTTCACTTTTCATGCGGTACACTCTGAACTTCAATATTGAGCAAAATGAATTAGGTTTGGGTTTTTGGGGGGCGGCTGGTTGGTTGTTCGGAATCACCTTATGGTAATTTCGAACATCATCACTTTCACAAGCTACTGTTTCCCTTTTACATTTGAACCTATAAGCCAAGTACCAGACTACTCCATTTATATCACTACCTACCTATCAACGCCAATGAAGAAATGCTTTAATGGTTAGAGCTGTTTGAGGATGTGTCCAAACTGGAGTCACTGGAACACTGTCAAAGTATATGTCGAAATTGTTCACTTGTACATCATTTGTTTTTGTAGCTGTCCTATATCACAGCGTCCTCGAACTAGTCCAAAGAAAGCAATGCCACCAGTTATACTACTACAACGACGCTATTGTAGCTCCATCCACTGCATCTGTTGTAGTTCTAGCTTTCTGGTCCCGTGCCTTTACAACTTGTGACAAAACTCCACAGATTCAATGTCCAAAAAGGCCATGCATATCCATGTCTGTTGTTCTAGGTTGCTAAAGATTATGTAGATTTGGCAACAGGCTGATCATGCTTAACGAGATGTTTTTACAATTGCAGAGCATATTATCGATGCACTCATCGAAATACGCAAGGCTGTTTGGCTACGAAGCAGGTCCAAAGGTCCGACGAGGATTCGTCATTCTTTGAGGTTACCTACAAAGGAAGGCACAGTTGTATCCAAGCCTCAAATTCAGCATCCAAAACGACGCCAGTCGAAAAGGAAATCCCCAAACTGAACAAACCACCGATACAAGAACACCAAGATAAGCAAAGACAACCACAGGAGACGCTAACAAATCATGAAGAGGGCCTTAAAGTTGAAACAGAGGACTTCAACACTGGAGGGGAAATTTTCCCTTTCTGTTCCTTTTCCTTCCCACCAATTGAATCAGAAAATGTGGAAAGCCAATTCTTTTCTGTTCCTTTGAAGGAAAGCGACTTGATGAGCTGCTATTCTCCCGCATTTTTGTCGCCGGCATCGTCTGAGTCGAACTATTTCTCTTCGCCATGCCAGATAAACAACTTCATAATTAGCAGCTTCATGGAGAAATCAGAATCTGATCTTAATGATGCAATTGCGACCCCAACTTCAGTCACTAATTCCCCTTTTGGTGATTTGGATATTTCCATTGATCAAGTGGATTTTGATCAAAATTTCCCGCTTGACACCCTCAGTTATTTCTCTTGAGCGATGACTTCACATTCATTTATCAAAGTCTGATGAGAAACACAAGAAACCTTCAAGAAAGAGAAGTATTCTCTGGAGTCTGGAGACGGAAAGAGAGCTGAATAATCTTTGTGTTAGTAGTTGTATTATACAATCCAAATGTATATCTCCCTGTATAAGCAACAGATAAGTAGTTGCTTGGATCGTTAGAAATTAGAATTGAGAGAATCGTGAATTCCTAGGCAGGTTTTGCTGTGTTCACTGCTCACCACCACTTTCCCTAGGTGGATGCAAAATTTCTTGGCCGTGGCTAGTGACCAGGTTTGTTCCCTTTAGCACTTGTTTCCCTGCAGATTTTCTATCTCCATTTCCAGTGATTTTATTTAACCAAGAAGATCAGAGGAAAAGTGAATTTGACATTGAATTACAGAGTGCTTTATTTCATAAGGGCTTATGATCAAATTAAGACTCTGAGATGAATATATTATGTAACGGAACTGGTGTCCTTCACGGGCTACTCCCGTGGAGATGGAAATGGCCATTGCCAATTTCTACTCCAATTCTGGGGAAGATTTTGAAACCATTTGGTTATATGGGATTACAAAACCTCATGACAAATTGAAGCTGTCCCTTAAAATCTGTTCAGCGTCATATTTGTACTCGAATCCAAATTTCTCCAGCTTTGAAGAACCCCAGCTGATTTCTCTCGTTGAATCTGCTATGAACCTGAAATGAGAAACCAAAATCCAATCTCCAAGTTATCCTTCGCCAGCCAAAAATCAGAGATTCAACTTTTTGATCTTAAAAATGAAAAGGGGAGTACTTACTCATCGTCAATTTTGATATCCGGGTGACGTGTTTGAATGGAAGTTGCAATCTCAGATGATTTGAAAAACGCAGCGGCACAGAGAAATCTGCCACTGAGGGCTGAACTTTCCATGCGGAAGATATGGGCCGCAGTACATCTTGGAGATGGACAATTGGAAGTTTCCCCAACAAGGCCACAAGCAAGACTTTACCTCCCCTAAATTATCGCCATTGTATCTCAGCACTTCTTTCTCTGCTAATGTCTTTGAACGTGTGTAGTCCGAGCACAGAACCCATGCGTGCAAAATTGACTCTCTACATGAAAACAGTTCATAAAAGTTATTGCTAGAATAATCACAAATTAGACCTACCATCAGAAAATCCGGAGAGTATGCAAGTGAGAGAGCAAGAGGAGTCCAACAGGTCTCGTCCATGAAATCCTTGTAAACGGTGCCGTCCTCTTTTAAAGGTAATGCTGCTACAATGGAGGCTGTGTAAATGAGCCGCTGTACTGTCCCTGACCTTATGCAGGATTCCGCAATGCTCTTCACCCCAGCCACCGCAGCCTCAGTGTTGTTCTTCTACTGCACAAACCTCTATTTGATCATTGCACGGAATCTTTATTATTCAATTGTACTACCAACTACGATTTGTTTGGTAACATAATCTTGAAAAAGAACTTTGCATAGACATGGAGGCGGCCCGAAGGTCTATAAAGTGCTCTACCCAATTATCTTGTGTTCGTATATTAAATCTAGAAAATTTTTGACATGATAGTAAATCTTAGCAATATTTTATCTTACTTCTTCAATAAAAATTCTATTTGCTTACCAGACTTAAATAGATATGTATATACATATAGAGGTATCAGCCACGTGCTTTGCACAGGATATATATTATTTCTTAAAAAAAAGTGTATAATAAAAAAAATTTTTAAGAAAAGAAATTGATTCTAAATATCATTAAAAAAATACATTTAATAGTACGACAATGAATAAGTCTATTTTTTTAGTGACAGAATCAATTCTCCTTTAAAAAAAAATACCATAAAAAAATTAATACGTATTATTATATAAATAATTTAGAATTATTACAAAAAATATGAAACAAATTTATGTATTTATTAAAAATTATGCATTAATGGTTAATCATAAGTAAATTAAGATGAAAAGAAAAGAAATGAAAAAGTACATTGTAAAATTGTATTTTTTTTATATCTTTAAAGTAAATTAATTTTACGATATGGTCTTTCAATTATTTTACCATATTCACCTCCTACCCCCGTTATGTGTAAAAAAAAAAAAATCTTTATCATTTAATTATTTATTTTGACTCTTTAAGAAAATAGAATATATTTGTAATAAAATTATTGTGAAAATTAAAATTCCACTCCCCTTACTTGTATCTCTCCATTCTTAAAAAATAAATAACATAAAAAAAATATTAGTATTTTATATTAAAAACTTCAAAATAAAATTTCCAAAATGAAAAGATTCTCATGTTATTGTTCAACTTTTTTTCAAAAGAATCGTGTTCTTGATCCACTACAAAGAAGCCATAGTATTAATGTACTTTACAAAATTATTTCTCTCTTTTATATTTACTTAGTGAAAAGATAAAAACAAAAAAATAAAAACATCGACTATTACATTTCATGTCTAATGTAATGCAAAGTTATGCATATTTTGGTACGGAATGTTTTAATAGTCAATTAGACATTTTTATGCTTAAAACTTAGCAAATGAAGGATCAAA
Source organism: Rauvolfia tetraphylla (assembly GCA_030512225.1). Classification (NCBI taxonomy): domain Eukaryota; kingdom Viridiplantae; phylum Streptophyta; class Magnoliopsida; order Gentianales; family Apocynaceae; genus Rauvolfia; species Rauvolfia tetraphylla. The sequence continues at coordinate 11,799,482 of JAJQKT010000020.1, read as the reverse complement.
TTAGATAGTAAAAAATATTACTCAAATTGATGTAATAGATATCAAGAATTAAACAGATAAATATTGCTGAAGTCATTCCCTCAAACAAACGAAAAAAAAAATTTTTGAATCTTCAAAACCTATCAAAGAAAATAAAAACTCAAAAATTTTCTATTAAAACAACTGAAAATATAAAATAGATTATATCGTTCGATCAAAACAAAAAGAAAAAAGGCATGAAAGATGTTAAAAAAGAAAACGTCAATTATAATAAAAATAAAACTAAAAAATAAAAGAAGTTGGGAAAAAAGGGTCAAAGGAATAACTAAATATGAAAGTCATGTAAAACTGGTAGACTTATTGATAATTAAAAATTTTAAAAAGTTTCAAAAAATATATATATTATTCTAAAAAAGATTACACGGACTCATATTGAAGAAGAAAAAAATAAATTAAAAATTAAAAAATACATACCTCTTATTTTGCAGAATTTAACTAAAGAAGACTCTAAAACATATTTTAAAATTTTAAAAATAATAAAGCTAAAATACTTATTTGAATGAAAAATTAAAATATCCTAAATGTGCCTGATGCCTATAACGTGTATAACACTCATATATTTTCCTCCATTTTAAAGGAAGAAGTATGTGACAGTCTTTCTATTTTGGCATATATCCCAAAGAGTTCTCAAAAAAATCTTCTCTAAAAATAAATAAATTTATAAACATCTCACATATACACAAAGAAGTTATCAACAAATTAAAAAAAGAAATATTTTCTAAAAAGAATTAATTCATAAACATCTTTTGAACAATAAGAGACATATTGAACATTGATAAGCTCCTCAAAAAAATAAATTATTTCGTCAAGAAAAGAAAAAGAAAATAAAAGTTATAATACTATTTATCAAATTCAGATGTCAAACGTTAAAGTGAAAGAGAAAAATGAAGAGAATAAGAGCAACATGTATTAAAAAATAAATTAAAAAGATTATCTCTTTAATTTTTTTAAAAAAGATCTTAATCAGAGAAAAAAAAGATATTATGATAAAAAAACCTTATGAGGAAAAGTTTGTGAAGAAAGAAAAAGTTTATGGTTGATGATATTTGTATTACCTTTTATCATATCTAGACGAAAAATTTGTTACTTTATTTTTATAGTGAAAGTTTATATCAGTGTTTGACCCGTGATTTTACTCGTTTTAAGTTTTTCACATAAATTTTAATGTCATTGTATTTTTTATATTTTTATTATCAAAATTATTTTTTATTATTGATTATTGATAAATTATTACTTTATCAATATCGGAGTTCTTTAAAAAGTTATTTTTAATCTTGATAGTATGAATTATTTATTATGTGATTTAATATATCTTTTATTTTCCCAAATCTCCTAACAAATAAGTGGAGGAGTTTTTTTTTAAAAAAAGAAAGTATTTATCCAGGCGGAGCAGGATGCATTGCAAAGGTAGGTCCAGAAGAATCTGTCCCCATTCTCACTTCCTTTGTCCAAGGGGAACGGGCATATGCCTTTCTGACTCCTTCATTCCATTTCACAAATTTATATGTGACTGAGCTACGCATACAATTTCAAGACTCTAGCGGGAAGCAAGAACTAGGAGTTTTGTGTGGGCGAAGACACAAGGATCCAACATAAAGATGTTGACAAGATATGACCCTGGAGATTGTGTATTTTTTGAGGATCTTGATCTTTACAATTTATCCCATTATCAAAGCCAGACCAAGGGTGTCCCCGACATTTTATAAAATCTTTTTATATGTAATTATTTGTTTATCAAATTTTTAATTCCGTCTATGTCTATTATGGAGAATAACAACGAAACCAGATGCCCGTTGTGGAGAAATCGGTGGATTTGTAATGATTGATGACGATTAGTGCGCTTTTACTCGAAACTGGAGACAATTACGAGCATAGATATGACTTTAGAATTGATTTTTTAAAAAAAAAATAAAAAAAATTTCAAAAGGAAGATGCATTGAAACCAAATTTTAAATAGCAAAATTTCCATTACGGTTGTGACTAACCACTGTGGACTGTCATATACATGATCGTTGCTAGTTGCTTTATTCTTAAATTTTACCAAAAGAAATTATTTGTAAAAAGATGGTATGTATTAAATTAAAAATTTTATATTAATTTTGTGATAAAATAAAATTCAAATACACATCTTTTTTTATGAATAAAGATTATTCACATTAATGTTAAAATGATTAAAATCATTACAATCAAAACAATCCTCAAATTTCTTCTCCAATATAATTAAGGAAGAAAATTAAAGAAATAAGATAATTCATATATTATAACTAAAACAGTAAAAATAATATAATAAAGTAACGGATTTATTAAAATCCAAATATACCCTTAATCTTTATTATTATTATGCCTTCTGCTGAGTACCAAATACACCGATAATCGTGACAAATAATAAGTGATCAATAAATTATTATTTTCCAATATAGTTTCAAAATAAAATGAGACTAAATGGAACCAGCAAGCCCCTTGATGCACTCAACGCTATCACTTACAATGATTTCCGGCCCGCATTTGTACTGAAATCCGAAGTTTTCCAGCTTCGAAGAACCCCATGCGATTTTTCTCTGGGTATCCTCTATGAACCTGAAACCAGAAAGAAAAATTACAGCTTCAAAACCAGAGGGTATTTTGGGGTGAAGAAGAAAACAATACTTGAACGTGAGCGGGGAGCGTATGAATCTACCCATCATCAATTTTATTATCCGGTCGACATTTCTGTAGGAGAGCTGCGATCTCAGAGGATTTGAGAAACGCAGCAGCACAGAGAAATCTGCCGCTGAGGACTGAATTTTCCATGCAGAAGATATGGGCCGCAGTAACGTCTCGGATATGGACGATCGGAAGTTTGCCGCTCAATTCCTCCAGAAATCTCAGCAATTCGTACCTGTTCTTTTGGTTGAGATTTTGTGCTATTAAAACTGCCACGCTTTCGGGAATGGTAGATTGCATTGCATCTCCCCCAATAAGCCCACAAGCAAGGCTTACCACATCTAACTTATCACTACTAGTGTATCTCAGCACTTCTTTTTCCGCTAATGTCTTCGAATGTACGTAGTCCTGCCATACCAATTACCATATTGTCAGTATAAAGACTTTGATCTTGCATCATGTTCTCTTTTAAGTTTTACCACACACAAGAAAGCGAAACCACCTACTCTGAGAGATTCGCTGGAGTATGCAAATCGGTGATTGAGAGGGGTCCAACAGGTCTCGTCCATGAAATCTTTATAGTTGCCGGAGCCGTCCCCTTTTAATGGCGAGGCTGCTACTATGGAGCCAGTGTAAATGAGTCGCTTCACAGTCCCTGATTTTATGCAGGATTCTGCAATGCTCTTCACCGCAGCTACTGCAGCTTCCGTGGTGTTCTTGTACTGAAAATTAATCATTTTCTTTTCCTTTCATCATTACTACTACACAATGTGCATATCGTACTCGATGCAATTTTGCTTCGGATTAAAAGATAATGATTAAACAATAAATTAGCAAAATTTGATGAAGGATTTGAGATTCATGGAAAATAATTTCTCATCTGTATCATTAATATGTCTTTTCAATCACTCTGTTTAACAGTAACTCTCTTCTTTTATGTGCCAAAATCTTAAAACAACACTTATGTCTATCCAAAAGCACTACTTAATAAATATTCCCTTCGTCCAAACTCTAATCTTCTATTTCTAAGGGAATATTTGACAACAGATAACATCCCACTTTATCCTTACCAAGGAGGTTAAAAAAAAAATGAAAAAAGGATTTTGGTTGTGAATCGATATGGTGTTAATGAACTCATATAGGTCTAACCAGAAAAGGTTTGTTTTGGACAGATGTACGAAGGACAAACAGGAGGTTGCTTGTGGACATTTAAAAGAAAAGTAAAAATGTATTCATCTTAACGAAGAAAAGGTTCAGAGGTTCTGGAAATTCCGGAATAGAGCACGGACGAAAGGTTGAGGAAGGAAACCTGCGAGCTGTGTTTGTTGTGACGCAAGGGAGTGGCCACATGGAATACTATTTGACATCCCTCAAGTGCAGGTGCATAGTCATCTGGGCTGTACACGTCTGCTTCAAACAACACCAGTCTTGAGTCTGCATATGGAAGTCCTTTGAGCATAGCCACCTTAGACGACTCCCCTGTAGGTTTGCAGCCACACATCAATGTTAATTGCTACAGTACATAGCAGTGAGTATGTGCATATATTGGATGAGAGGGAAGAGTGAACCGACGTAAACTTCTGAGCGTTGCGTGGACGGTGTGGCCTCTCTCCAGCAGTTGTTGAACCAGAGAAGAACCGACAAAGCTAGCACCACCCGTAACGCAGACCTTCGACTTGTTATCCATGGCTACTGAATCAACTGTAAGTCCTCCTCAGTCCTGACCTTCTTTAAGCCCTCTTCTTGGTTAGGCTTTTCAGTAAAGGCTATCTGGACAGCACGTTCCGTGTATTTTTGAATCTGCCGTTCAGATTGTATAGTAAAGTATTTAGGTTTTTTTCATTAGATTTAAGTTTAAAATTTTTTAAATTAAATTTTATTAAAAAATAAAATTCAATTACTATTCAAGATAAATTCAAATGAAGCAGTGGTAATTAAACTCTGAGGTCAACGTCAGTGACAGCCGCATATGCATGTGGGTCCGGAAGCAATTTTTAGCATTGATATTAATGAAATGGTCGGTTCATGAGCTTAGCAAAAGTCGTTGCTCCTCTTTGCGTTCATTTTTTTAGTCTGTCCGTATAAAATAACAAGCTGATAGAAGACCGCATTAGAAGGGATAAAAATAAATTAGTAATAATTTATTTAAGATTAAATGTACTATTTTAATTTAGTATAAATATGCAGAAAAGTAATTGATTACTTTTATTAATTAATTATATTAGTTTTAAAACTTTATTATATATAGTATATTTTTTAAAAAAATACACTTCCGCGTGTTTATTCATTCAGAAAATTTAAATAATTTTGCAAATGAAATAATGTTTATTGGGTCGATTGTGAGAATCTGGGAGAAAGGATCGACAGTTTAGTTCCGCCCTTAAGGCCCAATATTTCTAGTGTATAAAAACGAAGGGAGGATGGGTTTCGGCCCACATATTAGGATTTGAAATATTAAATTGTTTAATAAAATATAAAATATTTAATTTTTACCAATTTTTAAAATTATTTTCTTTTTTTTTAGCTTACAAAAAAATGTCAAAACAGAAGAAATAACATTTTTTTACAAGGGACAAAGGTTGGGTCGTAGAATTAGGCAGTGTGGGACGTAATACGTTATGAACTGTCCAATAGTACATGCAGGAAAAATTGACTTTTGGATAATAGGAACGGAAGTCGAATCTGGGCTGTGGTTTTGGTTTCGAACATAATACGATTTGGATTGCATTACTAGAATTACATTTGGAATAAAATTTCTCCTACTTAATTGAATTATCACGCGTCAAGGATGTTGAAATGACGGATTTATCATTTATAGTGTTTTCCTTATCGGAGCCTTTCATTCGTAAGCTTTGATCAAAATTGGAATATAGGAAACAAAGAAACTCAATATGCCAAGTGCTCTTCAATCGTTGAATTATGCAACAAGTGTGTAGCGATCATCATTCTCCAATAGGCTTTGACGGGCCTTCTCTTTCCATTCTTGGCTCACGTATAAGTGAGAAAATGATCAGAGTGTGGATTGTCTTGCTTCTTTTTCTCGTTTCTCATTTGTCTTTTCACGGTGGCTCATCAATCATGCACGACTTTTGTGAGCTCAAAATTGTTTAATTTTATAATGGAGGTCTTTTTTCCTATGGTCCCAAAGGACGTAGGTTTCCAATGACAGTGGCGGGGTCATTGTTCCACTCGCATGGCCTGTCAGAGAGCGGACGAGAGCATAGAGTTCGGAGTAAAATACATAGCTTCTTCTAGATGAAAAGGATATCACACTTTGGCTTTTCCAATAATGATTTGAATGTTTCTTTGGGAACGATTGCCGTATGATGGATCACTGATAAAGCATCCCTTTTGGATATGCCAATCCTTTTTGTCTCCACTGATAAATATTGCTATACGAAAACGAAGATTAAGCATGACATACATGCAATGTCACGCAATAGTCACACAATCAATTTTTTGTTCCTAAAAACTTCTCACAGCCTATGAACTTAGTCGTGAATAATTCTTAATTGAGTTTATAAAAAATTGATTCCTACTTTCTTGAATCATGAGTCAACTTAGTTATTTTCTCTTGTTATATAGTCTTGTATTTTAAAAATTAATACAAAATTTTTACTTCAAACTTTACTTCTCTTCTTAGACAAATAATTCTCTTAATTTGGAAATTCAATCCAAATTGAAGAAGGCAGAGAATATTTGGCAAAGAATCCAGAATGAAAAGTTGATTTTGTCCCTGGAGATTCTAGACATTGTAATATTTGCGTCTACGAATAATTTTAATTCTTTGAAATTTTACATAAATTAAGAAATTTATTGATAGAATAAGTTAAAAAGACCAAATTAATCATTATATAAATTAAAAAATCTAATCAATCTAGTGTTAGATGATGCAGTAATAAAAGTAAAGGTCAAAAAGAATATACTAATAAAAAACTCAAAAAAATAACAATTACTAGTATTAATAGTGTTTTAAATGTTCTTTCCAAGTCCAAGGTACGGTTTGTACCGTTTGGGATCTGGAAAGCAACTAGAATTTGATACAACATCAACGTTCAATCGGTCTAGTTCCAATACTGTATATAATTTTTACTGTATCTATTAGATTTATTTATGACCGTTCGATCGTGATTCAACGATTGAAATTTAAGACCTGAATAATTATTATTTGAACAATTATTTAAAATTTAAATTTTAATTATTAAATTACGGTGGAATGATCGTAAATAAGTTCAATATATAATACAAATGAAAGTGCATTGAAACAAAACCGACGTTCAATAATGAAGGGTTGGAGTAGGTGGTTTGTGGTTAGGCGCAACTCCTTATTCAATAATGACGCGTTCAACTTTCGAAAGAGGGAAGCCCCCTACCTGGAATATCCCTTCCTCTTGCCGTTGAGGCTCCAACGGACATTTTCCGAAACATTGAGATTGAGGCCCCAACTACTTTCAAAATACCCCCGAAAAAAAAACAAAGGGATTTCAGATACGTTTTCGAGATCATCGACGAGAGTTTTCACTACGGCTTCACACTGAACCATTACAAAAATAATAAATTTTTTTAAGAAAATCAAACCCATCCGTGCAAGTAAAGTCCAAAACGTTACAGTGGTCACACGTTCTAACGCAGATTCTATGAAACTCTTTGAAAGTTACTTAAAAGAAAATAGCTCATAGAAAAAATGATAATTATGAATAGATATCTATTATTTGAAAAAGTAGATAATTCGAGATCAAAAATAAAAATTTATCACCTCTTAAGAATGCCGATAATAAAGCTATGTTATATTTATAGATGGAATCAGAATTTTAATTTCCATAGAGTTAGAATTTATTGCAAACTATATAGAGAAATTTTAGAAAAAGTTGAAGGAGCGAAGTAGAAAAAAATATGATTAATAAGTTGTATATATAAATTTTAAAAATATTGGGATCTCCTTTGATTATATCTTTGTTAAATGTTAAGATTTATCTCTCCCTCTAGAGTTTCTCTCTACTCATTATTCACTATATTCTTCAATTCAATTCTAATTTGCACTTATTGAAATATTAATATACAAGTAAGGAAGGCGGGAAAAAGTTTTTTTTTTTAATAATTTTCCTCTTATATATGATGTCTTGACTTACAATTTTTCATTGTTTTCACTTTATTTTGAATTACAAAGGAATAAAACGAAAAAGAGGGAGGGAGGGCGGTTTAAAGAGAGATTTGGCCCGGCCTACCCGAACCCTGTTCATTTCATTCCAGACCTACCAAGGAAATGAGCTGAGTCCAGAATGAATGAGATCGTATCGAATCCAGGGTCTAGGTTTGGATTCAATTGAACAAGTCCGGCCCGGATACAGCCCGTCTCCAGGCTTATCTGGGATTTTCTGATCATTCGGATACTTCTGTGCGGATAAATTAGTTGATAGTTTGGCCGAGTCCTTTTCATGTAATCACATTATTCCTACAAATTGCCTAACAAGCACAGACCTTCAAAGCATACCCTTTTTTCTCTTTCGCGGAGTGAAGTACAACTCAACATTTTCTTTAAGGTAGATAATATTTACACTAAACACATGATAATTTTTTGATAAAAGAAGATTTTTATCCTTCATTTAAGAAAAGAAGCCCCAAGTGACATGCAAGTTCCGTCACGCTTTCCAGGAGTTGTTGGCATAACTTGCATATAAGTTCTGTCAGTAAAAATTGTATTACATTTTATCTTTTTTAAAATTTAAGTCTTTCAGATTTTTCAAATGTTTATGTTATAATCAAAGTCATTAAATGTAAGTTTGTCATTCACTATATTTTACAATCTTTTAAAATTTAAAATTTAAAATATTAGATGTATTTTAAGTGAATTTTTAGAGAGTGTGTGTGAGTTAGAGAGAGAGTAAAATTTTAAAAATGAAATATAAATATATTATATATTATTTTTTTAAAAAAAACTGCTGGTTCTAATGGCTCTAAAATGTCGAAAATTGCTGCAGCTGCATGGTACAAATGTTAAACAACGACTTGCGAAGTACACAGCGACAGTTGCCATGGAAGTCCATAAGAAATCGTTTCACTTTCCCAGAAGTTACGTTTATATTATTAGGAGAGAAAGCAAGACATACGGATGAAGGCCACATCTTTCATATTGTATATATATATATTATGGATTTTTTTTAATCTGTGTCCTATGAACATATTAATATAAATAATTAATTATATTTAATAATTTAAGTTTTTAATTTTTTTTTCATTCTTTTGTAAAGTAATAAATTCTATAAAATTTATAAAAAATATTTAAATTACCAGGGACACATGGGTGCGAGTAATTGCCGTTCTCTTGCTGTCTCTATTTTTATTCTCATACTAATTTGTAGGAGAAATCAATACTTTGGGAAGGCCGCGTACGTGTCCCTTTTATACACATATTGCCGTCTTTAGTTCCTGAGTCAACATTAATTCTTAGAATTTTAATGAAAATGTTATTCGAAAAAACTATTTCGAACCTAATCTCCAAACATAATTGTTCCTTAAAAGGGTAGATAAATGGAACTAAGTTGGAATAATAAGCTTTGACCAAAGCTATTATTATTTGTTAATGGAAGTTGAAGTTCGAAAAATAACATAATATACAATCTTCAACCCTTATCACTTATTATTTGAATAAAATATTATTCAAATAATAAGTGATAAGGGTTGAAACTTCTTGTGTGGATGAGATTTGTTTTCTTGTCAAGTCTCAAGTGACGTTCAAATTTTTGGTATAATAATTTTTAATATTTATTTTAAATAATATTTAACTCAACTAAATATATAGTGTATATTTGGACAGAATTTAATTTTAAAATTAAACTTAAAATTTTAAGTATAGTACCTATATCTCTTCTTACAAACAAGTTAACTTTTACGAAACTCGAAATAAAAATTTTAAAATCAAACTCTATCCAATCACACTTATAATTGAGTCTTTTTTTTATAAAAAATTAACTTTTACTGAATTCAAGACAGAAACTCTCATGACTAAACAAAATCTAAACATATTCTTACTCTTTATTAATTAGTATTACTTTTGTAAATGACATATCCTTTCTTGTATTCAAAAAAAAAAAAAAAAAGGAGGAGCGGTGGGTGGTTGTTGGATTCTGACGGTGGTTGAGCCACAAGAAGAGCAATCCTTTTCTTCCATCATAAATGAAAGATGAGATGAGGTTTTCTGCAATTTTCATACGTTTTAGAGAATTTAGTGGAAGGAATAGAACATAGTGGAATTTGGTACATGCGCGTTTTTCATGTTCTATATTTTCTACTTCTACGAACTATAGGTTTCGCGGAATGATTTATGAGAACAGGTCAAAGCCTACCACTCCATCTTTTCTCATTGTTCTAATATATCGAAACGAGGATGTGGTTGGAACATTGAATTTTTGACCTGATGAAAAATATTTTTATCATTAAATTATTACTTTGCCACAATTTATCTTTCCTCCATTTTTTTTCTTTAAATTTCTCAGCATGATAGCATCAAAGTACATTTCTTCTTTTTTTTTTTACTTAATAAAAAAGTATTGACTCAATCATTTCGAAGCATAAACCCAATTCAATTTGTTAAAAGGCAGAACTTCTCTGGTATTGAATTCCATCCCGCATTGCATTTGAAAAGAAAAAATTATTATAGTATTGGAAATTATAAATTTCTTGTTGTTAAACCAAAAAAGTATTCAACAAACTTCCTCAAAAAGAAAGTGTTAATTAAAAAACACTCTTTTCATCCAAAATTGAATATAAATTTGTTATGAAAATTTTCCTTCAAATAGAAAATACATGTAAAATTGAATGTTTTACTTTCTTTCCTTAAATGATTATATTTGTCATTAAATTTTCATAACTAGTCCCCTTAATATGTGACAAAATAAATTTTAATTAAGGGTGTAGTTTGGCTGAGGGAGTTTATGTCTTGAGTTTTACGAAAATAAATTTTTTATGAAAAGAGAAGTGAGACCTAATTATGTGTTTAATTAGATCAAATACTGTTCAAATAAATTCTAAATATATTCTTACCATTCACCTCTTAATTAATAAAGATAGTATTTTAATTTAAAAAGAGTATTATTCTTTCTATTTTTTAATGAGAGTCAAATATTCCCTTAGTTCTTTATATCAGACTAAAAAGTGATATTCAATTTTAAAAGAAAAGAATTGTAACCTATAAATTTTTGCAGCCATGATTGTGCAATTAAAGACAAATTCTAATCCATTGTTTTCCTCTTTTGAAAAATCATATTCTTTTCACGCCTTTTCCTGTTATGACGCAGCGCAGTGACAAAAAGGTCGTTTTCTTTTTTTTTTTTTTTTTTTTTAAAAGAAGGTGGGTTTTCAATTGATAAAATAGAAAGGGACTAAGGTGGTAATTTATCACATGACCCGCGCACTCGGTAGAAAAAAGGAGGAGCTGTTTTTGTACTCATCTCGCATAACAATCCAAACCCGTAATTGTAAATGCGCTGGAGTTTTTTGGCCCTTTTCAAACCCGTGAATCTATCATCTTATTACACGCATCAGTATTTAACTATAATATTCTACAGAGAAATTTGAAACGGAATCCCAAATCAGAGAAAGAGATATTGTTTTTTCGATCAACAAATTACTTAATTGATTTTGGTTGTATATTTCTAATCAATAATATAATGCGACTGTAATATTATCTCTCTAGTTGAAGGATGAATGATGGAACGAGACTTTTCATTTTCTAATCTTGGCTGCAGTGACGTGAGTCATGACCTTAAGAGGGAAACGCTTATAGATTCTAGAACGCCCCGCTTCTTTATTATAGTCTTTTCAAACTCTTCCTATTTGGTGTATTTTGGATATGTTTAAAAATTAAATGTAAATTATTTATTTTAAATTATTTTTTATTAATAATAAAAACATATTAAAGAAAAATAAATCTTTTTTTTAAAAATAAAATTTATCCTATATTAAATAAAAATTAAAGTTAAAGTACCTCATCTTTTACTGAGCAAGGTCTTATCGACTCTCTTCTTTTATTTTAAACAATTTACTTTTACAATAATTTTTACATTTAAATTTCAGACACCGATTATTTTTCTCCATTTTAAATAATTTATTTTTATAATAATTTTCACACTTAGATTTAAACACAAACTCTTTTTTCTATTTTAAACAATTTACTTTTACAACAATTTTCACACTTAGATTTCAGACACAAAAGTACCATAGTTTTTCAGAATTTGCAGACCGCACATCCCAGTGGAGTCCCCAGATAGCTGGTGCTTATCGATATCATATTTTTACATGCCAGTGGAGTTATCCTTGAATATTTACGCGGCTCCGGAACCTACCAAACTCCATCAGTTTTTGTTGTGCTTGTGTTTTCCATTCTCATAAATGGCTAATCCGATAGGCGCATTCCCTACCTTGGGTTTTCATGGGCGCACCAATCCCACCTACCCTCACGACAATAACATTCGATGCAAGAAACAAAAGCTAGTTGGCTCGCACAAAGTGCCGCATACTATTCACACATAAATATAAGGACAATTACATCTTCAGCTGACAAAGGGGTACATGTAGGTAAGAAATTAGGAGTAAAAGCGTAAGCATTATGGAAAATCTACCCCCTACTCATCAAAGGGCAAAAAAAAAAAAGGAACATTTACCCCTAGCCCTGCCCCAAACAAGCGAAAAAAGGACTTCGGACTTATGTACTAGAAATTTTGTTCTCCCACTTGCAAGCCAAATCAGCGAGTGCTTTTGTGGAAGAACCGTCATCACTTAGCGCCCTCGATGCCGCATCTTTTAGGGCTTTCATTGTGCTGCGGGACTTCTTTCCTTCCTCTCCCTCCATTAAGCCTTTAACAGAATTGGCGATCTCGACTCGGCCTATCAAGCCATTTTCACTGGCTTTTGGCCTCAGGGCCACTTTCAGACCCTCCGTCAACATTACGGCGTTCATCTTTTGCTCTGCATAAAGAGGCCAAGCAATTAGCGGCACCCCATGAACCACACTCTCGAGAGTGGAGTTCCACCCGCAGTGAGTTAGAAATCCACCCGTGGAACCATGGCTAAGAATTTCCGTTTGCGGTGCCCAAGACGGGACCAAAAGACAACGCCCCTTAGTTCTCTCCAAGAACCCTTCTGGCAGAAATGCAAGAGCATCGTTCTGATTTTGAATGTTGAAATACGTCGCATTCGCAATTTTATCATTTGGGCTTCGGACAACCCACAAGAATCTTTGCTCGCTCATCTCTAATCCCAAAGCTAGCTCAATGAACTGATTATGGGAGAGTGCCCCACCGCTTCCGAAAGAAATAAACAGAACCGACCCACGTGGCTGGTCATCTAGCCATTTCAAACATTCACAGTCGTCGATCTTGTTGCTTGAATCCGCTCTGATGAGTGGTCCGATCGGATAAACGGGTGGCTTACCAGGCTCCTCCTCCTGCAAAGCTTTCATGGGTCCCGGCTCCAAGTCGTTGAAGGTGTTGACCATGATACCCTCGGCTAAACGGTATCTCTTGGCCTGGTGAAGGAGCCATTTGTAGGCATCATTTTTGCGATCCTGAGCCGGGTCAAGAAAATCCTTCCCGTGAATGGGTATGCATCCTGGAATCTGTAATGGTTCTGGGACGTCTCTATATTCGCAGGACACCATCTGATCAAGCTTAGGCAAGTGAAAGAAAAGAGACAGGCACATGGCCGTCGTAGGATAGAAGATATAAGGGGAGACCTTGAACTCAATGGCAACATCAAATGCATCGGTGCCGAAAAGATCAACCACGAGAGCAGCTAACTTGGTGGTGGCGAGCAGAGTCTTAACGGCATCCCGAAGAAACGGGAGAGAGCGAGTGATGGTGAGACAAATACGGGTCTCTATCCTAACATCAGCGGGTAAGTCGTCGAAGCTTACCGGGGGAAGAAGAATATAGTTGGCGCCGGCGGGAAGAGCATCAAGAAAACTCTTCTGAGCTTTAGGTAGAGGGCCGTCGGTTGGGATAATAAAAGTGACCCCAAAGTTGTGACGGAGGACGAGTCGTTTAGCGAACTCAGCGAGGGGGATCAGATGGCCCATTCCCGGAGTGGGCACGATAGCAATGTGAGGTGTTTGCGCCATGCTTTCGTTCTGCAAAAAGAGGAAAAGGAGAAGAAAAATGGAGCTCCTGTTGAAATTTGGAAGAGAACGGAGGAGAATATATAACGGTGTTGGGGTTGAGGTATTCAATTGTGAATTGTACTGGTTCCTGTTTCCTTCTCTCAATTAAACGCAGAATTGAGGAACCAATATTTGTTTGTATAGGATTAAACAAAGTTTGAACTTAAAATCTTTTATCTCAAATTTTATAAAAAAAATTTATTTATAAAGGAGAACGTGAGATGGATTAGGTACATGTTAATATGAGCTGATTAAAAATATTTATAATAGTTTTACTATATATTTTAATTGAATTTCGTTACATACAAATTTTTTGTTTTGGATCTCATTCATTTTCTCGTAAAAAATTCTCTCTCACCAAATTCAAGTTAAAAAATTTCAAACTAAAATATTATTTAATCCCACCCTTAATATATTATAAATCCTATAAAATTTTCTTTTGTAAATTTTGTACTAATAATCATTAATTTAGATTTGCTTGCCTTAAATGTTTCTTGTCAGATCTAATAAACTATGAAATTATCTTATTTCCCTATTTCATCACAATTCCTTTAGGACTCTCTAATCTCCCATAAATGTATATCTACATTTATAAGTGAGATAATTCAAATTTTGTTAGATTTGAAAAGAAATATAGCTTCAAATCTTTAGCGTTCTTGCATTTCTGTAGGGTTTTAGATATTTAATTTTAAAAATTAAATAATTTTAAATTTTATTAGATTTAAAAATATTTAATGTAAGTAATTTAAATCAGTGATCATATTGCAAAATCTAAAGGCAGAGATTTATGAAATTATGATATATTTAAAATGACAAATATATTTTGATTAATACATACTATGACACGTGTTAGAAAGATTCATAATAAAATATCATCTACTCATTTTTTTAAAAATATAAGAAAATTTTATTTTTTTACATAAATAATGAAGAAAAAATTAATTTTTTTTCTTAATTAATTTTAAAAAATATATAAAAATAAATAATTATATTTATAAAATAAGTATTCAATTACGAATTGTCCGTTCCTACTCACATAATTGAGGGTCAATGTTTATTTATTTTTAAAATATTTTATTTTTTAAAAAAATAAGTGTATTTTTTATCTAAAATGATTTCATATCCATGCATATTCAATTACTAATCTAGCCATCTGTCGTTTTTTTAAAAAATTTCATGGAGGTAGCTTTTTAAGAAGTGGACCTGGGGCAATTGTATTTACCCACCAAAAAAAAAAAAAAAAGTCCTCGAGGCAATTGCGAAACAATGAAAATTCCAGCTGGATGAGGTCTGCTGTGCTAGTGTCATGCTGACGTAAGCATTTTGTCATTTCCTATATTTCTCAAGCTAGTCAGTCCCCATAGTATCCGCCACGTTCGGGCCGGGCCTCTTTTTGGTCAAACCGCCGCGGCATTGACCTTCCCAGGAAAGACCAGACGGGAGCCATCGCAATTCATTCGCTAGTCCCGTTATTTACTTTTTTCTTTGGAGAAACATTCTCAAGATCCTTTATTTATAAAATATTTAATTATAAGTAAATTATTATCTTTATTATATTAATTGTAAATGTTAATGACGAAATTTTCTTGTTGATGGTTCTCATATCCATTAAATAAAAAGTTATTTGTAATAGTTTTAGATATAAAATATATTAATCATTAAATATAAATATAAAAATAAATATATTATCTCACTCTCATTTATGACAGAAGCTAACCTCTCTAGGGGATTTTTTTTCTCAATATGATTTTACAAAGTTCTCATACTTTTGGCGACAAGGCTTCGACCGGGCATCAGTGACAATTTTCACGTTCATTTTAGTCACTTTCCATTAACAGGGACGGGATTTTGTTTTTCTTTTGGCATATATAAAAGGTACGGGAGAATATTGTGGTTCTAAACATTTAGTTCTTGCTTCCCATTGGAGCAAAAATTTTGTGGTTTACAACTTCTGATGTGGAACTTGTGACACATAGAGCTCATCCCTTATCTATAAGATTATTGTGGGAAGGTGAAACTGCCTACAATGCTCGATTAAGCTAAATTTGGACTTATTTAGCATATTGGCGGGCTGTTATGCCCAAGGTTGGGCTTAGTTATTAATTAGTACACCATTCGATCTCATTTTATTTAACAGTATTTAATTGGGTATGAAATTTTATATAAAAATTTAAATTTTAATTATAAAAATAATATAATATAATAAAAAATAAAAAATTTATAAAACAGTTAATACTTTAAGCTAAATATAAATATATAAAAGTAATATATAGTAGAATTAATAGTTGATTAATAATATAAAATATATTAAAATTATTACTTATTTTAGAACGTATTATTATAGTAAAAAGATCAAATAAAATAAAGCGAAAAAAATAATATGTTTTTGGTCATGGGAGAGCTATTACAAGTTTCAACGGGGTAACTTTCTCTATCCTCAAAAAAATAAATAAAATAAATTATAGGTTACTTCAGCTGAACACCGGAAATGCCCATCAAATTTTTGAATACTCTGCGGCGGAATTCATTTGGAGGACAGAGAATACTACTAGTACCTTACTGCGTTTGAAAAGCGTCGAAATGTCCAGGAAAAAGGCCTACAATGGGGGGGAGCATTCATATTTCACTTGACCTGAGAATATAGCCACTCATCACTTTCATCCGCTAAAGATTCAGCCCTCGTTAAAAGCGTGCACCAATTTCTTTCTACAATAATTGCCATGTGAAAAGAATCTTGCATCGCTATACTTACTTCCTCCCAAATTCGACAAAAAAGTTACCAACTTCAGCCTTTAATCAGCAGTTGTTTTCTTCCCTTATTGAAGATAGTAGTACTATGATGAGGCAATTGAGTTCTGTATAATCATTCCCTTGCTGACGGATAATCCACGTTTGGGAATTCCTGAAAAATGAAAGGTGATAAGGTACCAAACCAAACAAAACTGAACCTCCACAGTATGAGAAAGAGGACAAAAGGATAACTCTTCCACTTCAAAGTCATCTCATGATAAAGATTCTACCTCCCCTTTAGTGTCTAATGCCATCATACAGATATTGCCAGACTGCTTTCCTCCGCCATAACAAGAACGGATTTCTTTTCTTCTTTCTTTCCTTAAAATAAATTACATGATTATTTCAACTTAGAGAACTTTTAAAAGTAAGGTTGAATAAAATTTGATTTTGATATTTTTATTATAAATTTTATAAAAATTAAATTATTTATAAATGAGTTTCATATTTTAAGAATAACATGTTTAACATCAGTCTTAAATTGTAATTTTTTTTCTCCACTAATAATCTCGTTTTATTTTATTCTTATTATTGAGCAATGTCAAATATTTCCAAGTTTACTTATAAGTGTTTTTCCTGACACCAGAAGCATTGGACTCCGTAATAATCTAGAATTAAAAAAAAAAACTAAAAAGCCATGAGCTCTGCACCTCTGTATTCAGACACATCCATCGTATCTTCTTCGGTTGACAGTTGACATTGCTCAGGGATCTCCATTCGTTTAGGAACTCGTTTTTCTTCTACTCCTGCCATTACATTCTTCGCACCATTTGCAATTTTTACCGGGTTTCGTCCTTAATCCCACCTTAATCACCATTAAAGCATTCATATATCTTTTTGCATAAAGTCGCCAATCCCAAAAAAGAAGAAAAGTTTGAGGGTGTGATTGGATAGAGTTTGTTTTTGAGATTTTTTATCTTGTATTTCGGGAGAGAGAAATTTTTGTGAGAGAAAAAGTGAGATGTGAGATGAGAAATTTGTATTGGGTTCCGTGTGGAACCCAATCCAAGTAGACCCTAAATCTCGTGAAAGCTAAAAAATAAGTTTTTTTAATAAAGTATCTTAATTTTTGTATATTTTTCTACTTTACTACCCTATTTTTTATTTTCTCATTAAAGTACCTTATTTTTGTTCATATCATGAAAAAGTAACATTTATTTATTTTCACTTATTGGTATCTTATAGGCAATTTTTAGAAAATTTAATTTTTTATATTCTCTTTATAATTTTCTTACTTCTTCCACAAAATGCTCATTTTTCAGTTTAGTTTATCTAATAAGGATAAACGAATTCTCACACTTTTTACTTTTCTCACGAATTTCAAGCTCAATTCATTTAAAAATTCTATATTTTTTCTCATTCTAAAGTCAAGAAAACAATTAATAATTTAAATATAAATATTTAATAGATTACAAAAAGTGTCAGTAAAGTAAAAATTGTTGTTGCGAATCACAAATAGCTTTTGAAAGTTACAAATTATCTTTAAAAAAATAAAAAAAAATAGTTGTTCATTTGTATTTAACCAGAATAGTTTGTTTTGTTAGGAAATTGTAACAATCATGCACAGACAAGAATCACATTATTTTTAAAAAATTTATAACGATAAAAAGACACATTTTTATGATATCAGTAAAAGAAAAAAATTAAGGTATTAAAGTAAAAGATATACAAAAGTTATGATACTTTAATCCGTAAAAAAATACTTTAATAAGAAAAAAGATTAAAGTATTAAAATTAAAAAGTATACAAAAATTAAAATATTTTAATGATATAAACAGTTAAAAAATACTAAATAAAATATTCCTATCCAAGTAGACTCTTGAAATTGAGCCGAAACGTTTTTGTTGTACCTCTTGAGGCCCAGGGGCAGTAGCAGACAAGCTGCAATCGGTAGGGAGGTGGGAAACGAGGGTTGTCCCAGGCGCAGCCGCGCAGCAGTAGTCAAATTGGGCCGACGACTTTGTAGATCGATTCGAGCAGCCCGGCAGATAAAAGTAGTATTCTGACCCACAATGATTAACTGCAAGAGCCAAGTCCAAGCCGTAAAGTTACCTGAGAGTACCGGAAGAGGAAACAACCAAGGAGAGGTAAGAAGCTGGAGTCTGCTAACACGCTATTTTGGGTTTAACTGTCGTCTTTAACTACCTCTGCCTTTTTCCTCGAGAAAATGTACGCTCTTTTTCTCGAGCCTTGTTCTTCTTCCTCCCTCCCTCAAACGCATTCGGTTCTAGTTGCGTTTTCCACAGTTAAACACATCCTGGACAAAATATATAGCTTTGTTTTTGCATGGATGATTTTACTTGATAGTTTTGCATTTTTATATTATGCAAGACCTATTTCTAGAGCCAGAGTTAAGGAAGCAAGAAGAAGCCCTGCATCATCTAAATGAAAAGGAAATAAGAGCATCTGGGATGTGTTTCAAGCTTAATTATTTGTCTTCGTTTCTTACACGAGTCTTAATTCATAAATTTTTGCTGGATGCAAATACTGCTTCTTAACCAAGTTACCATTCTCCTACATTATGCCCTTTAGAAAAATTTAATGCTAAACCAGTTTATTACTACTAGTTCCACACCCTTTCTCATATTTTTTTAACACTTTACTTACACAAGTAGAATTACGAGTAAAAATAAAGAACAATTGTATGGCCAAGGCTTGTAGACTGGTTTACTCCTAAATTCCCCATCGTTTTGTGTCTTAAAGTGCCACGGTAATTGATGTCAGGCTCACAATTGTGGTCAAGTCGTATCAGTAAATATACATCTTAAATTTGTTTGCATTAGTAAAGAATGATCACAAGTCATCTTGGCTTTCAATCTTGTTAAGCCACGCCCTAATTGCACAAATATCCATCGCCTGTGTGTCGTTCAAAATTTTGGCTTCATCTCAGAAGAAATCTGAGAAAGATCTCTAGACCCCACACCCATTCCAGACCGAGAATGCCTGCCCCTTTCCTGTCTCTGAGATTCTATAAATCAAGGTTGTAAAAGTCACCCCAATAAACAAAGGAACATCACCCTGACCTCCCCTGCCAACCTCAGAATTCACTGCTCAGCAATATTTCCAAAATCAAGTCATTCCAAGAATCTATCGGCCCGGGCAAGCACCAATGCAAACAATCATTTTGAACTTCAGCATCCTTATCTTCTGCAAATGGATGGAATTGTCTATAGGGTCCCGGGTGACCGTCAGGCCTCAGTAAAGAAAGATTGGTTGTGTCAAATAGTTTGATAAACAACCCTTTTTCAGATCCTATAGCTGCCGCTCTTTCAAATTCTTCTAATTCAACTCTACGCATTATTTGATCTACGCTAATCATTTCAACCTCACCTTCTTTAAAGGGAATCGTCCTGTTACAATAACCACCAGTGTTCCATTCGCCGTTCTCAAAGTGGTCAGGAGTGGTTGTTCGAAAGAATGTATGCACCTTGTGCTTTGAACTTGTAATGAATTTTAAAGTGGAGTTTAGTACCTTGCGATATGCATAATCAAATCCTACTTCTGCGATGTTCTTTCCCGGGCAGTTATGGCAGCCTACTATAGTGTTGCTCTCATAATAAATTGCATTCTTGAGAAACCATTTCCCTCCAGCAATGAATATGTAATCAAAATTCTTGTACTGGCTTGTCCACACCGTCTCTAACTCATCGAGATGAAGCTGGATTATGCCTGTTGTTACTCCGTTGTTATCTTCAAATATCGCAGCTTTGCTTAAGAAAGGAGACCAAACGACTGAGAGGGTGAAGCCATGAGAAGGGAAATACCACCTCTTACTCTTGTATTCTTTATCATGGTAGACCTCAACTGCTTCTTCTACCTGCAGGATGTTAATTACGTAATCATTTATAAATTCTCTAACATTTTTGACAAACTCTATATAATGACACACTAAACAGACAGGGTATCAGTAACTCAATAAGCTTGCTCAATTAGGCCAGGAGTTTTGAAATTCTGGGTGATTATTTGCAATAAGAAATAACGCCTCAATTTTAAACACAATAATAGAACATCTACCTCCTAGGCAAGCTCTCAGCATAGTCCAGAGCGGTAAGCAAGTAATAGCATCGCCAATACTTTGCATTTCAAGATTTTATATAGGTATTGAGGTTCAACTCATAACTGCCTTGAATCTTTTATTCGGCCTGTCGAAAGAACCTCCGTTGTGACATATACCAAGGAATAACTTCTAAGACAGATACAATTCAATGTTAACTTACAGTATGAAGAGCAAGCAAGTATATTGGCAACCTAAAATAAGCGCTTTTGCATGCAGTTCATCCACCCAATAAATGTTTCTTAAAGTGAATGCAACAGAAAGGTAGGAATGCGTAAGGGATCTCTAGGAGGATGATCCTTATATCTGGGTTGTAGATGAGCTAACTGGACTAACATGGTATTTCTAGTGGTCTTTGCCTTTCAGTTGTAGATGAGCTAACTATAGGGTCAAGATTAGGCTGATAGTTCTACAACCAAAAAGACTTCGAGCAATATCAGACTGATATAGTATATTGACATCCCCTACTATGAAGAACAAGTATAGACAGGGTGTGCATTTTGTATCCAATATGCCACTGAACATTAATGTTATACGTGTAATAAGATTTCATTCTATTTCATTGTTCAAGAAACAAAGCCTGCACAAGTTACCATGGGAATACGAACTGAGCATGAGACTGAAAATGAAACATAGAATGAAGAGAAAAATCTTGGAAAACGTAAATATACTAGATGGTGCTGTTGAGGTTAATTTTTGCAGTAGGTGGCAAACAATACGTCCACACATAGAAGGGCGTTTTTCGCAGGTGAGGGTCACAAATCAGTAGCAATGCTACAGGAAATAAACTTAACCCTTAAGTGAAAACTGACAGAAGCTGACCACTGTCCTATAATGAAGAACCTTTCTGAGCTGTAATCTATAAGGAAATCAGTGTTGATTATTGCATTGCATAAGCATGGAGCCTACCACTAGAGGCCTAATTATGAGATCAAACAGAGCCCTTGATTTTGCCAACATTAGGAGACATATGAACAATTTCATAAATAGTGAAGACGCAAAAACAACAGCTTACGACTACTCCAAACTAATCATTCATCAAGCTCCTCAAAATTATCTAAGTAGTTGATAGACAATAAGAAACATCATAGGACATCAGTACCGGCAAGCAACAAGCTGGAACATTACTGAGCATGTAGATGAAGAGAAAAGAATTATTCGTAGGACTGAGCACTAGCCAAAGAATCAGCTCAAAAAACAGAGGGAACTACTGTAGCCAACTCAAAATTCAAATGCAGATATCTTGTGAACTTCAAAAGCATGAAATATACCTGAGAAAGCGTGCAAAGCAATGATTGTACATGATTACGCATTATTGAATCACCAATGAAAGCCATTGATTTTTTCCTCATCAAACTAAGGAATTTTGCAGGATTGAACTTGGGCAAATCACAGTCTCTCGGGTTCCACCTCCAGGACAAGTACCCTGTATCGGGGCGTCCGTTCTTCATACAGTTTTGGTGATCTTCAATTGAATAGCAGGTATTGTTGGTATAATATGGGCCACTAGGATCTGGAACCCACTCTCCTAAAAATAAATTACATTGCGCTGCCACAAGGAAATATCACTGACAAAGTCAGCAATCCGGAAGGAGTGACGAAGTAGAATCAGAAAATCAATGTGATAAGTGCAAATAAATCTCACAGAGCATGCTATAAGAGATTCAAAGCAACAGTGACCAAGTAGGAAAATCCGCCTTCGTGCCAATGACGGAAAGATAAAAGAAAAGAACCAAAAGCTGCTAACTTTCAAAGCCTTACGCAAACTGAAACCTGGAAATATAAGCCTTTAACCGGCCAAACGCACAGCTTACTAAAGCTTTGTTAATCCAAAAGAAAATAACTCTCCTTTTGGCCCTTTTGTTTCCTCTTGTAATAACCTGGATTCCGTGGTTTAAAAATGAGGACTCATTCTTTAACAAAAAACATGCATACTACTTAAACAAATAAAGTCTGTACTTCTGTAGAGTGGAGAGCTCTTCAAAAAGCCGCTAAACATACATAAATTTGAGATTCTTCACGGCAATTAAAAAATATCACATACTCAGATCTGCAAACAGCTTAGATGCCAACTTAACTCCTCAAACATTCACCCGAAAGAAGGGGGAAAATAAAAGGCTGCGGGCTAGAAAGAGGAAGACAATAAAGGAACAAATAGGCAACCATTTCGAGCAGTTCGGTTGTTCTCCGCATTCAGCAGAGGATCAGAAGCGGAAACCAGCGACTCGCTCACTGGAGGTGGCAATGTCCCGGCTACATCGAATGCTGTGTCCGTGACAACAACGGGTGAAAACTGTACAAAACTGGAGGAAAATAGACGATAAGCAAGGCCCAGAAACAGAAAACAGAGAGCAAACTTTACTACAACGAAAGAAAATGGGTTCTTGATGTTGAGGCTGTTGTGAGACAATTGCTTCATGTCTTAGGGTGTTACGGAGACCCTTAAAAGAGAAAAACAAAAGCAGAGGTCTCCGCAAACACAATGAAACAGAAGAAGAGGATAATCAAATCAAGAAAGAAAAGCAATACTTAGGAGCTAAAGTCGAGTTTTGCTCGCAACAGACTTCCCTATGGGTTGTTAACTGATAAAGCCAAAAGGCATGAAAACGAGAAAGAATATATTTTAGGTGTCATAATGAAGGTTGCAATGGGGGTAGTTGTCTGTTACAGATGACGTGGATAGCTTTTGTGGCTCCGTTTTGCGGGCCCTGGCTTCTCTTCCCATGCATCGAGGCTCCAGCTCCTCAATGAGGCTTTTACGATCGTTTTTTATTTTTATTTTTTACATTATTTTCGATAATTATTTTAAAAAAGAAAGCAATTTATTTTAAGCGAAATAGGGCAACTAAAATCGAAATGTGGAGTATAACATAGATAGCTCTGGATTTCAGAAAAAAACATAGTAGCTCGGTGGTGGAGTCCAACTCTCCTTCAGGGAAAAAAAAAAAAAAAAGAAAAAGGATTGAGGAGGATGTCATAGTAATCAATTAACCATTCTACTACAATTAATTAGAGTGAAATTTGACAGGGTTTTAATTTGAAATTGTTCACAAATAAATTATTGGAGGGGGTTAAACTACAAAATTAAGTGGTTAGCCAGTTTTGATTTGACCATCCAACCTATTTTTGGGAGTAGATTGCACGCTTTTAACTCAAAGAAACAAGGAAAAGATTACTTGTTTTATTGTACCAATGGAAAAGAATAATTTCTCAAATTCTTAGAAATTTCATATAGTTAAATAATTAATCGGCTCAATATACAAATATTTAATCTATAATTAATTAAAAACTCCGGTGACAAACGACAAAGGCGATGAAATTGATTAGAAAATAATGTCTTATTTGTTGGTATTGAAAAACATATTTAAATTTAATTTTATATTTTAAAAGAGACTTTTAAAAATTATTTAAATTTTATAAATAAATAATTATAATATTAAAAAGACAATACAAGCACATGCTCTGTCAAACCGTGAAATTGCCATCTCCATCCCACTCTCCTCAATTCAATCCTCACATTTCTTGCCTTGCGATGTATCTTAAGAAGACAGGCCATTTTTCGTGACAGTACCTTTTAGCGAAATGAATAGCAGATGGACCCATGGAGGTAGCATCAAAACAGCTGGAGTTAATCGCACTCTTAAAGAACTAAATCATAGTAAACCGTATTGATGAATGGCTGGACCACACTCTCGTCTCTTCTTTCATATCCTCCATATATTCTTTTCCTTTCTCTTTCTCTTTCTCTGGTGCATCATTTGATCTCTTCTGTGTTTCACAAAACCTTCCATCCATTTTTTTCTTCCCATAATAAAAAAGTACATGCGACTGCGATCGGGAAGAACAAATGCAAATGAATAGAGATTGTCCCTTTGATGGATATTTTGTCTCAAAACACAAAGGAAGAAAACTAAAGTCTACACGACACTTCCCTCACTAGTCCATTCCCTTGCTTCACTCACACTTCAAGATTGCCCCATTTACTATAGATATATCATTGCAAAGATAATTGCCAAATACTACTTTTGTTCAAACCAACACCAATACAGATGAGAAAAGTGTTGCGCGGTTTAGATCATAGTGAAACTGTTTTTAATATTTTATTGATCCCTTCCTGATACCATTTGCTTGTGTAGCAGTTTTGGAGCTTCGTCTGAAAATAGAAATGCAATTTAGATGGTGGAATAATTAGCTCAACAGGTGAGAGGTCAGTGGTAAGTTCACAAGTCTCTTCCGCTCTGTTTCTTTTCTTTATCTTATAACTCGGGAACATCCAACAAAGGATATATATATATATATATATAAAAAGCAAAGAAAAAGAAAAGGTGTTTCTGTATAGATCCAAAAAATTAAAGAGTCGATTTGTGCATGGCACGCCAACATTGATTCCAGCTGATCTTTACAAATATTTATATTCAGAAGGAGACATATTTTGCAGGGACAACACAGCACACGATGATGCCCATAACTATCAATCTTCATTTGTTTGCAAGCAGGGAAAGAGATCTTATTTATCGGGGGAAAAAAAAAAAAGAGAGAGAGAGAGAGATCATATTCACTGTCTCCATGTAAGCAAGAGCACTTTGACTCAAAAGGAAATAAATTTTCCTTTTTTTTCCCAAGAAACTGAGAAGAACTTGTGACTTTATACTGCTAATCATTTTTTTTGCCTTTTTGCGGAATGATTTTATACTGCTAATCTTCTCATGAAATTATAAATATATTTGATCAACCTATGATTTTATAAGACACTTTTCTGTCTAAATTTAACTCCCTATTTTAATTTAATTTTAAATAAAAATAGTAATAAAATACGAGACTAGTTTTAGGATACAAGGAAAGTAGTTGCTTGTATACAACTCCTGCACGTAGGGATGAAAGTATCCCGGTTAAATCAGGGGCCCGTCCCAGGCAGGCCATCCTTGCCCACATCCGCCCCCATTTTTCCTTGGTCCATCTCTTTTTCCTCCAATTATTCCCAACTAAAATTACTACTTATATTATATTTGTACATATATCATATGATACATTTTTTAAAATATAATATACATTACTTCTAATTTCTAAAATAGCAATATATAACTACTTATTGGAAGAATATACATAATATAAATATTAAAAAATTATATCTTATATATATAATCCTATATGTTTATATATATATATATATATATATATATATATATATATATATATATATATATATATATATATTTATATATATATATGCATAAGTAATATACATCTAGAGACATGTATATGTATCTCTGGAATAAACACACAAACACATTATATACTTTTATCCATCTCCTATTATGTATTATATATATATACACTTTTATATATATACATAAACATATATTCTTATACATATACTTCATTAAAAAACTAATTACATTATACTCATATATATATATATATATATATATATATATATATATATATATGTGTGTTATATTTATACTTTTTAAAAAAATCAATTGTCTAATGAAAGGTTACTTACATAAAAAAAGTTAATTATCTAAAACTTTTCTTTTTAATTTTTTCGTTAAGTACCCATAAGAAGTTCAACTTTCTTTAATAATCTTACAAATAAAATAAAATTGTCTAATATGATAATCAAAATTCAGCTACTTTATAATAAATATTAGCAATATAAAAGAAATTTAAGAAATAAAAAGAGCTTCCACTAAAAAACATTAAAAAAATCTCTACATAATAAAACAAAAAAATGAAAATGAATAGGGGAAAAGTGGGGGCGGTGATTCTCCTTTTTCTCCTTTTTCCCTGTTGAGTCTGAGCTGGGGATATGGATACATCCCATCCCTGCAAGCGGAGACTAGCCAGGACCGGGGACCGCGCCCCCTACGTACCGTCGGTTCCATCTCTACATGCCTGGCGCATGAGGCGGCTGCTATCCCAAGCTGAAAAATAGATTATGATTATATAAATGAGTTAAAAAAAATGATTTTAAATATAACCTGATCTATGATGAAATAAAAGGGATTATTCGTATTTCATGTATTAGATCTCCTATATTATCTCCATTAACTTATACAATTAAATCTTACTTTTATCTCTTATAAAAAATTTACTTTTATGAAATATAAGACAAAAAATTTTAAGATTAAACTCAGTCCAAATACACTTTCTCCATTCTAATACCAACTGTGCTTTCTGATGTTCTGATTGAATGAGTTGGAGGGAGGATATGAGAAAGGAAATTCTGAAATTACAAAAAAAAAAAGTAACAAATAAGTTTTCTAATTTTCCTTTCTGGGGATAAAATTTCAGATCTTTGATGGAGAAAAACTTTAGGGAAGTTCTTGTTAAAAAAAAGAAAAAAAAACTTAGGAAAGCAAGACTGAGAAAGGAGCAGAACCCAGAATTGACTCCAGGGAGACATTCTTATTTTGTCGTGTAGGTTCCTACGGGCCTCTGGCCCTTCAGTTCCGCATAAATTTCTAGCCCAGATTGAATAGACAGCTCAATGGCCCTGTTGTATAGATTGAGGCCTGACAATGTTGACATCATGATTCTGCTGCAATGGGGAAGGAGTAGAAGAGGACTCAGATCGCAGACGCAACAGGTCCAACCACGCAGACAATGAGAAACTCAAAAGAGAGAGGTCCGGTTGGTTAGGCTTTCCTGAGTGGCCACCGGAGGAAGACTTGAACTAGGTTATACAAGACACCCAGAAGGTTCTTGTTGTGCATTCCAGAATCCCAGAAGGCAGATCCTGGATTTTGATGTTTATAGTATTAGGAGCCCTTCTTCAGAACTTAAGCTAACCTAAAAATGTTATCGTGTCTTATAATCGATAAACAAGAGCAGAGACTTAGGATGTGCTTCAGATCAGATGCGAAATCCAGAATTTCAATGTTCAACTGTATTATATGTATAAGGTGAAGAATCTTTACATATGGAAAAGCAGAGGAAAGGAGAGGATAGCACACTTACATCTTTGACTTTCTCACAACCAAAACCGGGAAAACTGCACAGGATAGTAATTCAAATTCAATTTTTTCTTAGTAATATAATGCAACACCTTACAGTCCTTCTTTAACTAAAAAAATGTTCTTTTTTTATTTTTTTATCTTTTTCCAACTCATCTTACCACTGACGACGTTCTTCTATGGATTAGAAGTAACACTCTGAGCCTATGATCTCTGGAAATGCCAAAAGCCATCAGCTATGCCTTGCTTTTGGATCTTTCATACCAAATCCACGCTTCAATCTCTCAATTCTGCCATAGAATTCCACTAGTTAGACATATGTTAAACATCATAGGACGCACAAATCCATAATTGCAAGATATTGTTTCCACATAATGAACAAGCATTTGTTCATCTGAAGTGCTATTCATAGAAAAGGTACAGTCAGAAAAAGGAAAAACACCGAGAGAATCAATACCATTGATCTCTGATTCGTAATCTTTTTGGTACATGCCAGTGTGGGAGGGTAAAATTGGGATGTCAGGTTGATTTAAGTGAAAATTTAGATCCATAGGCTAAAATCAAATTCCGTATAAATAAAACCAAACCAGTAGAAAGGACTCAAGAAAGTTTTCACAAGAGAGTTGGGCTTTACGTTGGTGCCAGTTTGCCGAGGCTTTCTAGCTCTTCACCGGTGTCCTCATCCAGGACTCTGCCGGAAATCTCAACGACATAAGATCTATCTCTTTCAGTTGGGAGCCCTCTACTTGCCAGCAAATTCAAATCTTTTGCGTGAAGCTCTCTACCATTCACAAAAACACCAGTTTTCCCTCCAGAACAATTTTCCGCCATAGGGTAGTTGAATTCTTCGATAAAGTGCTACAAGAAATGAATAGTATAC
Organism: Rauvolfia tetraphylla; assembly: GCA_030512225.1. Lineage (NCBI taxonomy): Eukaryota > Viridiplantae > Streptophyta > Magnoliopsida > Gentianales > Apocynaceae > Rauvolfia > Rauvolfia tetraphylla. Next base: position 11,770,968 of record JAJQKT010000020.1, on the reverse strand, counting down.
ATCAAAATCTGAGAATGGTCAAATTATATCTCTTCAGCGGTAATAGCAAATCTTACAGGAATAATGCCAAGACAAGGACCACCCATCACACCCCAGAATCCAGCTCGGAAATCATACCTGGTAGAGGAAAATGGGGGAAAATATGGGTAAGCATAAGGCATTAATTTCTTTGGCTACTTCTGTACACAGCAGAAGTTTTAGCAACATAAAGAGATTCATCATGTTCGTTATATGTGAAATTTCACACTGATCAGAGTCAATCATAATATTGAGAGGTTGCATTTGTCATGGACTTACCAGTAATGTCCAGGATGGATTGGTCCAGCTAGCTTTTCAGCCTTCTTAATAAGCTGATCTGGTATAAGATTACCATTAACTGTGACATTGGCTTTTTCCTGCTCAACATTGCTGTTGGGTTGATTGAAATCCCTAAAGCTCTTCTTCATGATACCAGCAAAGAATGAGTCAGATGCTTTATTGGCTCTAAGTTGATCTCCTTCTTTGCTAACTTCACCTGAGTCTAGTGATGTCCCAGTATTTGTGTACTCATTAGATGATATATCAATCTCGGTAGCTGATGAATCTTTTATGGAATTTTCCCTCAAGGTAGCCTTCTTTGGGGTTGCTTTATCCAGTTCAGAGCGGCCACTTCTGTTCCCATCTCCAAAGCGGTTTACGACATGGTATTTGTTAGAATAATCAAAGTAATCTTGAAGTGATGAACCTGGAGGTGGTAGAGAAACTTTTTCTACCGGCAAATCAGCAGAACATGAATCTTTTACCGCAGCAGCAGAACTTTCCAGGTTCTCCTCTTCATCAGAAGAAGAGGAATATGCAGAACGTGAATCCCTGATATTACCGGACTTGCCTGAACTCCTCTGGCCAGTTGACGCTGACCCAAGTTCTCTATCCATTGACTGGAAATCATAAGAATTATCATAATCTTCAGAGGAAAAGTTCATGCTAGCTCGGTTTGGATGAACATGACCATAGGAACTGCCTTCACTCAGATTCTTTTCGTGCCTTAGATGATGCTTTTCATTCACTATATCTGCTTCTGCATAAGAAGAAACATCTAGTCTTACAGTAACATTTAGTCTTTTGGTGTCAACCGTTAAAATGATTAGTGCAGAGCATGCCCCACATCTTATTTTCTTTTCTTTTGTATTATTGATAAACACTCTCTTGGGCAGTTGCAACATCTCATAACAGTTTTGGCATGCCAAGAAGGGAGCACCACCAGCTATGGGGCGACATTGTCGACCAGTACCGGCCACCAACACACTTGAAGGATGGCTACGAACAAAATCAGTCACTTCAGAGTTGAGATCAGTTGGCCATTTTGCGAGGGACTGAGAACTGTGAGATTGAAAGGATGGACGATCAGAATAAATTTTTGCACTTTGATCCCGTGGGCCATATTCATTAGGATCAGAATAAAATGCAGGATCCTTTGTGCCATCGGAGAACCGTCTGTTACCATATGCATTTGGCGCAGGTAGGGATGGAACTTGATATTTACCATAGCATTGGAAGCAAGAGCAGGATGGGTGATGATGGTTTACTGTAGCTGAGTATGATTCAAACGAGTCAACAGGAACTCTATTTCCATCCCTGTATGGCCCGGAGAAGTGTGCATGATGTGGCTTTTGTTGGTAAGGTGCAGAAGTCTGGGGTGGGTGTCTCCTGAGCATCTGGGGCCTAAAAGGATCGTCAAATTCGTAGACATGGCCTGAAGTATGTGTAGGAGGATAAAAGCCATATCCAACCCTTGCATGTCTATCTACAGAGGGAGATGGCTCAGAATAGTTGTCTAGGTAGGAAGGTCTTTTAGCATGTTTGTCAGGAAAAGAATATGGTACCGAAGCCCTATCCATTGCTGAATAGCCCTCAGGAAACCACTTATCAGAATAAGCGCAAGGATCTTGGGGAATCATCCTCCTATCAAGAGCAATCTTGTCTTTAGCCTTGTCAGCTAAATCACATGATCGACTAAGTTGATCTTTCAGTTCATCCAATTTCCTCAAAAGCTCAGCTCGATCATCTCCAGGATATGCAACCTGATCAAACCCCCTAGTGTCAACCCTTTTCTGCAGTGGCTCTCCATAACTGTATCTGCCATGTAATTGATAGTTTAATCGCTCTTCTGAATGCCTTTGTGTTGGATATCCCATACCTACTTCATCACTACTTTGAGCCCTTCTGAAGCCGCCTTCAATCCCAGCCTCCCCAATTTCCCAGTCTGGCACTTCCAGTGACCTCTGCAATCGCATTGCATTCCCTATTTGTGGCTTAATATTCTCAAATTCTTTTTCCATTTTGGCATAACTTGTTCCATTAGCAGTGCTATCTATGCGGTTACTAACTTGAACTATTCTCTTACCAGCTCTAGCCACAGAACTCCCATAGTTTTCAATTCCATCATTAGGGAACTGCCTTCTCTCCCTGCTAAAGGAACTATCCTTTGGCTTGACGTCATCCTCAGATGCATCACTTAAATTTCTGCTTCTCTTCTCGTACACATCAGTATCTCCGGATTTCTGAGAAACTCCCTCCAAAACCCCTCCAATCCCGTCTTCATCAGACTTCTCATACAAAGCATCAACTTCACCATTCGTTCTTTTAGCTGTAAATTGTTAAGCTAGAATGATAAGGTTTAATTTTTTTCTCGAGATATTGGTTATTCCAGAAAAGATATGAATTCACTCAGCAAAAATTAAGGAAAATAAGAAACGAATCCGTTTCTGCGTCACACAATTCAGTATCCCTAGGATCCAACAGAAAAATAGACCGAGCAAAAACAAACATAAAATAAACAACTACGAAATTCACAACCTTTTGCAGATTTCTTGGAAGCAAACTAGCAAAACACACTCCGCAGAACAAAAAGGAAAAGGAGATAAACTGAGGAGAATGTACCTCTTAACACAGCATCACAACCCCCACACTGATACACAGAATAATCAGTAAGCTCCGGAAGCAGGTTTTCACACTTCGGGCACCTGACTAAACGAACTTTTGCTTGTTCAGACATTTTTGTGGAACTCCTGGTAAATCTTGAATCAAACCCACGAAATATATCACGTCATTCAGTCTGGAGAAACGTGATACCTGTATAGATTCATGATCAATTTTGAGAAAAAAATATCAAGAAAAATGCGAAAGGGCGTAGAGACTTCATACTCAACTGGGAAAACTACAGAAGCCGTGCAAGGAACAGTCCCAAAAGAAATTGTAAAACTTCCAGTGTATTTTTCTACCGCGTAATAACGGAGGAAGACGGAGAGAAAGGAAACAAGGGAAAAGGAAACTGGGGAATAGATGCCTACTTCGTTTTCTTCGGGTCTGTTGGTGATTTCACATTTGTGTTTCTGCAAGTGGGTGACTTTGTGCACAGAAAGAGAATAGAGCCGTACCGTCTGCTGAGGTGTAAGGATTTTGAAAGACTTTAAGAAGTCAGCAATGCTACTGCCGGTACATCTGCTTGTAAATTAACCAAAATGGTAAATGGGACTGTCTTGGCGTGATTAAAAAAAACAAAAGAAGAAACTATGCTTTCGTTTCTCCTGAACTACTATGCGGAAAAACTGAGGCACGGTAGCCGGTGGGTTTTCTTGATACTCGAAGAAAGGCAAAATCTTTTTGCAGAATAAGAGATTTGTGAACACAGGACTCGCAGTTAAATCACATGTTCTTTAAGCTAGCCGAAATGGTTGTTGCTGTCTTTTTGTGCCTTCAACATACGAGTTCTGCAAATAGTGGTGGTGACAGGTGAGAGATGAGATATGAGCAATGAAGTAGATGAAAACCATGACTTTGCCCTCTCTCCATGAAAATGTAACAGTAGTTAGAGGGAGTAGTAGTAAATATTCCGACAAATTCTTTGTGAATCTGGAAGTTCTGACCGAGTCTGTTTTACTAGTTTAATACAAATACGATGCGACGGGGTCATTGGCAGGACAAATGGGCCCCCCCTCGGCCTGCTCAACCGTCGTCTTCTTCTGCCGCTCTGGTGCCGTTCATTTTCTCCGTTGTTGATGGGTTGTGGCTCTTCTGTTTACCTTTTGACCGAGCAGAACGGTAGAGGTTGTCCCACGACCTTCGGCCTTACCAGCTGGTTTTGTTGTGCAGTGCTGCCGAGTCAATTTACGGCAGCAAATCTTGACCCTCTGCAATTTCCCGCTCTCCGATCCTGCCCCTCATCAGCCTTCTTTCCAGTTCCAGTACACGTTCAAAGAGAACATCTGTGCATTTGCCTTTTTTTTCTTTTTAATTAGTGTTTTGTGAGATCAAAGGGGAAATGTTTTTTTTTTCTTTTTTCAAAAAATGGGAAATGTTATGGTAACTTCTTAACGGATGAATTTCTGAATTCAACTCAAACATTGTTAATATTATTACTGTTATCTTTTAGTCTCCTCGTTGATCAATGTTACTGTTTTGGTGAAGGATCATTATATTTAAAATGGGTTCAAATTTTACATTTTTTTAATAAAAAATTATTTTGAAGAAACTCAAATTTTATCTAATTTTATTTTAAATTAAAATAATTATTAAGAACTTTACACCAAAATTGCGGCCACTGAAAGCTCCTCAAAAACTTGATGGTTAATTGCATAAAGTGTGTATTATGTCAATTAAACACAGATCTAACATGGTCAGAGTTAAATAGTAGTACAGAAGGCTAATTATGATTATTGTGAGGAAAAAACATAATAAATTTTTGAGTTAATTTTGAGCACCCAAACTTATCTTTGATAAGAAATTTTAAATTCTAAAACCGATTATGTGAAATTGAGGTCAACCAAAATGAAAGTCAATGGGAACCAAAGAAATTTTCCAAGCTCCAGAGTGGAGTATTCTTTGGGCAAGATGTCAAATTACAATGGATGGGCATATTGAACGAATCAATCCAACTCTTGCACCACAAGCCATGTTTCAGATTGCTTTTATTTTCTTTTTCTTTTTTTTTTTCAGTCAAATTGATTATATATAATATAATACGCGGAGATATTCATAATCGAATACTAACACGGCACGCATTTGTTTACTAATGGGACCGCGTGACCAACTTTATTTAAATCTTCTAAAGCTGAAAAAGTAAAACAAGAATATCTCTCTCATCCAGTATGAAATTCATTAGATTACTATTAAGGACTATTGAGAATTAGATCATGATGATGATGATGATCATGATAATGATGCGCGAGTACGACATCAACTAAAACGACAACGTGCAGACCATGATTTTCTTTTCTTGTCTCTTTTTGAGTGTATTAAATGATACAAAATGTGCATCGTCCCCCCCCCCCCCACACACACACAAACAACACTTATTTGTTAAGTGAGTAGTACTCCCGCATAGTTGATCTACCAATTTACGGAACCATTGTTTACAAATCAATCATGAATCTGGATCTTTCGCGGGCTTTTGTGTTTCAAGCAACCCGCCACTTTCCCCTGCTTCTCTCTGCGCCAAGACCTCTGCATATCGTCTTGGCTGGATTCTTTTGTTTTCTGGCTTTAGATCTTTTTTTGTATAACTTTTATCAAAATTAAAGACTCAAATACGAAATCTTTTATAAATTTTTATAAATCATGCTATTTAAGTATTCTACATTTTTTAAGTATTTTTTAAACCTATTATTTTGTCTATAATTTTTTAAATTATTATCTTTTAAAGAATAAGTTGAAATTGAACTTTGCTTGTTTATGTACTTTAAGAATGGATATCAACATATTTCAAAAAAAAAAAAGTGTGTTTGTTTATTATCTTACTTTTATTAGTATTATTGTATTTTATCTATCTAATATATCTAATGTGTGGGATTTTTTTGTTATTATGATTTTTAAAATTTTTAATATTCTTGTTGTTGAGTTATCACAATTTTTTAACTATGCTCTTTTGATGTATTAGAGTAAAAATTTGAAGATTATTTTAGTTGTATAATCATAACTATTTTATTATTAATAAATCATTCTTTATTTATATATATAAAAAAATCTATATCATAGGCAGTAGGTAGATGCTAATGTCAAAGAGAAGCAGGGTAGTAGGCAAAAGGGATGATGTTACCGGCATATTTGGATTGATTTTTTTATTAAATTTTATTAAAATTTATAAAAATAAATTATTTATGAGATAAGAAATAACACTGAGAATTAAAAAAAATAAGGAAAAATGAAAATTTTTTACTTTGAAAACCAATCAAAGTACACCCTAACTTTTTAGGAAAAATAAAATATGTATAGTGTGTTTATTTACCAAAAAAAAAAAAAAACATGCATAGTGCGTGGCTAGAACAGAGTTTTGGTTCTACAGATTCTTTACTTCCTCCAGCCGTACTTGCGTACGATGTACTTCAAAGAGTGACTGAATTTTAAGGCGCTGGCTGTAGGCTTTTCTACTCATTGTACTCATTATATATATCTCTACTTAAGAATCTTATTTTGAAATTTATAATATGTAAATTATTTATAAAAGGATAAGTAAGTTTTAAATTTAAAATGTTAAATTAATTTCAGAATAGAATTATCATTTTATTTGAATTAAATTTGTATTTAAGGTTTTTTATTTTAAAATTTATAAAATTATTTTTATAAAAATATAAAATTTAATTACATTGAGTTGCACACCAAATATATATTTCATTTACAATAGTCGAACATTGAAACCTCAGAACAAATATATCTACTCGTTAATTAGGGCCAATCAAATGCGAACAAACATCACACACACGATGATCAATAATCAACTCAATTGAAGGCAAATCACAATCATAATTTTGGCTTTGTGGTAAAGAATACATTACCCTTTTTTTTCATTTTAAAACAAAGAAGATATTACTAAAAAAGATAGTTGTATCTTTTGTTTTTTTTTTTTAGCGCTGAATGAAATATTATGAATCTCGAAATAAGCCTTCAACTAGAAACTGGAGTCGGCCCAATCAAGGGGCTCGATGCGGCTACGTAAGTCACTTAAATAAGGGGTCCCGAAATTCTAGATATCAAATACTCAGGCCCACTATCCTTTTGTTTTTCCGAAACAATCAGGCCCGTATAACTAATGGACCAATTGCAGGGTGCCTTCGGATTCGGAATGGTTGCCAATCTGGAACTCTTTTTGCCCTTTAAAACTTGTTTCAAATTTAGACCTAATCTTTTCTTTCGCTCAATGTGAGACCCATAAAATGTAACTTTCCATACAAAAAATGCACCGGAATATGATCCTTTTAACACGTGCAACCTAAGAATTTATCTTTATTTTATTCTTGTGGTTTTTTTGGTTAGCAAATGTTGTTGATTTTTGATACATTGAGTAAAAAGGTGTGATTCTAAATTCTAACTCAGAATCTTTTGCATTTAGTAAAGTGTGTTTCTATCATGCGAGCTATCGCCTTGCCACAAATTAGCTTCCTTGCCTAATGATGTTCTGTCAGGTTTCACTGTTTTGCGTCCCAGGTAGAAAGAAACAGAGTGGTTTTTTTTTTTTAATTTTAAAAAAAGAGTCGGATTAGGACATCATCACTCTATGGTTGACTTCTTCATTTCTTAAAAATGGTTCACCTTTCACTGCATCCTTAGTTATGGCTTCACCATCACAAATATATGTAGTGCCCTTACTATTTTGTGCTTACCCATCAGATTCCCACTTGTTAAGAAATACATATGGAACATTGTTTTCTACTCCCAAAAACCCTCGGTGGAAATCATAGGGCAAAACTACCACGAGGGATTGGTTTACTAGGAGAATTGGAAATTTCTCTCATTTAAGTCTCACAACCATTGAATCTACTCTTGATCTTGTAGTGAGATTGGATCTTAACATTGAATTGCATTAGGATAGTACTAAGAGAAGAAAACACTATTTTTTTGAGTTAAAAAGATTGCTTATATAAAAGAATTGTAGTATCATTGCGTAGATAAGTTTCTATATGCATGGCGCCATTTGAAAAGCTTAGTCTAGATGTCACATATAGTCGTTTTCTGCTCGCACATGCTTCGCCGGCTGTAGATGTAATTGATAAAACGAGAGTTTCTGAGAGCAATCATTCCAGGAAACCAGCTAGTTTAAGAGATGAGACTTGTTTAAAGAAATCAACAAGTAAGATTCGAGTATCATGCTTTTACTCTTGATGGGTAAATTACAGAGCATAGAGGGAAAAAAGATCAAGATGATTGATGATCGTTTAACTTTCATCCGATGATTATACAGAAAAATGAGAAGACGGAGGTACAATGGTCGCTTTTAAGCTATTTCCTCAGCACTCAACTGATTCATCCTAGTAGAGAGTTGATCAATCGACAATTGAGATTCTCCCTGGGCTTCTGATCTCACCTCTTGTTCTACAACTACTGATTCTTCTCTTCCACACGTACCTTTCCATAAATTTACTCAAGAAGGCTAAAACAGCAGACCCTCTGAGCTTCCTTGAGGCAGCTTCCATGGAAGAAGAGGACCGGGACGGGATCGCGTTTGCTGCAACTGGAAACTGAGAGGCCGCGGACCTTGATCCGCTCAGAGATGGCAAAACCATCGTATGCCTATCGATGACATGGCTTAGAGAAACCAACTCGTATGAATCGTATAGAGGACTTCCACAATCCCAGACGTTCATTGCCCCCTCATCTTCGTCAGTTGGCTTCTGCGGTTCTTTCATCTGGATGGTCAAGTCTCCTGTTGGCAGTACTGGCTGAGAGTGCATATTTCATATTTCAGGGCATCTTATCTTTGCCAACTTTGCAACTACAGAGATTGCGTGACACTATAAAAGAACCTTTTTATGATTTTCTCTGTGGCCATGAACATGATGAATTGGCCATTTTTATTAGGTTGGGTAACCTTCCAAACCAGAAAAATTAGCATCTTAAATTTCCAGAAGTACCCTCGAGTTTGTACAGCTGAAGTTGCGCTCACTAGGGAGAGGATTGTCTTCTGGGTCCAATACGTTACACAAATAAACTAAGAATGGATGTCTGGAGTTTATGGTAGAAGATGACAGATCTGACTATTTAATACTCATCTTTCTAATGCAATAAAATAGTTTGTATAAGACCCCTGTTCTCCACTCTTTGGTAACTCATCAATGAGAGATCATGCTCTTGCAATTTGGCATATATGCAATTTTTCCTCAAGCAATTCGTTGTTATCTGGGAATGAAATAGTAAATTTTACCGTCCATTTTTCATCATGACATTTTACGCCTTCCTTGGGCCTATGTTTTTTTTTTTTTTTTGTAAAAAAAAAATTAAACTTGTGATTCATACTATATAGTCGTAAAGAAGTTATTATACTTGTAACTCGTAATATATAATAATAAAATTATTAATGTTAGAAATAATTTATCTATTATATTTTAAAAAAATAATTAAATGATCCATTCAACATTCTAAAGGTAATTTGCCCCCCACCATTTGATTAAGATAGCTCCCGTGTCTTATGTCATTTCAGTCTTAATCTCTGATAAGTTGCCAACTGAGTTTGACCGTTGTTTAGTACATGAATAGATCTAGTACATGAATAGATGATCTATTCATGTAAAGAACTCGGAATGACTAAAAATCAGTCCAGCACGATTTATCCTCTAGCTCATCATCCCTATTCTTTTCTGCTTTTTCTCTGCACGTTCGGAATGGAAAAATGCCCCGTCGCTTTTTTCCTTCTATTTTTCCGACTTTGCAGACGAAACTGCTTCGGACAGAAGATCAGAAACAGTCGTACTCTGGGGCCAGAGTTCTTGTCTTTTCCCGTTAGTTTTCTAACCGGAGGCGAAGGATCCAATCGGAATGTTGTCCATTTTAAGACGTAGGAACGAAATGGACACACTTCCAAGACATTTTTGAAGACTAAATTGTCATTAATCCGAAAAACAAAAACAGAAAGGACAGGAAGAAGAATAAATTACTATTATCACATTTTATACACTTCGTCACTATTATTGGAAAACTGATGTCCCAACCGAAACATGACAGCCTAACTACAACGGAGAATCTAATAGTTTTCGAGAGATCATCAACTGAAGGCTGTACTGTAATAACTCTTCACCACATTATTGCAGAGTATTTGCAGCACTGTGCTGTTGGTAGGTCCAACACACCGCGGAGTCTTGAACTGGCTAACAGCAGCCCCTAATCCTACGTAGTGATCTAAAATCTTATGGAAAGTTCCCCTCTTCACGACTCGGAGCTCCAGTTTTCCAATGGCTTTAACTTTCCGGGAGCTTACGTAGCCAGCATCGAGAAATGATATGTCCAAGCAATTGCAGCATTGTTGCAGCACTTCATCGCTTGCTTCCCCGCTAATTTCCCAGAATATAACATAGTGGCCTGGTTCTGTAGATGTATCGGCACGGCTGGTGAAATCGACTATTTCTACCTTTTCTTCGGCTAATACCTTTCCCGCAGCGTCTACTGCTAGCTGTAAATCTTTCTCCGTGTTCTTGTCAATGTTGATTGTGAGCAGAAGGTTTCTCCTGCAAATAAACTGCAGCTCTGGAGTGGAGTTGTGGAATCCTGTTACCTTAACCACATCTCCTAACCTGTACCGGTACAACCCTGCACATTTGCATAACATCTTTCAGCATAAAAGGATACATAGAATGCCAAGAGATTCTGATTATTGCTGATCATTCATCAACCAAAATTCTGTGCCAGTATAAGTTAGAATTACAGAAGTACTGAACCAAGTATAGTTACAATTTCTTCCTATTAGCAAAAGACACAAAATTTTATTCTCCTTTCTATTTTTTTTTTCCTGATGAGTAACAAAATTTGATTTTCAATGCCATGGAAATGAATGCATAGTCGGTCTTTGCGGAAGCAATGCACCAGATGTACATTTAATTAACAATGTCCGTGTCTTTTCATGAGGGTGGTTTAACTATAGTTCTGTCAAAAATATGGCAATGGACTTCTAATACATGAGACCGAAGACAATCTTGAATAACAGCAAACCTTTCCCCACCTTGCTATCTTCACCAGAAGACTTTATGGACTTTCAGAATCATGATATAAGAACACAAACAAATGATTTTCTAAGTGAGAGAGACAGGTAGAAGATGTCGATAGACAGCAGATATGCACTATAACTAGGGAAGTCAGGTTAATAAACAATTAAGTAATCAATATTATCTCCAAAGTGACACCAGTATGATACAAAAACTGTATACAGAGGGAAATCTGAAAGTGTATGTCTTTCTCTAAACAATGTCAGAAACTAGTTCAAGATCAGGAAACCTTTCCCATAAGACAAGAGTGCACATGCTTAGTTGGAATAAAATGATTATCCTTCATGGAATTTAACCACAGGAAAGGGATATTAAAGATGAATCTGAATCTGATATCCATCTCCAACAAAAGTGCGACAAGGGTATCATTTCAAGGGCATTGGAAGGATTAGCATCATAATTTAATTAATTGTCGACACCTGTGCATTATCCAGCCGGTCTAGTCATTTCTTGGGGCAAAACAAAATCTCACAGTACAAGAGAATTTAAGAAGTGCAGAGGCACAGAAATGTTTTTCATTTATCCAACCAAACAGAAAAGTATTGACAGACAGTAACAAAAAGGAATTTCTACCTGCAAAACTGGTAACGAGAATTTCATATTCTTCTCCAACTTTGACTTCAGTCAAACCAACTGCCTTGGACTCCAGTGAGACTGCCAGGGAATTCCCCTCCTCAAGGCCATCCAGACTTTTCTGAAGAGGAATAAACTCAAAGTAACCGATATTCGGGAGGACGGCATATGTGACCGATTCAGGGGGCAATTTTGGATTTACATTTGCTCCAATCCATCCTTCAGAAGACCCATAATCTGCACTAAGTAAAGGTAACTCCCCAGCATAGTGTCTCAGTTTTTTCAGGTAAGGCTCCATAGAACCTGTCATTATCCCATATATGTACCTAATGTTAGGGAAAAGCTCTGGAATCAACCCATACCAGTTGCTCAATCTCAGACATCTGTTATAGATTGCACCAGCCAATTCAGGATTAGGCTTGAGAAGTTTTGAAATCGCCGCTCGTATTGATGGAACAGAAATTCGGCTACTTAGTTTTCCCTCTCTTATATCCGAACAGAGTTCCTCCCAGACCTGTTCAAAGGTTCGAAAAGCATGGACAATTCCATGTGCAAATGTAGAGGAGATCACTTGAACTTCATCGCGAAAAATGAGTCCACATAATAGATGGCAGTATAATGATTGGTGGAAGTCGGGACCAAATATTACTTCATCAGGGCTACAACTTGGGGTTTGCATCGCCTTCATTGTTTTCTTGAAGTTTGGATCACGATAAACATTTGTAGTTGCAGTTCCTGCTGCCAAACCACCTTTTGTTTTGAACTGCTTACTGCTGTAAATGAATTGCAAACACTTCCCGTTCCTAATTGGAAATTCCCTGTAACAAACAGTGTTGTCTCTGTCATTCAGATATACTAGTAAAATTTAAGCTTGGACGAGGGCAATGATACCTTCAATAAACAACTTGTAGAAGTGGGGAAGCTATGAGATGTGCAACTAAGTTTTCTGTCTCTTTTCCGACGTCCACTTTGTCCAATTCTCCTCTTAATATTTTTTCAACCAACAATATAATTTAGAAATTACAAGACTATAAAAGAAAATGGAACCAACATGGACGTTTTTCTACCGTGTTTACCAAAACAAATTTCATCAAACAGAAAGAATTGCTTGAGAAGGACACTTATTCGAGTAACATCACTAATCCACTTCAACTGATTATTTTGGACCCCTAATCAGAAAAAGGCTAAAGTCAAAAGCTTCCTAAAAACAATGGGGAAAAAAGAAAGATGGAAGGGGGAAAAGCATTGTGCATTCTGGAAGAGTAAAGAAGCCTGAACATAAAGGACAGTAAACATACCTGTTTCTAAAGGAATACGAGGTTTTGTAAATTTGCATTGTCGTTTCCATCAATTCATCATTGAAAGGCACAAACTTTGGCATTCCACGAGTAGTACCAGAGCTGTAAGAATACCAGAGATGGGATAAAGGCCGGGTTTTTTTGCCAGAAAAGAAAAAGAAAAAGAAAAAGAAAGAAAAGAGGATCAACTTATGAAATTACCTTAACGAGATAGTTGTTATTGGCTTTTCGGTAAGAATAGGAGAATCGCCACCTTCCACGATCCTATTGATGTAAGGTTCCAGGTCTTCATGAGTGACAATTGGCACACAAGCCCGGAAACTCTCTGAGTCAGTTCTTCCATCAAGACCCCATTTCTGTAAATACTCTGTCCGGCCATTTTCTTGGAGAATTTTCCGAAGGGTCTCCTTCTGAACACTTTCGGCATCTTTAGTCATTGCCTCGAATTCGGCGATGACTTCTTCCGGATCAAATTCCCTCGGCATCTCCTCCAGCATCCCCATAGTTCTTGTAAGCGCTACTACAAGAATCAAGCAATTAAAATAAGCCAGCGTTCGCAAGAACAAAGTTTACAAACAAAAAAAATATATGACAATTGAGAGAGGTGTGACAAGACGCTAAAGAATACCCAAAGTTTTATCATAAAATCCCAGCTACGAAATGATGAATCTAGAGCAAGGATGAGCATAAAGCGAAAAATGCTAAAAAGTGAGGTCAAAGTTAAAACAGAAAGCAAATATGAAAAGGAGAAAGTTCACGGAAGAGCAGAGAAATCCTTTAAACTGAATTCATCCTCACTTCCAATGCATGGAATGATGATTTTGACGGTAGTCAACCCAGTCAACAGATCAGAAAAATAAGGAAAAATTTTGAAAAAGAAAATCACGGTAAAAACGGAAAAGAATCTTCTAAAACCTTAATAATGACAGATGATACAAACTACAGCAGAAGAAGACAGGAGGGTTAGAAAGCATGACAGAGAAGATCCAAATTCAACGTACGACCTGTATTCCTGGTGGATTCATGAACCTTTTCGACAGGTTCGATGCAAGACAACAAAACGAAAAATACAGAATTCGCTGTAATCCATTAAAATCTTCGCACGTAAACCTCAAAAGGTCGAGGAATTCCAGTTTAGATACTCCCAGGCCCATAGAAATGGGAAACCTTTAAAGCGAACCATCTCTATTTGGGAAGGGAGAAGAAAAACAAACAAAAAAGAGAAAAGGAGGAAGGACACGAGAATCGCACCTACTCCAAAAGTTCCTACAAAAGGTAACAAGAAACACCCGAAACACAGAAAATCCAATTATTTTCAGAAACAAAAAAAAAAACGAAAATCAAACCAGTCCCTTCACCAATTCAAAAGAAATCCAATCATCAGCTCCTCACCATCCACCTCCCAGAAAGTCAAAACTCTAATAACTAGTACTAGTTCAAAACCACACAAGATATGATTAATATATACATGTATATGGAGAGAGATGTAGAAATTGAGGAGGAGGGGGAGGGGAGGGGAGCAGGTGGTGCTTGGGGCTGGAGGAGGCTTACTAGGTAAACGGTGTGAATGATGAAAGAGTTGAATAGAGAGTTGAGAGTGAGTGAGTGAGTTTGTGAGTGTGCGCAACCGATAACGATTAATGGAAGTCCGTGCTGCAGCTCTCTTCGCGGTTGGGTGGAAAACTGAAACTCCAGTAGAGGTGGACAGAGTGGAGAATGAGACAATTGGCAATTGCCCCTCTCTCTCTCTCTCTCTCTTTTGCTCTTCTTTTTGGCTTCAAATTTTGCGCAAACAAAACCGGACACTTCTTGTAGATTATCTTTCTGCTCACCCACGTCAGACCCAGTCGGAGAGAGAAGCAGAGAGGAGTAGAAAAACGGGATTTTTCGGAGATACCGTTGAGCCAATATCTGACTAGTACTCTATATAAAGGACTGACAGAGTGAAGAACGGGTAACGCCGTTACGAGTGTGGGGCCCATAGGGACTTGTATTACCACGAATACCCAACGTTGGATGCCTGAATTGCGGCCCAACCGCGAGAAGGCTTGGGGTTAGGCAAGTTCCGCACGAGAACAATTGGCTTATACGGAGTAGTTTCACCTCCTTTTTTCTTTTTTTTTTTTTACTTTTTTTGGTGGGGGTGCAGGGTGAGGTCAAATGAAATGCGGTCTGACGGCACCTATAATTGCTGCTCCTTCCCGCTATTTATTTTGATAATATTTGTTAGAAATTTTATATAAAAAATTAAATTATATTATAAAATTTAAAAATACGTGAGATAGTAAATATTTAGATATATATAATTACTATATAATTTGATAAGTAATTAACTGATAGTTATAATATATTAAAAAAATTTTAATAAAATATATTAATTATTTTAAGTTATTTTAATATAATAAGAAGGTTATTGAAAATAAGATGAAGAAATTAGTACCTGAGATTTTGGGAAAGTGGAGAGTAGAAAGGGAAGGTGATGAATTGTAGTTATTTTCCACCTAATGGTTGCCTTCGCTTTTTCATAAGCTTATTATAATTTTGTTTAACTTGGCACTAAATTATTTGCCAAGTTCTGTTTTGGCCACAGGAACTTCAATGGAAAAAAAATCTTATTTTTCTATAACTGCCTAACTTCTTAAATAGCCAAGGAATTGCAATCGGCTCCCCTAAGTTAGGGCTAGTAGATTGCAATTTTTTTCATTGTAGGCAAGGTTTCTTTCTTTATTTCCTATTTAAATTTCCGTAGCTGATATTTTGGTTAACACATCAATGTATTGAGAACAAATGAATCAACTGAACCATTGACCGACTACCTATGGAAGATGCACCATTTTGGGAAAAAAAAAGGATTAAAGTGCAAGATCCTCTAACTTAGAGGTAGTTAATTGCAACGAAACCTTCTCCTTAGTCATGATTGGTAAGTTATGTGCAAGAGTACTCTGTTCACTTTAAAATATAATGAATTTTGGTTATTTTTTGTATAAATTAAGAATGAATAAAATAAGAAGTATTTTTATTATATATTTAATTAATTATATTAATATAATAAATAATAAAAATTATATTTATAATTAAAAATATTAAAATTTTAAATTTTATAAAAGATTAAAATATTTAAAAAATATTTTAAAATAAAGAATATAATATTAATGTAAAATTAAAGAAATACAGAAATTTTAGATGCAAGACAATTCTTTTATTTTATGGCGAGTTTTAAAGTACGCAAAAGTAACGACAGCCATCTTCAAAAAGTTGTGATGACTTGCACAAGCGAACCTCCGAATCGTGCGAGCATTTATTATTCTTAAAATTGCCGTATGGATCGTGGAGCCTTAGAATATCCTTTACTTGGCTGCCTTTTCACAACTCGGTAGATTTGGATTGATTTTTTAATTTAAAATATTTTATTTTTTTTAAATTTTAAATTTCATTTTTATTTTAAAAATAATTTATTTTTAAAAATTATAATTCAATTAAAAAATTTCAATTCAAATGCGACCGACAGTAGATGTTGCACAACCTGCAGTGGGCTCAAGGCTCTCCTTCCAGTCTTTATACCACCAAAAACAGCAAAAGAATTGGGAGAAAAAGAACTCTCGCAGTTAAAATACAGATAATTTTAGTAAATTTTTTTAAATTAAATATATAATTAATTTTATAAAAAAATTATTTTTACGAAATTCAAGATAAAATTTTTTCTAACCAAATACAATCCAAATATACAATCGAAAAATGTAAATCTATTCTTCTCCTAAACCACATGGCTGGATTCGAATTAAATTTCCAAAACGTATAGGAGTACTCTATATTTTCTCTTTAAACCTACTCTCCCAGCACTAAGAAATCTTTTTTTTTTTTTGGGAATGATGAAACCGTCGAAGTAATTGAAAACGAAAGTATTGGAATCAACATGACCTCGCTTCAAAGGCGTGAGATGCAACTTCCTTATCAATGGTTTGGGAATTTGATTTTATCGAACTTATATTTAGAAAAAATAGTCAATTTGATTCTTAAATTTAAGATTTATTTCTCGTTTGATCCTATAAAATTCTTTCAATTTTTAAGTTTTTTGAATATTTTATGTGTTGTCAAAATAATAATGTCATTATCTCATTGACAAATTTTTGCTAGACAATAACATGTGTTGAGCGTGTAAAATTTTTGTAATGGTATATTTATCTAATTAATATTAAAAATTCTTTAAAAAAGTTAAAATTTTTTAAAAATTAATAGCTCATCATAAAAATAATCTATTTTAAAAATTTTTTATATTATTTAAACAAATATACTCTAACAAAAAATGTTACATGCTTAGTATATATTATTTTTTGACAAAAGTGAGTGGACTAGAATAGTGATAAAACTATTTAGGTAATAAAGTAAATCCTTTATGGACTATAAAAATTTAAAAAGAATATAAAATTAGATGATGACGACGGAAACTTCGTAAACCAAATTGACAAATTTTTCCTATATTTATTGTCCTTTGTGCTGAGAACATATTCATATTTTTAGTATAAATTTTATTTACATTTCTCAATTTCCCACCGTACGCATGATGAAACAATGATGAAGAGTTGCAGAGTCTGAAATTCAATCGCTATGAAGAGTTGCAGAGTCTGAAATTCAATCGCGATGTTCTCAAACAACAGGGGAAAAAAGGATATTTGTACGTTCTGTTCGGTACTGAGCTTAGACTCTGGAGTAGGTGCTGTGAGCAGAGGAGAGAGAATCGGCGCCGCATTGGGTTTTCCGACTCCATTTTGGTTTCTTAGAGATGATGGCGATGGATGCAGTGGCTTTTTAGTAGCTCAAATGTTGTACGACAACATCTTCAATAGGTTTCCAATTATTGTATCACCGGCCAAAGCGAATCTCGGCATCGAATTATTGCTTTGTGTAGTTTTATGGAGGTTGCTTGCTTCTAGAATAATGTACTCGATTTGTAGCCAATAGCAATACATACTACTTTGAACTCTTCTTTCTTTTTCTTTTTCCTTTTAATACTATAATTTTTTTTAAGTTTTAAAACTATCTATGGAGTAACATACTTTTAATTTGTTGAATTTTTGTGATGAATTCATTATTTAGCGTCTGCTCGAATTCCAACTCGAAGTGAAAAAATATCACTTTTTTTCAATTTGAGTCATATTTCTTATCTTATTTTTTAAGATAAAAAATTTCAAACTAAATACACCACTCAATGTTACGAAGCATAAGCAGAGAAACACAATGATAATTGTAGTGACTGATCACATACCATACTTTAATTTGTATATACATATACATAAAACTTTTATAAGTTAATTTGCAGTTCATGATCATCTAATACTAAAATTTTTTTATTAGTTATTCTTAATATGTGCAGAATCATATCTAAAAAAAGAAAATAAAAAGAAATTTGTAAACCAGTCATGATTGAGATGGATATGTTTTCTTCTAAAAAAATATATAATTAAGATACCTTATTCATATAAGAATATAAGAGATTATACAAATGAATTAAAAACTTATAGCAACGGAGAAAATACTACATCCTATATATCTTGAATAAATAATATAAAAAAATTAGAAAAAACACAATTCACTCTTCTATTCGATACTTTCTTCACTATTTTTAAACATCACTTAACTCTATCATTTTTTATAATTATTTTTGGATAGCTAATAATAAGTTAACTACGTCGTTAAATGAAGAAACAAGTAATGGTCAAATGAACCAGAATTGGAACTCACCAAGGCAATGAATGAAGTGGATATGGTTTAGGATAATATTCAAATGATTAAACCAATGCACGCCACTAATAAAAGGGTAAATGGAAGGCAACTTGCACTAAGTTAAAGTGACATCAATGACAAATAAAACAAAACAATCTGGCAAGGCATTAAGTACATAGAAGCATTGTTTGTTCATTTTCCTGCGTGTCGAATGCGCAGTACAAGAAGCCCACGTGATTGGTTTGGCTGCCTTCTTTAACTTACCTCCTAAATACATGTGATTTTCTTTGACTTACCTAACAGTAAGGTAAAAATATATTACTACTACTATTAGAAGAACTTGGGATAATGGGGGAAAAAAACATTGAGAATTGAAGCTCTGCACGATGCCCATCCCTCAATTTAGTGACGAGGGCACCGACTACAGATCTGTAAGACTGACTTATTTCTTGAGAATGGTGCCAGATCTGTGGGCGACGGTTGTGTAGGCCAAAGAAAAGCCCTGATTGCCATTTACCAGCACCGACTATACGGAACGGTTAAGGAACTTGGATTATAAACTTTCGAAGGAAGAAAAGAACCAAAGAAGTGGGAAAGAACAAAGAAAGACGAGGAAGAAGGAGAATAATTGGGTTGAAGAGAACAAAGAAAGTCATGAATCATGATCAAACGCGTGCTGGTAAAATATAGGACTTCTTTTGAGGATAATATCATATATGTTCATGGAATATTAATGACTATGAAATTGCAATTGATTAGGTTACTTCTTCTTCTTCTTCGCCGTCTTTGGAACTTTGGATTATCGCAGAGGATGTTATTAGATTATTACTTCAATCACATTCACATGTATACTATTATAAATCTTGAGTGACTCCTCAAAAGTTTAGGGGTATAGGAAAGCAGCATTTCATGCAGTATCTTAGTGGATAATGATTACTTTTTCCCGGCGTCGATAAGCATATCGTGGGGCAGTCCGGCTGCAGGAAGGCACTAGTAGCAGCAAATATCTCAGGAATATTTGGGTGATCACACTGTTGAAGAAAACCAGCGCTGCTTGTGATGTACCACCTTTTTGGGAGGAGAGAAAGACGGGGCCATCCTTTCGTCTTCCATTGGCGTTGACCCTGAGCGCTCCACAACACACTCCGCATATGCAGCTGGCCGGTGGTGCCTTTCTCTTGTTTATTTCATGTGATCCACGTTCCAATTCTTAAACCTAAAAATCTGCAAATTTTAACAAAAAGAATCGCAAAGGTTTTTCGTCAAGTAAAAATGCTCAAATCCTACCTTTTTAGTGTCTTCGTTTCAAAATATATCACATATTTCTCTTTTATACAAAAATTAAAATTTTAATAAATTCTATAAAAAAAATTTGAGAGATATCTAAAATGCTCTTATTTAAAATTTTTTTGTTAATATGTCAAATTTAAATTTAATATTAAGAATTGATGTTTAGGGTGGTTGGTTGAAAAACTAAGATTTTTAAAAAATAAAAGTATTTAAATAGTTAGTTGGAGATAATGATAAAATTAAAAATAAAATAATAAATAAAATATTTATATAGAAAGATGACTTATATTTTGAAACAAATAAAAATAGAAAGTAAGACATATATTTTAAAATGGATGAATTATTTTTTTGTATAATTACCATATTACTAATCGATGATAGTAATCCGATCAAGGAAAGGTTAATTATTGTTTCGAAACAACAATATGCCCTTCTTGATGGATTCCTAACTTTTTGGAATCCCTTCTATTTAATCAGTTAACTTCTCTATTAGGAGAAAAAATAAAAACAAAAGATTTACTAAGCAACTCATCATATATATACGCTAATACTTCCAAGAGTTCAGAGGCAAATCTTTGTAACTTAATAATCTCTCTATTTTAAAATATATGTCCTACTTTATACTTACATTTATTTCAAAATATAAGCCCTCTTTCTATATAAAGGCTTTATTTATTACTTTATTTTTAATTTTATTTTGTCTCTAACTAATTATTTAAATGCTTTTATTTTCAAAAACTACCCCAAACACTAATCTTCAATGTTAAATTTGAATTTGATACACTAATCAATCATTTTTAAATATAGACATTTTAGACATCTATCAAATTTTTTTATAAAATTTACTAAAATCTTAATTTTTATGTAAAAAGAAATAAATCATATATTTTGAAACAGAAAAAGTATTAAAAAGGAAAAATAAAAGTTCTTTGAACTCCACTAGATCATACATTGCTTTTCCATGGTTCTAACTTTTAAATCTTGATATTGCTTAGGTCATTTTATTGGCTCATTATCCATGGTTTTGTGTATTATTATGACAAATTAAAGATGTATATAGACTTGTTAGCTCACCAACATGATCATTCTACTAGTATAGAAAGCGCTAGAAAACCCCTTTTTGTTCACTCCAATAAAGACTTAGCTTAATCAAGTCATAATTAAGATGGCCATTTCTTTTCAAGACTAGAGAAGACATTTAATTCTCATCACTTAGGGCAGCACCAAATGGACTAATTTAACCCTGTTTTTCAATTCTTTTTTGGGTGCATTTGTTTTGGTTTGTAAATCAAAATGTATTAACTCTTCCTGTAGAACTCAACTCAGATTAGGAAATTTCCGACTCCACTTTTTTTCCTTTTTCCCCAATTACCTTACAAAATGTTTTTTTTTTAAAATCCACTTCAAAACAGGCTATAGTGAGTGGTATTTTAGTGGTCTGCTACAGTAAAGCACCTCCCGACGTAGTGGTCTTTGTCAATGTGAGTGCAGTAACTGTTGGGCCGAGTTTTCATGGCCCATCAAAACTTTTAAACGTGGGCTTATTGAAATGTCCGGCGTAACGAGGCCCCTTGTACTTATCCCACAAAATCTTTCAGTTGCGGCAGTCGTTTTCATTTCAGGCGATCGAATACGTATATCGAGGAATGGTCGTTTTCAGCCATTGTCAGCCCCTTTACTCCTCTGGAAGCTCCTGCAAATGGCAAACACCGTTATTCCTCCCACCCACGCAAAAGGAAAAAATGGGATTTGAAAAAAGTCTTTAATAGCACTTGATTTAGGAGAATTCAAATTCTCAAAAATTTAAAAAAAAGGGAGAATTCTGTCATACGTTACCCATAAGAACTCTTTAGTATAAAAAAAATCTCCTCGTGCTTGTTTTGTTTTCTTTTCTTTCCATGGCTGCGCAACAGATACATGAATATCAATGCAGGAAGTCTTATGGACTTGTCCGCTTTTGCATGCGAAAGAGAGACAATCAGTTTCGGTCCCGCATTTTCGTCACGAGTAACATATGCTAATTTACAAGAATTACTCTATTGGCTGACAATGATCTAAAGATAGGTCCGAAAACCACCCTTACTGACATGCTATCTCCTTGCTACCCCCATCATTTGGATACAATCCCCCTTTTCGATACTTCCCCCATTTCATAATACTGTGGTGGGTTTTTGACTTATTGTACAACGTTGATGCTATACTCTTATGCTTAGTAAATTTAATTTATTTTGTCTCAGCTATTTGAAATTGATGCGCTTAATGTGTGTGTGTGTCTGAGAGAGAGAGAGAGAGTTATGGATGATAATTTTGGAAAAAGGACACTGAAATTGATAACAAGTCCAATATTTCAAGAAAGAGAAATTAAGCCAAAAGTAGGTTTGGTTAATTCTTCTCTAGTCCATCTTTATCGACTTCTTTCAGAAAGGACAAGCAAACAGCAAAAGGATGGACACCGGATTCAGGTCCATAAAGCAGTTGCCTTATGAGTGAAGGCCCTCCAATGACGTTTTGTTTAGAGCTTAGGAATTAAGCCCAATGTCTTGAGGCCTCCACAACTGGAAGACCAACATTGCTTACAGAACCCCTACGATCGGCCCGAAAGAGTAAACAGTTCTGGTTTACTACCGCCCAAGCTCGCTTTCACTTGTTTTTTTTCCCTTCCTGTAAAGTAAACAGTGGGGGAAGTAATAATTTTTGTTTTCAACTATGTACTACTAATGTCGTATTGAGTAGAGGTTTTCAACCTCATACAAGAAGGCCTTTTAAAGAAATTTGAGATGGCTTCAGGAGGAACTTATAATGGCGCCTCCATCACACTAAAATATATGTGTTGTGCTTCCCATAATACCTCTAAATCTAAACATATAATGGCGGCCCTGTCAGGACTAACAAGTATTGTGGAGGGACGGGTAAGTCCTACGACTTTTAGAAAGTTGAAGGGAACAGATTTATGAAATTGATGTTACAGTATAAAAATCTAAATTTGAAAAAGTTTAGGTACGACTAAGATATTTTATCCTTTTATTTTTAGAAATAAAGAAAATATTTGTAGGAAAGATTTAATAAAATAAAATCCTCTGAAACTTTCTCAATTTTTTAAATACTTCTGTCTCATTTTATTTAATAATATTTATTTAAATATAAAATTTTATATAAAAATTTAAATTATATTATAAAAATAATATATTATAATAAAAAAATAAAAAAATACGAGAGTCAGTAAAATAATTTATATCAAATATAAATATATAAAAGTAATATATAATAAATTTAGTAGTTAATTAATAATATAAAATATATTAAAATATTTTTTAATAAAAATTATTAATTATTTTAAAATATTTTAATATAATAAGAAGTTCAAATGAAATAAGAGATATTTAGTATTTATTTTCCAAATCAACACTGACAGTATTGGGCTGATTTTGTTTAGAGAATTTATCCTTAATTTCGTCATGAGCAAGTATATGCAGGAGAAAAATTGTTTTAAATGAGATGTCTGAAAAATTTTGGGAGATAAAACCCTGGGTAGGGTTTAAGGTTTGAATTGACCCGGGCAGTTCCGTTTAGTAGCCCCCAAAATAGTATTTAAAATACTCTGCACTGCGCCCGCATCGCACGGGGGGCTGGGGACTCCTGCAATCATTTGTTGACACGACTACGTCCAGTGGGTCAACCCCTTCTTTGAGCCGTTACCGTCATATTTAGGTTTCCGTTACAAATTTTTACAATAATCATATGATTACGCAGCCACAGCTCTTTTTTCCACCCGGGAAACATAGCCAACTGTACATACTTGCAGCTTTATCTATAAAAGCCTTAATTGGGCATCAACTTTAGCGCTGTCTTTATCCAAATTGTTGGGAGTCCTTTCGGCTTGGGGATCTTACAGCCTCTTCTCCGCTCTCTTGCTTCCGCCAAAGTTTTCAATCTTTATTTAACGATAAATACATACATACCACTTTCTTGGAAATTTTCTTATTTATTTTTATATATTTATAATTTATATTTTTAATTAATTACGTAATATATTTTGTTTACAGTTGTTGTTGGAGAAATTATACCAAAATCAATAAAACTTCAAAATTTGTTTCCTAACACATGAGAAAATGAAAAGTTAACTCAGCTTTTGTGACAAGTGGACGCAGAATTTGCATAAAGTACACTAGTAAACTGACCGTTGCACGTGTCTGGCGAACCAAGCGAGTGTGATGTTTGGTACTCTCAGCAAGTAGCCACGAGCGGGCCACACTGTTCCAACTCGAATCCCATACCCAACGCTGTGATAATCACGGCAACCACTTTTCATAAACGCCGTCACGCACAGTTACAGAGTCTCCCTCAGCGGCATTTCCCCCTTTTCTTTCCGCCAGAGCCACCAACTCAGGCGCCGAGGCTGAACAAGATCAAGATGTTCGCTTTCTGATTACTCTTCACGCTGCCGATCCACCGAGTCCGGTGATAGTGCCAGATTCGGATCGTCGTCGACAGAGGCTTCCGGCGGGTGTTTCAGCGTCTATTTTATTTTTTTCTTTTTTCTATGGCTTCGGAAGATGTCAAGACTAGCGAATCGGCAGTGTCGAAGATTGTCAATCTAGCTGAAGAGGCCAAGCTTGCGAGAGAAGAAATTAAGCCTACTAGCCATGCTGTACTAAGTATCTGCAAGTCTTTGGTGGCTGGCGGCGTTGCTGGTGGCGTGTGAGTTAATATTCATTCTAATACAGTCCCGATATGCGCATAAGCACATCTTTTCCTTGTATATATTTGTTAGCTAATACCTGTTTCGGTTAAGTTATTTTTTTGGGCAATCCTTTATCTACCTTGGAATATTATGTATGAAAAAGTGGACCGTGGATCGAACTTCTCCGCGGCATAATTCACTGAAATATTGAGTGTTTGATGAATTTGTTGGGATATCGAAATATTGATTATTGTTCTCCTTTCTATTTGAATTTTGGTTCGTGTTTCGCGGACCTAAGTTTAATATGGAGAATTGTTGTCCGAATTCATGAAATCTAGCTATGCAAGAACAAGCTTTACCTGGATAGGAACTGTAAAAGTTTCTCTCTTTTTAAAATTTCCCCTCCTTTTCGCTGTGTGGATGGGGCAGCAAAATTTGTTTCCATGAACTGAAAGCCCACTTCATTCTAGGCCTGTTTGGGTTACAATTGGACATTGAAAAACCTTCTACGCAGTTTTGTTTACTAGTTTTTTGGGTTTTTCTTTCTTTCCTTTTTCCTATTGTAGGATCTTTGCTTTATTCACTACGCGCCTATTACTATTTAGTTACATAAAATTATTTGCATGCTTAGTTTGATAAAATTATTTGCTTGCTTCTGTTTTCCTTGGCAGGACTAGCATCTCGATGCTCTCCAACCTCTTAACCATCTTTCTTTAGTAGCATTTCTACGCTTGTTTTCAAGCCATAGTTTCTTTACTTAAGTGGTTCACCTAGAATTGAACTACTTTATCTTGGGCTATCTTTTAGTTAGTCTGATCACTGATGTCATTCAGATGATGATGTTCTTGCAACATGCATTTGTGGTTTTGTGCAACTGTTCCTGCTCATACACACGCCAAAAGAAGAAAGAAATGAACTGCTTGAGGCCTCAAATTATTTCCTATAAATCACTTAACTGATTTGTTTATGTCTCTTGCAGATCGCGTACCGCCGTGGCCCCATTGGAACGACTTAAAATATTGCTGCAGGTTAATTAGAGTTCCTTGATGTAGTTTATGTGTGACAATTTGTTAGCATCACCTAATCATTCTTGTTTAACAATCGGAATCCCTTTTTGTGTTTCTTGAGCATATTTTCTTGTATTCAAGTTTATAGAAAAGTTTTCTTGTAGATTCTGAATTTTCTGGACTTAAAATATGCAGGTCCAAAATCCGCACAACATAAAGTATAACGGTACAGTTCAGGGCTTGAAATATATTTGGAGAACTGAGGGTTTCAGGGGACTGTTCAAAGGCAATGGCACTAATTGTGCTCGCATTGTCCCAAATTCAGCAGTAAAGTTCTTGAGTTATGAGCAAGCTTCAAAGTAAGTTCGCTGTCTCCAGCGTCTTTCAGAAAGTTAAACCAACTCTCTATATGAAATTTTATTCGTGTAGCATGGGAATATTGCAAGATTTTATATGGCATCAATTCCCTTTTCTTACAGTTCCTTCTAATTCTGGGACAGGGGTATACTTTGGCTATACCGGCAACAAACTGGCAATGGTATGTTTTACATTTCCATTCTTTGGTTGAGATCGTTCAGGTCATTGGTCAATCTTGATAACTATAGAGAGAGATTTCAGGCTTCTGTTAGAAAGCACATTGCATGTGTCTTATGTGCATATTCTTTCGTTGGATGAACTAATGCATTTGGCTCTAATATAATGCAACTTGCATAACAGGGTATGAGATTGTCATGAAACTAATACCTTTATGCTGGGTGGAACCCCTGGTATTGTGAAGTTAGCCTTCTATGGTCTAATCTTTTGCACCGGTATCTTCGGAATTTTTTTACTGGCATCGTTCTATCTTTCAGCCATAAGCTTTTATCTTGCCTGTCTGAGCTCTGCTTTTGTGGAATTTATATATGAGGTATTCTATTTTCTTGGCAATTGCTTTTATCTTTTCTGTTTGAGATAAGTTTCAGGCTGGCAGTAGATAACTGTATAATCTCTTTATTCACACTTAACGGAAACAGAATGTAGTCAGTTTGCGAAAGATTTCCTGAAGTCCTGAGTGATTCATTTCATGTCTTTTGCAGAGGATGCTGAACTTACTCCTCTATTGCGGCTTGGAGCTGGTGCTTGTGCTGGAATAATTGCCATGTCTGCAACTTACCCGATGGACATGGTTCGGGGAAGACTGACAGTACAGGTATTGTTGAAATCCTTAATGCAATACAAATTTTAATATAGTTGATAGGCCCTTAATGGCCTTGTGAAATTCTCATAGTTTCTCTAACCTTCTTGATCACATTGAATTTCAGACAGAGAAGTCTCCTTATCAGTACAGGGGAATGTTTCACGCTTTATCCACTGTTCTTCGTGAAGAAGGTCCAAGGGCATTGTATAAGGGTTGGCTTCCTTCTGTTATAGGAGTTGTAAGTCCTGCTTTTATTGTCATTGAAATGCAGATTCACTTCTATTGTTGGTAATGCAGAGCAAAAAGAAGATGTCTGGGTCTTGAGATGTATTTTTTCTATTTCTTAATTTACTTCTATTGGTCCTGCAGCGATCATTGCTTGAATTTGGTTATTGAAAGAAAAAGGAAAGTCATGTATTTAGTCTATACAACAGTGCCCGGGAAATAACTGTGATGGGACTGAGGGTGTGTACCTGAATTAGCATCAATTAGAACAATAATAATCTGTATCTGTTGTGGAATTTATTGTGTGTTTTATGTTGGTTGATATTTTAAGTGAAATTTTTACTATTATACCTGGAGCGTTCATTATTTTTGGAGGTTACTTCTTCTTTTACAAATCCAAGTACGAGTTGCATGTCTTGTGATTGAAGTTGATAGTTGGAACTGAATTTATAGCATAAATTTTGTTTTTGAACCTTAATCTTGTTCCTGCTACTTACATCCTCCTGTGGGTTTTGCAGATTCCATATGTCGGTCTCAATTTTGCGGTGTATGAATCACTTAAGGATTGGTTGATTAAGAGTAAGCCTCTTGGTCTTGTTCAAGACTCAGACTTGGGTGTTACAACAAGACTTGCATGCGGGGCTGTTGCTGGGACTGTGGGACAAACTGTTGCTTACCCTCTTGATGTCATCCGAAGAAGGATGCAGATGGTTGGATGGAAAGATGCTGATTCCATTGTTACCGGTGATGGGAGGAGCAAAGCACCTTTGGAATACAATGGGATGGTCGATGCTTTCAGGAAAACTGTGAGGCATGAGGGATTCAGAGCTTTGTACAAGGGTTTGGTCCCCAATTCCGTGAAGGTTAGTCTAATATATTCTGAATATAGTGTAGCTTGCCAAACTTCTTTATCTTGAAAATTTTCTTTATGTTATTTGGATAGTTATATGGTTTCTTCTTAATTTAAATATATGTAAATTTTGCATTTCTCTAACTCTAAAAAAGTTACAAAAAATACAGTCCTGTGATATGAATTATGTAGGAGCATGTGATAACATTTGCATGAAGGTCTTTCCCTGTCATTTTGGTTATTGGTTTCACGACGAATGTGGGTTAAACATCTGAGGTGGCTTGTTACTCTGATCTTATAATGTGTCAAGGGTTGAAGAATTAGGTGATCATCCTATTCCTCTCCTGCCACCAAGCCCATTGAGAGGACTGTTCTAAAGATGAAATAGTTGTTGACCGGATTGATTTGGTTGATTGTTCTATAACACAAGATATGTCATATTGATGCTTTTTCCTTTTCCAATTTTTTGTGAATTTGCCTGAATATCAAAGTGAAATTGGCCCAAAACAAGCACTGGCTGAGAATCTGTGCTGGTCTTTTGTCCCCATAAGCATGCCACAAGATCATGGGAGAGAATGTACTAAGAATTCTGTCGGATGTCTTTGTGTGTGAGAGTATGTAACAAAGAGCTAGAATCTATTCCTCTTATACTAATAAAGCGGGAATTCATATGGGGATAACATGTTACCTGGCGATGAACAATTGGAACACCCAATGAAGTTTGGTGTTGCATGATATGTTCGTGATGGCAGTCACATTATTAGGACCTGTTGGCAGCAACTGTATTGTATAGTTTAGCCTAAATAGGTGACATCGTTACGTCCATCTCTCCATTTGATTCATCTAGCTGTCCTCGTCCCCGCTTGAAATAGCTCTTAGCTTTCTTTCTTTGAATTTAGTGGTTGGGAAGAACGAACCTTTCTCCAGACTACATTTACAGTATACTTATTCTTGCATCTTGCTTTTCCTTTTAATTGAATTTTGATTAATGCAGTTAATTTTGTTATTTTATGTTCAGGTTGTCCCTTCAATAGCTATTGCTTTTGTGACATATGAGCAAGTGAAGGACTTGCTTGGGGTTGAGATTAGAATCTCGGACTGACGCGGAAAGGTCCCTACATATTTTTGGTTGCGTGTGAGATTTTGTAGGCAAGGAGTAGCGAGATCATAGCACGGTGGCCATGTCCTCTCTGTTGGGGAGAGAGAATCACGAGGTCCTCATTTACCCTGTGTTTATATGATGCTTCTCAGTTAAAGAGATGTATCTCTGGGATCTTTAGCATTTAGATCGCAATTTAAATGATGTCCCAATAATGACTCTCTACATGAAAAAATTAATAAGTGCTTGATTGTTTCTGCTGATTATTTGATAAACATGAGCCAGTTGATCTCTTTTTTGCCCCAATGCTTTGATTAGAGCAACTTTTGACGGCTTTCCTCATGAAATTTTAGTTGTAATCGTACGAACCAAAATAGTGTCCCGGATGATAAAAGCACCAAGACTTTCATGCTCTTGATTCTTGGAAAGACGTGCTCGGGAACTTGCACGTCATCAACAGTGTCTGATGATATTGCTAGCACTTTATGAATGGTTGTTACTTTAACGACATACTAACCAATTTTCCATTGTGAAACGATAAATTTACCATTTCATATCTTGTATAACGTCCTCAGTCATCATAGAGTTCGAATTTGCTGTGTTCTAAACTGTCTGGCCAGGGGGATGGCCAAAACACTACTACTGTATGTTTGGTTATTACACCATGTCTGAAAATTCTACCCTCCTGGCTCCTGGTAGGGAACACTACAAATGTTACACTGAGGTACCCAACACTGTTTCCTTTCTGCACGACTTTCTCGCGGTCATTTTACATTCCAGTAAGATGAACTGGCTTTTCTACTTGTGACTGTAATTCACATTATCACGAGAAAGGACCGTGGGATGCGCAATACTTATCTCCGCTTCGCTCTACGGTCGTACATCCCGGTGCATTTTCGCTTTTCACATCCGTCTGCAGTGCCTGTAGAGCATTGGGAGAGAACCGACGCAATGAGTCAAATGACAAGAAATCTGTCAAACCCATATGTAGTTGAGTCCTTGAAACCTCGGAAGCTGGCCGTACCTGCAGTCTCTTATCTTGGTCTGGAACTTCTGGGTTTGTCTTTCGAGCGCTCTAAATTCATTGGCCTTGGGTTCTTGCTTAAAAACGCGTAAAGGAGTCAGAGAGCGCTTCGGTTTAGGATGTCTGATGACGTCCTTGGGTTTGATTTCCTCCAAGTCTAGACGTTGTTCAACAGATAATGAAAGGAAAGAGAGGATCAGAACAAGATTCAGCTCCCTGAGGAACTCGGATGTGTTTGTTTTGGTACTACTCTCAATATTCTCTTCATTTTGTTCTCCTTCCCGCGATTCTTTCTTCACCTCCTGCTCCCGGAGCTCCACATTTACGGCAGATTCTGACGTTTCTGTTTCCGTCATCAATCTATGATCAGACTCTACACGGTAAGCTTCATCCGCTCCTTTTTCCATAAACAAAATCAGGCAATAATTGAGGTAACAAAATTTGAAATTGCTATATGTAGGTCGTGCACGTATCTTCATATCATCATCCATAAAATCGAAGAAGAAAAGAGGGAGAAAAAAAAGAAAGAAAAGAAAGTGATTCAGAGGCCAAGAAAACAATAAAATCGAAGTATACTTACCTTAGATTGATTGCAGCGATGATCAGGCGACGAAAGCCAAGATATCAGTGATCCTTCTGTAGCTTCTATGGAGATATGAGAACGAAATGGGCTCTACTCTCTGTTTTGAGGCGTAGTTGATATAGAGAGACTCAAACGTAATATCAAGTTGGTTTGTGAAATATATGTCGAGACTGAGCCATAGAGATCGTCGCCTAATTGATGCTATTCTTCGACGCAGAAAGCAGGAGAATCATCGATCACAGGAAAAAAAAAAAGGAAAAAAGTAAAGAATTCAAAGTGAAAATAACAAGCCACCACTCTAAAGAAGACAATTAGCTCCCTTTGATTCTTCCTTTCGCATCAATGACATCTGTGTGGAACAAAATTACATCTTTGCTCCAAAATAGCCAACTCATTGGTTAGTCAAGTGCTATACTGCTATTTACCATTGAGTTATTCTTGGCTTCTGTTAATTTCTATAAGTTTTTTTTCACTCCGCATACCCAAAGAAAGAAAAAAAACTCATTTATCTCCTATTATTGTTTTTTTTTTGTTACGATTATTTGCCACCTATCCAATAATGATTATAATATGAGTTACACGATTGATAAAAATTATATAATTCATAAGCATAGATTCTAACTACAGTAAAGATAAAAACATTCCTCGTATCGTAGAATAAAGTAGGCTTTGCCAAAAAAAAATTGTATTAAACTCTAAATATTTTGATGGAAACAACCTCTAATTATAATGTCTATATAGAAGTTTTTTATAAAGGAAAAATAAAATAAAATTAATACCATGTAGGGATTGAACTTCCTATATTTTGATTAGAAGGCCTCAATTCTTGTTATTCAAAATCTTGGATAAACCATTATGGGCAATTGAATTACTGCTTTGTCAATTGTTTTGGTTTTTCAAAAACGTTTAATACAAGGAGTAATTATGAAAAAAAAAAAGTCACGTTATTGGGTGAAATATGCAATTAAATGAGAAGGAATGCAATTTAGGATCCATAATAAGGGAACTTCTATCTTACCAAAAAATGAAATACATATTTAATTTGATGCGAGTCAAAATTTCTGGATGGACATACCGAGCTCCCTCATCAAACATGCCATATTATTTTCGGACCAAAGGGGAAAGGAAAATGTAATTGGATTATGATACCCCAGTCTGGGTCTTTCTGTGGGCACGGTAATTGGGCCTCAATGCGCAAGCATTTCGGACCAAATAAATATGGGAGAGGCCCCAACTGGCATTTAACAATAAAAGAAAAATAGAAAAAACAAAAATATTTGGATATTCTATTCATATTTCATAATATTCAATCATACAATAAAAACAAAAATATTCTTATTCTTAAAATAAATGAACAATTGATGCATTAAAAAAGAAATTGTAAATTTGTGAAAAAAGACACCTAAATCTACCATCACATTCATTTGTTATGATCATATACTAACTTAATTAGTGAAAATTAATTTATTATAAGACAATAACATTTAATTTATATTTTCGTTTCTTTGATGCATTAAAAGTTATAGAGTGTATTATTCTCATCGATAAAAATAATAAGTATGAAATTAATTATAAAATAACATTGATAATTTAATAAATGAAACAAGTACCAGCCATTTTCATAACATAGGGAAGTAAATTTGATTTTGACAAATTAAAAAAGATGTCCATTAACTATAAATAATTTGTGATAAGGTGATAGTCTTCCATTCCGCTCGATGTTGATTTTTTTTTGGTTTCCTTCATTTTTTGGGCGATGATTCAACTCATGTTGTTTGCATTAAAGGGGGAACAAAACTGTGTAATGATTTCAGGCAAAGTTCTGCAAAGAGGCAAAAACTGCAATTTCAGGCAAAGACCAGTGAATAAGGTAGTCAGATCTCTCTGATTCACTGTTTCAGGAAAATCCTTTTGCTGGAGTTACCAGTTCCAGGTTACTTCCCTGCTTTATCTGATTCTGTTTTCTACTTTAGTAGCACCTGGGCTGGGAAACTAAAACGATCCACAACTTCCAGCATCAGCTGTGTAATATTTCCTGGGACTCGATAACTAGACTGCTATCGAACAATTTACGGTATGTGTCTTGTTGAAATTGAGTTCTCCGTATACCTGGGTTTTTATTTTCTTGCGGATCGAGGCATTAGTACAACCTATAAGCCGTAACCTCTCTTCTCTTTGATGATTTGAGAAATTCTTGTAATCTTGTCATATGCAGGCCCAAGTATGAAATTGATCATGTAAATGCAATGTATCTAGAATGGATAGTCCTGGGGAGGAAAATGCAGCAAATGAAGGAGCAGACAGAGCTGAATCTCAAAGTAACGAATTTGTCCATCATCATCACGAACCGCAGGGCCGCAACAGGTTTGAATCCCGAGCTCTCTGTGTCTCTACTAGTTCCGAGTTACCAGATAATTCTTCCCGTGCCTCTTTTGATAAATTGGAAGTTTCCAGCGGAGGTGTAATGTCTTTGGATAATGCCGAGACTTCTGATAGAAGAAACCCTTATGGTGCTAATGATGGGGAACTTGTAATTAAAGGCTTGAGACTGGGAAACGTTGAGATTCCGCATTCAGCTTTAGTTAGTGACTCAAATCAGGATGAAGGTATAAATGGGAAGCAAAACTGCGATTGGAAGCATTTTTATCAACTGGCAAGGGCGTCCGGCAGGAGGACTTCACCTCGAGAATTAATTCTCCGCAACGAGGGTTGTCTTCTGTTTAATTCTGGGGAAGAGAAAGAGAGGAAGTCGTTGGGACACAAGGAGGTGATGCCCCTTTTGGCTCAAAAAAGTAAACGTCTGGATCATGTTGCTGGTGTTGAGACACAGGATTGTAACCAGCCAATCTCAAGCTGTAGACAGCCCTTAGGGGATAATCATTTAAAAGTACTATCATCCTCTAGCTTCGCTAAAGTTTTTGCCAAGCAGTATCTTCAGGGTAAGGGCATCGAATCTAAAGACAGTAAATCTCAGGATAAATCTTGTTCCAAAACCATGAAACCAACTAAAACTCAACTGCCTTTCTTAAGTGGGAAACCTTCTGACCCTGCAGAGATGCCAAAGGCTGCTGAAGGTCAGTCTTCTTCACAGGATACTAATTGGGATGGATCTACGTCATCTCATAGTAAAATCAACTTGAGAGAATGGCTAAGTTCTGGAGTTTCTAAAATAGAAAAGGTTGAGAGACTGCAGTTATTTAGACAGATTGTGCAGTTAGTGGATATTGCACACTCTGAAGGAATTGCCTTGCAAGACTTGAGGCCATCCAATTTCATATTTGTATTGCCCAACAGCATCAAATACACTGGTTCCTTTTCAGCTCCTTCGGAATCAGTCAGTCTGTTGAACGAGGTGATGACTAAGAAAAGGCCATTAGAGCAGGATATGCAAAGCCTAAATACATCAGGCGCAAAGCAACAAAACCGTGGGAAGGATGTAACTAAAACAATCATTAGAGAAGATACTAGCAATATGAATACTCAAGATGATAGTTATGCCAAATGTATGGCTCTGAATCATCCTCAGAATGAAAGTACATCCATTTTAACAAGTTCATGCTGGGATCCTGACATTGTTCAACTGGAGAAGAAGTGGTATGCTTGTCCAGAGGAGCTCATTGGCAGAGACTTGTTGTCATCAAATATCTACAGTCTTGGGGTTCTTCTATTTGAGGTGTTCTTTATTTTTTTTTAAGAAAAAATTTAATGAATAAATTTCTTCAAATTTCAGATATTCTTTATAATCATCATTTCCTTTGCCCTAGAGAATTCTTTCTTTTTTCTTTCATCACTTAATTTCTTGCTACAGCATAGGAACTTTGTTATTTCTATTGAACAATTGTTAGCTGAAGGTAGATTTGACTTTGGTTGCAAATTGTTATTTCCATTGGACAGTTGTTAGCTCAAGATAGATTTTACTTCTGACTTGATCATCTCATGGAGATAGGAGTCTCTCTTGGGTATAGCCACAAGATATACTCCAGTGAGGGTAGGGACAATTTATAGCCTTGCATATTTTGAATTATCAGATCATTGTTGGGAATGTTCCAATATGAGTCATATCGTCAAACTTTCCACTTACCTTGCCTATTTCTATTCTAGTTAAGTAACTAAACCTCAAATCTGCTGTCATTTGAAACCTTGGCTTAAGAGTGTTGGGCTTAGGGCCTTACCATTTGATAGAAACATTTTGTTGGATACCCCATTGCATTCCTTTTTGATTGAACATCTTCATGAGCACATGAGTGCAACTTATCTAAGATAAATTTTTCTTATTTAGCTTGTTGTTGTGCTTCATTGAAGTTTTTTGTTTTTCTTTGCTCTGTAGTTCTCTGAGTAGATTATTTAGATTTGTCAAAGGAAGATGCACATAGGCTTACAGGCGCTCAATCTTTGAAACCTGTTAATTTCCATGAATGATAATTTGTTCTTTCTTTAAGTTCTCAGATGTGTACATCTTTATGCATATATCGTGTGGAAAGTTTTACTCTATTGCTCCATCGCAATGATAATGGAGTGATCCGGGATTGTGCATTTGGTTCTTTAACTGCTACACTAACATCAGTTCTTTGCATCAGTTACTTTGCTGTTTTGGATCATCAGATGAGCATTCTTCAGCTATGTGGGATATACGTAATCGAATTCTGCCTGCAAATTTTCTCTCTGAAAATCCTAAGGAAGCTGGCTTTTGCTTTTGGCTGCTTCACCCTGACCCGTCTTGTCGTCCGACAACGAGGTACTTCTGCATCACTTAATTTATCCATCTATACTGCAGTGTATTGCAATTTCTAAATATGTTACCTAAAAGAAGAAAAAAGCAGAAATTATTCTCCATCTCAACTTTTATTCTTTAATGAACTGTTGTAAAATTCTTAGTACTGTTCTGAATAACACAAGCTTCTTCAATCTCAATGGTGGATCTCAATTGCCAGAAATCAGACATTTTCTCTCAACCAAGGTTAGATAAACTCATGGAGATCGAAAGAAAGAGAAAGGAAAGGAAGAAAAACAACTTCCCATATTTAATGGTTCAGTAACATACTTAAAAGCAGTTTTTCTGCTTACAGCTAGATGTTCACATCATGCTGCATCACTGTGCCGCTAATGCCTTGTTTTCCTTCATTGCAATATGATATTTCTTATTATTCCCATAATTTTGAATCAAAAGTTATTCTCTCTATTTTAGGACTATTTTTGTGTTTGTACATTATTCTCTTCTGTTGCAAGAAAATTAATAATTCTTTTGGAAAGTCATGATTTTGTTGCTTAGACTGATGGTATCAATGTACATTAGATGCTTTTTGGTTGCATGAGAGGAAAACTGATATCAGAAGATGCAAAATCAAAACCATATAATTCCCAATGCAGTGAATACAAAATATTGGTTTAATTCCAAGAACATTCCTTAAACATGAAACACCATTCGTCAAATGAGGTTTTTCATTATGCTGCTGCGCCTATCTCATCTTTCCCATTGGATGAAACTTAGAACTTGTCTAAGTTTTCTTATTCTAAAAATTATCAAGTTGTGGTATTCATTTATGTTAAACTAGCGGAAGCTTTGGTACGATATTAAGGATGCTCCGATTTCTGGTGGGTGTGCATCTGACCTTGCCTGCTGGGGCAGGGCCATGCACATCAGACATTTCCCACCACTTCATTTGCTAAGTAGTAATTTGGGTTTCCTGTTCCGTAGAAATATGTGAGACTCTAAGCATCTGTAGTTATGAGATGTTTCTGTTCATTTTGAAAGGGAAATCCTGCAGTCTGCAATAATATCTACTTCTGGAGAGGTTCATCCTGATAATGCCGTTGCATCATGTTTTGAGAAGGATGAGGATACTGAATCAGAGCTCTTACTTCATTTTCTAGTTTCATTGGAGGAACAGAAGCAGAACCAGGCCTCTACCATACTGGGAGGCATAGAATGGTTAGAAGCAGATATCAAAGAGGTTGGTACGAGGCATGCACCGGCAATGTCATCAGACTGGATGGACAAGGACTTAACTTATGCAAGGCAGGATATCCTTCCTCAACATTATGCTGACATGAAGGTTCTTCAGAAAACTTTTTCAATCATAGACGAGCTTGAAGAAAATCTGGTCAAGAATATCAGTCAGCTTGAAAAGGCTTACTTTTCTGCGAGATCTGAACTCAAACCTAAAGAAATTCCTTTACTGGAACGATCAGACAAGGATTTATTGAGCCACCGTGATAAGGTGTTTCAGGTTAAACCTGCAAATGACCCAAAAACTGAAGGAAAACCGGTAGATCAAGTTGGAGCTTTCTTTGAAGGTGTTTGTAGATTTGCCCGCTATAGTAAATTTGAAGTGTGCGGGGGCTTGAAAAATGGTGATCTTGTCAACTCAATAAATGTGATTTGCTCTCTGAGCTTTGACCGAGATGAGGACTATATCGCTGCTGCAGGGATCTCAAGAAAGATCAAAATATTTGAGTTTAGTTCACTTCTTAATGACTCTGCAGACATCCAGTATTCTATGGTTGAGATGTCCAACAAATCTAAGCTTAGCTGTGTTTGCTGGAACCACTATATTAAAAACTATTTGGCTTCAACTGACTATGATGGTGCAGTTCAGGTTTGTATTTTTGACATTGAGTACATGTGAAATTGCATTGCCATTCATCTAGTCTTTGCCTATGCTTTAAGCTGTTACATCATTTTTCCTTCAGGCTCTGTTATGCGGTTGAATTGGACATTTTATTCTTGATCTTAACTTCTCTAAATCTTTACAATTTCTTTGTGCTGTTCTGAAATTAGTTTTATAGCTGTGTTTTACTGGTTGTAGAAGAACAGCTTCATAACTGCCTCAGTTTGTGAGCACTTGAACTTGTCTTGTCTATCTACCGGATCAACATTTCTGCTCCAGTTTTAACCTCTCTTTTCTTTTTCTCAATAAGGAGCTGCACTTATTGCTGTTTTCTGTGGTCATAACATTTGTCTCATGTGACATGGCTATGGCTAGAATGAATTTTCCCTTCTGTCATTTTGGCTCTGCAGATGTGGGATGCAACCACCAGTCAAGCATTTGCATACTACAATGAGCATCAGAAGAGGGCTTGGTCTGTTGACTTCTCTCTAGTTGATCCAGCAAAGTTTGCCAGTGGAAGCGATGATTGTTCAGTAAAATTGTGGAGCATTGCTGAAGTATGTGGTGTTCTGTCTCATGCCATTTTATGGTGCTCATAGGTTTAACTAATTCCTTCACTGTTTTGTTGGGCACTGTAAGATTCCTGAAGATGCTTGGCTGGAATCATCACCACCATTCTGAGTTATATTTAACTGCAAATTTATAGTGCTTGGTTTGTTAGATGATTGGATAAAGTATAGGAGACTTAGCTTGTGACACTAATATAAAAGTTAAGCACAACTGGGTTTTCAGTTTGATCGGCTGCTGAATGCCATGAAACATAGTTTCATTGCTCCTGCAAATATCATTTACGATCACATAGCAAAATCTCAATTTTTGTGAAATCCTTTATCAAATTAATATAGTTGCTGCTAGTCTATTTTCTTCCACATTTTTCATCTGGAGAAGAAAAGAAATGTAAGTTTGAACGACTCTTTTCATCCTAGATTCAGCATTTTAACTTATCCCAATCAATTCTGACACGGACCTTTGTGTAAATACATTCTGGAACTGAGAACTTATATCAAATATACTTTCTTTCCTGATTCAGACATGATTTAGTAAACAGAGATAAATTTACCTTGACTTCACAGAGGAACTCCACGCATACAATCTGGAATCCTGCCAATGTTTGCTGCGTTCAGTTCTCTGCTTACTCCTCACATCTATTGGCTTTTGGTTCTGCTGATTATAAGATCTACTGCTATGATCTCCGAAACACTAGGATCCCTTGGTGCACATTAGCTGGTCATGGAAAGGCTGTTAGCCATGTGAAGTTTTTAGACTCTGAAACCCTGGTTTCTGCATCAACTGATAATACGCTAAAGCTGTGGGGCCTCAAGAAGACCAGCTTAGAGGGTCTTTCCATGGACGCTTGCAGCTTGACCTTTACTGGACATACCAATGAGAAGGTCAGCTTTTCTATACTTCCAAGTAATAATTGACACTGGAACGAAGTTAAGTCTTTTGGTTGTTCTGACTACTTATCTTCCAATTTTGTAGAACTTTGTGGGTTTATCTGTTTTAGATGGATACATAGCATGTGGTTCTGAAACCAATGAGGTGAGATTTCTTTATTTTCCTCTATTTTATTTTAAATTAAGACCAGTTAGTAAAGACATTATCATGTATTAGAGTACCACCGACTTTTATTCTGCACTGAGATTCACTTGGAGAGACACTCCTTGGGGAGGAAGGGGAAATACAGAAACTGGTCAAAATCTAATTTGCTGAGAATAAATGTATTGGTATAAAATTGGTTTCTACCCTGGATTGTTTACCATTGCTTTTGCATTTGCAAGGTGCATCTATGCTTCTGCACATCATGGACTTTTTTATTTTGGGGGTGGGGACGGGTGTTTACTGGCTCTCTTTGGACATTAATGCATAGAATAATGACCTTGAATCTTTATAAGAAAGATGCAGATGGCTGCATTTTCAGCTGTCCTCAACATATTTAAATCATGGATTAGGACAAATGTTAAATTGTTTTATGAAGTTCTAATTCTATTGTAGAGCTTCACCAAATGTTATTTTACTTTCCTCCCAAAAGTAAACTTATGTTTGGTTTATTTTCTCTCAGGTTTACACGTACTATAGATCTCTGCCAATGCCGATCACTTCTCATAAGTTTGGTTCTTTTGATCCTATTTCTGGCCGTGAAATTGATGATAGTAATGGGCAGTTTGTTTCAAGTGTTTGCTGGAGAACAAAATCTAACATAGTGGTCTCTGCTAACTCCAGTGGGAGCATTAAGTTATTGCGTATGGTCTAGAGAAAGGTTCTTTTCTTACATTCCCATATGATATCACTTTAAAGTTTTCTTCGTATGATACTACTTCAAAGTTTTGCAATACGAGGTTCTTAATATTGGATGTGTACACTTTATCGTCTGGAAGAGGTGATCAAAATCGTAAATTTCATGACAATTGCCAAGACTGCTTAGGTTATTGGAATCATTCACTTTACTTGTACTTAAGAAGACTGGTAGAGAGAAATGGTTTGAGGTTTCCGGTACATAGATTTCCATAAGATAATTATATCAACACCAGAACCCGTTATAAAGGTTTTTGTCGTGAGAACCAGTAGTATGTTGACTGCATGACATTTGTAAGCAAGAGTTTGAAGGATAGATGTTGCTTGTGGAGTCTGAAGATTAGTCCAAGAATATGTACGTTGGGGCTTAAGCCAAGCATGGTTATCTTCTGAAGAATGAAATGTCTTGTTTACCAAGAAAAGCTAGGTAAGCTACTGTAACTTATTGATATGGTTATCACTCAAAAGCATATTCTTTATGAATCATATATTTGTTGCATTTCCAAAATTGTTGTACTGTGGCAATGATATCATCAGTTATTCTATTTGGATTTCGCAAATGGCTGAATATTTATGCTCTGCTGTTTCTACATAGCATTGTGAAGTATAACATAACAGTAGGTCTCTAATGCCTGAGGATAAAATCATGCTTTTTCTGCCCAGGGTGAAAGATGCTTTCCCTTTTCATGAATTTTTCTTAATCTGATCAGAAGTTTCTACCTTGCAGTTGGAAGTTTTCTTATACATGGTTGTCTCCAATGTTATCGCAAAACTGATTCAGTACAAAATTTCCGCAACTTTTATTCCTGATTCTCTTTGGTTCTACGTAGAGTGAGCAGATCTAATGCAGAGTCCTTGATTTCTGACTGTGCTTGTTGGGATTTACATAAAAATATTTTCTCTAGGTAATTGAACTTGATGACCATTATACATCTACAATTTACAATTGTTTGTGGAATACATACTAAAGGCAGGAAATAACATTTTGAGGTGAATGACGCTGGGGATCTTTTTGAGGCATAAGTTCTACCAAATTGTCACTGGCTGGAAACCATGAGAAGAGTTTTCAATATTAAGAAATCCTGCAAAAGCAAACCTTTCTTTGATCACATATTTATTTTTGAGATGTCTGCTCAAGGAATATAACAACACTGAACTTACATGAATTAGGTTGAGAACCGATTATCTAAGTCCAGTGGAAGATGCTCACTGGACCCGGAAGGTATAGCAACATTATGTATGCTGTCATTGTGATTTCTCCTGGATTACTTCACTACATCAGTGATACCAGGAAACTGAGAGTCATTGTCACTTTAGCTTTCCCTACTCTATGCCAGATGCTGCAATCTGGGAAGTCAAATTTCTGCAGAAATTCCAAATGCATACCTCATGCACTTAACCAATTGTCTCTGGGATTGGTTGATGTTCAAATTTCTTCCTAATATATATTTCTGCCCTGCCAATGGCTACGAGAGCTCTGAATCTGAAACATGACCAGATGCCCTTTGTTCTTTTGGGCTCATCAACATTAGATGACTTTCTGAGTTCATCCTTATAGTCCGTCTGCAAGAAGTCAGTGGTGGGGGTCTCACTGCACGCCCCTTTGGTGTTACTGTAAATAAAAAACCCAAAGTATACATTAGGGCGTCAAAGCATCCTGCTCATTATCTATTCTCATGATTCTTTTGCAATTCTTCTTGAAGAGGTATGACCTAAAGAGTAATACTGCTATCCTTGGTTGACTAAATATGCTGAAAGGCAGAAGGAACAGTTCAACTTTTCAGTGTTTATTTATTTATGAAAATCATGCTCGATCTTGTACAGAAACATGGCAGTCTGTGCTACTCTCTCCAGATGAGTGTTTTCTGCCAGTAATAGCTCCTATTAAATGAGTCTTTCTTCAAAGTTTATTTCATCTAATTCCGGTTTCTTGACACTTTTGGAAATGAAATTCTTGGAGATGCTAGTCAAAATACGTTGAAGATTTCTTATATGCAAAGATCACGACAACTAGATGATTAGCATGCTCAGAAAATTAGTGAAATTTTTGGTCAAGAAATTATTGTGATAATCACTTTAGAAGTGCCTTCTGGATTATTTTCGTTCATATCGAAACTTTTAGAAGCTATAATGAAAAGCTTAATCATATTTCACGAGATTGATATATATGATATGTGATATATGAATTTATACAGTATGCCTTAGTTTCATATCCCGTGGGACAACTTCATTACAGGTTTCTGAGTTTTCATGGAATACTGGCTGTAGAAAATATAATGCTATATTTGGCTTTATTATTTATTAAGGTATTGATGATATGTAGAATCTCTTAATCCAATTTTAGTGAATTTGAAAGCTACAATGGTCTTTCTACATTCTTTCTCTGGTAGAACATATGGAAGCATTACCCAAAATTTGCAATATGGATTAGTTGTTAATTGATACTTATCCTCCTAGAAAAGCATACATTTAAAACACATCAGAACCTCTACTCTGAATATGGACTGTGTCAATAATTAAAGCAAGAATTATGGATTTAGATTTTGTTTCATTTTTATGGCAGGTTGAGACTAGGATTATTATTCTAGTATTTTCTGTAAACAACCTTAAACATTTTTCTCACTTTTAAAACTGAAATCCTTGTAGTTTCATGCTA
Organism: Rauvolfia tetraphylla; assembly: GCA_030512225.1. Taxonomy (NCBI): domain Eukaryota; kingdom Viridiplantae; phylum Streptophyta; class Magnoliopsida; order Gentianales; family Apocynaceae; genus Rauvolfia; species Rauvolfia tetraphylla. The sequence continues at coordinate 11,728,818 of JAJQKT010000020.1, read as the reverse complement.
GAGTTTATATTTAAATTTGCAAGAGACTTTGAAAAGTCAATAACTAACCTGGCTGTTTGTTGGCTTTCAAGTCAACTGATCTTTTCGGTATTGATATTCTTTTGTTCGTAATTTCGGGAGAGATGCTTGACCTCTTTTCAGTAGGTGATGGTAGTGGGTCATCTACAGTTGCACTCTCATCTCCACATGCTGAAGCATCACTTCCTGATTCAGAAGTTTCCCGCAGACTTGAACTTGATTTTTCCTTCTCTATAGCTCTGTAAACAAACATCTGATAAGGGATTTGTGATATAGGGGTCGTATTGGAGTTTCCCCAAGAAGGACGGCTCTTTAGGATTGTTGTTTCTAATTCAATGTAGTCCACGAATGGCATTGGTGTTTCTGGCTGGTTGTGCTCAGGGTTCATTGCCAGGAAGCGCTTTATGTAGCGGAGAATTCTGCAGATGGATGCAAAACTTGGGCGTTGACTAGGGTCACTGTGCCAGCACTTCTTTGTCAAGTTTGTCAAATATTTGGGTGAATAAAATGGGAACAGAGGCCGTTCTCCTGCCCTAATGTTTCTGCTCATTTTATCTCCTTGTAGATGGCCATCCTCGAAGGGGACTTTCCCAGTTAAAAGCTCAAAACAAATCATCCCAAAACTATACACATCTGCCTTCTCAGTGTACTTAGATTGATCACCATTCCCTGACTGTTCTTGCTCTGCTAGAACTTCTGGAGCATACCAGATGAAGGGAAGCTGTCCATTCTGATTAAGTTGAGTTCTCTGCTTGAGGCTGCTCGAGGATGACGCTCCAAATCCAGAAACTTTTGCATGCAGATAGCCATCTGTGCTGATGTTTCTGACTTTCACGAGGATCTTGGAAGGGTTTAGTTCTCCATGGTAGATGTTCTTTGAGTGGAGATATTCCATCCCCCGTGCAATCTGAAGCATGAGGTCTACTGCAACAGGAAGAGAAAATGGAACTCGCTTTTTTGGGCCGCAGATTTCTCTGATATAGCTGGACAGATCTCTATTCATGAGTTCCATAACCAGAAAACATTCCTTTTTTTCATCATCGGTAAATCCACAAAATATATGCACAATATTTGGATGAGAGAGAGCTAGTTCTTGAGAAATCTCTGGAATATGTGGTTCGATGTTTCCAATGAAGTGTCTCAGAGCAAAACCTTCACCAAGCCATTGAATCTCCTTGTACAGGCTCCCACTTCCTAACCGCCTCCTTACCTGGTAATCCTTTGAACCCGTCAAGATGGAGGTGGGCAAGAGCTTACCATCAACTGTTTCGGAGCTATCCAAATTCCTCAAAAGCAGATCCGCCAGTCGCTGTTCCTGCTTCCTTGGAGTTGCTGAACCTGAATTCTTCTTCTCTTGCAGTTTATTGAGCAGAATCCATCTGTCCTCATCCCATGCAGAGTGAAACCTGTTGCAGAAGTCCTGATTAACCAGATACTGCTTTCCAAATTTCCACTGAAAGATTCTAGGGTCTTTACATTCTTTCTGATACTTAAACGAGTACATAGTTCTCTTCTTCTGTATCTCATCTTGGTCCCAGCCTGACAGTTCTCCAGCCATTTCAATTGCTTCGATGACTACCGGAAATATGCAGAGCAAGTTATGTATAATAAACTCTACGCAGTCAGTGTTCTGATAGAGTGTTATGGCTTTAGCCCACCATTCTTTTACGTCCAAGCAATTCCTGACGTAGAACTCTCCTTCTCTGAATACCCTGAGGAGCTCCCTTAATGGATTTTCAAGAATCTTCCATTTGGTATTCTGCTGCTATCTTATATGCATTGTTGAGCATATCGACTAGCAAAGAGCATTGGCGTTGATTAATTTGTATGTTGTCTTGGAAGACCATCAGAGCCTTCAGACTTCCGACCACCTCTCCAATCTGCCTGAAGTGCTCCATTCTCACACCTCTCTGCAGCAATAGAGTATTTGGTTGTGGCGTAGAATCTGATGTATATGAGCAGGCAGATCTCTTCTAGCTTAAAATTCACGTATGCTTGCCGGAAACAGTATATATAGCAACGAAATAACTCACCAGGAATTGACCATTTAGGGATCCCGGCAGAAAATGGAAAGCAAATGCCTAGATGATGTGGATGTTGTTCACCAGCTATTCAGGTGCAAAGATATTTGAATAAGATTTGTTTCCGGTAATGCCGAAATGCCGACTCCAAAGAACAAAAGAACGGAGAAATGGATACTGATGTATGAACAATTGAGGCCAAATTCTTGCCAAACCGCCGGAGCTGGCAATTGCGGTGTGTTGAGAATCAAGTAGCAGTCGGAGGAAGGTCCAAGAGGATGAGAATTTGACCTCGTTGGATGAATCTACAATGGGCAGGAAAGAGGGAAATATCAAGGGCAATTCCAGAATACTCTGAACGATCCACTGCCGGCAGTTTTTGTAGTTGAAATTGTGGCAGTTGAGTGATGCCTTTTCTTGTTTTCTGTCTCTTCCTCAGCGAGAGTTTCGTGGTTGCACGTTTGGTTTTTGGAGTGTCACTCTTGGATGAATTCCATAAAACAAGTGCAGGCTATGATGATGACGAGTTGATGCGGCCTGTGAATGTATACATGTTGCCTAGTTAGGCGCCAGGTGCCCGGACAGGGTTTCAAGATTGGTTTTGTTTGCCAATTGTAGACTTAAAAAGCTAACTGATAATAAGTACCTTTAAACTAAAATAGTTATTTAGTTGATAAAATATACGTTCGAATCTTTTAACTCTAGTTTGACATTTGGCAAGGGCCAAGCCCCTCTCCATTCTCCACTCCAATCAACCCACCCCCCGGCCCCGAAAAAAAAAAAAAAATTCAAGAAAATGTGCCCCTTCTATGTGATTGGTCAATTACACTTTTATTTTTTTTTATTTAGAGCGTGATTGGATAAATGTGTTATTGGTAGTAAAATGATGTTTGGTTAGTAAGATGCACGAATATAAAGACAAAAAAAGAAAAAGAAAAAAAATATTTACACGCTTAAATTGGAAAAAGAATTGAATTCACGAACTTGAAATTCAAAGAGAAAAGAAGAATGACGGACACGACCTTGTATCGCGAATAAATACACAGGAGCTTGCACTCAAAATAGAGTCCAGTTTCGCAGCGAGGATCCAAAATGGTTCTTAGGTGGTGCCAAAATAGAAATAAAAGAGAATTCGTGGGCACTTGTGAAAATAGCATAAACAAGAGGTTACACTTACAATCACCAAATGTTTTCAAGATCGCAGTTCAGACACGGAGAGAGATTTGCAGGTTCGCATCGTCTCCTGGAGAAAGCAATTGAAAGATTGCTATGAAGTGGTACTTTGTGGCTTCGCTTCTCACGGTCCTCACTAGCTCTCAGGTTCTTCTCCTTCAGACCTCTTACTATTCTATGCGCTTCTTTTGTATATATGCTTCTTGATGTGCCGCTTCCCACAATATATGATGGAAAATCAGAGGATCTTTTTAGCTGTTCTGTCTCTGAATATTGTGATATATGACAGGGAATTCTAACAACATTATCTCAGAGCAATGGGGGATACAAGTATGATTATGCAACTGTTCCTTTGCTTGCCGAAGTTTTCAAGGTGCAATGTTGTTTCCACAATCTTCTAGAACTCTTGTATATAGTATTATTTCTTTGTTTTATTATTATCTACCTTTTATTTAGTATAAAAAATCTGTAAGGGGCAAACAACTAGGAGTTAAGAAAGGTGAAAAAAATCCATCTTGTGGCATTTAATTAAGACTTTACATGAAGACCCATCTTTGAAGTGGGAGAATCTGTTACCCCTGTAGTATTGTGCAAGTTCGCTCATTTTCTAAATGGACTTGTATAGCATTATTCTTCGGTTTTCTGGAACTTGCAGTTAATTTTTTTTGCAACTTACTAAAGATCTTTTCTTTTTAAATTTTTTCTGTTCAAGTGCAGCTTCTTGTTTCTAGTGTTCTTCTTTGGAGAGAATTGCAGAGGATGCCTCCTCCTAAAATGACAATGGAATGGAGAACGATTCGTTTATATCCAATCCCATCTATCATTTACCTGATCCACAACAATGTGCAGTTTGCTACATTGACTTATGTGGATACATCCACATACCAAATAATGGGCAATCTAAAGATAATTACTACCGGAATTCTATTCAGGTGCTGCCTCGCTTCTCTTAAATCATTCTGTTGTTTCCTTGAACCATTCTTGATGCATTTATTTTCCGGCTGGAATTTGAATGCTCAAAGTTCTACTTTATGTGTCAATTTTGATTCTTATAAACTAGGAGCTATTTTTATTTCATGTTTTAGGCTGTTTTTGAAGCGGAGGCTTTCTAACTTGCAGTGGATGGCAATATTGTTATTAGCTGTTGGAACAACCACAAGTCAGGTACTTCTTTAATTTCTCAGCGATGTTTGTTTTATCCTTGTCTGGTTTGATAAGATTCCCATTTGTTGTCTGTTCTTTTGTTTGGTCTACTTTTTTTGGTGCTGTCATCGCAGTGGGCCTTTTATATTAACACCACCTTGTAAGATCTGGACCAAATGCTGTTATTAGATACATAGATGAAAAATCATTGAAGGCTGTATTTGTATTATGGATCTGATGAAAGGAAAAGAAAAATGAAAAACATATAAATAATGGTAAGGCATTCATTTCCTCCCATGTAAGAATTAAACTTGGTCCAAAAGCTTCTTGATTATGATTGGAAGGTACAAGATTTTGAAATCCAAGTAATCTTCCATTTCTCTTGCTCACTAATTATTTCCTTTCTTGTATTTCTCACAAAAATCAGATTTCCCAATAGGGATGGATTATATTCAGTGGGAATGTAGTATTACTGATCTGTGAAGGAGCTATAATATTGCACTTATTTGATCCACGAGTACTGTAACTTTTGACCTAAGTGTATCAATATTGCAGTTGGAGGACTTGGAAAGCTGTAAATTTCGTTTTGTGAAGCTGCTAAACCAGTTATCTATGTGGCAGTATACTTTACTGCTGTTTTGTAAACTTTAGTACAGATTTATACCAACATCAACAAACATGTATGATATGCATTTGCTATGAAGGTTCTCGCGTTGGCTCATCTACTTCATCTAAAAGCACCTTTATCCCTTGCTTAAAAAAAATTCTTTGCCTTTGGAACACCTATGAATTATTTGATTCCTGCTGTTATATTCACCTAACTGGTGAGGGAAGTACCTTCTTCTGAGGCTATTGCAGAGTTGGTGTTCTCATACTGTTACCTATTGTTGTATTGATGTAGGTGAAAGGCTGTGGAGAGGCCTCATGTGATTCGCTTTTTTCATCACCAATTCAGGGATACATGTTGGGCATATTATCTGCCTGCCTTTCAGCTCTTGCTGGTGTTTACACAGAATATCTCATGAAGAAGAGTAATGACAGCTTATACTGGCAGAACGTCCAATTATACACGTGAGTGCTAGCATATGTCATGCTTGTACTGCCAGAATACCCTGCCCACCAAATTTGCGTTTTGGAAAAACAGCAATTATTTAAACAATAATTTTTTTTTGGTCACTAGTAATTAATGCAACCTGAGCATACTTGGTTGCTCTCACATATATCACACTTGTGATTTCTTTTCACCCCAGGTAAAGTGTGTCCTTGGCACTTGGCAGTTGTTGGTATATCCTACTGAATTGCCTAACTTGATGCTAGAGTCTTTAGTTCCGACTTCATGAACCTTGCAGAAATCCAAGGCCCAAAGTTAGCTTGGAACTTTTCAAAGATTTTAATGGAAAAGTTGAAGAGTACGGTGGGGAGTTGAGTTTGGTTTAGTCCTTAGTTTCCTAAGTTATAGGATCTATGTGATTGAGACCTGCGGACGGCAAAAATCTTTTCTAGGCTGAGAATGAGGTTAAATTCTTTCAGAAACTTTATACAGTAGAAGTAGTCAAACCCTTTTGTTTGGATAGAAAGTTCATAGTTTGTTATATATTTCAGTTTGATGAGAACTTACCTGTCCATAACCAACTGCTTAAGCAATTTTATTTAGTTGGAAATGTAAACAAGATTTTTGGGTTAATTGATTCAAGAATGGTTTCAGATTTGGTGCTATATTCAACTTGGGACGTATAGTTTTCGACGATTTTAGAAGTGGGTTTGAGAAAGGACCATGGTGGCAACGGTTGTTCAATGGATACAATATCACAACATGGATGGTGGTCTTGAATCTGGGTTCAACTGGTCTTCTTGTATCATGGTTAATGAAGTTTGCAGACAATATTGTGAAGGTATGCCTCTCTCCCTTTTGTTTTTTTCCTGCATCTTCCTTCCAAATGGCTGATGTCAATTTGAATTTCCTTTTTATAATTTATGCTTCAAAATGAGTGGCTGAGTTGGATATTTTTACTTTTTCACTACAATTATGTCTTTTTAAGATTTCTTTAGTTCACTGAGCTGGTAAAATATGAAATTATGCTGCTTCTAGTTCAATGGTGGTAGTATTCAAATATATTCTTCCAGATTTGGACCATTTATCCAGGTCTTTTATTGCAAAGAACGAGGTGCCTCTGAATTAACTTCTTTTATTGAGCTTGATTGGCAGTGTGAACAAATTGGATAGCTCACTGGTATTAGGTTGGACATTTGTGTTTCTTTAGCTGAAGAATTGATAATTGAGCAATACAAGGAATGTGGGAAATCCTAACTTATGGTACTTGTCAAATTTATACCCAAGTGGAGTCTATTACATCACTTAAATGGTTGTATAAGTGTGGATTAGAATCTGCTGAACCACTGAGGCTGATAGTTTTGTTGTTAGTGGCAATATTTTCCATATTGGTAAGCATTGGGAATTCAATTGATTAGGTTCCAAGGCAGCAGCAATGATTGGAAAAACTTTATTATATTTATGTTTGAGGTATTCTCCTTTGATTTCATTGGAACATAATAGTATGGCTTTCGTTGCCTTAATTTTTGTGATTCTGACCCGATACCTTTATTCAATGCTTGATTTAAGGAAGTTATTTTGAGCAAATATATCATCCTTCACCATCGCATTTGGTATGGTGACTGAACAAAATGAAATGGGAATCTTCGTTTTCTTGAAGGTGTACTCAACATCAATGGCGATGCTACTGACTATGGTGTTATCCGTCTACCTCTTCAATTTTAAGCCAACACTGCAGGTGAGCCTCTTGCATTTGCGTGGTTTGAATTATTTTCTTTTGTCAGACTTATATAATGGTTAATGCTTTATGTGTCTGTTTTGAGAACAGTCATACTTCGGAAATCTTACTATTTCCTATCATGCTTCCTTTTTGCTGTGAACTTGCAGCTCTTTTTGGGTATTATAATCTCTATGATGTCTCTGCATATGTATTTTGCCCCTCCAACCTTGCTTGTAGATTTCCCTTCAACTGCAAAAGCCACTTCTGAGGACGTCATTCAAATTTCCGTTGATCGAAGGACGGAGTCCTGATTTCATCTTGCGGCATAAGCAACATTCTTTGCCATGTAAAGCTTTAGGGAAATTTGAATTGCAGGCTGTTTTTTACTAGCTGTAACATGTAGATCTATGAATGTAATTGTAGGGGTTTCGGATGCGAAGGAATTGACACAGGAAGGTGGCGTCAAAATCATTTCAACTGTCATGGAGCTGAAATTTTGTCGGTTGATAACATTTCATTTGAGGCTCTATAATTGTAGTTATTTTGGCCAGTGTATGTCGTGGGGTTTGATGACTGCCTTTTCAGAAGAAGTAAAGGGTAATCTCTTCTTTAAGTATTTCTTTCGTCTGGTGCCTCGGCCAGTAAGGAAGACCTATGATTTAAGTGCTGCTTGTTTTTTTTTTTTCCCCTCAAATAAATATTAGACAGACAAAGCTTTAGCTAAAAAAAACTTTCAAAAAAAAAAAGGTTTTAGCTAAAAATTAAATTTCCAAAACAGGTTAAGAAACAGTTTTATGAGTTGTTATCCTTTTCATTAGAGGAAAAAAGAAGTTTGAAGGTTTTTGTTTCTAAATAACTGTAACTTAAGCACCTGGGAATTCAGAGCTCTTCCCCAACCTCGTGATGAGCCTTCTTATAGGGGGGTCTCTTGTGTAGGGTATATTTGGATTAAGTTTTAGACGAAAGTTGATGGAATTGTATTTTATATTTATTTTTATAAAAAAATATTTTTATAAAATTTAAGATAAAAAATTTTAAATATAAATTTAAATGAATGTATTTCATCTGATTGGTTGATTTGCTGCCAACAGGAAGATACAATAATTAGATTACAATAATATGTCTCCAGAAGCCATCGCCGGTGGTGCCAGCAATCAGCATCCCATTTGTGGTGTTGAAGCTTCCCTGAGGATCGTCTTCTTAGTTCCGTCACCAGATATTTTTTCCAAGTGTTGTTGAACGAGCACCACACCCTGCAATCTACACATTGAATGCAGTGATAGACTACAATAATTGGCCTGCAGGTAAGTGAGTTTGTGTGGAGGATAATGAATCAGACAACGACTGCTATTGCGGCATTGAATGTGTCGAATTCATTTCTACTTACTTAATTGGAAAGTTGTATACTAACTAACTATTTACTACCATTCAGCACTAACTGATTGGAACCTTCGCTGCATAGCAGTAAGCAACTATACCATCTAAGAAGATACCTAAATTTACTAGTAGCTTACAAAATTTTAGTGTTAACAATCTGTAAAAAGAATAGCATTATTGTTAATAGACATACATGGAAGTAGAAGCAGATGATGAACATTAAGCAAAAAACGACGCTGAGATTGGAGATTACGAGAAGCCGGCAAATTTGGTCAGTATGGTCTTTGGTTCTTCGTTTATCGGGGGGAGACTCAAAAAAGAAACCTGGGGCGGAGAGTGGTCGTATTCAGTTACAACATTCTAAACCGTAAAACCATTCTTCTTAATTTTACTAAAAAAGCAACAAAAAAAAAAAAAGAATCTTTGTTAGTTTGATATTATCCTCGGAGAGAAAACCAACCAGATTATATAGATGTTTGATATTTTCTATGGAGAAATGGATAATCCTTGGGTTGAGAATATGTAGTCAGTACGAGGGATATGTTGTTTGTATCGTAAATTTCCATTAAAAAATGGGAAATGGAATAAGAACTCTTCTAGTAAGTTCTGCCACCGTCCATCTTTTTCCAATTCATGGAGTTAATCAAGCATATGAATTCATTTCCGTGCAGTTAAAAAAGAACTGAAAAAGGGTTGCTTCTCATTTTTGTCCAAACTTATTTGGAGGATTGATCATCTTGGAACAAAGCTGTAGTTTCCCATAGAGTAAAAGAGCAGGAAATTACTTGCAGAACATCAAATCAAAATATGAAAAGCTTCGTTATTTTCAGAATTAATTCCACCACCTAACTCGACAATGCTAGTTCCAGCACATTCGATCCACGTACTCCCTTCCAAATCTCTCTATAAATAGGATCCCTCTGTTCGAATTCAACTTGAAGTAGATAGTTGTGGTCAGTTGAAAGAAAAGAAACCACAGAAAGACTAGTCTCGAACGAGCAGAAGAGGGAACTAATAATGGAGTCTATTCAAAGGCCATCTGCTGCAAATGTGGGCGTGGGTGGGGGATCAAGCGTCCCGCACGCCAGAGACCGCTGCGGGTTCCAGATGCCGTTGCACTACCCCAGGTACACAAAGGCCGAGTACGAGACCATGCCGGAGTGGAAGCTGGATTGCCTGCTCTCGGAATATGGGCTGCCCGCGATGGGAGATGTGGAGCAGAAAAGGAAGTTTGCCATGGGAGCTTTCCTGTGGCAATACTGATCGCCTCCAAAGGCTCTGGACCTACGTACGTAGAGTGCCGTTCTTCTCCATCCTCAGTTCTCTTGACGCTGTTAGAATTTATTAAACTGCTTTTAGTTTGTTCCTGAAGGAAATCGAAGCTCATTGCATGAGAACCTGTAGGAGAAAGCTGAGGGCAACTCCAGCCCGGCCTTCTTGTTTTTCCTTCTTCCTTTTCAGTAGTGGAAAGGAGAAATGTCATCCTGTGATTGTAATTCAATTTCTAGAAATTATAACGACTTAGTAACCGTTTTTAACCTCGGCTGACTTTACAAGCGAAGGAATCCGGAGAGAATAGTCTGGCCATCTAGGCAGTTGATCATTTAACTGTAACCCATCCAAAAAAATTAAGAAATCATTTAACACAAGAAGATTCAGAGAACCAGATTTCCATGCATATGGCTTTTCTGTCCTGAAATCCGCCACCTACTCTCTCATGATGTAATGTCAATGATATAACTGGTATCATGTCTTCCATCAGTATTAGCAAGTACTTATCAACCAGAGAGTCCTGCTCAAGGTTGAGTTCATGGATACTCCCTCTGCCCAAATTCTGGATTTTAACACCATAAGACTAAAATTTATTTACCAAAAACAAAAAAAAGAAGAAGAAGAAAAGAAAACCATAAGGCTAAAGGAACTTGAAAGTATAGTAACAACTAACAAATTGAGATGGAGATTTGTAGGCGACTTTTGGGTTTGCCTGCGAGCACGTTTCTGCTAAAGAATCTTCCATTCTCTGAGGGGAAATTATGTATATACGGATAAAAATGTCACATTAGTAGAATCAGAATTGTGCCAAAGCAATTATAGATCTGCATCATTACTTATAACAACGTTTTCTTTTTATTTTTCTTTTTCTTTTTGTTTGGTTTTGAAAGTGATCATTACAATGTTGTTGACCTTTTTTTTTTCCTTCTTCTTCTTCTTCTTTTTTTTTTTTTAAATATGGCTTTGCAACGTTAGTATTTTACCATCCAATTATGGGAATCAGCCTCCTAAAACTTTCAAAATATCTAATTACATTGAGACAAAAAGACAATGTTGCCATTTTGTCCACATTTTTTAATCAAATTAAATATTATCTAACTAGTATACTCTATTCATTTCAAAATATATATCTTATTTTTATTTTTATTTTGTTTTAAAATATATATTATCTTTCTATATAAATATTTTATTTTTTATTTTATTTTCAACTTTACTATTGTCAACAACTTCCTATTTAATGGGATTGATGAGCGCAATGAATTTTTTTTTATAAATGTAACAAATATATTTTACTTTTACTCTTGTTATAAATTTACATGCTTCTTTTTCAAAAAAATAAAAAAACTCTAACATCTTCATTCTACAATGAATTATAATTTATTAGAATTTAAAATTTTGAGATAATTTTTTAATTTAAATTTAATATGTTATTAAAAATATAATTTATTAACTTTAATAGAATTTGACTGAGTTTGGACTCTTCCTAGGTCTTGGTGAAGCTTTAAAGGGAGCTTTGCCAAACCTAGGGAAACTTCAATTAGAGCCTTGCCAAGTCACCAAGATTTGGCAAAACTCCGTACGGTGTATTTTTTTAATAAAATTTATTTTTTATTTTTTATTTATTAGTTTCATTATTCAAATTAAAAATGTAAACATTTTTTTTATCTAATTATATTTACAAATTTATTTTTAAAATTTTTGTAGGAAAAAGAGTTAGAAAGTAATCCAAGATCTAAGATTTTTCGAAAAAACTCTTCAAATCTATTTTTTTTAATTTGATGTTTTGAATAAGAAAAATAAAAGAGAATAGGGATAAGAGAGAAAGGGCTATGCTTGCATAAAGAGGTAAAATAAGAATATATTCGTTGTATTTACAAAAAACTCGCAGTGTTTATAAAAAAAATACTATTTAATTGTTTATATTTTTTAAAAATTATTAAATTTTCAACCAACTTCTTAAAATGTGGGGTGTATTTGAATTGGGTTCCATTATAAAATCTAATGTAAATTTTTCATTTTGGGTCATACTTTTTTTCTCAAAAAAAAATTTCTCTCACAAAATCTTAAAGCAAAAAATCTCAAACCAAAACACTATCAATCTCATCCATAAATTTTTAATGTTAAATTTAAATTTAATACACTGATTAATTATTTTTAAATAAGAATATTTTAAATATTTATCAAAATATTTTACAAAATTTATCAAATTTTTTATTTTTATATAAAAAAATAAGTTATATATTTTAAAACGGAGAGAGTGTCAAATTACATTTAGAAATCATTGCATTACTGTTCAATGATTAACTACCTGTTCCAGATTAAAGAATACAAAATTTTAAAAAGTAGGAAAAAAGGGAGTGGGTTGAATTCAAAATTCCCATTTGGCATTGTAATTAGCTGGACCCGCAAAACGACACTGTTAAAGGAAAAATCAAACACTGCCAAATACTAAACAACTAACAAGTTTTTAAAACTCCACAGGAAAAGAGTAAAGGCCAGACTGGCTCAAGGAAAAGAGGGGAGGCGGCACATGGGCTTCTATTGCCATTGGGGGCCCATACCAAATACGTACAGCTATATATTTCCTACTTGGAAGTTGGAACGCCTGCATCTCCACCGCGCCAACGCCACTCCCTTCCGCACAAGATTCACAAGTCCGTTGATTCTCGTTGAGGGAGATGCCATACGAAATGGCCAGTGCCATGGATTGCGCCTGTGCATAAGGAAGGAGCATGCAAGCGATGACGGCGAAGACGGAGGCCGTGGCACATGGGCTTCTATTGCCATTGGGGGCCCATACCAAATACGTACAGCTATATATTTCCTACTTGGAAGTTGGAACGCCTGCATCTCCACCGCGCCAACGCCACTCCCTTCCGCACAAGATTCACAAGTCCGTTGATTCTCGTTGAGGGAGATGCCATACGAAATGGCCAGTGCCGTGGTCAGAACGGCCGCCGTCTTCGCCGTCATCGCTTGCATTCTCCTTCCTTATGCACAGGCGCAATCCATGGCTCCTGCTCCAGCGCCGGCCAGTGATGGTTCGTGCGCGTTCAGAAATGGTGTTTGATTCTAACTAAACAGTACTTTTCTTGTTCCTGATCTTTTGTCGTGGCTTTCTTATCTGTGCAGGAACGTCAATCGACCAGGGGATTGCATATCTGCTAATGCTACTGGCTTTGGCTCTTACGTATCTCATTCATTAGCTTCGTATGGAAGCTGTATGTTCTCAGTTGCATGTATCTTGTGCTCGGCACAATTTAACTTCCTTCTTCTTCCCGCCCTTGAGAGAGTTGATTAAACCCGAGTTTCTATCAGTTCTTTGTTTTTTTTCCTAGTTTGTAAAGATGATGTTGAATTCAATTGTAAATAATAGTTGAATTCTTTTTCTTTTAATTGTCCAGTTTTGAAGCAGTTCAATCTTGATTCTGCTCTTGCTTTCTTAATGCCAGATGGATACCTTTAGATTCTCTTCCTACTGATGCTTGTGCTAGTGGAAGTTCATGTCATTATACCACAGAATTTGGAATGTTCAAATCCCGCAGCATCATTTCTATTTAGGTAGATTTTGTCCAAATCCGAGAAGAAAATGGTGATGAACGCCAAGAACACTGCAAATACAACAAACCTGTAAACCCATAACAGGGGACCATATTCGCTGGACCTCCAGAATTATTCAACTCATTACCTGAGTAGAGATGATCGTGTATCAAAATAATGTTTACAAGCGGAGCACCGAAACAAATGAATCAACAAATTTAAGCATTCATTCTATCTTGCGAGGAACTGTGAACTGCGCAGCATTTCCAAATACGAAGTATTACATCTCAATGGTACAGCCAAATGAGCCACCCCGTACAAAATCAAGTGCAACTATCTTGCGGAACATTGTTCTTTAGCTTCTTCACGGACGCCACTGACTCTGAGATTTTGCCAGTTTGAGAGTTTTCAAGATGGATTTTGCTAAATGGTTACAAGCTCGGATGTACTGAAGAACTACCCGTCATTGTCTCAAATTTCTCTGGTGCAGAACATATTTGACAACTTCATAAAAGGAAACTACTATCCCTACTGAAGGACCTGCCCGAGCCACCCGAGGACCTACTCCAGTAAACAATCCCTTCATGCCTCCATCCCTGATCCAAGGCCATAGGAGTTAGGGTGTGCAACAGAGAATTTAGGAGTAATCAGCAGACTTAGTCACGGGTAACATATCAACTGGGTTTTATGAGATGCCATCGTGCTAGAATTTCACAAATGCATATAGCATTTTATAGAGAACACATTCATTCCAACGCTAGGGAACAAAGAAACAGACCAGAAAATTTCCTGGAAGTAAACTTTTGTGAAATAAAGCTGGTATAAGAAGCAGGAAACTCCATCACATGTTCATTTGGCAATATTGGTCACTAGTCGCTCTAAACAAATTGAAAGCTTTAAAAACTATGCTCAAAAGAATCATTTATCCTCAAAGATTCTAAACTCATCTTCTTTTCGAAATGCATGTTTGAAGAAGTACATTATGTACCACAAAACTTATATCATATCAGGTTTTCTACTTGGGTAACCACTTTTATGAGAATTCTGTAAAGCGTCAGTTGTAATATGTACATTAAATTGGCAACGTTAGATAAGAAATCCATAGAAGAGGTTCTTCAGACATGAAAAAATATGCATTATATTCTTCTCCCAGATATTTTCCACTTTTCCTCTTCTTTTTGGTTTTCTTTTACTCCACCCTTTTTTTTTTTTTTGGGATGGGTGGGTGGGGGAGTGTTGTGTGAAGGAGGATGGAGCTATGAATCAGAACGTGAACCGCCTACATACCCCCATATCTCGATTAATGTCTGTTTGGTGGTCATCTTCAATGCTCGTACAGGATCATTCTGAAAAAGAAACAAAAACACCTCAAAGCCAAAGTAAATTGGCGATAATTTGCTTGGAGGCAAAAATACACTCAAAATGACAAGAACCAATATGCTTATGACATGTTTGAAATACCACATTCATTGTTAGATAAAAACTGGAATGCATTAATCAGCAATGTGTTTCAAGTTCACTAAGCAATATTACACACTTTTGTGGGATATTTACCTCTTACGTGTGTACATGCAGCAATTATCATTAGCTTACAGATAAGCATGCAAAAACTTCTCGTTTTAGAAACTGAAAATGTAAACACCATGATTTTTCTGGAAATAGGACATAAAATAGACTACCTCTATTTGATGACGGGTCCTCGCAACATCTAAAGGACATGTAGCAGCAGCTGCAAGACTTCCTGCTACAAATCCAGCACAGAAGTTTGCCCCAAGAACATTACCCAGCCTTGCTTCATCATTCATCCAACCTAAAAGTCTCCTTCTAACCTGCATGAATTTGTCAATGATAGCTGCAACTGAAGCCAGTATCCATTTCCAAAAAATGATGGACAACATGCGCTTTACCGGTTCAAGAGTTGACCAGCAGATTGCAGAGAAAGGAACATCGCGAGCAAGTTGTGCTCCAAGGCCAGTCCACAAAATGCGATAGGTTTGTACTGACACAAATAAATGCATAAGCAGGAAATCATCTAAATGGCATTATCAGTGGATAAAAAACCACAGGAAAACATCAAAGCTTATGCTTTCTGTAATAGGCTTCCGGCGGAAATGAGGAACTGGCAGGAAAAATCAAGGAGACAATGACATTACTTTCCACTGAAAAGGAAAAGAAAGAGACCGCCACAAACAAATATTGTTCCCAAAAATGAACATGCTGGGACCAAATGCGTGATCAAACAAGAATATAAGAAAAAAAAATCTATTAAATCACGCTCACAAAGCTTCAGGAAAGATGTGAAGGGTTGCAAGAACAATTCAAAGCAGATGGTTATACCAAAAAGGAATATAAGGAAGTAAAGAAAAAACTACACGAATCTTGCTCGAACAATGCTACGTGACAATATTTTTGCCACTGCTTTATACCCTGAAAATTCCTGTTTAATACAGTGAGACTTCAAGCTTATTCATTTCCTGAACCAGCAGAGATTCAGTTCACAAAGTATGCAGAAGAATGAAACATGAAGAAAAATCTGGAAGGCACTATTCATAGTGGCAGTAGACAAGAATGCTGAAGCATATGAATGTTATGAGTGACCAGACATACAAGTTTGATGATTGCTTGGACTCTTGACAGGAGACACGACCTCAATCAATGTCTTCCACACTCCTGAAGGCTTCACAGCAGCTCGGTTCTCTTTAAATGCCTGCCAAAAAGAAGATTGTCCAGGAACTAAATATTGCATAAAGTAGTTGTCAAACAATTCTGTACACGTATATGTCATTGAGGAAAACCAGCTATTTCATGGGCAATAAAATTTCAATGAATGAAGGAACAAGCCACTCAGGAAACTGCTAGGAATATCAAAATACCTCAAATATATGAACAAGGTTAACTAGTTTGGTTGTTCTAAGACACAGATGTTCTTAACAGTGTTGGAATGTGTAAGGCAGTTTTTCTTTCCTTAGTAATACTTAGTACCTGCATACGAGTTCTTGCTAACTCAATAGGGTAACAAGTGACACATGCTATTGTCCGTGCCAGAGAGCCAGCAACTAAGGGGACGTATGGCATTACAGTGGAAGCATTTTCTGTTAGCTGTACTTCCATAAAATTACGAAAAATGTCGTAAAGAGGTAGATATATCCCTACCTGCATGGGAAATTTTGGTCAGTGCAAACCAGAATGGATATTGATTATTATGAACCCATTATACATCGGCTTAAACTCTTTGAAAACTTTTGCACATGAGAAATATAAAATGGCAGCAATAGATGGACTTACAGAAGGGACTGCTAATGCTAAACTTGCATATGTGCCCCTCCACAGTCTAGTAATTCCTTCCTGCATAGATTCTTATGTCAGTTATACACCTAAAAATATATAAGAATAGGTATCACTTAAGAAAACTACTGAAAAGCCTAACAATTAGTATATCAATATGTTAATAATTCATAATCTTTCCACTAAATAGGTATCACTTAAGAAAACTACCGAAAAGCCTAATAATTAGTACATCAATAAGTTAATAATTCATAATCTTTCCAATAAAAAATACTACATTATTTTAATCCTTATTCAAGAGAAACTAGTGTTCATAAAGTGCAGAGCATGAACTATGCAGCAAATCTTCTAGTGCAGTTCAATCAGTAAAGTATATTTATTCCAGCCTGAAGACCTTATGTTCCTTCCTAGGATGAGAAACATCTAAATATCATAATCTACATTACCTTCAGAACAAAGTCTACTAACCTGATGTGCAACTTTGTAAAAGACATCAAAAGTTCCTTTATACCGAGAACAATCAGGAGAGCATGTTGGTTCAGCACCCACCAGTGCACGACCAGACAATGGATTACGCTCTGCCAGCATCTAACCACACACAAAATCATTTTCCAAGAACTAACAAATGCAACTCAAATTCATTGAAATAGGCAACATCCACTTTCAGTTTTTGTTGTCAACTACATAAAGCTTTGTTGTTTAAATAAATTAGTACTTATAATGCATTATTAATACAAAATATGTTTTGTTAGTGAAATGTTCTATGATAACCTTGAATGTGTACGGCATGTTAGGATGTTTCTCCCTACTTGTACTTTCAAATAACCTAATCTCCTCCTATCTTGTAAAACACATAATAGTGTCATCTTATGCACACTGGAGATGCATATTTGAGGGTAAAAATACCTGCTTATCAAAGTGATCTTGCTATGGCAATCTAGAAAGACTAGACCAACAATGATAGTTTAAAGATAATCCACTTATGAACGAAATCTGAAGGTACTCAATAGAGCACTAAAAGATCAAAAGTGCATCAGAGATGGGTTTGGTCAAAGGCTGATTGTTGGATTGTCTGAATCAATCTCCAACTATCGCTCAAGGATGTAAGGACAAAATTATGAGGAAACTTACAGCACTTGAACCAGAACACTCTGAACTACACAAAGTACTGTAAGGAACACGAGCTGCCTGTGCTTGCAACCTAGTCTGATAAATCAAGAAGAAAAAGTGGCAATTAGGAACAGCTTTGAGAATTCTAAGAAAGAATAGAATAATGAAAGAAGGAATTGATAACACCCTAGTAGAAGACGATATTAAAATTTTAAGATTTCTAGAGGGAAAAATTCAATATTGCAAGGTTACAAGAGCCCACAATTGATTGTCTACATACGTATTCAATAAAAGACTAGACCAAATATTAAAAATATCAAAGAAAGTCCTATCAGTGATACGTTAATAACCCAGAACTATGAGAATCAAGTAGACTATGAAGAGAAGAAAATGGACTCTCAAAAGTGAAAGGATCATTCTTGCTAAAGGAAGCTACAAGAAGCAGAAGCCAAGCAACGCATTGATACTTTTTAAACCATCGAAAGGTTTGACTTTGCCAGAGCAAGAATCAAACTACAATTTTTGCTTTTTGCCCTTCTTCCTTGATAAGTGTTTCACGAAACAACAAACAATGAAGATAATAACTAGTTGATGTTGCTCAAATACTACTAAACCAACTGTCTTCCGAATCGGAATAGCAGAAGAAAAGAACCGCACATTAACTAAATACCAGCAATCAGCAGTAGATTGTCCAAATGTGCAGCATTTAGCAGATAGTTCGAGTTAGTAACAAATTACAGAGGAATCTCACCAGAAGCCACCCATAAAATCTAAAGCAAAAGAACAAAGAATCAAATGGATAGTCTTAAAACGAACAATCTCTTAGTACTCCAAAATAAATAGAACAAACAAAAAGGCCTCCGTGGTGAAGAGTAATTTTCACCTTGGCGACATCAAGGGGATTAACGAGGATAGCAGAGATGACTGCAGCGCCAGCGGCAGAGAAAGCCCTCTCTCGGAAGCTCAAATCGATATCTGAAACGGGTTTGACAGCGTCACTTAGCTGTTGCTTATGGTAGCCTGAGGACTCTTCTTTGGACATGTTATCGAGTTCAACGGCTCTTGATGTTTTCGCCGCCATAGCAGCGCTTATCCATGACGGCAGGCCCTGCCTTGACGCACTGGACGATGCCGATGAAGCTGAACCAACCACCATCTATTTTCGGCTAAAAGTTCTCTCTCACACCAATTGGAGAAATTCAAGATTCATGTTTCCTTTACAATCTTTAAAAACTGGAATTTTCCGGGGGAACTTAATCGTAGTCGTCTTCTGTTCTTTGTATTTGTAGAAGCTGCAGCGAATTGTTAATTGTGCATGGAGAAAAGAGGAAGAACCGTGATTCGTGGCGTGGAAATAAGGGCGCCAACCAGTAGGAGGCGGTCAGCGTTAAACGCTTGTCGAGTGCTGAGGAATTCTCTGGCCCACATACAGTTTTCGTACTGCGTTTATATTGGCAGTGGCCGCATTAGACCTTACGTTCTTTGCAGCGGTAATGCGTTCATGCAATTTTCGGCTATTTTTTTTTGGATAAAAGCTGAAACAGCAGGTCTAAACGCTATTTCGTGACCGTGAACCGTGAACGTAACGATTGCCAGAATTATTTCCCAGCAAACTTGTAAAAAAGGGATAATTGCAGTTTTAGTCCCAAATTCTCAACTTTAATTGTATATATACTTCAATTTTAATTCCTTTTTATTTGTTAAAAGATATCATACTATGCAGCATTATAATTGTTGCTATTACACTGTTATATTATTCATAATTAGATTTTATATTCCTTTTTATTTGTCAAAAAATACTATATTTTGTTGCATTATAAATTTTTCTCTTATACTGTTAGAATAGATGTTCTTGATCAATTTTTAAATACATCTAATTTTAGTTTCTTAAAAAATATATTAAATAGTAGAAACATATTCTAAAGTTTTATATAAAAAAAAAAAGAAGTGGAACATGGATTCTATTTAGACCAAATTATTTCAAAATGTTAAAACTTAAGAAATAACAGTATTGATTTTTAATATATAATTTTTTTTACTTTTGGGATCCAGTTTAAAATTTTCCATAATTATTGGGACTAGAGCAGTCATCTTTTTTTTTTTTTTTGACTAAGTATCTATTGGTATTAATTAGAGTTCCGTAACAAAACTAAATTGTTATACTTGCACATTGATCTTTTGAATATCAAAGTCTGTCTTTAAGAAAAATAAGAAGGCATGAATTTTTTTTCAAATCACACTAGCCTTCTTTTATCACATTCTTTACGGTACTAAAGACTTAAAATTTATTTTATACATATTATTATTATTACAAGTCGAGGTTTACCAAATAAATGTTGTATTTGGATTGGATTTTTGTGCAAATTTTTGTCATTCATATTCTCTCACCAACAATTTATTTTTACGAAATTTAAGATAAACTTTATTCAATCTTACTCAAAATATTTTATTTCGTTCTTATTCACAAAATAGACATGGATGTAACAGTCAGCCCCTTCCATAGAGGACATTTATATGGCCATTTGAAGCATCATTCTTTACAAATGCCAGTTTTCTTGCAACTTTTGAATCCATTGGAGAAAGAATCTCTCTCTTTGATCTAAAGAACTTTTGCCTACTTCTGCAGAAGCCAACTGAAGAACTAATGATAGTTGAAATTATAGCCAATCTAATTGCAGTATTGGTAGCATTGTACCAATTCCATGGGTTGAATAAACTCCTAATGCCTCTAATAACACTGTTACAGATGCCGCTATTGTTTGTTTTCCTTCCAAGCTTTCCGTTGCTGTGATCTTTCAATTTCCATGTGAATGCAGTCTCTTCATTGTCAAACCACGCAATCAACTCTTCAACAACTTCCATTTTCTTCCCTTGGCCTTGATGCTGGTTTATCTTTTCAACAAGAAGTAATCTGCTTGCTTCCAGACGGGCAAGAGCTGCATTTTCATGTGTTTGTCTTCTGGATTCCAATGTCTGCAAGAAATGATCAGCTGACACAATCATTCACCCAATTGAACAGCAAAATATAGACAACCACCAGAACGAGCAGTCCAATTCAACAGTTGTAAACGAAAGAAAAAGTAGAAAATCTATTAGAAAGGATCTCTGAGTCGTACGTAGAACAAGTATCTGATTGAACTTGGCGCCTTACTCCATAAATATCCATAGAAGCTGAAGGATTCTTGGACTTCATATTTCCCAGTTAAACCAAACTTGATACGAATTCAAACTAATTGGGTTGTTTAATTTCAAAGGAAACCAAGGTTTGGTACCTGTAGAGATACAAGCATGTCCTGGACATCCTTGAGTGAGTCTCTGATAGCAATCAGTCTCTTCCTCTCCTCCATTGTGGTCTCTGCGATCCCACAGCAGGGACCGTGCTCCAAGCAGTGCTTGCAGAAACTGATGCCGTCATAATGGATTTTTGCGTTGATCTCATCATAAAAGTGCCATGTTCTCTGAATGAGTGTAGGCAGGTGTTTGTTGAGCTCCATTATACTAACGAGCCCATCATCTATTCGTTCTTAAATTGATGTCTTTTCCCGTCATGCATTGCCCTTCACTCTCCACCTTTTGCTTCTTTTTCAGATTCAGCAGCCTTTTCTTAAACTTGGTTGGCCAAATCTGGAGGAGACCATAAGTTAGGTCTCCTCTTCTTTTATGGTCGGCATTTGATTTGGTTTCGGTACTCATAATCCCCTTTCCTTTTCTTTCGTGTGGTATTGCTTTAAAGCAAAGTTATGTTTGAATTGATAAATGCTTAGCTGTTGTGCCCCCACAGGGCCTCACTTCCACGCCATGTACTGTGTATGACAAAAAAATGCAGCTAGCCTTCTAGTAACCATACATATATTAATAAGGCTTAGCTCTAGGAATCAAAACCATGCTCGAATTCAAGAAGCCCAGCATATTCTGTACAGAAGACATGGTCCCCAGAAATGATATATCATCCTAGGAACAACTATTGTCGAACGACAAGAGGTTAGGTGTCGGATATCTTATGATCCATTGCACCAAGTGCACAGTGCAACATCAATATAATTCCTATTGAATTAACACAACAGAACTCCTTTGGAAAGGCAATAAGAAGAGGGATATAGCATATATACAAAACAGAACACCAAGGAGAACTCTGAACTAATTCTGAAACATGATTCTGAAGACTAGAAAATCGAGTAAAATTCTGTATATCATTGAGTCAAATTAAGGCCAACGATGGCAGAAGCCGCTAAACACAGGTCTCATATATAAAAAACTATCTGCAATCTCAAGAGGGAAAGATCAATCTTCTCAATACCTTATATGGTTTGTGCTGTAAAAAGAACTATAACAAGAAGTTCAAGGTTGCAAACTTTTTCTGTCTGCTCTGATTCTCTGAAGCAAGAACTATCTTGGCGTAATGAGGACTAACAAGATCCTTTTCTGGATGAATTATGAAATTTCTCTGTTGATTAGAACTCTTTCAGAGAGTGTCGCGATAGTAAGACCATTTGAGGTGGAAATGTAAAGCCAAATTAAAGCAAAGCATCCATCCATTTAGACCCCACTTTTCCCATCCGCTGCAGAACAAAAAGATATCCTAACATTTTGTTTCATCACCATGACAAACCATTTTCATCTGCAGGGTGGTAAGATGGACCTCATTGGTCCTACCTGTTTCCATTCGGATGTTTCTAAATGCCAATTGAATTGGTAAATATGATAATTCATTCGGCACTTTCTGCCATCCGCCAAATTATGCCCTTTAAAATCCTCGAAAGATCATACTTTTTTGAGACGTTGGATGCCAACAACAAGAATAGATACACACACAAAGAGAGACAAAAAAATATAAGAAAATTATGAAAGTATGATCCATGCGTATCATGCAGTCATACTAGTCAAAAAGTTGGTCTTCTTTGAACGCCATTCCCCGTACAAATCTTGATTTCTTTTCTTATTTTTATATTTAGCTTCTTTCGCCCCTGAATGGTTTCTGTCACAGATAAATTACATGTCAGGAAAAATACCTTCTTGAACAAGTTCCTATTGGCCCTTACCTTTCTAAAGCGCAAAGATGAAAGCCTAATTAAGCTATTAAAGTCTGAGGGTTGGAAATATGCTTGAACAGGACTGTTCAGTCTGTTCTTACTCTTTACTCTTTGCTTCACATTCTTTCTTTCCATCATTTATGGCTGTACTGTCGGTTTCCTGCAGTAATATTTCGAAAACTTTACTTAGATGAACATCACATTTCACAAAGATTATACATCTATAATCTCCATTCTAAGATCAACCGTCAACGGATGACACGAATGTTTGCACACATGCACTGCACGCCCGTTCTTTTTTATACAAATCTTGCAGGTAAATGTCAGCAGTATGACTAAAATTTGAAGTATGTGAAGAAAAAACCAATCAACCACGATAAAAATGAAGAAGATTTCTTCTGCATTTTCCCCAGAGTTCCAAATAAATGATAGCAGCAGTAGCCAGTAAGAAAAGAGTTGCTACGAAATTTTCTGGATATACAGATTGCACTGGCTTTTGACAGTATCCGACAAATAGGGAAAAGGAGCAGAGTTGAGTATAAGGGGACCATAATCTTGCAAGTTGCAGAACGCTTTATTCAAGTTGTGCACTGTTGAGTCATTTCAAAATTTCGGCCATACAGACACTTCGCAAGTAAATCAAAAGTAAGTATCTTAAAGCAGTTTTGTCTCCTGCTATTAATTCCTTCTGGAGAACTTCTGGTTGGTCTGAGCTCCTCCATTGGTTTTCTTTTTCTGCACCTTGGGCTGTTCCAATGGGCAGCAGATACAGCAAAACAGCAGCGCAGCAGAAAATTTTGAAAGAAACTTCACAATGTAGGATCTCTTTTGGTTTTGGCCCTTTCTTAAGTCGGGCATCATCTTCATGTTGTAGGTATTCGTAAATTACACAAACACTACAAGTCAAGTAGTATTTAATATTATTCGTGAATGTAAAAAATATATTTAATTGATATACATATGTTATAAGAATATATACATTCGAGTTATATAAGTTATTCGGGTTTGTACGTACCATGATTTCCATTTCAAACCACCTTTGCTTTCCGCCCCCAAATCGAAATCTGCATTTCGCACGCAAACCTACTACTAGTCTACTAGCTCAAAGTTCTCTGTTTGTTCATTTTTGAGTTTTTGACCTTGTATTTGTGTTCGTCTCTCCAAGAAAGAAGTCAAGGGAAGCCAAGACTAACTGAAAAGCAGCTGCCGATGTTCTTTAATGGTTTGGCAAGAGAATTGAAAAAAGTCATAACCTACGTTTTAGTCTAGTCTAGTATGGTGGAGTATATGTGAAAATTGTCACTGGTTTCCAGACCATGCCATAGATTGTCTCTAGTATTGCATGTCACACACGGGACATACAGGCTGGTTCTGAATTAGCACGGGGGCCCTCAAGATCAAGTCCTGGGACCAAATACAATACTTTCTGAAACGTCCCATTCCGAAGGATTCCACGTCCGTCCTTTTTACCATTCGTGCTTAGTCAACTGGAATCAATTTCCCGTCCCCAATTAGGAAAGTGATTAAACCCAAATGAAAGGAACCCCGAAGATGATTAATAAAATCCTTGTCTTGTAGTTGTTAAGCAAACAATTTTAGGTGAAATTTCTAATTCGACTATAGATTAATTTTCACGGGCTGTTTGGAGCAACTTTTTCAGTGTTGGACAGGCGATGCTATATTAGTATTATATTGCAATTAAAGAAATGCTTGGAGCCTCAAGTTTCTGGAATGAGGCGGCGGGTCAAATGCATGAATGACTCAAATCCATGGCAGCCTTATCAAATCAAATCCACGCCCATGCGCTGTGGCTAAGGTACAGCACGTCCAATTTGCAGAGAGTGAGTGTAAGACTGAATCTAATTTATTAGAACAAATTTAAAATTTGATTCTAATATACTATAATTTTTTATTTTTTATATGTATTTTTTTATAAAAATTTATAAATTTTTTTCAATCATAGAATAAGATTTGAGATCTTATCTAACGAATCAGATTCAATCTTGTACGTACAATAAAAATGCATGTGCAGAATCGTAACTGAACTGATGACCATGCGGTAAAAAGGAGGACCAAAAATATCTTTATCTTACTCACTAAGATCTTTTCCTTAAATCCAATTCACTATACTCAATGATCAATGAGGAAGCAAGGAAATTAAAATTGCAAATCAAGCATCAAAACTCTATGAACAATTCCCAATAGAATAAATTATAGCACTCCATATACAACAATTAAACTATAATCCAAGAAATTAAAGACCGATAAAATAGTATGTACTAGTAAATTTCCACACAAAACTTTGCCTCCTGAGGTTCAAGATTGGCTTGAAGAAGATGATGATCAACTGCAATTAAGCTACTAAAAGTTGGTCTTCAAGGAAATCATTTACATCGAATGGCCAATTAGACAACCCCAAATCCATATCAAAATCATCACAAGGAATATCATCAAAGCATCCTTCAAAAACTTCTTCCTTTACACGAATCTCATCCTCGTAGAGTAACGGGGATGGAGACCTAAAGTCGAAAAATTCATTCAAGAAACACTGATCCAACGGTAAACTGTCATCGTTGTGGAATGAACTGCCCTCCTTTTCCACCGCAGGCTCGACCGGTCTCCATTTGGATCCAAACTTCTTCTCTTCTTCTTCGCGAGCACACTCATTTCCAGTACTATCGTTATGGTTGGCATTAAACCTTAAGACTGAGGTCGGAGAGCAAAGGCTCTCAGACTCTTTGCCGGAGTCGTAGCCTGAAACTGACGTTAAATTGACCTCCACCGTCGTAACCACTCTATCCGGTGGCTTCAGAAAGTTTGTCAAAGCATCAGGACCGCGTATTTGGATGGCTGCTCTATCGTAAACCATAGCAGCTTCTTCGGCAGTCTCGTAGGTCCCTAACCAAATTCTAGTCTTCCTTGCAGGGTCTCGGATTTCCGCAGCCCATTTGCCCCAGGGCCGCTGCCGCACACCCCTAAACTTTTTAGCATTTCCGGCCGGGGCCACTTTAGTATTGGACATTGGCCTCTTTTTCTCTTCATTACTTCTCGACTTCTTGTTATTGGCTCTGTGAACTGCAGCAGCAGCAGCTTTCGTATTGCACGAAGAATTCCTTTCGATTCTGATCTCGTTCACGTGCTTCTTTATCCGCCGCGAATGAGGATGATGATTCACTGGTAACAACGCCTCTTCGTCGCTGGAAGAATCCGTGGCGTCGCAGTCGGTGACGTGTATTCTGACAACTCTTGGCATTTTGAAAGCAGAGTCTCGTTGATTTCTGGAGTTTCTCATCATCAATGGCGGATGCTCTAGCTTGGAGGTCACAGTCCGGTGGACTCCGTATTTAGTGACTTCCGAACCTTTTCTTTCTCTGTTCATTTCTTCTTTCTTTTTTCTCGTTGATGTAGATTTCTTTACACGGAAAGAAAGAAACAGAGATACAGAGAGATGACGAAGAGAGAGTCTGTGGGAGTGGAAACTGGAAGCTTTAACCCATTCAAAGGGAAAGCAGTTAATAATGGAGTAAAAGCCAAAGAAGGAGAGTTACCGTAATGGAGGGTTTAACGGAGAGAAAAGAGTATTCAAAGGAGTTGAACGTAACTGATAAAAGGGATTTAAGAGCACTCAAAATGCAAAGAATCACTTATATATAGGACTCTGGATTGGAAGAAGAAGATCCCTTCTTTCTCGCTCTCTCAAATCTCAAATCTTCGCTTCCTTTTATCCCCAAAATCTTTTTAAGTATAATTTTTAAATTTTGAATTAATCGACGGTTCGTCGCATCCTCAACGCCGCCGGTGACTGCCGGGTACCACAACCGGCTCGTCGCTTCCCCAGTTTCTCGGTTGAATCTTTTACTTATAAAAATAAAATATACTTGGTCACCAAGGAAGCACCAGGTCCCGCGATGAGGGAATCTCCCACTCCAACACAGTTTTCTTTTCCACACTATTGTCAATGTTAAATTTTTCTTAAATGAAAAATGGATTTTTTTTAACTTATGTCTTAGGGGACACACATTAAAATAAACTAAACCCAGTGCATACACAAATATATTTTAAAATTAAAAATATTTAAATTAAAAAATTTAAAATAAGTATTTAAAGAATAATATTTTTATCTTCTAAAATATATGTGTTTAGAAAAAAATTAAATAAAATAAAATATTAAATTTTATTAGTTCAAAAATATCAAATACTTTCTTCTCCATCTTAGACTCTTAATATATAATTTCTACATCCTTTGATCCTTATAATACTAAAAGAAATAAGAAGAATACCTAAAATAGATATTATAAAGCATGCTATTTAGTATTATTAAATGAAAGAAGACATAATATTAAAAAAATATTAAGTAAAATAAGGTTTGAAGTTATAAAAAAAGAGTTAATATTTTTATAATATATAAATATACATATAAGTATATTATATATAATAATTTAAATTTATAATTTTTTAAAAACTTATTTTCTATAGGGTGGTAGATTTTATATGATTTTTATAACATACTACTTATATATTATGCTGTTTTACACAAAAATGTAGAGTAGAAAATCTCAACGAAAAAATATATTAAAAGATCTGAGTTAATTATATGCTAGAGTTGCTAAAAATGTAATTTTAAAATAATTTAAACATGTTAAGCATAGTGGA
This sequence comes from Rauvolfia tetraphylla, assembly GCA_030512225.1. Lineage (NCBI taxonomy): Eukaryota > Viridiplantae > Streptophyta > Magnoliopsida > Gentianales > Apocynaceae > Rauvolfia > Rauvolfia tetraphylla. Next base: position 11,701,425 of record JAJQKT010000020.1, on the reverse strand, counting down.
GTACTCCATCCCGTTATCCATCGAACTAGTCGTAATGTTGAAGGAATACCAAAAAGAAGAAAGTGCGAAGAAATAAAAAAATCTTTAAAATTCTTATGATTTAACAATAGCTATATTCATATTCACAGTAATTACGTCAAAAAGTGCATGCAGGGGTTACATAGATGATTGCGACAGGCGTGAGGAAATTATAGTCACGTGAGGGGAAGAAGTTGGATGAATCATACGGTCACTCTGGGGAGTTTGACCGCTCAAGAGATTAAACTGAAGTAGTCCTAATTGAACCTCAGCCCTTTTTTGGTGCATTGGGTTGCCAATTACCTTTGCTTCTCCATCAAGCAAAGCATAATCCATACTACTATCCTTTTACGCAAAATTTTTGGCAAAATTTAATTATTATTTGCTTATTTTATTTCCGTTAGACATTGCTCTCAGTCAAGAAAAAGAAAATACTTCAATTAATTTTGTGCTGGAATTTTTTTTCTTTTATAGTGGAAGGTAGTTGAGGAATTGAAACTTGGACTCCAAGCATCAACCACCGCTGTTTAATATGGATATAGAAAGAAATCCTTGGCCTCTATCCCAACTATTCCAGACGTCAGTCCTCTCGTCCTACGGCTGTACGTTTGAATTCGTTAGTCGATTTAATTATCCAATTAAAGATAAAAATTTAATTATCCAATTAAAGATAAAAAAAGTATCTGCCACTACAAGAAAATGCGCGTTTAGCGACGGATATTAGCGACGGCCAATATCCGTCGCTATATTAGCGACGACTTTGCTAGGAATAACGTGACGTTGACCGAAAAATTTGACAGTCGCTAATCCCTCGTTAATTAGCGAGGGATTAGCGACGGCAATGATATAATAATTAAAAATTTTTATTTAAAAAATAAAATTAAAACACCGTCGCTAATCCCTCGCTAATTAGCGAGGGATTAGCGACGGAACTGATATAATAATTAAAAAATTTATTTTAAAAATAAAATTAAAACGCCGTCGCTAATCCCTCGCTAAGTAGCGAGGGATTAGCGACGGCACTGATATAATAATTAAAAAATTTATTTTAAAAATAAAATTAAAACGCCGTCGCTAATCCCTCGCTAAGTAGCGAGGGATTAGCGACGGCACTGATAATAATTAAAAAAGTTTATTTAAAAAATAAAATTAAAACGCCGTCGCTAATCCCTCGCTAATTAAGGTGGGATTAGCGACGGAACTGATATGATAATTAAAAAATTTTATTTAAAAAATAAAATTGAAACGCCGTCGCTAATCCCTCGCTAATTAGCGAGGGATTTTAAATAAAATTAAAACGCCGTCGCTAATCCCTCGCTAATTAGCGAGGGAGTAGCGACGGCATAAATATAATAATTAAAAATTTTTATTTTAAAAAATAAAATTAAAATTCCCTCGCTAATCCCTCGCTAATTAGCGAGGGATTAGCGAGGGAATGGCGATTGGATTATTAGAAATTATTTACATTTTAATTTTCTACTTTTCCGTCGCTAATCCCTCGCTAATTAGCGAGGGATTAGCGAGGGAATGGTGATTGGATTATTAGAAATTATTTACACTTTATTTTTTCTACTTTTCCGTCGCTAATCCCTCGCTAATTAGCGAGGGATTAGCGACCGAACAGTGATTGCATTATTAGAAAAATATTTGTAATTTAAATTTTTATTTGCCGTTGCTAATCCCTCGCTAATTAGCGAGGGATACACAAAAGACGTATCACCTCGCTAATTAGCGAGGGATACACAAAAGACGTATCATTGTTATGCGTTATAGTTGAACATGTTAAGAACGCATCATTAGTTTGGTGCGTTCTTATTTCAAATATAGAGAACGCATTCTTCAAATGCGTTGTTAATATGGATTTGGTGAACTTCAGCGTAAAGGATTGAATTACGTGCGGAGCATTCAACTGGCAGCAACCAAACCCTTTCTTCCCAATCGATCGTTGATGAAATTTGGCCACAGATTCGAGCGTGTCAATTCGGCAACGAAGAGGTAAAATTTTTAGCTCATCTAGCTTTATTGAATTCTCTGAATGGTTTGTATTTTGCTTTGTCCGGTTGGATCTCGCGATTTGTCATGCGTTTTATGCTTTTGGGAGGCAGATTGCATCGAACTTCCAATTGGGCTTTATATAATTTGATTTGTTGCCCTTGCATCTAATGAAATAAAGAAGGTAAATCGGATGTTAGGAAGCTATTGGAATGCTTTAGTTTTTGGAACGATTGCGGACAGAAAAATTATGACGAAAAATGCGATTCAATTGCGAACAGTAGTGGGGTTAATTTGTTTGATGTATTACCAGTCGTTTTGGGTTTTAAATTTGTTCGTGCAGTAATTGAAGCTTGGGTTGTGTTCAGAATTTTGAGCATTTGCGAGGGAATTTTGAGTATGGCGACTGTCTTTCTACCTTGCGTTGCTGCCGATGAAGGTTCCTGAGAGAATAAAGCTCAATGGGATCTTTAGTTCCTCTTAGATTTCCTTAGAGTAAACTATTTGATGTAGATTGTCTGATTATGCAGGGTTAATTTTAGACTGTCTGTCTAGGCCGTCCCAGTGATCAACCTTTCCCTTTGATCTAGTTTCTTGACCTTCAGAATACCGATAAGAACTTGGAAGCCAAAGAATGCACAGAAGAGATACACCAGAAAAGATAATAAATTAGGCCGGTCATTCCTAAACACACACTGAATAGGGTAAATGACAAGTTAATATAATAAAATATGTGGCACTTACTCTGATAGAATTTAGATACAACATTGTTGCAAGGTTTACTAAGCTTCCAGCTGCAATTGCCTATTGATTTGTTTCCGTTAAAAGAAATTACTCAGAGCACAAGTATCAAAGCCGCAAGGGACTAATAATGACCAATATAGGCTAGAAGTGGAGTTTGGGTGACTATTATGGAATTTTAAAGGAGATTATTGAGGTGCAATTTCCTGGGTCTCCCTGTCAAAAGGTTATCTTGTTCAAATGTGATTGGTTTGATATAAATGTTAATAAGGGAGTGAAAGTGCATCCACAGTTTAAAATCGTAGACATTAACTACCGGAGAAAATACCCAAAGTACGATCCATTTGTGTTAGCTCAGCAAGCCAGTCAAGTATATTATGCACGCTACCCTGAGCTATAAAAAAGAACAAGTCCGATTGGTTAATCGCTTTGTAAATTGAAAGCTCGTCACGTAATTGACGCACTCAATAGTGGATCGACCATATCAAGAGGAGGTCGACGCACTCCATGGCCGTTAATGTAATCAGTTGATGTTGAGATGATTGGTGGCCTTGCAAGTGAAGCGGGAGAGGGTGAAACAGCTTGATATTCAAGAATTGGGATCACAAAAAAATGTGGATGTGAATGCGTAAGAAGCCAATTCGGATACTGGATTCTTCCACTGATGATGTTTTGGGTGATGATTTATTAGATAATGAAGAACATGAATATGATTGATTTCTTTCAAACGTGAGCTAACATTTTACATTATTTTGTTTCCCCTTTTATTTCATATTATTATATTTATATTCTAACTTATTTACTATTATGTATATTTAGATTATGTCTACTGCAGAAAGCAAAGTACTAGAGCCCCTGGAGTCTACGGATGATCGGACTCCGTCTCCGATTCCGGGTTCACAGATACGTAGGATGCTACCTTTACACTCTCCAGACTCTTCAGGACAACAACGAACGCCTACATCGATACCTTCCACAGCTTCATCTGCGCCTGGAGCAGATATCTCAGAGACGCGCATTTTGATTGCACCTGATGGTGACAGGTAACTACTAACTATTTTAAAAATTATTTCGACTTGGTAGACACGTGTTAAATTATTTTAAAAAGCGTATCAGATTGTCAACGTGTTAAATAATTTTTAAAATAATTTTTTGAAACTCGTTCTGATGAAACAGTTTCTCACCATCGATGGAGGCTGTTAGAGAGATATCGTTGATATTTCAACGACATTATACTGCCCCTTACGCCAGATTTGCAGATATTCCTGTAGATGTTAGGAACATGTGGTTCGATTTATGGACTGTAAGTATAAAAATATATAAATTTTATTCTTTTCATATTCTGGAGTTAGGTGTTAATATAATGATCTAGTAATTATATAATGGGACGTTTTTTAATCTAATGGTTTTGCAGAGTCGCTTTAGGTGGCTCCCAGAGCACAGCGTTCAGATACGGGAGGTTTGGAACAAGAAATGTCGCGAGCGACTCTCTGATCAGTTAAGCAAGGCACGCGCTAAACAAAAACGTCCAAATTGGATTTCACCTGAATTTTGGGAGCATATGCTCATGAGAGTGGACAACCGAGGGGTTTCAACGTGTTTCTTCCGCAGCTAAACGGAATAGAGTCATTGTTAGTGGCACATCTCACACTGGGAGGGTCTATATCTTTTACAGAGCATGAGAATCGGATGGCACGTGTCATCAGCTCATATTTTTTTTAACTTTGCCTTACATATTTTTTAACAAAGCGTTTAATATTTTATATTTTTTATATTAAAATTATAGCTGAAGGAAAAAAGGTGAGGACTTTCAGTTATGTGGAGTTATTTAAGAAACCGCACACTTTTCAAAGAGGTCAAAGCAGAGCGAGTTTGTCAATGAGAAGTCACGACAAACTTTGGTACGAATTAACTTTACTTTACTATTATAAAATAGCAATTATAGTTGTTAATATTTATACAATGTTTTTTATTTTTTATTTGTACAGGATAATGTTAATGCAATTAGAGGACGTTATTCTCAGACAGAGTCTGAAAGTTCTGTGACTTCTCGACAACCGCCTGATGAGAAGTCACTATTCCTTGAGGTTGGGGGAGGATTCAAGAAGAATCGCGTCTTCGGATTAGGCTCTGAGGGATCGAAGGTATGACGGAGGTTAGATCATTCTTCTACTTCGAGGAGCGACTACCTCCCTCGTCCCCACGATGTTATCCAACTACTGTAAGTAGTTGAATGATGAGACGAAGACGCGGAGAAAAGTTGAGAAGAAGCTGCGCCACGTGCAACAGAGTATAACGATTATTTATCGCTTCGTCACAAACTCGACCCGCCCTCGCCTCCGTTGCTTGGTGACAATGATGATACGGATGATGAGGATGACGACGAATACACAAATCGACTCCACCCGACGACCATCCTCCTCCCCAGGGCCCAACGGATTCACCACCACCACCGCCACCTCCCTCAGCCCCAACTCCGACATCTGCCGTGATGGCAAATTAATATATTAGAATTTTATTTTACAAATATATAAATTTATTTAATATTTCATATTTTATAAATATTTTATTTATCATTTTATATTTGTAAGAGTATTACATTTATATTTATCTACATACAGCAGGTTATAAGGTTTTAAATTTTGAAAATTTACAGGAAAAATATATATAATATATTTAATTTTTTAAAAAAAATTTAAATTTTAGCGACGGATTAGCGACGGAATAATAATTTTTAAAATTAAACAATAGCGAGGGATTAGCGACGGAATAATAAAATTTAAATAATTCATAAATAAAAAACCGTCGCTAATCCGTCGCAGATTAGCGACGGCTTTTGCGACGGAACAATTAATTTAAATAAAAAATTATGAATTTCCGTCGCTAATCACTCGCCAATTAGCGACGGATACATTAATTTAAAATAAAAAATTTGAATATCCGTCGCTAATCCCTCGCAACCTTGCGAGCAATTAGCGACGGAATATCGTCCGTCGCAAACTCCCTCGCTAATTTGCGAGGGATTAGCGACGGAACTTCATATTTTTTATTTAAATTAATTATGTCCGTCGCAAAATCCGTCGCTAGGTTGCGACGGACAAATAATTTAAAATAAAAAATTTTGAATATCCGACGGATTAGCAATTAGCGACGGAATATCGTCCGTCGCAAACTCCCTCGCTAATTGCCGAGGAATTAGCGACGGAACTTCATAATTTTTATTTAAATTAATTATGTCCGTCGCAAAATCCGTCGCTAGGTTGCGACGGATTAGCGACGGATATTCAAAATTTTTTATTTTAAATTATTTGTCCGTCGCAAAATCCGTCGCTACAATCTTGCCCGCTGTCGTTGACCAATGATATTTTCTCTCGCAAATCGGTCGCTAATTGCGAGGAAAAGAGGATCGGTCGCAATTTGCGACGGCTTTTTTAGCGACGGACGGTGCCGTCGCTAATGGACCATTAGCGACGGATTAGCGACGGAATTGTCCGTCGCTAATGCTCCATTTTCTTGTAGTGTGCCCCGATACGTAATAGTAGCTGATGATGTCTCTAAGTAGAATAGGAAAAAAAAAAAAAAATGGACGATACTTACGGTGTTGTGTTGGGTTCAAAATCAAAATCAAAGGCTTGGGCTTCAAGCAACACCCGGTCCCGAAGGTCATCGTAGATATCGAAAACAGCAGTGACTCAGCCATTTGGGTTCGCGGTTCAGTCTTTCCGTCCACGTGGCTGCCCACCGTCTTCTATCATAAATTCAACTCCCTAGGGATTACAAGATGTTGTTTATCTTGTTTGTTGTGTTAGGTTTAGAGAGAGCTTTGGGTCAAGTATTTTTTTTTGAGAATTTTTTATAAATAAAAATTAAACTTTATTGCCACAATCCAAACTGAACTGATTCAGAATTAACATCACTAATTGAAAAAGATATCAAGCGCTTTAAGCATCATCCACAATTTCATTCTTTTTCTTTTTTTAAGAACACATCTAATGCTCGGACTTCGTTGTTGGAGTAACAATACTTGAAAATTATATAAAATCTTTTCAACATTTCTTTTTTTCTAAAAAATTTAACCTTTTAAAAATTTATTCTTACAATTCTCTAACTCTTAACAGTAAATAAATATTTATTTATGTATTTATTCTAAAATGAATATATGCAATTTCGGATAGAACAGTATAAAATACACGAGCATCCCATCGAATGGAAACTGTCATGAGCTGTCAAATTTGCATGAGGTACTATCACTGAACAATTTCGCTCATAAATGCCGCCATTATTTTGCAAGATGGGCTAGCGAGAATTTTGTTTCGGGATATATTCCTCCATCCCCGCAATCCTATAGGCTAGGGGAGGCATTGAAGATTCTTGTATTCCTGATTTGATTGATGGAAATGACCAAAAAAAGAAATTTTGAAACCATTCATAAACCGTCATCAGTTGACTTCACTATCAGCTTTGGACAGGGAAAAGATTTCAAACTATGCATATGGGCCCTTCAATCCAAGACTTTTGGAGGAGCCGTAGAACAATACTATGCATGTGGTCTCTTCAACCCGACACTGTAGTTACATGTTCAAAAACTAGGGCCGCCAATACTCTATATAGCATATTTTGAACATTTGACAAATTTTTTACTTCCATATAAAGGATGTAAAGTTTGCCCTTCCGCAGGGAAGTATTGCTATTCTACATTGTCTGTTATGGGGTGGATTGGACAGACGGACCATTTCTTACAAGCACCAGACATTCTCACCTCTATTGCACTAGCCCATGGCATATTTCTGGGTCCAGCTTCTTGCAGTTGCCTCATATTTGGCCCTGTCTGTCTTGTACATGTGAGCAATCTCAGGCACCAGGGGATCATCCGGGTTTGGATCCGTTAAAAGTGAACAAATTGAGAGCAACACCTGAAACAAGTACACATATACATCAACACTAAAATCTAGCAATAGAAAATATGTCAAGGTAACTACAACGTACATTCCCAACATAGGATTCAGAGGGAGAGAAACGGGATTGAGGAAGATCAAACAATCTAACTTTCAAGAAATCTCCTACTATGAAAATAAGAATACGCATGTGCACAACAGTGTCAGGCCTTCAACTCAAGTGCTGAGAATTATGTACCGAATTAAATTTTGGTAGAATCCTTCTGCACATATGCTGAAGTGCCCTCAAACACATATAAAATGGAAGATAAAGTCGATTCAGCATGATGAAATACCCAAACGAAACTCTCAAGTCCAAAGTGGAATCTGCCCATGCAGAGATGTTAGTTCCATTGAAGTTCTAACGATCCATGTCTAACAAAGAATTGTACATGTAGATAACAAATATAAGGTATTTTATGGTAAGGGAAGGAAAATAGCACCTAAAACCATTTGTAGAATAGTTGCTAGAACTTTAAGAACCTAAAGAATTCTAATCATGGAATCATGAAAGCATCCTACGTCAAAAATAACCAAATTGAAACTCATCCTTCACTGGCATGCAGAGAATACAGTATACAAGGAATAACCTTAGAAATAGTTAAGGCCGGACTCCACTGCTCCTTCAAGATATCAAGGCAAATACTACCATTGCTATTTATATTTGGATGAAAAACTTTAGTCCTGAAAGCAACCTGCAACAGGAAAAATCAGAAAATTGCAAAATTTTGTTCTTTAGAATAGCCTCTCAAGAAAAAAGTTTTGATGTCTGCAATAACAAAATCATCACTACTCTAAATGAATTCTAATTCAAGAATAAATAGAATGAATAGTAAGGAAGGATTCGTTTTGAGCAATAGATGTCTTTCACATTCAACTAGAACAATAAGGAATCCTTTTTATTTTAAATGGCCGTTCCAAAAAAACGTATTTCTACATCAAAAAAGCGTATTTGGAAAAATATTTGGAAAAGGAAGGGATATTGGACAGCGTTAAAAGCTTTTTCATTAGGGAAATCTCTTTCTATGGGGAATTCCAAAAGTTTTTTTGTACAGCAAACAAAAACAAATACGTGCAAGAGCTTTGCCAAATAAGTTCTCCTAAAAATTTACAGGATTCCGTATCAACAGGTTCAAACTTCTGCAAAAGTACAGGCACACAAACAACAAAAATGTATACGTATAGCAATATATAACATTTTTCCATGCTCATTAAACTTTGATAAGAAATTATATTGTTAAGAGTAGTTTTACATCGTCCTTCTGTGTGAACTGGAATGGAGGCTGCCTTAAGGGCGCCTTTTCCTTGCCTAAACCAGGAAAACGTTGAAATCCAAATTCCAATTCCTTTATATCAATGCTACAACTTCAAAAAGCTCATTTTTACCTCGACACAAGCAAACAAGAAGTGTTTTATTCACATTAATATATTTCTAAAGCTGCAGAAAGAAAGAGGGATTAATAAAAAGCTGCCCGGACTAAAAGGATCATTTACCAGAAAGCTTGAATAAGAATATTTGTTTTGAGAGGGCAAATCTACAACTGCTTGAAAAAAGACTTTTAAGCAAACATGACAAGATTTTTCCTTGAGAAGATTTTTTCTTTATTCACTTGAAAAGATTTTTGCTTAAAAAATATGATCAGTTTATTTTAAGCAAACATGAAGAACCTAAATTAATTGACTCTGTAAGAGACTTTTCGACATATTTCTATGCTCCATTTCCTTGCAAGAGAAATATGGCCGGGAAATATCTTTGTTAAAAGCCTCAGGATCATTCTGACTAACACAAAAGAAGTGGACCAAGAGAAATCATGCAGCTAAAAGAAAGGTTAGATATCATGTGATGTAATAGAATGCTTAGGAAAATTAGGTAAATGACAATATTCACAGTCCAAGCAGAAGAGCAAATATAATCAGAATCAGGGAAAGCACCTTGGGAGGTTTGAATGGGTAATCAGGAGGAAAGTGAATAGTGATGAGAAATACCCCCCCTGCATAAGGACTATCAGGGGGGCCCATTATTGTTGCTTGCCAATGAAACATATCTTCAGCAACTGGACCTGTAAACATACATAATATGTGTATAAGGTTAAATGGAGCCTGGATTTTAAGTATCAAATTAGGCAGATTTGCACATAAAGAACAGAAGCAATGGGATTCACTGTGAAGAAGCACTCAATTACTAGAATGGGATAGATTACCACTGTACAAGAATCAAAATCATGCTATCAGCAATATAAGGTATCTATCCATCTAAGAGGACTTCATAACTCATAAAATGTATTTTAAAAATTTCTATTGCAAAGCTCAATTATATAGATAAATTAAACTGACACATAAATATCTCCAGCCAATGAGAAACAATTAATTCCTTAAAAGCAGTAAAAAAAGAAAATAGCATTCGTTAAAGTTAATCTTGTAAGAGAATTAAGCCACAAGACTAATATCAACTTATACAAAAGGAAAGTTGATCCGCATAAGTCATTATTTTCAAGGAAAGATATGCATGAGCTGAATAATATAATTTGGCCAGCTAAACAATTGGGCAGTGCACCAGTCCTTATTCTTCAACTCACAGAGTAACTGCAACTCCCCATGAGATGATGACATGGATAAGAGTAAAACAAATTTGTGAAAAGGAGGTGGAAATTCCAACTACATCTATGTAACTATTTACTGTAGAAAAAATAAAAATACAGGAAAGTATTTATCAGAGAAGGGAAAATTACACAGAACAGCTGATAGTCAACCAACGTACAGACTTTCAATTGTACAAATATAGAATGTAAGAACTTGATTGACATAAAATCCATGATGCCTTTGAGGTTGATTTCCTCTTGATAAACTCATTTTTATTCTCCTATTGGTATATTTCTGCATATATTTCTACTTCACAATGTATTTCAGCTTTGAAAAGTTTCCACTAATCAAAAGGAACAAACTTTGAGTATTGCCACTTGATGTTATCGGCAACTCCCCTACCACTTCCAACTAAAGCCATCAAGCCAAGACCATTTCCAGCCTAACTCAATCCAATCATTTACCTCCATGCTTGTAATTACCCAAAAATTATTATTTTCAGCATTATTAATAAAACTACAGAGTTTTCTTTTTCAAGCTAAGTTTAAAGGCTGCGGCTTTTCCCTTCTTCTTTCAAGATCATTACCCGGCACCAAAAAATATTAATTCTAAACTGTAGTAGCCAGCCTTATATATATTTTTCTAACCCTGATCTAATGACCTGCCTAGAAAAAGATTGACATAGGAAAGGAAACTGACCTTTAATTAAAATCCTAAGGCATGTAGGAAATGAATAACTGAAAAAAAAAATTCTAAAAGAATTCAATTAGGCTACTTCCTATTTTGTGTTTTTCCTGCATCACAGAAGGTAACTGTTTCCAGCTCAACAAACTCACAACCGAAGAATTCGCAGAAAGATTGAATGGCAAAATACAACACGTCATACCCGAATCTAACAGCACGCGCAGCAACAACCTTTTTTTTTTTTTTTTTCTTTGTCTTTGATAAATGAAAACTCCAAGTATCAAAATGGGGGATCACAAACAAGCATTTTCAAGTGAGAAAAACAAAACCCACAAACATAACATGTAGTAGAAGCAAAATATTACATGCATAGAATATAAATTACATAAGTTTGGTACCAGCGCTGCATGAAGCAGGGGGATCTTTCTGGAGATCTTTGAGCTCCTTCGAAATCCTTTTCGAAGCCATCCAACAAAATCCTGCAGATCTGATTCCTCTTAAGTTAGCCAAGGATAACAAATCAGAAGAAACTCCAAGCTACAATTCCATATATATGCCGTTAATTTGTAAAAAGCTCATCTTTTTATTCGGTCTGAAGGAAAAATTAGCGCTGCAATATACCTAATCGAGTGAATTTGACAATTTTTCTTTTTTTTTTTGAAAAACGAATGAATGTTACAATCCAAAGAAAGATAATTTGCCTTTGCTCGTCGACGAGCTTTCCGAATTGATCCGGTGCTTGCGGAATACCAACGTTAGGAATGGCGCTTACCCTCTAGAAAAGGTACGGTAGTGCTGTAATCGTTATGCAAAGCTCCATTAAATAGTCTTTCGAAATCAAGAACCCAACAAATAGCCATTCATAAATACTATGAACGTGTTTTATTCAATGCGTTTAAGCCAACAATGAACCCAATATCGAATGCGTTCGGAGTCAGAAACCAATGGGGGCGCCTACTCGAATCCAGCTGGCTGCCTGATACTGGTAGGTTCAGATTCCTCAGGACCCGCCGTAACATTCCCATCTTCGAAATTTTTGTACTTCAATATTTGCTCCGTCGAATTTTAACCTATTTATTATTTGCCCCATCAAATTGTGAATTGATTGTGTCCAAAGGTGAAGGGCGGGAGGTTCTGAGTTGATTACCTGCTGGCATACAGTATGATCGACCCTCATATCATGTTAAGCTGGCGTTGCTAAATACAGTATGATCGACCCTCATCTTTGCATTGTTCATTACAACTTTGTAAGGAGTTTATAGTTATACTTGAGGAGAAATATGTAATTCACTCTCAACATTGCAATTAATACTAATGACTTTTATCTCTTTTGTATCAAAAGATTTGTCATTTAACTCATTTGTTAGACGGTAATCTTTTTTTTTTTTTGTAAATAAACACTAGTTTAAGATAAAAAATACTAAAAAAAATAAATATTATTATTTATGATTTATTTAAAATATTTTATTCTTTACATTCATGGAATAAATTACTTGTCATACTTTTGTCATAGAATCGGAGTTTTTCCCAAAATAATCTTAAAGAATGCGATATCATATGCAAATCGTTTCCTTTCGTCTTCAAGTTCCTTTGTAGTTTGCAGGTAAGTTATCGCAACAGCTTAAACGTTGGCCTCTCAATTAATTTTATTACCTTATTGACGTTCACGTCACAACTGAACTTGATCTTGCCTTGTCGCTTTCCAGATTCCACACATCAAATGTACGTATATAGCTCTTGCACTAACACGTGCTCTGATATATATCCTCGATCAGGACTCCTAATAATACAGGGTGATCCCTACCATGACTATTCCACACATCAAATGTCATGTCCGTGCTAGATACATATATAGTTCTTGCACTAACACATGCTCTGATATATATCCTCGCTCAGGACTCCTAATAATACAGGGTGATCCCTACCATGACTAGGCCTTTAGAGCAAGAAACTTAACAGTATCTCCATCTATAATCTTGGTTGAATAGCCGTTTCACCACAAAAGCGACATGATTGGATCCTTCATCAACCCCGTGCAAGTAAATCCTGCACCAGAGCAACAGACATGGATTAATTCCAAAGATTGCATTAAGCCCTAAACATGTGTAGTAAAGAGTAACGACTTACATGAAGCAGCATTTCGAGAGATGAATTATGCATGGTAATGGCCTATGTTCTGATCTGATGAGAACTATAGTTTCCTCCTTTTCTTTATCCTCTTGATTATCTTCTTTTAATTTGCAAGATAATCAATTACGAGAGTAACATTTTCAATGGAAAGAAGAATTTACATGCGTACAGGCGGAACATCTAGACTCCGCATTTTGGTTTAGCGCCCTTCTGAATCTGCTTCAAAGTGGTACCTCCACAAGTCACCTTCACCCCAACAGTCCCTGTGTTCCATCCATTCAAGACCATCCCAATCCCACTTCTTACCTCTGTCGTCAGCTTCAAGCTCTTGCTGTTGAATTCATCTCTCAGCATTTTGGCTTCCTGCTCACTTACCAACTGATTCCCCTTGACTATGAACTTCACAGTGGTCAGGTTATTCTTCCTCTGTTCAAAACCCGGTACAATTCCCTCACCCAAGTTCATACCACCTTCGCCATTATTCACGACCATGAAAATCTTGTCATAGACAAGCTTGATGTTTTTATTGGTGTTCCGGAACTCAATATTTACCGTTAGTTTTGTATTCAGCTTCGGGCCATTGCGGCTGTCAGTAATGTTAAATTGGTCGAGCTGGAACGATTTCACGTTGAATCCTGGAAGTTTCGGCTCGAACCATAGGTAGAAAAGTCCGCCAACGCAGATGGAAAAGAGCACCAGGAGAACTAAAGAGATGCAGAAGCAGAAACAACAACAGCGGCAGCAACTCTTCTTCTTCTTGTGGGGGTAAAATGTGGGCGGAAGGTTGAGTGCGCCATTTGGCGGCCTTTGAATCGGGAGGTTTGGATCTCTGTAGCCTGGTGGTTTTCTCAGAGTTTGTGTTTGGGACATCTTCCAATATTAAACTATCCAAGCCCCCGGCTTTCTGCAAAATCAAGGCCAGAAGAAATTTTAATTTCATTGAGTTCGATATCATCGATCAAAACGAACTTTTCCATCATCGGATTCATGAAAGCAATCAGCAAATAGCACCTCAGATAAGATACGCACATATGACGGATGAGAATTACAGAAAGCATTGACGTCAAAGTTGCATGACGGAAATGGAAAGCAGATTTTCTTTCGTTACAAATTATGATGAGAATATTCTGGATGAAGGTTAAAAACAACTGACAAACCAATCTGAAGTATGCAAATTGCGAGCAATAATCACATCAACAAGATAAACGTGGCAACGAAATAATCATGGCGATCATCAACCTTGGTGTTTATACGCCAATGTTGTTTCAAAGCTGATTGATTATGACGCAAGAATTAGAGCCAACCTGTAGCCTGAGCCTCTGACGTTGATTTATATCTACAGGCCTAGATTGTAACACAGAGGTAATAAACCCGAAACATGGACGAAAATAAACGGACTACGAGAAGAGGAACGGCAACAAAGACGAAAGATGGGGGCTCAGATAAAGGTCGTAGGTTTCTGGCGGATACATTAGAGGGGTTTCGGAATGATAAGCTTTTAATTATTATGGCGAAGACCAAAGGCAAAAGAAGTATTTTATCAGTGGCTGAAAGCGAGCTGCGAGATATACGCGCGTGGCGGACTTAGCCGGAGAATTTCAACTAGTTTACCCCACACACGCACACACAGAGACACCAAAAAAGCGGGGGTTTATGAAGCCCACAAACAGGATGAAAATAAGTGGGCCTGAAAGGGAAAAAGAAAAACATGAAGAAAATAAGCGGGCTAGGTCACCTTCTCAAGTTTGTTCGGGCTCTTCTCTTCTCTCAGTTCAGCCCAATTGAAATAAAGTCGCAAGCTCTGTTCTCAGCTCTTGTTCTAACTCTAACCAACCTCTTTCGTGATTTCGGGTTCTGTAGGTGAAAGCAATTGTTACAACAGAGGTCTCCCGCCAGTAAACATTGATGGAGTACGTGAACCCTGAAGGTCTCCGCTTAGATGGCCGCCGTCCTATGGAGGTTCGTCTTCCCTACTTTTTCTTCTTCGCGTTCTCGCTTTTTGTTTCGCGATTATTTTTAAGAATTGAACTTTGAGCTTCTCATTTTGTACATTGTCATCAGATGAGACAACTGCGTGCAGAAATAGGGGTTGTTTCAAGAGCTGATGGGTATACAATGGTTTACTTGTTTATAAAGATAGTATCTTTTTTCGCACTATCACGTTTTGACTATTTGGGGGCTCAAAAAGAGCTTGATATGGTTTCGTTATTGCAGTTCAGCTGTTTTTGAAATGGGCAATACCAAAGTAATTGCTGCAGTGTATGGTCCGAGAGAGGTATATTCGTCTCGTGATTTTTTTTCTTTTTCCTTCAGAGAAGGTTTTTTTGTCTGTTGGATGAATTTATTTGATTAGTCTTATTGGTTCTTACTTATCTGATTGTAAATGGTTTGTGCCTGCCTGACTGATTTTTTTTTTTTTTTTTTTTTGTGTGTGTGTGGAGGGGGAGTGGAGTTTTTTTTTTGTGTGTGTGTGGAGGGGGAGTGGAGTGGTGTTAGGTTGTTTTGGGCTTTTGATGCATGGTTGAGATTGATTAGAATGATGTATTACAAATTGATTAAGTAAAATTGGGTGTTTGTCTCCCTTTGCAAACTTCGTTGGCACAGTCTCAATATCTTGTATGCTACTGCTGTGTATAGACAACTTATCGATCAAGTGTTTCTCCTGTCTGAGGGCACACTCATTATCGGGTGTTTGTGCTTGCTTTTCTTATTGTTCTTCTTGTTCCTTCTTTTAAGAAATGAGAATTCTTCTGACAATTCCCTTTCTCTAGGTCCAAAATAAAAGCCAACAAATGAGTGATCAAGCTCTGGTAATTATCACTTCTCTTTTTCTAAGGCATGCAATACTATTTCCTATTCTGCCCCAACACGGTGAAAGAAAACCCATTAATAAGGCAACCATTCTGCAAATTGTAGCTTAAATGGAATAAACAGAGTGTTCATTGCTGCCCTATGAAATCCATTGAAAAGAACTTGCATGAGCTGGTTTACTTGATTCTGTTCTTTTGCCTTTACCTCTTGACACCTAGGTGCGCTGTGAGTATAGCATGGCTAATTTCAGTACTGGTGATCGAAAGAGAAAACCGAAAGGTGACAGGTAATTTGCTTCATGTACCTCCTTGATTCTGTCCATTCTATCAGTTTTGTCTCATTTAATTTCATATTTGAGTAAGAAAGAAAATATTTGTGAAACTGTGTTGTGCTAGTCTGACAATGCTTGGGTGGCATTTCTTAATTTGTTTAAATTTTGAATAATGCATAATAACAAATACAAAGGAGATAGTACTGGAAGAATTAACTTGTTCAATTCTCTGAAATTCCCTCAACCAAGATTCTCTAAATTCATAAATAAGCTGTATGTGCTTCCATTTAAATTTCCAAATTTTCCTCAACCTTTTATTTTAAATCATAAGGAGCATTTTATTTTGCCAAAGCTTGTCCGCTTACGGTCAAATTAAGAAATGCTTAATTTGGCAGATTTTTGAGGATCTAGTGTTGCTATTAAGGGATCTGATATAATAATGTTCTCTCTGTAACTGGTTTCATGTTGATGTAGGAGATCCACAGAGATATCTTTAGTTATTCGCCAAACAATGGAAGCTTGCATATTGATAGATCAGATGCCACGTACTCAGGTTCAACAACTCATAAAACCACCAAGATGAATGGGTATCTTATTCTATTTCTGATTCTCAAACCATGTATTTCATATTCCAGATAGATATTTTTGTCCAAGTTCTCCAAGCAGATGGAGGTAAGATGGAAATCCAGTTATTTGATTGCTACCGGTTGCAACATCAGCATTTCAGTTGAAAGGGATATTTCCTTTTCTCCTTCCTCACATCACAATTGCGGATCCTTTGAGAGTAATACCTAATTCCAACTTTTAGAAATTTAACTAGCTTCTGATTGCTAGCATTGGTCAGGAACAAGATCAGCATGCATAAATGCTGCTACTTTGGCCCTTGCTGATGCTGGAATTCCAATGCGTGATCTTGTTACTTCCTGCAGTGCCGGATACCTGAATGGCACTCCTCTTCTTGGTGAATATTTACAATGCATATATGTGTGTGTGTGATTGGATTAATGCTTTGTTCAACTATTCCTATATATATCATAATTCATTGGAGATTCTCCAATATCAGATCTAAACTATGTGGAAGATAGTGCTGGAGGCCCTGATGTCACTGTAGGAATTTTGCCGAAGTTAGATAAAGTGACTCTACTTCAGGTTCCTTACTGTAACTTTCCTCCTTCAGTGTACACTTCATGGGGTCTTTGACTCTTTCCAACAATTTACAAAGGCCTTTTTTCTGTGCCTGTTTCTGTAGATGGATGCTAAACTCCCTATGGATACATTTGAAAATGTGATGCAACTTGCTGTAGAGGGCTGCAAAGCAGTGGCAAACTATATTCGAGAAGTAAGAGCTATTGACATTATTCATGATCAAATTTTCTGTATTACTTCACACTTCATGGATTTTGTTCAGAGGAGTTGTTGCTTTTTTTCATTTTTCAGATATTACTCGAACACACTAAGCAATTGGAGTTAAGGAAAGGTGAATAGTTCACGGCATGAGGAAGGAATTGCTTAACTGAAATCACATTATGGAGGATGATGAAACCTTTTTCTTTCCTCAGTTCGATGTCTGTACTTGCAGAATTAAGTGAACTTAGCCCAGCTGTAATTTCTCATCTCATTGTTCGACAGGATAGCTGAAACCCCGAATAGTAGTCATAGATTTTGGCGTAGAAACTGATTTGTTTATGATCCGCAGATGTAAGCTCACTTTTGGATTGCATTTGTTGCTATGTATATTGATGATTTTCTCAGGTACACTAGTAGGTGGGAGTTTGGGGACACAAGTGTAGAGCAGGTAGCTTGGCGAAGGCTGTATTTGCAACTGCGTGTCCATGCAAGAACATACTTGTTCAAAATCAAAATATCCTTTATGAGTCTTCAAACAAAGAAGCATGCGGAGAGCAGCCATTCTCAAAAACTATTGGCCATGAATTGTAGTGCCAGCTAGAGCATATCCTAGTCATCTAAGGATCCCTTGCTTGCTTGCAATTAAAATGAAGCAAAATGATCCCTAGCCTAGCTGAAGCCTGAAAGCAAAATGAAACCCATTAACTCTACTCATTTACTTGAAGGCCGCTCCATTCAGTTCTCAGGATCTTAGAAGCATATCTTCCCAGAATCAAGGTCGTCGCTGCAAAAACTTGACGGTACAACAAGAAGCTCCATGCGTCCAGTCCATTCCTCTCCTGGCTTCAGAGTTATGGTTTTCTCTACTGCTGCTGGATCGACACAAAGCATGTGTTTGTACTCCTCATCGCCAAAATCCGCCATTGCCTTGGATTTCTTTTCCCACGGATTCCACACGACTGTCATGTAAAGAACAGAGACAGCAACAAAATGATTCTTCCTTCATTTGCTGTTTTATGGTGACCAAATTTGTATCAAAGCAGCTTACCTGTGTCTGGAAGCCCTTCCTTTCTTATAACATATGTCCGCTTTCTCTCGTGATCAAGAACAGCAATACAATTAGGGGAACTAACATAAATGCGATCCACCTGCAAGACAGTGCCAGAGCCTTCATCTCACAAAAGAGGCGATGTAGCAGGTAAATTTTTCTGAGAGTAATATTAGAAGGTAACTATAAAAGTTTACCTCTGATTCAAAAGTTAATGCATCTCCTTGCTCTGTAAAGCGCTGTCTTTGGTAGAGATTGTCTAGATAGTCCAGAGTTTCTAATCCTTCTATCCGTACTTCGCTGTCAAAAAAATTAACGTAAAATGGTCTTACGCGAATCTACTACATATTTTCAACTCTCACTTCCTGTAGAAAGCAGCTATAAAGATATTGCCTACCTTATATCAGAGACAGCAAAATATGTATGGTATGCAAATGCGAAGCTAAATGGTTTCCCATTGACATTCCTAATACGAGATATCAAGCATAAATTGCCATCTGATGCAAGAGAGACCCGAAGCCGAAACTCAAAGCTGCAAACAGACGAGAAGTTATTAGCAAAAATGAATTATTTCTAATCTAGATTGTTTTGCTAGATGAAGAAAGACCATAAATGAACTCTTTTATTGTCAGATGAGAAACAAAAAACATGGGTTCTTACATTATGAAGTTTATAATTTATCTCCCATTTTACAAAGTACCAGACTCAAGTTTCCAATAATCAGAAAATCCAACCCTAAGTCATCCATTTTCACAAGATACTCATCCAGCTCAAAAGAAGATGGATTCTAAAACAGACATTATCTGAATAGTTGGGACCAAATTATCCGAGAGGGAAATTCTAAAGCAGACTTTAATCTTACCTGTGAGGCCAGCACTTAAGATCCTCTTCTAATGGTTTCAGTAGCAAGTCCACGAAGGATTTGCCATGGGAACCATTTGGATGCAGTGGCGGAGGATCATCTTCAACGCTCCAAATTCTGTTTCTTGCAAATCCATGTTGCTCAAGAGACCCACAGCTGCCAAACTGGATCACCATCGGCATAACCAGTGAGTTGGATGTACTAAGCACCACAGCTCTGTCAAAATAAATACTATAACAAAAACATACCTGGGGAAAACATACCGGAATTCCCCCTCGAATTGCTTTTGGAGGCTTAAAGATTGCCTACATCATATCAGAAGCTTCTTAGACCGAGCATAATAGAAAGGACCAAATATTAGTATTATATATGATCAAGAAATGCAAGTATACAAAGGCAGACCATCCATTAGGCGGTCAAAATTGCAAAACTAGAAGACAATCATTTCAAAAACAAACCAAATTTCCCGACTACTTAATTTTCAGTGTCTCACATAATCTTTTTCCTTTTCAAATGGGAAATTCTTCTGCTGTAGATATTAGAACCGAAACTTGATTGTTATGTTTGAGATTCAATCTGGCCTTCATCCTCAAATCCCAAATAATGCCCCAGAAATTCAATCGCCACAACAACCAGCGTTCACCCACCTTACTACTAGTAAACAAAAGTTCTTCGCCACGCTCATTACGCCATGAAGTAACCTGTCCCCCATGCAAGCTAACCTGGATAATGATTGCAGAATTAACCAAGGCATTTCAATATATATGTACAGGAGAATAATGAACTCTATGATCAAAGTTTACAGAAGTTAATTAAGAGATAACACAAAATGAGGAATAAGTCATCGTATCTGACCCGTGCAGAGGCACCTTGAGGGTTCCGGAGCACAACTTGATCATTCCCGTTCCAGTCCTTAGTCATTTCGACCGCTAATATTTTGTCACAAACTGCTGCAAAATGCCCCATTTGCTTGAGGAAGAAAGCCAAAGCCAATCCCTTTTCTCTCTCTACTCAGGACTCTAAGCCGCTTCCGGGTACTGAACCGACCAATTTAACTCTTCGATTTTACCACCGAATAAAAGGAAGTGTCAGTGAGACAGTTGACAGTTCGCACTAACATTAAACACCAGACTTATGGGAGAAACTCGCGAACTAAATCAAAAGGCCACCAATTTCCGCCTCACCGCAGAGTACACCCAGATCCAAAAACAACCGCAGAACTCAGAACCTACAGAACGAAGTAATAACTTGTAGCAAATCCCAGTTTCTAAAACAACCAAAAGATTCCTACAGAGCGCCACATGTGGCTACCGCAAGAGCAATGCTTCAACTTTTTCCGAGATTCACTCCAACGCATGCTCCAGGAAATTGCCAGAATATACGTAAGAAAAGGGCAATCATACGTAGAAGAAAAATGGACAAAATACAAATGTAAAGCGAAAACTTTGAATGCACTCTAAAAACTTTGTCAAATATTAGAAAAGCTAGACCTTTTACTCCCAACACTAACCCAAAACCTCAAAACCAAAGAATTTTAAAGGACCTTAAGGAAGCAACCAAGCATATCCAATGGACACCACCATCTTTTTGCAACCACTCTCAATTCAAATCAGAAAACGCAACCCTTTCCGAATTGTAACTGTAACTTCACAAACTTTAAAACCAAGATTCAAATTTATAGAAACCCACTAAAGGAAACAATGATGTGTAGAAGAATAATAAAGAAAGGACAGGAAAAATCTTGACTTTATGCAATGCATGATGTGGAATTTAAGTGTGACATGCAACTTGTCGGGAGATGAATCTACTATGCATTAAATAACTGAAGTTACCATAAAAAACGAACAGAAAACAGATAATTGAACCTGGGTTCTAGCGGGCAAGGCCTGTGGAAACATGGAAGGCCGAGAATAGAGTAAGATGGTATAATTATGAGACCAAAATCGAACTAGTTGTTTTATTACTAGCAATAAGTTGAGGTACATGTTGACGGAGGAAAGGAGGACGTGTACATTCGTCACGTACAACCTCGTTGTACAAAATGGTCAAGATTCGGAAAAGAGCAGTCGTACAGACAATTTAATTTAATTTTAAAATCTGACACCATTGCCACGGGCGTTCTGAGGGTGGGGACTAACGAAAGGAAGAGGACAGCTAGAAAAATGGGAAAAAGGGTGCATATATTTCCTCCCAACTCTTCTGGTGATTGGTTAATTTAAATCTAAATATTCATAGAATGAGAAAAGAAAAAAATCGGAACTGAATTTCTTGGATACATATTAATGGCAATATTCGGCAGAGAAGCCAACTTTTTTCATTTGAATTGAATTTCCATATTAAAAGAGTTTATTGATCGTTTTTTGGGATGTATTAGGAGGAGGAGGTTCATTGTACTTTATGATTCATGTTCCTTTTTCGGTGGATAAGTTAATGAATATCAAGAAAGTGAACATTATAATTCAACATGGAAGAAGTGTTATGTTATACTCTATTGTGTATAGTAACACCATTATTATATAAGTCTAAAAATTAAATAATTTTTAACTTTTATCCTTTTTTATCCTATATTTTTTGCTTTCATTCTTTTTTTATTATCATGATTTCCACTCAAGATGGTAGAACTTGCACAAAATTTTTTAAATTTTTAATTTTTTAATTTTTTTGAGTTTTCTATCTCAAAATCGAAAGACTCCTATATATTTTTTTATCTAGTTGCATTGCATAGCCCGATTTGATACGATGATGATTGAATTTAGTGAAATTATAGAAAAGATGCTGGGTTGAGAGAGAAGAGTTTAAAATAGTTAATTTTTATTATATATATAGTAATAGATTATAGTAAAACTATCTTTTCTATGTACGGGACCTTTTTCTCTTTTTCTGTCATAGGAAAAAGAAGGAACAAAGGGGGATAGAATAAGAGTAGGCTACGGAACATGACTTCATGGATTTTTTTGTTTTTGGTTAAATGTCCAATTTCAACATCAACTACTATTCAAGATGACTATGAGACCATATGCATCAGCATTTTGATTCGAGTCCAATTCAGAGAAAATGAATTTTTTTTTTTTGTTTTGAAACAGAAAATTTCTTGGACCAGACGATTAAGAGGAAAAATTATACACTTCTATGCTTAAATTAGTGCACATCTTCAACTTTTCTTTTTTAGAATTTTCCTTTTCGTATATTAGCAAAAAAGAAGAATTTTTATCCAAATTATTTTCTTTTCAGACCCTGTGAAAAATCAAAACGTTTCAATTTAAACTTGATTCTACATAATTTTAATCAAAATACTTACAGAAACATGAGAAGAAAACATAGAAATAATCCAAATACATCCGGAAAAAAAAAAAGAAGAAAAGTCATCTACTACCAAATAATTTCTCTTTTTTCCTGTATAACGAATTGAAATGAGATAAAGTTTTGAACCAAAAGCCGAGCTACAGGGACGGACTTCACCATCACATAACATGTCCTGGACTTGCTTGTTTTCTAGAGTTTTTTTTTTTTTTCTTTTTTTTTATATACGGGGGAGGAACAAATTTAAAGGAGTATCTTAACTAGAAAATTTTCTTTAAAAAAAAAATAGGAAAGGAAAAGGAGAAAACCACTTCTAAAGGTAAGCAACTTTTTTGGTTATTTTTAATGTGAAAATCCAAAAAAGAAACAGTTCACAACACCTTACATATATTTTTTAAAAATATATTCTTCTATTTTAAAAATATAAAACCTTTTAATTATTTTTTTCTCTTCTCAAAATATTTAAGTTTTTAAAATTTAAAATTTTATTTTTAAAAAATTATATTTACCATAAATGTAATTTTTTCAGAATATAATAGAAAGAATACGCTTAATCTCTTTTATCTATGCAAAAAGAGGTTCCAAAGCTTAGTTTGGCTGGAAAGAAAAGAGAGGGGAAAAGGAAAGAAAAAATAAAAGAGGAAGTAAATTGGTATTTTACTTCGTTTGGTTGGAGGGAAAGAAGGGAGGAGAATAAATGGGGAAAGGGAGCTCTCCTCCTTCACATAAGCAATTCCAATCTTTCTACTTTTGAAATGATTAAGAGGTATTTAATTTTTAAAAGATTACTATACCTTCAACTTTTACTTTTATTATAATTTTTAATTTAAAAAGAGAGTAAATTTATAAACACAATAAAATATTTTTCCTTTTCTCCCCTTCAAATGTTAGTACAACCAAACAAGAGAAAATATTTCTAATTTACTTCTCTTTCCCTATTACCAAATAAAATTAAAGTAAATATAAATATTTTGCTGACTCTTTCCCTCCCCTCTCCCCTTGCGAACCAAACTAAGCCTAAAGTGAAAGGAGAGAGTGCTATTTGATTTAAATTCAGCAAAATAATGTCAATCATTTTAGAATTATAAGTATACATTAAAATAAATTGTGTTCTTACAAATAAGGGCGTCCTTTTAAAAGGTGATCCTCGTAAGCAATGAGCCATCCATACCCCCACGCCTACCTTTCTGTTTCGGATCCTACGCCGATTGCCGCCCTTAAAAATCAAATTAATTGTGTGTCAAAGTTAAGGGTTTTTATTCATTTTTGCCCTGTTTTTTTAAAAAAATATATTAGAATGGATCATGTGTGGGAGCAGCGTAATAGACTGGACATAACGTCAAATAAAATGGTATTATGCCCAGTATAATATCATATCAGATAACGATATACAAGTAGGACTACCTCCCCCCAGACATTTTCATCACTCAATTGCACCCCTTCACCAATCAAATAGACCAATCAAATTAGAGACCTACTGAACAAGACTTTACAAATTTGTGCTTTATGAAATAGTCAACTAACTAACCTCATGCAACAATTTAGAAATCCTTTCCCTGTTGGCCTGAATTCCCCTCACACAGTTATTTTCAAAAGAGGCAGATGCATCGCCTAGTCCAATCAAAAAAATTTACAGGCATGATACTGCTGCCAGGTTCATTTTCAGGAAGAATCAATTCACTCAGACCACATCGTGGTTACAAAGAAACTTAAAGTTAGTAGCTAGTTGGAAAAAAAAAATTCCGTCAAAAAAGTACAATCAAGCAAGAAGAAATACCTCCCCAAGAAAAGAATGTCATTTGCAATCTTCATTAGAGAAGTAGCAATGGTGTTTAAGGCTCCACTTGTTTCGACAAATGCATCATGTGTTGCCTGGAGATAAAGGGAGCCCAAGACTAAAAAGTTGTAGCATGAAAAGTATACAAGTAAAAGAGAATTAACACGCTCCGTTCAGATTTAGGAAGCAAAAATAATAATGCACTTTAGGCCTAAGAGCATACCAGTGCTTCAAACTTGTTTTCAGCTGTTACAAATGCTAACTTTGTCTCTTCTGCTACTGCTGTAGCAACTTTTACATAAAAGTCTATATAAATTTATAACGCTATTTAAATATTATTACAGCAAAAGTTTTAACACTATTTAAATTCACGTTATACTAAACATAACAATATTTTATATGGCATTCGGTTCAGTTTAGTACTACACTCCACATACTCATCCATTCTAATATATTTTTTAAAAAATAGAGCTAAAATGAGTAAAAATCCCAAAGTTAGCGAACAAATGGGCCTCTGTCTGGCGGCCCCCAAGCTCTTGAAACGTAGATAGGATGATTGTACACTACGGTGGCTGCTTCATTGGTCATCACCTCAACCATTTCTTTGTTTTGTTAAGGTACAAGGTTACCTTCCAACCTTTTTCCAGCTTGATATTCCAATTAATCGTCTCAGTTTAAGAAAATAAATATCTTTTATCTCTAAAATAAATCTATCTTTTAATTAAAATTTCACTACTAATCTCTTCTAAAGCATAAGAGCTCTGCTTAACAAAGTAACTAACTTATAAGTAATTAATTATTCTTTAAAATTTTTGAATTAAGTCAAACAAAAAATGTATCAAGTCAAATTATCTTTCTTCTAAATATTCTTCGTTGATATTTACCCCGTCAAAGTTTCTAATAACTTCAATTTCTATTTTAAAACTCAATTTTAACAAACTTTTAGGCTGTTATTATTATATTTTCATAAAATATTATTTCTTCAATCTCATTCTATTTAATAATATTTGACGCGTTATAAAATTTTATATAAAAATTTAAATTATATTATAAAAATAATATAATTACTAAAAATAATAAGTATGTGGACCAGCAATTGTTGAAACATTTCTTTCTCTCTTGCAACAAAAGATGGAGTAGAATTTTTGCTAAAGAAACAGAAACGAAGAGAGGAAAGACTCCTAGCTATACATGAGATGTGGATCAACATTCAGAAGAAAAGTTGGACTTCGATTAAGAAAACAGCTTCAAGAGTAGACAACCGATAATGTTGGATACGTCACGTGACGGGGAGACACGAACAACTTTGTCAAAACCAGAATGGACGGAACATCCTATGACTGAGGGAACCATACGCCGGCAAACTTTCACCACTCGTGTCCTCTGCCGAGGGAGGCTCGCACCCCCTGGTCTGCTTCGCTTCTAGACTTTCGTGGGTGACTGTCGACGGGAACCCACTACTAATACGCTTTCTTTGCTCTTAGGCGATTAGGTGGGAGTAGGGGTTGGGTGCGGGGGTGGTTGGAAATGAAGAAAGAAATACTGGAGAAAGAAAATGATCGGAACCCACTACCTTTCACTTTTGTTCCGCTCGTTTAATGAACCAATTACTTTACCAAAGTTTCAACGCCAAAAACAATTCATCAACTGCTTAGACCTATAAATAGAGTTGTTAAAGAAAGTGTAGATATCAAGGAATCTTTTACTATTCTTTACAACTAAAGTACAGTGACTTTTACATCATTCTTGTTGTAATATCTTATTGAGACGTAATACCTTTTTATGTTATTTTGCATGTATAAATATTTTAATTTATATATATATATATATATATAATGAGTAGACGTCTCTAAATTTCTTAATAATTTTGACGCCTCTTTTTTCAGGTGTTTGGATTTTGTGATAGCATTCTCGGTAGCTATAATTTCTGTTAAAGTGTGTGTTTTGTAGCACCACTGGTTGGAGCACTTTCGGCATCAAAGACAAAATGTGAGTTCTTCGGGACAGAACACATGCATCATACTAGCTTTGAATTTTCTCCTACGTACCTATATATTGGAATTATCCAAGCTTACTAAGATGTTGAGGCCAGCCATGCAATCAAATCAAGGTCATGGAGCCTTTCCAATCAAAAAGCCACGCCCTCATCAAAGTCCGATTTCTATAGTGCAGCAATGCACTAGCTTTCGGCCTTGGATTATAGAGGCCTCTCTTGTAATTTGAACGGCTCTCGTTTTTTGAGGGAAATGGGTTTCTCTTTTTTTTTTAAGAGAGGAAAAAAATAAAAAAACTTGGTCCTGCTCAGAGATTTATTTATTAAGAGAGCTTTGATATATATATATATATATATATAATGCTTAAAAACTTTACAAATTACAGAGAATTTGACTTGCACACATCATCTATTAGACCCCAAATGTTTTCTGCTAACATGTATGGGGGTCTAATTTCTTCCTCATCACCAAAAACTGTTATATTTCTTTCTTTCCAAATTACATGATTGTCTCTCTAAACACATATTTTGGCTCCCTTTTCTGAATATCACCACCCCATGCCTGCCTCAAGTTGTCAACCCGTTCCTGACATTCAGCGAGGGAATGAAACTCTTGCAAAAGTCTGGGATGCACATAGCTGCTTAGTCTGATTGCAGTCCCTGTTCTTTGTCCACGGATCGGACATTCTCCGGAAGTAGTAATCTTTCTGTTAAACAAAAGTTCCTTTGTGGGCAGCTTACCAGCCACATGTGCATAGAAGGTCTCAGTGGTCCCTTGAATCCTCCACATGGGATGTCTGTTTTCCTCATTTGCATAATTGATCGTAACTCGTAAGCTCCCGTGGTATCAAATTTGATCTGAGATTTTCATGCTAAGCGGCATAACTGAAAGGCCTCTCAGTTAACTATCAAAAAGGAAAGGCCTCGAAGTTTGTGGGCCTCAATGAGTATGTGGAAGTGGCGCCCCGTAAATCATTTTTTGGGCCTTGAATTTAAGCCCGAATTAGATAAAATATCTTTTCGGCTTTGGGAATGACACTCGACTTTTAAGTCATTATTTCACTTTATAAATGCAAGTTTATTTTCAAAGAAAAAGAGCGATGCAAGCCTAATAATAAATCCACAAAGCCAGTCCCCACAAGACTTACAATTTTTCATCTTGTCTTTACCGACTTTTTTTTAAAAAATGTTTTCCGACGTCGTCTTTACCCGTTCCAACCTGAGTTTTTGGACAAAAACGTTTGGAATGACAGTCATTTTAAGTCTGTAGCGGCTGTAATTGAATTACAACTGTAATTGAAAAATGTATTTTATATACATTTGATTCTATTAGCAAAAAGTAAAATTCAAAATAAAGAAAAGTGAAATCATTGTTAAATTAGTATATCCAAGTACAACTTTTTCTTCTTTTTTTTTTTGTTGGATGAATAGAACCAAGTACACCTTAAAGCTAAGGACACAAAAAAGTTCATCCTTTATAGTTTTCCGCTATATATATGGAGTAACACATCTTTTTGGAGCTGTTAACAGGCTTTCTCAGGTTCCGCAGACCCTCTCAGACAAACGGATCATCCTAACATACGATGTTTCGAAGATGCTTATCTCGTGTAATAGTAATACAAGAACAAAAAAAGAGTAAAACCACCGCCAAGAGAAAAATTAACTTAGGTCGTCTCTTTAATAACTTCAAAGTTCTCACAATAAGCATACATTTCCACATCACGCCTTATGGTAAACAGTTCTCAAGTCTCTAATTTACATTAACTATCAGAGTCATAATGGCCACCTGAATTCAAAAATACTTCTCAGTGCTGCCAATAGCTCAATTGCAATTAACTAAAAATTGTGCACGGGACTTCCCTATACCCTAAGCAGCTACCGTCTTCCTTTACTACTGTTAGCTGTAACTTTGGACTTGTGATTACGCCAAAATTACATGATCTAAGCCTGATGATTTCAGCAGGCAGGCAGGCAGGTTGTTCAGCCAGCAGCCACAGCGTCCGTCCTAGGGCTGGAATCAAGCAACTGGTGAAGCTTGGTCCCCGAGTTTCTATTCTCAAACACATCACCCTCATTGCTTCTATCAGCAGAACTGGAATTGTTTACTCTCGCAAGGAGGTCAGCCGTACCAGTTGGTTGCAGTTGAATTTCATCGTACTTATTATCCCCTGCTTGCAAGAGCTGTGCATTTTTCAACTTATCCTGAGAAATTAAGACCATAGGTCAGCTATTGCACAATGAAGTAACCAGAAAACAAAATAACATCGGACCCGGTAAGGCCATACCAAAAGTGCAGCGTTTTCATGCCTTAGCTGCTCAGAATTCTCTGTTAATTTATTTATGTCTGACCTCAGTGTCATGTTTTCAGCAGTCAACGTCTGGACTTTCTTAGCTAATTCTTCAGTCTCAGCCTAGATATGGGAGATTCCCGTTAAAAGCAAGAATTACGCAGAAGGCACAATTTAAATTCAAGTCAGAATATCAGATACAAGTTTCATTACCTGCTTCCTCAATCTAGATCTCCTTGCAGATTCTCGATTAGACTGTTTCCTCCTCTCCCGCTTAAGCTCCCGCTCATTCTGATAATAAGACATGCAATAGAAATAAGAACATGAACAATTTGACTACCAAATGGAGCATAAATTACATGACTTAGGAACAGCAACTACTCAGGAAAATATATAGAAGCCACGTTCTGCCAAAACATTCCCTGGGCCCTGCAAGTCCACCTAGGTCATTTGATTCACAAGTTCTGGGGAGAACTAGAACTACAACAGCACATACCTGCAACCAAGCATCACTTGGAAGCGCTGGACAAGATTGAGGAACGTTAGCTGGACTCATCTTCACATTTGCAGCAGAAAGGTTCCTGAGCTCCAACGTTGTAGTCATACTAGGAGATAGTACAGCTTCCATCATCTTTTTGGTTGCAGTAGGAGGACCAATAGTTGCCTCCATAACTTTCTCTGAAGACCCGTTTATTTCTCCACCAGCAGCCGGACTACTTGGTGTCAGGGACTTGCTTTCCCCGGCTGTTCAGATGTTCAGGTAAAGGTAAAAAAACAAATCAACCAATGTGTCGGAGCAAAATAATATCTCAAATATCATGGTCAAACGCTCAAGACCAATCTGGCTAAGAAGAGTATTACTCATTCTGTAATACATTCAAATCTTTAAAATAACACAAATTCAAGATGGATGGAGTTTCAATTGTGCTGGTATTTAATTAAAAACATCCAACTTTCTAAAAGTTCTGAATGAAGGAGCAGCAGATGAAAATTTACCATTGGTAGGAGTTCCTTCACGGCTACGTTTCTTGTTCTTTTGGGCCACCTATCATAAAATACCACTACGGTTCAGGCATACACTACTCACTGAAGATTGATCAGAGGAGTCACAAGTTATAAATCATAATAAAATCTAGTTATAAATCATAATAAAATCTTACCCTGGATGTGGTCCCATTACTCCCATCACTTGAACCTTCAGTCTCCCCACTGCTTCACGTCACATCAAATTTAGCTCTTAGTTTACCAAAAAAAAAAAAAAACAATGAAACAGGAGGAGCACATCAACAGTTAAAATGGTAACGCTAGTTTGTTCGTGAATTCCAGAAGGCAGTATGAGAAGAGCAGACAAACCTCTGTGATATTCCATGGTCAGTTCCACCCTCAGCACTGTCTGTGTTGCCAGTGCCGATTGACATTGCAAGTCCATCAAATCCTCTCAACTTGTTCATCAAACCACGATCAGCATTTGCCGATGACTTACTAGGCGTATCAATGCTCAAAGGACCAGCAGCCTATAAGACCATGGAAAATTAATCCAACTCCATATCACCAAAGCAAATAAGAGAATAACAAAAAATAAATTAAAAAAATAAAAAACAAATGTATCACAAGCAAAACACATACCACAGCTTCTGTTGCACCAGGAGACGTAACCACCCCATGGGCACTTGCATGTGAGCCCTGATATAGAAATTTAAACAACTATATCAACTAATCTGCAGGAAACTTCAGTAAGCAGGATTGAAATCCAGCTCATCTATCATTGTCTAAAACTCATGGCGCACACACTTACCAAAGGAACTCCAGGATGGGTATAAACCCCTCCATGAGCATAGATTGCAGCATAAGGCGCTCCATACGGTGGCATCATAGGCTGAAAACAAAAGAAACTTAAATGAGCAGTTGAATCTACGCTTGCTCAGGAGCCATATCGATGAGAAACCGATAAAGATCCACAAAATAACTACCAAATGCAAATTTCGCATTAGATAAATACCTGTGGAGGTCCCCACATGTAAGGGTGAGGTGGATGACCAGATGCAACCGCAGAGCTGAAATATGGTGGTACAGCAACTCGAGGACCATAGTATGCCTTCAGAAAAGAGAAGCAGACGCATTAATGACAATTCATTGTATAGGCTAATTTCACATGTTAGAATTTGCTTTATCATGTTAAGAAGTGTAGCAGTGGAAAGATTGAGAGCATATGAAGAAAAATAACCTGCATTGCTGCCCAATCAGGATATACATGAACATTACTCTGTTCCTGTTAATGCAAAAGAAATAGTTAATCAAAACTGTATCGAAATGGAGTTCGTAAAACAAACACAAGATTGATCTAAACAGACAAACCTTCAGCAAACTATTTGCATTCAACTCCCTAGATCGTGAAGTTTGCTATTCTATTGCAGAGATGTATATGTCCTATTGTTTGGAAGAAAATTAAAAAAATGAAATACTAGCTTACCTGCGCAGGAGAAGATGATTTCTCAGGCTTAGATGATTTTGCCTCTTCGCTATTGCCCATGGCCAACAACTAAAACTCAACCGTATATGAAGCCAATGCAGCAGCAAGTTTGTTATGCAGTCGCTACACCAATATCTTACTAATTAACAGCATAAAACACAGTCATTGACCTGAAGTGCGAACTACCTGCGGAAATCAACATTTACTAAAACTTTGGGACAACATCTACGCAGGGGACTAACTCGTTGTCACCATTGCTAATGAATGTAAAAGAAAGAAAGAACACGTACAGAAGTATTACCGAAAAGCACATAAATACATGAACAGTAAGGGTAGAAAATCAACACTCAACAATCAGAACAGCAAGTCCAGTGGTTTGCAATCCAATTAATAGCTATTAAAAGCACCAATTTTCCAGCTCAGTCTATGCAAGAGCGGTGTCTCTTTGGTACTTAATCAAGGTTCGCTTTACTACCAGATCCCGTCATCTTAAATTCTGTTCCAACTTCAACCTTCAGCAGATACTGTCCCTCTCTGGCAATACACTCATCCTATTGATTGAGGAGTTAAACCAGCCAAAATTTGAAAGCAAACAAGTAGCACATACTTTATGAAACAAAAGTGCCAGGGCATAATTAACTTCCACAAAAAAACTCCCACTGAATAAAACGGGATCTCCAACCATGGTTACTGAAGCACCTTAAAACCATACCCGAGTTCTGCTATTCACCAAGCCACCCCACCCCTGCCAAAAAGCAGAAATAATCTAGTGTGATTTCAAACTCTTAGAAGAGAACGTCGAATTACCTTCCATGGCACCTCGTTCTGGGAAGGATAAATTTAAAAATAAAATTGAGAAGTTTGAGAATCAGTTTGGCCAGGAACGACATAAAGCAAGGAGGATGTCCTACCGCCATATCTGAAACAAGCTAAAACAAATTGAATCGTTCCCCACCGCCACAAAATTTTGAAAAATCTAAGCTCCCAGTAGCCAAAAAGATGAGAGAAGCCACGGGGATACAATTGGCGCCTTTCACATCTTGTGGATTATCGAGGAATAAACAAAAAGACCAGCAGGGCTATTGTCAATTCAGCATATTGCCAAACGTGATTATGAAAGTATCCTCCTCGTCACCACATCTGAATCGCCTATAAAAATCTAGCAAACACTAAAAGCGCTTAACAAGTCTATAGAAACCATTTCACTTCACCAGAACTGTTACCGTTACGTTACTTTTAACAACGGTTTCAGTTTATGAAATTGTCGGAAACTCTGACGAGTACCTTCTGCTCCACAAGAACGTCAATTTTGTCTGCACTTCAAGCAGTTTCAATCTTTCCACTCTTCCCTTCCTCCCAACCACTCCACCCCCACCCTAAACTTGTCCTACTTTGAAATGAATCCTTCTCTTCCCCACTCCCTCCTTCCTTTCTCTCGTTGCACTTGCAAGAAATTTAACTAAAACATTAGCGTAACATCGCAAAAAATATAACGAAAAGAGGATTCTAAGCTTATTCTGAGAACCAAAACGCCAAAGACGAAAATTAGAATTGAAGGCTCATGAGAATTAATGCAATTACGAGAGATCAAAAGCATCAACAACTGTAAATCTATACTTTGAAACAAAACCATTAGAAAGAACTAAAAACGAAAAGCAAAAAAAAAAAAAGGTGAAACCGAGAAGCCTCAGATTGCACATACCATAAACTAACTCACCACAACGCAGAAAACACCCAAAGAAAGGAGCAAAAACACTTTCAAATTCCCTCGCAAGACGGAAAACCGCCACCGTATCTTCAAAACTCCCGCATTTTCTCTGTCTAAAAGGAAACGCAAAGCAAATAGAACGAAGAAAACAGAGTGCGTGTGGCCTTGGCAGACTGTAGAGAGAGAAAGTAAAAAATACGGGGGAGAGACGAAGGGGAAAGAGCGAAGGGGAGCGCCAAGGCAACAATCCACGTCACCAAACACGTGTCTTCGCATAAGGGACCATATCAATATACGTATACGTATAGGGAGGTTTAAAAATATACGGAGTAGAGACGGGTGGGGTTGGTGAGCTGGAGCATGAATAATCTGCTGTCCAATATATTTATTCCAACATGACCTTTCACCGTACACGTGTCTATTGACAAATAGATCTACGCGTCACGGTGCTGGAGGTTTAAAGCCAACTAAAGCAACCAGTCATGTGGCTGACGTGGTTGTTCTTCAAGGGAAAATCCTATTTAATATTTTGCGGGAAGGGAAATTAATTTATGCGTAAAATAATGGAAACTTAATTGTATTGGATAGGCCCTTTCAAATCCGCCGTGGGCCACCCAGTCATGAGTCACCAACCTGTTTTTACTCTTTATAAGGTCTGTTTGTTAAGAGATTTTTTCTGTTTCTCCTTTTATCCGATATTATAATTCTGACGTATAAAGTCTCTTCTGCCCTTGCTTGAATTGTCCATTGGCCGTCAGGAGTTTCCTCGTCTTTTTCTTTTTTCCTTTTCTGGCAGCCTACTTTGAATTTGATGGGCCAATCAAACTATAGGAGATCTTCTCATGGGCTTAAAGTTCAGATTCGGAGCTGAACTGCGGAGAGATCTTTTATACTTAGCTCGTCAAGTAAGCCGACAATTTAGCCCAAATTTTTATTATTTTGAGTTTTAATAAGTTTCCAAAACTCTGGATTGGAATTAATAATTTGATTGAAGAATACGACTTGAGATCTTGTCATATAATTTTTTTAATTTTTCAATACTCTCTTTATTAAATTATTTAGTATATTAATAATAAATTTAAACCAATCACACGATTTTGATTGATTTAATTTAGAGTGAACTTAGATTAATTTTTAAACAAAAAAATTTACTTCTTTCACTTTTTTAACTTTGAGTCTTTATCTCTCTTCTCACAAATAATTCTCTTTTACGATTCACAATACAATTCAACTCAAATAAAAACACAATCCAAATACACCCATAATTATTATATTAAAAAATGTATACGCGAAGATTCCAAGCCATAATAAAACCTTGACAGCAAACTTTTCAATTGTGTGGATGGAAAATTTTAATGTAATAGCATCGATGTCTCTCTATAGATCCTTTTTCTTTATTAGAAAATTGATTGATACCGTATCTCAATTTACTTTAATCTTATGTGGTCTTATACTGTATCTCAAATTTTTTATAATTTTTCAAACAGTTAGTTAAATGCTACAGCTAAAGAAGTAAAGGCATTTTAAATATCTGGCATCCAGAAATAAGGAATATTAAATACTAATGACCTAGATAACATATAGGAGAAAAGATAGGGTAAGTCGAGCATTGTCGGACAATGTGCTTCGGGTTGTATTTCGAGATGCAAAACAATAACTGGTTCAAATAGTAAAGGTGTTGAGGGATATACATCTTGAAAACAAGGTTGAAATCTAATTCGATAGATCTTACCCAAAAAGGCATATATTAAGCAAGTTCGATGAGCTAGAGCATCAAATCCGTCCATTTATCCAAATTTGATTCAGAATTTCTCTCTCTCTCTCTCTGTTAATAAAATAATAAAAATAAATAATATAGATCATAATATCTAATTTTTAATTGGTTTTCACAGATACAACTGATAATTTGTTCCAAGGATGAAAGAACAAACTATGAGGTATGAATCAAGAGCGTAACTACTAAATGATCAAAATTATAAATGAGATGAATCATTGACTGTATTATCATTATATGAACAATTTATGTAATAAACAGAAATAGGAATTTTTCCCAATGTATTACTTATTGATTATGCTTTTAGTTGGAGGCTATCATGATCAGACCTTTATTGACTAAGTGGACACAAGTTTAGCTGTTTACTGCACATTGTAATTTTATAATAAGTTATTGAGAAAATTCTTCGTGAATATATTTTTGCAAATTTCGCGAGTATTGTAATCCTTGTTCACGAATGTTTGGTATCTTTTTACATTTTTTTATTCTTGTTCACAATTATTTGTTCTTGTTTGAAATTAAGAAAGCATTCGTTCATTCGCTGATATATGATAAATATGTTAATTACTAAATCTTCAAATGAATTTCTTTTATTTCTCTAGCAAGTCAAAATAATATATTTATTTTTGAACAAAAGAAGTAATATATCTATCATAATATTAACTTATTTAGTTAATAAAAATAGCACAATAGTTTAATTAATATCAAACACAGTAAAAATTTTATGCTAAGTCTAACTATAATATTAAAATGATATTTAGTAGAGTTTAAATTTAAAAATTTTTATTTTAATTTTTATAAAAATAAATTATTTATTAAAAATTATAAATAAAAAATTTATATTAAAATCTAATCCAAATACATTCTTAAACTTTAAAGAAGTATTGAATAGGAAAATGTTTGTTCGAGTTTTGTTAGCCAACGGTCAATACTTGGGGCCATTCTGTATCTTTTTTCTTACTTATTTGCTTCTTGGGCAATTCACGTCTCCTCAAGAAAGGAAAATGCATGTTGGTGAGGGAAAAAAGGGGGATACTACATCGTGCAACGTCCGACGCGGAGAGCACTCCTTGTCTGACGCATGCCTGTTTGACTCAGACACTCCAAGCCACGTCGAATCACCACCGTTCGTTGTCGATTCTCAAAATCCCAAACGCTTTCCTAGTCACGTCATCAGAGGACCACGTGTAAGCGCAGGGATCCATAGGTCATAACCAAACTAGAAAAATACCTAGTTTGCACAGTATTTAACCAACACAAAATTTTATATAAAAAATTTAAATCATATAATAAAAATAAAAAATATGTGATCAATAAATATTTTATAATATATATAATATATAATAAAATTAATAATACATATTATATCAAAATTTTTTATTTTATAATAAATATTTTAAAACATATTAATAATAAAAATGACATATGGAATAAGAGGGAGAGAGTACTAAGAGTATCTACCAACTCACTGGGGCCCCACTTCTCCCATATTCTCACAATCTAACGGCTCATGGTGATCCGATCGCACGGTTGTCTTGCTACCACGCCACTTCGGAATAAGAGAGTATCTTTGCCAACGAGGACAGAAAAGGCATCTCAACGCGTACCTGGTAAGTGGACCCCTCCAAAGCCTTTTGCTGATGTCGGTGAGGCCGTGGTCCACATACTGACGTGTCCCGTGACCAAAGGTTTTTGATCAGGTGGGCCCCTTTTTGTTTCATAGGCCAGCTCACGAATCACAACCTTCTAGATAGATGTTCGGATGGCCCTCGTGTCACCAGTCTAGCTCCACGTGAGCTCCTCCACGTGCTGCCGTATTATTGGCTGTTCCTCCATGCGACGCAGAGATTATTTAATGCCTTGCATGTGACATACAGACGAGTGCGAGTATGACGTCAGGGGGGATTACCACGTCAGTGGAATGTTGGCCGTCGGATGGGTTTCTGGATCGACGGACATGCGTGTTTCGCGGTTGATATAGAAAGGGACATGTGAATGGAATGGGCTGATGTGGCAGAGATTTATCGTCCCGACATGGTGACGTGTCAATATAGGTGGAGAATTTGGGGTATTTTGTAGTACCAACTCTCAAATCTCAAATCAACATTTTTTTTAAAGAAAAATATGAGTTGGAATTCTCTATAATTTTGTGTAAAAAAAGATATATAAAATTTTTTACTCATATATTTTAAAATTAAATGATATAAATTTTAAAAATTAAAATTATAAATATTACAATGAATGTTACAGAAAATATTATAGATAATTTTGAATAGAAAAATACTTTTTTTATAATCGAATCAAATATTATTCTTCGCTTAAAGTATTTTTGTCCAATTTACTTTCAACATTATCACTAAGTAATGTAAGAATAATTGTTATAACTAATAAGGGTGTTTATGAATTAGAATTTTATTTTAAATATTGTCTTGTTTTTTGTATTTTAAAAGAAATAAATTACTTGTGAAAGATTGAAAGTGATTATTTTTTGTTTTGATTTAAAAAATGAAATCAATCGAAAACAAATAATCTTAAGTACACATGAAAATATTTATTTTTATGCACTCTCGGGGGGACTCTTAACACCAACCTTAAAAGCCTCGACGTGGAAGGGAATGATTTTTTCCTGAATTTTGATCTCCTCTTTTTACTATTTAGGAAAAGTTTTTTAAAATAGAGACAATTGTATCCGGATAGAATTTAAATTTTAAAATTTTTATTTTAAATTTAATAAAAATAAAATTTTGAAATAAAAAATATATTAAATTTCTTAATGAGACTGAATGGAAATAAATTGCGGGCCCAGTTGACGTAGTCTATCAGCTAATGCTGAGATCCGATCTTGACATTCCACTGGTCTCTCAATTCTAAATTCTCATGTTACTGCTTCGGTGCCTCTCACCAGTATTGGGCATCCTGGTTTGTATGACCAGATCGTCTTTTCAGATCCTGATCGGAATATAAACTACGAACAAATTCTTATTTATGTAAGTGTGATACAAATAATATTTAACCGCAACTTAGGAAATTTGTGTTTTTGGATTTGTATTTTTTGTTTGAATTTGTATTGTATTAAAATCTTAAAAATAAATCGTTTACAAAATAAAATGTGAAATTCAAAAAAAAAAAAAAAGAAGTTTGTTAGGTTGAAAAGCCAATTCAAGTACATCGGAAAGTGAAATTTTTGAAACAAACAGAAAGTTCTTAAAGGGGTTGACAAAACCAAAAGTGAAAATTTAATTTGAAATGTAGTAAGTACTTGTATGCATAATAAGTGAGTTTTGAGTAATTCAACACACACTGTATTTTACTTCAAATTCAACTGTATGACTATTTGATCCGTGCATTGTTAACTGAATAGTTTTATTTATACATCAAATGTTTTAAAAATATTATATTTAAAGTATCTATAAATAATATTTAATTTAAATTTAAATACAATTAATTTATATATTTTTTTATAAAAAATTATTTTTTACGAAAATTCAGTGAAATATTTTAAATTTTTTTCCCCTTCACAGAATCCATATTCATAAAGCCAAGAATTGTCTCAATGTAATAGTAAGTTTAGTCTTTATTGTCGTCTATCATTGAGCGCGGGATATTGGGAAATCGTAAGTTAAACCGGTCACGGCTCTGCGGATCGGATTCACCTAAGGAAGCCACATGTCATTTCTTAATTATTTTACATACTAAATACCTTCAAAACTTCTTCCACCTCTATCTTTCTCTCCAAAATTTTATTTTTTTTAAAAAGCCCTCATATCTAAACAGCCACCACCATCTGCAATCTTCAAATTTCTTCGGCCATCTTTCTTCGTTTAGCTCGCAAGAAAAATCAGTTTGATTTCCCTTCCTTTCCCAAAGCCGAGTCACCGCCCTGACCACTACCATTCCACTACTAACATCAGCTTTCTTACAAATCTCAAGTTTTCATCTTTCAGCCTTCTCTTCACAGGCAGTGGATGGGTTGTTATTCACGGTTAATATCAAGTCTACTAGGTGGCTTTGAGCTCTGCACTCTCATAGCCACTTGCCGCCTAAACAACCACCTGCAACTTCTTATCTAGAAGTCTCAAAATCCAACTACAGACACACAACTACACATTAGCGTGAAAATGGTGAAAATGTCAAGCCATCGTCTTAGCGTGATAGCTTTTCTTCTTTATGCTTCATCTAATTTCGCTCCAAATCCAAAATCAGCCTCTTCTTTATGAAGATAAAATTCTAGTAGAAGCTCTACTTTGATTCAAAGATAGGAAAGAAGAAAGAGACCGAGAGAGACAGAGGGGAGAGATGAAAAAGGCATAACTAGTTATCAGATAAAAACAAAGACAGATGGCTTCTTTAGGAGGACCCGGTCCACAGGTGAGACCACGGATCGAGTTCCCCTGAGAATTTCCCAATCATACCGGGACACGCTCAATGCTTGACGTAACTAGCTGTGAGAAATAAGGCTTTAGAGTTGCAGCTGCAACCCTGGTCTGCTATTAACAACTTTTAAGCTCAAAGCAGACTTATGATCATACGCTGACCAAAGAGCAAATTCAAGCACCTAATCTCTAATCTCCTTCACTACTACTCTGCAATTATCAAAAATAAAAAATAAATAAAGCTACTACTACTTTGCATCTTGCTTCTTCTTGCTTGTTTGCCCGGAGGATTCTAGTTCGGGTTCTCACTGGAGCCATAATCGGCCATCTTTGACAATCACAAGGTAATTTGTCCTTGTAATGTCAAAACCAGCTACATTTTCGGAATCCGACAAATTCTCAAACGTCACTGCAATAAGCCCGACACGAAAGGCGCAATCGATCTGTGCCATTTGACGGCCACGTCAAGCTAAAAGGAACCAAGTGGAGCTTTTCCACTTCCAACACAAGAAAAGGAGGAACGGTTTCTCGGCAATGGAATCACAGGTAAGAGTGGAGGGCTGGCACAGTTCACTTGTCTCCTCCTCTGTTAAACGTTTTCAACTTTCCGATTTAGTACTCTGAATGAATGAAAGCCCGTAACCGTTGAATTCTCCATTTAAAGACATCATTCGATTCGAATGATGAACAATCTTGACATTCTTGTTTACAACATCATTCTCTCTATAGTATATCGACTGTACTGCATAGCATAGTATTTCTTTCTTTTAAAATATAATTTTTTCAAACAAATTATACACTCTCTTCATCCCATATAAATGGATTTATTTATATTTTCAAACAAATTATACACTCTCTTCATACCATATAAATGGATTTATTTATATTTTTAAACAAATTAAGAATGTTAGTTAATATAGTTAAATTACTAATTTTTTCTTAATATGTGACATGGCGGGAAAAGCCGTTAAATATGTTACATCCACATATAGTCATAGAAAATAAGATAGTACAATTTATTCGAATCACAGTTGAATTATGAGCCTGGAATCTCCACTCCAGATTTAACATGGCCATCCACTCTAGTTTCCATTCATTTTTATACTATAACGAAAATACGAGTAGTCCAATGTGCCATTGGTAATGGTAAGTGATCATCTTAGGCTTAGTTTGGTTCGTGAGGGGGAGAGGGAAGGGGAAGGGGAAAGGAAGGAGAAGAAGCACAGCTTGTTTTTTTTAATAAAGTATTTGTACTTATTTTAATTTTATTTGGTATGAAAGAAATAGAAGTAAATTAAAAAGATTTTTCCTTGTTTGGTTGTATAGAAATGGAAGAGGAGGGAATGATATTTTTTATGTTTACAAATTCACTCTTATTTTAAATTCTCTAACTATAATAAAAATAAAAGTTGAAAATATAATAATCTTTTGAGACCAAATACTTTCTAATATATTTACTTTTAGAAGGATTGAAATTATTAATGTGAATAAAAAGTTCACTCATTTCATATTTAATTTCGTTCCTTCTCTTCATTTAATCAAACAAAATAAAATATTCTTTTTACTTTCTCTTTTACCTTTTTTTTTCCTTTCTCTTTCTTTTTTCCCCAACCAAATTAGGCCTTAAATAGTGTAACAGACAAAAAAAACACAAACACCAGGGGGCGCAGCATTAGAATTATGTCACTGGTGGACCACACCACAAAGGATGACCAGTCCGTTATGGCCCACTTTAGAAACGAGATTGGTGGACAAAGCCCAGGCATGTGTTTTGTTAGGTGTGAACGAGTTCCAAGATTGAGAGGTGCAATTACTGGGCCCTTCTTTCGTTGCCGTGCCACAAAATTCAAAACTCCACAGACGATCGCGTCTCGCGAGCGATATCTTGATAATTGACAATCCAACTCACTGGTTATCGTCCAGCCTACGTTCACATTTTGCCCTCTTGTCAAAAGCAGCACTAGAAAGGGATCGCAATACCCAATACATTAAATTGGTATTCACATTTTGATTTTATTTTTAATCTTCATACACTCTCTTCTCCTATATTTTCTTTCTAAATATATAATCATCATTAGATTTATAAATTTTTATTTTAAATTTATTTAAAATTATTATTTTCCGATCAAATTTTATCAAAATCATAACAAATCAAATTTAGAATGGTAAAAAAAAAATTTAAAATTTTAAAAATTTTTACGAAATTTTACTTTTAAACTCGATATTGTTTAGTGTTGATTCGTCACATATTATATTCTAAACCTTGAAGATTGGAGGCATTTCAAGTGATATTTTAGAAAGAGAGTCAGTGGAGTAGAGACAGAGTGGAGCTTTACAAATAAAATGAAAATGAAAATGAATTGCAAACAAAAATAATGAGTAGAAATGAAATTGAGACTTGGCAGCTTTTATGGTATATTTGGTTTGAATTATAACAAGTTATTACCTTAGCTGCTTAAAATGCTTAAGGTTGAAATAATCAATTCCCGTGACAATTCTTAATGTGTGGATTTCGATCATGTTTTTAATTTTGAAATTCTTTTATCTTTGACTGTGCTTGGATTCTTTTCTTTCTTATTGATTTTTCTTAAAATTTTTTGTAGGGTTTAGAGTTAATTTTTTGAGAAATAATTTGCCAATCCAACTAAATTCTTATTTTGATAAAAGTAAATTATTTGTGCATATTA
This sequence comes from Rauvolfia tetraphylla, assembly GCA_030512225.1. Taxonomy (NCBI): domain Eukaryota; kingdom Viridiplantae; phylum Streptophyta; class Magnoliopsida; order Gentianales; family Apocynaceae; genus Rauvolfia; species Rauvolfia tetraphylla. The sequence continues at coordinate 11,659,637 of JAJQKT010000020.1, read as the reverse complement.
AATTTAATGTGAAGACTTTATATTAATCTACTTATGCCATTGTATTGTAGATTATCATTAGTCAACTAACATAATGCCGGCCAAAGATGTATAATAGAACTAAAATGTACCCGAATGATCCAAGTAATCAAAATACACCTTTCGTTATTATACTTCTAAGCTTGTATTACTCATTCTGCTTCAAAATATAAGATATTTTTTATTTTATTTATTTTTTCAAAATATTTATTTATTTTTGTAAATTTTAAAAAATATTATTTTAAAATTACACTCACTATTTGTATAATTATCCTATTCACTATTATATTGGTAGAATTAATTAAGAATATAATAAGAATATCAATTAGTTTGAAGGGTGCGTTGGCTAGTAGCAAACTAATGATAAGTAAGAAGAAGATAAAAAATTAACCACAAAACGCAGGGTTGGAGAAATGAATACCTTCAAACCTCATTATTTATTTATGCTAGATTCGAACATCCCTTGTACATCCAAGTAAGTGAAATAATGCTTTGCGATGACTCTGAATAATTAGCGGGTGGGCATGGCGATCATGCTCTGTATCGCAATTTGCATGATAGACTGTAGGATGTTGCAAGCAGCCTCATCCAAATTTGAGTCTTCAAGCTCTTTAACAGAATTTGTGTTCCCAGTTTCTAATGCCCGCATAGGAGAGTAGCTCGTTCTTGGCCCGATTGAAATCTGGACACTAAGCCCACGAGAATTTTATAAAGCTAGGAAATGGGTTGGATCAGACCATCCTCCTTAGCCCATCAAGAATGAAGGGCCCGCACTGTCCATATTCTTCTTTCTCTGGGCTCGGCTCATGCATCGCACGCCGCGAACATCTGTTTCTTCTTTTTCGGACTATGGCGAAGCCAAGAAGGAAACAGATCCTTTCTCAGTCTATTGACATGCCACGTTTGTATTTGGCTAAATTAAAATGGTCCCGAGTCCGGACTTCTTCGATATCGGTCCAGGTCTGCAGTACGGGACCAGAGCGTGCTGCGGCCATGGTTGCGGTGCCCAGTGCCCACAACTTCAACCGCAAGTTTACTGTGGATACAGCAAGTGGATTGATGGAAAGCAAGTTACTGCCACTGCTTGTAAAGACCCCCAGAGAGCTAATGTAAGCTGGGATAGGATGCATACACTAGAAGCTGCGAACAAGCTCCTTACATATGCTCTCCTCAATGCCAATGGCTCCCATTTTGATCCTCCGTTTTCTCTTCACAAGTACTGTGATATCCAATCAATAGGTTGAGGCAATCTATTGCACCTTCATTGAAATGAACAATGGCGGCGTGCAGCTAATTTTGGATTATCTATCACGACCACCTTCCTCTACATCTGAATTCATATTTCATTGTTACTTGCTGAGAAATGAAATGAATAATTTGATTTCATCTGCGAGATCATTTAATCCCTTTAATTCTATAAGCGAAGAGCTGATATTTGTGTAATTTCTCGGTTTGCTGCTTCACAATAAGAATGTTTTAGCTTGTTCTCTCCCTCGAATTTAAGCGGACTGCTGGCTATGGTTAGATTGCAAATTTAGAGTAGATTCCGTACGCTGTAAAAAACACTTAAAAGAGAACCAGGCTACCTTTTTATTTAAATTTTACCTCGTTGACTCACAACCCAAAGCATATAGGATTGTATGTCTACAAATCGCATCTACGGTTAGATTGCATATCGGCAGATTCTAGCATATAGGATCGTATCTAAACATCATTTAACTTATCGTCCGTGGATGCGGAAACCATATGGGACTCTGACTTGATCTTATCATCTGGTGTTAATCATTTTATCTACGCAGTGGTATCACTCTATAGGGAGAATAAGCATTTCTACTCCCGACAGATTTCTCAAACATTAGCTCCTCCTGAGAGAGACTGCAAGAATGAGTCTTCAGCCATTTCGTGTTGCCTCCAACTTCCGGCACTTCTCAGTAGTCTTGCTAGTCATGGTAGCAGTATCGACGGGGACTAGCGAGGCGAAATGTTCGTTCAAGGCTATCTTCAATTTTGGAGATTCCAACTCTGATACAGGTGGGTTCTGGGCTGCTTTTCCTGCGCAGCCGCCCCCCTTTGGGATGACCTACTTCAAGAGACCAGTTGGTCGGGCTACTGATGGCAGGCTCATTATTGATTTCCTAGGTAAACTTGGATTTCTTTCCACCTTACCTTATTAGAATTTGCTTCTTTAGAACATGATCTAATATCTCCTACTGCAAGATTGCGCCTTTTAAGTAGCTGTATTCATCTGGCTTCTTGCATTCTTGTTTGCATTTGTAAATTAATGCCAGTGGGGGATAGTCCTCTCGACATACATTTAATTATTGTACGATATTTTCTCGTCTTCAAGGACAAGGAGAAGCAGTTAGTTAGAAATGTGAATGCACATGAGAACACCAAGGCATATGTTAGTTGATATTCTTCGCAAGGCATAGATGTTGTTCAAACTAGTGAACCATAGAAGGGAATAAATCAAGATTGCATTTTTTGCACTCTAAAGGATTATATTGCCAGACATCCCAATGATCCCATCCTTTGTAAGTACTACTGTTGCAAATGCACACCAATCAAGAAACCTTGACGACAATCACGAACGGAAAAAACTTATCCCCAACCCCAAACCTCAAATTTTCTCTCCCGACTAGGACCTCCGGCTTACAAGAAAAGCCTGGAAATGACGGGTTTTGTCAATGATCTCATCCAAGAGGCGCAAGTAACGGATTCCTTGTCTTCGCTCATGCGAGATTTTTGGCACCGTCTGAATTATTCAAACTTTGTGGCCCAGCTTTCATATTCTTCTGCTGAACGCCGACTTCAGTCTCCCATAATTGGTTCTTTGGGGTCCCCGTCTTTTTGTGCCATCAAATTCTGTGAATGTCTGTCTTCATTTGTTTCATTGTTGGTGCCAGTATCAGTGTCTACCATAGTCTGTTAATTGCAAGCACTTTAAAGAAGAAAATAGAAGATGCATAGTTTATGGCTAAAACTTGAATTTTAACATGCATCTCCACAACATTGTTCTATGCTTACTACTAACAGGAAAATTGATGGGAATTGGTTGAATATCCTCACACTCCTTGCTGCCATGCAGCTCAAGCTTTAGGGCTGCCGTTTCTGAGTCCATACCTGCAAGCAATTGGATCTGATTTTAGACAAGGTGCAAACTTTGCAACATTGGCATCCACGGTGCTCCTGCCAAACACTTCCTTGTTTGTTACCGGAATCAGCCCCATTTCTCTGGCAATTCAGATAAACCAAATGAAGGAATTCAAGTCCAGAGTTGACGAACTTCATTCCAAAGGTAATGAGTTGCAAATACTTCGGAATCATTTTCTTGTGTCTTCCATGACGTCCTCTTTTAAAAAATCCACGTACCAAACTCAAGAAGCTGAATTTTGAATGCACCCTGCTATTGATTCTAAGACAGGTCATCACCTGAGACATGTAAGAAGAGGGACAAAGCTTCCTCCACCTAGCATATTTGGTAAATCGCTCTATACATTCTACATTGGCCAGAATGATTTCACTGACAATTTAGCACAAGTTGGTATAAGTGGCATCAAACAGATTCTGCCTCAGGTGGTTTCTCAAATTGCTGGCTCCATCAAGGTAAAGACAATCAGGCAGAGTAGTTGGTCGACTATGTGCCAAGAATCTATAGATAGCATTATTTTTGATACATGGCTAGTACAAATGCTTTTTGTGTATTGAGGCAGGCGCTGACAGTCATTAGCAGTTGGCCTGTCAAAATTCAAAAAATCATTTTCCTTGCTTCCTGTTGCTTCAGGATCTTTATGCATTAGGAGGGCGAACATTTATCGTACTAAACTTAGCACCGATAGGATGCTACCCTTCATCGCTGGTGGTGCTCGCTCATAACAGTTCTGACATTGATGAGTTTGGATGCTTGATTTCCTACAACAATGCAGTTGTGGACTACAATAATATGCTCAAGGAAGCACTGAGACAAACCAGTCAAGATCTTCCAGATGCATCTGTTATATACGCCGACACCCATGCTGTGCTGCTAGAGCTGTTCCGCCACCCCAAGTCTCATGGTACGGCTATCTGAGTTATACAAGCTCCGATTATACTAATACGAGGTTCTGATTTCATTTGCATTTCGCACTTCCAGGACTGCTATATGGTACCAAAGCATGTTGCGGGCATGGAGGAGGTGCGTACAACTTCGACCCAAACCTTTACTGTGGAAACAGCAGAGTGATAGATGGACATATGGTCACAGCCAATGCTTGTACTGATCCATACAACTATGTGAGCTGGGATGGAATTCATGCATCAGAAGCTGCAAACAAGCATGTTACGTATGCAATCCTCAATGGTTCTTATTTCGATCCTCCTTTTTCACTCCATAAATTGTGTGATATCAAGCCCATAGGTGGGCATGGGCCTCTTCCATTCCAAATGTAATAAGCAATAAGAATCAGTTTTCCCGATTTAGGAAAGAAAACAACTTTGATCAAACTAGAACAGTTCAATCTCGTAATGGAGAACCTCGCATTTGTCCTTCAAAGTTTTCATCTTGGCCAATGATCAACACTCATTGCTCACAAGAGGACAGTGCCGTCCACGGAACAGCAGAACTAATGCGTACTAATGCGAAACCAAGAATTCAAAAAGATTACATGCCTGTTCAAACTATATGTTCTCTAATGGCTCAGCGGAGATCACCAAAGCTCCTTGGTTTGAGGCAAAAGCGATGTGCAAAATATTTATCATTCTAAAACTTCTGCAGTTTGTACTAAGACTAAAATAAAATATGATCAAACGTCAGAAGAATAAAATATGATATGATCAAGCATCAAACCTTAATTGCTAGTCTGAGCTTGGAATCTTCTCTTTTTTATGCAACTAACGAATATTTTCTTAGAGAAAGCAATAGCTCAACTAACGACTTGGCCACTGGATGATGACTAGGAAGACGATAATCTAAATTTCCAAGACCTCTTGGCTGCTTTATTTTTCTAGTCAGTTAGGTGTAATAATTGAACTCCAGAGGCATAGTTTATATTCTCATTCAGCTAAGCAAGTTTGAATAAGGTGGAAGCTAGCTAAGGGACTAACAACCATGATATATTATACTGTGATCTCAAAGGAAACAAGGGAGAACAATATTTGACAAACTGAGATGAAACAAAGCTCAATGAACCTTGTTTTCAATCTAATAAAAAATCTATGTTCACTTGAAAAATATAGAATGAAGAAAACAGAATGAAAAAATGAGCATAAAAGAAAAAAAGAAAAGAAAAAACCAAAAGCTTCTGGAATGCTATCAAGGCACATAGCTATTCTCCAGAACCGGCTGTGTCCTGATGCCTGGAGCCGAAGGCATTCTACTTGATCCAACCCAGATCGAATCCAAAGCCTCGCTTCTTTCTGATTCTTTTTCCATCCTGGCAATTCTCTTCCTTCTGATAAATTTACACAAAAGAATGCAAAACACAATCGACAAAATCATCCCAACAATTCCTGCTGCAAATCCTATCTGCCACCATTTCCATAACCTCTGTTTCCTCTTGTATGATGGAGGTGGAATTGGTGCATATGGAACGACAATGGAGAAACGGCCTTCACCCCGAGCAATACATGTATTCGTCTCCGTCACATTGCTGAATTCCACCTCTCCACCGTTGCCGAATCTGACACATTTCTTCGTAAGATTTGTATCTTCTGGCAATGAAATCTTAGGAAAACTAACCAAAATAGGATCTTTCATGGGATCAAGCCCTAGCGTGTCGTTATGCCTTCTACTGGTATTTGTATCGTAAACCAAAAGGCCTACAACAGGAGTCACTAACGTATAATTCCTCACATTATAGTAAAAAGATGACAAATTGCCGAGGTTCTGATAAAGAAGAGCTATTCTCCTGGAAAATGACCGCGGCAACGTCCTAGGCGGCACATCAAAGAAACTAAAGTTGGCTCCCCTCAGCCAAAGAGTCGCACTTCTTAGGCGAACAATTGAAACTTCAATGCCCGAAAAATTTCCGGGAAGAGAAACGTTATACAATATACCTGAACGAGCTCTCTCGATTCTCCTCAGTGAATAATCACGAACCAAAGAATCTAAAGAATCGGGGTCGTACATATTCTGTCCTTGAACAAATGGCAACAAGAAAACGTAAAACATTGACCAGATGAGGCTCCGGATTGTCTTAGAACCCATCAACATTGCCGGCGGGATTGCCTCTTCATCCTTTATTGTAGAATTCACGCGAAATCATACAAGAAATCATTGAAAAACAGGGAAGGTAGAGCCCGAAAAAGATCCAGAGCATCAATATTGCTGCACCCTCATGACCTTCTCCGGCTTGGCTTCCGGATAAATTTGCAATGACAGGGTTGTTCTGAACTTGAGAATTTTGCAGAAATCGTAAGAAGGGATACAATATCTGGACAGAGAAGTGTTTTAATCAAAGAATGAATTCTTGAAACCTATGAGCATACCATAAGGCATCAAAGATATAACCCCAGCAAGGAATGTACCAAACATTAAACAACATTGGTGTCTTGATCTCCTTGGCAAAACCTAAATTTAAAGGTATATGAGTTGTACGATAGAGACTGAAGATGATTGAGAATTGGGCAACCGAATCTTTGATGATTGGTTTTAGACAGAGGCCAGAGATTGGATGGGGGGAGGGGGTCGAACTCAATCTGGCACCTCAAAAACATAGAAAACCTTTTGAGTTGTATTATGGGCTAAGCTACATTGTTTAAGGATTTTGTGCCAGTCGAGGTCAGTTGGACTTATTAGAGGTGTTTTCATATGTATGTGTATGTAGGCTTATCTATATCTATATATATATTATAGAAATGTAATCCTTTCTTTCTTTACTTCAAACCTCTCATTCTAATTTTTTAGAGTTTTTATTTTTTTAATTAGTCTTAAAAAATTTGATTGGTTAAGATTATCCAATCATTTAGGATAACTTTAAACTACTTATCTTTATCATTTTTATTTATCCAATATCTTAATTTAAACTAAATTCATTAAAACTAAATTCTTAACTAATACATTAATTTTAATTTTTGAATTTTGTATATAATATATATATTTTAATTTTTGAATTTTGTATATAATATATATATATATATATATATATATATATATATTATTTATTTATTTACTTATATATTTATTTAATAAAAATATAACTCTTTCTTTCTTATGGTTGCAAACCTCTCATCCTAAATTCTTAGCATTTTTACTTTTTTAATTATTCTTAAAAAATTTAATTAGTTGTGATCATTTTCAATCTATTAAGATAATTTTAAACTATGTGATCATTTTCAATCTATTAAGATAATTTTAAACTAACTTATGTATTTAATTTTAATTTTAAAGCATCTATATTAAATTAATTTATGAAAATAAGAGAGTTTAATTACTGCTTTAAAAAATTTATTAGTTAGAATCATTTTTAATTTATTAAAATAATTTTAAACTAACTTATAAATTAATTTAATTTTGAATTCCTAAAAGTATGAGATCTTAATTATTACTTTAATTTTTTTTGATTGGTTAGAATTATTTTTAATCTGTTAAAATAATTTTAAACTATCTATATATTAACTTGAATTTTAAATTATCTTAATTTCTTAGAGTTTTTACTATTTTAATTAGTATTCAAAATTTTGATTGGTTATGATCAATTTTAATATACTAAAATAATTTAAAAACTAACTTATGCATTAATTTTAATTTAGAATTCTATATATTAAATTACTTTATAAAAGTATGAGACTTTAATTATTACTTTAAACATTTTTGATTGGTTAGAACCATTTTCAACCTATTAAAATAATTTTAAACTACTTATATATTAAATTGAATTTTAAATTATTCTAATTTTTTTATAATTTTTTTCTTTTAATTAATCTTCAAAATTTCATTAGTTAGGATCATTTTCAATCTATTAAAGTAACTTTAAACTAATAAATTAATTTTAATTTTAAATTTTATATATTAAGTTACGTTGTAAAAGTATGAAACTTCAATTATTACTTTTAAATTTTTTTAATTGGTTAGAACAATTTTCAATCTATTAAAATAATTTTTAAACTACTTATATATTAACTTGAATTTTAAATTCTATATTTTTTTTGATGAAATTGAATTCGTATATTGAGTTATTTTGTAAATGTAGGAAACTTTAATTATTCAATTTGCTTAAAATTTTTTTAAACTACTTATATATTAACTCAAATTTTGAATTTCATATTTTTAAAAAAAATTAAATTATGTATATTTAGTTATTTTATAAAAGTAAAAACTTTAACTATTCAGAGAGTTGTCAACAAACATGATCTTTATATTTATAATTTTTATTTAACCCAATTTCTTAATTTAAACTAAATTTATTAAATCTAAACATCTAATATCTACCTATTTCTTCTACACATAGTGTACATCATCATCATTCTCTTCCGCATATTATTTTCTTCTTCTCTTCATATGTATGTTTTTTTTTGATGTTTTGTTTGTTTGACATAATTTTTTATTTGATTTTTTTTCCTTTGATGATATGTGGGAACGATTTTATGATGATATAACATAATCTCACGCTACCTCTCGTTTGCAAATTTAAGGCTTTTGGAGAATCTTATACGTAATATAGATTAGCTTCTTTGATAGACAAAAATGCACGATAATAAGAGTGACAGCTTTTGAACTATATTATGGAAAAATAATGAATTTGTCTTTTTTCATTTTTATCTTTTTTCTTTTGTGAGAATTTAAGTTTCGTATACGTAGATGTGAATTGAAACAGGTGATCCGAGGTTCCCTATAAAAGATTTCTTTCCTTTAATCTCCAAGGAAATAACCTAAAATGCTTCAACGATAAGAAGAATGTTTTAAATTTGATTACTTGCGAAATTACTCTACAGGATTTTCAAGTCAAAGAAATTAGACTATGACTTTACTGAGATAAGCCATTATGTAAAAATAAAAAACTATTCGTATTCTACGATATCAATCCCATAGTTATTTCCTAATCTATGTAGTCTATAAGTAAACTCCTAGAATTTGACAAATATAAGTACTCTATTTATTTCCACCAAGTTTGATTCTAATGTAATGTTTAAGTTTTTATAAGTAAACCTATATTACTTCGGATACATTTGTGCTTGGGTTTTATATCAAATGCAAACACGTGAGACCCATAAGAGAACAAAATGGCAAGCTAGCTACGAGAACGTAAAGGTTAGAAGGAAGAATTATTAGATTTGATGGTTTTAATTTGTCTGCTTTTCTACAAGAGCACATAAGGCAAAAAGTTTTTTTAACTTTTGAGTTAAATAATCCCACTTTTGGAGTATTTTTTATATGTCCATCAAATCATAATATGGCAAGGTTTTATTTTTATTGTATGATACACTTATCCAATTATCTCATGAAGAAAAATAAAAAAATATTTAATAGATTTAAGAGATGATTTCTCCATTTTCTATTAATACTTTTTTTGTCCTCAAACATACTTCATTATTGTTTAACCTCTTAATTGGTTTCGAGAAATACAATTAGTTAGTCCTTTTTTTTCCAAAAAAAAAAATCCTTAATATGAATTCAATTGGTTCCAAGCCTTTGAACTTCATTATTGTTTAACGTTTTAATTGGTTTCAAGAGATAACATTAGTTAGTGCTTCTTTTTTTAAAAAAAGAAAATAAAATTCTTAATCAATTCAATTGGATCCGAGCCTTTGAACGTGTTTCGATTTGTTTTCTTTGTAAAACTCAACATTTGTTCTTAGTCTGTTTCATTTTGAAATATTTCGAATCATAACTCGATAAGATATTAAAAAATTATAAACTATGAAATAGAGATGATATTTTACTAAAAGATACTATATATAATCATTTTCTTTCCATTTTTGTTTTATTACATAACTATCATTTTCTTTTTTTCAATTATCTCTATAGTGCTTTCCATTGGTACTTTCTACATCTAATTTTTCTTATTTAATAATCACCTACTCTTTTTTTCTTTTTTCTTTTTCAATAAGAATCAATAATACCCTTTTGTGATTAAATTATAAGTCATCCATGTTTATGGGTTGAATATGTGGACTATAATAATTGGGTAGGAAAGCAAATATTCCAACCAAAATTTACTTCACTCTAAATCAACACAAGTACGATCTACTAAAACTCTACCAAAAAAGTCTCGATATTGACAATGCGCCTTATAAAAGAGTGATGACATTTTTTGGAGTGATATTTACTACTTATTCCTATTGTTACCCATGATCACTTCTAAGCGAATTTTTTTTCTATTAAACACATAAATTTGTTTCATAGTTTATTGGCTATGTAATTAAAAATAAAAGTTTTATTAAATTTATAATGCAATTAGTTGTTAATTTTTTATTAAATATATTTCAATAATTATAATTAGAAATAAAAATTTTAATATCCATGCTTATAAGATCATCATAAGATGTATATTCCATGGACCCTGTGGTGATACTTTCCCAAATGCTCTATGTATGATAAATAGTAAATGTTCAAAGCACTACCCAAAAAAATTTTTGTAATGCTACAACAATGAAAAATGATAAGTATGTAGAATACGGACGCTAAAAATGATTCAAGTAAAAGAGTTACAATAAATAGTTTTACTTTCGATAATAGGTGGGTTATTCCTCATCTGAGAGATTTGTTGGTATTGATGGATGCTCACATAAATTTAAGAGTATCATCAAATATTTGTATAAGTATATGACCAAAGGATTTGATAAAGCACATATTCTTCTTGAAGTAAATGTCAATACATTAAACAATGACCAACAACGATATCGAATTGTTGACGAGATTAAACATTATTTAGATTGTTAATATGATCATAAAAGATTATAGTGCGTAAATGAATATTGCTCTCAAAGATAGGCATACAGACTTTGTACTAAGGTGTTCGACTTTATCATCTAAATGAAATGCAAAGACAGTGTATTGAGTATATTCATACTTCGAAAAAAAAATTTTGAGCACATCAAAAAGTTATGTGATTGCTCGGATATTTTTTAATTTTATAGATTCAACTCTAAAATATAATATTTGTGGAAAATGGATTAAAAAATTTTTCATATACATATCAATTCATGCAAAGATCGTGCGTTTACATTGATGGTTTCGAAAGTCTACATGACATCAAAATTATAAAAAATTTATCACGGATAATATTTATTTTATGTGTCGATTGATGTGAAGAATGTTCTCATCTCGCAAAAGAGAATCACAATATAACATATTCTTCTGTGAAATTATCTTTCAATAATATATTTATACCTCTTTACTATGTATTACTTATTATAATATTTATTTTTTTATTTTTGTTCGATTGACAAAATTGTCAATAACATTTATTAAAACTTTCATACTGATATCAAATTTTAATTAATTAATTAATTATTAGATCGATGTAATGATTTAGTAATTTGATAATTTAATTTATTAATTAAAAAGAAGTTTGAAACTTTTTTAGAATTAATTTTTTATTTTATTAGATATATTAATACAAGAATTGTATTTAAAAAATATACATATTACTGTGCATAGCACGAGTTTTTTGGCTAGTGCATAGATATTGAGGAATTGCATAGCGCATACACATGTAGGTAAGGGGAAAAAGTAGGTTCAAGACAGACGGTGCCAACGAGGTTTAAGGTGGGATTAACCCGCCGGGGACGACGCAGACCAGTGTGTACCATAGATGCCCACAAACCCCGCTCTAGTAGTTTTCTTAGTCCTTTTGGTTTCGCATGATCGTCTATTACCTTTTTGCCCCTCTTCGGGCGCACCAAGTGGGATAAGAAAAGCCTCTTGTTATAGTGATGATCCACATCACTGTAAAGTGTGATTGAAGAGCCGTATCAATTATATTAAAAAATTATATAATTAATGAATATAGTATCACCTTTCTTATAAAAAAGAACATATCTATATTTATATCTATAATCTATGATCTATATCTATATCTATATCTATAATTCATAATCTATATATATCTATATCTATAATCCATAATCTATATCTATATCTATAATCTATAATCTATAATAATATACTAAAAGTGTGGGAAGAGGTTACGAGAATTTAAATTTTTTATTTTTTTATTTTTTTTGAATAGTCAAAATATCCTTTTATTGGATGACTATTTTGATTTTGATAGTTTAAATGCTCCAAAGTTATATATAGAATTTAGATAATTTATTTTATTCTTCTAAATGTCCAAAAATAATATCTAAAATGTAGACAATAGCCACTAAATGCTAATTTATTTTAAAATTAATAGAAAAGCTCTGCTTATTAGTGAATACATATTAACTTTTTCATTTAAGTTATAGTTTTTCTACCCAAAAATATATATAATGTAATAGAATATAAAACCAAACTATTTAACCTCTATAAAAAAAAGGACATTACTATTTTAGAAAAATTAAAATCACTTAAGAAATAATTATACTAATTAAATATTTTAAATATTATTATAATTTATAAAAATGATAAAATATAACAACACGAAATTAAGTGATTTCTATGAAATCATTTTCTATAATTAATAAAAATATTATTTTTATTATTAAAATAAATTGATTCGATAAAAGGAAAATAGTAAATAAATAAAATATTTATTAGGAATAATTATGAGAATCTAAAAGTTTAAATACTATATTTTTAAATTCTAATATATTTTACAAAAAAGTTTAAAATGACAGTATGAAGTACAAAAAAAGATTATTTATCACTTTATAAAGAAATAAAAAATATGTCTTATTCAAATATCATGTACATAAATAAGAAAATAGTAAAAAATACTCTTCAATCTTTATCATTCCAAAAGAGAAAAATCTATTATTATTAAAAAAGGCTAAAATTATCATAAAAATTATAATGTTAATTGAAAATTTTAAAAATTAATGTTATTTAATGAAAAATACAGTAGAATAAGATGTAAAAATAGATTGCTTGACTTTTATGAAATATTTTATATAATTACTAAAAATATGTATTTTATTATAATATTATAAAAATAATTAAATATAAGATAAAAAATATTATTTATTCTCTATCATTAAAAATATATATATAAATATTATTTTATTAAAAAATTAAATAAAATATTCAGTGTGTAATTAGAATACTAGTATCATCAAGATGAGACTTTACTTATTAATTGAAAAGTCTCAAGTACTTGTTACTTGCACTATTACTCATTGACTTGCATAGTTTTTTCTTTTCTTTTTTTTTATTTTTTATTTTGGAGAAGATTGACTTACATAATTTATAAATGTCTTTTTTTTTTTAAAAGCAGGCGAATGTCATCTTTATCCGGTTCTCGCAACTCACACCAAAAGGCGAGGAGAGCAATAGGTTCAGTTGAAGAAAAGATTGTTACGTGCTTGTCATCATGTTAATACGATCATTTTCTCAACTTTATAAGAAGCTTAATATTACTAAAAATCAACTGTTAACCTGAATTTTCATTAGTTTTACAAAACAATATTCCATTCCTGCAGGTTAGAGCAGAGAATGCTCCATTTGGAGTAATTTTATTTTTTCCACGCCTTGCAATGCTCCGGTGATGTCTGCTCCTGCTCTTACACGCAGCTTCCCAAGCATCAATATTTTTAGCCCTGTAATGAACCGTCCACCACCCAGCAAAAAGAAAAAGAACTTGTCCACATTCCGGACGGCCGAACTTACAGCACCACCTGCTGGACGGCTGTTGAAGATGAAAGTCCAATAAAATACAGGATCGACTTTTAGGGAACAACCCCCCCAACAAAATACAGGATCACTGTGCATCTGCCATTGTTTTTAAAGCTGCAGTTTGTCTCGTTGTCATCATCATCATCGTCAAGGTATCACGTTAGTATTTTCTCTAGTAATTATACTCAAAAGTTGCCCTTCGCGTCTGCAAGAGATTTTTCCAGTATCGCAACGTATCTTGTTATTTTCTCATAAGAAAGATTTATAGTATTACACCCTTGAAATTCTGGCCTATGAAGGTTTTTTTTTTGAGTTTCTGTATACACAGAAGGGATTGGACTGTAGTCATTTATTGATAAAGAATACATCCAACTCTGTATATTCATATAGTAAAACGTAAATTTAACATTTAATACTTCCATCATATTTTATTCATTTCCAAATAAAAGTCAGTAGGACCAACCTGTACTGTTCCTATATTCATAAGAAAGGACAAGAGCTAGGAAAGCATAACATATGTGTAAATGGAATACCAACCTACCATACTTACAAAATACTAGGCTCTCTCCATTTTAAAATATAAAGTCTATGTAAGTAATCTTATATTTTAAAAATAAAAGAATAGAAAATAAATACTATACAAAGTTTCTTTTTTTTTCTTCTTTTAGCTATGTATCTTCCCTAATATTAGGAGATATTATATAAGAACATCTTTGAAAGTAATCACACCATCTTAATGTGGTAGTTGAGTTAATTAAGAATAAATCTTATTTAAATAAAAAAAAAAGAAACCGTCATTTATCCTTAAATGCTAAGTAACTAATTTAACTGAAAAATAAAAGAATTGATTTAATTAATGACAAATACTTTTAGCTCCCAATTTTGCCATGTATGAGCCTCAAGATAGAGCAAAGTAGAAGACTTATAGTAATTAGACAAAACCATGGGGAAAAAAAAAAGGAAATGATGGATTTTGAAGATAGGGAATGGACCAATCAGGACGCTGAAATACTCCACCTGTCATCCAAGGCAATCAGTTCCTCTCGAGTGAGAGGAAGCGCAAATATTGTGTGGATAGAGTAGAAGAAATAGGAGGAGCACAGAAAACTACCCCAAATCTATTTTGCAAGAAAACCACTCTTTCGATCACCAGAGGCTACAGGGGGATAAAGAAAGAGAGGCTAGCCATCTCTCATTAGATTCTAGAGACTGGTCTTTTTTCTTTTCTGGGCAGCCAAATGGCAGCAGCTTCCGCTTCCATGGCGGCCGCAGCCGTCTTGACTCCAAGAATCCCTGTCCGTTCAACCGCCAGCTGCTCTGCCTTGCCTTGTTTACCACCCCGCTTATCCGCTAACGCAGCCTTTTCTACTCCCTTCAGGCAGCTGTCTTCAGGTGTTGTTTCTGTTCTTGTTTTCTTGAAAAGGACTTACTCTCAAGTAGTTCATATGTTGACCATTTCTGCTGCAGAAGTTCATTGGATTTGCTTAAAGCTTTCTTGTTTCTGTATTTGGAATTGGGTTTGTTCTAGTTTGTACAGTTGAAGAACTCTTTCCACTGTTCTGAACTTAAATACTAAACCAAACTGTCACTTCCTAATGCAGAATGTTACAGAAAATGATCACTTGTCTGATAAACTTAAAGATCTTAGATTTCCTCCTACCTGACACCGCAATGTGTATCGTAATTGAACGATATAATAGTTTCTTTCTAGACTAGGTTAAACTTTGTAAATGTTTAGCCACCCAGATCAGCTAGAAGTCTTGAGAGAAACCTTGTTCAGATTGTAATGTGACTCCGTTCTGACTTTGTGTCTGGCTCTATCAAATCAACTCTTTTACATTATTGCACATACACTGGATCTTGTCTCATGGTTTCACGTGAGAAGGATTCCGGCTCTTCAGCTAATTGACCTTGTACGAGCTATACCTGATGCTATCAATTCATTACCGTCAATCGTATTGATGGTAGTTGTATATCCTTATGGATAGAGCTCTTCTTTAGACCATAACAATATAAGCAGCTTCACATTTCTACCGTATGTTCACTAGTTTTTCCTGAGATAGTGAATAGGAAGGTATGGAAATGAGCATTTACAGATGAGCTTTTATAATCTTCTTTGGGAAATAGATGAGAATAGGAAAGCATACTTTAATGAACTCCTAAGTATTGTAGTTCATAACTGAAAAGGATAAGCATACCTCCATTATGTTATGGCATGATATCGTTAGAGATGTTAAAGAGTTTTTTTTTTTTTCTTTATCAGTCAAAGTAAAGCTTATAACTGTTTGGCAGTTGAATGTAAAGCAGAGTGCAGGACTTGTATGATTTTCTTGGCTTTGAATGAAAACTTTGTCGTTCTTTCTATAAAGCTTGGCCACTTTGCAATTATAACAAGTGTCATGCTTGTTCTAATGACTTTTAGTAGTGCAGAAGTAGAACCTGAAAAGTGTATGTATTTCATGCATAGTTGTTGAGATGGTAACTGCTGTTTCCTGGGGCACCTGCTATTTATACTTGTCATCAACCTTTAGCTTAAGATTTTTTGTTATTTGATGTAGTGTCCAGGAGGACTTCTTTGCTCCAAGTCAAAGCCTCAGAAGAGACACCTGCTTCTGTTGACACAAGCGAAGTATTATCAGATCTCAAAGAAAAGGTAGAGTGGATGCCAGACTTTCAGATGATTGCAAGCCAGAGACAGCACCCTACATTTCTGCTGCATTGCATTTGTATTTTGCTTTCATGTAATTTATTTAGAGAATGAAATTGCATTTCTTCACCATGTTTTTGTGCTAGCTGTCTCTCTGCAATGGCTCCTTTTAGTATCTTTAGTTAGTTTAAAAGTCCATCACTAGTTTCTTACTATTCTATCTTCCTTTTTAGGGGATTTTCTTTCTATTCTGTTTGAGCGGAGTCTCAGAATGATGTCTAACCTCTTGAAAGTTTACTGCTTTTTGTTTCTAGTGGGATGCGGTTGAAAACAAGTCTACAGTAATTATTTATGGAGGTGGGGCAATTGTTGCAGTTTGGCTTGCTTCAATTATTGTTGGTGCAATCAATTCTGTCCCTTTGGTAGGTTATTTACGATGACATAATTGCTTTGGAATTAATTTTGTTTTAGCATTCTGCCTTTTCTCCCTCTTCCTTGTCCAACAGGGGAAAATTAAGGGAATCATTGTTGAGCTTCATTTGAATCTCCCTGACTATTAGCTATCTTTGTCTCTTTGCAGCTACCTAAGATCATGGAATTGGTAGGCCTTGGATATACTGGATGGTTCGTTTACCGCTACCTTCTCTTCAAGGTTTGTTCCATTACCTTTTCTCTGCTCATATAGATACAATTCATTTTGTCGCTTATGCCTATTTGACAATGCATATTATTGTAGTCTGTGTTCCAGTTCTGCACTAATGAAAACTTAATTTTGCAATACAATTTAGCATCTCCTTACAACTTGAACCTGAATATGAATGAAAAAGTTTTGAGTTTAGGCATCCCCAATAGCTGGACTTCTTGTTCAGTAACATTTAACATGTGAACATCCAGATCAAACTACTTTATATATCTTTGATACTTGCAAAATCAGGTTCCTGTCAACTTACATTTCATTAAAATTGCATAATTTTCTTCCTTTTTGTCATTTGATACAGTCAAGTAGAAAAGAATTGGTATCAGACATTGAAAATTTGAAGAAGAAGATTGCTGGAACTGAATAGATGCCCATGATTGCCATCCGAGCTTACCTTGTATTTATTCCAGCAACGGCTCAAATTGGTTCATACATTTTCTGTATAAGAGGTAAAATGATGTTATGATGTAGTGTAGGTCTTTCATGTAACTTGTATTCTGGTTCCTCTTTAAATAAGAATCAATGTTCCATTTTGTTCTAGTGCAGAATTGATTTTATCTTTATGGGTTGCTTATAGCCTTTTGACTTGCATATCTCCGTGTATATGATTAGTGTGTTGATTGTTGATGTCTGGTTGAATATGGCCATGGTACTTGTGGTGTTGCCTATATACTTGTGGTGCATATACCATGGTATCCCAGTTCCCATAAGGTTTTATAGTCTGAATTGTTTCATAAAGCTGCAAGAGCAGATTCCCAGTATTAAAAACCTTAGTAAGGGAGTTAGGCCTTGGCAAGTTCACCTGAAAACCCACCGACTTCGGTGCTTTTCCCCCTGTTTTGGAGCCTGAAGATTTTCAAGATTGAAATAGTAACCATGGTGAGTTGCGTCTGTAAATTCCACACGACCCTAGGGTATGAGAAAAGAGGTAAAATAACAGTGTTCTAGATTGGTGCCATCTCCCTGCAATCCCTGGTTGTTGAGAAGAATGGTAAAACAACCTTGGCATAGGCTTTCTCTTGGTAATATTGACAACACGGCGTCATTGCATAGCTAAGTTACTTCGATCTCCTCCACTGAAGTCTGAAATAGATTACGCATCTCACAATGAAACAATCCTGTGCGTTTCGTCGTCTCTTTCGACTAGTTCTCGTGTCGAAAAACAATATAAAATGTCTTTAAATCTCCTATCTTGTTACACAAATAGATGACGTTTTTGACCAATCAGTCCAAGATGTACCTGAGCTATGACCTATGAATTTCATCTCGTAAAAGTATAATACTGTGGGTTCCTTTTGTGGTTTGGAATAATTGAATTTGGAATTGAGTTATTAGGGAACTTGTGAAGCTTAACTTTCTCCGCTAGAATCTTAATTAGTAAATGAATGTATATGAACTTGCAGTTCTATTTATTTGTAACTGTTTAAGTGGAGAAATATGTATATCTAATTAAAAATGATGTTTCCTGAAAAAAGAAAAAAGATAAGCATGATGTTTCTAGCCATTCAGTTCCAATCTTTCGGCAAAACCCCTCTGGCTTTGATTTCTCATCTGTTACACGGATTTATGTGGCTTTTAGAAACTAATTTTAATGCACACATTCAAAGCAAATGTCTAAAGGGGCAAAATTGAATTTTCAAATTTATTTCAAGAACGGATCATAATCTTCGGAAAACTTCTCACAAAAAGTACGTATATGCGGAACTGAAAGACTAGATACACAGCATTACGTGATGATGCAGTTAAAAATGCATAACTTAGCCGAAAAAGCAGTTAAAAATGCATAATCCGGCAAATGCAAAGAGAGAGAGTTAAAGCAAACCAATTCACATCCAAAGGAGCCTCTGTATTTCTCAAAATAGCATTTTTAAGAGGTTAAACCAGGGCTGTTCCCTGCTCCATAAAATACCATTTACATCCTTCAACTGTAGCATTTGGCTGATTGCAGCCAAATTCTATTTTTAAGAGTTCATCCAGCAAAACAGAAGTTAGTGGTGCCAACATATGCACTACGTTTCTTTGCCCTCTTAAACACCTCGTTGCAAGTAGAACCTATGCCCCAGTAATAATAGAGATAAGGGTCGCCTTAAAAATGAGTACAAATTCACTGCCTCATTGTAAGCTCTGCCCTGAGATGGAGTATGCCATTGATGAAAAAATGACTGTCCTCAGCCATGAATGACGTCCATGGTATGCCAAATAAATTACGATATCCAACTGCCTTCCCCCCGGTAAAAGTATAATTACCTTTATATTTGCTTATATACTCCTCTGTAGGTTTCAATCTTGCAGAAAATTCATAGTCAACAGCAAATGTCACCGAACCCTTTTCCTGCATCCCCAAAAAGAGACCAAAACAATGAAAAGAACTCTGTTGATCCATATTGCAGTGTGCAGACAGGAAAAAACCCTGTCCACCCAAGTGAAACGCCTGAGAATACACTCGGCCTGAAGGAAACAAGTTCTCACACTCCTCCCGCTTGAGATCCAAATAGACAATGCACTGCTGGCGTGGAAGTTCAAACTCAACTACCTTCACAGGACGGTATTTGTAGGCCCGCTCCACAAAACGACGGCTACTGGAGGCAGACTCCTCAGCTGCCTGAATTCGCTGACGATGAGGAGCCTCAGCCTTGAAAAATAGGGCCTCAAGCACAAACTTCGAAGCAAGCTCATGATCAAAGTCATTGCAGGTTAGAACCTTCCTGAGTTTCCGGCAAGTCATGTAAGGAAACCGAATATATCGACTGAGACGAGAACCGAGGATTTCCTGCCGCTCCTCCAACTTTGGATAATGAGATCTAGCCCATTTTAGGACCAAGTCATATACTGCATCCTCTGAAGCCACTTGGAGATCATCGCTGGCCAAGATAGCCTCAATGCCAGCTGAAGGCAAGTTCATGACCTCATCCGGGTACCTACCAGAAGTTACAAGATCTCATTAAACTAATTCAAGTTCCTACATATTTATGTGCATTTAATGTACAACTTGATTAACCTAACCATATAAGATATCCAGGAATGTGCATGACCTACTGACCAGTGAAAACCCAGGTACCACAATAAAAAAAAAAAAAATAGAATGATGAAGGAAAGAGCGGGTGAAGTTTGTATGTGACTTCACTTTTTTTTCCTTGTGTGTTCTAAGGGAGGGGGATAGTGGACAGAAAGGGAGGGATCAGGAAAAAGAGCATTGTATGGTTGAAAGACATTTACGACAAGGAGAAATACTAGAACACCAAGGCTCCTCTGATATGCTAGAAAACTTGGTCATTGGTTAGTTAATAGGCCTAGAAAGCCAAAAACACAAAAGATTTCTTTTTGATGATGTGGGCTGGAGCTGCAGGGGGAGGCATTTCTATCAACAAGTACGGAAGAAAAGCAGGAAAGTAAATCTCCCTTTTGCAAGATAGCAATATCTCTCTATCACAATACCGGAAACAATCCTTGAACTTACTTTGTTATGTCTTTATAACGGGCAGCCAGGAACTGCTTTGCTGCATCAGTCAAGGGCTGAACCGCTTCGGCCATTAAAACACTAGATGGAAGCTCCAGATATAGCAAAGCAGATTCTGGATTCATAGGCAAATTACGCAAAAGACGGCCGCAATGCCGCATGCATGAAGCAACTTCAAATTTATCTGCTGCCATCAGAACATCCAACAAGGCAGGTGCTGTAGTTGCAGTTAAGGTATTGCTGTACATAAAATTCAGCAGCTCCATAAGTGCAGCCTCCTCTGTTTCACAGGTGAAGAACATAATGAACTATGGTATTAGGCAGTCATGATAGAGTCAGTACATATTTGAACTTGTTCAATGCAATTTACTTAAAAAGAGTGAAGGCAAGAATACTAATTATAATAATAAGACCTAAGGATACGATAATCATGAAGGAAACTACCATCATTATATTTGGAAGAGGATTCATAGTATAAACCATTAATTTAATATTTAAAAAGGGATAAAGATCAATATCAGGGAGTAAGTACCTGAGGCATTAATTCTTAGAGTTACATGTCTCTGCTCTGACTCCCTCATCCCATTTGAAAAGAGCTACATAATTGAAAAGAAAAGGACCCTTCATCCACCAACTCAATAAAGCAAAGAGATGCAGCAAACTTAACAAAAAGATAAACTGTTACCTTGTAAAAGAATGGGCTTTTTGCTGCTAAGATAGGAGAACTGATATGTAATGTTCTAACTCTCAGAACTCTTGAGGAATCCATGTCACAGTCTAAGTCATCACTATTTGAAGCCTCATCTCCTATAAAATCCATAAAAAGCTTCATTTTGGAGGAGAAAAACAACATGAATCTTTTGAGCCAAAACTAACTCAATTAGATTGAAAAGGAATAACAAGTTTGTGAAATTGCACGAAATCAACACCTGAGGGGGGTGACTCCTCAACCATTGTGAATTCCTCCTCTTGATTTTCACATTCCGCTCCATTATCAGCATCATGCTGATTACAATTTAAAATTTCCTCCTCGGGGCATATGGTGATATCCAAAGCTGCAAATGAGTGGCAGATGTCTGGTTAACATCAGCAAAAACCCGTACCAGCATAAGAAATAAGCAAAATACTGCAATATCAAAGCAATTATGTATATGAAAATCTAATTTACAGAAGAAAGGCATTGGGTGTTTAAAGAAAGAGACCACTATTGTTTTAGAGGTGCCCTTTGCAATGAGTTCTTAGGAGGAAAATGACTCCATAAACCCAGGTGTACATATAACACAGACTTATCCATGCAAGCCTGCATGACATTATCCATTTTAATTATTCTTACCCATAATATTAATTAGATTCAACAGTGAAAAGACAAAATTATGTATCAAAACTCTGCAATTGACTAAACAATTAACAAGTCCATCACAAATGTACAAAACAACAGTAGCTCCAGACACAGGACGACAAACAACATACTAATACCAATACAAGATTCTAAAATTGACTAAATAATTGCAAAGTCCATCCTACAAAATTACTCAAACGCAAAAGACGGAAGCTCCTGGTAGGCGATGCCTAGTGCAAAGAGGGAAAAACCTTGTAATGATCCTCAAGTAGTCCCATACATCTTCTTCTGACAGTGGAAATAAATGTAAAAAATGCTATTAAAACTGCCCTAATCTAGCAAAAGAATTCCAAAATCGCAACAGTAATCTTGATTTTAGAAAACATGGAATTGCTCCGAAATGGAGACCACAAAGTGAAAATATGGAGACAAGAAGCAAATTAGAACCCAACATAAGAGATATGAACTAAGGTGGCAAATGTCAAAGAGGAGAGATACTTTTGTCCAAGTGCGTATGGTAAGCTAAAACCAAAATTTTTTTTCCTTGCTGACCAATAAATATTAACAAACTCACACAATGCCTTGATATGCCATGCTCCCTTTCCAAAGGTTTACGTAGAGATCAAAAGCAGTTAAGTCTTCAATAATTGATTTCTCCAGAAGCTTAGGAAAAGTACAAACAAATTAGAAGGCAGCCCCTCCAAATCGAAATAGTCCATTAAAAAAAAAAAAAACACACAGGAGTAGACATATTACATACACATATCCCTGTCTGGTTCTGTATGTAGACCACATCAATAAAATTCCAGCAGAAACTAAATAAAGATTTATTACCCGCACAAAAGAAATCCCGCGAAAAAAAAATGCTGTTAGATTTCGCAAGAAGAATACACCAATCGAAAAAAAATATACGCCGACACTGGGAAAAGGAAACAAGGGAGTACCATTTTGCTTTTTAACGTCTTCTCTGGGACGTTTACGATACCGGGCCCAATCAGCAAGGGTTTGGCAAGCCTCGACGCCGGAGTGGGTTTCCGATGAGTCATCTGCCGAGACCTCGATCCGGAGGACTCGGTCTGAAAAATTGCTGTCGTCGAAGGCGAAACCGAAATCTGGGTCGCGACTGCTGGTCGGAGAGTAGGCCGCGCTCTCCATCACGGCCGTTCTAGGGTCGAATAAATCCAAATTCGAATGCCTCATAATAGCATAAAGTAGCAGTTTATCTGCCAAACTAGCTTGATATTCCCCCCCTTAATTTCCCCGTTAGTCTCCCCCTTAAAAGCCCTAAAGCGGTCTTCCTCTCCTCGCCGTGCTGATTGCTCTACACATAAAATCTGCCCAACGTGAAACAGAGGATGGAATATGGAAGAGGAGACGGAGGGTGAGTCAATGGAGAGACTGCCATTTGGACGCAACCCCCACGCACCGCACCTTGGAATTCCCTTTGAATGTCAATAATAAGAAAAGTTTTTCTCGCATTTCATCCCATTGGGGATTATCTACTTTTAACAAATATGCTAATTGAACAATGCTCTAAGAAAACTTCTTTTGGCGTTTGATTTTTTTTTTTATCTATTTTGCTTTATTTCCGTTTTTGGAGATGAATAACAGGAAGTCATTTCTTATATAGGCTTTTTCAAAATTATATATATATATATATATAGCACTATTACTCTCTCTCTCTTTCTAAACTAATTAAAAATGTCAAAATTTTAAAAAATATATGATTTGAGTGTTAAAATCTTTAGAGAAAGATTAATTATATAAAATTTTTTCAATATCTGATTCTTAATCTGATAAATTACATATTAGGCACTCAACTGTTAGATTATTAAGGGTATGATTGGATAGAGTTTAATTTTGAGATTTTTATCTTGAATTTCGTAAAAGTTAAATTATTTATAAAAAAAATATAAATTTCACACTTAAAAATTTAAATTTGATTTTAAAACTAAATCCTATCCAAACTTACTTAAATAATCTACTATATATCATTCTTCTAAACCCAATTTTGTAAATTTGAAATATGTGAATAATCAATGAAAATCAAATATGTGAAAATTTGCAACATCCGAAGGTTCTTTAATATTTTTTTTTAAGAAAATAATCTTTAATAAATTATTTATTAATACTGTGTGACACCCCTTTTATTGAAAGAGAAAACTATTATAACTACCTATAAACAATTTTTGCTTACTTGAAAACGTTATTTTCAGACTTTTATGGCCAAAAATTATTTTTGAGTTGCATTCTTGACAAATTTTCAATGGCGGAAACCGACTGGAAAAGTCAATAAGTCATCTCCCACCCATTTAACACCGGTATAAAGGGCAATTTTGTCAATCTCTTCCTATTTTTTATAAAAGAAAATTTTACAATTTTTTCCTTTCCCCTTCTTATCCTGCCTCCCGTCTCTCCCTCGCTCACTATCTCCTGCCAGGTCACTTCACTGTCGCTACTCCCTCCTCTATTTCTCTTCCTCCTCCTCCTTTCACCTCTATATAAGGAATAAATATGGTGGTTTTGATGGAGGAAATAGAGAGAGATCAAAGTGTGTAACAAGTCTTAAGAATCTCTCCAAAAGAACATACATAATCAATTAATCATATTCATGAATCAGAACTATCCAGAGCCTAGATCATCGTCTTTATTTGGAAGTATGCATTAATGTCTATTTGGCAAAATTTTTCGGATAAAGTGTAATCCCAATTTCTATCCAGATCATTGACCCACCAAGTTCTTCTTTTGCCATTTTCATTATTCCCTACGTTTTTCTTCTGCAAATCTTGCCTTTTTCCTCCATTTTCGTCCCCCTTTTGAAGCTTTAAGAACACAAAATCCCTCAGCTCATATCTCTTTCACAAGAAACAGTTTCTATAAAGTTGGAACTATTGCATTTGAATTTTCAAAAGACGACTTTCGTTGGATTCTTGTTTTCTCTTTCTGGGTTTTGTTAGTCTCTGTTTCTTGATAGAGATTATGTGGTTGTTGCTAATCTAGAAAGGTATCTGGGTTTTCGGTTGTTCGGTAACTTTTTGATGCTGTAAGTCCGAAAAAGATACAAAATTAGCTTGTTCATTGAATAACAGTTTTTCTGTTTCTGGTTCCAATGAGACCATTCTCAGCTGCAACAGTGAAATCTTTGGGGCTTTCTCCTCCTGTTGGATCTCTGCAATTTCCGGTGTGGATTGGGTTTCAAAGGGTGGGTTGGCAGCTACAGAAAGATAGGGAAGAGGGTGACAAGAATGCCCCTGACACGGTGTTAAATGGATGCAAGATGGCTTTTTCAGTCTAATTCTGCCGAGGTATTAAAAATTTGTAAAAAATGCAAGTTCGCAAATAATTCTTTGTTATGAATGTTCGAAAATAAAGCTTTTGAATCATATGAGAGAAGAAAAATGGTTTATGAATAATTATATAAATTTTCTCTTTACTAAAAAAATATATATTTAGCAAGTTGTGAACGTTTGGTTGAAAATAACAAGTTGTAGCGTAGGATTTCATTTCCAACACTTTCTCCCCGATCACAAATATGACCATTTCAATGGCACCAAAAAATGGAAAGATCCCACTAAAAGGTCAATGCCAAATGAGGAGTTGCAGTATGAAATGGAAAAAGATTTATTTTTTATTTTTTATTGTATTTATAAGATTTATTTATGATAATCTTATTATTATTATTTTTTATTCAACGACTAAAGAATAACCAATAATTATTCCAACTGTTAGAATAAAAAAATTGATCGGATGATTATAAATAAATTATATATATATAATTAAAAAGTAAGTGCCGGATGAATTTTCACTGGTATGAAATCAAGGGATTGTTATATTAGAGGTTAGCAGAGCAGCCACGCAGACCAAAATTGACTATGTGAAATTGGTCAATCTCATTACGCAAGGAGTAAACAAATGCTTTTGAAATGCTTAAAATACATATATTAATGGGATTTCTTGGTAAAAATAGATTATTTGTAAAAACAACAAATTGAGAGTCAAAACAGAAATTTTATATTGGGCTTGAATCCAAATTGCACATATTCTGGTTTTCAAAGTGGTGATGAGGGTCAGAGTCGTCGATCACGCGGAAAGCTCACGTATTAGTATTCTTCTTAACAATTAGGTAATCTTATTAGTACAATCTTGTTCGTGGTAGGAATGATACCCTCGGCTGGCCTACCCAAAAGCAGAAATGCAGGAAAGGCAGAAAGCCGTTTCCACTGGCAACGTTATATCATCAACAACACCTTCATTTTTTTTTTCAAAAAAAAAAAAGTGCAAAACAGGAGATCTTTTATGTAGTAGAAAAGAGTCAGCATTAGTGAAAATAATTTAACTAAAATCACCCTTGTTTCATGACCAATCATAATGCCATTGAAACCCACTCATACCTGGGACATCTAATCAACAATCGTATATCATTTGAAAGATGGAGCCAGTATACTGCCCTATAACATCTTGGCATAAAACAATGGTCAAAATCATGCATAGAGGACATGCTCCAAAATGGCCGTCTGGAGAGCCCCGTTCTTGGACTATCGGATCTCCAAAGATAACTAATAAGCAGGGCAGGGGAAGTATTCAGGATTCTACTACAAATCTACAAGAAGCAATTTGATTAAACTGCTTCGACTTGGTTTTCTTAGAGAATATGTTTCTCAAGTCAATAGAACGCTCAATACATTATCATGAGCCCGTAGTTTCTCACTATATCAATACACATACAATTTTCTTTGGGAACAACCAAAACATGCAATTAGTTCCTATGTAGGATCAGTTGCGGGCTTCTGACCAATGTTTTAGATTCGAAAACATTTACCATATTTCATAAAGAATATGCTACCCATCCTGCACGAAGGTGATCTACACCGACGCTAAGACTAATTGCAGGAATAAGATTCCTCAAGTTATCCCCTCTCCAGCAAAAAGGATTAGTATCAAGCTAATCACTATCACAATTTGATAGACTTCCTACATAGCCGTCAAATCCCATACGCTTCTCATTATAAGTTACAGAGATTAAGGAATGTACGAGCTCTTTCACAATTCAGGATTCAAAAATGTCCTCCTAAGAGAAGAAATGGACTCAATATTCACCATCAGATCCCAAGTTATAGGCTATCTTTCTCAGTTTGCGAACTACAAGCCCCTGGAAGCACTAGAGCGAGACTGCTGACTTTCAAGCCTTGCTTCAAGAAGCTTAGCCTTTAGAGTATTATCTTGTGTACCTTGGGGCCACCTCAAGGAAGATTCAGGTGCTGGAGGATCTTGATAAATTGCTTTTGATGTCCATCTCTCCACTTGGCTGGCAGGACCCACAAATGAAGATTGACCAAAACAGTTTGCTGCATTCTTATTTTTATACTGATGTTCCATACCTTCAGAGGAGAAGGAATGACAACATTTTAACTTATCAAGCAATTCATTTTGGCTTCCCATTTCCTTGTTCTTTTTCCCCAATGAATGATCTTGCATAACGTCATCCATTATGTTCTCTGAAGCATTCAGTTGAACTTGATCTCCAATTCTTGTCAGCTCTTGTTTCCCATCAATAGGCTCGCCCTTGCATCTGTTGCGTGAGAAATCAATTAGCATGTTTTCTTTAAACTGTGCTTGCAAGTTGGAAAGATCAGAATCTTTTCGAACTACCCGTGATAAAATTCTTTTCTTCAAACGATTTGATTTGATAATTCTTCGTGAATCGTTATTTGCCACAACTTGCACGTTTTGATTGGTGGAGCCATCTCTGTGTTGCCGACTGGGATCTCTGAACACTTTAGAACTATATAAGCCACTATCAAGAGAATCTTCTTCATCATTCCCATTCTTAGGAGCACTTCCAGCCTCATTCAAGTGAAACGACTCTAAAGATGACCTCTGTAATGTACTTCCAATTGGTTTTTCAAATGATGAGACACCATCATTTCCAAAAGATCCTGACTGTTTAGCTTGAAGGAAGGTTTCTATTTCTAAGCTTAATTTATCCAAAATTGTCTTCTTGTCATGACCAGAGTTTGCTTCTGCTAACTTCATTTGCATCCGTGCATCTAGCCATGCTTCAGAAATATGAACAATCAACCGATCAGCATGTTCCCTTACACTGAAGTCCACCTCAGATTTATGCTTCAGGAATCTAATCTCCTGTTCATAATCTATTATGCCCTTTGCAAACTCATCACACAAGTCTTCTAAAAGTATCCGTGCTTTTTTTTCCCTTTCAAGCTCTTTTAATGTATTTGAGAAGGAAGATTTAACTTCTGATAACTCTCGAGCTAACTTACGATGAAGACTTTCTGAATGCTTTCTCAATTTCCTTTCATCTTCTAGCTCATTTCTAACAGACTGAATGGCTTCTTGAATTTGATCTTGCCCTTCATTTCTCCTAGCATCATTAGTTTTGGCTAATTGTTTCATCAAATCATCCATTTCTTGACAATCTCTTTTCTTCTCTTTCAGTAAAGTTTTAATTTGTGCTCGTGCATGGTTGAGTTCTTTCTGCATTGCTTTCACCAAAGAAATGTTTGAAATGTGCTGTTCTTCAAGGCTCCAAATCCTATTTAGTACTTTGAGTAACTCAGTGGATGTTTTTAAGTCATATCTTGATTCCTTAAATCTACCTTTAAACCCAGATGGCGTGATTGCTGGTCGATAAGGAGCCATCATCTGGCATGAAATTACCAAGGAGTTCAGAAATGTAAAGCATGATGAAAGCACTTCGCAGCAAAGAAGCTAATTCTAATGTCAATGTTTATCTTCAAATGAAAAATGCAGTGGCCAACATAAACTATTAGTAGATGACGGCTTGAGAAAGATTCTTAAGCACATAAGCAAGTAATTGGAGAACACTTTCGCCACACAGAAATATAGGCAAAACATAGAAAGAACTTAGGCTATGAAATATCAGAAATTTTCAGACTGGCAAGTGAATAGCAGCTGTTAATTTTCACTTCATACTTACAGGAATATAAGTCCTGGAAAAGGCTTAGATGACAATGACTAATTAAGGACAAAATGAGTGGTTGCAGTTCAGCAATCAGCAGTCACATCAAAGACCTAAGGTTACTTAATAGCAGAGAAGATAATCAAATTTACATTTTTGAACATTATTCTCTCAAGACATGAAGAAATTAAAAAGGAATACTGTTGCATGAATAGCTTATGGAATACACCAATAACATTATTCTCTCAAGTCAATCAGCAGTCACATCAAAGACATCAGGTTATTTAATCAAATTTACATTTTTAAACATTATTCTCTCAAGTCATGATGAAATTAAAAAGAAATACTGTTGCATGAATAGCTTACGGAATACACCAATTTATTTGAGATCGACAACTCTTAGGTGATTGTCTCTTTCTGAATGTTTCTGTTTTCGTCTTTAGTTATTATCGATTAACAGGGGGTGGATGAGGGAATAATTTCAAAATTTCCACTTTCTTCCTGTCAGCAGATAAGTCAGCTATATACAACCATATCTTTCTCCTAGTGTTAGAGAATGGTTGCATCTATAGCACATAGCCAACTCGCAAATTTGATAGAACGCAAAGCTGCAAGGGAAATACCTCCATTGAGCTACAGCTTCTGGGAGAAACAGGCAGAAAAGCATCACATTTTCTCTCAACTGATTGGCGATGTATTGATGGCTCTGCAACATGTTTCCTTAGGTTACTCCCAGTTGGTGGCTGTCAGTATACAGAGTTAACTTTCAGATTTCGGAGCAAACGCAGATAAAATAAAAGATAAGACCTTTCATTAAGGGCAATGATCTATTTGGCAATTCAACGTGTTTGTGACATATTATGTGCCTCAACATCAGCTTAAAACTGATCTTGAAGAACAACTAGTCTAATACAGAGCAAAGGATAGTTGATGGATAGCCGGTAACACAAATTAAGAGACAACGAATCAACTGTAAGATATTTCCTACAGCAGCTTTTCTAAGGACAAAACATGCTAAAGTTTCAAAATGCAGACAAACTATTTCTACTAGGGGTGCCAGGCTAAAGCCCTCAAACTTACCAGAAAGCAAATATAAATCAAGTTAGGCATATCTTTACACTTAACCATGGGTGTATCATTTTTAGTATCTTGCAACACCCTTCCCCCCCCCCCCCCCCCCCGGGGGGAAAAAAAAAAAAGAAACCATGCATCTTGTCTTTGGCCCAATTAACTTTCGTTGACCTTCTTGAAATCATAGCTATCTGGGTTTTTGCCTAAATAGATTAGATAATCCATTTTATATACATCATCGTGTATAGAACAATGACAAAGGGGTATACATGGCAAAGGACAGAAAGGTAATCTTTCTGCTGGCAAATTCTAATAAGTTGCGCAATGAAGAAAAGGAGAATTTTGACAAACAGAAACACTGAAACAGCAAATAAAAGATCAGAAACCAAATCAACCATCAAGCATATTCTTTGCACAAGAAACGGAATCCATTAACAGAAAATCAGAAAAACACTGAGTACGAGAATGAAAAGAATACTACAGATTCCAAAGCAAAGGGAATCACCAGGTCGTCCGAACAATCAGGAGGCTCATCAATTAGATTGGGAAGCTCAAAGCCCTTGTCTTTGTGTTTGTGATGTTGTTGCAGAGGTCCACCCTTGCTCATCTTGACCAACTCAACGTTGGGCTCAACTTCCCAAAGGTTAGCCGCAAGCTTTCTAGCGGATATTGTTCTGGTAAAATTGGAGGGAAAAGTGAAATCTTGAAATGAAGAAGCACCAGTCTCAGCTAACACCAGTCTCCAAGTCGGTGAAGGGGTACTCTGAACCCCTCTTTTCCCTACTAAAATCCCGCGTTTCAACTTTATCCCTAAGAATTCTTCCTTTTTGTTCCCTCTCTCTCCAACTTTTTCATGTCTCTCCATCTCTCTCTTCCTCAATTTTCAACAAATTCTTCGGTGCTTGTCTTACTCACAAGTTCCTGTCTTTCTTTCACTCAATTCAAAGTAAATTTGAAACTCTGTCATGCTCTATCCAGCACCCACTTGACAGCTTTCACCATCCCTTCTAGCAAATACCCCCTTCAAAAGGAAGAAAAAGAAAAACCCTTTTGCCTTTTCAGTTTTCACTCAACCATCTCTCATTTCTTGAAAATTTGCTTAAGCTTCTCTGTTCAACTACCTCTTCCCCCCCGTTCCCCAACTCTGCCCCCCGGTTTATCTCTTCTCTCTCCATATCTAGCATCTCCGTGTTTGGTCCCTTGGCTCATGTCCTGTTTGCAGTCTGCTCTCATACAGTCGCGGTACTTTACTCCTCAAAAGAATGAACTACAAACGAAAGATTAGCGGTAAAAAGCAACTAGGGAAGGATTCTCATAATGGCTACTGTATATTTGGGGCAGAATAAAATCAAAAGAGCTTAATCATGCGGTCTATATAGGAGGACGCGACACGTAGACCAACCAGCAGCCGAGGAGGAACGAGGAACAACGAACAAACAAACCACAGCATGCAGTGTCTTCTCTGTCTTATTGTGGTCCTTCACAAACAAAACTTTATAGCGGAGCTGATACAGCTGCAGTAACCTTTTTGTCTTTCGTCCTTCTTTACGCGCGGGCTCGGGAGTATTTGGTTTGATGACAGTCATTCTAATTCATTAATGGTTAACGATTTATTATTTTTGTTTAAGATAAATTTATATTAAAATTTATAAAAATAAATTATTTATAAAAAATAAATTAAAATTTAATCTATGATACTAAATTAGTCCAAGCCAAAACTTTAGCATGGACAAGCCAAAAAGAAAGAATGTGGGATGTGGTCCATGCCCTAAAGCAGTAGCTACTGTGTGATCAGCATCATTTTTGCACCTCATTTTTGGAGCTTCTGTGACTTCAAGAAAAAAGTGAATTTTTTTTTTTTATCTTCCTCTTTGGGAATGAGAGTTTCTATGAGGAGAGAAAAGTTTCAAAATAGTAACACGTCCAATATGGACTTGGTTAGATGTAGATAGTATTTTTTTTCAGTTTATATATACTAAATTTTAATCGTTAAATTTTGATCAAAAGATTAAAAATTTACATATTGAGTTATTCTACTATAGAGAAAATAATTATTTTAATATGAATAATTATTCTCAATGTGTGAATTTTTAATCGTTAGATTAAAATTTAACGGTCAAAAATTTATTTTACATAAACTAAAAAAAGTAATGCCTACACTCTAATCTACTCAAATTCGCCAATATCTGTAATCTTTGGTACTGTGTTTGGATTGGATAGCTCAGAGGAGACGATGCATTTGGGCTGATTTTACGATGTAAAGAAAAGTAGAATTTGAAAGAAAGGAGGAGGACCAGAGAGAAAAAAGAGGAGAGACGAGGAAAGAAATTAGAATCTTTCTCTTATGTTTTGAGTTTGGACATTAGATACTGTTTGGATTGAGGAAAATAGGAAGCGAAATGAGAAGATACACAGAGTAATATTTTGCTAATTGAATTAATTTTTTAAGAAAGAAATGAAAGGAGCTGTACGAGGGAAGGAAAACACTTTAAATTCATTAGTCTCTTCTAAGTGCAAGGGTGAACGGAAATAAAGTGAGAAGAGATCAACTTTAATGATCTTTTTTACTTAATTAAATTGTTCTTAACCTAAAATTCCTTACTCATATAAAAACATGATTAAATATATAAATTTAATAATTTATTCCCCATTTTCATAATCTTAATTATTTAAATGCCAGAAATATCTAATGATCTCCTTTTTCACTTTTCTTTTCTCTCTCACTTCTCCCATTTCCCAAACAAAGCCTAGAGTCCTCAAAGATTTAGGTGATTTTTTTTTTCCTGTTAGTTGGAAGAAAATAGAAAGCAAGCATACGACAACGAGGCAGGGGGAAAAGGAAAAGAAACGGGAAAGCCCAATTCTGCTATAAGCCTGACCCAAAGTGGGCCTGTTTCTGCATGATGTAATATGCAGGCCAACAAAGCCCAAGTTTCCATGGGCCAGATACTCTTTCTTTTCATGTGCCATATAGGCCCACAACAACAGAAGGTATTACTCCTGCATCGTGCATGACTACAAATATATTGGTGGTAACTATATACAGTTTTATTTTAAACTATATGTAGTGCGAAAAAATTTGATTATTCACTATTCATTTTTAAAAATTCTTAAGTTTCTCTGAAACCTTTGAAATACTAAAACTCAAATATGTCAATAATAACTACGTTTTTTAGCAAATAAAGTTTAATTTATCAAATAATATCTAATTTTACATCTTTTTACATATAAAAAATATCAAAATCAGCTACAAAACAGTCAATTTTGAAAAAAAATACGAATTTGCGTCACTTAAACCAGAAAGTAGCGAAATTGGGCCACAAATTTCGCTCAAAATTGGCGAAAATTGTGGTAAATTTCCTCCAATTTTGGGCGGAACTTATGGCACAAGTTCCGCCAATTTTGGGCGAAATTTGTGCCACAATTTCCGCCCCAAATTGGCGGAACTTGTGCCATAATTTTCGCCAATTTTTGGTGAAAATTGTCCATAATTTTCGCCAAAAATTGACGAAAATTTTGGCCTATTTTTTTTTCAAAAATTGTGCGAAATTTCCTCAAATTTTGGCAAAAATTATGGACAATTAAAAAATCACATGAGATTTCTATTAAATTTGTCATATTAGATGATTTTTGTCAGAGAGAAAAATAATTTAAAGAACACATAAGTTTTTTCTTAAATACAAATATTTGTTCAAACTAAGATTACACAAATTATTCGAGTTAAAAAATAGCCTATTTCTTCTTTAAATTATTTTTTTTCTTTGATAAAAACTATCTAATGTGACAAATTTAATAGAAATTCAATGTGATTTTTTAATTGTCCATAATTTTTGCCAAAATTTGAGGAAATTTCACACAATTTTTGAAAAAAAAATAGGCCAAAATTTTCGTCAATTTTTGGCGAAAATTATGGACAATTTTTGCCAAAAATTGGCGAAAATTATGGCACAAGTTCCGCCAATTTGGGGCGGAAATTGTGGCACAATTTCCGCCCAAAATTGGCGGAACTTGTACCATAAGTTCCGTCCAAAATTGGCGGAAATTGACCACAATTTCCGCCAATTTTGAGCGAAATTTATGGCCCAATTTTGCTACTTTCTAGTACAAGTGACGCAAATTCGTATTTTTTTTCAAAATCGACTGTTTTGTAGCTGATTTTGATGTTTTTTATATGTAAAAAGATGTAAAATTAGATATTATTTAATAAATTAAACTTTATTTGCTAAAAAACGTAGTTATTATTGACATATTTGAGTTTTAGTATTTCAAAGGTTTCAGAGAAACTTAAGAATTTTTAAAAGTGAATAGTGAATAATGAAATTTTTTCGCACTACATATAGTCCAAAATAAAACTATATATAGAAATGGCGAATATTGGTACTCCACAACCCCTCCCCCCCAAAGCATCCCTCTTTTCTGAAGTAAAACAATTGCGTACTATGTTTTGAAAGAAAGTAACGAAGATGTGATGAAATTTTGAACAATTAGGGTATATTTGGGTTATATTTTTATTTAAGTTGAGTTATATTAAAAATTATAAAAGTGAATTGTTCGTGAAAGCAGAAATAATATTTAAAATAAAAAATGAGAAAAATTAATTTTTTAATTTAAAAATTAATGTAAATAAATATACTCTTAATGAAAGTTTAAAAACAAGCATAAAGATTTTTTTTTTTTACAAAGACCATAAAGAAACTTGGTAGACAGTAAAGAAACTCGAAAATCTGAAAAAGCATTGTAAAGACAACAAAGTGGCAACAATTTGTGTCAGAATACAATCCATCTTGTTGGGTTGATGAAAACCTCCAAAATGATTTTGGCAGAAAGGTTGGAGTGGACTGGAAAATTCTATTTCGAGAAGCAATTAACACAGAATCTAGTATTGGAGTAATGCAAGGATCCATTCCTTAGAGGGAACAATCCTTTCATTGCATGTAATTTATAGAGATATATTGACTAGAGCTAGTGAACTATAATTTGTTGTAAATAGTAAGATTATTAGGAAGTTAGAGACCCATTGCTCCATATTTATTAGAGTTTGAAAGTCCTGACCTCTCTGACCTCTCTGGTTCTGTAGTTAGCTAATTTTGATAATTAATAAAAATTTCCTTTCAGACAAAAAAAAAACTCGGGCATGATGTCCCCATAATTAATTTGCAGAGCGACAAGCAATAGGGGGATGGAAATGGAATCTGTCACAGCTAAAAAGCGGACAACCTCTCAAGATTCCCCGGTACTAGCAGCCACAAGTCAGAACTAGTCTGCTGCGGGAAGCAGACATCTACAAAGCAAATATTCCCTATCGCGATTCTCCTTCCCTTTTCATTCAAAACATGATTTTCTTGGTTTACATCTTTAGGGTTTGATGCGTGGAATGGGAACACCCGACATTTCACTGTGAAATCCATCATAATCTAATCTGCTTTAACGCCTTCGAAGTTGGAGTTCCGTGGGTACAATGACGGGCGGGGTGGGCAGGCAGAGGAATTTAAAGCTGACGGGAGCGGAAAAAAATTCAACTACAACGTTTCTCCAATAAGAATGGAAGTTCTGCTTTGCATTCGGCGAAAAGAACAAAACCTTACATATTCTTTAAGCATAATGTCCATTTCGTCAAGAAGATGTAAACACTGGAAAGGAAGTGTGGATAGAAACGCCGATACTCTCCAATCTGTTCACAGCCCTTTATCTAATTCTTGAATGTGATTTTCAATACCTCTCTTCCATGTTTGTTCCCACCTTAAATGACACTTGACTACAAAACATAGATGAAAAAGAAACAAAAATTGGCATTAGTTGCCCCTGCCTTGTATGCCTCATGACCTAACCTGAATGCTTCGTTCTATGTTTACAACAATGTTGTACACAGTAAAAGAACAGACAGACAAACAGACAGGAAATTCTTTTCTCTTGTGAATTGCACGAAGATGAATAAAAGCTGTATACGGCAACCGACTAAAGCAATGAAAACCACTTGCTTTCAGACTCTTGGGCAATTTGAACAATAACTATGTCAAAAGCTGACAAAAGAACACAGATATGAATCTTATTTACCTAATCAACTCCTGTACAATGTCAGCAATCGAATCAATAATCCAATTCTCATGCGGAAATTGTGCTGGCAATCCACACATACGATTCAGTTTGGCCAGCAGTTAGCCATAGTCCAAAAGTAATTCCGAAGTAAGCCAACCATCTGATCTAAAGCCAGCCAATGGAAACGTCAGGAAACCTCTTCCCGCCCCCTCCCCACGACTCCCAAAACACAAAAGGTAAAGACAAAAAGAGGGAAAAGCCTAAAAATCGTTGTTAAAATTTTGTAGTAGTGTATATCCTGAACTCTTCTGATCACATCATCATGGAAGCCCATCTCCTTACTTTGACTTTGTGGTGGTCGGGGGTGAGGGGGATGGTTTTTCTGAGTCATCAAATATTCCTTGTCTAGGAAGACACCCAACTCTAAATCTTGGATATCAACGACAGGATTACAAATCAAGGTAACAAGCGAAACACCATTCTTTTCCTGAAAACTGAATGAGAAACAAGACATCCCATCTAGGAGATAAACAAAGTAACTTCTATCCATTAGAAAACCAAATAAAGGAAAACCAGAACCACAGAATTGTATGAAAAGTTAGAAAACCATTTATACGCATTCATCCCCGTATACTAGGATGATAAAGTGAATAAAATAAAAGAAAGAGAACCTTCAAGCATATCTTATTGCTACTAAAACTAGAACTCATTTAGGCACCAATGGAGCTTCTTTGGCAGAGGAAGAAAGCGTATCATCTAGTATGTGCAAATTCAAGAAAATAATAACAGAGAAAGTAGGAAAATTTGAGCCCAAACTGAAAATGAAAGCAGAGAAGAAGCTTTTGCTCTAAGTATCCACTACTAGAATAAAGAATAAGGATATTCCATTAAAATGAACAGCCTCACCGGCTGGTACATCATCTATAAACCTTTCAGAATGCAGGAATTTAACAAATCAAAGAAGATGTTGGGATGGAAATAAAAACCAAAAAGAAAATCCAGAATAGATGGGTACTGATGACAAGACTGCCTAATGCATAAGATCATTTCCCGCAAGATGACAAAATCAGGGAGCAATCTCAAGCCTTGGTTCAAAACAAAAACCAGTAAAGAGCTGAAGCGGAAACCTTTTTGTCACTGGGCATTTCTGTGACCATTTCCATTGCTTCTGGTTCACATCAAAAACAAGAAGAGCTGGGGCTCCATAACTTTGAATGTATATGAGGTCATCTGTACCACTACTGGTAAAAACATCATCAAATTCACCGAAACCTTGGAAGAGCTTGTGGGGCATACGAGCAATCTCCTGCCACTCCTTCCCCTGAAGAGCCCATATGCCAATCCCCTTAATGATGTCAGGCCGATCTTGTTTCCCAATTCCACCCACCATTATCAACTTCTCCTTGAGGTTCATCAAGCGGCCACATGTAAGGGAACAGGGAGCCGGTATGAAACTCCTCATTAGTAAACCATGGGAAGATCGGCTAGACAGGTTGTAAGTGATCAGGCCATGACGGCTTTCTGGGACACCACCTCCAGTGGAGTAAATCAAGAAGTACAAAACCCCATTGCAGATTACACTCTCATCACCGCCCCTCCAACCTGTCAAAACCTCCGTCAAAGGAGTAGACCAAACCATTCTCTCGGAATCATACATATGGATGGAGAGATCCCATTGAAAGAAGTTCCCAGGCACTTGCTTGGATTTGACAATTGAGATACTATAAGTGTGAGAAACTCTGTTGACTGATATTGCTAGCGCACTATAATCAGAAAATTTAAGCCCCGGAGGATCCTCAAGTCTCTTGCAGCTTTTGGTGATTGGATTACAAACATACAGCTCACTTCTACTATCATTGTCCATGAAACACACTAAGCCACATGATGATGCAATGAACCAGTTAGATGCCTGGATGCGGGGGAGTTCAATTCCGTACCACTTTCGCAGGATAGGATCATAAGCATAACCAACTGGTTCATCAGAACTTGTAAACATGAAATACCATGGCTTTTGTGACAGTACCTGAGATAAGTTCCATATAAACCTTCTCGAGCTAACTATCTCATGCCATCTTTTACATACACAGCCGGCTCTGAAGATGCTAGCAATAGGAAGGTAGGACAATATACGTTCTAACAGATCATCAGGCAATATTAAATCCAAGGAGACTGTAGCAGCTTCTTTATTGGCATCATCATTGCCCTCAGAGAATGTGTCAAATTCAATTATTCCTGTTGCAGTATTGTCTAGGCAATGACTGACCCAAGATGTTTCCCCGTCCATAAAGAGTTGAGAAATCTGAATAAAGATCAATCAAATCAGGATCACAAAGTGAGAAATTACAGCACCAAAAACAAGTCCATCCTAATCAAACTGAATCTTTAAGAAAGAGTAAGCATCATGCAAAAAACAAAACAAAGGAAGAAACTAGTAAAGCATGTCTACCATCGATTCATGCCACGCAACTTGGTAATGAGCATTGTGTTATAGACAAAAGTTTGCATACCAATCTCTCCCATTCTCAAAAGTAAAGGTCATGATCAAATTTCATACGAGGGAACGATTTACAACAATTATAATCAGCCAGCCAGTATCACTCCACATTTCAAAATAAGAACGACCTCCAGAAAAGGATCTGTGGATAATCTGATAAAACAGAAAGAGTACAGGACTTTCATAGGAGAATTATGCAAAAGTAAGATTGGACAAAAATTTGATAAGAACAAGGACAAGATCAATGCTAAAACAAAATGCAGAAATGTGCAGCTTCCTCAATACACGATCAGTACTTCACCATCGGATGGAGAACTGGTAACTTCAAAAGCATACGATTGCAAAAATTAAGCAATTACATCTTTGAGAAATCTCCTCTGGAAGCAGGAGCTCGTTTACAGAATAGATCAATTTATTGTACCTCAGAAAGCCAAAAAGATGAAAATGGAAAACCAGCTATTGTTTCTCAGTGCAAGTGTAAAAGGCATTTCAAATGAGCAATGACAACAAATGCATCAGGAAATAGCAAATCCCACCAAATCTATACATCAAAATAGCGGCGTTCATCCCCCAAAAGAGAAACCAACTTTTTTCCTTTTCCTATAGAAAATAGAACTACTCAAGTTTCTCAGGAAAAAAAGAAAATAAACGGAGAAAGTTAGGTAAAGCAAATTTAATAAAATGAAAAGACCAAACATAGCTATCAATCAAACATCAAGCAAGCCCAGCTGAAGGCACAAATCAGCAGTAACAATAACACAAGCTAGCATAAAAAATTGTGACACAGGCAGATCTTAGATGTCCAGAAATCAACATCCAAAGAAGAAGAGAATTCTGTCTGGAAACTCAAAAAAAGACCCTACATAAAAATCATACCTTCCACATAAACAAGCAGCCAATCTCTTCTTCCAATCACGCAAATAATAAAAGGGTCTATTCGAGAAAGGTCTCAGACGCCTCAAAATTGAGCCAGAAAATATGGGAAAAAGACAGGCACGAACTCTAAGAGCTGGGCCTTATCATCGAAACATCATTCAAGAAAACCAACATCACAAATGGGCACTCAAGAACACAGTCGTGAATGACCAAGAACTGGATACTCCTTCTTTCAGTTCGGGATTTGATAAATAAAAATGGGCGTGCGCTACAAAGACCAAATGAGGGCGAGGAAACAGACAAAAGGGGAAGGGCAGAGAGTGTTTCTTTACCTGGACGTTCTCTTGATGTAGCAAAAACGACAGGCAGAAGAATGAAGTAGAAGGCGGTTCTTATTGGGGGTTTGTGAGCGCGTACTAGTGAGAGAGAGGAAGGGATGGAGTCCGGGATGGAGTGGAGGGGTCTGGTGGGGTTCGATAGGAATTCGATGGGCTTTTATTTAACGTGGGAACCAAAAAATATTGGAATTTTGGCCAACAATCAAAAGGAGTATAATGCTGTCTTACTCATCAGACGGAGCTTTCAAATGATACTGTTTATTTCATTTCTCCAAAATCCTTTTTTTTTAATGAATATTTTCTTTTTTTGAAAATCAAAAATACAAAAATCAAGCAAATAGTCCATTCAATCCCTACCGAATTTCGTGGTCCAAGATTTCCCTAATTCTAGTAGTTGTTGTATGACTTACCGATGGATGAGGGCTACGATTTAAGAAAATCTTTGAAATTTGATTTTTAAAACGTGCACCGTAGATAAAATTATACTTATATTTGAGAATTATCTCCCAAAAATATAATTATCGAATCTATATATATATTATAGAAATGTAACCCTTTCTTTGTTATGACTTCAAATCTCTCATTCTAATTTTTTAGAGTTTTTATTTTTTTAATTAGTCTTAAAAAATTTAATTGGTTAAGATTATTTTCAATCTATTAGGATAACTTTAAACTACTCATCTTTATCATTTTTGTTTATCCAATCTCTTAATTTAAACTAAATTTATTAAAGTTAAATTCTTAACTTATACATTAATTTTAATTTTTGAATTTTGTATATTATATATATATATATAATAAAAATATAACCCTTTCTTTCTTATGGTTACAAATCTCTCATCCTAAATTCTTAACATTTTTATTTTTTAATTATTCTTCAAAAATTTAATTGGTTGTGATCATTTTTAATCTATTAAGATAACTTTAAACTAATTTATATATTTAATTTTAATTTTAAATTATATACAGTAAGTTACTTTATGAAAGTATGAGACTTTAATTACTACTTTAAAAATTTTTTATTAGTTATAATCATTTTTAATATATTAAAATAATTTTAAACTAACTTATATATTAATTTAATTTTGAATTCGTAAAAGTAGGAGACCTTA
The DNA here is from genome assembly GCA_030512225.1 of Rauvolfia tetraphylla. NCBI lineage: Eukaryota > Viridiplantae > Streptophyta > Magnoliopsida > Gentianales > Apocynaceae > Rauvolfia > Rauvolfia tetraphylla. The sequence continues at coordinate 11,618,880 of JAJQKT010000020.1, read as the reverse complement.
ATTATTGCTTTAAAATTTTTTGATTAGTTAGAATTATTTTTAATCTATTAAAATAATTTTAAAGTATATATATATTAACTTGAATTTTAAATTATCTTAATTTCTGAGAGTTTTTACTATTTTTAAAGAAAGGGTTATATTTTTATTATATATATATATATAATATACAAAATTCAAAAATTAAAATTAATGTATAAGTTAAGAATTTAACTTTAATAAATTTAGTTTAAATTAAGAGATTGGATAAACAAAAATGATAAAGATGAGTAGTTTAAAGTTATCCTAATAGATTGAAAATAATCTTAACCAATCAAATTTTTTAAGACTAATTAAAAAAATAAAATAATAAATTTAGATAATTTAAAAATAGTAAAAACTCTCAGAAATTAAGATAATTTAAAATTCAAGTTAATATATATATACTTTAAAATTATTTTAATAGATTAAAAATAATTCTAACTAATCAAAAAATTTTAAAGCAATAATTAAGGTCTCCTACTTTTACGAATTCAAAATTAAATTAATATATAAGTTAGTTTAAAATTATTTTAATATATTGAAAATAATTATAACTAATAAAAAATTTTTAAAGTAGTAATTAAAGTCTCATACTTTCATAAAGTAACTTACTGTATATAATTTAAAATTAAAATTAAATATATAAATTAGTTTAAAGTTATCTTAATAGATTAAAAATGATCACAACCAATTAAATTTTTGAAGAATAATTAAAAAATAAAAATGTTAAGAATTTAGGATGAGAGATTTGTAACCATAAGAAAGAAAGGGTTATATTTTTATTATATATATATATATAATATACAAAATTCAAAAATTAAAATTAATGTATAAGTTAAGAATTTAACTTTAATAAATTTAGTTTAAATTAAGAGATTGGATAAACAAAAATGATAAAGATGAGTAGTTTAAAGTTATCCTAATAGATTGAAAATAATCTTAACCAATCAAATTTTTTAAGACTAATTAAAAAAATAAAAACTCTAAAAAATTAGAATGAGAGATTTGAAGTCATAACAAAGAAAGGGTTACATTTCTATAATATATATATAGATTAGCTCGAATTTTGAATTTCATATATATTTTTTTTAAATTAAATTATGTATATTCAGTTATTTTGTAAAAGTAAAACTTTAAAGATTCAGTAGTTGTCAACCAACATGATTTTTATATTTATAATTTTTGTTTAACCAAATTTCTTAATTTAAACTAAATTTATTAAATATAAACTTCTAATGTCAATCCATTTATTCTACAAATAGTGCACATCATCATCATTCTCTTTTTGCGCATTATTTTCTTCTTCTCTTCATATGTATGCTTTTTGATGTTTTTATTTGTTTGACATAATTTTTTATTTAATTTTTTTTCGTTTCCTCGATGCTTATGTGAGAACGATTTTATGAGGATATAACGTAATCTCACGATTGCTTATGTTTACAAATTTAAGGCCTTTGGAGAATCTTACACGTAATATATATTAAATTCTACGATAGACAAAAAATGCACAATAACAAGAGTACGATTTTGAACCATATTATAGAAAATAATGGATTTGTCTTCTTCATTTTTATCTTTTTTTTTGTAAGAATTTAAAAGCTTCGTATACGTAGATGTGGATTGGAACGAGTGATTCGAGGTCCCATACAAAGATTTCTTTCCTTTAATCTCCAAGAAAATAACCTAAAATACTTCAATGATAAGAAGAATGTTTTAAATTTGATTACCTCAGGAAATTACTCTGCAGGATTTTCAAGTCAAAGAAATTAAACTATGGGCTTTACGAGGATAAGCCAATATGAAAAATGAAAACCTCTTCTTATTCTACGATATCAATCCCATAGTTGTTTTATAATCTATGTAGTTTAAAAGGAAAAATTTGACAAATATAGTACTCCATTTATTTTCACCAAGTTTGATTCTAATGTACTGTTTAAGTTTTTTATAAGTAAACCTATATTACTTCGGATATATTTGTGTTTGGGTTTTTATATCAAATGTAGGCACGTGAGAACCCTGAGAGAACACAAGGGTAAGTTAGTTAGGAGAACACAAGGTTAGAAAGAATAATTACTAGATTTGATGGTTTTAATTTCTTTGTTTTTTACAAGGGCACACAAGGTAAAAGTTTTTTAACTTTTGAGTTAAATAATCCCAATTTTGAAGTGTCCTTATATGTCCATCAAATTATAGTATGTCAAGTTTTTATTTTTATTGTATGATACACTTATCAAATTATCCATAAAGAAAAAATAAAAAAATATTTAAGAGATTTAAGAGATGATTTCTCTATTTTCTATTAATGCCTTTTTCTTCTCAAACATACTTTATTATTGTTCAACCTCTTAATTGGTTTCGATAAATACAATTAGTTAATACTTTTTTTTTGAAAAAAATTTTTAATTTGAATTCAATTGGTTCCAAGCCTTTGAACTTCATTATTGTTTAACCTCTTAATTGGTTTCAGGAGATACCATTAGTTTGTACTTTTTTAAAAAAATTAAAAGTAAAATCCTTAATATGAATTCAATTAGATCCGAGCCTTTGAATGTGCTTCTGATCTGTTTTCTTTGTAAAACTCAACATTTGTTCTTAGTATGTTTCATTTTGAAATACTTCAAATCATAATTTGATAAGATATTAAAAATTGTAAACTATGAAATAGATATGATATTTTACTAAAAAATAGTATATATAATTATCTTCATTCCATTTTTGTTTTTCCACATAACTGTCAGTTTCTTTTTTAACTATCTCTATGGTGCTCTACATCTAAATTTTCACATTCAATAAACACCCACTCTTTTTTCTTTTTTTTAAATAAGAATCAGTAATCCCCTTTTGTGATTAAATTATGAGCCATGCATGTTTATGCTTTGAATATGTGGACTATAATAGTTGGGTAAGATAGCAAACATTCCAACCAAAATTCACTTCACTATAAAATCAATACAAGTACGATCTATTAAAATTCTACCAAAAAAGTCTCCATATTGACAATGCACTTTATAAAAGAGTGATGATATTTTTGGAGGACAATTGCTACTTATTTCTATTGTTACCCACGATCACTCCTAAGTAGATTTTTTTTTTCATTAAACACATAAATTTGTTTCATAGTTTATTAGCTATGTAATTAAAAATAAAAGTTTTATTAAATTTATAATATAATTAGTTGTTAATTTTTTTATTAAATATATTTTAATAATTATAATTAAAAATAAAAATTTTAATATCCGCGCATAGCACGGGTTTTTAGGCTAGTATTCCAAACACAAACCTTGGGGGGAAAAAATGTTAGTGATGAGGGTACAATTGTACACCCATACACATTCTTTTGGTCATTTTCCTCAACATCTTCCTCTCACCCATTAGGAAGATTGGCCTATACGGGTAGACAGAATTTGATTTTGGTCCCTCACTTCTGCCTATGGGAGCTAGAATGAAACTAATGGGAGTCCATCCCTTTTGTTGCTCAAAACTATTTCGTCCAATATGGCTGCTTTACCTAACTAATATTGTGATTTCTTATGAGTCGGATATCCCAATCTCTTTCGTTTAGTGACAAATGAGAGAGTGTCAATGCTTTTTGTATGGTATAATTGATATTGGGCTACTGTTTTCTTCTTTATATATCATAACATGGATGTCTCACACACCTTAAAAACAATGCAAATTTGGACACTTCTTCGGAAGTAATTATTTCCAGCAGTGATGTTGAGGATTTGTTCTTTTGTGCGCTTAATGTTGTATCGACTAAGAGTACAAGCGAATCGAGTTGTTTAAAAGATATAGAAGACCCTATGATTATAGACACTTGAAGTATGTGGAGAGGTGCAATTTTGTCAAGTTACCGATGAAGTTTCTTTCTGAGATATACAAAGCTACTACTGTCGTCCTGCAAAATTTGGGACGTGAATTCTGTTCTCTTCTTGAGGTATTACTTATAACCAGTCCATCTACGCTGCTGCCACTGCTGTCCACTACCCAGTAGCTGCTGCTGGAAACCATTATGTATACCCACCAAAATCAAGGATACCATATAGTAGTACTGCTTCAATTTTATTACTGTTATCTCTCTGGCTTCGTCATGCACTGTGCCTCCTTTTTGGCTCTTCCCAACTGCATCAGCCATACGGACACAGTCTCTTATTAAAAGATGTTAATCACTAGTCAGAAGCTGGCTGCTCAATACAATCTGATACTTTATATATGAACTTCTTCCTCACTGCAAATCCCAAGCTGCTGACAGATTTGTATAGGGAAAACTGAGACACTGTGTGGTACGCAGTCGCTTCTGAACAGTTCTTGTAAGGTTCTTTTGTTAATTGGTTTGCTCAGAGTATCTTTTCTCTGTAGACCGCCGGATATCAAAGGCCTCTTCAGCTGGGAACGCTGAGAGTCTCAGACTGGTTGGAAGCATCTCCCATTTTCAACCTCCTTTTTGGAGACAAATTTCCCGTCTAGCTGCTGTAGGGACCATCATATTTTTCATGACCCTTCTTTTTTTTTTTTTTTTCTCGCAAATCTAACAGTTATTCCATGGATAGACCCCTGATTTTATTGGTCATTAGAGCATAAAATCTCGCGAGAAAGGGATATTTGGACATGTATTACCACTAGTATTTGTTTGAGTAGTAGTTAGAAGAACTTGTGACTAAATTCACGAGTGGCTCTAATGTGCAAAAGACTTGCGAGTTGTGCAACAATCATTTAAATGGGCACAAAGTGGCACGATCATCAACTCAAATAAGAAAACAACAATGTAATGGCTAAGCAACAAGTGTGGATATGCTTTTCTTTTCGCATCTTCTTCTTCTCCTTTGCTATACCCATTTGACGTCCCCTTTCTTTTCCCCACTTTCTTTCTCTTTACTGAGGCTGGGAGTAAAGAAGAAACGGCCCACGAGGAAAAATCAAAGAAAGGAACAAAATGTAGGTTAATTATTTATACCTTTCTTGAAATTTGTTCAAATTACAATTATATTTTTGAAATTTAACAAAATCATAGATTTCTTGAAAAAATAATTAAGTATTTAACAATTTTATGCCCACCATAAAAAAATAAACAAATGTTCATATTATTACAAAGTCAAGAGTTATTTATAAGATAATTTTTTTACAATAACATCTTTTAATATTTTTTAATTAAAAAACTTATTTGCAACATTTCAATAGTCACCGCAACTATGAGAGCTACCAAATAGCAATAAACTCCATCCCGCAGCAATGAAATTGCGAAGCTCAAGATTTGGTGAATTATCTCAGTTGGAATCTATAGTGCGAGCCTTGGAACTTCTTCTCCATTTTGATCTTTTATCTAATTTCATCTTACTTGTTGAAGAAGAGCCCCTAAGACTATTCTTTGTTTCATATTGTTAGGCCTTACTCTCACGATTTTGTTTTTCCTTGAATTCGATTGCATATTTTGTGATGCGTAGTGATGAATCCAAGCAATCTAAACTGACTCAGAACCAGAAATTAGGGATAATTGTATTAGAAAAGAAGTTTAGAGTTTTGATTTGTTGCGGGGACATTAATGTGGTTTTACCAAAAGGGATCTATTTGTACTTTGAAGAATATGCGATCCGATGCAAATCTGGATAACTAATATGATTAAGAATTAACAAATTCACATCTCAGGAACTGCAAAATCAAACCAAGACAACATTTAGTTTGTCCATTGCAATAAGCAAAAGATGGGTGAAATTTATTTTAATTTCTGGTTTGTCGGTTTGTGCATAGCCTCCATTTGGTCCATGCAGATGGGCATTGACCTTAAAAAGCTTTGGCAGCCAAAAGCGTTCCTTTTTCCATATAAAGAGAAACTGAAAAGAGGGTAGTGAGTGAAGAGTTGTGGTGAGTGCAAAACCCACTACAAATCCCTCTTTCCAGGCAGGCCACCTTGGGTACCTTAGTCATGACTCATGTCTCACTTCTAATAGTTTAATTTTAAAGTTCAAAAAAATGGTTCGAATTTGTCTTTTTATGCTAAGAATTTGCTACACCCTTCGCATTCATCTTTCTTTAGACGGAGACAACTCAAAGAGTCCACATATTATATAATTTATATATGTATATGTCATATAATACACTCGAAGAAAAAGGGTTTAGGTTTGATAAATTCAACAAAAGCTGGTTTCGATGCTTTGGTCAGCTCTTTAGGATCTTCCAGATGTGCAACGAATTGATTAATTAGTAGTTGATCAAAGTCATGAGAAATGACCTCAAACCCTTAAATATTGCACTTGAATGACTTGAAACCTTGACTCCTGTTCCTTTCTTTCTCATGCACGAACCCTTTTGTTTAATCCCTTCAACTCGTCATTTGTATCCCAATGTAATACAACTCAACACTAAGACGTCAATCTTGAATACTTTTCAAGACTTTTAGTAACCAATAAAAAAGACATTACTCCTTCATTCTTTTTTTTTAAATTTTAAACAATAAATAAATTCTCATTTTTAAAAAGATAAATTGTTACATAAAATACAACAGATTAATTAGTAGAAAAACTATAAGTGTCGCACTCTAGGAACCAGAAAACTATCCTTATAAGTTTATCTTTAGCAAAATTAGCCGCTCTTTATGCACCTACAAGCCAACATCTCTATATGATCATTTATGGCTAGGGCAATTGATCAATTCTTTATTACAGACACGACAGCATATGGCTTATTACAAAAATAATAGTACTACGTTATCCCTTACAATGTTTATATGTAGTCTAGTGTTGGTCCACATGGCTGGCAAAGCTCTTCTGGTTCGGGAGTTTATTCTACAAAGAAATGATGAAGGACCCTCTCTAGGTCGATTGATCTTAATGGAAATTGGACAAAGAGGCAGCTTGTTTTCTAACCAGAAGAACCAAGAACAGACATGGCGTGGTTGAATACAGTAAAGAAACATAATTATTACAGTCCCTACTCATGAAACAATTTTGGCGATGTGGGGGGGAAGCAATGGTAGCATTTCTAATGGAAGTCTCCAAAGGCAAAAGCCAAACTGAAGAATCCAGGAATGCTTATAGTCGTATGAGGAATTGTGATTGGAAAGAAAACCAACTCCAAGGAAACATGGAGAGCGCAGTAGTACACCTGCGTGTGTGGTTTGGATCATGGTGGGATTCTTCAGAACAGCATATACCTAAAAGGTGCAGAACTCGGTGGTTGTGATTTGCGGGGTCTTTGCAAGATTCACCACATATAATATAAATCCGTAGTTTTTGGTTTTGGTTTGGTTTGGTTTGGTTTCTTTCACATGCTCCACGTTGTGTCATGACCAATTTGGTCACTGACATGGGATTGTCTGTAACTGCTCTCTTTTATTTTCAGTTACCTTTTCTTTGCTTCTCATTGAAGGACTAGTCTAATCTTTTATTAGAAAAATTGAGAACAGCATAAACTATGGTGAAAATGGTCATTTTTTAAACAAATTCACCTCCAACAAATTTAAAATTTTTTTATATAGATTCTAGCCTCTAAATATCAAAAGTTTGATTCCAACTATGATCAAGATAAATGTGATAAGATCTCAAAATTTAACCAAATTTGCGCAGTTATGCTATCTCTGATTGCATGAAATAGATATAATTCCAGGATAAAGATGCGCAAGGGCCCAAGTAATGCGATTGCAACAGATAAAAATTCTACTACCGCTATTGCATTTTGCCACATAAATCAAAGTGATCAGCTTTACTATGAGATTTGATCTACAAGCAGATTCATAGGTCAAATCTAAATGGACCCTCACTCAATCAATCAAATGACGCCTCTTAATAAATAGTGCACAGTACTAAGCATGTCCACTGTGTAATGCGTATGTATGCTTGAGCTTTCTTGACAAGAGACCGCGGCCAGAAATACTAATGGGAGTCGGTAGTACTAGTGCTGCTCCTTTCTTCCGCTCCTGCAAGGTTTGGTTTCCATTTTAGCATTGTTTTAAAGTTTCACAAGCTCATGACAAAAGTTGCCAATTCTTAACCAATAGTCTCTTGATGCGTGTGTCTGACTGTGTCTTTGAGCGATGGAGTAAATCGCTGATGTTGAAATTACAAAATGCTTCTTTTTCTGAGTGATGACGGGGAGGTCACATCAAAATGTCACCGTAAAAACAAGTTATTAATTTTAAAATAAAAATTTTTATATTAAATTTTATAATAAAATTTAATTAAACAAATTCTAATAAGTATTGTGATATAATTTTATTAAAAATTTAAAAAATTGAATATTTTAAAATATTATGATATAACAAGAAATAGAATAGAAAGAACAGGCAACAGCAATATAATGGTGCCCGGGGGAAGAAGGGATCGGCTCAACAGTGCCGTGGCGGAAAGGAAAGAGGGGAGGTCCCCGTATCAATGTGCTATGAAACGAAAGATTAGACGGGCGCACCTGATAATGCAGTGCCGTATCGTCGAAAGGGAGCCACAAATCCAAGTAAACGGAGCCTCCCGTCTCCCTTCCGGATGAACTATTATTGTCTTTAGATCACAGAGACGTCATGTATTCCTGCTCAGTGCTAAATTTTTACGATCCATGTTTGCATTGCCCCCACTTTTAAATTTTTTAAAAGTTAATTATGATTTTTACTTCTTTCTCATATTCAAAAGTAATTTTTTTTTACTTTGTAAATCAATCCAAAATACAACGGAAGGATAATAATGTAACTCTTTGGATTTTTCCAAGATGACAAAAAAAAAAAAAAAGCTCTACCGTTCAAAATGTTTATTTTTCATAATCACATCTAATTTTCGGTTGTACCTTTTTTCTTAAATACAAGAGCCCACAATTACGATAAGAGTGTGATTTGATAGGGTTTAGTTTTAAAATTTTTGTTTTGAATTTTGTAAAAGTTAAATTATTTGTGAGAGAATATGTGAATTTTATATTTAAAATTTTAAATTTTATTTTAAAACTAAATTCTGTCCAAGCTTAAGTAAACTTATAGTACAAATAGATAATCTAGTTGGGAAGTTTAACTCTCCTTACTCCTATTAATGTTACTACTTTTTTTTTCTTTTAAGAATGATCAAATTTACCTCCTGGAAGCAAATCAATGTTACCTTTCAATTTTATAAAATCTAATAAATCCTTTTGTTCCTGAAAATTGAAGGATTATATGAAGACTGTTGTGACATTTATAATAAATTTGACAATTGACAGTTCCCTGAAAGAGGGTTAAGAAAATTGTAGCATTTGAAAGTCAGTTTTGAATTTTGTAAGCACGTGAGTTGTGGCTGTATTTGGATAGCTATTCAGATATTTTTAATTTTTCTCTATTTTTTAATTCTAATCTCACGTATTTTCTTATGAAAGTCAAAGGTAAATTTCACCTTCAGTTGCAATCAAATAGGGAAATTTTTTGATGCGGAAGATTGTCATACTTTGGGAATATTGAGCCCGCCAATAGTGGCCTAACATGAGTGGATCCTGGAATGTGAAGTGCCTCTTTCTGGGCTCTGAGCCCATTCGCCATTACAGCCTAGTTTCATGGTTCGTATCGTATTCTACAAATCCATGCGAATGAACTGCAAGAAACTTGATCCGCAGAAAACACTCGAATTGGGTTTAAAAATACAGTGACTTTGAAGACCTGACCAAGAGCAATGGCCTCAGCCCTCACATTTCTTTTTAAGGAGAACTCTTTGATCTTAAATAGACGCAGAAGCACCCCTTTTTTTGGAAAAGAAATGGACAGAAACGTCGAGAGAACCATAATCAAATAAACCCAACTAATCAAAATAATCACAGGGAAAAAAAACACAATATAGCAGCTCAAATTTGTAGATTGTATTAGTTGGGTTTATTTAGGTCCAATTTGAGCTCCAATATCAGCCACAAAATCAAGAAATCCCTCGTGCATGAATGGATCAAAAATTGAATTCCACATGTCCACAAACTCTCTCAACAAATATTTTCCTTTTTTTTTTCCTGAACAATAATCTTCCATCCCCATCAGAACCACCAGCTCCGGCCCTTCCATCGGAGATGCTTGCCACGTGGCCTTCTAGTCTTCTGCAACTTAACACCCTCAAATTGAAGAAGAAAGATGTACTCCTATTACTGCCATGTGTGTTCCCGTCAGATTTAGAAGACTAATGATCTGGACCGCACCTCAGAGATTCTCTTCGAATGATTCACCATCGCAGAAACGATCTGACGGACAGAGACACTTCCTCCTCTGAAGCATTAGCCCACACATTAATCCTCCACCGTCCGATTTCAAAACCTTCCATTTTCCCGCCATCCCTTTCTTCAGTCCATTCCATTCTTTCAGAGCATTAGATGCCGCCGATGAAGAAGATGATGTCGATTCAGCGCCATCTGACAAATCCAAGGATGATAGATCAAAATCACAAGATTCTCCACCAGATGACTGATCGCTCCTCTTCGATCCTCCACGGCTGAGCCTCCGCTTCCACCTAACGCTCTCTTTGTCTTTCGCAGTCTCGCCCATCAAGTCGAGGAAAGAAATTGCGCATAAACCCTTAAACAGGGGAAAATCCTCATTGCCGTAAACTGTGGCGGCGATGTTGAGGATGCCGTGGAACTTGCCGGAAGGACGCCGCACTTGAACTGCAGTAAAGGCTGGAATCCCCATAACGTCAACGAAGGACTTCCCGATGCAGTTACTGAGGAGGAGACGAACGCTACCCATGAGAACGTCCTTAATGTAACCGGCTGCATATATCTCAATGGTAACTGCGGAGGTGTCGCAAACAATAAAATTGGTGGAAACTCGGAAAAGGAACCTATCGTTCCAAGTAGGGTTTTCTCCTCCCAATCGGTCGACTCTCGTTCGAAGCTTAGTAGATGAGTCAACCCATACCAGTGCGTAGGCATGAATGCGGCCCGAATTAGCCGAAGGCAGCTTCAGACCTTGGGCTGAGATCAAGGTTATCTCAAGAATCACGGTATCCCCCTCCATTAGCGTCCTTTTCTCTCAAGATTACTCATCTACTCTGCCATAGATAGAATTTATCACGCCACTAAATTCTTGATCAATTTGTAACCTCGTGATGATGATTGCGATTACTCATGGGATAAATCAAGAAAAAAACGAGAAAATTTGAAGAAAGAAGAGGGAACGATCTAGAAAATCTGCTGAATTTGACAAGAAAATATCCTTCTCAAGAACTGATAGAGCAAAGCCTAGAGAGAGAGGCTACTCCTGAAGAGGAGAAATCGGAATACTGCGCCTGCTCTCTCTGTCAATTTGCTCTAGAGAGCGCCCGAACGAGGAAGATATACGTTTGGTGAGCACTGGCGGGTCCTTGTGGGCTGGTGCCAGGTTGTCAATGGCATGGGTTGAGCCAGTTGTTCTGTTTCTAATTTCAATTACTCCTAGGGTTAGAATTTCCTTTTTACTTGTTTTTGTGGTATTGGCGTGGGGTGTGGGCTCGGGCTGGGTCGGATCTTACGATAATCTTGGGTTCGGGACAATATTTATACTTATTTATCTAGATCTGGATTCGGATTCGATAGTATATTTTCTAAATGAATATGGGTACGGTACACAAAGTTTCGAACCAATAGTCTCGATTGTCTGATTAAATTTTAAATAATAAATATTTTATATAGTTAAATTTTTTATAACCGTTAGATGTGTTTGATCCAACGGTTAATTATCTATAAATTTATATTAAAATACCTTACCGAGTCTACCCAGGCCAGACCCGAAACTTATATATATATATATATATATATATATATATTATAAATTTATTTTACTATTTTTATTTTTATATTATAAAAATTTGTTTGATTTTTTTAAAGATAATTGATATTATACTTTTAAAAACTCTTTTAACTTGTATTTGAATCTTAAAAATAAAAATTAATTAAGTATAATATTATTACCACATAATAATAATAATAATAATAACAATAATAATTTTTTAATAAAATATAATAATATTATTATTATATAATATATACACATATATACAATATTATATGTGCAGACCAGACCTAAAATGGACTAAGTTTATCTAAGTTCGAGCTCGTCCCAAACATAATTCAAGCTTCAAAAGCATGTGTTTAATTGCCCAAATCCATTGCCAATCTTAGGTGGGATTGTAAAAATTTTATATCTTAAATTTTGTAAGAGTAAATTATTTTTAAAATAGTGAGTGAAATTTAGAGTGAAAATTTTGTATTAAATTTCACAACATAATTCAATCCAAATATCCAAATATAGGTGTTTTTATTGAGAAATTCTCTACAATCATGCTTCTCTCACTAGTTGTTATATCATATATAGGGCACCATTTATATGGCATTAAGATAGAATACGAAAATTGAGCTTTTTTAAAAAAATATTAAAGTAGAACATATTAACTGAGATCAAATTTAACTAGTAATTAAAATTTTTTCTTATATATAGTCCATGCAGTGGAACACACATATACATATATGTAAGGCACAAATCTGGCATTATGAAGGAACTAAAATATTTTTTAAAAGCACACTTTTGACTAATGGAAAGTGTTAAGAAAAAAATGATACGTAAAACAATAAAAATATTGTGATTATTATAGACTAAGAATGTATTTTAATTGAGTTTTGATTTGAGAACTTTTATCGAGAATCATAAATTCAAATTGTTTGCCAGAAGAAAAATGAACGGTTTGGGTTTGGAGCCAATTGCATTTCCAAAAACAAAAAGTCTAGAAAAGAGAGAGGGAGGGAGGGATAAAATTAAAGAAGGGAAATATTTAGGTGGTTATTTTTTTTATAATATGCATTGAGAGTTTTTTAGTATAGAATTTTCAACTGTTAAAATAAGTAGTAAATGATTATTTCAAAACAATTGATACATGAGCTTGTCTATCAAACCAAACATTGATTTGCTGGAACCTGAAATTTGCAAAGAGAGAACCAATTGTTACAATAAAGAAGCTATAATTTGAAAGGAAGAGGCAATTATCACAATGTCACAATTTAAAATTTAAGTGTCTATTTGACAAATCTCATCCACTTCAGAGAGGTATTTGAAATTAACCCTTTTCTTACTAATCACAATACTGAAGTTATGTAATAGTAATAAACTCCACCAACTCCAACAAAATCTAACTCTCAACTAGTGTTTCTTTTATACTAGTACTTGCACACTCATAAAAGTCTAGAAATTCCCTTATGTCATGCTATCCCATTCTGATTTCTGGAAGCATAGGCATAATATGGCTCTATTTCATTTCTTCTCTAAAATTAAAGCCAATTCACTACTCTAATTGAATGTACAGTTTTTATACAAAATAAATGAAAAAAAATTTAATTTTAAACAAAAAGAATAATTTGCTTAACCATTCACTTTTAATGATAAAACCATGATATACAGGTTTTTTGTTAGATTCACCATCTACCATGTCCCGAAGCCTCCCCTGAACGAAAATTTTCATGGGAAAAAGAACATGTTCTTGAAAAAGGAAAAAACATTATTGGACTAAAACCTATGGCTTACAAGAATTGTAAGATGTAATGTACAAAAATATAGTATAAATTTACAATTCAAACCATCAGAAACAGTAAAAACCAGAAAACAAACGCTAATCAGCAGTGCATGGCTGAGGGACACACAGCAAATCAATGAAATCGTTGACTTGCTTGATTTTAGGGACCTCTTGTTTTCAGTTTTCGTGCCCATCAGGAACTCATCGTAATCCACGGCGAAATTTCTTAGTGTGTGATTATCCGCAAGATTGATACACTCCTTGTGTGTTTTCTTAATCTCCAACGTTCCCACTAGAAAGAAATCTCTGAAAATTGGAACACTCTTCGTTGCTGGTTTCACGTAGTCCTCATACGATCACCTGTGCCATGCTGTTATGGATATACTCAAATCTCCTATAATTGCAGTCTCTTTGAGGATTGGGAGCTTTATCGAGGAATTAAGTTCTAAAAACTCTCCTCTTGGCGGACTTTCTGCGCAACTACTTCTGCTGTTATAGTAAGAATCTGAATCGGAGTAGTAGCGGGGATAGGCTTTGAAGCTGGTACTGTATTCTTCGTCGCTCTTGCAGGATCCCTCATCTGCCATGGGAACAACAGTTCGATCTTGCTTGAAGCCTCTCCTACGACCGAATCCGAGAAGAACTTGTGAGAGCGAAAGATCTTAAATGATACCGAGGAGTTCTTGTCGAGAGTGATGTCTCTTCGAACCGAAAAAACAAATCTTTGGTTTCACTCGGGAATGGAGACCTTTGTGCACTTGATGGATTTTGATTTTACCTGTTGGCCGACGATGACTGACGCCACAAAATATAATTTGCCGTCCATTATACAAGAATGCTGCATCGTTTAGCCGACGAAGAAAAGGCCATTAAAGTCTTTAATTGACAAGTCTTGAGAGCTGATGGCGGTTGACGGGTGAAACCGCACATTTATAGCGTAGGGGAAATCATATTAAGTCGTACAAGGAAAAGGTTTTAAGTTCATTCTTAGTCCACTTCCTTTCCCGCTAGGATAGTCGGAAGCAACAGCTTCACGTCAATTTCTTTACGATAAAGTGCCCCTTTGTAGAGGGCTTCGGACACTTGAATATGTAGTATTTGAGTTTGAGTAGGAAATCAGAACTTGGGCCGAAAGAAAAACACGCAGTTATTGCTCACATAACATAAAAGACATTACGTACAGTGCAAACAGAAACGGCCCCTTTACGCTACTCAGCACGAATCGTAAAAACACCAGAGAAATGCAATAGATTTCCCCCCTACATTGCCCATCCAACTGCTTGCTCTTTCAGAGGGTCGTTGGATGGTTTCAAACAGGATGCTCCAGACAATGAACGAGATGTACCATTTTTCTTCACCTTCAACTTTTGTTTCTTAGAAATTCTCCTCTCCAAATCTTTGACTCTAGCTGAGAGGTTGGAGATGGCAGTCAAATGCTCTTGACCAGCTTCGATCGGTTTCTGCATCATCTCCCTCAATCTTGCATTCTCTTCGATGAGCTTCTTGTCTCAGTCTGAGAACGCATCACTCTGTAGAGAAATCTGGCTGCTGGTAGGCGATGATGGAGAAAGATATTCTTCCTCTGATTTCTCAGCTTCAAGTGGAACAGATGCAATGTGATCTGAAAGTTGTCTTTCCAATGCTCCAGAGTCGCATGTCTGTGCAAATGTTCCATCAACTCCAGCAGCTTCTCCACACGCCTGCAGTGCATAACTGCCGTTAACCTGCATTTCTCCATGTTCTGCATCACATAATTTGCTCGATTTCACTGGAAAATCACCTGGTCGAGATGCATCTTTGCTTGAAGAGTTGTTCTCAACAGTAAGTCTATTTTCTCCTCCTGACGAACATCCGCCCTCACTTTCTGTGAAAGAGAACTTTGATGCCTCCTCTAAACAAGTTTCAGACGCTTCTTTCGGCTCAATGGTAGAGGTGACTCCTGGTATTTCATTCTCTTCGGCAGAGTACTCAATCACCTTAGGCTTGGCAAAATAAAAAACCTCAGCTTCTGATCCTGTTCCTTCTTTACCACGCCCCTCAGGTTCATCCACTGCATCGGACTTGACACTGGTCTTCTCTTCCGGAACCAGGACTGACTCCTTTGATCCAAGATCCACCATTTTAAGAAGCTCAACATTATTGTTATCATCTTCTGCATAGCCCAAACTCTCGTTTACTTCGGAAGTGGCTGGCACCTTGAGCGTCTTCTCTTGCCTTGCTTCTGTTTGAACAGTATTGGGAACTGCACTATCCGCCGCTTCTGCATTAACATCCATTGTCACTGCATCTGTTTTGCCTGTGTCTTCCTCCACTCCAGCACGCAAATGCTTGTTTGATTCATTATCATTATCATCAAGTACTGCTTGGGATAGTTCTGCCAACTCCTCAGATTCTAGGTAACCCTGTGCTAATACTTGATTTACGCCTGCTAAATTTTTCACAAGATTACTGTCCTGGATATCAGTATTCTCGTCAAGTACTCCTTTTGGCAATTCATTCACGAATACTTCATCTTCTGGGGCTATGCCTTCTCCAATCTTGTACCGCACAACATTATCCTGCATACAGGTATATTCAACAGTTTCTCCTTTTGGCACTTCTTCCAAGGGTTTTAGTTCCGAGACATCATTTTTCAACCAGGAACTTGTCTCTCCCACAGCAGGATTGGTCATCTGGTCACCAAGTTGAGGGAACACGGCACTCTTCTCTGACTCCATTTCTGCAGAACTAGGCTCTGTGGGTGGTTCTGTAGAATTTTCACCCACATCTGCAGCTAACACGAGGATATCTGGGTTTCGGAAGTTGGTAAATGCATCTACCCTGGGATCACCCTTCTGTAATTCTCCTTCTGTAGCAGTAGCTTCTGTGATGGATTCCTGAGGATTATCACCCTCATCCTTCACTACCTCAGTGATATCTGGATTTCCCAAGTGGGCTGCTGCATGTATCCTAGGATTATGCTCTTCTTGACAAGCCACTTCCTGATGGGACTCATTTATCTCGCCGAAAGACACCATGGCTGCATGAGCCCACTGAGCGTCTTCTTCATTCTATCTCAGTACGTCCCCAACGGAAGCAAAAGAGGAAACGAGTAAAACCACCAAGCCAACCTCGCCAGAGGGGATCCGTCCCCTACGGAAACAAAAGAGGAAACGAGTAAAACCACGAAGCCAAACTCGCCAGAGGGGATCCCTTTTAGATTCAATCACCGCAGGGAGCAGATTAGACGGGGGGATTCTCATACCCTGGCCCATAGTCATGGAAAACTATAAGGAACCGTCGGGCTTAGGGCTGGGAGTGAGCCTTGGGCCAACATGTGAATATAGTAGAGCAGAACCATGGGCGATTGCTTCTGTTAGAGTAACTGCTGCAATTGTATCTGTTGTCGGAAGGGCTACTAGAAGCCCAGAGTTATGCCTTCAGAGCTAACTTCTTCAGGGTCAAGAAGAAGAGCAAGGAGGTCGAATGAAAGAAAGGGTTTATGAGCCCTAGCCCTGCAAGCCCACACCTGTGTAGAGTATATCGTTCAACACCTGCGGGCAGGCTCATTTGCCATCTTCTAGAAGCGGAAATGATTCCTCAATTTGTGCATTCACTCAAATTCAAGCCGTGACAGATAAAGCTGTTCCTATTCATCGGCCTTATCCTTTTATTGAGTAGAACAAATAGAGAGGCAAAATCAGCTATTCTTTCCCTGTCAGATAAAGTAGTCTATATAAATCACACGGCATAATTCTTTCGTCATAAAAATTCAGACATAAAATAAACTAAAAGATTGAAGAACCAAAGCAATTACATGAACCCAGATCAAGTCGTAGGCCTACAAGATATGCAATCAAACTACAATGATGAGCATCAAAGACAACACCAAGACCTCCACTAAAATCATTGCAATCAAAGCACACAGGAAATCAGATAACATTCATAGAGACGAGATTCCTCAAACTGGTTATATGCTTACCTGAATAGTGTCAAGCTTAAGTAGTAGGTTCATTATAGTTTCACCAATTACAGTTCTCCACTTGTCAAAATCTTGAATATCAGCAGATGATTCAAAAGCCTGAATAGATCTCCTTAACTCATCCACCTCCTTACTTACTTCCATCACTTGCCTCAGCTTCGTCAATGGTTCCCACCTACGAACTTCATAACCACGAAAAACTGATTGGATAAGACGAGCTGCTTCAGCTTCTGACAGATCAATTCTTTTAGATTCCTTTGCTTCGTTAACTGGCTTTTCTCCTGCCTTGGATTTTTCTTCATTCTCATCAGTTTGACTGCTGAAATGAATAGATTTATCCACGACTTGCACCCCAGCAACGCTCTTGCACTTCACATAATTGGCAGCTAGATCATCAACTACATCTCTGCGTCTAAGATTAGCATGGCTTTCCAGAACACCTTCCTGGGAACTACTGGTTAGTGAATCGCCAGTCCGAAGTTGATTCCCTGTCCCTTCAGAAACTTGAATTGTTTTTATTTTGCTTTTTGGCTGCTCTTGATCCTTGACCTTCTCTGGCAGAGCATTTATGGATGGTACTTCTTGTTGAGAAATTTCGTTTGCATCCGCGGAGGTGGCTGGCTTAACATTCACTGCAGACACAATGCGTGATTTTCTTTTGTCACCTGGGGGACTTTGAGACCTTGAACTGCCATTCGCATTTTTCCTCCTTGGCAGGGGATCAACCCTTAGACAGACAGGAAGTAACTTTGATGACTTTGGTGAAGAAGCAGACTTTCTTCTGCTACCATCTTCAGATGATTTTCCAGCTTCACTACCATTCAGAAGCATCCCAGAACTTTGGGGCTTCTCTTTAATCCTTTTTTCCTCCTCAAGCTCTGCTTGCTTCACAGGAATGGTCTTTTGAATATTGTTCACAGGAACACCTTTACAGAAAACATTCTCATCGTTCTCTTCATTTTTGTAATTTCCCTCGGTTTCAGGAACCGTCAATGGGGAGACCTCGGAATGGAACAGTTCTCTGTGGATGCTTTCTTGACCAGCACCAGTTCTCTTATCATCCTTGCATTCCCTTTCATCATGTTTATAAGGCATCCAGAACACATGACAGGGGAAACCAGATTTATAATCTCCCAGTTGTTGTACTTGCTGCCCTTGTGACAGATTCTTCGACAGTGTCAAATGGGAACCATCCATTCATGGAATTTTGCTGCTGTTCTGAAGTTTCTGATTTCTCACTATTCTTCAAATTGTTAGAAGATACTCCCTGCTCATTCTGTTGTAATCCTTTTTATTCATGATGTACGTAGGTGGGAGCCTCAAAAGTGGATACGGATAATTAATCCTTGCACTGCTGGAGTCCCCACCCTGCTTCTCATACTGTGATTCATTGGATTTACTGTCCTTGTTCATGGTGTAATCAGGGGGATAATTAATGTCAGTGGAGTCATCATCCTTCTTCTCATACTTTGATTCATTGGACCTGTTCTCCTCTTTATTGTTGATCTTATTAGGTGAATACCAGATAAGTGGATTTGGATAGCTTCTGAAGTTCACAGGAACTAACTTTTCATCCGCTTTCTTCTCTAGATCAGCGCCCTCTTCTTCAATCTTAACGTCCTCTCCAACTTTCTGATTGCATGGATGATTTTGACAGCCGCAGCAGTGGTAGTATCCCTTCATACTCTTTATCATATTCATAACGTGCCAGTTCTGCTGTATGATGCGAAGGAGGAATGTAGTGAATCGGATAAAGTCCTGGAGGTACTGGACAACTGCCATGATAATAAGGAGGTGGCGGCTGAGCATAAGGGAGCTAAATCCATAGTAGCTAGGAAAGCGGTTGTGTTCGCAGCAGCCATGAAATTGTGAAGGATATGCATACCCATAACCGCTGCTGCAAGGCCAAGATTGATAATATGATCTGTCTGGATCAGCCCTCATTTGAGGTGGAATGCCTTCGAAACTTGGGCAATAATGAGATGCAGATTGCATTTGATTCCTCTGGTGCGGATACAAGTTGAATTGATGGAGTGGAAACATTGCCTTGAAAGAAAAACCACGTGGTAGCTTAGTAAACTAAACCACCAACTCTGCTGTAGAAATGATGCAGTGGCCAATAAAACCTATGAGAATAACAGCACCAGTCAGTAACAGAAAGTAATATTGGCACACAACTTGCTCCACATATTCAAATGAATGCAATAACAGAAAATCGTTCAACACACTTCCGTTTGAAGCAACAACACAGGAATTTCCATCTCCTGTAAAAGAATTCAAATAAGAGCAGTCTTGAAGCACCTATTGTTGACTTTGACTAAACTTAAATCCCACATCGGGTGTTTGGGATTTAAGGGGGAGTTTTGGAGTTATAAATAAACTCCTCCTCCCCCTATTAAATCCATCCCAAATTTGTATCACTTCTCCCACTATAAATAAAAGCAGGCTGCTTGAGTGGTGCTCGGAGACTAGGCAAATTTTGCCGAACTCCGTTATCAAATTTTTCCGGGTGTGTTCTTTCCTTATCTCTCCTGTTATTCCGTATTTATTTGTTATTGTTGTTTCTTTCCGATTATAGTATTCAATATTATTTGTCGGGTATATTCGTAGTGTTTTGTATTTATTCAATTCACTAGAAATTTGTTTTAGAGGGAATTATTACCCGAAATTCCCAACACCTATTACCGCACTTAGTTCTCATATATATAGATTCTCAAACTCCTAGTTGGTAGAAAATTCACATTAATACAAAATGATACAGAAAGCAGAACCAACTGAAACCAAATTACGTTGAAATTTCTTAATTACAAGGTCCTAAATCTTAAAAATCATCAAAGGAAGAATTGATAAGAAAAAATTAGAGAGCTCGATAACATCTAAACATTATACGAAGAAGAGGAATAAAGAACAATGATATATCTACACTGATCATACACCACATGAGCAGAATATAAGCTCTTCCGAAAGAATGGCAGCTGCAATCACACCCCTTTCCAACCCGGCGCGAAAGAAAAATAATAAATGAAAAACATCATAATCTGCAGAATGTAAAGAAAATGAGTAGCACAAAGCTCGCATGCAAACTTCATAGAAAAGATTGCAAAAGCAATTAAACAACATTTTTCACAATGCCCCAAAACCCACCACACATAACCAAATTCAGTTAGAAAAATCTTCAAACAAAATAGGATGCAGCTGAAAAAATTAGAAATAATTGAAGCAAACTTACAGCTCAAAAAGAAACTTCCTCCAAACAGTCCCACATATCCGAATGTGTAAGTTACCGGAGCAAAATCGATCCACCAACCCAAAAAGAACAGAGAAGGAAAAGATTTAAAGAGCGTCGATTATCAGATCGCTTCGCAACAAACTATTCTCTGAGTTTCAAAGGGTTCAAGTTCGGAGCTTTTATATAGGATCTCGACCGCGGTTGTTCTGGTTAAATTTTACTACGGTGTTCGAGATCTTTCGCGCGTTTCTCAACGGTTGTGGTTGTTGGATTCTTGACACGTGTTAATTTCTTTTGCCGAAAGATAATAATAGCAGTGCTCCTGTGCGTTAAAGCATTTCTACTTTAAGATCATTCTGCTGGAGAACGATTGCGAGCCGTCCCAATGAATCTGATGTATGACGTGGACGAGATCTACTGGCAAAAGTTCCAACGGGACAGGAGTTTTCCTATGGAGCTGGCCGTGAACGACTCGGCTAGGGTGCAGAACCCTTTTATTTTTGCACGTACAGAATTAAATCTGGACCGTCCGATTGGTCCAGATTTGATCCAACGGTTAAGGTCTTCTAAGGGTAATATGGGTATGGAAGGGTTAAAATTTTCAAATTTTGAACGATTTTCATGGGCATCTTGTCACTCAATCATCATTTCAATCACTTCCCATTCAAATAAAAATATAAAGAGAAAGCCTCTCACTCTCTGCTTCTCATTTCTCATCCCTCTCTCTCCTCCTTCTTCTCTCATTCTTCCTTCCCGAATACCTCTTCCATTTCTTGTCACTCCTCGCCGGAAATCACCACCATTATGCCGGAAGTATTCGAAACCATGCACCAGGTAGTACATTCAAAACCAGTTTCATAATTGCTTCATATTGTATTTGTTTTGAAGAGATGATTTTCAGGTTTGCCTCTCTTTTTTTTCTCCCTAAGTTACACAGCCACATGAGTTGGACAATTGAGATACCTTCTAACGAGTATTTCTTATATTGAAAGTTGTATTCGAAAATGCGAAACATGATGCATCCATCCTCAACTTTCGTGTGCATGAATCTTGATAAGCTGCCATAATGAGAATGGTAAATCTCGTTGTAAGTGATAAGTATGAGAATAATTGTTTCATAAGTACATAATAATTATTAACAAAGAATCAGGTTTGCTAATGCAATACCTCATCTGCGAGAGAGTATTTTATTCGTAAAGACTATAATTGTGATACATAGAAGGAACAATTATTATTAATATTATTAATAATTATTACGTCATCGCTGCATAAAGCATCATACACATTGACATCGGGCAAGTGATCCTACAATGCATCTATCGTTTGTTCAAAATTCTTAGAATCTTTTGCAGGGCATGTCCTCAAGATTATGATGTTCTTGGCCATGCTTGGTCTTCAACATGGTTGATGTGAAGGTTAATGCTCTGTTCATGTGCGCTTAGAGCATGCTCGTCATTCCTTGCAATGACGTTGATGGCTGTCAGCTTGCTCATGTAACACGCAGTATTTGTAAGCATTATGCTCATTCTCTTGAGTATCATAATTATTCTATCGCTAGGGAATAATTATTCTGTGGCTATTTTGACAGCGACTGAACCAAGCCTAACTCCAACTCCATCGGATGCGCGCAAAGTTGGCAGGACGATTAAATCTCGTCACAATCCTAACCGCTCAAGAAAGAGACTTAGGAGCTTCCTAGAACATACTCGGCAAAAGAAAAAAGCGGCAATCAAAAGGAAGATGAACAAATCTAGTGTAGAAGAAGCAAACACTAGAAATAGACGATTCAGAGTTTAATTGATTGAATCTAACGTTGTGAATATCCTATTAGCATTTGTACCCGTTGAAAGATTGTTCCTACAATGCTTGTTAACGTACCCTAACAATTGTTATTGATGTGGAGAATAATTATTATTCATGACTAAATGATGACAAGCTGTCATGTATCAAAAACAATTGTTATTGATGAGGTGACCAATTGTTATAGAAAATTTTATACTTGTGCAAACAACAAGGACTCAAATGAGTGCGCGTTCACAATTGTTATTGAGGGTTGAATAATTGTTATAGAACATGTTAGACTTAGGCAAACATCAAAAGGGGCCCCTGTAATCCTTACTTTAACAATTATTATTGATGTGGAGAATAATTATTAACCACGACTAAATGATTGCAAGCTGTCATGTATCATATACACTCACTGAGAACAATTGTTACAAAAGCCTGTAAAAGATTCCAAGCGTTTTGAACAAACAACAGGTGCATTATAGGATCATTTGCCCAGTGTCAATGCGTACAAACAATTGGGGTGAGGAAGAAGGTGAAAAAACGGGATTGTTAAAGTCTTAACTTGTTTTGTAACAATTTTTCTCAGTGAGTGTATATGATACATGACAGCTTGCAATCATTTAGTCGTGGTTAATAATTATTCTCCACATCAATAATAATTGTTAAAGTAAGGATTACAGGGGCCCCTTTTGATGTTTGCCTAAGTCTAACATGTTCTATAACAATTATTCAACCCTCAATAACAATTGTGAACGCGCACTCATTTGAGTCCTTGTTGTTTGCACAAGTATAAAATTTTCTATAACAATTGGTCACCTCATCAATAACAATTGTTTTTGATACATGACAGCTTGTCATCATTTAGTCATGAATAATAATTATTCTCCACATCAATAACAATTGTTAGGGTACGTTAACAAGCATTGTAGGAACAATCTTTCAACGGGTACAAATGCTAATAGGATATTCACAACGTTAGATTCAATCAATTAAACTCTGAATCGTCTATTTCTAGTGTTTGCTTCTTCTACACTAGATTTGTTCATCTTCCTTTTGATTGCCGCTTTTTTCTTTTGCCGAGTATGTTCTAGGAAGCTCCTAAGTCTCTTTCTTGAGCGGTTAGGATTGTGACGAGATTTAATCGTCCTGCCAACTTTGCGCGCATCCGATGGAGTTGGAGTTAGGCTTGGTTCAGTCGCTGTCAAAATAGCCACAGAATAATTATTCCCTAGCGATAGAATAATTATGATACTCAAGAGAATGAGCATAATGCTTACAAATACTGCGTGTTACATGAGCAAGCTGACAGCCATCAACGTCATTGCAAGGAATGACGAGCATGCTCTAAGCGCACATGAACAGAGCATTAACCTTCACATCAACCATGTTGAAGACCAAGCATGGCCAAGAACATCATAATCTTGAGGACATGCCTGCAAAAGATTCTAAGAATTTTGAACAAACGATAGATGCATTGTAGGATCACTTGCCCAGTGTCAATGTGTATGATGCTTGCTGCGGCAGTACGTAATAATTATTAATAATATTAATAATAATTGTTCCTTCTATGTATCACAATTATAGTCTTTACGAATAAAATACTCTCCTGCAGTGAGGTATTGCATTAGCAAACCGATTCTTTGTTAATAATTATCATGTACTTATGAAACAATTATTCTCATATTTATCACTTACAAAGAGATTTACCATTCTCATTATGGCAGTTATCAAGATTCATGCACACAGAAAGTTGAGGATGGATGCATTGTGCTTCTGCATTTTCGAATACAACTTTCAATATAAGAAATACTCGTTAGAAGGTATTTCAATTGTCCAACCCATGTGGCTGTGTAACTTGGGGAGAAAAAAAAGAGAGGCAAACCTGAAAATCATCTCTTCAAAACAAATACAACATGAAGCAATTATGAAACTGGTTTTGAATGTATTACCTGGTGCATGGTTTCGAATACTTCCGGCATAATGGTGGTGATTTCCGGCGAGTGACAAGAAATGGAAGAGGTATTCGGGAAGGAAGAATGAGAGAAGAAGGAGGAGAGAGAGGGATGAGAAATGAGAAGCAGAGAGTGAGAGGCTTTCTCTTTATATTTTTATTTGAATGAGAAGTGATTGAAATGATGATTGAGTGACAGAATGCTCATAAAAATCGTTCAAAATTTGAAAATTTTAACCCCTCCATACCCATATTACTCTTGGAAGACCTCAACCGTTGGATCAAATCTGGACCGATCGAACGGTCCAGATTTGATTCTGTACGTGCAAAAATAAAAGGGTTCTGCACCTTAGCCGAGTCGGGCCGCGAAAGAAAACAAGACTTTTCTAGGCTGAACAACTTTGAAATTTCTCGATGTTGTCTGTGCTTACGTGGCAATTAGCTTCTGGATATTTCTAAGTGAAAAATGGGCCTCAATGTAGACAGCCCAAATTAATAAGAAGCCCATTTCGTAAAGGATTGTTTTAGCAAGATCCACGAAAACCTCGGGTAGAACTGCCATCGGTCTGCAAGGTTTTAGGGTTTATCAGATTTCGAAATCGAGGAGGATTTTCGAGCTAAGGAGTCAAATCAATCAGTGAGAGAAAAAGAGAAAAAATGGGCAAAGCTAGAAAAGCCCCCAAATTTGCTGCTATGAAGAAAATGGTGACCTCAAAAGCCATCAAACAGTATGTTCTTCTCGCTCTGTAGATTAATTTCCTAGTAGTTTTCCCCCCTTTAATATATGCTTATGAGTTGAATTTTATATCTTCAGATACAAAGAAGAGGTTTTGAACCCAAATAAGAAAGATTTGAGTAAAGAAAAGCTTCCGAGAAACGTGTAAGTACACTTCTTTCTAGTTTTTTTGGATGTAGGGGGTGGAGGGGGGCCGTTGAAGGGTAGGATTCAGAGTGCTTATTGCTTTAATCCTTCAGGCCAAATGTTCCATCGGCGCTTTTCTTCACGCACAACACTGCCTTGGGGCCGCCATATAGAGTATTAGTGGATACTAACTTCATCAATTTCTCTATTCAAAATAAAGTGAGTGCTTTAATTGGATTGCATTTTGCATTACCCTTTTTTAAATTTTTTTTACGTTTATTTTTTCCTGTGACGAATTCTCGGTGGAGGACTTGTATTCTTGAAAGTAATTTTTGTGGCATGCATTTGACAGTCGCAATATTGTACTGGGATTTACATAGGATTTCATTTTGTAGAACAATACAAGATTTTCCATGCAAACTGTGATTTTTTGAGCGGCTGTGCTTAGGTTCTCTGTTGCTTTGCAGCGTATTTTGGGTAGTACTGTCAATACGTGCTTAAGCTGGCGGGTTCTTGGACTTGGCAAGTTTGAGCCCATTTTTAACACGGGATATTTAGCTCGTTCTATTTAGTCCGTCGGTCAGCAGGGCCGGACGCCGGCAAGTTCATATTTTTGTAATTTTTTTTAAAAGATATTTCTTTAAAGGGGTATCATTTTATAGTTTTTTTAATATTTTAAAATTTAATAAAATTTATATATTAAAAAAATATAAAAAAAGTTTAGCCCACGGGTTAGTCACTACGGGCTATGGGTTAGAGGTTTTTAGCTTGCGGGTTAAACGGGTCAGCCCGTTTAAGGGCCATGCGGAGACAGGCTGGGGCGGTGCGGGTTGACCCGTTTGACACCACTAATTTTGGGGTTCAGAGGGAGGGAGAGGAAGTAGGTGGAAAAGTTGTACGAGTATATCCTCTCCAATGTTCTTCTTTGGAATGCATCATCTTGTTGCGACCATCATATTTTGTTTATGTACCTTTGTTCTAGCTGAATGATTAAGAGTTCTTTATTCACCCGAATATTGATATGAGAAAAGATGAAACTTTGTGAAGGAGGTATTTGCATAAAGCAGCAGAAATCCTTTTTTGAGAAAATGTCATGAACTTATTGGTCTTTGTTTATATTTACACCTTCTTGTGGTTATTTTGTGTTTTGTTTTCTATTTTTTTTTAAAAAAATGGCGGTTTTCGATAACATGTTTTTGAGTAGCTAAGTTTCTTCTTGCTGATTGTCTATTTTGATATTCTTCTGTAGTTGGATTTGGAGAAAGGAATGATGGACTGCTTGTACGCGAAATGTAAGTCTCTATCAGGTCTTGTTGATATCCACATTCTTTGTCTATATTTTGCTTTTATGTCATTTTTCTGGAGGCTTTTATGTTAGAGCATTTACTAGTTATGCTCTTTTCTAGGTTTCTCAGTCTGCATTTTGCAGATATTCAAATTTTTTGTCAAATTCTTGTCAAATGGAAAATTTGTTTAAAGAATGGGAACCTGTTCTGGATGATCTTCTAGGAGGTCAATTACTATCAATCTTCTATGTCTTCTACAAGAAAACTAAAAAAAATCAAAATACGAGCAATCCTCCTTCCCTTTTTTGCAGCTTATTTACCATTGTCATCTTTATTTATTCACTTCAAAGTTTTGAAGAACCGGTTTGTCCTCTCCTTTCATGGATGAATTAATTAAGCTTTGAAGTTTATGTTGGAAAAATGGAATGCTCTCTCTGGTTATGGGTGAAAAATATAAATGAAGACAACCACCCAAAAAAAAAATGGAAAGGGCAGTGATATGTGGATCTTTTCTTTGCTAAAACTTATGTCACTCGTTGATTTTTGGTGCCTCAGATTGATCCTTCAAGGCTTATTATGAATATATGCCTTGCCAATACTTGGCGTTTCTGGTTGCCTTTTTCTTACAGAACCTCTATTACTTCTTTGTATTGAGAGTCTTTCTGAATTGGTATCTACCTATTCTGTTTGACCTTTTCATCTATCTATAGGTACTCCTTGTATCACTGACTGTGTAATGGCTGAGCTTGAGAAGTTGGGTCAGAAATACCGTGTTGCTTTGAGGTGAATTTTTGTTTTCATTTTTGTTAGATGCATTATGCTCACTCTACTCGGCATATCCTTCTTGGTATGCAGTGTGGGCAGTTGGTGACAATGCAGTGTGGGCAGTTGGTGACAATGCGTGTGTTTCTAATGCTTCATCCTATTGCTATTGCGCTGGCTTGTACTTTTCTTATTCTTGCTTTCTTTTTTCTTTTTTTTTTTTCCAATTTGAACAGAATTGCAAAGGACGCTCGATTTGAAAGGCTTCCCTGTACGCACAAAGGAACCTATGCTGATGACTGCTTAGTGGATAGAGTCACGCAGGTATAGATCCAAATGTCTACTGTGTATCCTCTCTAGGTTTTCTAAAACAATTGATATTAAACTTTATTTCTTTTATTTCATTGTACAAGCTTATGGGTATTTCTGAGAAGGTTATGGTATCCAATATACTTTTCATACGCAAATGCTACAAGTTTGTGAGAAGAAATTGGGAGTCTTATCCTGCACGAACTTGTTAACTTTCCTGTTTCTTCTGGATTTATGTTGTCTAATACTCTCCTTGTACAGCATAAATGCTACATTGTAGCAACATGTGATCGAGATCTGAAACGAAGGATAAGAAAGGTACAAGAAATTTATTATCATTAGTTGCATGGTAGTTTGCTATTCCCTTGGTTGGTATTGGCTGATGGAATTGATTTTCTCTAGGTCCCTGGTGTGCCAATAATGTATATTACACAGCACAAATACTCCATTGAACGGATGCCTGAAGCTACAGTAGGTGGAGGTAGGCCAAATTTCTATTCAGTAGATATATAGATGCTATAGAAAGTTATTTGCCCATGAAGAAAAAGAAACGGAAGGTGTTCCGTTCATATTCTTGTTCTTCTAGTGCTACCCTCTATCAGTCTTATTTGTGACTTCTTTATTTAATTAGCTTTTGATAATGTGATGATTTGTCTTTTGCAGCTCCAAGAGTTTGATACCACGAATAGTTGTACAATATCAGGAAAGAAATTATCTCAATATTTTGTGCATGATAAGGGAAATTAACGTACTGGAGAGACTTTCTTGGATGGTCAAGCTTCCTGGATGATCCAAGTTTCTTTTACCTTCTGGAGACATGAAGACTGGGTATGTTCGTTCTAATCTGTGCTGGGTTTGTTGCTGTGGGATGATCTACATTTCCATTGGCAATGTTGAAGCTTGGTTCAACAGATGCTCATTGTCTTCAAAGTTTAACAAATAGGATATAGTAGAATAGTACTGCGAGAGGTAGTCGGTGACCAGGCAAGCAACATTGAGGATACTATAATTTGTCCAACACTCCAAACCTAATCCGACCTGGGATTGGAATTTTGTCACGTTCAGAGTCCACGATGTCTTCATGCAGTTAAAAGTGCTTCTGTATTCATATCTTTTTCTTCAGGAATGTAATGCGCGATATGATGGGTTTCTACCGTCAACTATTGTCGCCCGTGATGGCTGCAGCTTAACTTGGGAGCCTCTCTATGATATGGTGGTAAAACAGAATCATTATATCTTTTCTTGGTTGCTTTAACGGTTGTTTTAAGCACATATATTAGTTACATAAATGATTATTATTTTTATCTTAAAATATTAATCATATTTGTCTTTTTAAAGCAAATTTTGAATTTTATTTTTAAATTTAATTCTTATTCAATTAACATAATTACTTATTAAATAATTTTTTGTATTAACGATGCAATAAATTTTATTGAAGTTTTTTATAAAAATAGTATATCCGTATTTTTGGATTAAAATCTTATGAATTTTAATAATTTCTTAATTTTAGAAATTTTCAACAGATTCATTGCCATTCACCAGCTAGAGCACTTTCTTATTAAAACCTCCACTACAAAGTCATAGTCATGCTGTTCGAAATGTGCGCTTCAAAAATTGTATGAAATCCCATTTAGCAATTAGATAAGTTTACTACTCTGCACAGCTCTTTTGCACAATTGAGATAGAGCTGACAAGAATAATGGCTCTAAAAATCATACCCAAAGGAGCCAAGTACAGTACTTTACAACTTGCTTCTGGTTTACAACACATGCACCCCGTAGGTGCGTGGTGTTGCTGTTTGTTAGATTACAATGACGACTTGCCTACTTCCATCCTCACTGGTAAAGAATCAAAAATACAAAAATTACATAGGGGTGTGGGAGGACAAGAAAAGACCTAGTATACATTTCAGGCCACTGGCGACAATATCAGAAGGATGCAAATTACGTACAAGACCTCAGATACAATACATGAACCTAGACGCATCCTCTCCGAACAAAAATGAAACAATGCTAAGGCAGCTTTTGACAAAAAAATTGTGAATTTATCCAAGTACACCTACTGTAATGGACAGTGCATGTTGTAAGACCAATGCTACCTTGAAAGCTTAGCTGTTACTACTGTTGAGTTAGACCCTTGCATGTCCTCCGGTGGAGGTTTCACGTACTTGCCTATTGTTTTTTGCCGAGCCCGTCTTCTAATCCGAGAAATTTTATCATTACTCTGTTGCCGTCTCTTCTCTTTCTCCCGATTCCTTAGATTCCTCTCTCTCTCATATATACCTTGCCAGAAAACCTCGCCTGTTGAAGGCCAAAGCCAATGTCCTTTCGGGGGATCAGAATCTGCCACCTCAGCCAAGTCTTCATCCATGCTCTTAAGAGTACTGAACTGGAACCACTTCACCCACATTTGACCTCTTCGGCTCTTCAGTTTATGCTGCTCTTGCATCAGGCCGTTATCTGGATTCACATAAACCATTCGTCTTGCACTGTGGTAGGCCCAAACATTCACAAGTAATTCAAGCATCCGAGAATAACAGTGTTTGTCCTGCCAAATTATGTGTTATGTTTAAGTTTCGGTATATGTAGTCAGAGTCTGCATGACAGAGTTGAGATAACAGATGCAATAATAATGTGTAAAACCACTTCATTCGCGCAAGAAAGGTAACTATAGTAAGTGTTTAGTCAGAAACCCCCTCTTTCCCACAAGAATTTGCCAACTCTAGTTAAATAGTTGAGATAACAGATGGAACAAATGATTGTTTACTTCTTATGTATGATCTTTCGCAGGCTGGGTAGCAGTTGGAAAGAATAGGAATGAATAATCTGGTTCCTTCCATAGTCAAATAGCCCTAGTGCGTATGTTTTAAGATTTCAGCATCCTATTTTCCAGATCATCCAATAGTTGAACAAACTGCCCAGACTTTTTTAAGTCATACTAATAGAAAGGTGTTGCTGCAAAACAGAATATTTGATGAAAATCGTCATTTAAAAACTCGTGAAGAGTATGGTGGTTAAATTTTTCCAGCTTATGCACTTTCATCCAAAAAATTACCTTTTCTAGACAACAAAGAAGGGTGATCTCTGATGAATTTTCAATAGCAATGAAGAGAAGGTAATTTCATCCAAGTCCATCATGTTAGATGTCAGCTTATGCACTTTCATCCAAAAAATTAACAGCATGTTAGATGTCAGCTTATGCACTTTCATCCAAGTCCATCATGCATCTGGCTTAGTATCATCCAACTTTTATTAAATTATTAAACAAATAAATCTAGTTTGTTTATTCAAACTGATACCCATTATTCAAAGTCCAGAGAGAAAAGAGTTACCGTTGCCAGACTAAGATAACAATGCCCACTTAGATGGTGCTGCTCATAAAACTCTGAATCAAGTGCATCCACAAACATTCTGCAAATGCAACAGCAATATTATTAATAAATTTTTAACTTAGCTATAATCGAATTTAGGAGGATGGGGAAGGGAAAAAAAAAAAAAGGAGATGAAAAAATGAAGACCAAAGATAGACAGGATCAAACCTTGAGAACATAACAAACTCCAAGAAGGACTTGGTTGGCAAAACCCAACTTTGCATGACACTCCACGTGTCTCCATCATTAGGCATTGGAGGTAGAGAAGTCAAGTTATTCTTTATGCCATACATCTTCTTAAGAGCCTCAGAGAAAGCAAACCTTCATAGATTGTCAAAAATTAAAAATCTGAATGATGGGGCATCTTAAAGAATAACGGCATAGAAAGCCGTGGTACAGACTTTAAATTATTCTTCTCTTCACATACTTGCACACACACATAGAGAGAGTCAAAGGGAACAAAGAACAAGTCTTACCGGCAATTTCCAGCATTAATGGCATCACAGAACGTCCAAAAGTCCTGTTTTAGTGGGTTCCTTGGGTCCATGTCCATACGAGCCCAAAAGTAAAGTGTGTCATGTCTTCGTGATTGGATAGCATCTAACAATGACTTTTCCGCAGTCGTGGACAAGGATTCCTGTTTTAGTGTCAGATTAGCTACTCAAGGATAATTTTAGCCAAAAAATGAGTAAAGACTTCCCCATTGTTCTCTCCAAGCTGACAATGTATAAAGGATTGTTTAAGCCAACTTAATGGCTTGAACTCTATTGTCCCAGAAAAGATGGTTTTAGGTTTTCGTCACTTCAAGAATATATCTTACCCTCTTCTTGGATTCCAGAGCTGCAATAGTCTTGTCAGCCAAGAAATTTTGGCACTTTTGCAGCTAGTTTCTTTTTGTGTGAATTGTGATTCTATTTCCCCCATAGAGAACAAAGCAATACTTGATTGGAGATAAATATCAAGAATACCTTGTTAGGTCACATTAAAGGTTTAATGTGGCAGTTACTTTGAAGAGGTCAAATTTCTTATATCTAGCAGAGATCAGATTAAATTATCAGATCAATTCAGCCAATTTTGGAATTTCAAGAATTTCAATCTAGTGTACTATAAAGTAAATATTCAGTTTTTTGTTCCTTTTTACAAATTCTAACCATCATACATTATTCACTATTACAATATTCTTATGATTTCAGCATGTTAAGTGTGTGGGTATAAATGTCATTGCATCCCAACAATACTATCTGAAAAGATAACCAATAAATCCCTGTGGTCAAAAGTAATAATAATAAGATAGTGGCAAAGAAAGACTGAGTAATACAGTATGAAAAGTTACCTTCCTTGCTGTTGCTCTCCAAGATTGGAATCCAATCCAAGCATTCTTATGTATGCGATCTATCCGGTTTGCAATTGCAAAAAAGGCTCCATGTTCACCAAGAATATCTCGATAATAAAGATTATTTAGAAGTGGAAGTCGAGAGGGTGCATCAACATCATCTGCTCCAGGTCTCCGATCTCTAGAGGACTAGAATGATTAAAAACATAAGCCCGTATCAGATTAAGAATAATGGTTTTTACTTAGGTAACAGCTTCAACAATAGAAAGCAAAAGCTCAATACTGAATCCATCTGCAGGCTGCTATACAAATTAAAATGGTGCATCTTACTCATATGAATCAATCATGGCTACACACTTCCTAATGGTGCAAAAAAATTAGATTTCTTTCCAATAAGGGTGACAAGGCAAATAGATTGCAACCAAATTGGTAAACCGAAGACTATTACATTATGCAAGGATAATTTCACTTCCCTTTCCCTTTACAGGATTCTCAGGACTCATTTACCACCCACAAGAGTGAGAAACACATTTTAAGAAGTATCCAACTAGATATGGTAGAAATATCAATTACAGTGCTATCCACAGGTTAACAAAGAAATATATCCTCCTCAAGAAGGACAGGGAAAGGGGAAGTAACTATGATTTTATATTTTTGAAAGCTTTCTCTGAATACTGTACCGACTGTAGGTTCTGATTTAGAACATGCAATAGAAGGTAAAAAAGATACGTAAGTTTCTATCAAACAGGAAATATTTACCAGTCCAAGTCCCCGATAAAGTGAAGCACAGTGCAGAAAGGGCCATGTTCCTTGCCCCAAAAAAGGTTCATAGATGCATAATGGTTGTCCTGTCCTTTCAAGTTCTCCTTCATCTCTTTCATGTAATTCATTCTTAGACCGATCTGCTCTCCTAGCATTACGATAAACTTCCTCCCAGTTCCCCCGCGGCTGGTTAGTCCTGTCCTTCAACTGCATCCAATATAAATGGGTTTAAAATTTCTTCCAGAAATTAGTAGTCAAGGAAATTCCATAATCTGATGCTGCAATCAAGGAAGGTCTCACTTACTTCATCATCTTCTCTTCTCTTTCTCACATTAGCCATGTCAACGAACTTCTGTTCTTCCCAAATACTATACACGAAATTTTCATTTGTTGTAGTAACAGACAAGGAATTCTCTTTCTGCGTATTATTCCATTGCTTTTCAACCTTCTCTAAGTATCTACTCACCCTCCTAGTTCCGTCCTTAAAATTTGAATCCCTTATTGCTTCAAAATGATGCCACAGCCACTCTACTTTCATGTTGGTGGATATCTTTGTGACTCCTTGTACATTTGTGACTTCAGATGGGAACCTGAGAATATGTTCCAGTAGCAAAGCATATCCCTCAACAGTCTCAGAAACCATTAAGTTCTTAGCAGTATGTTTTCCAATAGCAGCAGCTTTACGAGCTAGAAGAGATAATTTTCCATTCAAGACCACTTGCATCATGATCTCTGACAGAACTCTAACGTCCTCTTTTGGAAACAAGTACCCATTCACTCTGTCATCAACCTAATAGATTTTGAAATACAAGTGAGCAGGTTGCTAGGAAATGGATTGGAGTAAGTACAACAAGGAACAAATCTCATATAAGATGCTAAGTGGTGATTGACAGTAAACTCACAGCAACTATTGCAATGAAATTGTGAGTGGTACTGAAGAAAGGGGAAAGTAAATAGTTGCCCTAGAAAACTCTGCATCAGAGATGTCTGGACAAATTATAATTTGTGCACAGAGGACTCAAATCACAATTTTCAACAAGCTTTTCTTACTTCTTATAATTTTTCTATCTAAAGTTGGAAATAGATACTTCTGCTTGCCAGAATTATTACAAGATGCAAGCACTCATTAGTCCATGATTCGAGCATGTGAAGTTGCAAATGAAAAACGCCCGCTTTTATGACCCTGATCAAGCTGAGGTGCTCAAGCAGATTATAATGAAGTGAAGGACTCAGCTTTGACCCATAGATTTAGTAGAGATAGGACAAGACTATACTTCGTGACACTTCAATTGTGGCCACCAACTGCAGATTTAAACGTAAAAAGCAAGCATGTTTAGGGAGAATTTAGATGCAGATGCATACATATTTTCAACAAGCTTTTCTTACTTCTTATAATTTTTCTATCTAAAGTTGGAAATAGATACTTCTGCTTGCCAGAATTATTACAAGATGCAAGCACTCATTAGTCCATGATTCGAGCATGTGAAGTTGCAAATGTAAAACACCTGCTTTTATGACCCTGATCAAGCCAAGGTGCTCAAGCAGATTATAATGAAGTAAAGGACTCAGCTTTGACCCATAGATTTAGTAGAGATAGTACAGGACTATACTTCGTGACACTTCAATTGTGGCCACCAACTGCAGATTTAAATGTAAAAAGCAAGCATGTTTAGGGAGAATTTAGATGCAGATGCATACATATTTCCTGATGACTGGTAGGTCTGGAGCTATTATTGGTTTCTCGAAGCACATGGCTTTTAGCAAAATGTTTGGAAATGACTGCTCATCAAGAAAGGATGAATATATCACAAGGTCAGCTATACTGAGAATGCTGTCAACATTTTCGTCAAAAGCTACATGCTTCACCATTCCGACAGGGTAACTCAAATTCGCTGCAATAGTCTGTGAAGAAAAACAATATTAACTGCATTAAAAGAAAACAATATAGAAAAAACCAAAAAACCAAACATATATTTTTTTCTTGAGGTGGATAGGTTGAGCAGAGCTGAAGGGTAATGGAAGTGAATAAAAAAACAAGGAAACTGCAAAACTCTTTACCTCTACAGCCATACTGTAGTTAATATTTGAATCTCCAGCTAAGATAATGACCTTCAGGTGAGAGCTTGTATTGCCATCATTCAGAAAATCCTTAAGGAGTGGTAATAAAGCCTGTAAAACTAGGGCATGCTCAAGCCACAGACCTTTATAAAGAAGTTGATTTCCCACAATCATGATAATGAAGTCATTGTCCATCCCTGCACGTGCATTACTGTTGTCCAAGGCCATGAAATTTTCAGCTTCCCATGCTTCTGTAGGAGATCCCGGTATCACAAAGTAGTTTCCAGTATCACAAGTTGAATACATCATCTACAAGATGAATGCAAATGGAAAACCAGCCCTCAGGATGATGGTCAGAATACCCAAGCACACTAACCAAATATGGCATCAAGAATGTGGTCTTGGAGCTTGAACAAAGTGAAAATGTCTCATAAAAGGATCATTTGGCACTTCAATTCTTTTTTTAATAAGAAACAATAAAAGAGGTGAAGTAGAAGTAAAGGAGGTCATATCTGCAATCATTGGAAAAATAGATTAAGTGTTTAATTGATCTGATCTTTTATTATGTGCACAGGGATATATATCTGAGCAAGTGTCTGCACTAAATTGACCGACAGAGGCATAAAATCATTGATTACTAAATGACATACATGATAAAGGCACAAATATGGATTATCTAACATCACATTCCATTGATTTATAGTAAAATCCTGGATTATCTAACATCACATTCCATTGATTTATAGTAAAATCCTGGATTATCTAACATCACATTCCATTGATTTATAGTAAAATCCAGAGGGGGCTCCAATACGGATGTTGAATTGCAAAGACTCCAAGGACTGGCAAAGGTTTCCTAAAAGGGGTTTATAAGCATGAATTATTCAGATCAACATTGTGTCCATTTTTCATAGTTACGAATTATAGACATTACTCAATATTGTAACAAATTTGAACAAATATGTCCGTAGATTTGGCTGGCTTTGGGAGGGGAGGAGGAGACTACAAATGAAACTGTACCGGCAGGATATAATTGTGGAAGACAACCACAGTGGCGCGACTGAAGACTTTTCTCCAATTATTAACAAGATCATTCTGGCCACCAAGAGCATAATCTTTCAATCGAGCAGCAAGTGTTTGTTCATGTATGGTCCATATAAGAGGTACATTTTTAAAAGGTTCCTGCACAAGGCTGAAACAAGTAAAATCATTCATTTTTATTGGAAATGAAGGGTCTGAACTGACAAAAAGCAAAGAATGAAAATACTATAAGCTGTTCAGAGAACTCAAATAATAATAGTGGATTTCAGTAGTGGGAATTTCATTATTTAAGCTAAACTTAATTATAAATCATACTCGTTAATGGAACAATTAAGAAAATAGCATGAACTCCATCTAGTTATGTTATAAAATCCAGCTGATGATGCCTGCTGGAAGAAAATACCATTTGCTTCATGTAAGTAGACTCAGTAAAGGGAAATACAAAAAAGCAAAGAATGAAAATACTATAAGCTGTTTAGAGAACTCAACAAAATACTAGCGGATTTAAGTAGTAGGAATTTCATCATTTAAGCTGAAGTACTCAATTACAACTTTTAGCACTGATTTATGGTACCATTACGAAAATAGCATGAACTCCTACTAATTATAATATCCAGCTGATGATGCCTACCAGGAGAAAATACCACTTGCTTCAAGTGAGTTGACGAGTATGCCATCGTAACTGCACTCAAACAGGAAAAAAGAATAAGAAATTTCAAATGCCATTAAGTGCAAAGTTTTAAAAGCCAGTTCCCAAGATATTAAAGAAGACAGAATAAAGAAAATCCCATTAGTGATGTGAGTTATAATCACAGCCTGCATGCACCAACAGACAGTATGATGCTAAAAGAGAGAAAATTCATCAGCTACGAAGAACTTTAAATAGCATAAAGCATAATTAGTTTAGGTGTTCAATAATATTATGAGAAGCCAAAAGAATAAGCAAAGTATACTTTAGCCAGTCTATAGCTATATCCATGCCCTCATTAGATTCCAGCACACTGAGTGAAATTCCAATATCTCTCCAAACGTCACGAACGGGACCATCATGAAGCGAAAACACCTGCAATTGTTTAAGATAAACAATCCAAAGTTATTCATTACCTCATCAAGGAGCACCAGTATGGAAAACCAACCAAAACTAGAAGAGAAGGAAGTGCTGAGACTAATAGTTACCTCACCAAAATAGTAAGTCAATGAATCAACGCAACGTACCTTGTTAGAAATGTAAACATGACATTTCACAATTAAACAACTCCAAGCCTACTAAAGAAAGCAGGAATAATCGGTACCTTTATAATGGCCTTTTAACATATGAAATAGAAATGCAAATGGATAAGATTACACTTTAATGTTCGAAATCAAAATTAAACAAAAAATAGAAGTAGACACTAAGCCATCCTTTGACTTATAGCTCCGGCTCATCTGTAATTACAGGCATGCTTTTTAACTATTACCTTTAGATACTCCATGAGATGAAATAACTTCTACCCACAAAGACTAAATTCAAATTACCGAGGACATTAAGAGAATCAAAGAATGCATATTTAGGAAACAGATGTGTCTTATTGCTTCCTATTAATTAACTGGCTGTGCAAGAGATTGATGAGTGGCATAATCAGCTCAATCTGTAAAAACAATTAAACTAGTCAGTACATTGTCGCAAGAAAACTAACCAAACATAAAAAGGCATCAGACAGACTACAAAAAAGGTCAGTGGTCAGCCCTTAACTCTTGTAAGGTCATTTTGACCAAGTCAAAATAAATCAATTCCACCATGCTTTTACTCGGTTTCCAATCTTGAAATGGTTCAATTATGATTAACTTCCAGAACACATAATGCAGCATGATCCTTTGGATTGAACATTTCACGTTTAACTAACGGGCTTTGTACTCATGTGAAGAAAGATTTTGTTCTATCAACAGGGTTCCACTACTGCAAATTTGCAAAATATTAGCTCTCTCTACATAGATTTATCCATAGGTCCTCTCTCCTCTGGAATTTTAAGAGGCCAAATTTGTTTCCCAAGAAAGGATGTCAACAATTGGTTCTCAATAACAGCATGTTAGATGCTCAGAATACTCACTATGCCCAGAACCAAAAGATATTTGTATATGTAATAACTGGAAGAGGCCTGCTTTAGTAACCAGTTATTCTCTGAGGCAGACATATTTTCTCCAATATAATTGCCAAGCAGATGGAACTTAGCTGCACACCCTTGAAACTTATGCCTATAGTGCTTCTTACGCTAATACCAAGAAGAGAAAGCACACTGAGAAAGCGGAAGAAAGCAGAAAATCAAGTGACTTAAACTTTTTGTTGAACCAGAAGAATGCCAAGATCCTAGTTGAAAATTAAACAAACCGGTTGACTGTTCTTAGCAATGATATTCAACGCAGTAAAACACGTAATTCGCTGGTGAATTCATAATTACCTCGATTTCATAACCTATCTCCCGCAACGCAGCTGCAATAGTAGCCATCTGTATTTGATAGGGTTCAACTAATAGATCTGCAAAGACCTAGAAGCAGAAATCAAAATAAGAAAAAAAAAGCCTTAATAAGTCATTTTGTGCCTTTAAACCAAGCATCACAAACCTACTTACCAAGCGATTATAAGTTTAAAAAAAAATCCTTAATAGCGAAAAAGAAAAGTAAGAAATTGAAAACAACAGTGAACGAAAGAAGCCACCAAGTCTGCACGGAGCAAAGTTCACTTTTAGGAAGCAAAATACTAGCGAGATAAAGAAGCATTAGCGCTCACCATTGCGAGCTTGGGTTTCCTGTAACCAAATCTCAAAACATTGCTTGAAGCAATAGACCCATTAACTTGTATAGCTTCTTTTCGAAACTTGGCAAAAAGTTTTGAAGGCTCAAACTTTATATCTTCGCCAAAGTCCAACCCATTGAACTCTTTCAAGAATGCCAAATCTGCCGAATCCACCTCTTCACTCAATTTCAAGAAACCCCCAGATTTTTCCACCACTGAACCGAGCAACAGTACTTGACAAAGAATGATAAAGAATAGAAACACCGCCACTGTACAAATCAAGGAGACGTAATCAATCTTCTTGAAGAAAACCAATCTTGCAAATCTTGATCTGGCTGCTCTTTGACCAAATGCATTATGGTGCCTCTCATTGAAACTCCTGCCCGTTGCAGAAGCAGAACGCAGCAAAGCGTGATCTCTCTTCAAGGAAATCCCGCTCTCAAGAGAACCCATTTAAAATCCCATGAATTCAGCACAAGTCTTCTTCACTCCCGTATGTCAAAAGGCACATCCGCATAAGCAAGCATTCACAGGGATGAGAAGAAACAGAAAAGAAAAGCTTTTTTATGAGTGTGGAGAGTTGGGACTTCCGCTGAATACTCAATAATACAGGGTGTGGTGACGAAGCAACGAGTGAAATTGATTTCTGTTGTATTCTGGTCTTGTACCCAGTAAAGAAATCAACGATTTTTCCTTTTCTTTTAGCTAAATAAACAGCTTTGCATATCATTCAAAAGAAAAGAAATACTTAGAAAAATCCATTCACACAGAGAGATGAGAGAGAGGAATAGAGATAGACAGCTAGAAAGAGAGAAGATGAATGAATACACGGACATCAATAGATTGAGGAGGGAAAAGAGCATGCGGCTGCATTCTTGACGTGGCAATGATCGTCATTGGACTGTCAAGAGTCAACCAACGTCCCCTTCGATTTAACAGTGGCAGTAATACTGTAATAGTGGTGGAATTTACTTGTTTGGACCAAAAAAAAAAAGAAGTAGAATTTTATTGTGCGAGGCTGACAAGCTTTTGATTCGGTTAGGAGAAAACTTAGGAGAGCGAGCAAATGACGTGAGCTAAATATTAGGAAAGCTAATGCTCGCTCGCACCGCCCGGCCCCGCCCCGCCCCGCCAGAGGAAGTGTGAGATAGTATCGATTGATACGATCCCTGATTTTGGGAAAGGGTTTCTGTAAATTTGGTCTGAAATTTTGTGACCTTCATTACCCTTCTTTTAAGCGTTTAGCAAAAAAATAAAAAAAAATTTACCCTTCTTTTAAATACAATACTTTTCAAGCAATGTATTATTTTAATATTTTCTAATCAAACTATTCTCTTTTAACTTTTATTTCAAAAAATATTGTGTAAAAAAATATTGTGTATCATAAATAATTTAATAATATGTTTTAATAATTCAAGAAATATTACATTATTTTTTAAAATAACAAGAAGTATTTATTTAACTCATATTTCTTTCTTCTAGTATGTCAAAATAATAACAACAATACTAACAATATTATATATATATATATATATATATATATATATATATATATATATAGTGAATTGAGAGTTATTTCTATATTAAGAACATAAAAATTATAACAAAAAAAACACAAACTAATAACAATAATGGACAAATTTAATCTTTTTGTTTTTAAAAATTAAACAGTGCCCCTCAAAAAAAATAAAGCTTTCTTTTTTTTTCTATTGCCCCTTTTTTTTTTGTACGTTACAAATTGTTTTTATACTTTCTTGCATGATATTTTCTCCTTTTTTGTACTTTATTAATACATATTTGCTTATTTTGCAATGGCCAAACTTTCACATTCTAGTATTTTTGTGTAGAATTGACGTTTGACAAATACAGGAGGAAGGAGTCAATCATTCTGTTTGAATAGTTATATAACTTAAAGAAAAAGTAAATAAATACAATATTTGCTCTTCAATCAGGTTGATTACTTATTAATGATAAATCATTTTGACTTTTTAAATAAAATGTATTCGCTTCGTATGTGAATAGTTGTTAGATAGTATAATAACACACACTACAAATTAGGCTATTTTTTTTTATTGTTTTCACAATAAATTATGGGGAAATATTCTTTTAATAGAGAGAAAACGGAAAAGATCGGCCTTATTGAAACTTTTCTTTCCTCTTTTTTTTTCCAGGAAGAAGTGTAATTTTTTTACTAAATAATAAATTATTTATTGATATAAAAAAGATAGAATACATTATAATTAAAGAAATCTCTAAAATTTTTATTTAATATAATAATATTATAAAGAAAAATTAAGAGATTGAGATAATTTTAAAATATACAAAATTATATAAAGTAATATATAATATTTTATGTTCTAATAACTTTAAGTGAGTGATAAATATCAATATTAATAAAATAAATATTTTAAATATACGATAGATATTAATATTATTATAATAAACAAATACATAATAAAATATTTCTATCACGATATTCTAATTTGATCGATAAGATTTTTAATATAGAAAAAAATGTAATTGAAGTTATTTTTTCCTCTCAAAAGAGATAATTGCTTGTGAGCATTAAGAATTACTTTTTTCACTAATTATCATGATTAAGAATATATTTGAATTAAATTTTTATTTAAATTAAATTATATTAAAAATTATAAAAATAAAAATAAAAATAAAATAAAAAATTTAAAAAAAAAAACTCAATCTAAAAATCAATTCAAGTTTATCATTAATAAATACAAAGGATCATAAATGTGAGTGGGCTCCCCACCGACAAACTCTTTCATGAGTCACGAGGATTGAGTTAAGCAAGCCATATGTACTCCTAGCAATGTCGGGTTTCGTTTCTCTTCCTTAAGCCATGTTGCCAATCGAGTCGGCGAAGAGGCAAGACATCCTGCATTACGTTTTCATTCTATAAAGTGCAGAAATAAATTAGAAGTAGCAAACGTCAGCGTTTGTAGTCCAACGGTTA
Organism: Rauvolfia tetraphylla; assembly: GCA_030512225.1. Classification (NCBI taxonomy): domain Eukaryota; kingdom Viridiplantae; phylum Streptophyta; class Magnoliopsida; order Gentianales; family Apocynaceae; genus Rauvolfia; species Rauvolfia tetraphylla. Next base: position 11,576,952 of record JAJQKT010000020.1, on the reverse strand, counting down.
GGATAATTGCCTTCCAAGCAATAGACCCGGGTTCGACTCCCGGCAAACGCAGATTTTCCGTTTTTTCTTTCAACTTTCTCCTCATTAAATGTGAAAGAAGTTCCCTTTTAATTATGCATAGTGGTTTAGTATTTTTGTCGTTTCAGATTCACGCTGTGTTCAATTTCCATTGCCCCACATTTGACTTAAACATTGGATCGCGAAAAAACCAGCAACCAAAAAAAGGAAAAATACCACTTGCATGCAAGAAGAGATAGGGGAAAATATTATAAATGATTCCCGAGAAGAAAATGAAATTACTACATACACCAAGCAAAACTGCAAAAGTTCCACCCACTCAATGGCTCACAGATATACGAAAAGTGAACTACAGAAAAACATGCATGGGAAAGTGACAGGCTACGTTTTGCTATACTTTTCATACTTCGTAACTAAAAAGATCACTAGTGCTATCAACACTGTCTAATCTCTCAATTACAATTGCCGCGCCTCTAAAAATTGGTGCCTAACTGGAAGAGCGGAAATGCCGCACCAGAAATCATAGGAGTATCATTTTTCCATCATAGGGTTGCCAATTTACATCACAATCTTCCAAGTGGGGAATCCAAGGCGTGATCGTCTACCAACCAGAGACCATAATCGCGAAATCGCTTTATTTTCTTCTCAAAACCGGTAATATAATTATTGTGAATAATAACATGCATTCCTTTGGTTTCTTCTACCCATGTATGGTTCTTGAAGTACAAGCCACCGGTAGGAAATGCTGCCTGGGGCAGCAGATACAAGTCCACCTGCAATGATGTCAAAACAGCATAAGTTAATTGCTTACCCCAATCATAATAATTAAAAGAGGCCTAGAGTTGTCAAAATCATTTGATGTCATGTTCCAACAAAACCATTTAGATAAGCTGTCAACACTATAGGAATCAAATTTAGAACTTTAACTACTACAAAAATCTCGGTAAACACCAATAACAATATTTTTTAAGTAAATTAAGTGAAAAAGGGAAGATAGAGATGGCTGGGTTAAGTTGGCGGCATTAAACTAAGCAGAAAAGCAATTTTCTGAGGTTAGCAAGTTAATCCTCCCCCTCCCCTCCATGGCTCCACCCCCAAAGCGTAAAAGAGTATTTCTAAACAATAAACTAACTATTCTAATGCCAACTACCAAAGATAATCATAACTAAGTAGTGGTACATTCTTTGACCGTAACCCAACTTATACATGATCAAGGCTTGAATAGCTTCTGGCGCATGAGACACGAAGCATAAATGTAGACCGTAAATTGAAGGCAATTGAGAAGTTCCACAAAAATTTACCAGGTAATGAGCTAGTTAGTACACTCTTTAAGCTTTACCCAACTTTTACAAGGCCAAGGCTTGAATAGCTTCTGGTCCATGAGACATTCGACATAAATGTAGACTGTAAATTGAAGGCAATTAAGAAGTTCCACAAAAATTTAACATCTGAGAAGTAGTAACCAATTAAAGTGCCACAAGAATCCTTTTTTAGGCTAGCCATTAGTCCCTTAAATCTAAAGGTAACCAGGAGGTTAATTTGCACCTCTGCTATATCAGGAAAAGGGGCCTTTATAATATAAAACAGCCCTGAATTCATAAATGCTGCAGCCCTCTCTTGCAAAATCAAGCTAGTTCATTATTTATTTGCATTAATTTTGATGAATAAGAAATATCACATTCGAAGTTTGATCCAAGAAAGAACCGCCTGAGGATGATAACTGCTAACAACTATTACTATCACCATCCCCCAATGCTATGAGCCACTTATGTGCCATGAAAGAAATGAAAACAAACAGAAAAACACAAAGATTGCATACCTGCCCAGCAGTTTTGTTTAGTGCCCAGTTGAATGCAGGCTGGTCATTAGCTTTCTTTGCTTTGGACCATGGCTGAGCCTGAAGTTCTTCAATCCACTTCTTCATGACTAGTTTTGCACCACTAGTGGGGCGCATATAAATCATGCAGCTGCAAATGTAAGTGCGACCCTTTTTTCCTGGAGGTGGCAAATCATGAGGGTGGTTTAGAGGTTTCACCTGACCATCAAAAGGAGAAAAGCACATAGCATTATCATGTCTAGTGAACAAGATTATCAATGCAGCAAACACACTTGTAGGTGCATTAATTAAATAATTAATCACCAATACATAGGCTAAATATCTGGACATCTTTACGCACTTGGGTTGGTTTTGTTGTGAAAATCAAACTTTTCCCTACTTTTTTCACTTTGGGCCCCACCATTTTCTCTCACTTTTTTCATTCTAAAAATAAAAGTTTCCAAACAGAAAAGCAATCCAAATATCATTGATAGATAGAGGAATTAAATCTTTGAGGACACCAGAGCACATAATTTGTTCTCTAAGCAGGTTCTTGCACAATCCAATTAGAGCTTATTCTTTGAATGGAAGCTCATATCTAGGAATCAACTATCGCTGTTTACTTTGACCAAATTTTTTTTTTTTAAATGCAGATAACTGTAATAAATCATAGAATCAGTTTCCCGAATTCTCACTGCAGCCATGTCGTCAGTGAAATAAACATCATGCTCCCCTTGCAAGTAAGGAAATGGATCTGCTAACCAAATCATATCAACATCATTATACATGACATTATACCCAAGCTCCAAAATTTGCAAAAGATGGCGGGGCCTTCTGGATGTAAAATTGAAGAACCCCTGTTCACAAGAAATCCATGGTTATTTCCAGTGCAAAAAAAAGATACAAGATAGTAGCATTCCTAAGTTAATCAGTAGAAGTTCATAAGAACATCAGGCATGAAGAAATGCTATTCACACATAAACAAAAACTTATACAGACACACACAAAAAGAGGGAAAAAAAAAAAAGAGGAAGAAAAAGGTGCACAGATACAAGCTATACCAAGAGGTTGAGAAGGAGCATCATGCTGTCTGTTTAAGAAGATAGTTATATGTCTTCTCAAGAAAAAAGGGGGGGGGGGGGGGATAGTTACTTGCTCAGTCCCTCATCGAATAAGCTGTTTGTCTCGTCCTTCAGCAAAACTTCGTGTTATTGTATTTAGCTTTTAAATATAAAGAAGTTCCTCAAACTAATATTTCACTTGAATTTTCTATTCTTCAATTAGCATTTTGAAATTCTCGAAACAATATTCTTCCAGAAAACTGATCGCTTTGTCCACAATGGAGCATGAAAGGAAAGAGGAAGGGGTATTAAAGGTATGCAGGCTACAAGCAACATTTCTGAAACTTGTGCATCAAGCGTCGTCCTTGGTTCCAGGAAATAATTAGGAAAAAGATCAATCAAAAGACTTTTCAAGTGTGATTACAGCCCCAATGATCAATGTCAAACCAATTCATCAAGGTAACAAATTGAAAACGACATTTGTGTCCCTGTGCAGCAGGATCAAAGCATTTTCCCACTAAAAAAGTGAGCAATTGAAAACGTAAGTTCAAAACTTGAATTAAGCTTAGAACGCATACAAAGTAAAACTTTACGACGAAATCAAGACATCCCAAACGCCAAGAACAACCCAAAACTAAAATAACAGCACTATCAGACCTGAGAACCAAACTTGTGAGCAATCTGAGACTCCAATGCTGGAGGCACAAGAACAGCATGGCCCGGCCACTTTTCATTAACCTTATATAAAGTGGCATAATCCTCTGCAATAACCAGCACTTTCTCATGGTGCTTTTGTCGCGCAATGCTAATCAACCAGTTATTCAAAAAAGGCAAATAAGGCTCACTAACAGCACACACGATAAGCGTCCTGTTCTTGGCCACATTGGCAGCTGCTTCAGAAAGTTTGTAGTCGCGCCACTTGGATTGAGAGAACTTTACACTAGTGCCGACGAAAAGGCCTTCTGGGATTTGAATCCACGGGAAGACAACTCCAAGAAGTACCAGGAGAGCGAGGAGAAGTACGAGATTGGTGCGGTTGAAGAGATTGCTGGGCTTTTGGTAAATTTGTGGAGATCGAGGGGACAATGGGTATGCGTTGGAGAGAATGTTGTTCTGTGCCCTCTGATGTAAAAGTGATGGCATCCTTTTGCGCTTGGATGCTTTCTGTTAATGGCTTTCGAAGAATTCAATTGAAATCAGGAGATTAATGCCAGATGAATTGCACACAGGCGGAGTGTATGTTACTGAAGAGATGGAGAATTGCGGGGCTGAATTCTACTAAATTTGATTTCTGAAGTCTAGCGGGCTGGGGGTGGGGTTTGGAGAGAAGGAAGTGATCGGAAATGGAGATCTCAGTCGGAGCTAAGGAGAGAGTGAGGTCGGGAGACGCTACTACTGAAATCGGTGATGCGAACTGTAGAGAATGGAAAGCCGATGACGGAAAAGTGGAAAGCTTTTGTTACTACGCTCGAAACTGGAAAATGTTGGAGATCCGATCCGATCCGATCCGATCCGATTATAACCCCGATGCCTTCCCGTTTTCCCCCGGCCCCTAAAAAAAATTGTAAGGGTGAAGATGCATCCAGTGAACATGAAATTCGAGTCTTTTTTTCCCCACGAGTAAGTAATATAAACTTCACAATCTGAACAACCTAGTCCCCGAAGTCTATTTTTTAAAAAAATTATGAATCTTATATTTCTTTTTATAAATAATTAACTCTAACAAAAAATATCGACCAAAAACCTAATTCAAAATACACTACAAGTATTATGATTGAGTGAAGCTACATTATTCTGAAAAATGATTTCTGTTTTCTTTGCATGAGATAGAATTTATGTACTTTTTATTAATAATTTTTCATTCAAACATTGTATCCAAGATGTTTGATTACAATCTAATGTTTGAATCGTCTTTTTATTTTCCAATTTATACAGCCTCCTAGCATCTTTCAAAGTTGATGCATCGACATTATGCGGTGAAAAAAACGATGTATCGGCATCCTCCCTCTGTGTATGTAATTTCAATGGCTCCATCTCTATTTTCTTCTATCCTCAATGTGCAATTAAAACTAGCTGCTTCAGTAAGCTGTTCATAGACAATTCATCCTTTTCAAGTCTCGTATATTTCTTACAAGACCTGATTCAGTAATAGTTGTCATGTCCGATGCAGAATTCAACTTGGCAATATAAACGGTAACAACTATGTCCCCATTTTCATACTCAAAATTAGCGACTAGGTATAAGCCACGATACAGAAGAGAGCATCGAGCTTCAATTGTCTGCACAAGCCAAATTATACAATGATTGTTCCATGTCCACTTCCCTGAGAAGCAGATATTCAGCAACATACTCTCCCCGAAAAATATACACTTTCTGGTTATTGATGCAGCCAAAAAATGGTTGAAAGAAAAATTGATTCACAATGATTAGCAAAGTAACGATCAGGGAAGAAGCCGTATATTAATAAGAGACCAGCTACTTTGTTCTGTAGTGTAAAATTTCAACGGATCAGTTCTTCCATCTTCTTCCGGAAGGATTCATGACATCAGTTTTGGAGTCTTCTGCTTCACAAAGAAGGCTGACAGTAGGCTCTTGCTTCGAGCAGGGACACGAACAACCTCCCGCCGACTTTGTTTATCAAAAGATCTGAATGGAGTCATAGGTCTTGAGCCCTCTTGGGCCTCCTGCAAGAAAGTTCCAATGTAAGACCTATAAATTCTAATCACCTAGTTAGACATCTTAAGACAGTTGACGAATAGCTTAATAGCAGGCAAAAGGATAAAAATATTGGTAATGGGGTTTGGCTTTGTTTGGGAAACTCTGTGTTTACTCATAGGGTAACAGATTGAGTGTCATTGAAAAGATATCACCAATTGTAGGATGTAAAATAACACAGGCAATTTAGGTGAGAAAGTAATGTAAAATAACACAGGCAATTTAGGTGAGAAAGTATAGTATTACATAGAAGAAATTAGAGAACTTGCAGGGTGACACAGATGAAGCAGCATAATGATGCAAATACACAGATCATATTGAGAAACCGAAAAATTCTTTCTTATCAGATAATCCCATGTGTACTTTAAGAAATGAGCATGTTTGGTTCCAGAGAACAATAATATTACCTGCCGTCCAATTCCCAGGGTCTGTATTGCCACACTTGAAGCAGGCCCTATATTTGGCAACTGAGAATGAGCTGCTGATGATTTCATCCGCAGACTCTGTTCAGCATCTATTAATCAGAATACAAAAGTAGAAGTTTAAAACCATCTAGTTATGCAACAGAAGATGCAGCACAAGTCAAGAGTCAAATTGCAAATAAACTCCTTGGTATACCTAACAAATTGAATGCAGCAGATGTTTTTTCAGAGCTTTTTGAGTCGTCAGTACTGCAAAGTTGAGCAAAAACACAGTACATTGAGCTCCAAAGCAAGATGAAATTGTACAAAGCCAGTTGTGAGTCAAATCATAAGAACTCTGCAGACTAACCTCAAAGATGCACGCTGAGTTCCTTTAAGAGAAGACTTTGTTTCAGATGCTAAATGCCAAGAAAGAGTTTTTGCTGCAGGTGTACCTGAAATTGACTGTGTTAAATGACCAATGGTAACTGAACTCAAAGGTTCAGCTAGGAATTTTATAGGCCATGAAGATAAGCTACCCGAAGGATAAAGATGTGGCTTTGCTTGAATTTGTTGCCTAAGATCTGTCCGTATACGGGGACTAAAGTGTACCTTCTTATTGACAGAATCTAGGAAGACATTACAGAAAAGAATCAATCAGTAAACAAAGGAAACAAAACGGTTATGGATCTCAGCAGACTTGAAAGGATTTCTTAAACAGTATAATAGTAACTCTTACTAGGTAAAGTATAATGCTTGTGGTGCTTTGGAATAATTGCCAATAACTGCTGTTGCCTGAGACCTTCTTTATCCGTATATGTCTGGCAGGTCAGTAGTTGCTTTACGGGGGAAGGGGAGAATGTCCAAGTTCAGCCACTATCATGGAACAATCCTTCTTAACTAAAACTTTTCCCCAAGGGAAGATCAAGTACATACCTGGTTCAAAGATGTGATCTTTATATCCATGGTTGAAATATCCAGGGTATGTTGTTCAATAAGGTCAGTCAATTTGTAGGCAACAGTTCCAAGGTGGTCAACAGCATTTACAAGAGCTCTCACGGCATAATCTTTCAGGTTGTCCAGGACCCTAATATTAAATAAGGAGCAAAATTTATAAGGGAAGGAGCTTTTGATGAGTGACAGGAAAGCATTTGGTTCACATTGCCATATATTTAAGTTCAGTTTAAAAGGCAAACTTAATCATTGGAAAAATATGTACAAAAGCAAGGTACATTGAAAAATTGATCTTAGCAGTATTAATACATTTGTTTCTGCTCACTATGAAGGTAAGACTTTTCACAATATTCTGCAGCAGAGTAAAGTTGAGGCCTTAGGTTCTTGAGCTCCTGAAATAGCAAAGGCGTGCAAGAGTAAAGTTACATGTAACATGTACTCCAAATCGACAAAACGTATCTGACAAAGAGTGTGCAGTAATCTGAGTGCATGCGAATGTATTGATGATGAGAATGGATCTCAGAGTAGATAAATAACAACCAAATCATCTAAAAGTGAATGTAAAATGGGTGACAGTCAAGCGTGGTAACTGGATGCATGAACAGTATCATGATCCATGAAATAATCAATTTGGAATTTGCAAACTCAAACCCAAGGATGCAGAATACTATCAGCTAGCTAAGTTGAAATGCCTCAGTACGCTGGAATTGCTAAGCATCTCAGACTATGGCCAATGAGATCAAAATCACAATAGAAACCTGATCAAACTCATGTAAAACAAATGAACAAGCATATTTGGTAGACCTTGTCTCTAGATGAACTAAACGTGGAAGAAAATCAAAGATGTCAACAAAGAGAACACAGGAAATCTCTACAGACAACTAAATCAAAATAGTAAAGAATTGCATTTCAAACAAAATAAATAGGAACATATAGAAGCACATCATATTAAGGTAAGTTGCTTACCTCCACAAAAAAAAAAAAAAGAAACAAAAAAGGTGAGTTGCAAGCGATGCACTATCTTAGTTTCAGCTTTCCTTCTTCAGTACCAGACCAAATTTGCGCGAAATTCAACAACAAAATCCATGTACGTTGAGAATTATAAACACAAACTGGGAACGGTATCAGATTGGAAAAGCCATTTCCTTGGAAGGTGTACATAAAAAAAACAGATCTGATAGACCAAAAAAAAAGTAAAAATTAGTAAATAAAGTACCTGTAAAGCCTTGACGAAACTCTTGCTGCGTTCCATCGACACCTCATCATAGGTCATCGGCGGCTTCTCCGCCCCCGATTTCTCCATTTCCATCTTCTTCCTCCTCGAATCAGAATATAACAGAGAGTGCTTAATCAATAGGTACCGGAGCAATTATTCGAGCTTCTACGCGAGATTGGTTGAAAACCCAAAGCACATGATTTTCAGTATTATAATCGGAATGTCTAAACAAAGCAATTTGATGATGTGAGGCTATATATATATATATGTAGATTAAATGTGTTGGGTTCAGTTAGATTTGGAATTAAGTAAGGTAGGTGTTTTCCTTTTGGAGTGATGAGAAGAAAGAAAGGGAGAGGGAGTGTGTGTGCAGAAGAAGCAATCCCGGGAAGTGCGTTTTTGGTGCCTATGGATTTTGGAGTTAAATGCAAGCGAAAATGACGTCGTCTTCTTCGTTTACCCAGTCGTAATAAAGTCTACAGCAGGCTCTCGTAGTCTTAATTTTCTCGGCAGCGGTGGACGCATTTAATATTGTGGGCAGATAACAGGTGGTTGAACCGGGAAGACCGTCATCTGAGTCGTTGGACTAACAAATTAAACATGCTTCCGGGACTTGTCCCTTTCGGTCTCTCTGGAGTGGCTAACATAGTGTCTTCAGTTACTTTGTTTGGTTAGTTGATGGACCATTTGCAACTAAAAGACGGAGTAGAATACGATCTCTGCAATTGTTACATTAGAAATTCGGGTGTGTTTGAATTATTTTTATAATATATTTTTATAAAAAATTAATTTTAAAAACTTTAACACGAAATTATATCCAATTCTACCTGCGGAGGATGAGATCAAGAAAAGCTGACTCAACACGATTACATTCAGACTTCCACATCCAATTCCTGTTATCAGCCCTAACAAAAGATGGTCTGCACATGGGGAATCATGATTGTTGATTCATAACACATATTGCAAACTCGTAAGAAATGGTACTGCTTCGTTTATCCGCACTCACGAAACATATAAACCTCTGCTCTTGCCAACTTCTTCCGTGCCACCTCATGAACTATGCAATCTCTTGTACACCTTTTTCTTCTTTGCCCTTTTTCTCCTTTAAAGTGATCCTCCCCCGACAGAAGCATAGAAGACCAAGGGCACTTGTATTAAGGGTGTAATGTAATCCTGAAATCTGAATCCTCTTAAACCCCGAGGGCAGCAGAGTTACAGCCTCACAGGTTTAGTGCAAGATAGATGAACCAGAGGTTCTCTTATCAGAAGTTAAAAGAATATCATCCGAATTCAACTTTTTTTTAAATGCTAAAAAAAAAAAGAAAAGAAAAAGAAATCATTCGAAGAGCACTCTGGGCACCGCAAGCACTTTGCATTCACCATCAGAAGATACCAGTTGGTCTAATTATAGATGCCCGGGATTGTTGAAAAGTAACCAACTTAGCTAATTTGTGCTTAATAGAGATTCTAGGGAACTGATCCGAATTAAGGATGACTTGCTTGAACAAAGGAAGAATCCAGAGCTTAAAGCCAGTTTGAAAGCCCAAAATAAAAAGCACTAGGTTACAATTCTGTCCTGTATGTGTATATATATTTAACAATCATTACAAGACACATCCTATGCACAAGATTTACAATCGTACACCAGATGCCAGTAGCCAGGGTTCAATGAGTATCTTACGTTCTAGGAAGACTTGGATCAAACACCAATACGACAGGATTGAGCAACGTCAGTTGATTTACCTCTCCATGGCAATCCCAAGAACGAGCAGAATTATTACATTGCATGCCGATACAAAAATGAAACTATAGTTCAGCATGTGACAAAATTGATCAAAGTTTCAGTACTGTACCTCACTATGATCTTCGGAAGAAGTCTGCATCAGAAACCTGGACAGAGGTTAAAACAGAAGTTACATATTTCCCCACCGCTGTGAACTTCACCTGTGGCAAAATCTTCCTCATGGAAGAAGATGAAATCTCAAAGTATGTTGGCCTTGGTGTAGAGGGACAGCCAATAGACTGAATCAGTTCCTCTACAGCAAGCACTTTAAATTTGGGGGGTGCATGCAAAGCAATATTGTGAACTCGATGCTCGTAGATCTTCCCATTCTTATCAAGTTTGTACTCTGAAGTGCCATCAAAACGACTCCGGCTCTCCCACGGAACTCTAGGAATGCCGTGGACAGTCCAACGAACCATTATCATGTTCTCCACAGGCTGCCACACACTGATAATGTCAATCCACAGTGCCCTAAAGAATAGTCTTCCATGGAATCTTAATGCCCAAAATATTGATTTGTAGTTCTCTATCCCAACAAAAGCATTGACTGGATCTTTAAATACTATATCATCCCTAGAGAGAGAAGAAGATAATAGAATCAACAAGTTAATCAATGATTAATCATGAAAATGTGCTCACACAACATGGACAAAGAACAGAGAAAATCTTGGACTCTCCCATACAAAGCATAAAATCGTGCAAATACGCACAAGCAAATAGACTTATAAAATTTTGAATAAAAGCAAACAGCACATAAAAGGAAAAGCCTACGAGAAGACTACTTCCACTACTTCTTGTATTTGAGTTTCACCTCTGTAGGATGAGCAGGATATTAACATACTCAATCAAGCAATAGGCTGATACTAAATGAGCATACAGCAGAGAAAAATGTTGTATACGAAGCTACCAATTCTGCAACGTCAATGAGAAACCTGACGTAGGAAATCAAGTGAAATCAGATAGCTCTACTACTTTAGTCTATTCAACAAATTCGAGTACAATGAATCTCTAAGAAACAGAATAGTTAGAGTTCTACATGAGTTTTCTCTAAACAACGGAAGAACCTTGGTAATAATATACATACAGACGCTGCAACACATTGATAAACATTAACCAGTACATAGACATGCCATTGCAAATGAACTGCTGCCTAAAATCCAAATATGCGATACAAGATGGTTGCACCAAGTAAATGAGAACTTCAAGAACTTGTTTTTTAAGGTACAAAATCACCAGAGACTTCAAGAACTTGAACTAATCAAAATGCAAAATAATGAACAATTAAACTTCAAGGTAAAACATCCGAATTAAGACCTGTAAATGTTGAAGCTCAATTCCCTATAGAACAGGGCAGGAAATTCCTCACGGAGAGTCCTTATAGCATAGCCCACATTCAAATAATAATTCCTCTTCTCCTCCTCATCTTTGCTCTGCTTAGAAGAAGGCGTCGCACTCTCTTTCACCGGAGCTGAGAACTCTTCGTACAACCCAACATTATCTCCCAAATTCAAAACCTTGACATCCTCCAAATCTTTGATGCTTAAAGAAACCCTAATCCCAACAGCTGTTTTTGCAGTTTTCGAGATAGCGAGTTTCGAAATGCTCTTAGGGCCTGTGTTGGAGATAAGCCTAACCGGAGTGAAATATATAGATGAGACTTCCGGCGATACAAGAAGGGCCATCTTACGCCAGAATTCAGGGTAAATCAAAAGGGTGAAAAATCTCCGAAGGGCATCTTTCTCCTTCCTCTTGGATCTTCTTTCAGCGTAGGATCGAATATTCGAGATGGAATTTTCCTTTTTCTTGTTTGATTGCGGTGGACGAGAAGGAATAAGCACCGTTTGGATTTAGTCGGAGAAGCGGGTCCGGGAAAGGAAGGAAGGAGAATAAATGGACGACACAAAGTGGATAAGTTTTGCTTTGGATAATTGAAATTATCGCTTAATTATGGAATCAAAATTTCTGATTGGTGGAGGAAGAAATTTGCGGAATAGACTGACCGAGTGCAGTAGCCGGTATTGGGCTTTACCATTTAACTCAATGTTGCAAAAGATGGTCTGTCACCAGGTTTGCATCATTTTCCAAGACAAGTAAAAGCCTCAACCAATCAGGACCAGACTCTAACATTCGACTTGGGCTACAATTGAGTAAGACCGCGCCCAGTTTTGGTTATCATGTTAATTACGAAAATGGCTCGAGCTCATCCAAACTGATCCAATGCAATTATAGATTCCGTGACATGGACCATGATAGTGCAATGGTTTTTCTTTTTCTTAAAAAAATAATTAAGACAACGGAAAAATAAACTGTAAGTGTTTGTCAGCTTTTAATAAGTTTTAATTTGATTCACGTTTCATTTTTTTATATAGAAAGAAATTTTCTTTTACTTTTGGAACCCTATTTGGACTGTAACTTAAAATAAAACGTTTTCTAATTTTTTGTATTTTAGTGGGTTAATCTTTGACATTGTAAAATAAGATACATGGCCTAAAGTGAAAAAAAAGTAAAGAAAGGTGTAAAATTTTGAAAAACAATCCACATAGGGCACTTTGGGGACATAAAGGGATAGTTATTATATTGGCAACTAAAGATTGGAAATTTGTACCTCAGAGAACATCGCCACTAATTTTTTCTTCACAACTAAGGAAGCCAAAAGGCTGCTAAAAGGTTAAAGGTAATATCGGAGCAAATTATTGACCTTTTTTCCCCCCCCACTATACGCCAGGGAGGCCATAGAGTCTCATGATAATATCACAAAAAGTGAGGAATGGACCAAGATAATGTAATTTTCTTTTATAATTTTGGAGACGAAAGGGGGAAAGAGTGAGTAGGAAATGAAGTACCGCGTGCTAGGTGGCTCACAACTCCCATGGTGGTAATCAGCATCATTGCCAGCGAGCTTTGCATGAGATTGTCCAAAGAAAATCCACTTCTGAAGCAAAGCAGTGTCTTTTCTTCCAAATTTAAATAGCATTGAAGGATTTAAAAGTTTGTGAATAATGATGCGTGTATGTATGCAACATAATACAAACACAATATTGATAAAATAAAATTTGAATTTAAAATTTGTTATATTAAATTTTTTAAAAATAAATTATCTCATAAGAAAAAAATAAGATTTAAAATAAAAAAATTATATTGGTCGCAACCAATTAATTCAAATACATTATTATGATCAAGTTTCAAAAAGTAAAAGGTGAAATTTAAAGCCGAATAAAAAAGCCGTTCAACAGTATTCTTCTTGATTTTAAAGAGATCCCAAGGGGGAGCAACATCAAGCACGAGATGGGCATACATGCAAGAGAAAGCTAAGCAAGTACAACCATTATCGTTACTTGAAATCTAGCTAGTTACTGGACCTGCATAGGATCATATTATCTAAAATTTGTTCACGGCCATCGTCGATGGGAATCGCCATCAACCGTGAGTGTTGAACGCTTCCCAGGCCAAATTCTTCGGAACGGGGTTGGTGAGGTCGCGAGCCTCTAGGGCTGCCGTCCTGAGCGTTTGGATGGTTTTCAAGTTGGCCTGGAAGTAGCTGTAGCTTCTGTACGGCAAATTGTGCTTCTTGCACAGTTCTTGGACCAGAGGAGAAATTTTCCGCAGTTGGCATCTCGGCAATCTGGGGAACAAATGGTGCTCCAGCTGAAACTGCAGTCCGCCGAAGATGAAATCCATCCAAGAAGAGCATGAGATGTCGATGGTGCCGCCGGTCTGTTTCTGAAACCAATTGTTTCCTTCGGGAGGTCCGACGTAGACGTTGGCCGCGAAATGGTTCAGGGTGAATTGAATATGTTGAAAAGCAGTTACCACAAAGCTTGCAAGGACGAAAAGAAATCTTTCTGTCCAGCTGGGAAGGCATGACACAAGAAGAGGAAACCACGTCCAGAAAACTAAGATGCCCAAAATGTTGAGTGCTCTGTCAGGCACTTTTCTTTTGGAGAAAAGCAATAAAAATGTCTGGAAATAGAGATTCAGCCGGGCCACCACCATTATCGGATAATAAGTGAAATGCTGATAACTCACCAGAAATCTGGCGAGGGGATCAAATGTGAGCTTCCGTCCGTAGAAGCGGGAAGTCAGGGATTCGAAGAATCGCGCAGAGACGGCAAAAAAGGGTAAATGTTGAAGGTCAGGATCGTGATCGAGGCTGTTGCATGCAATGTGGTGGCCGTTATGCGTCCACTTCCACCAGGCAATGCTGATTCCAGTGAGGCAATTTCCGGTGAGGATTTGGGCGAATTTATTGAATCCCCGAGACGTCATGATCTGGTAATGCCCAGAATCATGACCCAGGTAGGTCACTAGTACCCACGCAAACCCTAACACGGCCCCAGAAAGAACGTGAATCCAGAAATTGTTGCAACGAAAAACACCATAAAAACATACCAACATCATCAAGACGATAGAAATGAGGGAATAAATCACGCCGTGGCCTTTCTTTTCGAAGAGCCCGGCTTTCGAAAACTCAGAAGCAAGTCTTCTATAATCCTTAGACACCTCCGACACCTGAAAATCTTTGAGATAGTATCCGGCAAAGAAATTGTCAAGATATTTCCATGCAGAACGGGGATGAAAAGCAATGAATGCATCCGTAACGTCCTGGCCAGCCAGATTCAGAAGAGGGGCATCGCCGCCGGGGTGATCCTTAACCCAATCGGTGACGTTGTAGACCTTTCCATTGATTGAGATCCACAGATCATCAGGTTTATCGTGCTGCTTAAGCTCCTGGGCCGTGATGTACTTCTTGTTCTCGTCCATTACTGAAGAAACAAATCAAATATTCCCCTCCGATTCTGAATCTAATTTCGGAAAACCAACCCCTTAACGATCACGAGAGAACACGATCGACTATTAAAGCGGAGGTTTCAAAACGTAGACTTATAGCCCACCCCTTCTACGTAATTGATCCATTACGGAAAGGGTGGGATTCTGTATTTGTAAAGGTTTGAACTTGTCGATCTGAAGGACTGTAAATATTTGAGAGGGTAAATTAAATTACTCGGGATTTTTTGTGTTTAATACGGGACATGCGGAGAAAAACCGCACAAAATGCTACTTCACGAAAACTTTGAACTCTGCCAACTTTGTTGACTAGATTCTACGTGTCGTAAGCTGTAACTTCCATCCAGGGTATACAACACCTGTAACGGTTAGTTGTACAGAGTCATCCGCAGTTAATCAATCATTGTCTACAGATAATTAGGTATTTTTTTAAATATATTTTAGTAACGAGAGGGTGTGAATTGGATCCATTGTGGATAATTAGTAATTCTTCCGTTTTAATTTAAGTATTATTATAAAAATTTATTTTTATTTTATTATAAAATAAGTAACGTTTAATAAAATTTTAACTTTTTTTTCTTTTTTTACCCTCCTAAAAGAGAATGTTATCTTGTGTAATAAATAATATCAGTTTTTTATATTATACTTTCTCATGAAAAGAGAATATATTTAATAAAAAATAAATTAGTCAGTTTAGTTAGTGTTTTACCATGTGTAAAAATTTCTAAAATGATAAGTAAATTGAAACAGAATAACAAAATATGAGTTAAATTCAAGATTTATCATTTTCCTAATGTATTTCAAACCAATTGATCTATCATTGGTTGGGATCGGATGCATTTTCATTTTCAAACCAAACATTACTTTTACTTTCAAACCGAATATTTTTACTCAATCTACATTCGCTATAAGTATTCTCACGGCAACTAATAGATCTCGAGCTCCATTAATAACATCCACAGCCCAATATACTCCTTTCATTTTAAACTATATGTCATAATTTCAATTTACACAAAAATTAATGATTTAGTATATTTTATTGAAATTTTTTATAAATATCTAAAATATCTTTATTTATAAAAGATTAGTTAAGTTTTAAATTCAAATCAACAAGTGCAGATTTTTGCTTTAAATTGTTGGTTAGAAAACTAACGATTTTTTAAGTAAGAGCATTTAAATGGTTGGATAGAGATAATAGCGAAGTTGAAAAATAATAGATGGATTTTTTTGTATAAAATGAGGATAAATATTTTAAAATAGAATGAAAGAAAAATTAAAGACATATATTTTAAAATGGAGGAAGTATAAGAGAAAAAAAAAAGAAAGCAAAAGGTAATTATAAATATTTGTCTTTTTATTTTTAACTAGATACCATCTTCTTTGGTACCTCACAAAAAATAGACAGCTCGAATTCCATTTCCTAGCCTTGTTAGAGAATCAAGTGAAAAAGGAAAGCGACCATTGGAGAATCAAGTATAGAAAGAAAGCAGCAATCAAGTTGAGCACTAAATTTGATCATCAATCAAACACTAATTCTATGGCTCAATATTTGGAGAAAATCTCTGCAAATAATACCGTTTGATATAGTCGAAATCAACTACTCAATTAGTCAGAATTGATGTATATAGCACTAAAACATAGTGTGAAGAATCTTCTTTCTCTTATCCTCTCCGTCTTCAAAGTCTAAAGTCATACAAGCCTGGCGGATTATCTCTTCACCTTCAAAGCATCAAAAGCAAGATTGTGCCTTTCATCATAAGCTTGTCTTCATTACAAGCTTGCACGCTTCTCATTCTACTCTCAATGCGTATCTCAATTGTGCTTTATTTTCAAAATGAAAATAAAACTTTTATTGTTAAGATGGTATATATATATATATATATATATATATACACACACCACCTTTTTACTTCTTAGAGATAAATAGACTTGTCAAATATTTGTTTGGTGAAGGAGAAAAATGTATTTTATTAAATTTTAAAGATGTATTTATAGTTTAGACAAACTCTTAGCCAAGTATACAAATGATTGACCCATCAAGTTACAGTTTTTAAAAGAAACAACAGTTCTTCTGTCCCCTAAAAAAAGAAAAAGTAGTATTGTAGTAGTACGATTCTTTCCTTTTTAATGCTTTATAACTATATTGAAATAATGACGAAAAATATTTAGCCATTCACAAATTTTTAAAATTATTTTCTAAAATTATTATTACCATTAATATACTAATAATTATTTTATTTTATTTTATTATTATATTAGTGAAATTAATTAGTTAAGGATATAATAAAAAAATATTGGTTACTTTCTTCTTTCTTAATCTATGAAAAGGAAGGAGTATTTCATAAAGTTCAAGCAAGATTAATTTTGTTCATTTTTTTTAGAAATTATATATGGTAAATTTTCAATTTCCTTTAGGAAAGGATTAATTTTCTTATCCACCAAATAATAACATTTATACAGAAGGACAATTGAGGAAAGGAAAATGATATTTTCACTCCTATTCTAACCTCTTCCATTTCTCTTCCTTTCTTTTACAAACAAAAGGACTTTGATACCTAGTTATAAAATTAACTAATCTCACACATTATTAGTGAACTCAATTACTTTTCTTTTCTCATGGCATTAGTATTTCTATGATAAAAAAATTAGTGTCACAAACTATCATAATGGCAATCAATTATTTGCATAAAAGCTTTATAATTTCATGATTTTTTGATGCATTTGAAGGTTTATGAGAAGAGGTTATAAAATTTCTCCTTATCTCTTCAATCTATAATTCCTGCAATCTTGTCTTTTGATTAGAAAAAATTAAATAAATAATAATAAAATATGTAACAAGAAGATTATTATGTACTTATAGTGATACTTTTTATTTTTTATTTTTTATAAAATGAGTAATTTACTATATTGATAATTTGTAAGCTTAGTTAATTTTATGGCCATAGATATTAAATTTCTTTTATCTATAAAAAATAAATAAAAGTGAAAGATGTTAAAATAAGAGCGAGAATATTAATTCCGTTCAAGAAAACGTTGAACTTTTGTGTGCTAAAAACCACTTAATTTCCCCTCAATAAATAATCTTTCGAAAATCAAATCTGCACCTTGCAACTTCGCTTCCCGTCAGTCATATGAAGCCGGAATTATAAATACTGATCATTTTTTTCTTTCCTTTTTCTTAATTTTTTATACGCTAATTCAAGTTGATCTATTACTCCTGGAAAAAGAAAAAATTGAGCTATTATCTAAATGATTCAATATTTATTAAATAAGTATGTAATACTCCCTCCATCCTCAAATATTAGCTCTATTTATCTTTTTCATTTGTCCCATAAAGATCTATTTCAATTGTCATATTGATGAAAATTTAATAAATTTCTTTTATTCTTACATCTCTTTAACTACAACCTACCTCAAATTTTAAATGTTTTGGTTGATGAATCATAATTAAAGTCAAAGGACATTTAAATCTTTTTGTTTTGAATATCACATATTTCAGAGTCTTAATCTATGTAAAAATAACAAATAGAACTAGTATTTTAAGATGGATGGAATAATTAAAAACTAGACTGCAATTGTTTTTGAAATTCAAGACCCCTAAGGGTGCACTTGAATTGGTGTTTAATCCAAACTAAAAACTCTTTCTCAAGAAGGTCAATTTTTTGAACTCCACATTTCCTCTTTGGGTGGGTGGTCAATTCTATATCATGCAAAATAAAAAGTTTGTCAAACAGAAAATCAATGGGGGAGGATGTTTTAACAAGGAAAGAAATAATATGCTTCTTGATCTGCTGCAGCCAGCAGATGAGTCTTTAGAAATCTTGCTCTTTCATACAAGCAACTCGAGAGGTCTTGGGCATCACAAGGAGCAGCAAGGAACCGTCAGATATCATCAAGATCAAGGGGAGGAAGAATGCACATATATCAAGATCAATGGGAGGGGACCTCATTTATATTTCCTTTGTCCAATCCAGCTTCTGATGAAGATCATCCATTGAACATCTTTTGTCATCTAATTTTCATCTCCCAAACAGCTTGGGGACCCCTGTCTGCTACTTTTGCTTTCTTTGCCCTTTCCTCTTTCCAAGTAAATTCTACTCCATCAGGATGATAGTACTGCTTGAAAACACCACCACCTGATCGTCTTCTCTTGGTGTATGAATCTCATGACGATTTTAGCCGTCCACCACTAGCATGATTGTGGATGTCAAAGCCCACTGAATCTCTTCCTTCTGGATTTTTTATTTATTATTTTATTATCTTCATAATTTTTGAAAATTATCTTTCTATTAATTATCAACTTATTCTATCCCTAATCTATGAGTCCGACTGTAGAGCGGATTAAATTAGTAAAAAAAAAGTCTTTTGACAAAAATATGAGTTCGTTTTCAAAAGTTGTGATCATATACTCTAATATTATGGACCGCCCATATTGCTTTCGGTGTGTGATTTTATATTTTATAACTGGTTTTGCAGCATAATATTTGCATTTGGTCCATTTAAAAGCATACTTAAATTTAGCCGACCTTTGTCGTTTGACTTGTTATGATTCACTGTCGTTTTTGCCTTGTTTGTAGCTATATGAACGCATCGCAAACAGTTGATAACTGACCTTAGTATTATAGAAAGAACTCAGCTAAAACCAGCTTATTGCCAACTTAATTCAACTATTAAAATGCTTCAAGTTATGGAAGCACTGTGCTTATGGATGCTTGGCTTTGATTCGACTTTGGTTTGTGTTCTCCTGCAATATTATGCATACCGAACACTCTTGTATGGGATCTTTGGCTGGAAATTCTCAATACAAGAAATCCATGCACCGATGCACACCCTTCATTTTTTTAAGCACCTGCTCCGTTTTTAATTATCCTTCTAGAGCAACAGCCTAGCTTCATGTTGTATATACCGCCAGAGGTTTTTCCCAATCTGACCCTTTTCATGCCTGAGTAATATTGAACTGTTCTTTTTGTCTTTAAAATTAACTACATACTACTACTAGTTTCTTTATAATTCTACTAAAGGGTAAAACAAGGGTCGCTCTTATGACACACATTATCTATATAACATTTTCCAAAGGATACTGCGCTAAAAGAATTCCCTTCCGAGTTTAAAGAGCCCCATGCACAGGATTTGTCAACTTAGTCGGTCGGTCTACCTAGAAACTTTTCTAACTGTCTAGGGTAGAAAGCCTATAAGTCAATTGTCAAATGACCTTGACCAGGTTTGCCTGGTTATATGATAACGTGGAGATGACATTTCCTGGTGCATCAATGAACTGGTTCTTGGGTAAATTACAGGCAGCTATTTTACATGGATGCAAGGTATGCATATATATATATATACGGACAAACACTATCTGTAAGCAGTGATAGTGTGGTTAATATAAACTATTCTCACGTGAGTCCCAATCCTTTTCTGTGTATATATACAAAAAGCACATCTTTTCCATTCCCATCTTAAACGAAAGCCGGCTAGCTAATTACCTAGCCTTCGACCATGGAAAACTCTCAACCTCTTGCCACTGACAGTTTCTCTTATAGCTGGCTGATAGACCCAAAACCTTCTATCGATGGCCTTGTTGAATCTTTCAGACCTTCTCTTGATGGTTCCTTCGGAGCCAGCATTAAAGAAGTTATGTATGCGGTGAATCATCGTAGTAAATTCTTGAAGGAAGACCAAGATTTTGACTTCAATGTTTGTCCAGGCTCTAGATCTCCAGGTGCTCTTGTCCCTGCTGATGAAATATTTTCTGATGGATGCATCAAGCCTGTGTATGCTACTAGATCAAAGATGCAATTCCAGGCCTCAACTTCAACACCCGCCCCGCCTCTCTCCTCATTTCCTCCGATTACTGTATGTTCAGCTTATAATCGGAGTCAGTATTATTATTTCCTCAGGAAATGGTCAAAATCATCCAACAAAATCTTGCGGAAATGTTTCGCATTTTTCCGGCCGTTTTGTCAAAGGTTGGCATGCTCAAGAAAGAGCATTAGAGTAGTTGATTTGGACAGAAAAGTTTGGGAAGTTCGAAGTTGGAGCAATTCGCTCCAGGCTTCTCCAGATCGAACAACAGCTTATTCTGCTGATAACTGGGCTGATCATGTCAAGCTGAGAATCAACAAAGATGATGTTTATAAGCGACTGAGGAATGTCAAGAGCTGGAACAGTTCCCCACAGGCTTCCCCCCAACGAAGTCCTTCTCATCCTACTTATGCTCGGTGTGATATTGAAAGTTCAATTCATGAAGCAATTCTCCACTGCAAAAGATCATTTGGTAATTAATCACATAATCTTCATATTTTGTTCTTTAGTTCCTAATTTAGGTTTGGTAGCTAACAGCGCCTAATTGTTATTACTTTCTGTTTCATTACTTTCAGCACAATGAGACGTTGCAATTTCCATGGGAGGAAAAACGAGAATGAAGAAGTAAAGGTTGAAGAAGCTCCACCGAAGCACATAGTAAAGATTGCTTTGACGCTGGAAAGAAGATGTTCATTTTCCCTTTCTACCTGTCTTATTCTCTTCTCTTTTTTGAGTTTGATTGGTTGCATATTGGAATCATAGAAATCACTTAAAAATTTTCGATCTTTGTACATTTGAGATGAAAAGCAATAAAATTGTAGTCTTGTTTCTCAACGTTTGTAGATTTGTTTTTGTTCGGACGAATTAATACTATTCCAGGGACCATTTAAACAGTAGGGAAGGACTAGAAATAGGAACCGTTTGAAAATCCAACGCTTCTTGGCAATTAAGGAACATCCTTAAGTATTCTTGAAAATTAAAGTCCCCTTTTACCATTCCGGAGGAGAGAATGAAGATTCCTGCGAGAGATATAAAAACGAATGTTGTCTTAAGAGTCCAAACATCAGATGATGAAAGTTTTGGCATCTTTGCTGTTCACTTGTACAGCATATTGCAGTTTTCCTTTTTTTTTTTTTTCTTTAGTGGTGGATAGGGATTTAAGGGCCCTCACATGGTCTCGTCTTCTCTTTTTGTTCTTTTCTGGCAAATTTAGTGCTATTTTTTGGTGCTTCTGAGCAAGATTGATGCCCGCTTGGATTCCACTAGCACGGCATATGGTGTTTTAAATTCTGGATTGAGGTCTTGATATTGTTCCTTCTCGTCCTGGACTTCCAGAGGATGAAGAGCACCTCATATAAACTGATTTTTTTTAGAGAAATTGACAAATTTAATCCTCAAATTATTTTATTTATTTTATAATTGTTTATAATTTTTAAATTTATCTTTTTTAGTTTCTAAACTATTTTATTTATCTTAAGATTGTCCTTCACTTATAATTTTATCTTTTTAGTCTCAATAATTTTTTTTTCTAAATAGCACAATATTCTCATGTGCATCAAAACTACGAGTATATTTGGATTGAATTTTATTCTAAAATACAATGTAAATTTATTTTTTAGATCTTACATATTCTCTTACAAACAATAAGCTTTTATAAAATCAAAAATAAAAAATTTTAAAATTAAACGCTATCTAAATATCACGTGTAAATAAAGTCAAAATGATTAAAAGTAACTTATTTGTCCGCACTAACTGATGCATGTGCAATGTACAAGAAAAGAGTGACTGGGTTTTATTGAGGATTAGATAGTTGGAACCATTAAATATAAAAAAAATAGTTTTGGATTAAAAATAAAATTAAAGATTAAGGACAATCATATGATAAATAAAATAGTAGAGAGATTAAAAAGGATAAAATTAAATATTAAGAATAGGTGTGAGACAAATAAAATAGTTTAGGGACTGAACTTTATCATTTTTATTTTTTTAATATGAAAAAGTCCTATTTTTTCTTTTTCTTTTTTTTTGTCTCCAACATAAAGCCTTGTGGTTCAGGTGGCATTCATGCTTACTTCGGTGTAACAAAAGAACTAATTAGCAGCAAAAATACGAGGAATAATTGAAAAATATATAGAACAGGGAGAGCAAATGCGAAAATTATAAATAATTTTGATTACACACATCGGGATAGTAAATTTGGGTAATCGCGATCATCATGTAAAAATAATCGCGTTTATGCCAAGATGTATAATTGTCGTCAAACACTTGTATGATTAAATATGGACATGACATATATTCCTTTGTATCGTTAATGTGAAAGGATAGCAAGTGGGATGAATGATCTTTTGCAAAGCTTGCTTGGAACATCGTAGCAGTGTCAATTCTTGGTGCAAGAATAGAGTCTAGAGATGCATTCTTGAAGCAGACTTGTAAGTTGGTTAAGAAAAAAAGGAAGACAACGGGGGTCCACAGGGACGACTTTTGCTAGGACAAAAACCACAACTAAGGCCATCACAGTTTTGTTCTGTTCATACCTCCTCCAGTTTTGTAATCCTTTCATCTGCTCAGTGATGAAGAAGAACCACAAACAGTGCTAGTTAGGTCGAGGGGACCGACCTTCAAGACATCCTACTTGTCCCCGCTAACTGTTAGCCAATCCCTGTCCCAACCAACATCGTCTTGGTTCATTTTCCAGCACAGTGACCAAACAGGGAGGCCTCTGCCCCGCTCCCCATTTCGCAGCCCACTACTATTCCCCTTCACACTCGACTGCGTTTCTAGTTCAGTTAACTTAGCCATACTTGGCGTTAGATATACATAGATACGAACAAGCCAGCTCTGGTAAGAGAAACAGCCTTTTGCTGCAGTATTTTGTTTTGAGCTTAGGCAGGATGTTCCTTGATCAAATTGATCTGATGTGACTCCAACTCTCAACTCATTATGTATAGGATTTTAATCAATTCGTAATTTTGTAATAGTGATTATTTACATGAGAAGATTTTCGTCACGAATTAAATGAGAGGACTGGGAGAACAAACAGCTGATAGGCTAAACGTGAAGATTGTGCACCAATCGAGAGGAAGAGGTTGACCTTCGAAATAAGCAAGAAAGATCAATCAGAAAACAGATATAGAAGAAGAGGGGACCAAAAACACTGTTCTACGTTGCATGTTAGGATTGTCGGTCGTCGTTGGTGTTTGCGAAATTAAACGAAGACAAGGCTAAAGTAGTTCTTGATGTTCTCCAAAATGGCAAATACCATATGGCATGTTTTTGTTTACATTCATTGCATGCATGAACTTTGTAACTCACATGAGCGCCAGGTCCAATTCCAGAAAATACCAAAAGAAGATGAAAGCAAAATATAGTACTCATCTTTTGTAGTATTCGCTTAGGTCTGGCCATGCGTAGGCCTGGTTCTGCCTTGTGAATGGATAATTTCCAGAAGAGATCAATCTAAATTCATTCGATTTGAAGAAATGACGATTGTCCAAAGCCACCAGCTGGGGGCCAACAATCCTGTGATATTTTTCAATTCGTCCACCGCGCAGAAATACATGTAGAGTAGAGTTGAGCCGTCTATATATTATATAAGGAAGAAGCCAACGTAGTAAATTTGGTACTAATATCTGTTAATACAAGAGATACTTTTACAAATGAAGTTATCATTTTCAAAACTCCAACTTCCGCAAATGAACATATAAAAACTAACCAAATATAATATTAAATAATCTCTTTATCCCAAACTTTATTTTGTTTGAAAATTTTATCTTCTAATTTTTTTATAAAACTCACTTTATTTTGATTATATATATTTTTAATAAAATTAAATTTTATTTTAGAATCTTCATTTTGTTAACCTTATACAAGATATACTACTATCACGTATGTGCAAGAATATCTTTTATATGATAAAATCGACTAATTTACTAATTTTAAATATTTTATTGCTTTAGTTTTTGAATTTTATTTATTTAATTATTTCAAAAAATAAAAAGTCTTTTGCTAAAATTATACTATATTTCTGCCAAATTTATTTAGATTTTGAGAGAAAAAAGAAAGAAAAAGGAAAAGAGAAATGAGAGCAGACAATGAAGCCCCATTTGGAACATTATAGAAAGTTAAGGGGACAAAATGGACTAAAACTTGGAATTAAGACCAAAGTGAAAAATAGGGTAGAGTTTTGGGCGGTGGTGTAAATTAAACCTTTCCGAAGAACCGCGATGTTTCCCGCACTTTCCTGGATTTGAACTGAACGCATTACCTGGATAAATTCTCTAAATGAACTCATTTTCCAATACCGCAATACGTTCCGGGTGTTAATGGGTCGGATCTTACCCGATCCGACCCGATAATCTCAAATATGAGACAACGTTCATATCTATTTATTCGAACTCAATAATATATTTTTAAAATAAGTA
Source organism: Rauvolfia tetraphylla (assembly GCA_030512225.1). Classification (NCBI taxonomy): domain Eukaryota; kingdom Viridiplantae; phylum Streptophyta; class Magnoliopsida; order Gentianales; family Apocynaceae; genus Rauvolfia; species Rauvolfia tetraphylla. The sequence goes on along the minus strand of JAJQKT010000020.1, from coordinate 11,551,980 downwards.
CTGATATGGTACCTAAAATTTTAGACCTGATAAACTAGAAATCTAAATAAATCTTAAATAATAAATATTTTATATACTTAAATTTTTTACAATCATTAAATATATTTAATTTAATAATTAATTATTTTTAAATTTATATTATAATTCTTTATAAAATTTATCCAAACTCAACTTAAAATTCTATAGAATGAATTCACTCTATTTAAACCTATCGAGTTGACGTATAGACTTCGATACTTATAAGAATCAATCGGATCCCAATCCGGACAGAGTGTCCCGGACAAACGCGGATCCGTTGACACCCCTAATCTCTGCTGCTGTGCAGTCTAATGGATAAACGCGTGTCCATGCGTTAAAGCTAACGGGTTTAGACCGGTCAAAAACCGAAGAGTTTCCCGTTCATTCAGTATTCTTTCTCCGATTCCGTTTGTCGTCGGCGTCACCTTTACTTTAAGCTTTTAGAACGATCAGAGACAGCATCTCAACATCCTTAGATAAGGTAATCCCAGTGATTTTGACTTCACGACGGCAACATCCTTAGCTAAGCTAATTCTGGTGATTTTGACTTCACAACTTCACCTATTTCGAAGTTTCATGTTAAAATGATTCTTATACTTTCGTTTTTCTGTTAATTTTTGCAGCTATTGTAGCACAATCTGCTATGAATCCACTAATTCGGGGTCAATTTTCCCCAATGGCGCCTCCGCCGTGGACTCCAACATTGCCCCGTTTGCCTCCTCTGCCACCACCTTCTAGTGCCTTCTGGAACTCCGGTAACGTCCGTGGCCGCCTGAAAGATTTAAATGAGACTTATGATCTTGCCAAAGCACTGTAAGCTATCCGTTGAACTTTAGATTTTGATGCGGAAAGTTAATTGTTGCCAGTAAATAAGCGGCTATCTTTTTTTTGTTTATGATTTGATTGGTGACCAGAGAAAAAGAATTGGAAATGTTGATTAAGATGAAAGATGAAAAAGGTACGGTTGAAGGTGACTGTTCAATTCAGAGGTTTCGTAATTTGATTGAGGGGAGTGGAATCAATTTGGAATCTCAAGAACAGCTTTCGCTGGAAGCTGCTAATGCTTTGATACCAAGATTGAGGGCTCAGCTTGAACCATTTAGAGTGGTTGCGGATGAGAAAGCTTCATGGGAGGAAAAATCTGCAGCAGTCAGATTGGCGAACAAGATGCAGAAATACAAGAGAAACAAACTTTGGCGGAAAAGAAAGAGGAAGCAGATTGCTGAAAAGTTGGCAAAGGTAGTTAAACCTCACTGTCCTTGCCTACATTTTTGCCTACATTGTTCTTTCATAATTGTCATGACTACGTCAGTGCTTAAGTGTTGTTGAATTGTTCTTTTGTTATTATGATTACTGCATTGCTGATCAAGTGCTATTGTCATTTTGCGACCAATTTATCTTTCTTCGGATATTAGGAGCACAACTTATTTGAACAAGTTGACAAAGAAGCTAATGAATGGAGGGCTAGAGAAATTGCAAAGGATACTGCCAAAGTCAAGGTAAATTATTTATCATTGCTGTCTTCTGTTTCAAAACTATTATTCTGTTCCTTGGTCTTTGTGGAATGGTCTGCCATCTCTGGGCCATTTCTCTAGGTTCCTTTTCTGTCTGAAAGCTAGTTATGATTTCCCTTTGGTTTTCTATTAGTAGCAAGTGTGCTTGCCAACCTTAGAATTTTGTTGTGATTTGGAATTATATTCGAAGCTACATTACCTAATAGATCTCACAAGTTTTGCGCCCAGTGGGAGCTTTTACTTTAATCTGATTCTCTGGCAAGATTGTTCCTCTGGGATAAACATGCAAAGATGTTACCTAAAATGTTACAAGTAATAATTCGTGCTGCGAAATCTTCTAAGAACCTGCTTTCGGCTGCTCTTCCTCTGTTTTCTTTCATAGCATACTGGTTAATTATTATATCTGTTATGTTAATGTTGTTCCAACTCTACACTCTTCGACTTGTAGTTGACAAAGTGGCCTATAATAATACTCAGAATTATTCAGTTGAGAACTGAAGCCTTACTTTTGAGTCTTTCTACAGAAACTAGACTGCATAGCAGTTCCTTATATTTTCATTTTTGAAGAAGTAATGCTGCTTTGTCTTGGTCTGATTTTGCTTAATTTAGTTTTTCTTTCTCTTTGAGTCTGTTGCTTGTGATGGTAGCTTTGGTAATTAAACCTTGTGCCTTTTATCTGAAGAGTTGTCATTATTGGTATATTGAGAAGTTACATTTTCTACCTATCCAAAGAAAACTGAGAGAAGATACATTTTCTCAATGCAGGTGGACATTCTATATGCTTACTGACAGAGGCTTATTGATATGCAGGTAGAAAAGATGAAGGAAATAGCAAAACTTAAGACAAAAGAAGAGAGAAAAAGATTAGAATCTGAGGTGAGAAATTGTATGATTGTATTTAAGTGAAAAACTTCCAGAGTATTCCATGACTGATACTGAAGTTCTTTTTGCTATGTAATAACAAGTTTTAGCAAGGCCAAGGGATATATTCCATTTGATGTTCCTATTCAAGTCCATTTCATTCCTTTTTTACTAATAAAGCAGCAAATTATGGATAAGATGCCAAACAACTTTTGTGCATGAAGCAATGTCACCAAACAAGAATTCTAACTGGGCCTATTGTTACTCATAAAAAGATTTTACATTTGAATCTAAATTCATGATTTTATGAAGAAACTGAGGAGGCAATGGGAACAACATTTGGTGGAAATTTTGTAGTTATTAAGTATTACCTTCAGCCCTGAAATGCTAGTCAGGTATATGATCTTTGGAGTGTATATGTCTTGCTTCCTTGTCTTATTTCTCTTTTTCCTTTCCTTCCTCTTTTAAGTTTTTCAAGCTCATAATATTGTTACTTTTAGCTTGAGCTGATGTTGATCATTGAGAAGCTGCAAGAACTACGCTCAATCAGAATTCAGAAACTCAAAAAACAAGGTGACATCTTTTCTACTATCACTTTCTCTTTTTTTGTTCTACTATCCTTTCTAAATTCAAGGGAAGGTTTGGAAATTTGGATCCCTGGAATATAGCTATATCCTTTGGAATATAGCTATTTCTCTATTTTCACATTTCAGATGCCTATATTGATCTGTGATTTGTTTAGTCCCATTTTCATTGTGAATGTTTCTTATCTTCCATAGTTGAATTTTGAAGAGAATTGTCTACTGTGTTATTTTCGGGTCATGTATATTATTGATAGACCAAAAGAAGAAAAGGAAAATATGTGGAAAATATTTTCCCTTTCTCAAACATAAGCACAAGCAGGTAGAATGCAGTTAATGGAGGAATGAAACAGATTTTTGGTATCTTCGTGTCAGTAGAGTCTTTTATCTAATGTTTTAACAGGAAACAGATTTTGAAGTAAGGATCGTAGATTATTTTCCAGCCTCTTACTTAGAAATACTTCTAGACCAAAGTTGATAAATTTGGGTTTGCTGCACAAGGAAGTTTGTTTGGCAATGTTCAGAGCGATGAATACCTCCCTGTGTTGTCTACCGTTAATACTGCAGTAAGCAATTTCCTCTATTGTTACACAGGTCATTTCCTCCCTGAAGAGGATGACAAGTTTCTTGAAAGAGTTAGAGCTGCAGTTGAGGAAGAAGAACGCCAAGTGTTGGCTGCCACTGATACAGAGGCCGCTAAAGATGCGATTGCCACTGCTGAGGAATCAAGAATGTCTACTCAAAGAAATGCACCAGACTCGGAAGAACATCAGAATAATAAGGAAAATAGTGACCAGTTAGTAGAGGATGGAGGTGAGAAGAGCTCAACTGCAGTCGCAGACAAGGAATCCAGAAAAGAAGGCACAAAAGGACCAATTTCTAACAGTGCATATGATTCTGCAGCAAATCTACCTATGGAATTTTATCATTATTACTATGGCAGCAACACTGATATGGGGACTCTCATTGAGGTAATTCATACATTTGACTTCACTTTGCTGCTTATGCATTATTCCTTCCCCCAGCCCACCCCTTGATAAATGAAATTCTTGCGATCTTTACTCTCAGCTCTGTGGTTTCTCTGTTTCTTTGCTTTATTTCATGGTATATGAGTTATGATAAAGTACTCCTGTGAGGCAAAGGAAAATTAGTCATAATCTCTTCCATGTTGAAGAAACTTTCTTCTTCATGCATACATACTAAAAGATTGAAATCACTTTGCTCATTCTTCAGGATTTTTGTGGTGTTTATCCATTAGATAACTCCTCTTCGAGAATCAGATTGTCAGCAAAATGATTTGTTGACTTATGCCTTTCTGTCTGTGCAGGTTAGAAGAACATGGGATGCATACATTAGGCCCGGGGGAAGGTAAGAATGCTGATATTTTTTAAATTGTGAATAGCTTTTTCACTATTCTTGGTACTGCTTATTGTCATATTCCTGATCTCTTTCTCAGTCTCTTCCACACAAAGATACATATACACACAAATAAAAAGATCATTATGAGGGTTGGGTTTTGAAGGGTTGTGGTGACTGGCATAGCAATTCCAAAGGAAAGATACCCCGCAAGGAGAGGGCTTAGTTCTTTAGTTTGATTGCCCTTAATGCTATAAACGGTTTCTATTTTACATCCATAGTGTCGTTTGGCCATTTGAGTCCTCCACCTCACCGAAATTGCAAGCATTGAAAACCTACTGGTGGATTGATATTTATAATGTTTTGTGCTTTGCAAATTTAGAAGTTCATCTTCTCAATATTATATTGAACCTCAACGCAGCCGCATACCAGGGCACTCTGTTCAGCCACCCCCTCCGTCTGATGAAATATGGGCGTCCTATCTTGTGAAACCTCAATAACGTGCCTCTCTGCTGGAAGAAATGGTTACTGATGCAGGAAATGGGCTCAGAAACAGAGATGCGTGGCTGATGCGAAAGTGTAATGCGGGATAATCTTGAGAGACTAGAAGCAAATCAAAACCATTCAACAGTCTGGCAAATCAGGTACTCGGCTGAAATTTAAAGCCCAGAGTATCAAACACCGCAGAAGGCAAATGCTGCTGGATTGATGAGAATGTGTTTTTGGCATCGAGTGAGAAGGGGTTGGGTTAGGAGAAATCCGGAATGTCTCGTCTTCATTGGGTTCAAGGTTATTCAATAGCGAAACTCTTGCTGAGGGTGATTGGAACAAACAGTGTAAATCCCAGTGACATTGTTTTTCAGCGACTAACAGAATGCTTATTGCTCGAGGTTTTATTGAATTTTATCACTGCTGCTTTAAGGAAAGTTATTTTCTGCTGCTTCATATTGCTCAAATTTTTATCTTAGGATTTTTTTTAGGCTCTACTTTGGGAAAGATTTAATTTCAAAATAAATTTTAAAATTTTAATTGTAAGATATATATTTATTCTTATAAATAATTTAATTTTTATAAAATTTAAAATAAAAATTTTTAAATTAATTTTTATTTAATCGCACCTTTAATATAGTATTTTTTAGGTGCCAAATCAATCTTTTTCTTACGCGTAAGAGCTTCCGGACAATCAGGTTTATTTTTAAGGTATAGTTAGATTGAACTTTATTTTTAAATTTGGGACTTTTTTTAATAAATATTTTAATTTTAAATTTTATAATTTATTAAACCTTTAAATAAAAATTTTAAAATTAAATTTTATCTAATTTTATCTTTACTATATCTCTATCTCACTCTTAAATTTTATATAATGCAATCTTATCTATTTGATATAAAATATTATAATATTGTATTATATGAAGAAAAAAGCTCAACTTAAAGAGATTTTTATTCTAAAATTAAATTTAATAACTATAAATATAAAATTTATATTTTATCTTATAAATAATTTAATTTTTATAAAATTAAAAATAAAAATTTTAAAATTAAACATTATCCAATTACACCCATAATCTCTATAATTTCTGCTCCCTGGCTAGCACCATTTTCTCTGCTGCATTCGAACTTCTTTAGAATTGATACCCTCCTTTTTTACTTTCCTTTTTGTGCTCTTTTTTTTTTTCGCGTCTGTGGTTTCTTTGTGCTCAAACTGATACTTTGTGCTTGGTTTACTGCAAATTTCTCAATTAAATATACCTATAAATTCAATCAATGAATCTTCAGAAAATACTCAGCCAAAAAAACAAATCTCCAGAAAATGTTTGTGTTATATTATTTACATCTCCTGGTATTATTGCTGGATCTGTCCATTTTCTACCGCTCATTTTTCAAGAAGCAGCCGTGGCCCTGTGAATCAAGGGAGAATTTCTTTTTCCCTTTTTGGTAATTAATCAAGTGATATCTTTCAAGAAAATATTGCAATAAATTAATGGAAAAAATTGCGTATATAGAGCCAAGGGTTCCAGACGCACCAAGACATGAAAATCTGGGGCATCCTACGATTCGGCATATTAATCTTGGAAGGTTTTACATCAAATTTGTTAGGGGCCTCATGTCAAGAAACCTTTACCTCCCGCTGGGACCTTTGCTTTGTTTAGAGCGCCAAAATCATCCTGTTCCAATTAATCCGTCAAAAGAATGACAAAAGTATAAATGTTCGAAACGAGATCTACAGACGGGACCGAATCGAATAAGTCGGACTGCATTCGTTTCGGCGATCTGGATTCTGGAATCAATATTCGAAGGCAAACTTGGCCGAGAGTGCATTAAGTTAAAAGTGCATCTCGTCCATAGGACCTTCAATTAATCGTATGGTAATAAGTAAAGAAAAAATGGAAAAGCAGAGTTTAACAAAAGAGAGAAAAGATCGCTCAGTGAATACGAACCATAAGAAAGAGGTTCATGTTGCTCGATGCAATCACATTTCTATTCTTCTCTTCATTGCGACTCCGTTTCTCAGCTCTCACAGCTGAACGGAAGATGAACCATGTGCAAAGATTTATAGGCTCAGACTAGGATGATAAAATCCAGAAGGGAAGAGAACGACTCGCGTTTCGGCCGCACCAGACGGCTAAACCCTAGGTAGTCTGTCTAGTTGCGATGCCTTCTTATACGGGTTCCTCGTTCTCCTCAGTGAATCGGACCCAATCTTGGACATTATCCGATCCAAATTGCTGATGCACCGAGTTCCTTTATTTTTTCCTTTTAATGTTCTTTTTTGCCCTTTAGTGAGATGAGACTGAATTTTCTTGGTATTTTTAAGAGTGTAGAATTTCACAATAATGAATTACTGTAAGAAGAATGCTATGCACAAAATGAAAATTTTGTATTCTAAAATTTAATGCAAATACACTTTAATTTCTCAAATCTTTGATTGCATTTACGAAATTAATAAAAAAATTGAAAGTACATAAATATTATACGAATTTTCTTTATCCTATTTCAAACCATTCTTTTAATTATAATGTAATTAAAATTAAATTCTACATCTTGCACTTTTTCTACTTGAAATCTCACATATCCTTTTCATAATAGTCAATATTAAATCTTATTAACATTTTGTTTTTATAATTTTCAAAACAGAAAAATTCAAACTAAACCAAATACACTTGTTAGTAAAAAAACATAATGGAATCAAAAATTAAAAAATTGAATAATATATTTAATTGTAGTCTCATAAAAAAACTTGCACTTTGGTAAGCCAAGCACCCGAAACTAGTTTTTTTGCCCCATTTTTCCTGCTGGGTAAATCACTAGCCTTACCTTTTCTTTTAGATCCTTTTGATTTCCTTTTGAGGGACAAGCCAAAGCACTGCCTCCCCTATTATTACCCAAAAGAGAAAAAAAAATCCCTCCCCTATCTTCCTTCCTCCCCACCTCCCGCCCCCCCTTCTTTTTTTAATGGTTGTGTGCCTCTCCTAGCAAAGCTTAGGGCTGGGGACCTAGGGCAGGCGTGACGGGGAATGTACCCGCTCATGTGGCTAGTTGACTTTTAGTACTTTTCAGCATTTCATAAAATTTGCCGAGTTTTGAAAATTTGATCATAGTGTTTTGAATAAAAATATATGATATTATAGTTTTTTTTAGTTAAATTGTATTAAAAATTATAAAAGTAAATTATTTATAAGATGAGAATGTTCAAAGTGGAAAAACTAGAAGAAAAGTGAGATTTTTTTTGGTTGAAAATCCAATCTAAAATGCTCCTTACTTTATTTGTTTTAAATTGAATGTTTGATTTAATCATCATAAAAAATAAAAAGAGTAATTTTATTAAAAGTAAATTATAGTAATATATTTATTAATTAAATTTATAATGAAAAGTAGGTTAGTTACTGGAGTTTAAATACAAAATATATTTATTTTAGGGAAGTAAATATTTTTTTTCTAAACAAACTAAAAAAATATAAAACATTTAATTTTAAACGATAAATTAATTTTAAATACCACTAAAGAAATACTACTGCTAGTCATATTATTAAATTTTATTTTAAATTTTTTATTTTATCGAACAATTTTTGTATATATTTTATCTCACCTTACAATTACAAAAGAAGGTGTTATGCATGATCTTCATTATATGTAGTTCTGAATGGTATAAAAAGATATATAAATTTTTTTTAGTGATATAAAACGTTAAAAATATTATAAAGTGATATTAAAAAATATAAAAATTATTCAATAATATAAAAATAAAAAATAATATTTAACGATATGACTAATAATGGGATATTTTTTTAGCGGCATCTATAACTAATTTTTATTTTAAACCAGTGAAAATTTTCATTTATTTAAAGAGTTTGGTTTGAAGTTAATAGGCCAAGATCTCATTGAGTGAAATAAAATTATTTTAAAGATTGATGGTAAATTTTTTTGACAAAAATAAAGTAATTTGAGGACTTAATAGATTTTGTGAAGAGCACTTTATGGAGTGTTCTTTCGTAAAGAAAAACAAGTTGAAGGGCAACTCCCTCGCAACGAAATAATCCCTTTTAAGGCATGCACATTTTCTTTTTCAAGATTTTTCTTTTTTATTTTCTCGAAAACCCTTTTACAAGGCTTGCATAAGCCTTCGAATTCCGGACACGTAATTCGACCAATCCACACGCGTGACTTTCATGTGTTTAAAAGGGACCCAATTTTATCGATTTATTACGTCATTCACTCTGATTAATGAAACGGCGAAAGCACAGGTGCTTTATTTTATTTTTAGATCTACCATTGCGCCTAAACACCGAAATTGGGCACCGATTGTATTAATCTTCCTTCCCTCCCTCCCTTCCTCCCTCCCACCAATTTGGCGCACATTAAATCTACTCCCAGCTTCCCTAAAAACAAATAAAAATCTCCTACCATCTCTCCACCAAATTAAACCCTAAATTTTATCAGCATATACAGATTTTTGGAAATCTAGTGAATAAGCGTATATTGATTTGTGATGTGGAGTTCGATAGCCAACTTGAAGGAGAATTTGAATAAAATTGCTCTGGAAGTGCACCACGCCGACGCCGACGACGAGTTGTCAATAAACAGTTTACGCGATCGAGATGACATTCCGGATTCAGATTCTGATCGAAGGAATTCACATCATTTTTCGCGTTCAAGGTCGCCGACACCTACTGCCAATGGCTTCGATTCCCCCTACAATGTTGAGGTATATTTTGGAGTGTATATGAACTTAAGCATGTGATTCTTTTCAATTGTTTTATTTGTTCGTTCTGGATTTTTGTTGAATTTCGAACTTAGAGATTTGATGTTTCCAATTTCATTGATTGGATTTTTGTGAGTTCTGGATGCGAATATCGGCATTGCTTAAAGTTATCGTGGGGGGGGGGGGAGTTTACCGTTTGTGAGTTAATTCATTTTTCCATGGGTTTAAATCAGTTCCAAAATGGTGGCGATTTATGTTGCTGATGATGACTGTAAGACTGAGCGAGTATTGTTATTGTAAAGGAGTCTAATTAAACTGAGGTAGATGTAGAGAGAGCATCTGAAGGTCAAAATTGGAAGAAAGAGACTACAGTGCGATTTAGTTTGAATTTCGTGTCAGGATATTGAGTGGCATGTTTCTGCTGGAGTTTGGTGGAGGGAAGAGAAAGTGATGCTATCATGCCATGACGGCTTCCCTGTCACCGGATGCGTAGTTTCCCAATAGGTATCAGCACTTTTAAAATTGAGAGATTCTGGAATGTGCAGATCTCGATTCCCCTGCAACTTGTCTAAGATTTAAATAATATATCAATTCATTCACCTTGTTTGCTGATGTGATGAAAAGGCCATGACGAAGGTTCCAACAAAGTAAAGGAGACTCATTGGTCTCAGTAGCTTTTCCCTGAACACTAAAGAGTTAGAGAAGCTTTTAGATCCATTTCTCTCTGTTTTACCTTTCAAGTTTAGCAAGTTATGTGTTGTAATTAAGATTAGCTTGACACAATTGAGTTGGCATGTTCAGATTGAACAATACAAAGCAGAGATTAAGAGGCTTCAGAATTCTGAGGCAGAAATCAAGGCATTATCTGTTAATTATGCAGCATTACTGAAGGAGAAAGAGGTAAATTATTTGTTTATTTTTCTTTGTTTTTTTATTACTGTATATTATGTTTTTGCCCCTTATTCAACTATGGTAATTCAGCATTTTGCTACTTTGAACTGGTCGACTTGTTTTTAGCTGTGCAAGAGGTTGAATCTTTCAATATTTTGAACTTCCAATAATAAGTAGTAGTATTACAGCTGTCTGATTATAGTTTCAAGACGTGGGCGGACATTACAACCTTTTCTAGGGAGTGAGTTTCTTCTCAGTCCTCCAATTCTGGTTTTTGAGCTTAAAGCCTGAAGGCAGTTCTCTAGTTCCTTGGAGTTGCTTTCTTCCAAAATTCTGGTTCTAATGTTTTCAATACGCAAGCATTCATAGGATCCATGTCTATCTCAATCTACAGTAAGATTACCAGATCTTACTTCCTGGCTGAAGATTGCCTCTTATTCAAAGCTGGTCAATCTTTTATGTGGCAAAAGACTGGGACCTTTCTCTTACCTAGTAATTTTATCTTGTAGGATCAAATTTCAAGGCTTAGTGAAGAAAATTGTGCTCTGAAGCAAAATCTCCATACAGCAAATGCTGCCCTTTCAGCATCTAAAAGCATGCTCAAGGTAGCTATTGATGATTTAAAGCAAATCCAGTTCTTATTTCACTTAATGAATGTTTTTATCGTAAACCATTTGAACTGTTTACGTGTTTGTTGCTTTTCTCTGAGGTTATCTGCAGAAATAAAAAGGTGTTTTAGTCGGATGAAGTTCAACTTCATGAATAACATAGCAAAATCCAATTGTTTTCTGTTGTCTTATTGGCAACTGTATTGGTATCATGATTCTAGAAATCAAAATATTTTAGGATAGAAAAAATCAGAAGTGTGTGATTTATTTATGTTCTTTTTTTGTTTTTTTGGGGGGGGGGATAGTAGGTGATAAGAAACTAGCAGCAGTACTTATATGGAGCTAACAGAACATTCTCTGCGTCCAATCATTCAAGATGGGTCAGCTTCTTTTTGTAGATATTTTGTTGCACTAGCTCAGTTCATGTGCTTCGCAGTTTGACAGTTGATCATGCCAGCCTTAGAACTATGGAAAACATTTTAAAGAATCTCTTATTCCTTTTGGATTTGCATCTTCCATCTGTTTATTTATTTGCCAAAGTCATTATCCCCTGCAGCTACCTGTACTATATGATTTCTGTGGTTTATTAGCTCAATTTAGCACTTCTCCTCATAAGTAGTAAGCTGTGTTTGTCGGTGCTCCACTGTTCTCTTTCTGTTCTTCTTATCCTGTTTCGTGCTTTAATCCCACGTCAGTATTTTCTTGGTCAAATACTTGATGAATAGGATTTCTATCTAAGACCTAATGCTAACTGGGACATTTTAGGGAAGTAACGACCAGTTGCCAAGTCGTCAGAGTAAAATTATGGTTAAAAATCGAATGGGAAACCACCCTTTCCAGAATGGCACTGTACTCAAACAGGATGGGGAAAGCAATGGAATCTTGAGCAATGAAAAGGTGATAATCCGTCCATCTAATTAAGATCCTTCTTTCAATAGACTAATGTGTTTATTTATTGTCTACCATTTGCCTTGTTTGTATCTTTTTATAGTGGATGCCAATTGGAATTCTGTTCCTACAATTTAATTCCAGTTCACAGATGATAAGGTAGCTAGGTTCTTAATTATATTTGTGCTGTTGCAGTTGGTCTGCCCATAAAACTACTTAGTCCTTTTGGCATGATTTAAATTCGAGAATTCAACTATTAGTCTTCCATTTTGTCCTTGATTTTCTTTCTTGGTAATGAATAAATTTGACAACAGATATATAATGCTTCTAGGAGCTTATAGATTTGCTGGAAGAGAAAAATAATGCTTTGGAAACAAGGCAAGCAAGTCATGAAGCAGAAATAAAGCAATTGGGAATGGAATTGGATAGAGAGCGCAGCAATAGGTCAAATATGAAGTCCAGATTAGAAGGTACTTTACTGAGATCCAATTATAAGAATCTATTACTAAATCAAATATCTTTTACTGAGACTTTTATTTTTCATTCTAGAGGAACAGAAGTTGAATGCATCTCTTCAGCAGGAGTTCAACTCATTGAAAGCCGTCAAGAATAATGTAAAGTGGAAATTGATTCTCGTACATTATTTATTGACTTAGCCTGCTTTCAAATCTTATACACTATGATGGCAATTTATGTTCCATGTGTTCAAGGTTTTAGAATGCTGATGTGAACTTATTGCTCTGCACTGCATTTGCTTGTGGAACAACACAAATACCACTTTGCATCTTGTCATGAAAATCATGCATATGCAATATGATTTGGAGTTCTTCAGAATATTGTCAATCATATTTCTCCTCTACATCTACTGTTGTACTCCATCACTATTTACATCATAAGATTGTAAATGCAACACTTCCACTGTGGGAAGAAGCCACCGCTGCAAGCATCTCCCCTACCTTTTGTTCTGATCTCGCTTTTCCCTCTTGATGCCTTTCACTTCAGAATGCTTTTGAGTCATTAGAATATGCTCCATGTTATACCATAGCATCCTGCATAAATACAAAATAGGGGAAAAGCGATAGCAGGAAGCATTGACACACTTCAATTGGTGGATTTGCTCCTTTCCATCTGCAGTTTTCCTCTGAGATGAACAAGGTTCGTGATGAGCTGAATCAAAAGATTATGGAAATTAGAAGATTAGAAATGGAATTGCAGAGAAGGGACAAAGATGAAGCTGATAAAAGGGTGGAAATTTTGGAAAAGGCAATCATGGACCTAAAGAAAGAAAATATTCATCTTAAGGTTGCTCTTGTATCCTTGTAACTTTCTACTGAACACATTTTTATGACACTTGAGCAATATTGGAGTTATTTTTTTCTTGAATTTTTACATTTTCCATCTAGAATAAGAAAGATGAACTTGAGACTGCCCTACAAGCAACAAGGGATGCCTCAGCACACAAAAGTCTTTCTAGGGCAACAGATGAGGTGGGTTTTATCCAACCTTTAAGTTTTGCATGAAGAAGCTTCTTGTGCTCTTGATTGAGTGTCTCTTCTCTTCCTTGGCTCTACGCTAAGCAGTTGTAATGTAATGTAAATATTGCTGTTCAGAAGTTACCTTCATTGGAAGGATTCTTAGGCATGGAAGAAATGGAACAATCTCTGGAAAAACTGGAGAAGGATTTGAAGGAAGCCTGCAGACAGAGGGATAAAGCATTGCAAGAACTCAACCGTCTTAAGCAACACTTACTGGAAAAGGTTACTTTATGTTGTCTTTAGTGGCTGAAGACATTTTGATTAAATTTTCCTCTATATGAAATCTTCCTTTCCTTGGTAGACATGCAAAATGTAGCTGTTTTACATCTTTCCATCACCCGCTAGTTTTCATAGCATGAGGCTACCCTTTTCACTTAGAAGGCAGCCTGACCACCCATTCTGATTCTGCCAGGTTACAACCCTAGAAGATGATGAAATGGGTGTTTCAGTGCTTGATTTGTAGAGGGTTTCATGGAAGTGTGGATCATCTTATGTTGCATTGCAAGTTTGCAGTAAGCTTTCTCTATTTTCCTCATAAGTGGGGTTCCTACCGATTTTTTGTTTGGGGCTGCTTAAGAGCTGGATACATACATAATATAAAATTGGAAGAGTAAAAGAAAGCAAATAGGGAAAATAACCCATTTATGTGTTCTCATCTGGTTGTTTTGTTTGTAACTGGCCTTTTAGTATGCTTCTGATTCTGCATTGGTTTTAGCAGGATTTGCTTTTATACATATCTTTCTTCTTTTCATTTTACGTTTAACAGAATTGTTGACAGTGAAGTTTCCTTTTGTTGTTGGCATGGTGGTTATTTTCAGGAATCTGAAGAAGCAGAAAAGATGGATGAGGACAGCAAAGTTATTGAAGAACTAAGAGCACAAAATGATTATCAGAAGGTTCAAATATCACACTTGGAAAAAGCTCTTAACCAGGCTATCGCAACTCAGGAAGAACTTAAACAGTTGAATGAAAGTGAACTTAAGAAGTCAAAGGATGTTATTGATGATCTAAATAGGAAAGTGGCAAGTTGCATGAGCACAATTCAGATGAAGAATGTTGAAGTTCTTAACCTCCAAACTGCTCTTGGCCAGTATTATGCCGAAATCGAAGCTAAGGTAGACATTTCTCCTTATTGTTAGAGAAAATAAGCAAAGCTGGGTCCTTCTGGAGAAAAATGATGTGAAAGAGAAGAGACTGACATGAAAAATGATGTGTGTCCTCAGGAACGCCTTGCTGAGGATTTTTGTGCAGCAAAAGAAAAATCAGCTAGATTGTCTGAGCTTCTAAAGGTCAGTCTCTTATGCTTATATTGATTTGAAGTTCTTATAGAACTACTGCTAAACTTTAGAACTCTTCGACTTCCAGGAACTATATTTCCTTTTGTAATTCAAAGTTCATTTTATTTTTTTGATTATCGGTTCCATATTGTGGTTTTAGACATCTTTTCTCTTTGATCCCCCCCGCCCCCCTCCCTCCCTCCCTCCTTGGATAGATAGCTTATGGCTGATAATCTGTTAATGTGCATTATGTGTGCGAAAAGGAGATGATATTATGTGGCTCTTTGTGTCATCTGAGCAGAATTATGAACTCAGTAAATATTAAAACTGTTATAATCTGGAATGTTATATATTTAAGATTGGGTCATAATTCTCTATGCTTTAATGAAGATTTCTGGCTTTAAGATGGGTTCAATTTGTTTCAACTGCCTGCTTCCTTTTCATGGGGAGAAAAACTAAGAAGAAAGAGGGAGAGAAAAGGGGGGAGGAGAAAAGCAGAACTCTTGACCTGAAGTCTTTTTGCTGTGAGCAGGAGGCTTATCAACAAGCTGAAATATTGAAGGGGGAAAAGGAAGAACTAATCAGCAAACTATCAAAAGTTGAAAGGGTAGTTGCTGAAGGAAAGAACAGAGTGACAAAGCTTGAGGAAGACAATGCAAAATTACGCCGTGCTCTGGAGCAGAGCATGACAAGGCTGAATAGGATGTCTGTGGATTCTGATTTTCTTGTTGACAGGTTATGCTCTTTTGACCTTACATCCTAATTGTTAAAGAGTCATATGGTATATGTGGACTTGCTCCCTGATTCTGTTTTTTATTCAGTTTGGAAAGGTGATTTTGTTGTGAGAGAAGACACATTAACATTCTGAGGAAAAAGGTTATTTTTCTGATTTTGATTTCCAAAAAAATATATACCTATAGTACTGGATTAGTTCTGCTATACTCAATTATGAAATAGGTATCTTTCTGTCGCTGTAGCTACTTAGCTATTTTGCAGCAAGTTTTTACACTTTCCTGGTTGTTTCCATAGCTAAGAACTCCAGAGCTTCTAAAACAGAATTCTAATCCTGCCTACTAGCTTTTTATCCTTGCCAGTTGTTATCCTAATTCATCAGATTGTCTCACATTTGAGGTTGCCATTAATACAAATGCAGTCCTTGTGCTTTTGTAATGTTCTTCTCAACATGGGAAACTATATGATTTTAACAAGCAGTACTTTGGGCAGGCGCATTGTGATCAAATTATTGGTAACCTACTTCCAGAGAAATCACAGCAGAGAGGTACTGTATTCTGGATGGTGATGTTCTGAGAAAATTATGATTTTCTGGTACTAGTTTGTCAGCTTATAATTGTAAACTGTCTCTTGCCATGAGTAATTAATCAGTACATGATCGTTTAAATTTCAATTTTATTTTTGTCTTTTTGGCTTTTAGAAGACGGCTTTCTCATGTTTTTCCCTCAAGGAACGCCATACCATTTCCTTGCAGGCGTGAATTATTCCAGCAGATTGGATAAGTTAATGGAAAGAACTCATTAATATGGTTCCATAGCAGAGGCTTGCATCTGATAAACTGAAGAAACGTCATATGTTGAAAAAATCTATTTGGTTGAATATAGCCCATTGCGAATGTCCTTTACATCTTGTATTTCCCTTAGAGAAAACTTTACAAAACAATTTTTTTTTTCAACCTGATCCTGGAGCACAGGGCCAATAGAGAGAGGTTACGTTAGCCGGAATCTCAAGGACTTATTATCCTTTTGTAATCACCATGCTTGAATTATTGCAGGTTTTGGATCTTATGGTCCGTATGCTGGGATTTTCTGATGAAGACAAGCAGAGAATAGGCATTGCTCAGCAAGGAGCAGGTAAAGGAGTTGTTCGGGGTGTCTTGGGACTTCCAAGCCGTCTAGTTGGTGGCATTTTGGGTAGTTCTTCATCTGAAGCCTCACTAAATAGGGCATCTGAAAATCAGGTAACCTTTCTGTCAATTTGCAATAATGTATGGCTGAATACGTCTTCTGCTCTGCTTTATCACTTCATATGGTTGGAATACACCAGTCTTTCGCAGATCTCTGGGTTGATTTTCTGCTTAAAGAAACTGAAGAAAGAGAGAGGAGAGAATCTAATGGCAATTCTCAAGGAGATCAAAGTAGAGGAAGTCCCCCTATGTCCGCCAGTGGAGCTCAGTCACACCAGAATGGTGCCCCGCCTGCTCCTGATTTTGGTAGATCTTCGAATCCGCCTATCCACCAAAATCAGAACGGCCCTCAATCTCGTGGAAGTATCCCCCAATCAGAAACCTTGGATTCTGAGTTCTCGACAGTACTTCTTTCATCTGAGAGCAGTTCTCAATTATCAAGACAGCTACCAAGATATTCATAAATTGTTTGTTGTAATTAAGGCATAATATTTTTGTCTGTGTACCATTTTGTATAAATTGACCATTTCTTAGTTCAATTCTTTTGCCCCATTCATCTTCATTCAATAGGTTATCATCAGAACTAACCATGTAAAATGTACATGTCCGGCTGCGTAAGAATAATAACATTAATACAAGCATCAGCTTGCAGCAGGACAAGTGAGTATTCACTGTGTAGGGATTACTACCTCCCATAGAAATAAAAGTTTTATTTGGATTCCTTAGTTTTGTTTGGAACACTAATTTTATAAGGACACGTTTTACTCAAAGAGTAAAATCAAACAAAAATAGAATTTCACTTTGTCTTGCTTTCATTCGATACAATTCAAAATTTTTACATCTTCAAAGAACCATTTAATCCAAATACAGTTGGAATCAACTCTTGGAAAGAAACTGCGAGAAAAGGGCAAAATGCTGAGGAAATCCTTGAGGAGCGACATTCAGAAAAAAGGAGTGAGAATATGCCTTAACAAAACTCGCGACATAATTTCGTTAGATAGGAGTACGTATATTTTTCGTGGTGTAGATGAACCCACCAATGTTGTGGGCCAACACTTTGGTAAAGGATAGTTGAGCTATCTAGGGCCCATGATATGTATCCTGTAAATAATTTTTTCCTGTATTAATAATTTAATATATACATCGATCCCCTTTTTTGCCCCAAAAAAGGGACAAGCTCTCGGAAAGGACAAAAGGATATTCCCAGTGCACCTAAACGGATGCAAATATCAATTACCGTTCTCTGAAAGGCAGCGGACCTGCTTATTCAGGTGTAGTCATAGATGGCACTACTAAAACTACCTTCAACCAACGAAGAGGCCACCTGCAGGAGAAGAACTCAAAGTTGCAAACATATGGCGAGAGAAAATATATCAAGCACTAAACTTCTTCCATCATTTTAATAGAACGTTTAAAGAAACAAAACACAGGACATCCTCAAAAATCTGCAGAATGCTACTTTAAAAAATCTGATCGAACCACATAAAAGCCCCAAGGAATAGCAGTCTCTTCAGCGACTAAGAATTGCAAGTGATAAGACCAAAGCACAAATGCGCGTGCCAGTGTGGAAAACACAACTAGAGAAATAACTCAAAATTATCCGGCAGATACGACTGCAATAAAGTATTGTACCGGGTATACTACGGGACGATTCCCAAGTAACAAAAGCTTTTTTCCAAACTGAGAAGGCCAAAACCTACAAATTGGACATATAACAAACCAAGAGCCAGGAAAAGGGAAATCAAATTACATTCCCAAATTAACTCTGCTTACTAAATGCTTCCTGAAGACGACTGGGTCTGAGCATCTCTAAGCATTCTTTTTCTCTTTCAAAGGTCCTCTAGGAATTTTACTCAAAACTTTCGCATCGATCACTGCATACTGCTTCTTGATTTCAATCATAACCTTCTCAGCAAATGCATCAATCTTATCGTCGTACTTCTCATATAGAACAGGAAGAGTGTGCAGCAAGACAAATGCTGTTTCATCAACGTTAATGTACCACTTAGTTGAATGGAAAATATTGGTCATTGCATGCAAAGGTTTTCAAGACTTCTCAGGGAAAAGCTTACTTATGTAAAACAGTGTCAAGAAATTGTAGCAGCTGCCAAGAACAGAAAGTAACCACAAGCTAGCTATAACCTGGTGGAAGAAAAATCTATCGAGTCAGCAAATTATAAGGATAGCAAATCCTAAATCAGAAATTTCAAAACATTAAACAAAGTATTCTCATTATCACAAGAATCATGATACTTCTGCTGAAAACTTAACGACGACCCACATCCACTGTCATTATCACAAGAATCATGATACTTCTGCTGAAAACTTAACGACGACCCACATCCACTGTCACCATTAGACGGAGGATAGCCCAGGATTTTAGGAATAACTTACAGCTAAAAACTTCTTAAGATCTTTTCCAGATGCAATTTCTCGCAAGACAGCAAAAGCACGATTAATCTCGAATCTCAGAGAAGCTGCAACCTGAAGGAAGGGCTCCTCTGACAGTTGAACTTCCGGTATACGCGGGGGAGACCTACAGAACAACAGCAGCACTATACTTCAGAATGTAATGTAACCCTATTTTGTTTGGGGGGGGGGGGGTGTATTTCAAAATTTGGAGAGCAAGAATCTCACTTGTTAATGAATGTTGTAGCATTAGACCACAAGAAGAGGACAGCAAGCACAAGAATCATAGCGTGGCAGACCAGTGTAAGCAGGTGGTACTCAAGAAGCTCAAAAAGAACCCAGACGGCAGTTGCCCCTCCAAGTACTGCTGCAGAAATCTTCTTGTTCCTCCACAAGAACACATCAGCCGCTACACCAAAATAGACCCAACTATCCAATTAGAGCATAATAAAGAATGCATATTTTTGCATTCCTACATACACACGTTTTTCACACACAAGTAACGTAGCAAGAGGGAGAGCCTCAATGTTTGGTCTATTTTAAAAAAGAGAGTAATAGCCAAACAAACTAGATTCTACACATTTGCTGCCTCCATACACGGCTATCCTGTCAATCAATTATACTTTTGGACCTTATTCTATTTTTGAATGATATATAACACCTAATCACATTGATCTCATTGTGAAAGTTCTAGTCATACTCTTCGTCTGCCACTTCTAAAGGTGAGAATAGGGCCGACTTTTCTTGTCATCCTTCTATTTGAGATCCTTATTTCCTTCTCTTTAAGCTTTGAAAATATTCGCTTGAATAACCAGTTCCTCCTATGTGATTAGGTCTAAACTTTGTCAACACTAAACAATCCAATCCAATCCAACCACATAAAATATAGTCCGGGGACGGGGGAAAAAGGAAATTTCCAGCCGCGAAAGAATAACGTGTTCAGGATATAGAACCGGAGCAAGCAGATGTTCTAATTTTAATCGACTTAATTTCAGAAACATAAACATCTTGGATCTTTAAGCAGCTCTTTCCAGAAAAGAAGAAAATGTTAGAAGTAAAACCAGTAAGTCACTAGAAGAATAGGACATTGACCTTAATCTCAAAGCTAGCCGAGGACTTACTATTAAAACGCAAAACCCTAATTCCCCTTCCACGTCACTTTCAATAGAACTAACTATAACGTCATTGGATCTGATATTCGCTATACCGTTCCTTTACCAAAAGGCTAATACAACATGATACATACAAACAGTTAGACAGTAAGAAGTTTGCAGGGAGAACCTACGTTTGCCTCCACCGAAGACCTGGTGAACAGGTTTTTCTCTACGGAACAAGCGGAAAATCTTAGCCTTGACAGAAGACGGTGAGGACGATGCTGGCTTCTTCTTCTCGGAATCGGAATCCGAGGATGAATCGTCACCTTGAAACTTCTCGGCAATCTTCTCCATGAGACTCTCTTCTTTCTTCTCCGAATGATCCTCGTGATCTGCCATTTTCAAAATCGAACCTCCAAAAGGAAAAAAAACCAAGCAAAGTATATCCTTCTCCTTCAACAGAAAAGTTGATAGATATGGAAAATGGCCGAGCTTCGAGACTAGGAAAAAGCAGCTGGTGAAGAGTACAGGATGAAGCGAGGGTATCGTTCACAATATATACCGGAAAGCTTCGGAAGAGTCCGAGCCTGACGTTCGGGATGATTTTCAAATGAGCAGAGGTGTGTTGGGGTTTATCGAGGAGATTAACGGCGTCAGTGGATTTGACGGCCTGGAGATTCGTTTTTAAAAGGGTGGGCTTTGGGCTTGGGCGGTGGGGTGGCGTTTGAATTTGAACGTTGTTATCTTCCTTCCTTCGGTAGTGACGGGGCTTTGGCTAGGGTTTGCTTTACCGTGGTGGGTCACCGACCCATGAAGAAAGTTGGACACGTGTCAAAAAGATGATAGCATAAGGACGACAGCTTTAAAGAATTTTGCGGTCGAGATTGGACTTTTCGCACGTCGAGTGGGATCCACGTTGCCGGGAGCTGTGTTATGCAGATACTCTTGTGTTGTATGAATAGTCCTTCCATTTTCTTTTTAATAACATTTTAACTATATTAAAATAATTCAAAATATTTAATAATTTTTATAAAATAAATTATTTTATAATATATTATATATTATTATTAATTATTAAATTTACAATTTTTATATTTAAATTAAATATATAATATTTTTATTAATTTATATATTTTTTATTTTATTATAATATTATATTATTTTTAAATATAATTTAAAATTTTTATATAAAATTCAATATCTTATGTATCAAACAAATAAAATAAAGAAAGTATTCATCATTCTCTATTTCTCTATTTCTCTTTACACTTTTTTTCTTTTACAATTTTATTTTTGAAACAAATAGAGCCAATTATCATTTTCTTTTTTTCCTGAAGAGGCATTTATTTATTTTCACACTTGAAAGATAGTTGGTAAAAGAAAAAAGAACTGCAGAATTTTTTTGAATTTTTTTTGGAAGTAACTATTCTTTGATCTTTGTTATAATACAGCAGATGAAACATGATAATTTATTTAATTCGTTCTCTTAAAAAGAACCCAATTAATGAGCTCGATTTATATGTTTATTCTTTAATGAAAAATAATTACTACATAAGCTAAATTTGGAAATAATTTAATTATTTTATATTGATCGTTTAGAGGGAAAAAAAGATTCTTTTACTTGAGCAAGTACGAATCTTCAACTTAAAAAAAAAAGAAACAAATATGGTTTTTTTAAGGGGTAAATATGACTTTTTTTGTACATAGTATGGAAACCTCTAATCTTGTAGTAGATATAAATTATAGTAAATGATTGCATCCTGATCGCAAAATCAATGGAAATTCCATAAAGGTCTTGGCCTTCCATTGCCTCTGCTTGCAGCTTGCAGCATCTCAAAAACCAAAATTAGAGACAACGAGGCAGAAGGGCACACATTACTTGGAAAGGTGATGGAAGCTGCTCCACGTGCCGGCATTGCTTTAGACTTGCAAGCAACTTTTAAGCTGTTTTCAACTAAGCGCACCCTTTACTAGTTACTTTACTAGTCAGACTGTTTGCAACTCCTCTCCAAAAGTGAGAAAATTTGTAGCATAAATTCTAAGTAATATACTATTATTTCAAAAGAGTATTTAAAGTTTTGTTTTTAAAAATTATAAAAATAAATTATATATTATAAGAAAGGTAAAATTCAGAATAAATATTTTTTTGTTCGAAAATTTCTCTAAATACTTCAATGCATTGTTTGGACAGTGGTGAACGAGGCGGCATGTCTCGGACACTTTTGACAACCACATTTTTTCTTCTTCTTTTTTTTTTCGTTTTTCATCGACAAACCTAAAGCTGCAAAATTGATGTTCAGACTCCATTTTAAGCGTCCCTCCTATCTACGTTGTGGTCCGACGAAGACTTCAAAATACTCCCTTATAAGTTTTTTGAACTTATGCATTAAAAAAAAAAAGAGAGAAATAAATGAAAGGTAAATTGGTTTTAAATGCTATTAAAGAAATATATTATTATTAATCGTGTTATTAAATTTTATTTTTAATTTTTTATACTATTAAATAATTTTTGTATATCTTTTTATGCCACTTTACAATAATAAGAAAATATCTTATTCAGTAAAATAAAAAGAGATAAAAATTATTCAGTAGTATAAAAATTAAAAATATTATGAAGCGTCATAAAAAGAGTAATGAAAATTATTCAGTATCATAAAAATTAAAAATAAAGTTTAATAGTATGACCAACAATATAGTATTTTTTTAGTGATATTTAGAGCCAAATTCTCTAAATAAAATAAAGAGATAGACAAAATTTAAAAATATGTAATAAATATTCCTTAAATATGTAAAAGGACTTACTTTGATCACCCATCCTCCCTCTACAAAGCTTATATTTCTAACTATATGGAGCAATTGTTACTTTTAGACGAGGTGCACAAAATAATTATTATAAGAAAAATTTTGTAAAATCAAGTTAAAAAACTAAAATAACTTTGTTAAAGAATGAATTAAATGTTTTGGAGAAGATAGTAAATTGACACATGAGATATTCTTTCGTATAGTTTGAGATTTGTATTTAGTAATATTTTTTTTTTAGAAGTAGGAGGATTTTACTTCAAAATTAGATAATAATCAATGGTAAAAGAAAAGAGAAGTAATACATACATTAAGAAAAGACAAGAGTAACAAATACTTCAAACGAGAAAAGAAAAGAAAAGAAGTTGAAAATTATTTTGAAAAGGGTAAGTACTCAAAAGAGTTGTCATTTACCAAGACAAAAGTGTTCTGCTTCTCTCATCAATACGTTGTTTGACCTGTAATGATTCCTTAAGTTAAACCAAGAAGGAAATGATTACAGAATGTTAACTTGAGTTCATGATTTAAACATATTCCATGCCTTTCATCAGCTCCAAAACCAGTCCAAAATTGAAATGCTTTTGACAAATTCTTTTAAAGAGTATAATTTCTCCAGAAGACACAACGCTGCTACAAAATTTTTCCAATGAGTCCCAATTTCATAAGCAACAACAAAATCACTGTTATGTATCTGCCTTAAAAGGATGGTATCCAATACAAAAATCTTTCAATTCAAATCCATCCAAAAACAGCAAATGGAAAAAGGGTAATATGACAATTTCCTCTCAACGAACTGATAGAAATATGTACTGAAGATGGAATCGAGGAAATGTTTGAAATTAGGCACTAATGACATAGTATATAATAGAATCTCTGAGATTGATGTTTGCTGTTCTTGAATGGGAAAACGAGGATCATCAAAATGGCCGAGGGGGTTTCTCCAAGACTGCAGAGAAGAAAACCTCTCGATCATCTTTGTCCAGTTTTGGGACTACAATCCACTTGTGTTTCTTATATCCTAGCGTCTTAAATGCTTCCAAATAATAATTCAGATCCTTCTTCAGACAAAAGAAGCTGTCAATCCACAGAAGTCCCCCCGGCCTCAAAACTCTGTCCCAGTCATAGAGTACGAAGTCCAGCAGCACAAAGTCTATCCATCCATCAAGAAACCTCGTTGTGTGAATCAAATCTAAAGTGTTATCGAAGAATGGCAGCCGCTGATTTATGGTCAAGTAGAGAGGGATCAATCCCCGGAGAGCGATCATTTCGTTGAAGGGTGCCCCGAGATTGATTGTTGCAGAAACTACTGTGACGTTGAATTCCCTCATTCTAGCAGCAAATGTGCCAGTTCCTACACTGAAATCCAGTCCAATTCTGATTTCTCTTGGCTTCAACTCAAGTACTTGATTTATTGTAAAGTCTGCTGTAAGGTTTGAACTTGTGTTCTGAAATACGGGCTTAATCCATCGGAGCATTTCATGATCAGCGAGATTGAAGCAGTCTGCGCATTTGAAGAAACCTTTGCCAGTGCCGTTCTTCGCCAGGCAAGCAAAATTCTTGCATTTGTATTGACTCCAGCGTACATTTCGATCATCAGGAAGCCTCCACATGGCCTCGTCGACTGGAAATGGCTTACTGTATAGTTTAGGGGCTCGTGCGAAGCACCTCCTTCTTGGTAAGGGATCACAGCCATGGACAATTAACTTCTGCCCTAATTTCCAATCATCTTTGCAAATATCCCCAACGTCATATTCCATGTACTCTTCGAGTTCCTTCTTCATTGCAAAACAAGCATGGCCTATGCTGGTGAATGTGCCATTTGCTCCCATGAAATTCTGCTTTCCTAGTCTATTAGGTTTGATCCTCACATACTTCCTGATTTCCTCAATCAAGAAATACTCCGCAAGTTCATCATGTGGTTGTTTTGCTCCTGAAATGGGTTGCACAGCTCTGTATTCACCGCTTTGTTGATGACCCTCACAACTCTGTGGAAGAGAAGTCTGTATTGACTCAACGAGACCCAAGATAACTGCAAGAAAGACAGCATATTTCGATTCAGCTGCTGATTCAGTAGTCAACTCCCTCATATTGTGAATTTCTTCTTGGATTCTCCGGGTAAGAAACGTTAAATTTGCCTTGATCTCACTTTCATTCTCGGCAAATACAGTACAGGGACAGTCGCAGAATGCGTTAGAAATTACAGAGGATCTGAAAGAGTTGAATTTCGACAACGTGGTGAAACAAATCAGAACAGCGAGAAGTCCCAAAAAGAAGACGAACTTTAGTTTGCCTCTCCATCCTCCCAATTTGGAAATGACATTTACTTTGCCCATCTTTCTTTCCACGCACTTGGAGCGGTAGCTATGCGGTATTCAGCTCTCCGAGGTTCTAAGACATGCTTCAGTGCCACACTAAATAACCCTAGAGAACCATTATTGACGAACTCTCATCGCAATGCAGCATCAAGAGGTAACTAAACATGATTGATACTGGATTCTAAAGAACAGAGAGAGTCAACATTGTCAGCTCATATCTTAACCTCCCAGGTATGTCTTCATCTTAACAATGCAAAGCTAGCTAGCACAAAGAGCATGGAATATTGAAGAATTGGGATTGACCTTTCATGAACAGAAGTGGGAAGAAAGTAAGCTGATTTTGAGATCAGATTCCAATAGCTTCACTTCCATGATACTCCAAGATTGCTCATCTCGAACAGACCATACTTCTAAATTATTACACACGTAAAAATAGCTGGTCGATGCTTCAAAATAAGCAGCATGATAATATTTTCTACACCTGTGCTCCATATTAGGCTCCGTAATTCGAGCAAAAGCTAGAAGCAATGCTTGACCATGGGCTGCACGATTATCTAAATTAAGTTAAACGAAGCCGACTTAAAGATAATTTAATCGAGCAGTTGCTTTCAGCAAAAGTTATAGCAGATCTCAAGTAGGAATCACCCAGCTCATACTGTGCTCTGAAATCTCCAGCACTTGTACCCCTGTTTCAATAAACGGGAAAACATACTTATGCTTGATCATGGCTGCCCAGTACTCAACTCTTGCATGGCAAAAGAAAGTTTTCCATCTTTCGTTATTTGGCTAATAAAAGATTTATTTATACAAAGTCTAACACACAGCCTCGCCTATATACCAATATTTGAAACACATTCCAAAGGCTACTCGAATGAACCATAAGACTGTACAATAAGAACCGCAAAGCAAGTTGGAATCTTACGCATATCAGGCGTCTATATGCAGTAGGAAAAGCATAAAGTGCAAAAGCAAGTAAAGTTCCACGATTGTATTAACTTTAAGGGGTCAAAGAATGTAAGCGATGATTCCTCCCAAATTAACAGCACCACTAATAATTCTAAACACTGTCTTTAGGAACAATACAGAACCCACCTTTTTCATGCATTCCGATGCTCGGAATATAGACTGCTACTTAAATACAACTTACTGATGGATGCTAAAAGCTTGCCTATCACTATGAGTGAATCCATAATCTTCCCAGAACGAGAACATTTGAATAGTTTAATCAGGCATTAGCCACAGCTCACCCTGTATATTTTTCTATAGTCAAAAGGTGTTTCGCATTCACCGTAAGGTCCATAGCTACTATCGAAGTAAAATACTCTCTTAAGTGAAAGAACTTCATGAAGGAAAAGAATACTACAGTACTACTCATAGTTTAATTTAGAGAACAGAGCCAAAGCAAGAATCTTCCAAGTGATGTCACGTTCGTTCCAGTTCTATTTTCAACTTTTTTCTTTTTTTGACGTGATCAAACTGGACAAAAATCACCAATTTATGAACCCAAAAATATGAAAAGAAACGGACTCAGATATTTCAAACTTCTACACTAGCTGAAATCCTTTTTACATTTGTATCCCAGCCCCTCCACTAAACAAATGGGAAAAATATTTTCATTAAAAAAGGAAAACCACCGGCACTTGAACCGCCTATTACCATAGGCTATCAGCGGTAGAAAAGCAATCTCATCAAGACCTCCTCCGACCATCGGAATATTGCGACAGCGGAACAACCTCCGACAACGGCGTGGAAAGAGGCGTGGGCAGTGGTGAGTTCCGACAGACAGGGCAAGAGGGGTTTAGCTTGAGCCACGCGTCAACGCACGTGACGTGAAAATAATGCTTACAGTCCGGCAACAACCTTAACATCTCCGCATCCTTGTACTCACATAAGCAAATGGCACACACCGTGTCGTTTCCCCCGCTGTTCATGTTACTGTTGCTATTACTGTTTCCATTTCTTTTGCAAAATTTGAATTTCGGATACGAATTAATGACTGCTTGGTCAAGCCCGACGACGACGTTCTCGGAGGAGGAAATCTCATCGTTTTCATCCTCCGCTACGAAGATTATGCGAGGCAGATAGATGCTGGTTTCGTGGGGGTCAGAATTCGGGTCTTGGTTGGGGGCTTCAGATTCACGGATGCGGCGGCGGCGTCGAGCGGCAGCGGAACGGCAGCAGATGTAGGAAGATAGGAGTATCGTTGAGAGGAGAACGAGGAAGCCCAGGGCTATGGCAATGCCGTAGCCGAGGCCTATGTTGCTAAGGTTCTGAAAAATGGAGTTTCTGGTGGTCGTGGTCAGAGGTGGAGGCTGGCCAACGTAGGAGGAGGGGATGGTGGTGGACATTGGGAGAGAAGCTGGGTGGTGTTGGCAGTGAGATGATCCATCTGATTGGAAGGGAAGGGGAGAAAGGGAAATTGTTTAGTCAGGAAGGAAGGTGGGTGGGGTGCTTAGTTGCTGCATTTACTACCGTGGTTTGGAAACAGAGAAAGTCATTTAATGGCCATTGGGTGGGATGATGGTGATCGTCTTAGCGGGCCTTTTGGGTTGCCTGATGTGGGTTTTGGGATTTGAGCCCATCTTGTTTAGATGTAAATTAGGCAATTTAAGTGTAATTAAATTAAGAGTGTATTATGGTCCTTCCCTCTTAAAAAGATTAAGTCTATATAAGTATTCTGTATTTTAAAAGTTCTGATAATTAAGTACTTAATCATATCACTATGATAATTAAATATTTAATTTATATAAATTTATTAATTCAAATAAAAAATTTTGAAGGTCTTGATAATTAAATATTCAATCCTAGTAGTATGATAATTAAATATTTAATTTGGATAGAATCTTAGAAGAAATCTTCTTAGATATTCAAATTATAAGGTACTATAATTATAATATATTTTTATTTTCTATCTAGTTCTCTAAAATCAATTACCTTACTCATAAAATTTGCAAAAGAATGTGGCAAAATAATGCATGTGGATTATTCCGGTGAATTGATGATCTAATACATAAGAAAGAAAAATATATAAGGAAGATTACTAAAGAGAAATAAAAATTTGAAACAAAGCATTACTAATATATAAGTAAGCATGAAGAGTAGGTAAGTTTAAACTCCAAATCGCAAGAGACAAATAAAAAACTTATTCTCGATATTAAAGATTTTTCTACATATAAAAAGTTAAAGAGAATTTGAAGAAAGTGATGATATTTTTTTCCTTCCCATAATTTCTCGTTGTTGACTTCCCTAGTACCAACAAGCAAAATAAAATTTATAATTAGTTTAAAAAGTATTGAACACATTTGTAGCGTGCTATGAATTTTCTGTTTAAATTAACTAATTCCATCTAAAATTGAATACTTAATTATCATAATATTGAGATTGGGTACTCAATTGCATGAGCCCCAAAGTTTTTCGTTTGAATTAACAGATTCTATCTAAATCAGGTACCTAATAGTTATAGTATTGGGATTGAGTACTCAATTGTCATGACTTCTAAAGTTTATGGTATTTATATGGACTTAACATTTTTAAAAATTTATGTTAATGTTGAATAGTTTTATTGTAGTTATTGAGTAACTTATATGTATCACACAAAGTTATATACATATCAATGAAAACAAAATATTTGGACAAAAACTTACATAAGGTAGTTAATTTTTTTAATAATGTGAAAAATTTTCACATGTTTTTTTTTATTAGCATGTATATAGCTTGTATGTATGCTGGTTAGTGACCATAATAAAACTATTCGTTAATTTTACATAGAAATTAATATTTATGATAAAAATCATAAAAAATTAAATAAATATCTAAAATGTCTTTATTTAAAAATTCTTAATTAGTGTTTCGAAGTCAAAAGTAATATTAGAGATTCATGGTTTAAATAGTTGATTGAAAATTAATGATGTTGAGAAAACAAAAATATTTAAATTAAAAAAGATAATAAATAATTTTTTTATATAAAAAGAAGATAAATAGTTTAAAACAAACTAAAAAATAAATTAACATATATATTTTGAAATAGAGAGAATATATGGTAAAAAATTCCTTGATAAGATTTCTCATGGAAAATTCTTCTGGCAATCAGACCGTTATAACTTATAAGATGCTCGATTCTTCTTGGAGGTGTGTAGACAACGAATGAAAAATATTGCTAATAAGAATATTGCATTTTTTCCTATAACTAGTGATCCCATTAGTCTTTACAGACCATTATGTGAGTAAGCATTTCATTATGAAATTAACCACGATGGATGAACGATGTCCATTACCCTCTCTAACCAATAGAAAGAATGCATTAGTCTTTGTTTCTTTCTCATCTTTTCGTTTCGCCTTTCAAGAAACGGGACATGATCAAAAGGCAATGGAATGGTAGGCCACGAGATGTGATATGGAGGGGGAGGATGGAGAGAAGCCGATCGTTCAAAATTGCAGTGGGAACAGAGTCTTGAAGTTTTCATCTTGGGAGAAGACTTTTGGATTCGTCCTGTCCTCTGTCATATGCTTGTGAAAGAACAACAAAAAACAAGATGAGAAAAACACGCCCTTGGTTGGTTGTTTGATTGGTCAAAACCGAAGTTTAATTCCAATTTTAGAGGGTACAGTGAAGTGATCTCCGGGCCGGACGAGGAGGAGGACATTGCTCAAGAGTCAAACGGGGATACAAAGAGAGAGAGAGAAGAAAAAGGAAGTGGGATTGCCACTCAAATAAAAACAAAATTGATTATTTTTTAAATTTTTATACTGTAAGGTATTTGTTTGATATTTGTGAGGAAAAATGCAAGATTTAAAATGAAAAAATAATTATTTTTAAATTGAGTATTATGTGACTTCAAATTGTACTGGTAATTAGAGTAGCGATCGTCTTCTAAGATCCAACTCGGAGTCCAAAACTTTTGTAGATATGCGCCATCTTTCAACTCTCACCTCCCCTGGAAGTTGATGATGTGGACTTCCCAGATAAGGGCAGCCATTCTATTATTTTCTAGTAGTTCTTTTGTATGTGTAGTAGTGTCGTAGAAAATTGTTTTATATTCTAAAAATTTTTGAATTTTTATTTTTAAAAAATTTTTATTTTAAATTTTATAATAATATTTTATCTGTTTTAAAATATAAATATTTTTAGTTATTTTTTAATTAATTAAGAAAGAAAAAATATGATATATTTTTTTATTACATCTTTAATTAATTTTACTAATATAATAAAAAATAAGAGAATTATATTTATGATAAAAGTAAGTTTTAAAAAATAAATTTTAAATTCATAAAATAATAAATATTTAAAAATAAATAAAATAACTAAAAAACTTATATTTTAAAACAAAGGTAATAAAATTTTTTTTTGGGTGAATAATGCGGTAGAATCCATCGTACTACCATCTCTATTATTGTGAAAAAT
The DNA here is from genome assembly GCA_030512225.1 of Rauvolfia tetraphylla. Lineage (NCBI taxonomy): Eukaryota > Viridiplantae > Streptophyta > Magnoliopsida > Gentianales > Apocynaceae > Rauvolfia > Rauvolfia tetraphylla. The sequence goes on along the minus strand of JAJQKT010000020.1, from coordinate 11,521,315 downwards.
AATAAGAAGAAAAGAAAGCAATCTTGCTGCAGCCTCAGTGTGGCACTGTCCCTGATAAGCACTTGAACTGGCGCCTCTGCTTCAGGAAGGATGTGAACCAAATATGCATTCCACATAACATTGCCCCAAGCTAATCTTTTTTCTTTTTTATTCGGGACTTTCTCAAGCTAATCTTGTGCTGCATAATTGGATATTCCCCTCGACAGAACATCGATTTTCAGTTTTCAAGAACTTTTCTTTTCTCTCTTTTGCAGCGAAATATTGACAGCTTCAACACGTACAGCTGCTTTAGAAGCTTGGTCACGAAATCATACCAAAACGTTAACATAGATGAATTAGATAGCGTCTTGCATCTCATGAGTAAAGGCAAAGACACCCATTAAAAAAACGAAGGAGCAAAACCAAAGAAATATAGTAGTACTTCACAGTTCGTATGCGTCGTACTATAATAATATTGTTGAATTGTTGCTTCAATAATAATAATAACATAAATGCTAAACACAGAAAAATTTTATTAATATAAAATAATTTTACATAATATTAATATTTTTATCCTTTAAACACATATTTAATTTTTTTTAAAAAAATAAGTATGGCGCGCCTCAAGTTTGCGATGCACCAAAATCTGGTGTGCCAGTGTAAACTTTCTTGGCGCCAAGAACAACCCTATTCCTTTTTTTTTTTAATTTTAAATTATATTATAAATTTTATTTATCTTACTTAATATTATTTTTTGAATTTTTAATTTAAATATATTAGATGGCTACCTTTTATTTTTTATAATTTTTATTTGTTTATTTTAATTTGCATATTATGTTCGTAGTTTTATTTATTCTACTTGAGTGAGTGACAAATGTAAATAGTCAATTAATCTTAACAATTAATTTTTAATGATTGTAATCAAATATTTAATTTATTTTTTAATGATTATAATTAGATTATATTTAAATTCAATATTTAAAAAAATAAATCGGGAAACAAAAAGAAAATTTTAAAATCATGTAATGCCGAAGTTGGGGCCCGGCCCTCGGCACACTTTGGTGCACCGCCACACTGTGCCAATTTTTTTTAAAAAATAAAAATTATTAAAAATTAAAATTGTCAAAAAAATTATTATATATTAATAAAATTGTTATTTTTTAACAATTCTATAATAATAATAGTGATGATGATGGTTAAGAAGTCTATCAAAATTTAATTTGGTATGTTTTGGTAATTTTTTAAATTTTTATTATGGTACTTGTATAACATTTGGGTTGTTAGTACAGTATTCAAGATCTATTACTCTTTTTGTTAAGAATAAAATAAAATAATTTAATTTAATTTAATAATTTTAAAACAAGGTAAATTAAAAATAATTTATTATAATATTTTTATTAATTTAAAATTTTAATAATATAATTCATAAATTAGTAGAATTTAAATTATTTATATTAAAAATTTTAAAATATTATTGATCGAACTAATAAGTGACTAAAATTTAATAAATTAATTAATAAAAATTTAAATAAAATATATTATTATTTTTAAAAAATAACATTTAAATATAAATATTTTAATAAAAAATATTTACATCGAATTTTAAAAAAGAAAGGTCAAACATTCAAATAGAGGTGGCTGTTGCGAACAGAATATGCATGCTTCAGCAGGAAGTACCAGTATGAACTGAACCCCGAGTTGGACGACTCGGCGGTGATTGCAGTGGACCAATGCCCAATAGAATTACAAACCCAAGTCAACACGACAGTGCCGTTAGTGCAGTTGGGCCTTCTTGTCAAAAATATCCTCCGTATTTATTTATTTGGAAGTTAACTTCCGTCTGTATGTGGTGTCAAGAAGTCAATTGGCTGAGTCTGTTTTCCTTTTTTTGTTTGATAAATGAGTCTGTTTTCATACCACAAGCACCGAAAGGAGGCAGTTAGGTGTTCATTCGATTTTTTATTGTAAATTGATTTGGTTTTATTTTTTAAATTATTTTAAATAATGAACACTTTTAGAGACCGTAGATACTAAGGAGAGTAGGTTTAGGGTCTTAACTACCTATATTAAATACTATTTTTATATGAAATTATAACGTTTTATTTTTTATTTATTATAATTCCAGCTGGAGAGAACATATAATAGTAGTATTTTTTTTTGGCTAAGAGCACTGTGAAAAGAGAAAATGTGGAAATATTATACTATAAAATTTTATTTGAAAATCCATTTGAGTCAAGAATTACTTATTACTTATAAATAATCCTAAAATTTATTCATAATAATAAAATGGGGGATGAGATTGACAAACAAATTACTCTCAAACTAAAAAATAATGCCAAAAAAAAAAAAGAAAAAGTTATGTCTATAAAGTGTGATATTCTCAACCCGTTTTTATTTCTTGCAAAAGGAAGATTCTAGAATAGAAAGGAAACATTTAGGAAAAAGGTAAAAAGAAAGTGAAATATAAATACGTGCAACTACACAGTGATAAGACGTACCCTAGAACTTCACTTTGCGCTTGCATTTCTGATCTTGAATTGTCCTGCTTGTAGTATTAACGGACATGCTGCAATTCATCTTCACCACAACATATCTACTGATAAGCTTGAGTATCTTCGCCCTCCCACCAACTCTTGTGAAACTAGTCATCGGAAGCAAACCGGAACCCACATCCTCCGTCAACATGGGGTGCGCAATTAGCCGATCAGTGATGATATCCACTGTTATATTCATCCGCACGGTCCGTCTCGCCTTGGACTTCCCGGGAGGGCCTCGTGCTTCGCCGATAGCGGTTCCGTGGTAGAAGAGGGCAGTGGTGGTGTTTTGGTACCTGAAGGATGCATAGTTTGGATTCCTGACTGATACATCAGCTGTGAGGGTCATGTTGGAGCCAGGACGTGGGGTTCTGGTGCCGTTTATTATCTCGAGCTGATTAACCGTAACTCCGTTCAATTCGATGATGGGATCTTTGATTCTGAACACGGTGAAGATCAAAATAACGACCACTATGGCATGGATTAGCAGAAAGACAGCAATGCCTACGCAGCACTTGATGCATCTTTTCCGACGAACACCCTTTCCGTGCATGGCTGTTTCGTCATCATCGCTGCTCGGCCGTTCTAAGGCGGGGGCTAGAGGTCTGACTTGCTCCCTTTCAGCCATTGAAAATTAAGCTCGGAAAGTGATCAGTGAGGAAGCAGATCAAGTGGGTGCGGAGGTGGGTGGCAGATTAGTTCTGCGTGTCCTCTTCTACTTGAGAAATTGTAGCAGATTCTTTAAGAGCGCGGCAGAGTACCAGGAAGCTCAGATTCATAGTTGGCGATATTATGATAATGGTGTTAATGCTGCGTCCACCTAAATGCTTGACTGTGGTACATAGTTCTACTACAATAGCGACTTCTTCTGGAAGATCAAAGGTGACCAGGAAGAGTATTTATTAAATAATTACACATTCCAAGTTCATATTTTTCGACCGTCAATTCCTTGTCGACGTAGCAACGTCGAAACCAAACTAATATCATCAGCTAAATTTTCAACATATTGGTGATGGCGGTCGTCTTAAGTTGTATTTTGTCAAATTTGAATTTTATGGTGTATTTAGATTGTTGTTGTTGTTTTTTTTTTTTTTTGGATAGAATGATTTGTTTTGACTAATTTGTCTCTACAAAATGTGATATGAAAGCGACATGTGCTAAATTCTAGTAAAAATTACTTTGTGAGTAGATAACGTTCTATTAATTAATAAATAAAATTAGTTGATAGATATAAAAAATTAAAAACTCGTACATAATTTTTAAGTATTTTGAGAGATTTTTCTTATATTTAATTTATCAAAAGAGACAAAAGTTAATGTTTGTTTTCCTATACCATATTAGTAATTAATTATCGCGTGACTCATATCTCATAATAATAATTTTAAAATAACTCTCTTTCAAATGAAATTACATGTGAAAGTATATGTGTTTTATGAATTGATGCATTGAAATGCAGTATATAATCTTTTCTCTTATACATACATGGCTTCATTGAAGTTCAAATGTTTTTCATCTCCTACCAAAAAGGAATAATATAAGAAATTTCACTTTATCATTATTCAAATTTTTTATATTTTGAAAACTACCCTAGATTCTTCCCAAGTAACTCAACAAAATAGTAAATAAATAAGTAATAAACTACCCTAGATTCTTCCCAAGTAACTCAACAAAATAGTAAATAAATAAGTAATAAAGGTCAAAAGATTGGAGATGCGGGGTATCGATCCCCGTACCTCTCGCATGCTAAGCGAGCGCTCTACCATCTGAGCTACATCCCCTTCATATTATTGCCAGACATAGTATAACTATTACTTTTTAAGACTCTTCCCAATTCCCAAAATTAATCTCGCGAGTACTCAGCGGCTGAGGAACTCGGCAATCGGCAGGGACAAAGAACTTTGCGAAGGTAACAATCAAGCTCCCCCGTGTATCTCTTTCAGTCAGTTTCTGATTCTTCTTCGATATTCCGTTTCATTTCTCTCGGTTTTGAATCTCTAAGCTCTTCCTTGGTCCTCTTCAAGAGTTTTGCCTCATTCTCTACTTCGTTACTGATTTTGCTTTTATTTTGTTTTCTCCCCTTAATATGACTCTATTTGGAATTTCTAATTTTAGGAATTGTTGATCCAAAATTTTCGTTAGAACGACCTAAGATTTGTAGATGGCGTCCGGATGGGGAATAACTGGGAATAAAGGCAGATGCTATGATTTCTGGATTGACTTCAGTGAGTGTATGTCTCGCTGCAGAGAACCTAAGGATTGCTCTCTCCTGAGAGAGGACTATCTTGAGTGCCTCCACCATTCTAAAGAGGTCTCCTTTGTCCTCCATTTCCTTTATTTATTTATTTCTATTTCCATACGTATTGGATAAAGCAGTTACCATGTTGATTCTGGAATGCAATTTGTTATATGTGGTTTTTTGTGCCCTGTGATCGAGCTCAATTCTACAAATTAGAGCCATTTTTTTTATTCTTTTGCCTGTTCTATTAGGTTGTGGGATTTACATCACCAAAAAAATTATACTTCTCTTCTCTCTGATATCAATTAGGGTTTATTTCAGCCGCATTTAATCAAGGATTCCGCCCGCGCCCCCCCTCCTCCTCCTCCTCCTCTATCTCTCGATGCATAACTTTCCCATTGCAGAACAAAAAATTGTTATGTTTTTAGTTTTGGTATTAATGTGTTACTCCACAGGGGAATGATCCTTATTTTAGAGCTTTTAATTTTGCACTGCATATCGCACAAAGTAGATTTATGCATATTGTGGTTTTTTTTTCTTACGTATCTTGGCAAGGAGGTTCTGGTCTCTGACTAGAAGTTGCTTATCAAATTTGACTTGGAATTCTTGATTGCAGCTATTATGTACTTTTTCTTTTTAATCTCTGAAAGGTTCGGCTCTTTGGAGATCATATATACCTAGATATTGCTTTTGCTACTATTTCTTTTGAGGATTTTTATGCTTTCCTTTTCCCCTTATTCAGTGGGTTTTTGAATGAGTACCCTTTGTGATGAATGCTATTAAGCTTTATGTTAGAATAATTTACTAAATGTTGGATTTTTTTTCCTGCTCTCTTTTGTTTGTCTAGACCTCCTACCTTTTCTGCTCACAGTATGTGTTCTTTTGCTTGGAAATGTTATACTACTATGAGTAGACGAAAGAAGTCAATTTTTAGAGGATCCTGGACAAGGGAAAACTAAGTACTTTGTGGGAACTATGATGCATATATGTTTGGAAGAGCAGGTAGAATATTGATATCAACTCAGCAGGTTCTAATAAGCGTGCCATCTTGATGAAGGGTTTGATTAAATAAACAAATTGTGGGTAGATACATTCCTAATAGGAGTCTTTACAAGATTACAAACATTCACCTTCTCATTGCATTCTGTTGCCATTTATGCTGGTTCCACTTCGTGAACATGAAACTGTTTCCCCATATGTAATTAGTTAGTTTCTAATGCAAATAATGTGCAGGGAATTTGTATCAGGCTCTTCTTGAGGGAGTAGCGCAGATGGAGAAGTGCTCTCTTGATCTAGATAATAAAAAGAAAACTTATATTTTCTTACTGCTAGAATGAACATGAAAGAAAGCTTAGAAACATTTGAAAACAATACAGATAAACAAATTTGCTGTTAAATAGATAGGAGTAGAAGAACCATGTATGTCCCTTCATCAAATATCTTCTAAGGCTTTGTGCAGCATATACCTCAAATACTGGGATTGACATGTTTTATGATTTTGGTGGTTTGCACACATCATTTTGCTTCTCCCTAAACCCTCATGACATGATGTTCTGTAATACTTACAGAAATGCAATAAAGAGTTCTTTGAATAAGCTGCCATCTGCAGCAAGGAGTTATCGATCTTAAGATATATCTGCTTACATTACATAATGGCTGTCACTTCTTTCTTTTCCTTACATACAGGCCGTTTTGGTTTGGGTTAGTGCCTGTATAGGAAAATGCAAATTGTGAATTGTTTGCTGAACATACTCATCTGCATAAACAGGTTTTTCTCTTTATTCTCCTGAAATTTCATGGAGTTTCTATTTTGTTTACGTGGTCAATGTTGCTTCTTCTGCAGTATCAACGTAGGAACCGAATCTACAAGGAGGAGCAGCGTCAGCTGCGAGTAACTGCGCAGAAGCCAGATGAAGGTGGACATGACGGTGGAAGTCATCACTAGTAACTGTGCATTTCTCCTATTTCAAAGAGGGTGAGCGCGAAGTCTCACCTGTTTAACTCTTCAAATAAATTATTCAGTTGTATTTGCAGTTTTTGAACCATTCAAAGTCTGGAACAATTTGTACCTTTGAAATGTGTTTATTCCTGGTGCAAAATAGCACTGAGTTTCTCCAGACAAAAACATGTATTTTTGAAATGCTGCAGATTGCCATTAATTAATTTTGAAGTTTAAGATTTTGTATTTTATGCTTCTCATACCCAAATTCATCCAAATTACCCTCTTATGCTGTCCATCATTTCTATGGTTTGTTACATCGTCCGTCCATTCGGGTTATAGTATTGGACAGATGCTCTCATTTTTGAGAGATTACACGAGGACTATGGATGTCTTGACTGGCTAATCTGCTGCTTATGAAGGATCGTTGCTGGAAAACTGATTCCATCTTCTGGACTTTGCTATTTGTGGAGGGTTCTTGTGAAATACTACGTAAAAGGATTGCAGGTGAAAAATTGTATTCACTCCTTGAATTGAGTATCTGTTTTTTTTTATTCAAAATGAGAAGTGGATATTCTATAATAGCTGTATTCCAATTTCCGGATAAGACGGAAGAATCCGTTATTACATGATCTTTCTATTTCCCTTATGGCCCTATAAACGCGGGAACATGGGCATTTGGCCCAGCTTTAGTGAGCCTTTTGGCTAGTCGAATTTTACATTGGGGAAATGTCATTAAACTCCCTTAAACTTCTCCTTAACTTCTCCTCAAAAGAAGTTGCTTTGCCTCTCTTGACCTTTAAATTGAAACAATGACCCCTTAACCTTGTAAGTTGTACCAGTTACGTACAATTTTACTAATTTCATTTTCAAGGCTCATGGGCCCACCAACTCATTTACTCTATCTGCCTTTTTGGCTTTTTCAAAAACTGAAAATACCAATCTGCCCTTGACTTAAATAAAAAATGAAAACAGTATATTTTGTCAATGCCCTTGGTTTGGTCAGAAGAGGGAGGGAGGAAGAAGGCCGAAGGGAACAGAGGAAAGGAGAGAAAGATGGGAAAGAGAAGAGTTAAGGAGAAGAGAATAAAAGGAAAGGGAAGAGATAATATGTGAAGAAGATCGGGAGAGGGTAGAGCAGTAGAGTTCCCCTTTAAAGGTTCGAAGAAAGGATAGAGGAGGAAAGCTGTTTGGTAAGTGTGATACTTCTTGATCTCCCTCTTTTCCTATTTGCCGCTGGAGGAAGGAAGTGAAGTTATATCCCTATGAGATTTGGAGGTGGTAATGCAGATATCAATTTTCTCAAGTAATTGCTGAATATTCTTTTTATGATGATGACGCAGGGAATAAAAAACTTCTGCAGGAACCATAGAAGAAGAATAATAAATGGAAAAAGGAAGCTTGAGGTTTTTGTCAATGACTTTATCATTGTCAGAACATGTTTCTTCATTGTCATCTTCTTCAATCAGGACTTTTTTTCCACTCAATGACTTATCTATTTCATCCTTTCCTCTAATCTCCTTAACTATTGTAATTTGAACAAATGGCTCTAGAGTCTCACCTAATTCCCTACGTTCAAGAAAAATATGAGTTTCCAACCTCCTCTCTGCTTTTGCCTCTCAAGGATGGAGGTAGCAGTTCAACAGACGGATATCCCTTCTTTCTCGCTTTTTTCTTCCTTTTTTTTTTTTTTTTAAAAAACAAAACTAAAGGCAAAGAAGTCTTTTGAGATAAGTAAATGGGTTGGCTAACCCACGGACGAGAATCTAGTAAAATTGAACTTAACCGGTACAACTTACAAGATTGAGTGAAATATTGTTTCAATTTAAAGATTAAAGGGGAAAGTAATTTTCAAGAGAAGTTCTAGGAGGTTTAGTGAAATTTACACTTCTCCGTTGGTTGAAGTGTCATACTAGTGAAAATAATGATATTTAATTGAATTACCAGATTCAGGAATTCATTATCGCATGGAAGTTTGAAGTAGATCTCTAGTAGTCATCACTATTGCTGAGGTGCATAAAGCTAAAATGAAAACATAGTCATATATGGTGCAAACATTCCTTGTTCATGCAATTGGGGTGAACAATGCTCGTTTGGGTTACTCACTCATCTCGAACCAAAAACTAGCGGAAGGACCTTTTGCTGATTAATTCGCAATTCAACAGGCCATTCATGCAAACTTGACACAAATCTTGAACCTATTAGAATGCAAGAAGTAAAAGTACAGGAAATACAGAGAGAATCGAAATAAGTTTAACTAACAAAGTCTCCATATTATATTACTGTCGATAATGGTGGTAGAGGATAAATAGTACTATATCCCATTGGTGAAACTGAACGGGGGAACTTATTCATTTTTACTACTACCCCACAAGTCGGAAAAAGTGGGTAGCTTGATCTCGCCCTTCTGCGAGACGGGAATGGTAATGTTTCCAATAACAGGAAGATCGATGATGAGAGCCAATTCCAATTCGTAATCAATGTCCCAATCTCTACCTACATCTCTCGCCAAGCTCAGCAACACAGAGTGCGGCACCTTCACCGGAACGTCCAGCTTCGTCGTGTCGTTTCCTTTCAGAGACCCTGGATCCGGTATGTTACCGGAAGCAATCACCCTGAGCAACAAAAAAAAAAGAAAAAAGAAAAAAATCAAACACGATCACATCACTTTAAAAGAAATGGAACCGGATCGAAATCCCGCACACAGAGACAAAGATCAGAACCGATTTGGTACCTTCCGGCGCTTTTGAGTACGTAAGAGATCTCGCAGATCGGAATGGGAACGCTGTAGGGGTTCTTGACGGCTACGTCGGCCTGATAAGTGATGCACTCTCGGCTAATACTCTTGAAATCTACGTCGTTGACGCTGGCCTCCGGCTTCGGCATATCGGCCACCTTTCCCGCTACAAAATTCTTAGCCTTCTCGAATAAATCCATGGTTTTCCTTCCAAAAACAACGATCCGATCCTATCAACGAGTAAAAGATTTCTTTTCCCCCCTAAAAAGCTGCTATTGCTATATATGTATATTAACTGGGTTGGCGAGTGAACTGAGAAGGGATCCAGCGTCGAAAGAGGCATTCTGCATATATATCGGAAGTGAAAAGTCTTCGTGGCGATGTGGACGCGTGGCGCTTTCCGGAGCAAGGTCGGCCTTTCAGATGATCCCATGTGATTGCGTGCATGGCCCGTGTGCTCATCCGCGTACTGAGATCTGTGCTCGGAGTGGGCCACGAAGGTTTGATCGTGGAAGCCGAATGAAGGCTAAACCATTCGGATAATTTCCTCTCTTTATGCTGCCATGGCACCACCGCGACCACAATCAAACATCATATTCCTATGGCAATATGGTGATAATAGTTTTTTTTTTTTTTTGGAATCAACATGGTGATACTAGTTGATACTACTATTTATCAAATAAAAAAAAAAAAAGGAAAAAATGGTTGAAAGCAGACACAAGGTGAACCATCATCGTCCATGCATCATAGGCTGGGCATACATCCATATCCATTTATAATTCCCGTTTTAATGTAAACTAAACTCATGATTTTTTTCTAATAAAGGGTGTATTTAGATTTATTTCTATTTGATCTTTTTTCTTCTTTTGTAGAGTCTTTTCTTTTTTCACTTTTTAAAGAGTTTAGACGATCAAATTGATTAGTAGGAGAGAATATATAAGAGTGGTAAATTCCTTTTTTTTTTTTTGAGAAAAGAGTAAAAAGGTTTTAATTCTTTTAATTAGGGAAGGGGGATTGTTTGGACGGTGACCGGCGTCGAGCTCGGACCATCAGGCACCGATGGAAACGCCTTTCTACGGAGGAAAATATTTTGCTAGTTTTTCCTTTTTCCTCTCCGGAAGAAAATAAATGCAGCTGCACTGGATTACCTCATGTCAAGTCAAATCTTTCACGACGAACAATTACATTATAGTACCTCACATTTTAACAATTATATTTATCGGTTTTCTTATGTGAAAACTGCTAAATACTAATTAAATTTTGGATAGATTTAATGAAAAATATACGAATGAAAGTTTGATTTACTCTCCCCCCCCCCCCAAAAAAAAGTTTGATTTGCTTTCTATTTCCAAATTACAAAAAATTAACAACATATTGAACATACCTCAAGAAATATGTCCCAAAAAATAAAATAAAATAAAAGGAGAAAGAAAATAATTTTTTAAAATTAAATTATATTAAAAATTAAAAAATAAATTATTAATAAAAAATAAAATAAAAAATTAAAAAATCAATTCAAATACAACCTAAAAAGTTGTACTACAGTAAAGGAAGCAGAAAAGCTAGAGGCGCACAACAGAATATAAGAGCAGTGAGTCCCTTCCAACAGAGGATGGAACGGGTGTGGACCTGGAGTATCAATTCTTCTTGACCCCGTTCATGGGGGAGTATCAACTTCTTTTTCTTCTTTTATAAAGAAAGGGGGATCAATCATTTAAGAAAGTAGTATCAAATTCAATTCTTCTTGGCCCCGTTCATGGGGGAGTATCAACTTCTTTTTCTCCTTTTTATAAAGAAAGGGGGATCAATCATTTAAGAAAGTAGTATCAAATTCCTTTTTTTTTTTTTTTTTAGGAAGTGGTGTCTTACTTGTTCAGGCGACATAGATATATTTTTTTACATCTCACAATGGAAAATTTCTTTTTAAAGAAAAAATCACAATGAAAAAGTGATTTATATCTTTTTAAGAGTTGGAACTGTTCAATTGGGTGGAGGCAGAAAAATTGAAAAGAGGCCAGAATGGCATTGGGTTTGGTTCGCTGTCTTTCTGTCCTCAAAGGAGCACCAAAAAAAAAAAAGAAAAAAGAAAAAAAAAAGATAAATAGTCTCTGCTGCAAAAATTGAAACGACATCCCAGAATTGATCAGATGGTAGAAATAGAAGGCACTAATGAGGCAGACACGAATGCATACAACAACCAATGTAGGACTTCAAAATGACGTGAGCATTTAGTCATATATGCTTTTCCTGAGGCAGAAACTCATCCAGTAAAGGGAGATTGTACTAAAGCATCTGATATCCTTGGTGTGTTGTTATGTTAGCTTCATAGTTTTTTGGACAGGCTCTTCAATATATAGCTCCTACTGATCGATATCGATCATGGACTGGCATTTGCTTGGTTTTGTCAGTGGTCCATGGGAGGTGCATTTGCTTGAGGGACATTTACAGTCATCCAGCATCAAAATTTTCTTTCATGGGTAATATTGGACGATCGTGAACTTAATTTGAGCCGCAGAAAGACATCGAATAATGCACAACAACTAGGATAAAATGCTAAAATCCAGCACAAAACGTTGTAGATAAAAGCTTACACATGAGAAACATGCAAGGAAGGTACGTACTAGTTGTAGATACAATTACACACAAAGATGACAAACACACTTGAAACATACGCATGATAATTGAAGCTAAGAGACCTCTGTGGAACTCTAGCTATCTAGCTAGAGCCTGGTGAGGAACTGGATCTGCTTAAGGATAGGAGTGAGAGTCTCCATGAGCTTCTCACAGGGATGATTGTGGACTCCTTCGTAGGTGGTGACCACGACGCCGGTGTCCTTAGATAGCCTCTGGACTTGTTTCTTGACGTTGCATGTGTGCTGCGAGCAGCGGTAATAGCTCCTTCGTGGGTATTTTTCATTAGGAGAGCATATCAGTAGCAAATCAACAAATGTTAAGAATCCAAAATGTTACGAGTAAGCTAACAGAACTAGAAAGCACGGTAACACTATACAGCTATATACTTATGTTACTGATTAAATCCAAGTTCCCGTTTCTCCTGGCCAAAATTGAGCTATGCTGCCCACGAGATTAATTGATCTACATCTAAATGCAATTATTCTAAGCCAATTCCGGTGCTGTTGGAGTTAAACTTTAAATGCACCATCCAAATATCAATAGATACCGCGAAAAAAGTAGAACTAATGATTTGATGATGAGCTATTGCTTACCTGGGATACTTGCTATTCTTGACAGCTTTTTGTCCATACTTTCTCCAGCGATATCCATCATCAAGAATATCATCGGCGCTCCTAGTCTGGAACACAACTCTGGGCACAGTCGTCTTTCTGTTCTTACCGGCCCTTGATCTTTTATCTTTGTTGCTCCTGTCCTGATCCTCGGATACAAGATTTTCAGACACAGTCAGAGGAGGAGGAGGACCAGCAGGAGCAGTTTCCAGCAAAGGCAGTTGGCCAGCGACATTATTGACGGTGCAGGCAGGAGGAGCAGATAAAAGGCTTATCAAGTCAATATCAGGCGGAACTGACGAAAGACCTTCTACTTGAGGCGGCTGCAGAAGAAACGAAGGAGGTGGGTGCAATGAGCTCGACGGAAGGTGGGCATGAGAGGTAAAGAGAAAAGGCCCAGGGTTGGTTGTGGTGGATGGCAGCAACGGTGGTGGGGCTTCTTGATCGTCCATAATCATGGGGGCTCGGGTCCTCCGCAGACCATCTATAGAAAATCTTGGAGAGAAGAAGAATCAAAATATTTGAGAAAGCAAGAAATTTATACGTCTGAGAAAAGAATAGTTATAGGGAAGGTGAGAAGAGGTTAAACAGACGCATGCAAACACGCATCATCAAAAAGGAGGAGAGAGTTGAAGGGAGCAAAAGGGATTTTCATCTTCTTCTTGATCAAGTGCACTAAGGCCAACTACATTTCAACTAATTCTGTTCAACTGCCCTACGAGAAGGAAACGTGCCACAGCCCATACGTAAATTTCGTTATAACCAAAGCATATTCAGTTCATTTGCCTATGCCCCTCTGTCTGTGAAGGTCTCTATGTTTTTACCTTGACGAGCCTGTGTCTCTTTTTGTTGTCATCATCATCTCACACACACACACACACACAGACTGTTAAACTCAATCTTATTTGAAACAGGCAATATTTCAGGTCAAGGTGTACACACACACACACATATTTATATATATATATATATATATATATATATATATATATATATATATATATATATATATATATATATATATATATATATATATATATATATATATATATATATATATATAGTTATAGTTATAGTTATCAAGTAACACTATACTGTTTGTAGATAAATTTAAGAATATTTTTTCAATAGGTGACTTGAATTATGGTCTTTAAATGGCGACTTGCTTGCGGAGGTATCAAAACCTTTGCCCATTACTATCAATTGATTAGAGCACTGGGAAGAGCTCTCCCAGTGGCGTCTAAATACATCATCACAGCCCTCATATTGTAATTATGTTTTTTCTTTTGCCTCTATCTGATCAGAGCTCAAATTACCCGGCACCGGCTAGTGATCGGGAAATACCTTTCGGTTACTGCTGAGATTTGCTTCGTCGCTTCGAGTGGCTAAATATATAAAACTGTTGATGGGAATTGAATCATGAAACTTCAATTTCCACAATTTAGGAGTGCCGCAGACGGCCCTTGTGTTATCCAACTCCACATTTAATAAATTGGTAGGATGTAGTAATAAAAAGCTTACAAAAGAGAAGTGACATTTCCCTTCAGATACTGGAGTTATCGAAAAGGGGGGTAGGATTTTCAACGCACAATGCATAATGTAAAATGGAGGAAGAAGATGAGGCTCCAAAGGAAACACCGTTGCTGCTTTGAACGGCCCTATCTGATAAAATTTTGAGCAGTTCAACCTTTTTTTTTTTTTTTTAAATCTGGGTCAATTTAAGCTAACAAGTCTGCCCTTCAATCTTCCTATGATCACCTAAAACAAATGCCCTCTAGCTCCTCACATACAAGCAGGGACAAAATGCTTGCCAAATATTCGCAAATGCACTCAACGTCTTTTATGTCATATGTATAAGTGAACTTCAAAAGAACTTATTTGTAGCATCATTCTGGAAACGACAAAAGATCAGCTGATGATCATCTTGTTGAGAAGTTCTGCTTGCTCTGGAAAATACTCCAATAACTCATCCTTCGTAACCCAAACAAAATCTTCACACCTTCCAATATTGAACTTGTTGGGAGCAATAACTTGAGATTTAAAGAAAAACCGCTGATAAAATAACCAGATCAAAGGAGACAAGGCAAGCTTAATTAGAAAAGAGACCATGGGCATCCCACAGTTGAGTCTAATACAATATGGTCCAAAGAGAAGCTACCTTGAAAGGTTGGACATCCTGACTGCTCTCCGTAGGCTGTATTACCATATGACCCATTGGAGCATTTCCAACAAAGTAAGTGTGTGAAAGGTCCCCAATCACAGATTTTAATGCGGACTCTGCACACTGATTTCAGATTGGCGAAGTTTATTCTCCAATTCAAACAATTTGGATTACATAGACTTCTCACAATGAAATAGAGAACAAGAAACACAAGAAACTATCACTTACCTTCCGCAATGTCTCTTCAGACTCATAAACTTTTTCTGGAAAATGCCAGGTAGGCTTCCCGTTAGGAGAGCCATATGTTGTTCCGTGAATTAGAAGGTAAAGCCTCCTATCAAGTGCTCTCTGCAGGGACCTTTACAAATCAAAGCAAATTTCCAAAATGATTAAAATGTCAAGTTTAAAGGCTTACCATCAATACACATTCAATCCATCCAAATAAATTTATATGCCTTTCATTCTATGCCCAATCAAAGATGTCTTCCACTTTAATGCATACCTTTTATCATTGGTTTTGTCAGCCTCGGTGATCCGAGGAGCTGGTACATAATTCATTTGGTAATCACCCTTTCCCCTGGGAAAAGTAACACAAATATTTCGTAAGTTGATAATTTAAAGAATTTTGAGTGTGTAAGCAGAGAAATTAAAATTTTAAACACATCTAATAAACAAAAACCATAAAGTAATTAGAAAAACACACAACATATACTACCCTTCACACATGCAGATATCCGTTTAAATTTATTGGGAACAAAAGAAGAAAGAAAGAGAAAAAGAAAGATCCAAACTAATCTAAGGCCAGTGCAAGGTCCAGATTCTACTAATAACCAACCAAGAGACATGGTCAAACTTCACATTTGACATGAAAGGAGTACTAGAACCCATAAAATGACTTGCATATAACTTTATAGCTTAGAGTTCAGTAAAAATTGACTTTATTTCAATGTCAATCAAAGTGAAGAAGCAAGACAAACAAAAAGGCTAGCCATAAAATCTTTGTACAACTATAAAGTATCCAAAGCAAGAATTCTATAAAAGAATGGAGAAAACAAATCTTAAATGTTAAGAGAATCAAAGGATAGGAAAATAGAAAAGTATCCCAAAACTTTCACAATAAATCCCCAATAACTCTTACCAATTCTCTCTTATCTTTAGGTGCAAAGAGTATGACTAATTAAGGTTAGACAGAGAAGCTTTGAGAAATGATTTCAGTTAAATGTAGACTGATGAAGCACGAGGTAATCATAGCTTAAAATAAGGTACTTTTTGTTTCTCTTCACGTCTTTTATGTCTGTGTATTTGTCTCTGTTGGACAGGGCAAGGGAAATGGTGTTTAACATACATCTATTACTAGGACAATGAATAAACAACTTTTCCATAAGGTACCTATGACTGGGAATAGAGAAAGCAGTGGCCAGCATATGGAAAATCTAACTATGAACAAATATCCAATCACTAATAAATTCTATTTGGTCACACATGACTATGACATTAACACAATAGGAACATCATAACAATCCTTCCATCTTCTTTGAATTTTCAAAGATCACTGTGTGTACATTATCTCCAAATGAATATGTTTGACAACCAAGGCTTCGGCAACTCCAGGCATCTTCTTAAGTTGCCAATTGATAAGTTAATGACCCCCCATGGACAACACAGAGAACTATTTTAACATATTATTCTAGCATATTTATCTAAAACTGTTGGTACAGAAAGCATTTCATAGCAAAACTACTGGTAATGAATAACATCTGGGCCTCCAAAATGATATGAAGATGTTTCCGCAAATTTGAATAGGCATCCTATTAAAGCAGCATTGATATCTTTTTTTGTATTTCTAAATGTGCAGGTGCTTCAATATTTCTTATGGCATAAAATTGATAACCTAATAAAAAGCTTGTACATATAAAGATAACCCATCGTCATCAAGAGGAGAAAAGGAAGCAACAGAACAAAGCCTACCTGGCATCAGACTTTTGTAAGAACCTTTCAGGATACTCCCTCCGGTATTGTTGTCGCCACCTAAACCTAAAAATGCAATCCAAATGCACATATTAGATGAACAAAGCAACACCAGAAGCAACATAAGCAGCTAGAGTAACTACAGATCAAACATACATGATCAAATTTGAAAGTCCATGACACAAAACAATAAACCAGGACAACAACCCAAGAGTTTTGTTTATCTCACTGTTTGTTTGTTGACAAAACCGGCGGAATACAATTTCAATCTCATGTTGGTTCTATCTACACAATCTAAAGTTCCAATTTTTCATTTTCCTTCCTTTTTCCTCTTGCCAGAATTTCAATTTGCCAGCTCAGTCGCTCCTACTTCATAAAAACGATTTCTTAAAAAAAGAAAAAAACAAAAATAAAAACTCCGCCCAGTGTGACAATGTGATTACAGTTGCCCCTAATTAAAACGTCCAGATCCTTTTTCATCTTTTCTTCTAGTTGTTCTTTCCATCTTAAGTCTCTGTACAGTATCTCTTTCCATTTCATATAATCACAACAGAAAATGAGTAAAAAGCAGGAAAGGCAGAATAAAAATCAACTGTGAACTGTCCATCAGTCTCTACAATTACTTACACTTTTGAATGAGAATGAGGAAAGATTTTCCTTTTTTTTGAGTACCAAAAGAGGAAAGAGTTAAACGAGTCTTGAAATCAATAAAATTTGCTCATTATCGTATCTGCAAATTTTCCGGACAGAAACAATATAAATTGAACGGAATTAAGGAACTTACGAAAATTCTTGAAAAGCATAGACAACAGGGTCGATTTTGGGAACGACAACTGGCAACCTCTCGAACAGGATTGACGCAACAATCTTCTCGTTGCCCCCGCCGCTACTCTTGGATGAAGAAAAAACTCGCAATCGTGTTTGACTCAGAGGTCCAGCGACTAGTCTTGTACAAGATCTCTGCATTTTCCACTGCTCTGAAGTGCAAAAAGTCCAATCTGAAGCTCTTAGAGACTTTTGCTACGTTCAGCGTTCATTGCAAAAAAGCTGTTAAGCCTGAAGAGTTGAGCAATGGCGAAGAGGACGGAGACCGCAAAAAACCTTGGGATGCAACGGGAGGGTTTACCTGCCACCGGCTACAGTTGCTGGATGGCAAAGGAGGGTTTTGTTTTTTGGAAAATTTCATTTTGCAGTAGCAGACTTTCCTTTTTCTCGTTTCTCCCCACAGAACTTTTAATCTCAAGCAATTTACCCCTTCAAAAATTAAATTTATTGACTCGTAACTCAATCTTCCTATTAAAGTTTTATATTCATGATATCGTACGTATATAAATAATATTTTATTATTTTTTAAGTAATATGAATGCATTAAATTATGATACTCTATTTTCTTATTAATAATATAATAAAATATATAAGATTTACTTTTTCAATAACATATCCTTCTCTTAGATACTAGACTTAAGAAATTTTTATACAAAATTTGAATTATAATAAAATATAATTTTTTAACAGAGCTAACCAACGTGAAAGTTAGTGGGTTAAATTGATAATATAGTAAAATTCTAGGAGCGAAATGAAAGTTTAACCCTTATGCTCTTCTCTCTCTCTTTCTCTCTCTCCGTTTTTCAATTTTGCAAAGGCATTGTTAAAAGACTGTTTCCTCATGCTAAAGATGAATGTTTCTAAAAAAGTAAGCACATTTTCAACTAATCTCTTTATTTTAAGAGATACATGTTTTATTAGCCTCTTGAATAAGCCTGCTTATTAATCTCATTAATTTTAGATGAAGGAAATAGTAATTATAAGCAACACTGGTTTTAGTAAAATGACTTGTTGCATTTCCAAAATAACTCTTTACTCTTCATTTGTCCAAGTCAATCCCTCTGACTTTATTTGTATTAGGTTTTATTCGAACGAATCGGTAATTAAATCTTACTTTTTCTTTCACAAAAAATTCTAATTAAGTATAAACAATACATGAACTAAAAAAATTACAAAATAAAAGATAAATGAAGACCAACATCAATTAATATAATTCAGCTGGATAATAAAAAAAGATAAGGGGAAATTATATTTTCAAAAAAAAAGAAAAGTATTAAATACCTTCTTCATTTCCAAAAAAGAAAATGTAGACGGATTTTTTCCTAAAACGAAAATTATTTCCACATGGAGGAAGTGCAAAACAAAAAATAATAAATAAAAATCAACATGGACCTTCCTACTCTTTTCCAACGTTTGCACCATCCATGTCCAGAAAAACCGTGAATTTTTCAATTTCTTGGTTTAACTGAAAAGATGGGAAATGGGCAATGGCCAATGGTTAAAGATAAGGAACCTCCAATAAAGTTAAACACATAAAATATGCTTGTAGGGAAAGTTAACAG
The DNA here is from genome assembly GCA_030512225.1 of Rauvolfia tetraphylla. NCBI lineage: Eukaryota > Viridiplantae > Streptophyta > Magnoliopsida > Gentianales > Apocynaceae > Rauvolfia > Rauvolfia tetraphylla. The sequence continues at coordinate 11,502,129 of JAJQKT010000020.1, read as the reverse complement.
AGAAGCAAAACTACGTGAAGGGGAAGAGCTGGAGTTGAAATCCAGGATGGCATTGACAAAAGAATTTCATCATCAAACCAGTAAATTGCAGGCTTAATTGATGAAGAATGGAGGATATATCCCAATCAAAACAGAGGTCTCCTCCCATTTAGCATTCCCAGCAAATGTTCCAAGACTGCACCACCTCCATCTCTCAGACCAGAATGCATGTATTCATTAGTTATCCACAGCCTAATACCAGCTATTTGGGATGCTGTTTCCATGGCCAGCTTGAAGTTAACATACAAGTCCTCATAATACACAGCAGCGGCAACTGGTACCTGTTTGATGGAACCCATGATTGAAGTTAAAAAAGGTAGCAGAATACATGTTACATTTGAACACTTCTTATGCAGCATATAATTATGGGGATTCAATGACCCCGAGTTGGTTAATGCCTCCACTCTAAACCTGAAGTAGATGGTGTCATACGTTGGTTAATATTTGCTCATTGACCAATTTCTTGACCAACCAATCCACCAACCCAATGATATCATCTTTCTTTTCCCTCTATAGCATTTGTTGGAAGAAAAAGTGAAAGAACAGAAAATTCAAGAAGAACAAGAAAATTCTGAGTAGCAGAAACATGCTTTGATGTTGAACCCTAATGTAGAATCAGACACATTGCAGACGGAGGATGATGGAGCTATTTCAACACATTTAACTGGTCAACAGTCCATAAATGACTGGTTCAAGCCTCACCAGTCGAGGTCAGTTGGAAGCTTAGCTTTCATCGAGCCCCATGATCTCAGATATTTCTTTTGCATTTATTATTTTATTTATAATTTTGAATTCTGTGTGTGTGTATGTGTATGTAGTTTTTGCACTGCTTTACTACTTGTACTTTAGGATACACATTCAGTTGAATAAGATCTCTCCAAAAATTCTTCATTCTTGTTGTCTTGTGTTTCAAACCCTAATGGAACTCAATTTTCAACAGCATTAATCCTTCAAAATGGAGGAGCAATGAAGCAAATCCAGTTTTGAGATAAAATCAAGTGGGAAAAATTTAAAAGAATAAGAAATGAGAATAATTTCGAAACAACACTATTGCTGCAGGAGACCAGGGATTGAACTGTATCAGCTAGTGTAAGGAATCATAAGAGGGCACACCTTGTTATTATTAAGCGACGCAATTTCATATAATGGAGGCCAGTCCTCCTTCAATGCCAACAATTCAGCAGCATCTTTAAATGGCCTCAGGGGATTAATTTCATCAAACATCCACGGAAATACCATCTGCATAGACAAATAAGACAGCAAGATATATATTCACGAATTATTGCCATATTCATTACTTCAGAAAAAATGATACTGCTCTCCTGATAATGAAGAGCAGGATCTGCATCATAATTCACAAGCATTGCTGTTGTAGGACAAGGACAGTGTCAGTGCAACTGTCAAAACCCTGCAGATGGCATTCTTCTTGGACAGTAACACAAGAAGTATAAAGATCTCTGATACAAACAAGAAAAAATCAATGTGGTACTGCACCATTACATTAGTATCATTGGTCTAAAACACCGGTTTAAAGCATTTGGGGGGTGAAAAAGAAGAAGAAGACAAGGTATTACTTGCATTTGTTGCATTCAGATTGCAATAACATGCATGAATCCAAATAATGTTGCAGGATTTTGTATTATGTATTTCAAATGAAGTTACAAACCATACATGTTGAAGAGTTGTAAAGTTACTATGATGCAAACCCAAAGCATCTATCACCTTACACCATATATAACTCATAAAAGTTGGAAACTAACAATAGAAAAGAAGAGAGAATAGAGTACCATCCCTCATAGCTAGATTTTACTACTGAAGTATCGAGACCCCAAGACAATGGAGAGGTGATTACCAGTTGTGGCAATTTTATATTTAATGTGAGTCTTATAAAATATATAGCACCATAAAGGATTGCCCATGATCAATAACTACAATCCCTGGATATACAAAATCAATTAGCAAAAGTTCCGTACTGTTAACAGCAAGCAAAATAACTACTTTTCTTTCATACCTCACCAGTGAAGAGTACAGGGCGACCTTCTTTGGCAGCCTTAATTGCATCAAATTTACTTTCATATTCAACCCTTAGTCTCTGGGCAGACCACCTTGACGAAGCCCCCTTTGCACCATAAATTAGACAACATTGACCATCAAATAAGCAAATTCAAATCAAAGGCTGTAAACTGATGAAAAGTTGTACATTGCTGAAATTTAAGTTTGGTCCACTGGTGTAACAAGTTTTTATCCACTGGAGATAGCTTTTACCTGACAATATATGGCCTCGTGTAAAAGTGCATATAAGGGGTTTGTGTCAAAGGATAACCAGTTCTCATACTGCATGCAGAGAAAATGTTTAACTTAGCAGACTATGAATCCGCTAAATCCCGTAAAGATAGCAAAAGTGACCCATAAAAAACAAACACTACATTTCCTAGAAAGCGGCATTCCTCACCTTTTGTGATCCTAAAAGCTTTGTTAGAATTCAGGGTAGAGGTGGACAGACTATTGTTTTTGTTTTTCATTTTCAGTTCTAAAAGAGAAATCTTTTCGCAAGAGAAGAGGTGGGGTCCAACCTCAAAACTTTCAAAGGTGGCTTTCTGGATTCAGCAGCTCACTGTCCCGATATACCCCGGAATCTAAAACTGTTACCTTTTACATGACTATACCAATATGATTGCACCAAAGGTATGCATGACAATAAAGTATTATGTCTTTTAGAGCAAAAGGCATATGAAAAGAAACAGAATCTCCAATGCAATAAACAAATGGATATCAAGTTCACTTGCAAACTTCTGCCTAGAAAGTGTTTACTGTAGTTACCAAGGGAATGACAAAACTCCAATTAGAGATCTAGATGCACCACTAAGGAACAAAAAGTACCCCCTACCATCAGACAAAATGTAACCAAGAAAAGGTGTAAAACCAACAATATACAGATCCACTATCTAGTATCTACTTGTTTCATCTAAAAGTCTCAAGAAGTCAATTATTGAAGCAAGTCATAACATCTTACAGAACATCAAAATGTCAAAACATGCAAATTGATGTTAAACAGTATGTGAAAAATCTCTTACAGCATTCAGGAAGTAGTAGCTCAACTTTCGTTTTGCACCAGGAAGAAGTACTGGATCCCAGACCCTCTCAAACCTACAGTAAAGGAAGTAAAGAACCATTGAACTTAAACAATATACTTTAAATCATCTTAGGTAAATGACACATACAACACTTACATATAGTGTAAACGCTCAAAGCCGGTACTTGATCCCAAAGCAGTGAGACCGAGAAGTTGTAATCCCCTCGGAGTTAAGATGCCACCAGACGGTAGAAGCACCTATACGAATATTATATACACATAAAGAAACACAACCAGAAGCAGCAAAGAGAAAGAAAGTCGATACACTGAGGTAGGAAAAAGGAGAACCACTAACCCATAAAAGTGCCTACCTCCCCCCTCGCAGCAGAAAAAATGAAAAAGACGAGAGAGAGAGAAAGAGAGAGAGAGAGAGAGAGGAGGAGGAGGAGAAGAAGACAAATACTAGTAATTTAGAACTTTCCCATTCCAAAGTTCCTTACCCCGCCTCCTTCAGATTCTGCCAAGTAATTCACAACACCATGAATTAGTTCAACATCCTGAGGAAACCGCTTGTAATACTTCTCATTCTGATAAACAATCTGCTCAAAGCATGCTCTATAAACAGATTCTGCAGAGCATCCACTTCTAATTGGAGGAATTCCACCAGTTAGGAGGACTTGTTTGAGGCCTTCTGGAGCAAAACTCAAATAAGTAACAGCACAGAAACCCCCAAAGCTCTGCAGAATACGAGCAAATATCAATCCTTCTCTCCCCAATTAGCATCTAATTGGTACCAGCTACCAATGATACAGGTTATCACCAATCATACACTTCAAGATTAGGATCACACACAAGAAAACAGCAGAAAGTTCTCAGAGAAATAAAAGAATGAAAAGTTTGCAAGCATTTATGTCTGTGTTTGTGTGAGAGAGAAAGAGAGAGTGAGAAAGAGGAACAACACTTCCTAAACTGATTGCCATAACAAACTTGCTTTTCCAACAAGACAAAGATGTAAACCCATTGAACCAGATTTAGTCATGAATATAAGAACAATAGGAAAAAGGAAATACAAAGTTTACCTGTCCTAAAACAGTCCAAGGTCCACTATCAGGTACAATACGTTTTCGTATAAATTCAGCATCACGCACTATGTTGTCAGCTCGAAAATGTATCAGATAGTTGGCTAACTCCTCAGCTGACTTCACCTGTGACATGCTTGATGTTGTTAAAGGTGTTGATAGACCTGTTCCTCGCTGCATGGTGAATTATCAGCAGTAGAGAACACATAATTGTATACTACATTATGATGCTTAAAGAAAAGCAGAAAACATGCCTGGTCCATCAAAATAACACGATATTCTTCACAGGCTTTGCCAATCCATCCACTAGCTTCAGTTGGTCGTGGACATTCAAAACCTGGTCCACCTTGCAAATATAATAGATACGGCATGGTCTGTTCTTCCTTCCCAACTGCTTATACATTATCCCCATTGTTATGGGAAGGGTGAAAGGAAAATAAAATACATCAGCAGCATGAGAATGCAACTTAAGAGTAAGCAATTCCATCGTGGTTTTCTATTAGGAAGAGAACAATTTCTTTCTCCTATCATCCCTCTTGCTCAAATATTTTTCAACTGAGAATCTAGTAAATTTCAGCAGAAGCATATGACCCAGCAGTCAGCAAGATGAATATGCACAAATGTCAGAAACAAGATAGTTTATAAGCTACCATTTTTTCTTTTCTATTCTAAATTATCAGAACAAGAATCTATTCACTAGTAAAAGTACCAAAATAAGTAAATGGAGGACAAACTAGAACCACAAAAGCAATTGTACTTTAATATAAGATCCATTCCCATGTTTTCACCTTTCCATTTTTCTCACTTATCGCTCTTCATCAGCACCTTTAATATTTGAAAAGTGTCTGAAATGTTCTGATTACAAGATTGTAACCACTGGGCTTTCCAGGAATATGTAAATCTAGGAGTGAACTCTCTTCTTCTTCATCCTAATAAGAGAAAAGATGGAGAATGAATAGCAGGTAATGTAGTTAGTTTCCTAACCGTTCCAGGAAAAGCAGTCACAACTGAAAATGCTACTGGATAAAAAACCATGGGGAGTATCCCTCTTCAGTCCACGGAGATTGAACTCAATCAGCTGACCATGCATTGAAAAAGATGCAGATGATCAGAAGACTGTCCAAAGTTAATGGTCCTTCCTGACTTCCAATCATCAGGAATTGGTGGCATTGGCATTACTTCAAAAGCCAGAACACCCTCCTTTTTAAATTTGATATCGACCATGAAGGGCCCAACTCAAACTCACCGAGGCTGGGTCTGATATGAGCACAGTTGAATCTGATTTTAGTTGGACCATCACGTACTCAACATAAACAACCCTGTATGTACGAAGGAGATTTGCTCGGGCCAAAAGCCAACGCTACTCCTTGTTTGACCTTTATGAGCGCAAGGTCCGCGCCTTGGCCAAGTGTTTTCAACTGCTTCATCGCAAGATTGTACACGTTCTAGTCGCTTTTTCAGGTTCAAGTTCCAGGTATAATTGTTCATCCCAATTTACATGCACCATAAATATCAATAGATACAATTCGATTTCAATAATTTCACGGTATTTTTACTCTAAAGCTAAAGCATTTCTGTTTTCTCCATCATTAAACAAGATAACATATACTGCAGCTACAGAATGACAAATTCTGCTAAACGGTGATCCAAGCGTCAAAATTTTTTTTTTTAAATCATGATTTTAATATATAGTCAAACTGTAGCTGATTATCGCGAACATACCAGCAACGACCTCCCGAGCAAAAATGGAGATCTTCGGAGAAGTAGCGTGATCGAGAGAGAAGTCAAGGGGGACGGAGAATCGATGGTCGCGAAGTCGGAGCTCCGGCACGGAGTACCAATGCCCGGTGACGTGTTCCGTCGAGAACTCAGCTTCCGATGCTGGACCTCTGGCTTTCACTCCCTCCATAGTAGTGTACGTTGCGATTGCCCTACGGAAGGAATGGATGAAGACAAGTTTATTAGTAGTGGTACGTATTGTTGAACTAAGGAGATGAAAGGGTGCAGAAATGACGACGCGGGGCTGGAGGTGGAGGAGTGGCTTTATCAACAATGGCGGGCGGCGAAGTGCCCGCATCTCAAAGAGGTATGATTCTTCTGTGTGCTGATTTCTACCTGTAAAATCCTTTTGAATTTTTCTGCTGCCTCCTGGGGATGAAATTCAAACCCATCTCCACCCGTGATTTCTGCTGCTTTATCCATTTCTTGTTCCAAAATTCCCAATTTAAAATTACTTAGAGCTTCTTTTTTTACTTATATCAACCAAGTCATATACTACAACTCCTTGCTCTGAAATTTTTTAAAAATACTGTTAACATGAGGCGGGCATCCTTGCGCTCCCAGAGCCCCCTCCATCTCCTAAAACCCAACAGAGAAAGTCCCGGTTCCTCCGCCGCCGCCTTCCGCCGTCTCTGCTCTGAACCCGGACCGCCCGTTTCACCTGGGGAAACGGACAGAGATACTTCTCTGATTACTGGAGTACTCTCCCTCCGGACCTCCAAACCAGATGATCCACCCAGTAATATTGAGCCCATTCGTCGGATAGCTTCTCTCCTCCAGACCACGAATCCTGAAGACTGGCCTGGTAGCACCAACCTCCAACACCTTCTCTTTGGTTCCCCTGGACTCTCCCCTCCCACTCTTCTTAAAATCACCCGCCAATTGGGCTCCTTCCAGAAATCCCTCCAATTCTTCAACTACGTCAAGAATAACCAAGTCCACGACTCCTCTTCAACTTCCGTGCCATCTGACCTTAGTGCTCTCTCCTTCACGTTTCAAGCCGTACTCGAGCACGCATCTCGTGAAGAGGGCCCAAATGCTCCTGCCAAGCTCCAGGAACTGTTTGTCTTCGCCAGAGATCAAAATGTTCCATTATCTATCAACTCCGCAACTCTTCTCATTAGGCAGTTTGGACGAGCAAAAATGTTTGAAGAAACTGCTGCCGTGTTCCGTGCTCTCGACCCAAGTTTGCGAAACACCTCCGTGGTTAATATGCTGTTAGACTCGATGCTAAAAGCTGGCCGGGTAGATGATGCTTTAGAGCTGCTCGATGAAACGCTTAAATCAGAAATGGAATTCTTCCCTAATCAGAATACGATCGATATTTTGTTGTCATCCGTTTTGACAAGAAATTGGAGCGGAAGGAGCTTGAGCGAGGAGGAGATTTTTGGGATTGTTTCAAAGTTTGCTGAGAGTGGTGTGTTTCCAAATAGTGTATGGCTTGCTCAAATGATAACCAAGTTCTGCAGACAGTGGAAATGTGATCTAGCTTGGGACCTTTTGCATGAGGTAATGAAGTTGGGCGGCGAGGTGGAGACTGTTCCTTGCAATGCCCTCCTCACGGGGCTGGGTAAAGAGCGCAACTTTCAAAGGATGAATTTGCTTATGAAAGAGATGAAAGAAAAGAAAATTCAGCCAAATGTTGTTACATTTGGGATTTTGATTAATCATCTGTGTAAACTGCGTAGAGTGGACCAAGCACTAGAGGTCTTTAAGAGCATGAAGGGTGATGAAGAGACTAGTGGAATCTCTGTGGAGCCTGATGTTGTGCTGTGTAGCACATTAATTGATGGGTTGTGCAAGGTGGGGAGGCAAGAAGAAGGGCTGGAGTTGATGGAGAAGATGAGATCACAAGATGGATGCAGACCTAATGCTTCTACTTACAATAGCTTGATGGATGGGTTCTGCAAAGTAGGCGAGATTGAGAGGTCATTGGAGCTTTTTAATCAGATGAACAGTGATGGGATAGAACCAAACGTGATTACCCTTAACACTTTGCTTGATGGAATGTCCAGGTGTGGTAGAGTTAGTAGTGCAGTGCAATTCTTTGATGAGATGCAAGGGAAGGGTTTGCAAGGAAATGCTACTACTTATACTATCCTCATTACTGCTTTTTGCAACGTAAATAATATCGAGAGGGCAATGAAATTATTCGACCAAATGTTACAAAGTGGGATTTCTCCAGATGCAACTGTTTATTATAGTTTGATATCAGGCCTTAGCCAGGCCGGGAGGATGGAGGACGCCGGCTTTGTTGTTTCTAAAATGAGAGCAGCTGGTTTCTGCTTGGATATCGTCAGTTATAACATCTTAATTAGTGGATTTTGCAGGAAGAATAAATTTGACAAAGCATACGAGTTATTTGAACAAATGGATGAATCAGGAGTGATGCCTGACCGAATTACGTACAACACTTTGATTTCTTATTTTGCAGAGAAAGGGGATTTTGGAATTGCACATAACGTGATGAAGAAGATGTTGAAGGATGGTATTCGGCCCAATGTTGTTACTTATGGGGCACTGATTCACGCTTATTGCAAGGTGGGAAAACTAGACGAAGCTATGAAAATATACAAGGATTTGAGTTCTGCACCATTGGTACCGAGCAAGAGGCCCAATACTATAATATTCAATACTTTGATTAATGCTCTTTGCAAGACTGACAAGGTTGAAGTTGCTCTTTCGTTACTGGATGACATGGAGGACAATGGAGTGAGGCCGAATACCTCAACATTCAATTCCCTGCTTAGAGGTCTCCAACAGAGGCATTGGTTGGAGAAGGCATTTGAACTTATGGATCAAATGACTAAAATGGCTTGTAATCCTGATTATTTGACAATGGAAATCCTTACAGAGTGGCTTTCTGCTGTTGGTCAAACTGAAAAGTTGCAGTCTTTTGTTCAAGGATACAAAGTTTCAGCTTCAAAATCTTAGGTTCTCTGTTCCAGTCCCTTCTTCTTTCACAAGAGCAATCATTTTTGAGAAGGTATATTACCTTCTATTTATTTGATTCCTAGAAATTTCTGTTAAAGTTAACTAGTTTACATTGAATAGGATCTGGTAAAGGAGGCATGTCTAACATACTTGGTACTTAGCAGGATGGAGATAAACATTCAGCATCAACGGGTGGGCAATTAGAACTTCAGGACTGATGTACATCACCTTGCGGACACACAAACTTCCTGCATTACCGAAAATTGTCAACCGTATTTTTTTGTTTTTCTTACCAATACCATTGATCTGGCTATGGAGCCCGTCTTTAATGATCAATATGCATGGATATGATTATCTTGCAAAATCTGAAGAAAAACAGCGCAAACATTGCTTGCGTTTGTAACCTGAGGGGTGCTATGGGTTTTTTTGTTTTTTGTTCCATAATAGTGAAATAAAAAGATTCATTCTTGTGTGTTGAGAACGGAGGTTTCTCTGCAGCGACATCCTTTTTCATTTTTTGTTGGGGCTGCCATCAAGGAGACCTAAAAGTTGCTGCCCTCAATGCAGATATTTCACCTCTGATTAGATGTTAAAGAATTTACAACATAAAGCAACCTAAATTCTTTTTCATATTATTAGTATTTTCAAGATTATCAGCCTGTTTCGACGCTGGTACTATGTTAACAACTTTTTCACCAATGCCGAGAAACTTCTTCACACAGTATTTTCGTGGAAAAATTATAACATATTAATTCGAGAGCATCCGTTTGGTATCCGGACCATTTCAATTTTTGGTTACTTCATCTTCTAAACTATTACTTAAATAAGAGTATTTCTTGAAGATTTACACACCAAAAGAAGTGTGTTTCTTTTAAGGAATTGGAATTCATCTTATTGAAAGAGAAATTTCAACTGGAAATCTGCAATCCCAAATACAAAGCACCATCCAAAACGAAAGAAAACCTCGGGAAAATTGGAAGATCACCGCTTGTAGTAATAGGTCTGAATGCTTGAAAGGAAGGAACATGCGCATTTAAGATTTCATTATTGGTTCGAGAAAACCAATCACAGCTTACCAAGACTCCATTAATACCAGTAACAGTCTAAATAACCAAATTGAGACAAGCATGAAATGCAAGCAAACCCCAGATCAGAATCGGTGACATTGCAAGCCAAGATGTGAAGAAGCTGATCGTATAATGATCGGAATAATGAAGATCAACTAATTAACTGAATCCATGTGTATAACGTCCCTATCTATCATACTAGTACACAATATAATCCTACACTACACAGATGGAATCATCAACTAATTAACTACTGCTAGTATTTACTACTGTTTTCCTCTACAAGACTCGATTATGGTGGAGAATTTTACGTTTCGTTTACAAAGATGGGATGAAAAGAAATACACGACACTGTATTCTCAAGATTCTTCCTTTTATTATTTTTTTTTTTGGTACTCTCTCTCTCTCTCTCTCTCTAAGAGACAAAAAGATACTCCTAGTGCAGATGCAAGGAAAAGTGAGGGGGAAGAAAAGCATCATTCCGTATGTGCTCATTTTGGAAGAGTCAGCTGTCATTTATGCGACAAGTCAACCGCCGCCGGCGGCGGTGGTCGTAGCGTTGTTCGCCAACCAAGGAAGTTGCATGCTCTGTGAAAGGTGATCGGGGAAGAAATCTCCGGCAGACTTTTGGGCCAATTCCTCCAACCCTTCAAAGAAATCGTCGTCCAGAGGCATTTCAGGTGCATTAATATCGTCGTCTTCGTCTTCCATTATCTCTTCTTTGCTGCTCTCTAGTTCTAATTTCTCCGGCGCCGGCGAGAGACTGGTACCTGTGGAGACTGGCGGAGAACTAGCATGTTTATTAGTGTCATCTGAGTTGCCAGTTTGGGGGTTTGCCGGCTTCTGGCGGGTGCTGCCGGCGAGGGAATTGCGGTGGGTTGGCATGGGGTGATTGTGCTCCGCTGTATAAGTAACAATGAACATTCCTGGGTCGGATCTATTTCGCTCCACTTGTTTCCGGGCCAAACAGCCCTTTGACGTACTGCATCTATAATATCCCCTGTTTACAGTAAACACAAGTTAGCACAAGCCAGGAAAACCAAAGAGAAACAATCCTCAAGAAGTCGCTCTATAAATCAATTTCAGGCTCCCCTTTTTTCTTATCGTAGAAAGACGAAAGCCAAATAAATTTGCCGAACGGTATGGGAAATGCATAGACAAATCGAATTGCTCAGAGAAAAGTTGCCAATGGTATATCACCATTAGAAGCACCAGAAACTCGACTTGGAATAGTAACAATTTTCAAAGGATAAATTTCTTTGAGAAAAAAAAGGTTAAAAACATGGGAAGAGTGCTAGACCTACCTTGGATATGGTGAACCTTTGATGGGTTTTTGCCCATATTTCCTCCAAGACCACATGTCAGAAGACAGAGCTTCAGCAGGTACTTGACAGACTCTCTTCATCTGGTTTTTCCTGTGAGGATATAACAAATTCAAAGAGTATTAACACCACGAGCTGTATTTGTGAAATGGGTTATGCCAAACTTCAAATTCCACCGAGAAAGAACAATAAAGACTCCAACTTTTACCTTCTTTTGGACCTTGGGCTAGGATGTGCAGCACCACTTCTGGAGCCACCAATTGATAAGGTCTGCTTTGGTTGATATATGTGTTGGTGTAGTTGCTGTTGCTGCTGTTTTTGTTGCACTTGTGGATGTTGTTTTTGATGCTGCAGTTGTTGAGATAGATCTTGTAACCCTCCAAGAACAGAAAGGGGTGAAATGGGCATGTTTTGCGGAGAAAGGGGTGGTGAGGATTTAGGGAAAAAGGCTTTATACAAATCATGCAACTCTTGAATACCAGCAGCAGTTTCATTTCTTGGTTCAAACAACAGATCTTGAAGGCGAAGAAAGTTGCCGTCTTGTTGTGGTTCAAAGCCACCCAAGCGATAAACATCTCCACTGCAAGAAGCCGTGCTGGTGGATGCGGTAGTGATGTTGTTGGAGCTGCAAGAGGTGGCTGTGTTGGTGGTGAAGCCTCTGACCACCGCCTGCAGATCCCAATCGTCAGCCATTCTCTCCTTGATCAAAGAGAGATTCAAAGCCTAGAGAGACAAAAGAACAGAGCAAAGAAAGGAGAGAAAGAGTTGGGGGAAAAAGGACAAAAGAAGGCGCTGACTTTTGGAGGTGGGGAAAGGGAGAAAGAGAGATGAGGAGAAAGGATTTTGGAGGGTTTGCGAACGAATGGAAAGCAATTTATTTATAGAAAGAGAAAGTGATTGAGAGAGTAAGAGGAATTTGTGGGTTGGCTTGGCATCATCTTATCTTTTCTTTCATTCTCTCTTTCTCACTATCTTCTTCTCAAGAAAATGCTTTGTTTAATAGGGGGGTTGACTTCTGACATTGTCAAAGGGGAGGAGGAGGGGATAGCTTCACTACAACCGGCGAAGAAGTCCACACGGTGGAGGTTTAGGTGTTGTGTCGGGTGTAGTGTGATTTGTGTGTGTTTCTTTGTATTCTCATCATCGTGGGCTCGTGAGTCGTGAGAGAGTCTCATTGCGGCACTTACCGACAAAAAGAGAGAGAGGCAAAAGTGGGATGCCGCTCACTAGGATGGTGGGGAACGTGATCTTAACTCAACCCTTCATGCGCGTGCCGGACCGACATTTTTAATGTATATTTAGTATTCTACTCCATTATTATCAAATGGTAATTAAAAAGAAAATTCAGAAACCGCCACCGAAGTGTCCGTGTTGATTGTCTTCGAGGGAAAGAATTAAAAGCTACTATTTTAATATTCATTACTATCTCAAAAAAAAAAAAAAAGACGTGTTTGAAACATTTGCCCATTCTGGTGTTACACAACAATATGTTGAATAGTTTATACCTTAGAAAACCCTTTATACGCATTGATTCAAAAAAGAAAAATGTTGTACAAAGCAGTTAATTTTTCAACAACAAAACTTTATTTTAAAAGGTTATTTGATAATTATCAAGTTAGTCTTTGACTAAAAATATATTTAGATTAAATTTTTATTGTGAAATTTAAATTTTATTCTATACTATATTTTTTTATATAAATAATTTATTTTTATAAAATACAAAATAAAAAATTTTAAATATAAATATTATTCAATTCTACCTTAAGAATGTTAGTCGACAGAACTTATATTTCTTAACTTAAAAAGATTATTATAAAATTTTAAAAGAAAATTATAGTAAAGTAAACATTTATTTTTTCATCATTATTTTTAGATAGAGAAAGTTATTTGTCTCTTTATAAAAGTTTAAATAATTCATATTCCTTATTTAGACGATGGTTTTTGTGGTGAGGTGTTTAATTCTTAATTAAAAAATTAAAAATAAACTTTGATCAAGGCACAAATCAGAATGGAATTATCGAGATATAATTTTGAATCATATGCTTGAAAACGAAACTCAACATAATTGAGTGTGATTGGATAGAGTTTGGTTTTGAGATTTTTTGTCTTGGGTTCCGGGAGAGAGAAAATTTTGTGAGAGAAAAAGTGAGATGTGAGATGAAAAATTTGTATTGGGTTCCGTGTGGAACTCAATCCAAGTAGACTCAATCTTCACTTTTTTCTAACTAGTAGAATTTGGATGAAAATCAAGATAGATTCTTTGTTTATTGTTTTATTTTTCATTGTAATTTATTGGGAAAAAAAAGAAAATTATAACTTGAATTTTAATCGTATTAATTACAAGTTAAAAATTTGTCCTTGAATTATTAGGTGGAGGGCAAATAAATTTTAGTCTTTCATATTTCCACTTGTTTTGTTTCCCTACTTTCATATAAGAAATGCTTTTGATTTAATGTCCTCAAAAAAAAAAAAAAAAAGAGCGGGAGCCATATTGGGGTCATGGGACTTCTGAGATGCCGCGGAGGGGGCTACTGTGACTCGTGGTATTGCCTCGCCACCCGGCAAGTGCTTGTGATCAACACGTGCAGCCCATCGCTGTCCTCTAACACCACAGCACCATAGCTTCTGATTCCGTTCCCATTTTTTCTTTTTCATTTCCAAGGAAAAAGTGAAAAAAAAAAACGCTCAGAAAAATCCCAGCCGTTGAATTTGTGGAGAGAATGCAATGAAACCCTCCACCAAGGGTATTATCGCTCATATCATAGTTTTTTTTTTTTTCCGTTTGGGAGAAAAATCATTTCATATCATTGGTTATTTTGATAAGCATTTCGTATAACTATTCTTCTACATGTATTTTTTAGGAGAAAAGAACCGCTCTTGGTTTTTTTTCTTTTTTTTTGGAAAAAGACGGATTTGGGTGAGCGAGTGATATACAGAGCAGCCGCAGTGCGAGTGCAGGTGAGCAGCTGGTAGTGCAACCGAGGTTGACTTTTTGAGGCGTTGAGGAGCTGGGCGCAGAGAACAGTTCAAAAGGAGCGAGTGAGAGTGCGTGTGGTTGAGGAATGAACGAGTTCATGAGATAAGAATGAGGTGGCGTGACAACTTGCAGATCATGTGGACCCTCACCACCCTACAATTGCGATTTACCACATAGCTACTGCGGTAGGAAAAAAGTAGGAGCTGCGTTGCTGATCCGGTCCTGCCTTTGATGGAGGTACCCGTCGGCGTGCAGTGTGAATCTTTAAGCACCGTTTGGATTGAAGGAAACGGAGGAAAATGAAAGAAAGGAGACGGAAGTTGTTTTGATTTTTTAGGTTTGGGATCAGGTCATCCATCTCACTTTACGTTCTATCCCCTATCCTGTTTATAAGAAATTATCAACTTTTTTCCTTAATGTTCTTTTCTGTCCTTGAGTTTTTAATTTTTATTAAAAAGATTAATACGTAATAATTTAATAATAATAGAATAAATAATAAAACATATAATAAAATAAAAGATTTGAACTTGATTTATTATAAAAAAGAAAAAAATGAGAGGGGAATGTAAAAAGATTAACTTTTAAAATAAGATTAACTTTAATTTTAAAATATCAATCTCTCTTTATAGTCTATAAGTAGATCGAAATAGATAAAAATAATAATTTTTATTAACCTTTTCACATTTTTAATTAATTCTTATTTTAAAATACTTATGTTCACATAAAATAAAAAATATGTAAATTAATATATTTCTCTCTATTCTTTCTTATTAATAGTTTGAGATTTTTTAATACACTGTTTAATATACTAATTAAATTACATTACATATAACTAGCCAAAAAACCCGTGCTATGCACGGTAATATGTATATTTTTTAAATACAATTCTTGTATTAATATATCTAATAAAATAAAAAATCAATTCTAAAAAAGTTTCAAACTTCTTTTTAATTAATAAATTAAATTATCAAATTACTAAATCATTACAATCGATCTAATAATTAATTAATTAATTAAAATTTGATATCAGTATGAAAGTTTTAATAAATGTTATTGACAATTTTGTCAATCGAACAAAAATAAAAAAATAAATATTATAATAAGTAATACATAGTAAAGAGGTATAAACATATTATTGAAAGATAATTTCACAGAAGAATATGTTATATTGTGATTCTCTTTTGCAGATGAGAACATTCTTCACACCAATCGACACATAAAATAAATATTATCTGTGATAAATTTTTATAATTTTGATGTCATGTAGTACTCGAACCATCAATGTAAACGCACGATCTTTGCATGAATTGATATGTATATGAAAATTTTTTAATCCATTTTCCACAAATATTATATTTTAGAGTTGAATCTATAAAATTAAAAATATCTGAGCAATCACATAACTTTTTGATGTGCTCAAAAATTTTTTTCAGAAGTATGAATATACCAATACCTGTCTTTGCATTTCATTTAGATGATAAACTGAACACCTTAGTACAAAGTCTGTATGCCTATCTTTGAGAGCAATATTCATTTCTGCACTATAATCTTTTATGATCATATTAACAATCTAAATAATGTTTAATCTCGTCAACAATTCGATATCGTTGTTGGTCATTGTTTAATGTATTGACATTTACTTCAAGAAGAATATGTGCTTTATCAAATCCTTTGGTCATATACTTATACAAATATTTGATGATACTCTTAAATTTATGTGAAACGATCCATCAATACCAACAAATCTCTCGGATGAGGAATAACCCACCTATTATCGAAAGTAAAAACTATTTATTGTAACTCTTTTTACTTGAATCATTTTAGCGTCTGTATTCTACATACTTATCATTTTCTATTGTTGTAGCATTACAAAATTTTTTTGGGTAGTGCTTTGAACATTTACTATTTACCATACATAGAGCATTTGGGAAAGTATCACCACAGGGTCCATGGAATATACATCTTATGATGATCTTATAAGCATGGATATTAAAATTTTTATTTCTAATTATAATTATTGAAATATATTTAATAAAAAATTAACAACTAATTGCATTATAAATTTAATAAAACTTTTATTTTTAATTACATAGCCAATAAACTATGAAACAAATTTATGTGTTTAATAGAAAAAAATTCGCTTAGAAGTGATCATGGGTAACAATAGGAATAAGTAGTAAATATCCTCCAAAAATGTCATCACTCTTTTATAAGGCGCATTGTCAATATCGAGACTTTTTTGGTAGAGTTTTAGTAGATCGTACTTGTGTTGATTTAGAGTGAAGTAAATTTTGGTTGGAATATTTGCTTTCCTACCCAATTATTATAGTCCACATATTCAACCCATAAACATGGATGACTTATAATTTAATCACAAAAGGGTATTATTGATTCTTATTGAAAAGAAAAAGAAAAAAGAGTAGGTGATTATTAAATAAGAAAAAATTAGATGTAGAAAGTACCAATGGAGAGCACCATAGAGATAATTGAAAAAAGAAAATGATAGTTATGTAATAAAACAAAAATAGAAAGAAAATGATTATATATAGTATCTTTTAGTAAAATATCATCTCTATTTCATAGTTTATAATTTTTAATATCTTATCGAGTTATGATTCGAAATATTTCAAAATGAAACAGACTAAGAACAAATGTTGAGTTTTACAAAGAAAACAAATCAGAAACACATTCAAAGGCTCGGATCCAATTGAATTCAGATTAAGGATTTTATTTTCTTTTTTAAAAAAAAGAAGCACTAACTAATGTTATCTCTTGAAACCAATTAAAACGTTAAACAATAATGAAGTTCAAAGGCTTGGAACCAATTGAATTCATATTAAGGATTTTTTTTTTTGGAAAAAAAAGGACTAACTAATTGTATTTCTCGAAACCAATTAAGAGGTTAAACAATAATGAAGTATGTTTGAGGACAAAAAAGTATTAATAGAAAATGGAGAAATCATCTCTTAAATCTATTAAATATTTTTTTATTTTTCTTCACAGATAATTTGATAAGTGTATCATACAATAAAAATAAAACCTTGCCATATTATGATTTGATGGACATATAAAAACACTCCAAAAGTGGGATTATTTAACTCAAAAGTTAAAAAACTTTTGCCTTGTGTGCCCTTGTAGAAAACAGACAAATTAAAACCATCAAATCTAATAATTCTTCCTTCTAACCTTACGTTCTCGTAGCTAGCTTGCCATTTTGTTCTCTTATGGGTCTCACGTGTTTGCATTTGATATAAAACCCAAGCACAAATGTATCCGAAGTAATATAGGTTTACTTATAAAAACTTAAACATTACATTAGAATCAAACTTGGTGGAAATAAATAGAGTACTATATTTGTCAAATTCTTGGAGTTTCCTTATAGACTACATAGATTAGGAAATAACTATGGGATTGATATCGTAGAATACGAATAGTTTTTTATTTTACATAATGGCTTATCCTGTAAAGTCATAGTCTAATTTCTTTGACTTGAAAATCCTGTAGAGTAATTTCCTGAAGTAATCAAATTTAAAACATTCTTCTTATCGTTGAAGCATTTTAGGTTATTTCCTTGGAGATTAAAGGAAAGAAATCTTTTATGGGAACCTCGGATCACCTGTTTCAATTCACATCTACGTATACGAAACTTAAATTCTCACAAAAGAAAAAGATAAAAATGAAAAAGACAAATTCATTATTTTCCATAATATAGTTCAAAACTGTACCTCTTATTATCGTGCATTTTTTGTCTATCAAAGAAGCTAATCTATATTACGTATAAGATTCTCCAAAAGCCTTAAATTTGCAAACAGAGGTAACTGTGAGATTATGTTATATCCTCATAAAATCGTTCCCACATATCATCAAAGGAAAAAAAATCAAATAAAAATTATGTCAAACAAACAAAACATCAAAAAAGCATACATATGAAGAGAAGAAGAAAATAATATGCAGAAGAGAATGATGATGATGTACACTATGAGCAGAAGAAATAGGTAGATATTAGATGTTTAGATTTAATAAATTTAGTTTAAATTAAGAAATTGGGTTAAATAAAAATTATAAATATAAAGATCATGTTTGTTGACAACTACTGAATAGTTAAAGTTTTACTTTTATAAAATAACTAAATATACATAATTTAATTTTTTTAAAAATATGAAATTCAAAATTTGAGTTAATATATAAGTAGTTTAAAAAAAATTTTTAAGCAAATTGAATAATTAAAGTTTTTCTACATTTACAAAATAACTCAATATACTGAATTCAATTTCATCAAAAAAAATATAGAATTTAAAATTCAAGTTAATATATAAGTAGTTTAAAATTATTTTAATAGATTGAAAATTGTTCTAACCAATTAAAAAAATTTTAAAGTAATAATTGAAGTTTCATACTTTTACAACGTAACTTAATATATAAAATTTAAAATTAAAATTAATTTATTAGTTTAAAGTTACTTTAATATATTGAAAATGATCCTAACCAATGAAATTTTGAAGATTAATTAAAAGAAAAAAATTATAAAAAATTAGAATAATTTAAAATTCAATTTAATATATAAGTAGTTTAAAATTATTTTAATAGGTTAAAAAATGGTTCTAACCAATCAAAAATGTTTAAAGTAATAATTAAAGTCTCATACTTTTATAAAGTAATTTAATATATAGAATTCTAAATTAAAAATTAATGCATAAGTTAGTTTTAAATTATTTTAGTATATTAAAATTGATCATAACCAATCAAAATTTTGAATACTAATTAAAATAGTAAAAACTCTAAGAAATTAAGATAATTTAAAATTCAAGTTAATATATAGATAGTTTAAAATTATTTTAACAGATTAAAAATAATTCTAACCAATCAAAAAAAATTAAAGTAATAATTAAAATCTCATACTTTTAGGAATTCAAAAATTAAATTAATTTATAAGTTAGTTTAAAATTATTTTAATAAATTAAAAATGATTCTAACTAATAAATTTTTTAAAAGCAATGAATTAAACTCTCTTATTTTCATAAATTAATTTAATATAGATGCTTTAAAATTAAAATTAAATACATAAGTTAGTTTAAAATTATCTTAATAGATTGAAAATGATCACATAGTTTAAAATTATCTTAATAGATTGAAAATGATCACAACTAATTAAATTTTTTAAGAATAATTAAAAAAAGTAAAAAATGCTAAGAATTTAGGATGAGAGGTTTGCAACCATAAGAAAGAAAGAGTTATATTTTTATTAAATAAATATATAAGTAAATAAATAAATAATATATATATATATATATATATATATATATATTCTATACAAAATTCAAAAATTAAAATATATATATTATATACAAAATTCAAAAATTAAAATTAATGTATTAGTTAAGAATTTAGTTTTAATGAATTTAGTTTAAATTAAGATATTGGATAAACAAAAATGATAAAGATAAGTAGTTTAAAGTTATCCTAAATGATTGGATAATCTTAACCAATCAAATTTTTTAAGACTAATTAAAAAAATAAAAACTCTAAAAAATTAGAATGAGAGGTTTGAAGTAAAGAAAGAAAGGGTTACATTTCTATAATATATATATATAGATTATATTATTAGATTAAAAAATAATATAATTTAATTAATATATTAGATAATATATTATAAAATATATTAGAATATTTATACCCATATTATAAAGCGATTCAATCATCTCAATCTTCTCTTTACTTTCTGCCTCATTACTCACCTTTCCTTTTCTCTCATTTCTTTCAATCCAAACATAGCCTAATTCCCCCATACCCAACTACAAGTCTTGTCTCAGCCACAGGTCCAACCACCACGAGCCTGTTTTCAGCTGCACCTTGCGTTTTACAGATTACAGGAAGTGATAATTTAATTGGTTAATAAACCCATATGCATTAATCGTTATCTGTTTCATCCTCTATTAATCACTCGAACTTTAGTCAGTTATAAATCCTCATTCGAATAAAATAATCAGGTGCAATATAATAATAATTTAAGTTTGAATTTAAGATTTTTTATCATAAATTTTAAAAAAATAATTTTTTTATAGAGAAAAAATAAGATTCAATTACATCTAATTCATTTAGGGTGTGATTGCATAGAGTTTGGTTTTGAGATTTTCTGTCTTGAGTTTCGGGAGAGAGAAATTTTTGTGAGAGAAAAAGTGAGATGTGAGATAAGAAATTTGTATTGGGTTCCGTATAAAATCCAATCCAAATAAAGCCTTACACCGTAGCCGTCTCCGAAAAAAGAAAATTCTCGGTCACTTGAAAGTTTGGCTTTGTTCTTTGAGCTCTCCAGAAGTGGACAAATGCAAAAAAAAATTCTTCAAATTTTCGAGGGCGAAATGTAATATTTCAAAGGATTTATCTAAATTTTTGTTTCCAGCGAAAAGTGCAATTTCTAAAATTATTTAGAGCAGTCAACCCCTAACCCTTAGTTCCGTCTCTATTCTTTATTTATTCTTACTCACTTTTGACAGTTATATGATTCCAGAAGATGATCTTTGAAAAATAGAAATGTAAATTGAATTCTAGATTTATTATCTTTTTATTAAGAAATATGTTTAGCATTGTTACTATGTCATTGTTAGACTAGTTAGTTGTGGATGTCTCATCTAGTATCCTATCGAATTTAACTCATATCTTCTCATAATGTACTTAGAAAGAATGTCAATTTCTATTTAGACACCATCTCGATTCGAAATTTAAAATAAAATTTAAAATATAAAATTTATATATATTTTTATAAATAAATTAACTTTAAAAAATTTAAAATCAAACTTTATTTAATTTCATCACCCTTAGTCCAGCGCATGATATTATTGGTTGTGAAAATTTGGTCACACTCTTATTGAAATGCAACTCCTTCCATACCCTTTTAAAGGTTAAGGGTCCTTTTGATATTAGGTTTCTGTTTAGATTTTTCTTTTATGTAAAATTTTTACGAAAATAAATCGTCCGTGGGAAAAGAAATCAGGATCCAATCTAAAAATTGTTTGAAGGATTCCCCTTATTAGTGAGTAGCGACTTGCAAAAAGAATCCAAAGACAAAAGAGCCGTTGGACGGCTGGGTTTCAGCAGTCATCGTGCACGACCCGGAAGTGTCAAACAATTCCATTCATTGATTTACCAAATCTCAGATACAATAAGTATTATCCCAAAAGAAATCATTTTTCTAATCCTTGAACGGCAATTAAGGGAATGAGGATACTCAAATTCGATCAAGACTACAACTTCCTTAAATTTTTATTCCCAGATATATAAAAATTCCCACGAGACTATTTTACAACACTTGTTTGTCTGATTGAGGTGAGGGTGCAATCAATTGGTTCTATTTAATTAGTTTGGAGGCAAAGAATTTCCTCCCACTTATAGACTATACTGGTTGTCTGGTTCAAATTCTCTCTTGTCGTATTACCTCCAAAAAAATATGAAAATGACGACTAAGGCGAATTTGGATATGCAAAATATAAGGGACATCAAAATTTGGTCTTTCTGATGTTTGTAGAATCAAGGATTACTGGAGGTGACTAAACCAATTTTGTGAATTTCAAACTGAAGGCCAATCTTTGGGTGGGAAAGAGTACGGAATATGGACTTCCGTTGGAATAATATTGCACAAGTGGATTGGTTGAGAAAAGGGGATTTAACTTTTTGCTTTTGAATAGGGGAAAATTTTTATGGCTCATGAAGAAGATGTGAATCGAATACAAAAACTCTCCTCCCAACATACTCGCCATCCAAGTGTTTGAGTTGATCCATGACCCAACGGGGTTGGTTACTTGGTTGGCGTGTAGCTCTTAGGGTATAACCGTATTTGTCGGTTCTGGGTGTCTTATTCCAGTACTACTCTATTTTGGCCGCTTTGCCTCTAATAATAATTTGCTTGCATAAGCAAAGGCCACAGATTGTTTAATCACTCTCTGTTTTAACTCCATCAATTTTCCTTCATTGAAAAGAAACATTAGATATGCATATGCTTGCCTCCACGGAAAATCGAACTTTATTAAAAGCATTGTAACCAAGATTACGGCGTTAGAAAAGCCAAGAAAGAGAAATTTTCTGGGTTTTGAAAATGAAGCTGTTAGTGCACCCATAAAAATGAGGCAGGGGGTAGTAATCCGGATAAACTATTCCCTTCCATATTAGATTAAATGTTCACATCCGCTAGTTAATATTTAATTCCAGAATTTGGATCAGCGATTTGTTCTGCGATTAGCCAATTTCTTTTTCTTTTTTTTTGTTTTACAGATATCCAATCCAACGCTTCCAAATTCCACGGCTATTCCACCAATGCATTAGTTACCAGAAAGTGAAAAGAGCTTCACTGCGGTAGAGTGGCTGTCTCACAAAACTTTGTTTTCATCTAAAACCCAAAAAGCGCTTGGCATGAAGAAAGTTTCAGCAGTCAAAAGCTGGCGAAGGAATGAGCAGATACAATGGCCCAAACATGTTCCCTTTCGAAGTCTTCTAAAGGATCAAGGCAAGCTCTCAAAGATAAGGCAGCACCCATTTAGCGACGTTTCCCCTCCTAAATGGGACCTCCATTGACTTCCATCTTCACGCCTTTGAACCAGTACCATTTCCACTGACCAAAACTACCCATTATTGCCGATCCTCCCGTTCCTCTCATAGATTGAAGAACCAGTCTAGTTGGGAATGAATCTCTTCGTTCTTGGCTCGTCCAAAACAGACGAAGGGCCTAGTTCGGCTCCTCCACTAACCACTTCTTTCTCAATCAATATAAAGCAACATCAACCCCGATCCAGAAATGATACACGACGGCCAGCAAATAGTAAACCCCTCTGTGCTATTATGGCAGGCATCTGTTAGGCATACAGGTAGAGGGGGGTGGCATCACGATTTGACATAAAGAGCGACGGAAAAGCGAACGATAAGTTGTACATCAACGTAGATTGCAATCTGAAGAACCAAAAAACCCACCTCAAACATCAAGCTTCCCCTTCTACACAATAGCTGTCAAAGTCCAACAGGATATGCAAATTGATTTACGAGAGCAGTGGATACTCCGAGCACTACTAGAGGTAAGCTTATGCTTCTCAATCACTTCTATCCTTCTTATCGAACACATTATTTACAAAGGAGGACACCTAACAATTACGGCCTCTCTTTGTGCTTCCTTCATCATTGCACTTGAGAAGCTAGTGGCTGCTGCAGTGTTCTTTCTTCTCTTCAGATAAGAGACCAATATCGGGTACTATTTATATGGAGTGATTTGGCCAGTTAATATATCAATCTGGAAATGTGTTTTATGTTCGAATCCATCAAACTGATGACAAAAGGAATTATTACCATGTCTGATAGTTAAACTGATTCTCATATTGATGACTGAAATGTTAAAAGTCTAAATTCAGGCAACATGCTTAAGCCATTAAAATAACCAGTTACAAAGCCACTACCAAACAATTACGAGAATGTACAGACCTTAGTTACTTGCCAAGACTAGTAATAGCAGTAACTACCTTCCTTCAATTCAGAAATATACACCCAGAAAAATATTTTAAAAAAATAAACAAATAAAATGGAACATACGACCAATAAAGAATAATCTATTCTACCTGACCTCTGTCTAAGAAATTTCTGGCTGCAGTTGTGACAAGCGTAGCTGCCATAGGAGTCCAGCCAAGGTCTTGGCTAAGAAAATTCATAATGCACAATAGGCTTATCTGCACAACTACCCCAAATTCAAGGCAGTTCATCAGCCACAGAAGTTAAAATGCTTTTTCTCCACCTTTTAACTCAAGCTCGGCCACAATGAGCTCAGTCTTGTAGCAAGTTTTGCACTCTTGAAGTCTTCTCTAAGCTGAATAAACCTGAGCATACCAATTTAAATGTTTATCTCCTAATCTACTAATTAAAAGAAAAGGAAAAGGAAAGAAGCACCTAAAAAAAAGAGCCATAGCATCCAAGCACCAATTCCAGTTTTCTCTATGACATAAAAAACAGTGTGCTCCAAAGAACATAAAAAACAGTGTGCTCCAAAGAACATGAAAAACCGTGTGCTCCAAAGAAAACTTCTTTCTCAAATATTAGTACACGTAAAAGCTGCTAATGTAATATGCATTTTGAGTTCATCAAAATATCAAACGTGGTCTTCAGGATAAGTCATACATTATCATGTCTAGAAATAAAGATACCAAATCTACTGCAATTACCTTTGTGCATCTTTCCTGATACTTGGAGTTCCCTCAAACAGTGTGGACAAGCTTTCAGGAGCAACGATAAAGACATTTGCCATTCTGTTGGTAAAATTTACATATGTAAATGAAACTAAGCTAATCAGTTTTTTTTTAAAAAAAAATTTTAAAATGTGCATCTTTAAAGCATTGGAACTTACATTCCAAGCAATTCAAATTTCTCATCAACTGAAGGAGCATTGAAACTGCGGACAAACTCCCCATACTCTGTTATATCACGCTTCAAGCGCAATCCTCCACTAAAGAAATCAAAATCATAAAGATTTAAATGAAGAAACCACAAAAAATAAAGTAAAAAACAAAACAAAAAAATTAAGAGGCAAAAAGTATTGAAACTACACAACCAGCACTACAATGAGAATACTTGTGCTATCAACTTACTCTTCAGGGAACGAAACTCTTCAGGGAAAGAATGATGCATGATTGAATATTTCCACATACTAAACTTTGAATCATCAACCAGGCCTTATGCCTGTGTTTCACAATTTACTTCAACTAGACCAATATTACTTCAACAAAACAACACACAAGAATATGTAGAAAGAAGAATCTCATATTCTTATACATTGAACTATTAAGAGCTCACAACATTTCCAAAATTTATTAAACAGGCATCACCAAGGATGTTATGTTGCCAAAGCAATGCACTTAAAATGTGAAAAACACGAGCTGACATGCGTGTTAGTGCACTTGTCCAAAGACCTCCTGGGGCCAGACAAGGTAGACACTTCGAGCAAGAAGACAATATCTCATCATCTTAATCTTCCCCATGGAGGAGTACAAGAAATATAAAGTAGGGAATGAACATGGATGATAGCTGATAGTTTTTGGATCAGACATGGCAAAACAAGTATTTTGGTAATTTGCCACCAAACAGAACAAAGATTTCATCTCATAAACGTGAAAAATGATTTATAGACTAGAAGAAATTCAAGTCGCTTGCTGATCGTATCTTAAGATCAACTTTGACGAACTAGATTGATCCTGTCACACACAACTCATATTAAAGACAAACCACAAAAACCAGGGAGTGAGGGGGAATGGGAGAAGAGGATTGATATGTGGTAGTCTGAATAGAACCATTTAGGAGTTCATTTATTCAATTATAGATCCCACATTGACACCAACATTAGACTTAATTAGAGTTACTCATTGAAAATTCAAGAAATCAAAAAACTAAACATGCAATTATCCCCGTGCTTAAACGTTTTTGCAAGATTGCAACAATAAAATAAATCTACACTTGCTGACATGAACTGGAAATAAATCAGTCACGGGACGACAAGTTTTTTTGCTGTTCTTCCATTGAATAGGAACTGGATTTCCACAAAATTTTCACATATAAAGAGGACTTCTCAACCAAAAGAAAGGGCCGCTAAAGTGTCAAGTGAATACCTAGGGTTAAAGGTGAATTTCTGCCAATGGTTAAGCAGACCCTTATGCAAGCGAGTTCCCTGCATTAACAAACTTGTCAGATTACATCAGATGCAAAATATGAATCAGTCAGCATTGCTATTGCATCCAGAGATGGACTATCAGATGCAGAAGCATGCAACACAGGACACACATTTGTGATCAGGATGGCAATATCAACTCAAAAGAGTATTTTTGCCTTGTCCAAGAAAACGGGCTGTGTTCGATACACTTCAATATGAAATCTAAGCACTTGGCATCCAGCCTTACGCATACATTGAGAGCATTTTCACGTACAAAATTTGAAACCTCGAATCACAATGGAAAGCCCTTCTGTTTTTACTTACCAATGCAAAAGCCTTATACACAATTACCACCTATTGTTTTCGTCAAGTCAACTGAATAAAATTTATGACTTATCTTCCACCTCTTTCCATTTTAGTTGCATAAATCAGAATATCATTGTGCTGAAAGGCATTCCTGATCATATCATTCGTGCTCTAAGCACACAGCAAGATCTCATAAAGAAGCTCTTTACTCTTGGCGTAAGCTCTTAAGATATGGATCAGTATTTCATATCACTTGTTTCACATTGACTTTCTTTCTACAAGGAGACGAGCCAAAAAGGGCAGAAAAAGAGAACTTTTGCTTGAACCAGCCAGAACAAAGGGGTAAGATGATCTATAACTCAACAGAAACCTCTGATCTCTAGTGATATACATTTCATTTTTCAGAAGAAAGGGTAATTAGAAGCTTAACTAATTGAGAAAAGTCACAAAAGAAATAAGCAGCTCCTTCTCTGTGCATGCATCTTTATATATTTGACGAATGGATACCAAAAAAACAAACCAGAGTTTACATACAGAAAGCATGGGTAGTGAGGGCAGCAAAATGAGTTTAAACAACAAAAAAAAGGAAAAAATTTAACTTTCAAGAAAATAGTCGGTAATAGTCAAACAAGACACTAGAGAAAGGATGATCTAAAGAATCCACAGGATCAATAAGAGTAGAAAAGTGAAAGAAAGGCCAGCTTTGATTACCAGTTCAGTCAGGAAAGCTTGCTTGTTAAGACCTTCAAGGGCAGTGAATGCAGATTCAAGCACTCGCGAAAGGTATGCAACCACTCTAGTCAAGGGAACAGATAATTTAACTTCAGGTCCCAAAAAAAATAAATAAAATTGCATGCATATATTACCATGCAATTCAACGAATATAACGAAGATCAAGAAGAGAAAAGGAAAAGAACAAAGATCATATTACAACATAAATTAGCAGCTTTTGTGAGACCTTAAACAGCTGGGGACATCATCAAATATAGCACTAATGCTAAACTAGTTCAAACAAAAACTTAATAAAG
The DNA here is from genome assembly GCA_030512225.1 of Rauvolfia tetraphylla. Lineage (NCBI taxonomy): Eukaryota > Viridiplantae > Streptophyta > Magnoliopsida > Gentianales > Apocynaceae > Rauvolfia > Rauvolfia tetraphylla. Next base: position 11,474,857 of record JAJQKT010000020.1, on the reverse strand, counting down.
TTTACAAAGTAAACTGCACCTTGTGCATGCATTTGTTGGCCGATGATCAGGAGCAATGCCATCATCAGGTGACCTATAATCTGTTGCTTTTTGCTCAGCTGACAGCAATCGTTCCACCTGGAAAAGTATCAAAGTTTTAAAGCATTTATTTCTGGATAACATGGAAACATGCAGAATAACATGCACAAACCGAGACATATTTATACATGTAATGCATGGAATGGAATAATACTCAATACACAAACACAAAAAAGATCAGTCTAGTTCATTTGCATTGCTGGCTATATCATAATTAAAGGTAATCAAATCTTATCAAGCACAAACCTCAGCCATGACTGTTTCAATGCATTGCTGAAGCCCTTTATAAGCAGCACCCTCTGCACTGGACATGGCAGTTGCCATTTCTTCACAGGAGGCAGCATGTGCACCATCCACCGGTAGCAAAAGCCGGGAAATTGAGTTTGCAAAATACTACAAAGGAAGAGTTTGATGAGAGTGCAAGATTTGAAAAAGACAACCATCCACTCACGAACATCCAGATAGCACACAGAGTAACAAACATACTTGCTGAACAATGGCCACACTGCTTCCACACCGTTGTACAGCAACCATGAAAGATCTGAAGCTACTTTCACCAGCAGCAGCAGCAGCTTCAGCCTGTAGTTATAAAGTAAGCATTCACAAAAGAAAACTAACTTCAGTATATGGAATACCATTTGCGTGTTTAAACCTTATTTTCCACAACTTTCCATATGGATATACAAAGTCCAAACTACTAACTATAAAGAACAGAAGGAAAAAGACAAAGTGATTACAGCAGAAGCGGCAGCAGCAGCAACTCTTCGACTAACACTTGTTCCCAGTACAAACCTTTCTCTTAGAGCAGCAGCCTCAGTCAGGCTATCTCTAGCCCTTTCGAGCCCTTCTGTTATATATTGGCTTACCTGCAAAGAAGAAAACAAAGAAGAGGTTATGGACAACCTCCTTGAGAGAGGAAACTTCTTTAAATCAGCAGAAGACGCTATGAATGAGAAAATGAGATCAGGAAACCAACTTGGTCAAGAAGGCATGTGAAAACAGCTCTGACATTGGCTGCCAGTGCAGCGGGCTGAAACGTGAGAGATTAAAATAAAAATCAAAACCCAGAGACACCAGAAATGAAAACAAATGGAAGAACATCTTCTGCAAATTTCATTACTAAAGTCAGTATTGGGATTTTACAATTTTAGGCAGACAACTAAAACATACATCTTTGAACAATAAGTTCAAGAAGTAATAGGGCAAGAAGAGACTGAGAAATGCTATGAAAAGGAGTAGTGTCTTTAGAACTTACACCATTTTTTTTAGCTCACATATACTTTCTAAAAGTAACAAAAACTACACTTGTCCAATGAATATTTTGTCTAGAAATGAAGGACTTTTCAAGCAGTTATGAAGATCTCATGCTCACCACTATACTTTTCTTCCTTTTCTGTGATACGGGAAGGTTTTTATCTATGAAGGCAGTTCATTATGCAGTTCTTGAGTTCCCTCAGCACATGATGCACATATTGAAAATTAAGGCTTCTATTTGTGACACCTTAAGCTTGTTTTGGTTTGTTTACATAGATGTATATAGTCTTATGGGTGCATGCCCTTCGTGCATTGTTAATTGAGCTATTTTCACTTATTAAACAAAGTTAGCAGGCAAGTCTTTGCAAAATAAAGCATCCACCAGTTCATAGCTGAACATTTCATAATGCATTTACACAGTTTGTTTCGAAAGCGAATGCATGTGTTACTAATTAAAGCATATCATTAATCATTTGGAAAACCTTGCAAAAGATTAATTTTAAGAAAACCATTTGAATCTGGCAGTACTCATGCTTACTCCGACTTAAATAACTCACTTTTTGAGCTTTTCCTTGACCACAATTATATGTCAATTTGTGAAGTCAAGGTATTTATTAGTTTTTTCCCACTTTACCCTTACCTTCATTACTCCACCAAACACGGCATTAAATAGATTTCAACTTTCAAGATGGTTAAGTTGGTCTTTTAACGCATTTAATCAGACTAATTTGATAAATTTCTTAATCTGTGAAACTTTAAACAGTGACATGTTTGTGAAGGAGGAGTATTAAACAACCCTAGTCCTGACCTCTATCATCTTACCTTCTTTCCCACCCCTGTACCACAGTAAAGGAAAACAGATAAAAGAAACAATAAGAAGCCCAAATCCACGATTCATTGCAGACAACATTCCGTCTCCCTCTCATTTCGTATTTTTCAAATACGAAGTAGACAAAACAACTATCCATCAGAAAACTTCACAGGAGATAAAGTAATATACCTGCGAAGAAAACAAAGTACATCTAGATATGGCTTCTTCATTCCACCGTACAAACTCTGTTACCACAGTAACAGATATCTGCTGGTGAGAAGATGCTATTGAAGCTCCTTTTGATCGCCCAATTGTCCCAGATGATTCAGTTGATTGCTGGCTTTCTACACGAAGTTCATCCATCTATATGCATGCAAAAGATTGCTACAAAGTATCAAAAATGGTAGAACAGGATCCTCCTCTCACTCAGATAATTAACACCAGAGCGCACTCAGCCACAGAGAGAGAGAGACAGAGACCAATTGTTCAAACCTTTGATTTGTATAATTGAATAAGAGAGGCTTGCTCATACTCAATATAGATATCTATGTGGGGAAGAAACAGAGACTCTGTTAGACCTGAAATGAACAGATTAAACTAGTTTTAGGACATGAGGTAGAATGTCATAATTAAACCAAAATGTCTACCCAGTACAGAAACCTAAGTCCTCGAGTTTGATTTCAGCTGACACACAAACTGCATTTTCAATCAATTATATAAGCCCGATATTCCATAGCCAAATGACACTTTTAGTTCTTACTGATCTGCTACTACATCCTTGCTATGAGTGTCGTAAGTGTATTCTCACAATTAGAAGTTTAATTGAAAAGCAAAATGTTGAAAATAGAAATTGCCCAGAGTCTATCTTCAGAGGCAGACAATGGAAGGTGGGATCAGAAAGGGAGTCACAACCAAAAGTCAGAACCCTTACATAAGCTTTTAGGGCCCGGAAAAACTGACACAAAGTGCTCAACCATTTGAAGCATCTCTGTTTGAGACAAGCTTTTAGCTCAAGGGAAAGTAAAAGAAATTTCAAGTCTGTACCTTCAACATCCAAGTCTCCACATCCTACACCACGCAGGTCTCTAGCAAGCTCCTGGGTCTTTTCATATGCCACTGCCAGCAATCTCAGATACTGATATCTCAGGCAAATAGATCAAAAGGAGGTCAGCATTAAGCCACAGTTAGATGTCAAACAAAGAGATCTGAGACAATACAGCTCCAGCAATGCCACTCACCAATATAAGGCCACCTTCTTCCATAGGAGGCAGATTAACAAGCGAAGGTCTCAACAAAAGTTTTTCCAGCAGTTTCGGAACCCGATCTTCTAATACACGCTGCATTCAGAGACATACTATATGAGTTAACACTACTACATGAATAGAGAATCCTGCTTTTGTTGCTACCTATACTTCACTACATTGAGCCAACTCTAGACCAGCAGTGAATCTTGAAGAAGCTTGGATTTTTATAAAACAAGTAACCTGTTTCCAAAAACTGGATGGCTCAATTCACAAGCAACCCTTAGTTTCTCCTTTTGCGACACCTAAGGGATTGAGAATTTTGTAACTTGTAGAGTTATCAAAGCACTGGCATGTTCTTTTTTTTGTTTGGAGGGCGGGGGGAGGAATTAGAAACTTCCACAAAGGAAGTCCAGCTGCTGATTCCTTAATGAGGAAGAAAAATAATAAGAGGACCTTATTGGAAGTAGAAAGGTTTATGCTGGAGTACCTGAACTAGTATAGACATGACATCATTTGGAGAAGGGAATACTGCTGTTATTGTGGCTGCTTCTTTGCGGACCATATCTGCAGGAAGACAATTACATAACCAACTAGGATATCTAAATTTTTTTAAAAAAAAGCTAAAAACAATCTTAATAATAGTAATAATAAGACTGAGGGGAAAAAACAAGAAGAAGAACTCACATAAGATGGTTGCAATTATACAATACCTGTTATTTCCTTGTACAACGATGAAAGGCCCCGTGCAACATTACTAGGACTAGGCTGGGAACCCTGATCACCAAGAACTAATCTAGCATCCTCATTCATAACCTCCAAATCAAACATTGGACGTAGTCCAACGTAGTGTTGCATGGCACTGGTACCCCTGTTGAACTGCATTGCAGATTCAATATGTCAAAAGGAGAAGGCAAGTCAGACAAGATATTCAGGCAACTTTATCACTTCCTTGAGCAACAAGATCATCACAAAGAAATTGCTGAGAGAGGAGATACATCAACTCTTAATCTAGTTGGAAGGCATTTGCCATTTGCAGCTTTAACCAGGAAAAGGTATTATTCTTCGTTTAGCTGAGAAAAACTACAAAGAGGAGAAGAAGAAACCGAAAGGTACACCTAGATTTGCAGGGAATACCCTAGATAGATACAAGGCTGTTGTAGCAATTTCAGAATAACTTTCATCCTTGGTAATTTGCAGTAAAACTGTGAGAAAGGATCACATCTGATACATTTGGAACTTTGGAGACCTCTTCTATGTGTAATCAAAAGGTCCAACTAGATAGGAAGCTACACTGCATCCAGAGAGATCTACTTCAGGGCACCAATTCCGAAAAATAGGAAAAGAGCTGACCGAATATAAAATAATTAAACAAACAAAATACCCAAGATCCATCAATTCTGGGGAGTCAACCAACACAGGGCAAGCAAAGCAGGAAATTTTTTCTCTATTTTGCGAAATTCTTCAGTAGAACCCATCTCCAGTTCACCACCATGCATCACAAACAATTATACTACAGTACTAAAAAAAAAAAAAAAGGCAGATCATTTTAAGGGTATAGCTGAGATTTACTCACTTGTGACAAGATTTTAGCACATTCGGCCATTGTAGACAATTCCCTTCTCTGCGATGCAGCATCAAACCGAGACAATAATCTGTTCTCCAATTCTACACAGGGATTTAACAAGGAAAGCACACATCAGAGAGAATTAGGTCCCAGGGAAACGTACTAGTCCCAAGGTGCATATTGAATTCATGGAAAGAGAATTGCAGAAGTAAATCCAATACTTATCCTTTTGTTTACCTGGGAAAAAAAAGGTATTTCAAGATACCTCTATAGGGCACATTTGAGAAGTATAGGAGAACGTCAGTCTACTAGTAAATATACTTTCTTTTGCAAGTTTTTCCCAAGAAACTTAAGGGCTAATTTTCTGACCATTAGTAATTCTTACTCATGGTTTACGTCACAGAAACCCAGGATTCTTCTAAGAACTCAAATAATATGCTTCCAAAGTTGTCTACGTCACTGAAACCATCATTCTGGCATATTTTTGTTGATAAAATCAAATCAATATTATTCTCAATAAATCAAATTCATATTGATTGGATTGAGCTATTCAGTATGTTGCATATATTTCTAATAAAATAATTGTAACAGAACTAAAGATTACCATACCATTGCAATATTCTTGGAGATTGGCAACTGCAACTTCTAATCCTCTGCTAGCTGTTGCATTCCCCACAACCGATGGGACAGTCATTCCTTGTCTTCCAATATCTTCTTCAGCAAAGGATCCTAAAATTCAGCATATTAGGAGAATGCTATTATTTATTCAATAGCTTCATAAATATGTTACAAATTCTTCCTATCACTTGGCCTGGAAAACTTTTGATTGTTTCTAAGCATGCTATTTTTTCATTTGCACAAACATGTGGAAATCAAATATTCTTTTAAAAAATAAGGTCATAGAAAATGTTTAACAAATCCTCAGGTACACAATTGCTAAACAGAACTAACTATCCTTACACATGCATCAGAGAGTCACCTAATACTGCATATATAAGGTAGACTTTTTCAGCAAAGCTCACTTGACATAGGAATCCTCTATCTTTCCCCTTTCTAAGATGATAACTTGTTTATAAGTCTCCAATACTGAAGTTCTATAGACCTAGCCTTAGAAACATGTCTGAAAATGACTGGTTTCCAAAGATTTAATGGGCTGGGCTACGCTGCAGAAAGCAGCGTCCTCAAAGCTAAAGGACTATCCATCTTGACCCTCTTTCTGGGCTCAAAGGCAAAAGATCTTGGCATCATATCCTAGACCTTAATGACTTGTATTCAAACATGATCACAGTTAGAAGGAAATTTATAATATTCCGGAACAAGGTATTTGTTTTCAACTAACAGATTCAGGAAAGTATGACCACCTGCAAACTGGAAAAGAAGGCACAGCTCAAGCAATGATATGTTGAACTCTTAAAAACTAGAAAATCTGAGAAATTTCTGGTGGACCAGCATGGCATTGAACCAAGTCTGTTCCAGACATTATGACCAAAAACCATGTGATTACATTGAAATGCGTGTAGTCATTCATTCACATTACAAAATGTGTACCAGCAAATGGACATCTTACTCAATTTCTGGGCAACAGAAGCAGCCTCAGCAACACGACTATCATCAGAGAAAAGAGGTGAAAGCTCCATTAGATCTCCAGGACTGCTATTAAACTCCATCAAGTACTGCAGAATGAATATCAATAAAACATGTAAACGTTGTAAGCTAAAAACAGATCATAACATAACAAAAAAAAGAACATCTTTTAATGCCTACCTTTATGAGCTCTATTGTTTGACTAGCAGTTTCTCGCTGGGCATCTGCACTCTGACAAAAGGTATCTCAAATCAAACATTAAACTGATAAATGTATCTGATATAGTTAATCACCAAATTGGTATTATAAGAATTGAAAATAAATCACAAGCTTTGAAAGTCAATCACTAGAAAAGTCTATTTTATTAAAAAGGAAAAAATAAGAAAAAAACATAAAAAGCATGCGTAATAATTAAGCCTCAAACATAACCTTACCTGCAGATGATCTCCTATTTTTGCTGCAGTTTGACCAACACTTGAAATTCGTGAATCTAACCTTGCAAAGCTATCAAACAAGCCATCCACACCTTTCTCAAGCTGCAACATAATAGGCATTTAAGTTATCTGACAGCAATATGGATTCCTTAATTTCTGCCCATAAGTGTACTGATTTATGGGTGAAAATGAGAAAGCACAATGATATAAGATAATATAAGGAAATGAACTTTTTTATATTTAATGAAGCAAGGTAGAAATGCATAGAATTTATATCATTCAACAGAGTTTTCTAAGACTTCCTAGCATATACACACTGTTTTCTAAGTTTAGACCCCAAGAGAGAAATAAAAGTATATGGGCCAAAATGTACTAGATAAACTAACCTCAGCAAGTGTTTTTCGGTGCTTGGAGTCTTGGACAGCAACTTCTTTCTTCAGATTGTAAAGTTTCCCATCAATCTTTAATAACAAAGAGAAGTATCAGCAATGAATACACAAGAGCATAACATCATTCATAAAGTTCATTTTTAATTAAGCTAAATACCTGCTTCCGGAGATCAATCAACTGTGAAGATGAATTCTTAAATAAAGACAGTAGAGCATCAACCTCAGGAAATAATGGACTAGATAGCCCTGGTGCAGATCTTCCTGCATCTAGTGGGGTTCGCAAGTTCCCGTTTAGCAGGATGTCGTTACCAGCAATGTTGCCATGCCCTTCTGATGACTCTGTCACCTCTTCTTGATAAGAAGGCAGCAGCTCATTAACTAAGTTGCCAAACAAGGCATCAAATGAAAAGTCCCCCTGCATGGCATTAGCAATAATTAGCTAGATGAATGATGCATGCATTCTATTAAACATCAAACAACCTAACAGGAGTCACCTTAAAGTCATCTATATCTAGAACAAGTGGGTAGGAATCATCAGATGGAGATGTCTTGAGTCTAGCAGCCTTGGTTCCATCTCTATTCTCCTTCATCTGATTCAAAAGAAACAAATGAGGAACTGGAACATATAGCTCTAACATACGAAAACAGTACCACCGAAATTTATGCTTCAGCTTATATCTGACCATCTGTAAGACATGCTGAATAGCGAAGAGGCAACTGTTACATTTACGTATTAGATGGTAAATTCATTGTTCATTTTCAAGGAAAACTAGAGCATGGCATCAAAATCCAGACAGTGTAAACACTGTCTAATGTTAAAAGCTCTCCATTAATATGCAGATTCCTAGAACATAACGGAATGGGAAACTAATAATCAGAACCCAAGTCACAATATAACCACATAGCATTTCTTAGACCCTTCAAATTCGACCTCCATCACTTCCAATTCACGTATTAGATGGCAATTTCATTGTTTATTTTCAAGGAAAACTAGAGCATGGCATCAAAACCCAGACAGTGTAAACACTGTCTAATGTTAAAAGCTCCCCATTAATATGCAGATTCCTAGAACATAATGGAATGGGAAATTAATAATCAGAACAAGTCACTATATAACCACATCGCATTTCTTAGACCCTTCAAATTCTACCTCCATCACTTCCTCTTCACGTATTAGATGGCAAATTCATTGTTCATTTTCAAGGAAAACTAGAGCATAGCATCAAAACCCAGACAGTGTAAACAGTGTCTAATGTTAAAAGCTCCCCATTAATATGCAGATTCCTAGAACATAACGGAATGGGAAATTAATAATCAGAACCCTAGTCACTATATAACCACATCGCATTTCTTAAACCCTTTAAATTCTACCTCCATCACTTCCACTTCACCTCCATGGTCATTTATAAAATTTCCAAATACACACAAGTTATTATGAGAGTATCAAGTGATTTCACTTGGTATCAGTGACCATCCTGTAGAAATCATGCAAATACATTTTATTACGACAAAAAGTTAAACTCTTACACAATTGAATTTGCTTGAATGGTTGGTGTAGCTTGTTCTTTTGAACAATAGGTACATTTACAAGTTACTTATTGGCGGTCCTTAGAGACAAAGGTTCTGAACGAATATGTGAGAAAGCTAAATATTCTATGTTTACTCCATGACTAAATATTGCTCTTCACATTTCAATTCACCCAATACATGCAAGAAGGCACACTGATCCTAAAACTTGACTCCAGATCAAATTGTAATCATTGAGAAAATTAAACATAAACAAAGTAATGATCATCAAGCAATGCACCAGAAGAATGCCTGCAACCAAATTTTACACGCTATGATACTGAAACATTCAAACCAGCCGCCACTTCAGATCTCATACTTTCTTCTCAACGATGAAGCACCAGCCGCTAAAAAAATTAAGCCATACATCATCTTGAAAAGCCCAAGGAGAGCTTCTCATTGTTGCAGTTATGCCTTCGCTAAACTAAATCATTCAACTCGTGTCCCCCAGCCAATCGAACTAAAGAATAAGATGCTAATGAATTGCTACCAAATAAGCGCAATCGATAATTGAATCCTACAAAGCTCAATAGAGTCCAATGCAGCGAATAAATGTAAACACAGTTCAAAATAAATGATAAAATCATCTTATAATACTCAGGAGAAGAAATCCAGAGTCCAATTACTACCGACACATAAAATTGACTGATACAGATAAACAAGCATTCAGAACCAAGTAGGAGTAATTGAAAATACAACATAGGATCAATCAAAATTCACCACAAATATTTAGCTGTTTGAGTGAAAGAAGCTTCTTGAATCAATCAAATCCGGAGTAATGAGCAAACGAAGCTTTAAAGCAAAATATGATGATGGTAGGGTGGCGGAGGCGGTGTTACCGGTTGCCGGAGTTGGAACAGATTTAGATGATTCTGAATTAAAATTTGACTTCCGTTTTCTACTCTATTATTGCTTTTCAATTTCTCGCGTACTTCGTCGATTGGATCGGGAAGTGATCGTTGAAAATAGGCGAATTCGCAGAATTTTACAGGGTGTTTTGCGAAGAGTACAATGATAAAATATGTAATGACTATCTTACCCTTGAATAATTGGGCTGCTTTGTGAAGTACTTTTACCTTAGGGGGTTTAAAGGAAATTTTCTGCCACGAAGTCCGCTGGAAATAAAAAGGAAAAAAAAAAAGTCATCCATCCTTGATTTTGTTATTTTTCCTTGGCCTCCGTTTGGATTGAGGAAAACGAAAGGGAGGAGGGGAGAGGAGTTGGATAGAAAGGAAAGGGAAGGAGAGGAGCGGAGCGGAGAGGAGCGGAGCGGAGAGGAGAGGAGAGGAAAGTACTAATTACTTTTAATGTTTGATTAATTATAAAAGAAAAAAAAGAAAAATTAAAGGTCAGTTTGAATTGGTATTTTATCTAAAAAATTTATTTTTCTCACTTTTTTACTTTAGGCCTTATTTTTTCTTTAATAAAAAATTCACTTTTACCATTATCAATACAACTCAAATAAAAAAAAATCAATCTAATATCATCCCAAATTAGGTATTTGGTTTTATGGAAGGGGAAAGAAAGAAAAAGATATGAGAAAATAAACTTTATATATGTGTTTAAGGGTATAAATCCTATATATATTAAGGGTATTTTAAATACATCAATCAAAGTTTATTAAAACAAGTTTTATTTTCTTTAATTTCTGCTCACTTTTAGACGAAAATGGAATTGAAGGCCTATAACTATATCGTATCCGTTCATTCCCATCTTATTCCCTTTCTTTTTATCATAAAAAATTAATTCAAACACTTAAAAATTAAGTCATCTGTCTTCTTTTGTTTCTCCCGATCCAAATGAACGCTTATTGTGTTCTTGGAGATAATTACCAAAAAAAAAAAAAAGAATCCTTAGAGAATGTTGAAATACTTATTTTCCTAAATCATTATCTTTAATTACTGTTATATAAGAATGTCTTGTTTTTAATTTTTGAAGTATGAACGATATGGAAATAGAGTTATATTTTAACAATAACAAATTTAGGTTTATTAGTTTACATTTTCTTTCACTTATATTCAAATATTATTCTAACTTGCATTTGTAGTTGTTCGTTTATTTGTTTATAAAAATGAAAAATTATTTATCTTAAACTTGTTTAATTTCCTAATATTCTTGTCAAAATTATAATCGCGCTTATTCGTTCAATATGCAAACAAAATAACATTATTTGAACTCAAGCAAGTTTCGCTCATCAACATTTAATTCCAACCACTAATTCACATGTAAACAAGAATGAAGTTGTTTATATTAAACATGTCCCTTCCATCTTTTTTCTTTTTCTTTTTTTACAAATAGATCAATCTACACACATGAAAAGTTGATTCTAATCTCACATTATTTTCTGAAAAAAATAATTACATAATTCTTCTATGTAAAATGAATATCTTCTTTTAATTCATCACAATTCATTTAGAAGATTTTTTTTTTAAGAAAATGACTCAGTTTAATGCTCATAACCTTTTCCTAATTCAATTTGTATACAATTCACTTTTTAGAAAAAGAATACAATAAATTCCTTATTCTCTAATCCTTAAAAGCCATGGCTTTAGCTTCCGCCTACATCTGATACTACTACAAAGTTTCATGTGTTTAGGTTGATTATTTGCGTGAAAAAAAAAGGTCTATCATTTTTATTCCCTTCATGCAGCCACAGACATTAGTGCAATTATTAATTTTTTTAATAAATTTATTACGAAACTCAATATAAATTTGTTATTTTAAGAATGACTTAATTTTTACAAAAAATTACTTTAACGAAACTTAACATAAAAAATTTAAACTTAAACTTTATCAAAAAATAAAAAATAAAACATAGACTTAATCGACTAAAAGTTTCTCTTTTGTTCCGTATTCTCACTTCCCACTATTAAGGATTGATATTTGATAAAATATATTCTAAAAGAAATTGATTGATAAAAAATAATTTCACGGGTGCTTGAGTGGCAAATCTATCTAAAACTCAATAGTATAAAATTTCAAATTTGAGATTTATATATATATATTTTAATAATTTATTTAAAAAAATTTAAATAAAAATATTAAATTAACTTCTATTCAATTTCATCGTTAGAATAACGATATTGATACACGGTACTCAGTTTATCAATAATTAAATATTCTATCTATATATATATTATAAAAATGTAACCCTTTCTTTCTTTACTTCAAACCTCTCATTCTAATTTTTTAGAGTTTTTATTTTTTAATTAGTCTTAAAAAATTTGATTGGTTAAGATTATTCAATCATTTAGGATAACTTTAAACTACTTATCTTTATCATTTTTATTTATCCAATATCTTAATTTAAACTAAATTCATTAAAACTAAATTCTTAACTAATACATTAATTTTAATTTTTGAATTTTGTATATAATATATATATTTTAATTTTTGAATTTTGTATATAATATATATATATATATATATATATATATATTATTTATTTATTTACTTATATATTTATTTAATAAAAATATAACTCTTTCTTTCTTATGGTTGCAAACCTCTCATCCTAAATTCTTAGCATTTTTACTTTTTTAATTATTCTTAAAAAATTTAATTAGTTGTGATCATTTTCAATCTATTAAGATAATTTTAAACTATGTGATCATTTTCAATCTATTAAGATAATTTTAAACTAACTTATGTATTTAATTTTAATTTTAAAGCATCTATATTAAATTAATTTATGAAAATAAGAGAGTTTAATTACTGCTTTAAAAAATTTATTAGTTAGAATCATTTTTAATTTATTAAAATAATTTTAAACTAACTTATAAATTAATTTAATTTTGAATTCCTAAAAGTATGAGATCTTAATTATTACTTTAATTTTTTTTTGATTGGTTAGAATTATTTTTAATCTGTTAAAATAATTTTAAACTATCTATATATTAACTTGAATTTTAAATTATCTTAATTTCTTAGAGTTTTTACTATTTTAATTAGTATTCAAAATTTTGATTGGTTATGATCAATTTTAATATACTAAAATAATTTAAAACTAACTTATGCATTAATTTTAATTTAGAATTCTATATATTAAATTACTTTATAAAAGTATGAGACTTTAATTATTACTTTAAACATTTTTGATTGGTTAGAACCATTTTCAACCTATTAAAAATAATTTTAAACTACTTATATATTAAATTGAATTTTAAATTATTCTAATTTTTTATAATTTTTTCTTTTTAATTAATCTTCAAAAATTTCATTGGTTAGGATCATTTTCAATCTATTAAAGTAACTTTAAACTAATAAATTAATTTTAATTTTAAATTTTATATATTAAGTTACGTTGTAAAAGTATGAAACTTCAATTATTACTTTAAATTTTTTTAATTGGTTAGAACAATTTTCAATCTATTAAAATAAATTTAAACTACTTATATATTAACTTGAATTTTAAATTCTATATTTTTTTTGATGAAATTGAATTCAGTATATTGAGTTATTTTTGTAAATGTAGGAAACTTTAATTATTCAATTTGCTTAAAATTTTTTTAAACTACTTATATATTAACTCAAATTTTGAATTTCATATTTTTAAAAAAATTAAATTATGTATATTTAGTTATTTTATAAAAGTAAAACTTTAACTATTCAAATGAGTTGTCAACAAACATGATCTTTATATTTATAATTTTTATTTAACCCAATTTCTTAATTTAAACTAAATTTATTAAATCTAAACATCTAATATCTACCTATTTCTTCTACACATAGTGTACATCATCATCATTCTCTTCTGCATATTATTTTCTTCTTCTCTTCATATGTATGTTTTTTTGATGTTTTGTTTGTTTGACATAATTTTTATTTGATTTTTTTTCCTTTGATGATATGTGGGAACGATTTTATGAGGATATAACATAATCTCACGATTACTCTCGCTTTGCAAATTTAAGGCTTTTGGAGAATCTTATACGTAATATAGATTAGCTTTCTTTGATAGACAAAAAATGCACGATAATAAGAGTATGAGCTTTTGAACTATATTATGGAAAATAATGGATTTGTCTTTTTTCATTTTTATCTTTTTTCTTTTGTGAGAATTTAAGTTTCAGTATACGTAGATGTGAATTGGAACAGGTGATCCGAGGGTTCCCATAAAAGATTTCTTTCCTTTAATCTCCAAGGAAATAACCTAAAATGCTTCAACGATAAAGAAGAATGTTTTAAATTTGATTACTTCAGAAATTACTCTACAGGGATTTTCAGTCAAAGAAATTAGACTATGACTTTTACTAGGGATAAGCCATTATGTAAAATAAAAAAACTATTCGTATTCTACGATATCAATCCCATAGTTATTTCCTAATCTATGTAGTCTATAATGAAACTCCAAGAATTTGACAAATATAGTACTCTATTTATTTCCACCAAGTTTGATTCTAATGTAATGTTTAAGTTTTTATAAGTAAACCTATATTACTTCGGATACATTTGTGCTTGGGTTTTATATCAAATGCAAACACGTGAGACCCATAAGAGAATAAAATGGCAAGCTAGCTACGAGAACGTAAGGTTAGAAGGAAGAATTATTAGATTTGATGGTTTTAATTTGTCTGTTTTCTACAAGGGCACACAAGGCAAAAAGTTTTTTAACTTTTGAGTTAAATAATCCCACTTTTTGGAGTGTTTTTATATGTCCATCAAATCATAATATGGCAAGGTTTTATTTTTATTGTATGATACACTTATCAAATTATTCATGAAGAAAAAATAAAAAAATATTTAATAGATTTAAGAGATGATTTCTCCATTTTCTATTAATACTTTTTTTGTCCTCAAACATACTTCATTATTGTTTAACCTCTTAATTGGTTTTCGAGAAATACAATTAGTTAGTCCTTTTTTTTCCAAAAAAAAATCCTTAATATGAATTCAATTGGTTCCAAGCCTTTGAACTTCATTATTGTTTAACGTTTTAATTGGTTTCAAGAGATAACATTAGTTAGTGCTTCTTTTTTTTAAAAAAAGAAAATAAAATCCTTAATCTGAATTCAATTGGATCCGAGCCTTTGAATGTGTTTCGATTTGTTTTTTTGTAAAACTCAACATTTGTTCTTAGTCTGTTTCATTTTGAAATATTTCGAATCATAACTCGATAAGATATTAAAAATTATAAACTATGAAATAGAGATGATATTTTACTAAAAGATACTATATATAATCATTTTCTTTCTATTTTTGTTTTATTACATAACTATCATTTTCTTTTTTTCAATTATCTCTATGGTGCTCTCCATTGGTACTCTACATCTAATTTTTTCTTATTTAATAATCACCTACTCTTTTTTTCTTTTTTTCTTTTCAATAAGAATCAATAATACCCTTTTGTGATTAAATTATAAGTCATCCATGTTTATGGGTTGAATATGTGGACTATAATAATTGGGTAGGAAAGCAAATATTCCAACCAAAATTTACTTCACTCTAAATCAACACAAGTACGATCTACTAAAACTCTACCAAAAAAAGTCTCGATATTGACAATGCGCCTTATAAAAGAGTGATGGCGTTTTTGGAGGATATTTACTACTTATTCCTATTGTTACCCATGATCACTTCTAAGCGAATTTTTTTCTATTAAACACATAAATTTGTTTCATAGTTTATTGGCTATGTAATTAAAAAATAAAAGTTTTATTAAATTTATAATGCAATTAGTTGTTAATTTTTTATTAAATATATTTCAATAATTATAATTAGAAATAAAAAATTTTAATATCCATGCTTATAAGATCATCATAAGATGTATATTCCATGGACCCCTGTGGTGATACTTTCCCAAATGCTCTATGTATGGTAAATAGTAAATGTTCAAAGCACTACCCAAAAAAAATTTTTGTAATGCTACAACAATAGAAAATGATAAGTATGTAGAATACGAGACGCTAAAAATGATTCAAGTAAAAGAGTTACAATAAATAGTTTTACTTTCGATAATAGGTGGGTTATTCCTCATCTCGAGAGATTTGTTGGTATTGATGGATGCTTTCACATAAATTTAAGAGTATCATCAAATATTTGTATAAGTATATGACCAAAGGATTTGATAAAGCACATATTCTTCTCGAAGTAAATGTCAATACATTAAACAATGACCAACAACGATATCGAATTGTTGACTGAGATTAAACATTATTTAGATTGTTAATATGATCATAAAAGATTATAGTGCAGAAATGAATATTGCTTTCTCAAAGATAGGCATACGGACTTTGTACTTAAGGTGTTCGATTTATCATCTAAATGAAATGCAAAGACAGGTATTGGTATATTCATACTTACGAAAAAAATTTTTGAGCACATCAAAAAGTTATGTGATTGCTCGAGATATTTTTTAATTTTATAGATTCAACTCTAAAAATATAATATTTGTGGAAAATGGATTAAAAAATTTTTCATATACATATCAATTCATGCAAAGATCGTGCGTTTACATTGATGGTTTCGAAAGATCTACATGACATCAAAATTATAAAAAATTTATCACGTGATAATATTTATTTTATGTATCGATTGGTGTGCAAGAATGTTCATCTGCAAAAGAGAATCACAATATAACATATTCTTCACGTGAAATTATCTTTCAATAATATGTTTATACTCTCTTTACTATGTATTACTTATTATAATATTTATTTTTTTATTTTTGTTCGATTGACAAAATTGTCAATAACATTTATTAAAACTTTCATACTGATATTAAATTTTAATTAATTAATTAATTATTAGATCGATTGTAATGATTTAGTAATTTGATAATTTAATTTATTAATTAAAAAGAAGTTTGAAACTTTTTTAGAATTAATTTTTTATTTTATTAGATATATTAATACAAAAATTGTATTTAAAAAATATACATATTACCGTGCATAGTACGGGTTTTTTGGCTAGTTTTAAGTTAGTACAAGATTAATAAGAGAAATGTAATTATATAAATTTATTATAATATTTTTATTAATTAGAGAGATAATAGTAGAATTCACTTAGTGAAAATTGGTGAAATTTAAATATAATTTTCCCTCTTATGTTTTCAGTTAAGCTCCCACAAAATATAATTTTCCCTCCCCTTCTTCCCGCCATGTATTTGATAAAATTGAATCCTCCCTCACTCTTCCCATCTCAGTTCCAGAAGCATATGAAGACCCAGTCGGTCCGTATCTTTTGCTAATCGAAACAGAAGGGGGGCGGGGGGAGTGAGTGAGGTGAAGTGGGCGATGGTTGGAGCCAATGCGACAGCGTTTGCCAAGACCATCTGCACAATCTGCTTCGAAGATCTCAAACCAATAGTCGAAGACCTCCAATCTATCTCGGTCTGCGGCCACGTCTTTCACGAGCTCTGGTGAGTAGCTTTCCATCTTCGGCAGTATGAATACATTCACGTATCTACCGGAACATAAATCTGCACTGATTTAAGTTTTAGTTTCAGTGTTAAGTTTTCATGAAATTAAGAATCTAATAAGGTAACAAAAGATTCTCGTCTACAATTTTGTTTTTGTAATTGTATTTCAACTTTGAATTAAGTGTGGTGCAATCTGCTTGTTGAAAACTGCTAGTCTCCAACAATGGTTCGAGTATTGCAAAAATGGGAAGCAGAACTGTCCTGTGTGCAAGCAGTCATGTTCAAATGCCAATGTCGCACGCCTTTATTTTCAGTCTATTGGAGATCCGAGTGATAGTAGTATCTCTCAAAAATCACAATTTCATGAGGAAACTCCAGAGGAGTTGCGGAGCGAGGTCAAGAGACTGGAGGGTAAGGTTTCGGGGCTCACTTCAGTTTTGGAGGAGAAGGAAAAGAATTTGGAAGAAGTCTGTGCTCAAGTATGTGGCATTCTTAATTACTTTTCGGGACTTTGGTTGCCTAGAAGTTGCATTGGACTAGAGTCTAGAATTAGTATGACGGAATCTTAGATTGTGTATTTCCCTCCATTTTCAAAAACTGAAAGCTATGAAGCTGCAACAGCAAATTCCCTCATTTTTCTCCCCCTTTTTGGTTTTCAAATCCCCAAGCAGCTAAAAGTTGTCTCATTCATTCCGACGAACATTCTAAACTTACTATCTTAAGTGCCTGAGAGATATCTTCTAATTTGGGGATATTTGCTTTAGCTGCTTGTATGCAAGGAACGGTTCAAGATAGAAGTGGCTTTAAAGGATAAAGTTCTAAAAGAGAAAACAATAATCCAGCAGCAGCTGCATTTGAAATCCGAGGTAGGTAATTTTCCACTTGGAGATGATATGTGGCAAGCATATCATCAAATGTGCTTGTAGAGTTTCACATAATGTCCTCCGTATCCACTAACAATGTTTGGCAGGAGTTTGATCACTCAACTTTAGAATGTAAGAGGCTGCAGGAAAGAAATATGGCATTGGCCAAGGAACTTGCAGCATTGAAGCTGTAAGTTATTAGCATGAAAGCAACTAATAATTCAATACTTCTATTGCCAATAAGTTCCTGAGGTTATTATGGATTTATGATTTGTGATTCAGAATATCTGATTTGAACTTGGAGGAAGATGAGGTTCTGAAGTTTGCTTCATTAGGTAATGATGCAAACAGCAAAGAGATGATTGACGTTCTGAAGAAATCATTGGTCATCCGTAACAAGTATGCCACTAATTTATTATATTCTTTTCCCATCTGATCGTGTCAAGTTATTTCTTTGTTTTCCTTGGCCATAGTTTTGATAGTTAGCGAGACAATTGATAGTGCAAAACCATTGATTTCTTCACCATAGTTTGATCTCAATATAATTCTCATATATACCAGTACTAAGTTTGATCTCAATAAAATTCTCATATATACCAGTACTACGTTCTCTTCTTTCTTTTATTATTTTTCAAGTTTGCTGTCTGAAGTACATAAAATCATCTTAGAGCATGGTTACAAATTATACACTAAGGATCTTTCACATCCATAGAGCTGGGTAATTGTGTATTTTCATTTAGGGCACGTTTAGGCTACACTGTGCTCCATGTAGTCAATGTGTAGAAGATGGTCCATCTTATTTTCCTACCTGAACATGCATACAAGTTTTGTTCTTTTGCTTTTCTATATGTTCCCTTGGTTCATGTCAATAGAAGTTCTCTTTGCACCATGTGCAGTCGCCTAATTATTTTGCTTGGCTTCTTTCCTGTTCACGGTGAAGAAGTCATCTGAATGTAAGTAGACAGTAGATGCATGCATCAGAGAAATATGAATGCACGAGAAACTAGCATATAATACTACTAATCAACTATTCCCTTCTAGCATTTCACAAGAGCAATCCACTTTTAAAATACCTTATGTACTTCAATAATGTGTTGCCTCTTCAGTTTATGCCACTGGGCCTCCTTTTTGCATTTCCAGACATGATTTAACTCCTTTGTCACAACACTAACCTTTCTTTCTTCATCCTAGTCTCCAACATCCAAACCAGCATACTCCCCTCTCTTGCTGATATCTAGCATAGAACTTTCAGGAATATCTATAAGAATGAAACATGATACTGCTGTGTGGCTTTGATAGGAGTTACAAAGAATTGATGAACAAGTGCAACATACTTGGAAGAGGAGAGGCCCGTTCTCTTAATAAACTTGAGAAAGCTAAAGAGAAGATCAAGAAGCTGAAGGCAAGTTCATTATTCCTCCAGATGGATTACATATGATTACTTCATGCTGGAGTACAAATTAATATTTTGTTTATCATTTAATAGGAAAGGATCAAAGAACTCGAGTCAGCTGTTGAACGAAAAGAAAACAATGCTTTGAGAACTCTAAAGGCATCCAAGGAAGCTACTTGTAATGCTAATACACAGAATGGATCTGATCAACATTCAAAAAATGGGGAATGTTTGTCCAAAAATCTTAACAAGGAACCTGCTCCTCTGGAAACAGATATCATTCAAGCTGAGAGCATGTCATATAAATTATCTAGTCCAAGGAAAAAAAGGAAACTTAAAATTTTGGATCTTACAAGTAATATAAATGTGATAAATACTACAGTTTCCAGAAATGATAATCCCGAGAAAGGCCCTTTATTGGTTGATGAATATTCAAATATGCTAGAGACTTGTGCATCTGATATCTCATGCCAGGATTTGAAGCCTTTAACTGAAAATAGGGTAGCTATCTGCAAATTCCCCTTAAGGACAGAGAAAAGAGAGAGTGAAACTCAAGATCAGGGATTGTGCAACAAGGTCGGACTATCCGGACCAGCAGGACCTGCCAAGCATAACAATGTGGATAAACCTCCAACCTTGGACAACATGGTGATGACACCTTATGATGACATGATGCCGTCTCAGCCATTGCCCAGTATGAGCAGAGAAACTCAAGCAGCAGCAATAGTATCTGGACCAGCAGGACCTGCCAAGCCTAACAATGTGGATAAACCTGCAGCCATGGACGACATGTTGATGCCACCTTATGATGACATGATGCCATCTCAGCCATTGCCTAGTATGAGCAGAGAAACTCAAGCAGCAGCAGTAGTTTCCTGCCCGGGTAACTTTACTCCTTTACCCTTTTTCTTTTAGATATTTTCTTTTCATCCTCATCTTTATTCTGCTATCCTGATAGGTCCTAGTGGAATTGTTATTTTGAAGAAATTACTTGAAGTCCGTAAAGGATTCCTGTCCATACATGATCACTTCTGGATATGCATATACTTGAATCTCATTCTTAGGAGGGATTTGAGGCTTTTCCTTTTGTTGAATTCACAATGAAAATCTATTGCCTTGTATCTGAAGCATCTGATTTCTCAGAAATTGTTGCATAATCCCAGGGGATCGCTGTTTTTCTGGTGGATTGCTAGGTCCCGATGGGACTAACTGGCACTTAGGGAAATGGTGCAAGAGGGTTCATAATAAAGGACAAGAATTGCAGCCTTCAGGATTACATGGGTCAACTGCAAGAACTGGCAACTTGATTGCTATTGGAGCTGATGGTAGGGGTGGTAGAATTAAAGTCCTGAGAACTCTTGATCAGTCATCATTGGTTGGTCTCACTCTTCTTTACTGCTTATTGAAGATCAGTTTTAATTAAAACCTCCATCATCCCTACTTGAAACTTCCTTCATGTTGATCTATTCTTTCCTTTGAGGTTTATTGCAGTCTGGTCTTTGATTGCTTTACTGAATTTTCTATTTATGTTTTCACTTTATACGATTTCATCAAAAGCACAATAACGTGATATACATGGTTCATAGCAAGCACTAATTGAAAATTGGAAAGAAAGAAACCAATATCCTTGGCAAGCAATGCAAGTAAATGATGTATATATGTTCTCATCTACTAAAGAGTTAAAGTTTATCTGGCACTTTCCATGTGATAGAAAAGAAGTTAATGGTTATATTTTTTGAAACATCATTCAGATATTAACACTCTTTTGCATCTAAAGTACATTACATCTGTTGTTATACTATTTTTGCTATTATGGTTGTCATATCTTGATCCATTGCATTTCTTTCTCGCTTTGTTCCCTGTCCTACAAATTACCATAAGTGCATCAAATCTAGAGGTTTTTCAGCAGTCGTTGTTCAGGTTAAAGTTTGATATTGCTGTTTCCTTTTCCTGAGCAGGACAATAAAGAAAATCAAACATGTGCTAGAAAATGGAAGTATGGAGCCAAAGCAAGTGCATTGCAGCATGGATGCATGCAAATAGAACACTTCTTTCGAAGGGCTAATCAATCATAAAATTCTTGAAGGTGAGTGCAAGTTTGCTTAATCTATCTCTACTTGCCTTTTTTAACCTGCAGTGGCCCAAAAGATAAAGAAAACGTAAAAGAATGGAGTGGAGTAATAATTTCGTGCTATCTTCTTTTTGTTTTTGTTTACTGTAGGATATATAGATTAGTCAGTAAGAGTTAAGTCTTGTTGGTCCCTTCTTTTCATAATTGTTGAAATATTTTACTGTTGGTGGATTTATATTCTTTGCAGGCATGCCCCAGGCATCTGTGTGTCCACCTAACGAGGTGAATAACATGCTTTTCTGTACGGAGATTTTGAAATTAGAGTTAACTGTTTGTTAGTTCGGTGCAGAAAAGAAGGCAATTTAAGATGGTCGAAACATATCCCTTGTGTAGTATGAATTTCTATACTGTGGATATAAATCACCTCTCGTGATGTGGACTGAAGTTAACCGTGCAAGAGTCGTCTCTTTTGCTAATACGGGCAATGATTTTTGTCCTGTTTGAAGTTTGACTGGCTGGATATGATCTTTCTGAAAGTGCACAATCAGCTTCAGCATTGTGTTGCAAAATTGGCTTGCATATCGTTGGTACTGCCATTTTTGTACATTGCAATGCAAATTTGATTGAGCACTTGGCTTGTACAGTGGTGGCTAGAAATACATATGGATCTCGAGAAACATGAAATGCTGGTTGGTGATTCCATGTGCTGAAATGCATAATCTTCAAACGGCATGTTGCTGAAGTTACAGCATAGCATCTTTCAAAGATTCTCAAGTACTTCATTGACATGGATCTCCAGAGAATCTGATAATAAAGTGCATGAATCTGTATTTATGTGGAAATTCTGGCTGAATTCACTTTTCTATGTATGGTGAAAGGACAAGGTAAAAAAAAAAATCGGAGATTTGGTAGATTTTGAGATAGAAAAAAAGAAGGAACTACCATAAAGGAAAAAATATGGTTGAGGCAAATTTTTCTATAGAACTGTGATTACCGCAGTCCATTTTTCAGCTAGTGACTTGGGCAAATGGGCCTTTTCGTTGTACATATATTCCTTTCGCGGGGGGAAAAGTTAACGTCTGTCTAGCAGTATTAATTTGAAAAACTAGCGGATGTCTGGAGTAGGCCAGAAGCAAAATTTGATACAGTTCCAAAAGTTGAAAGATAAGGATGGAATTATCATCACGTCGAACTACTTGTGATATGTTCGCTATTGGAGTTTACCATCAAGTTAAATGTTGGTATCGAGGATGGAATTGTGAAGGAAATTTCGATGAAGGAAAAATTACGTAAGAATATTTTTATCTGTAATAAAAGACAAAGAAAAAGAGGACCACCAGCATCTTGAGTTTTGGAAAATTAGTTGGGGAAACAAATTTCTATGACGATAATGATTTTGTTAATGGGCTCATGTTTGGAATCATTCAAGGATTTACGTTAGGTTTCATCTTAATTAAATTTAAGTTTGAAATTTTTATTTTAAGTTTTATAAAAATAATTTTTTTTGTGAAAAAAATAAGATTCAATTACTGTTTCGTCTGAACGAGATCTAATTTAAATGAAGGCTTAGATTTGTTCTTAAAATTAAAGTAATATTCTTGTGTTTTTAATAGTTTTAATAAGTAAAAATTCTTTTGAAAAGTATATTAGATTAAATTTTTACCAATAATTTTTAAATTTTATTTAAACTAAAATTAAAACTGAATAAATAATTAAAAATAATTTTTAAATTTAAAAAATTATAACTAATTTATTTTAAATAATTAAAAATAAGTCTATAATATTCTCCTTCAATAACTATGACATGCGGATGAAATTCGAAAGAAAATTAAATGATAAAGACCAAAAGAGAAATAGAAATTGGTAAAAGTAGACAAGCGGGTCGAAACTGGTCTCCTATACTGTAGGGTTATATGGCTACATTGTGAATTTATAACGTGTCAAGGAAGAGAACCCCAGTGCCTACGGACCCCACATTTAGAGCTGGAAGTCAATGGCCACCAAAGAAATTTGAAATTTGAAATTTGACCCATGTGTACGCCTTCATTCGATTGAGTCCTTGACCATTTCGTTTTCATTTTCTTCGACTAATTACAAATTTTAATTCTCCTAAAACTCTTTGACTTTCTGTCTCTCCCCATTCTTCGTCCTAATCCCTTTTGTAGTACGGACATTTTTTCCCCCAAAAATAGATCCTTCCTTCCACCGACCTGTTTCCTTTACCCTTTCAGATGAATACCCCAGAAGAAATACAGTAGAGGAGTATTCTTTTTAGTAAACTCATAAAAAAAACAATGAATCAACTAGAGCGGAGTTAGAGGCTTGAGATTGGGGGAGTAGTAGTAAGTAGATGATAATATCATAAATTTTGAAAGAAATTTTAAGATTAAGGATGTATTTGAATTTTGTTTTATTGTGAGAGTTTCTATTTTGAATTTCGTAAAGTAAATTTTTTGTTAAAAAAAAAATGCGATACAATTATATGTCTAACCAAATACTGTCTAAATATAGCCTAGATGATTTAAAAAATTTTAAAGGCTGCTGCAAGATGGAGATTTCTCTTGCGGAGAAGAATGGATGGACATGAACGGGTGGACTTTTCAGGCGGCTATACATAGGATATGGTGGTGGAGGAATTCTGCTATCTGTGAATGAAGCCTAAGGCTTCAGAGTTCAGGCTGCCTTATGATATAAATAGAAGTATTTTTCTTGATAATGTTAGGGAAATAGCTGAAGCAAGTGTGAGAGTACCATTCTCATGCCTATTCTGGAAAGCATTTTTCATGTGCAACATGGTCCTGTATTAGTATTAGTATTATGGGAAAGCATTTTTCATGGGCAACATGGTCCTGTATTAGTATTATGTTTTGAGGGAACAGAAGATCTTGTTTCTGATGTTCAATGATCTGTTCCATGGTTTCAGTTTCATGCCAATATTCTCGGAATCCACGCATATTCGGAAAATACTTTGACGGCTACGTCAATTCAAACAAATTCTCTTGCCGGTTCCACGTTTTCAACGCCAATCTTTGTCTAATAAAACTGTACAACTTCGTTAATCATTCACTTATATATGTATACCATTTTAGGAAAATTTACAGACCACAAGGAAAAGAAAAAAAATGATCAGTACACACTTCGGAATTCTTAGTCTGGCAAAAAGAATTTTCATAAATAAGTGATTACTTTGATCAGGAAAAATCAAGTCAGTCATTTTCTTAAAAAAGAGTTCATAAATATCAACTAAAATTTTTGCAAATATGAAAAGAATCTTCAACTTATCATGTGGTACACATGATTAAAGATGTAAAGATTGTATAAAATAATTAGTCCGAACATATTTTTTAAAATTAAAAGTTTGAGAAAAAGTTACTTTTTATTTATTTTTATAGAACAGTTGTAGAAAAAATAAAGGCATAAAGATTTGGGTTTTCTTTTTTTTTTTGGGTTTAGTAAGCCTACTAAATAATTATTATCTAGAAGATATTCGATACTAGAATATAATATCGGTCTATGTTAGGATTCTTACCCTATATATATTAGGTTTATTAGTTGGTATTATTTGGTAAACCTTTCTTGAAGATTTAAACGCATTCAAGATTATAAAGATTTTGTGAAAGTTACTAAAAGTTGAAATAAACTATTCCTTTTGAGATTTAGAAAATGAGACATCTAGATAAGATAGAACGCACAATAAAGATACGTAGATAGATTGAAAATATATTGATTTATACATACAAGATTTTTCAAGAAGAGGTTCAACGAATGTTTGTGTGAAGTATTTAATTGCAATTGCATTTGGGAGTTTGAGTTTCTTTGTTAGTGTTCATTCATGTCCGAATTCATATTGTTGCAATTTCAATCCTCGGAAGAATTCAGACTCCATTATTGATTATCTTTGTATTGCTGTCTGTCACATTGAAAAATTACTGCTACCATCGTCAACGGGAGTTGAGTGTTGAAGGAAGTTCAACTTCAATCCGTGGTACAATTTGCAAGTAGATCTTACCTTGTAATTGGTGTTGGTTGCTATCACCGCTAACAGGAGTTGAAAACTGGAGGGATTTCAGTTTGTAACTTATTGGCAATGGGATCTTTGCTGCATTGATCTACTATTTGGGTTAGTTTGTTTACTTATTGAAGTGTAACTTATAGCTTGTTAAAGTTTTCAATTAGTAAATTGGGTCATGCTATTAGTCCGTAGACGTAGATTTATTAGTTAAATTACGTTAATAATTTATTGTGTGTTAATTTATTTTTTATTGAATGTATTTTAATATAATTTTATGTTAATTTTAATATTATTCTATTTAAATATTCAGACTAATCTAAGTAGTCATTTAATTCTAAAATTTATAAAATTATCAACTCCATTATTAAAACGTTTGTTTCGATGCGATTGATTGTTAACTGAGTTTTGAACTCTAAAAAAGGTTGAATGCAAATCCGTATATATGGAAGCAAATCTTGGTGGAAGTCCTATGTTTCGTCAAACTAGTCATTCAGTGAGAATCACGAGCACCCTTTCTATCGAGGACTTACGTTTTCGACAGCGGTTTGTCAGCGGTCGAGCCCACTGATACACAACTGCCTCATTGAAAGCCAACAGAAGTACTACAAAAAAAAGAAACAAAAAAGAAGACATATCAAAGGGTTCGGTTAGTTGTTGGATTCACGAGAGTCAACGATTTTTTTTTTCTTTTCTCTCTTTTGTCTTTTAGTGGTAAAATAAAGTACAGCTCAATTGTCAATATGTTTTACCCTTTTGCATTTTGACATAAATAGTGAGGTATAAAGCTTTCTTTGCGTGCTTTGATCATTTGCATAAAGCAAAAAGATGTTCAACAGCTGTTGCTTCTTGAACAAGAAATTTATTTCAAAATACCGGTCTTTTTCCCTGACTATAGACAATTGCAGCTACCTAGCTGTTGTAGTAGTACTTGTTCCAAGAGTTTTTTCTCTCAACGGGGTTGGGATAATGAGAAAATGCAGCGCTGATTAGATGTAAACGCTTAGAACTCGGCAGCATCAGATTCTGGCTCTCGTGTGCCACGATTCTTTCAATTACAACGACAAAATCGTCCCATTGTACGTACCTACTACCTTCTTCTTCTTCTTACAACACAGCAGTTTGCCCATAGATATCGGTTCAAAGCGGCATTATATTTTGACGGTTTTTCTTTCCTTTCTTTTTCGAAAAAAACATTTTATATTACATTAAACGTTGCAAAATTATTAGTAATATATATTAACTGTTAGGCTGTTATTACTCAACTTATTCGTTCTATTTTAAAACAATTTCGATCTAATTTATATTTTGTAAAGTAATTTGATAATAAATCAATGCTTTTGTTCCTAAAAAAAATCTTGACATTTTACCCTACTTATTTGGACATAGAAAATCTTGTGTTAAATTATTTATATAGTTTTCGATGATTTTAACAAAATAACAAATATATTTTACCTTCTATTTTGCATTCTCTACTAATCATACGTCCGCTCTTGTAAGCAATCAATATATATTTATTTATATATATAGACGTACACACACACTACTACCTAATATTTGTATTATTGGAGTAAAGAAGAGCAATTCCAAGTAAAGATATATTCACTTTTTTAAGTCGAATATATTGTTGTCTTGTATAAACAAAAAAAGAAGAGAAATTAAAGATATTGGAATTAATAGCTATGTTTCTCTATATGTGAATTACCATCTTGTTGATAAGATAATGCATAACGAATTACAATACTAAATATTGATAAGCAACAACAAATCATGAGGAAAAATTTTCACAACAATATTGAAAAAAGAATTATTCGATCAAGTTTGAAAAAAATAGTTGATTAGTTTCTTTTTAATTTTCGTATCTTTTCATACATTTTGTTCTGAAATGAATACTCCTACTTCTTATCATATATGTATTTTCTTTTTCTTTTTTTTTTCGGTAAAAGAGATATTATATTAGACTCATCAAAGAAGGTACGGAGGCAGCATTATTGGAGCGTCTCTCGCGGTCGTGGAAACATAAGCCAACGTTAAAGACGTGAAATTACTACCTAAAGCGGTATGTTGCATACACAACCTCAATTCACCCAGATTGGCAAAGATTCAACCCATCCGGGGCCCATCTTAACCTGCCGTTCAATCCCATGGTGCCAAACAATTCTTCCGGAGTCAACCCAAGAAGTCAGCTGCGCTAAATTTGTTTACCCTCTGCATTTGCTATCAAGACTTAAATATTTGGTAGTCAAATATCTTTAAAATTTTAATTTGTAAAATAATAATAAAATTATTATTATTATTATATTACTTCCTCTATTTCAAAATATTATTTTCATTTATTTTTTCTATTCTATTTCATAATATTTACTCCATTTATAATATTAATGAAGTTTTTTCATTCTTATCCCTTTTTAACTATTACTTACTCCAAATTCTAAGTATTATAGTTATGAATCATAGTTAAATTAAAATGACACCTAAGTCTTTTTATTTTAAAATTTATAAATTTTAGTAATTTTTAAATATGTGTAAAAGTTACAAATAAAGGTAATATTTTTAGACAGAAAGAGTACATAATTTACAGTAAAATTTAAAATTTTTTGTATTAAATTTCTTACAAATAAAATTTTATATAAAAAAATATGAGACTAAAATAAAAAAATTGTATTAAAATTCGATCAAATGCACAAAAACCAAAGTTTAGCATTCGGAAACTTCTGCACTAAATTAATAGCTTTACCGCCTAACCTTAAATATTTGGTTAAAAAATGGTTATCAATCACAACTTTACGCTCCATGCTGAACAGAATATGTAGCACTAAGAATAGAATATTTACTTCCCCAATAATAACTGCATACATGGAACGTTTTTTCAGGATTAGATTATGGGTAGCAGACCGACAACAAATAGCTGCACCGACAATGTTGTCGCGGCCGGGCGCCTCATTTTAAAGTGGCGGGCCTCTGTGTCAGAAGGAACTGGACCGGACACTTATCAATCTTTTTTTTTTCTAAAACTAAATTTTCTGAAAATTTAAAAGTTTTTATTTTGAAATACTTATTTATAATAAAACTAGGTAGTAATACTTATTTATATTTAAGTTATGAGTCTTGCACAAATTAACTTTTTTAACAAAAGGTTATTTTAAAGATTTTATATGAATATGTATGAAATAAATAAGGATGATTAATAAACTAAATTTATTTCTTTTAAATTTAATGTCAAATAATGAATATGTATGAAATAGATAAGAAGGATTATGAAACTAAATTTATTTCACTCAAACATAATTTTAAACAACAAAGATATAGAATTAATTCATAAGTATAAAGAGAATTTAAAATAAGAGAGAGAAAAAAAAAACGTTGTAATCAGTAATTTAATTTAAGACGTAGTAATTAGAAAGTGTATTAGATTAACGTGATAAGTGAGGGTCAGTAGAAGAGAGAGATGGATCAGAGGGGGCTAGTAGAAGTCGTATCATGAGTAACGGACCTAAGATCCTCATCTACCTCGTATCCACAAGTAAACATTCAGTATGGACACTCTGCCCTTAATGCAGTACTACCTTAAAAGGCAATCATGCCTCTGCTGTCCTATGACTTCCAGCAACTCCCAACATCGTGGAATTTCTTCTTCTTGGCTGCCGCCCAGTGGGAAACTTCCCGAGTTCATTTCCTCTCTGTATCGGTCTCGTTTATTGTTTATCCAGGAAAGAAAACCTAACCAAGACCGCCCTACGTAGCCTCAATTAGCAGCCCAACTGTATATCCCTAGAAATGAAAAATCAAAAAGTAATAGCAATGAGAACTCTACTTCTTCTTTCTTTCCTTTTTTCTCACGTGGATAGGCTTGGATCATTTATCACGCAAACAAGCAATATTACAAGAATTTGACTGATGAAAAGCACTAGCTTATATCCATGATAAAGCTTCCATTTCTTCCCGTTCTTGCCCTGAATTTCCCTGCTTTTGAATGTTCAAATAGATTTTTCTCTATTTGTTCTTGTTTGTCTGGCATTTTCTTTCTCCTCGGCCTATATATATCTCTCAGCTCGTCTCAGATTTTTTCATCGACACAGAAGAACACATATATAGTGCACTCTCAGGCGCATACACACACTAGAGCCGTATAGAGTGCTAGCTAGATCAGGCACATAGGCATCAATATTGTCCCAACTGCCCTCGAGAAAATGGCATTTAAGAGAGAAAGTTGCCAACTTTTGTCTGAGCTGGCAACCAGCGATCAACATGGAGAAAATTCTCCTTATTTTGATGGTTGGAAAGCATACGATAACGATCCTTTCCACCAGCTCGAAAACCCCAAGGGGGTTATTCAGATGGGACTTGCAGAAAATCAGGTTTAGCTCCATATACTAACGTCCAAGAATGTCGTAATTGTTCTTGTTCTTGCTTTCGATGGAATGAGATAACTCTAAACGCTAAAGTTGTTACGTAATTTGATATATTCTCCCTTGCAGCTTTCTTTTGACTTGATCGAGGAGTGGATCAGAAAACATCCAACAGCTTCCATTTGCACGAGTGAAGGAGTAAACATGTTCAAGGACGTAGCCATTTTTCAGGATTATCATGGCTTGCCGGAATTCAGAAACGTACGCATGCAAATTTTTAGTTATCTACTCAATCGTGAACTTATTTCCTTTGACAATCATTATTAATTAATTAAGGGATTCTGTGCAGGCGGTGGCGAGGTTCATGGGGAAAGTGAGAGGTGGCAGGGTGACGTTTGATCCAGACCGAATAGTAATGGCAGGCGGAGCAACGGGAACCAATGAGCTCATCATGTTCTGTTTAGCTGATCCCGGCGAAGCATTCTTGGTTCCGACGCCTTACTACGCGGCGTATGTATCGCTCTTACAATATTTCCATTTGTGTTTTCACTGTCAAACCCTGATTTGTCAAAATATTGGAGCGGAGACTACTGCATTCTTGTTCCATTTGTCTGTTACGTATTTCTTAGGACTGCTAAAAATTTCTTGCCTTACTGCCTTCGTCAAGCGTAAGGGTCCCTCTCAGTTTAGTTTTTGTCACAGAATTAAGAAAAATCATGACCGAAATTGCGATCATAAGAAGCCAAAACTTAAAAAAAAAAATTGATACGACGCCTTATTTGTCGTGATTAAATAAGAAACAATACCTATGTTATGATTCAACAGTTTTAGTCAGTCACGTTTTGTTGTGATTTTTTATTTTTTTCTAGTTGAAATGGATGTATTGAGCTGTACTGTTAACTAAAGATGGTGAAACATTATCCCCTTTGTGTTCAAAATCAAGCCAAACGCACTCACTGAGAGATGAGAAAGCAGAACAAGTTAACAAGATAGATATGCCACCCGAGTTCATACTCGGCTGATTAATAATGACAAACTTTCCGGACAAAAGGCTCACATTTTCTAAACCAGACCCACCATTTGAACCCAAAATTCCAGACAGTGCCAGTCTTCTAATGAATCACGAAAAGGTTCCAATCCATTAGAAGTGCAGATTTAGCATGAAAGAAGAAAGTTGAAGCAGTATAAAATTATATAGTCTGCGATAAGCCAAAAAAGTACAAAATTTATTTGCGGTCCGAAAATATACAGATTTGGTTCGTGATGCATTTCTCTTATTGGTGTGGAATTCTTCATCGTGATGTCATGAAATTCCTAGTCTTTTATTTATTAGGAAAAGAGAAAACACCATTCCAGAAAAAAAGATATGATAGATGTCCGAAAACGTAACAAGTGGTGTTAATTAATTTACGTTTACTGAAAGTAATTTCAATCTTGAATACCCATGCAGGTTTGATAGGGACCTAAAATGGAGAACCCGGGTTCAGCTACTTCCGGTCAATTGCACGAGTTCGAACAATTTCCAGGTCACCGGAGAGGCTCTTGAAGAGGCATATCAAAAGGCCATAGAAGCGAACATCAGAGTCAAAGGCGTGATCATTGCGAACCCTTCTAACCCGTTAGGCACAACCGCGGACAGGGAGACACTAAAGACTCTTGTAAGCTTCATCCATGAAAAGAGCATCCACCTCGTCAGCGATGAGATATATTCAGCTACGATATTCGGTCCTCCGGATTTCGTAAGCGTATCTGAAGTTATTGAAGAAGTAGAATGCAATCGGGATCTCATCCACATCGTCTACAGCTTGTCCAAGGACATGGGACTGCCGGGCTTTAGGATTGGCATTTTGTATTCGTACAACGACACAGTTGTGAATTGTGGGCGCAAAATGTCGAGTTTTGGATTGGTCTCCTCACAAACACAATATCTGTTGGCCTCCATGCTTTCGGACGACGAATTTGTTGAAGAATTTCTTTTAAAGAGCTCAAATAGGCTCGGAAAGAGGCACAAAATCTTCACCCACGGCCTTGAAGAAGTTGGCATTAGATGTTTGGAAAGCAATGCCGGCCTTTTCTGCTGGGTGGATTTGCGTCCACTGCTGAAAGAATCTACGTTCGAAGCCGAGATGTTACTGTGGAAAGTAATAGTAAACGACGTGAAGCTCAACGTGTCTCCCGGGTACTCATTTCATTGTGTCGAGCCTGGTTGGTTTAGGGTTTGCTTTGCGAACATGGATGACGAGACGTTGCATGTTGCAATTAATAGAATAAAGAAGTTTGTGGCCCAAGCAACCGAAAACGATCAGACGACGGCAGCGAAGCAGAAGAAGCAATGGAAGAAGAATCTCCGGCTTAGCTTCTCGTCGTCGCTGCTACGCGATGATAGCCTCAACTCACCGAAAATGCTGTCTCCCCATACTCCAATCTCCCAGTGGCAACTCCTGTAGGCCAGGACTTAACTAAATAGATTGGCAACAACTAGTTCATATTAACTTCGAATTCAAGCAAGAACTCTTTCAGTTGGATTTGTATCTAATTTATCTATATTCTCATCTTTTATTTGATATTGCGACATCTTCTTTTATACATTTATTGAAAGGTTGAGATAGTTCAAGAATGTACTGCTTCTGCTTGTATAAGACGATGATTATACAGATTTATATTTAATTATGATCGGTGTCATAACATCAAACGTGAGTAGCAATATTGACTTTAGTCCAAATTAACTCCAATAAAATTTCACGAAGAAAATTGTGTTACTAATATCCAACTACCACAAGCTAGATATCAATATAAAACCATATGAACGGATGTAATAAAGACACGTCGTGAAAATAACTTTTGAGTTCAGTTAGTGATGTTACCTTGCGAAAATTAGAAAGATAAATTTAATGCTATATCAATCGAGGGGATTCGATTCCACCCTTCTTTTCACATTTGTTCTAGACTATACTTACATGAGTAGGGCTGCTAAGTAAAATTTAATAGTGGTTATGTGGTTAGAACCAATAAATTGATCTGGTACTAATTTTTTTTACAAATAAATATTTTCTTTCTTTTAAAGAAAAAGAAAGATTTGAAATTTTTGGATATTATAGATAAGAAGAGATGTTAGGTAGGTAACGTATGTATGGGTGGTGGACCAAAAAAAAAAAAAGGTGTGAAGGCTGACCTACATGCAAGTAAACAGCCACCAGGAAATTTGACTCATGCCGTTGACCATTACATTTTCTACACCAGCAAATTCTCCTAATTGAACAATCCAATCTAATTATTATTAAGATAGCGCTAACGACGTCATTAGTAATTACGTCCCCAACGTCCTTCTAAGGTTACTTCCCCGGTGGAGACAATTCCTTTGGTGTATTTTGTATTCTGTAATATGAAAATTTTACCTTTAATCTCACTCGCTCTCACAAAAATAATTTATTTTTATAAAGTTCAAGACAGAAAATTTTAAACTCAAATCATATCTAATTTTACTTAAAAGATTTATTATCTCTAATCTCTTCAGGTCTAATAAAAAGTACCCAAATAAATTTTTTTAAAAAAAGCATATCATGCATGTTTTATTATAAGCTTATTTTTCATGGCTCATGATTTTGTGGACACTTAATTGTTTCAAACCAAGATTATTGACGGCTATTGATTTTGAACCCCAAAAACCATACTACTATGTATTTGGACGGCTATATAGTTAATTAAAAGACTCATTACGCAGTTTGGGGTGAAATGTTTTATCATTAAATTTTATCGAAAAGATGACTAGGTATACTTGATCTACAAGCCACGACTTTCTTCATCTAATTTGTTTCTATGTATACCCTATATACGTACGTACTTTTGTTCCGCTGAATTTTATCCGTAGGAAAATGTAAAGCTCTTAATAATCATTACATGTATTCTTACAGGTCTATGGTCATCTATGCAAAGAGCAAATAGTATACTTTTGTTTACCAGTTTTTCAGGTTGGTCTATAATGATCCTGCTGTGATATATTACTACTACCTCTAATTTTTGTACCAGACAATTCCTTCGTTTGGGTAAACCTAGGCCAAGAATTTAGGTGCTCGAACCGCGCGCGCTCTAATCTGTGGCAGAGCCCACTGATAGAGTCCTCTCTTAAGATTATTCCACGGTTTGATTTGTTGGAGGAATATTCTGGATGGTCAACAAAATGTTTATCGAGGACGATACAAATTCAAAGCTCGTTTATATAGTTTAATGCCTAGTAGTATCAAAGTCAAAATTTGAAATCTTTCGACAAACCAAAAAGGCCAATACTAGGAGATTAATGGGAAGGAACGCAAGAATTCTTTGGAAGCAAATTCCTCAGCGTGCCTGCTGAAAGTGAAAAATGCCCAGAAAAAGACTAGTTTGAACGTGGTTTTAACAAGTAAATCTAGACTCACTATTCACCAACCCCATTAATTCAGCTGCAAGCAAAACTCAGTTCGTAGATACCTAATAGGGCCAGTGAATTGAAGTCAAACGCGTGATCTTCTTTAGGTCCATCCACGCAAACAAACTTCGCTTCGTCTTCTACGGAGAGTGTGTGTGTATATATAAACTCATCACTACCGCAAAAGACAGTGACTGTAGTATTCTACAGATCAAATATTTTGGCAGAACTGGGATTCTGAAATGGAGTCCAGTCTTGCAATCTTTGTATTATAGTAAATCGAAACGCTGAGAAATTCTCTCGGGTCTGTTATAGTAGTAGAAAGTTCGATCCGCTTCGACTTTTCAGAAGATCCATCTTCTGTTCTTCCACCGTCGCTTGCTTTTGAATGTTTGACTTCAAATTTTCTGTCAAACATTGATAAGATTGCATCCCAGTTCCTCTTTTTCTTATTTTTCAAAAACTTTTGTCAAATGATATCTTCATTCCTCATTCTTTATTCTTTTTAATGTTAAGTTAATTAAAACTTCTTAACGTCAATGTTTACTGAACTTTTAAATATTTATCCCTTTTTTCACAGATTAAGAAAGAAAAATAAAATAATATTTTTCCTGTTATATCTTTCTGTTAATATTATTATATAGAATATATATGTTTTATTTAAAAGATATTATTATTATTTTATATGTAATAACAGTATAATTAATTATTTTTTATTTTTTATTTTTAATTAACAAATATTTAAGGTTGGTAATCTTCTTCAAGGGCAAGAGGTGCTGCAGGGGCGACAGGCTCTGGTGAGTCAGATTTGAACAAGTTTAAAAAGTTTATAAGAGTGTAATATTAATTTTTAAAAAAAATTAAATAATTTTTATAGAGTAAAAATAAAAGAATAAAATAAGTTTATATTTTAAAAAATTGGCTAGGGTCGACCCGGCCTAAGCTCATAAACAAAATCTGAGTTCAACTCGGACTTAATAAATCTTGGCTCATTGAGCTCGATTGACAATCTTATTAACTTTTTCAATTAATAAAGATATCTCATGATGTTAATAAAGACAAAATTAGTAAATTAAGTAAGTTCAAATTTATTTTTAAATTTTATATTAAATCAAAAAAATATTTAATTATGGACAAAAGAATATATTAGAAAATATTGTAGAAGTTTTAGACCTATTTGAAGGGGATGTTTCGAGCCGGTAATGGTAACTCGTTAGACGAACTAAGCCCACAATCGATAGACAAATCGGCCCCCGGGCTTCGGGAACGACATGTTGGTTATGCATCAGTGTATATTCAATGGGTAAGTCCACACCAACCTCACTTAGGCAGGTTCGGCTTCTGCTCTTGATAGCTAGCTAGTAAAAGGCCAAGCCTAACTATGCTTTTGCCTCCTGTTTATCTCTTTTATTTTGACAACGCATTCATCAGCTACTAGTGTAGTATACAACCTTAAAATGACATAACACAAATTAAAGAAGAAATCAAATTAGAAACATCGAGAAAAATGTAGAGTGTGATAAAGTCCACATTAGAATCTACTCCCACAGCGTGCAGTGTATTACGCGTTCAGGGATAGCAACTCTGCATGGCAAAATGTCGCAAGTGCCATAGCTATATCATCTGGCGTGCAGTTCCCTATCACTCGAAACTGATTCTTGCAATACGTGGAAAGCTTAAAGTCAACATCTACAAAAGATTAAATAGATGAGCTTCGAGAATGACTAAACTCGGAACAATAAATTCAAATGAGTATATGTTTACCGTTAATGGTCCGATGCTCAAAGATTAACAAACCTATATGTGGGAAAGTTAGCAGCGACCCCATGTCTTTATCTAGTAATGTTAAAGAGATTTTTTCTCACAAACTCATTAGTTCATACATGCTTAGTCGTGTTTATATACATTTTTTTTTTTTATTTTGCTAAGTGTTCGTGCTTATAAACTGATGAACTCAAGAGAAAGAGAAAGATAAAGGGGTACCTGGTAGAGAAATAATTTTGTACCAAGCTTTGCTCAAGGATACACGGTCATGTACATTTATTTCAAATAACATTGTCTGTTTGAATAATTAAAAATTAGTACAAAAATCGTCAAAGAAGAAAAAAAAAGGAAAATTAGCATAAAGAATTTTGCATCAAGATTTGATGCATAAAATTAACGGTCGTGATGGTACATCTGCAATAAAGAAAATTAGCACAAGATTTTCTATTACATGTGGTTGGCCGTAGGAGAAGAACATAGCATTAGTGGTATACCTTGTTTAGAGGTTCGTCAAATTTCCACGCCCTCCATTGTACGTAGTAGTTCACCATGTTTTGTCATAAATAGATTAGTAAAAAGAAAAGATCGAAGTGCTTTACACAGAAATAGAAGTATGGATAAATGTTTTACCCAGGACCGGTCCTCCATTCTTGGGTGGATATAACCTCTGCAAGTGTTTTAGCAGCGAGCGGGAGGCCATGGCACCCGTACTTAATCTCGGCCTCCACTATTCCTTCCGGGAGAGATTCTTGAAGGCTTTTCCCGTCGAACTCAATTTTGTCGTTGATGTTTAGGCTTTTCTTAAGGATTGAATCCCTAAAAATGGACCAACAGTCCTCTTCATCCAAAGGCTTAATGTGATGCAAATAACCATAATTGTCTTCCACCAAAAACTTTGCCACATCCCAGAATCTGCAAGTGACAATTACTGCACCCCCAAGAACATTTGAAATTACCTCGATGAAATCTTTTATCCCCTTTTTCGCATGCCACACGCCGTCCAGAACAATCAAGCACCTCCTGTTGCCTATGTAGCTGTACAATGTGCTTAGCACCTCATCTAGGCCGTAGTGGCACGGAGATTTGACGTAGCCATAGCCAGACTTTTCCACCAAGATGCAGGAGTACCTCTTCTCCGCATCCGTGGCCTCGGATAAATCTATCCATAACCTGAGCTCAAAATGGTTCTGCATGTTCTTGGTATGAAACGTTGATCTAGCCAGAGCCGTTTTGCCCGAGCCACCCACCCCAACAATGCCTACAATTGCTTTATGCTCACCTTCTCCGGTTTTGATCAGTAGATTTTCAATCTCTTCCACCTGGTTTTCCAATCCATGAATCTTGAAATCGCGGAAGTAAATGAAAGCTTCGGGATGGAGCACCAAGATGGATGAAGATATCAAGCATTCATCTGCTTCAACTCCTCTGCATCCCTCAAATTTTTTTTTGATCTCCATCAATTTCCGTCCTGCCCTGTAGAGATTCCAGAGCTCCTTGCCCGAACGTGTAGGCGATATTACACTCTTAATTCGCCCTCTCTTCTCTACGATCATCACCAACTCGGCCAACAAATCAATGAGTCCCATCAAGCAAGCTTTCAATTCTTCAATTGGCGACCAATCTAACCGCTTACTTTTGTCCAGCTGGTCTCGGATTGCTTGAAATACATCATCAAATGGGAAATTTCGATATTTTACTACTGCTTCTGCATAATCACTCAGAAATTTGTTGATCAGAAAATCCAAATGATCCTCTGCCATTTCACCGCTTCCCTCTTTGCCTTTTCTTTCTGTCAACTCATCTCATCCCAAATCATACTATCTGAAGTATATATATATATGTGGACACGTTGGCTTTCACAAGAGACTTGGCATTGTTCATTTCCTTTGCTTGAAGAAATTAGTTCAACGGATGCTGCATTACAGTTTGACGCAAGGAATGTCGTCCAACAATTGCAATTTCTTTATCGTTGGTGATTCTGTTGGGGCATTCTGCATTTAAGATTGACTTGGCTTTTGTGATTTCTCCGTAAAGCTAAGATTCTTGGAAGTCGCTAGTAACATACATAGGAGGATCAAATTTCAAATAGGACATGTTCATCTTAATTAAGAAGTAATAATTTGTTAAATTAAATCTCAGTGAGTCTCCAAATACAATCCAGCGAATTAAGTCCATCCATTCTCCCCCAAATTTTGTAAAAATCGCTGATGGTGAGGTCATCTCTCTTCTTCATTCCTATAGTGATAATGTACTATTTGTAACTGACGCAGTGTCGGTGTCGCTATATAACGTAGGGATCCAGCACTGCCCCATTTCCTACAGGGCATGACTCATACATTCATTATTACAAAGTCCAGAATTCCCATTCGTCTCGCTGACTCAATAGGAAGTTGTCATTCCTTGTCATCCAGCCAGACCACAGTTTTCTATTATCTAATGTCGCTGGACAATCTGATTAACGAACAGACTCCAAGTAGTCGTATCCTTGTTCATCAGGTTCCAAATTAGCTTATTCAGGAAAAGAAAAAGTCCCAATTAGCTCTCAACAGTAATGAAGTAATAACTTAATTCGTTGAAAATATTTTTCATATCTTTTATTTTGATATGTATATAATAAAAATGAAAGAACCGCATCGTACTCTGATTTATCCTCTTCCTACAATTTATAAGTTCGTTTTCGTTTATTCTGTTTGATATATCTCGTGATATTGGTAACCTTCCGATGGATCTCATGAGTGAGGCCATGGTAATTCAAAGGGAGTCGAGATGATGGATGGCTGCGCAGCTGTGCTTGCGGTTAAGGCAGGAGTTGGTGTGAGCGTGACAAGAGAGAATTTGGATTTTAGACTAAGGTTTGTCTTTCTTGAGTTGGAAACTGTGGATCTGAGTGCCTTGGATCAACCGATGTGACGATTCTGGCCAATAAAGAAATGAATTTCGCCATCATCAATTTGATCCTTTGCTTTTGTCATTCGACCGACCTTTTGCTGCTGGGCTGTCCAGTCGCTTCCCATGCGTTTTCCACCCAGTTATGAATTGAAAATGAAAACAGCCCTCGTGCCCCTTGTTACTTCCAACAGATAATCCTCAGGCTCAAATGCTTTCTACAAATTAACAGGCATCAAAAATTATTTTTAATAGAAAGGACCATATATGAAGTGGTCTATAAGCAACCCTTCCGCAATGAGTTGAACCTGATATTAGATTCATTAGTAGGCATCTCTGGTTCCCCAAAAGTTGAGGCTTGCAACCTCTCAAAGACTATGAACAAATAGCATATATACTTGAAAGGAAGGTCATTTCTATATTTAATGTAGATTTTTCTTGAGTGGTAAGTGATTCTTCAATCCTAAAGGTTGAGAAGGATTAACATGAGAGAGTAATCATTCTAATAAGGCCAGCACCATCATATCATCATTCTTATCTTTGAATGGGAGATGGACCGGAATTTTTAATCACAGATTGGAAAAAAATAAAAAACTATCTCCACTATCCATAAAACAATTATTTAGTGTCATTTCAAGCATTCATCTCCACCTCTGCTTTGAAAATTCAAGAGTACAGGCATTCCTGCACACGAATTACTGTACACCTAAGGTTTCACGTACCGCCCAAAAGTAAACACAGGGAAGGGAAACATTCTTCAGTTGCCAGCAGCGCAGTACGGGAGAGAGAAATATTCTTTGAATGAGGCAAAAGTATAATGATCACGTGTATCTTCCTTTAATGCTAATAATCTAATCAAACAATTAACTTAAGTAGTTGATATGTGGAATCAAGACTGGATAGCGATTCACCCTTTCCTATTAAGGATGAGACCGAAGCCTCCTTTGGTGCCATTCAAATTTTTCTGCTTTAACTTGTACTGCTAGACACTGTGCTGACGTCAGGTTTACTACTCTGTCAGAGACCTGTAAATAATCTTTGAAACAACTGTTAACTTTACTCGATACTAGCAGAGGATATTGGAAGTATTCATTGCAAGTACAAGAAATCTAACTTACACTTCGTAATACTAATTGGCAAAATTTTTATTCAGCATCCTCTACACATTTCTTGATCCTGAATGGACCAATATAGCATCAACTTCTATACACAAGAACTTCCTGTTCTTAGGCGCTGGCTTGAATTCTTATTAATTGAATACAAGCCCAACGCCGCCCAGAAAGAAGACAGCAAAAGCAAATATGATTTTACCAAATCAAGAAATAACACATGCATTTGGATTCTCCTCTATGCTGTGGTGAACATGATAATAGGTCTGCTGCATTGGAGGGTAGTATGGGCGATATTGCATTGCCGATCCCACCACTGGGATTTGCATTGGCATTGGCATTGATGCTGGCACTGGCACTGGCAGCCGCGCTGGTTCAGGCTCTGCCTTCTTCTCTTCTTCCTTTTTAGGTTCATCTTTTTTCCCTTCTTCCTTTTTGGGCTCTTCTTTCTTTGCTTCTTCTTTGCCTTCCTCCTTTTTTGGTTCCTCTTTCTTAGGCTCTTCCTTCTTTGCCTCTTCTTTCTTCTCAGGCTCTTTTGCAGGCCCTACTAAGAGAATGTCAGTTTGCCAATATTTTCGCAACTTGCTTGCTACAGAGACAGGATCAACTGTTCCAATTACTGTTAGTTTCTTGCCCTTCAGATCAACAGAAATTTCATCAATCCCTACAAAATCCCCAAAGGAATATTAATGAATATATTGCTATATCACTTGACTTCCGGGCTAATTCAAATAGATAAAGGAGCTTCGGATTGCGATGTCAAGAAAAACAGAGCAATCCAGCGACTAAAGCACTTGGGAATGCATTCTTTGATGATGTACTCTAGATTTTCACAGTATACTTACCCTTCTCTCCAAGTTATCATCTATCTAGTAAAGTTCACTTTTTTTAATATCAGAAAGTGATTTCTGCACACTGACTGGAAGCACATAACAATAAGAGTAGCAGTTATAAAGATTATCTTTCTGGCAATACAAGAAAATGCACATAATGCATTGCACACTCTTGTTGGTAAAATATGGTCCGTTAGCCATAAGTTAATAAATTAAACGTACGTCAGTCAAGTGAAATTAGCAAAATTACTAGTGCCTGTCCGATTGGTCTCATGTTTCCTACCTCCAGAAACTATCCCTAGATCAGGAACTACTTTTACTGGTGAATCAGAAGCTTGCACAATATTTTCACCAAGTAAAGCCTTAACATTATGAAACTACAAGCATTACCAAACCTCAAAAAGGAGAAGCCTGTGACATTTTTTTTTCCTCCCCAAAATATTTCTCGGGAATGTAGAATTAGATGCTGTAAAGAATTTTACATGATTATAACTGCAAAAGCTAACATACAGTCAATTTGATGCCCGTTTTGACCTGCCACTCACAGGACCAGTTATTACTCTTTGGTAATGTTTAATTGCTACCAAATGTTTGGTAGTAAAACCAGTGAGAAAGAAATCGTTCCTAACTTTTTAGGAATCTCCAGGTTACTTTTCTGAAAAGGAAGCTAGAAAACAAAGAACCGAAAACTTTAACTGCTTGCAATATTGTACCACTGAAACAAAGACCACTTTGATGCTTTTATGTTTTTTGTTTGCTAAACAAAAACGAAGACACGAGTGTTTGTGAGAACGGAGGTGTTTTGAACGCATTCAATTCTAAATTTCGGAACAAGCAAACTTAAGAACTCCAACAACACCACTCCAAAAGAGTTTTCAATACTATTTCAATAAGGTTTGGTGTTTTATGAGAATCTTTTAAGCCTGAGAAATCGTAAAACCTGTTCTTCCTCTGTATTTATTCCCCTTCTCCAAATCAAGATTCACAAAAGACCATACTATATCCAATAGCATGTCGTAACCATCATGAAACAAAATAACGAACTAGCCCAGTACCTGCAAGAGCAGAGACTATCTTCAAGGCCTTCCGCTTCTCTCTGTCATCTTGCAGGTCCAATTTCAACACAAACTTCTGTAACACAGAAAGTAGAAAATCAGAATGCAAGACAGAAAGATCTAATTCCAAGCTTTTCCCAAACAAGCAAATCATGTAAATTTAATCGGCCCGGCTATTCGAAGAGGTGAAAGAGCAGCAGCATGCATCCAGGCAATCATCCAGTATAAGCGTTTGCATACATAAACAAGTACTATAAACCAAAAAAAAAAAAATAGGTTTTAAGATTTGGGCATAGGCTGTTGCCAAATATGAAATTGAGAACCCAAAAAGATAGAAAGGACAGGTAAAGAGAACATTGAAATTGAACAAAACGAAAGTGCAGGTTAAGCTACCAAAAAGGCCGTACACAAGAACCACCAGCTGCAACTCCACAAGAACAAAAACTATGCTAATGTTTGAGGAATCAATGAACCCAAAGATTCTTATGGGACTGGAAAGCAAGACTTATTTTTTAAAGAGAGTCTAAAAGCGGAGAGTGGGGAAAAAGGGAGAGCAAAAGCAATGAAATCCCGTGAAGAATACAAGAAAAAGAAAATAA
This sequence comes from Rauvolfia tetraphylla, assembly GCA_030512225.1. NCBI lineage: Eukaryota > Viridiplantae > Streptophyta > Magnoliopsida > Gentianales > Apocynaceae > Rauvolfia > Rauvolfia tetraphylla. Next base: position 11,432,241 of record JAJQKT010000020.1, on the reverse strand, counting down.
ACGAATGCAAGAAAGAATCTGAAAATCAAAGTCAAAGAAAGATTCAAGCATCAAACCTTCATCGGCTTATGATTCTGGAGGAACCTTTGTATACTGAGCAGAGAATGAATTGGGATCAGAAACCCAAGAACGGAATTCCCAGAAGCAACTAGAGAGAGAGAGAGAGAGAGGAAGATGGAATGGTGACGTTGAAGACAGCAAGGAAGACAGAAACGGAATAATGCTCCTTTTGAAAAAAGATAGAGAGATGGGTTTTGACACAGACAAAAAGAAGGCCAAGAAAATCCGAATCAAAACAAGAATTGCAGAGTAAGAGAGAGAGAGAGCGCAGATAGAATTATCCCTAACCCTTCTCTCTGTAACTGTACATTTTTGGTCTTAAATACTTTTATCATTTTTGAGGTTGGTTTCTGAGGTTGAAAATGAAACGAAGGAGGAAGAGAGTGAGAATCAGTGTGCGCCTATGTAAAAGATTAATGGAGGAAAGAAGGAGATAGTAGGTGAGCTGTGGAGTAGCAGTAACCAGTCAATTTTGGTTGGGGAGGGAATCAAATCTCTGCTTATGTATATGTGGATTGTAAACTGAAAGTGAAGTATCACTTTCTGAAGAATCGTAAACAACGACGCCGCAACTCTGGTGCGTGGGCCGCGTGTGCAGTGGACATGTTTTCCTTTTTATTTCTTTTGTAATTTTCGTGGTTTTTGGACTTACCAACTACCATTTATAGGTATTTGTACAAATTAATACAAAGATTGAGGAATTATTCCGATCCCTGATTTTTAAGTTAAAAAGAACAAATTGACCTCTTCTAAAAATATTAAAAATACCAAATAGACCTTTTAGTGAGTTTGAAAACTTAGATAATGACATATGTAGAGTTAAATATTTTATCTATATATTTTTTTATTAATAATTAAATAATTATTGATATATCAATAAATAAATTACTAATCTACTAAGATAAAATTATTCATAAAAATAGCTCAAGAATAAGCTGAAGCACTCATTCAGTGAAAAAATATATAATCTAATAATTTAGTAGTTAATAGACATAAATGTAAAATTAAAAACTTTAATAGAAGTACTCTTTATTCTATAAAGTTGCAATATTACCAAAAAATAATAATTTAACGCAAGAATTCTACACCTATCTTCTCTGTATTAATAAGAAAAATAAGTAACGTTTAGACAATCAAAAACTTACGAAAAAAGAAGCTTATTGTTGCTAATCTAGAGATTTCAATATAATCCTATACATATTGCGGCCTTATATTGAATCAAAACAACTTGATCCAGTAATAAAATATATTTTTATAAGTGTTTTTGAAATGCTACTTAGAGTGAATTTTTTATTAACTTGTATTAATTTTATAGAGTCTGATTGTAATTTTTATCAGAAAAAAAGTGAATTACTTGTATATATAATAAGAAAAATTAAAATTATTTTAAAAATGATAAAATCTCAAGTTTAATACTTATACTTTTATTATTCTTTTTTGGTTTTCTTAATATTATTATTTTTTCCATGAATTCTTCAATTTTTCATTATAAGGGCGAGTGATTTATTTTTAGAAAAAATAGCTTGTTTTAATAAATAAAGATCGTGCAAAAACAGTGACATTATAGGAAAGAAAAAAGAAAATTGACACACTTTCTCCTGATTGCAATGCGCTAACTTTTTATTTATTTAATTTTTTTCAAAATTTAAAATTCTCTTAATATTATCCCTATAATTTAAACTTATGTGAAAATTTAGAATTCTTTAAAATATTTTAATACATCATTGTATTGACGACAAACAATATATATTAACTATAAATATAAAACGGAAGTGTTTCAAATTTTATTTCATTTCAAAAAAATCTAATATCATTTAATTTTGTTTTAAAAAATCTCAAGAGAACTACACTTTGAATTAAATTTTGCATACAATGAAAACCTAAAAGAAAAAAGAAAGAATTTAAAATAAGGGGAACCAAAAAAAATGCTGCATTGAATTGAAAGGAACCTTAGGTTCCTCCAAGGGAAAAAAAAAAAAAAAAGATGCGGTTGTAGTCGGCTCCCCCGACACTGTCCTCGGAGATGCCGCGCCGGCACTTGTTGGGAGGCTGCTGGACAAAAAGGCAGCCCCTTAGGGTGCCGGCACCGACGAGGAACAAGATTTGGCCTTTGAAACTTTTCCTTTGTAAATTTTTTTTTAACATGCGACAGCCAGCAACACCCTTTAACACTAAGGTCTAGTTTGATTAGGAAGAAAAGAGAGAGAAAAATGGGAGGAGACATTGAAAAAACGTATGTGAGTATTTCAATTTTTTGGCTAGAGAGATAAATTTTTTTTCACATTAATTTTTTAAAAAATAGATAGATTGAGAGGTATTTAATCTTAAAAAATTATTATACCTTTAATTATCATTTTTATTATAATTAAAAAATTTTAAAAAATAAATTTATAAATGTAATAAAATGTCTTTCTATTTTTTTTACTTTTTGTATAACTAAATAAGAAAAATATTTTTAATTTATTTTATTCTTTTTCATATTAAATAAAATTAAAATAAATATCAATATTTATTTTTTAAAAAATAAAATATATCTCTTTTTCTCCCCTTCTCCCTTCTCCCTCGCCTCCCCCTCCCAAACCAAACTAAGCTTAAGGTTGGCGCGTGCAATCGGTGCTTAGAGGTTTAGGTGACTGCTCCACTCCCGCGAGTTCTTGCAATTCGGCGGTGAAACATTTTTAGCCGAACTACGACTCTAAGCAGCAGCCACTGCTCTCGCTGAATTTCAAACTACCAGCGGGTCAATTTTGACACGCGCGGTTTCTTTCTTTTTCCCCAAAGGCAATTCTTCTTTTCTCTTGTTACCCGGAATGAAAATGAAAAAGACTACTAAGCAAAAAAAAAAGCAAATGAAAAAGGCCAGTTAGTGCCACTTGTGATCACGATTCCTCCTTTTTTTTTTTTTTTCTTTAATGGATTGTGATCAGGTTTAAACCATGGTGCGATACTTGGCGTCTTTTTCTTTCTTAGGCCTGCTAAATCCGGATGCAGAATGGCCCGGCCCAGGATACTGCTTCCCATTACTGAAGATCCACCTCACAAAAACAAAAAATCAAAAAATAAAGTCAATTAAAATAAAATGTTAAGTATGATTTCAATTTAGTTAGTACTATTACTTTAAGAATGACATTGTTTGGATTTAAAATCTTACTCCTAAATTTCATAAAATTTAAATTATTAATTAAAAAACATGAAGTTTAAATTTAAAAATTTTATATTAAATTTTAGCATATAATGCTCTTCAAAAGCATTCCAAATACAAATTCGCTAATCTTATTTTCCTACATCTCAACCAACTATACTAACTTGTCGTTCTCCAATGGTTTATACAATTAATTTAGTAGTGTTTTGTACATGTTGTTTAAAGTAACACGTAAAAATAGTCACTAAACTATTTTACTTATTATAATTTAATTTTTAATATTATATTTTAATATTTTAAATTCAATAGTTATAATTCTTTTAGAATATATTTAGATAGCATTTTACTATGAAATCTAATATAAAATTTTTAATTTATATATCACTTATTCTCTCATAAATAATTATCTCTTACGAAATATGAGGTAAAAATTTTTAAATTAAAATATTATATAATCTTACCTTTAATATTTACCTTCCTAGTGGTCATTTATGTAATAAAACCTAACGGAAAAGTTTATGTGCAACACACATATGTAGTTGAGGAGAGAAGATAAATCCGTATTTGCAAGAAATTTTTCTCGATCAATTGAATTCTGGTGAATTGAAAGGAGGACTCCACCGGTCTCCTGCACAATACCTTTAATTTGTACGGCATCTTTATGCATGGGGTACGTGGGCCGGGTGTGCTATACGTCTTTTTTGCTTTCGCAAATCAATCGACAATCGATGGACGGCGGGACCTCCGGATAGCTTGTGGCTCTTCTCGCGCACCCATTCCCTGTTGCAGATATAAAGTAGCCGGCCAGGCCCTTTATATAGGGCAGGGAAAAGGGCACATATCGTTGTCATTCAGTTGATTCATTCAATTCAGATAGATGATGGCCCAAGTTCCCTGGCCACCAATTAAAAGTGGTTCAGAGCCCACTTACACAGTAGCTCTAACACTTTTCCCTGCTGCATTCGACTACGACAGCCACGTCATATTACTTGACCCATTTGTTCATTCCTACAATGTTCTTCATTCTTTTTTTAGTGGATTATAAAAGACGTGCGATTTTATTGACCCACCACCACATGATACTTTCTCCGTTTTAAAACATAAAATTTTTAAAATATTTTCTTCCGTTTAAAAATATTTAATTTTTTATATTTTTAAAAATTATTTAAACATATCTTTATTTTTTATATCAATAGATAATAAATTAAATTAATTAAAAATATTATTTATTTTTTATTTATGTAAAAAGTATCAAATGCTTTTATATTTTGAGATGAAGAGAGTAAGTGTTAAGTTATACTTTGTTTTTATTGCTTGAAAAAAAAGAGAGAAAGATATATGAAACCTTTTGGTAAATCAATACCGTGTCTGCTCGTTCTTGTTCTTTAGAGCTATTATACATGTTTGTAGTTTTTAAGTTGAAGTAGTTTGTTTTTGGAGAAAATTTAATGTGGTGCTTTTTCTTTTGGGAGAGGTGGTGAATTTGGATTAGTTTTCGGTTTGGATTTTTTTTTACTTTTTTTTATGAAGTATGGAATTGAATATTATAAAAAAGAAAAAATGATGCAAAGTGGAGAGTTGACATTATATAGAATATACAAATTGTTACCACAAATATGGCAAGCATGTGCTATATATAGAAAAATTAATAAGCGCAACGAGTATATTTTATTTTTATTTTTATAATAATTTACACACTTTTTTATTTATAGAAATATACATTCAGACATTCTTATTTTATTTTAAATTAAATTTTATTAGAATTAAAAAAATTGAAGTTCGATTCTCTATTGATAAAAAATTAATAAATTTTGAGATAGTTTTAATAAAATAAAATTACAATTAATTAACTTTAATAGAATTACAATAGAGTATGGCAAAGCAGTGAAAGCAGCCTTTGGAGCTGGAAGCTTCGCTAAGGCATACTGAACTTTTAAAGGGAGCCTCAATAATATTTGGCAAAGCTTCATCTTTTTATAATTTATTTTTTATTATATTTATAAGTTTAATTATTTGAATTAATAATGTAAGTATTTTTTTATATAAGTGTACATATAAATTTATTAAACAATTATTATATGACAAGATTTAGAAAATAATCCAATTAAAAATTTAAGATTTGTCAAAAAATCATTTAAATTTATTTATAATTTAACATTTTAAATAAGAAAGTTAAGAAAGAATAAGGATGAAATAGAAAATTCTATATCTGTATAATGAGACAACGTCTTGAAAAAAGGGACTGCGCTTACAAAAAATGAATGGAATGTGAGAAGAAACTAATGCATAAATATTTCTGACATTATATTGAAGAAACTAATGTGAACCCATAAAAAAAAAAAAAAAGAAGAAGAAACTAATGTGAGAAGAAACAGGCCGGGGCTTCAGCGGCAGTGAATGAATCCGAGCCAGCCCAATTTACCCATCTTGTTATCATCTGTCAGCCCAGGAGTACACAGATACTTCTAAATCCTTTAATTTGGGAACCAAGGCAGACAGGGTAGCCCGTAGCTAACAGAATATGACACTGGGGACTGGGAGGCACTTAAGATCCAAATTGATGCCCGCATGCAACCATCCCCACAGTGCCTTCGACGCGTGTACTCCACGCCCCACTTGTCTTCATTCAGTGTACCTCTCGCCTTCTCGCCTCCTACTCGTCGGCTTCTGTCGACCCATTCATCCATTTGATCAACAAGCCTCTCTTAATTCAAACATCAAAACCCTAATTTTTCAATCCAAAACCCATCAGACTGATCTCCAATGCGAACCTTCAATTTCCGGAAATTCCCGGTCCAAACCCAATCGCGCGGCTGTTTATTGCAGTGTTTATAATGGAATAACACCAATTCTGCATTCTCTGGAGTTTCCCTGTATAAAAGAGGCGACAGTTTTATTTGATTTCGAAGATTAGAAATCTGATTATAAGGTTCTCATATGGATGCAAAAGAGGAGGAATTAGCCATGGCAATATATAAGCCCTCGATTTTCACAGGAGGATGCTTGGAGATTCGGTTATTCTACGTGCGAATCGCGCCATGCCAGGTTGATTGCTTGCCCGAACACCTCACTCTTCGCCTTCTCCGACGCGAGATTGGCGTCTCGCTGGAAATCAATGGTTGCCGTCTGCCAGCCTCGGAGACGGCATCGATCACCCTACGTCGCGACCGCGTCGACAGGGATTCCTCAGAGGTTACCTATGTCACGACGGATAACGTTAGGCTCTCTGGAGCAATGGAATTCGAGGTGCGCGAGAACGAGGAGGAGTTAATTCTGTGCGGCTCGTTGGAGAGACTAGAGGCGGCGTGGACCAATGGTGGCATTTTGGAGAATGATTTAAAGACCGGCTGGAGCATGGATTGTTACACAGCTGCGTCAATCGCCTCCGGCGGGTCTGCATTTTTTCAAACCAAGCTCGGAGTTTGCTCACCAACCATAGAGGTTTATATAGCTGGCTGTTGTTCCGGAATGGCCGTCATTTTAACCAAGACGATTCAGATTAGTCCGAGAAAGAAGGTGCCTAGGCATAGAACGCTGGACGCAATTCCCGAGGATGAGGAAGTAGAGAAGGATCAAAGGTTTGAAGACGGATCACTTCGGCAGCGAAAATTGCAGGTATCGTAGAGTTTCGGAAAATTTTTATTCCACTGGTTTTAGTCTTTATTCAAGCTTCATTCCGGTGGCACAGCAAACAAATTCTGGTTCTCTTGGGAGTTATGGAGAGTTTGTGCAAGGTTTGAAGCTGATACCATTATGCTCCCATGGATTGACGCCGTTGAGCAGTCAGCTGACATCTTGACAAAATTGAATTCAATGCCTTTTGGTTTTAAAGTTAATTCATTTGATCGGAGAAAATGGTCTTCTTTTAGATGGTGGCTAACCTTACATGCCACGCAAGTAATTACGTTGAAAGAAAAGCCAATTATAAAATGTCTATATGATGTATAACTTCGGATGAGAATGTGATTGTATTTAAGGAAACTGGAATGCTCAATGGAGGCTTATAAATTTAAAAGTATCAGATTTAGAATACAAAAGCTAACCTGTAAAACAAATGTGGCACGTGGTTCTTTGCATGCTCTTCCTGTTGACCAATTCTAAGGAGGTGACACTGGAGGCAAATTTTGGCTGAGATCAAGTTTCCTCGTTGTGGTTAAGTAACTATACATAGGCACATCAGCATAAGGTATCGGTACATGCTCTGTTGAATGGAGATTTGTGTATTTGAGATGGCACCATCACATACATTGCTAAATTTTGTTATAAAACCGCACTCCAAGAGCTGTTTTGGTGTGGTCTTTTGCAACTTTGCTTCTTTTATGTTCAATTTAAGGTTTCCAAAAAAATAGTTCAGGATTTTTTCTCTTATGTGCAGAATCTTGTGTTGGACTTGTAGGTTGACATTTGAACGTTATGTTTCTTGTTGACCCACCTTCTTTGCTGATACAAGGCAATTCTTTGTTTTTTTTTTTTTTCCAACACATCTCAAATTGAGTGTTTATATTTTCTATGGGAAATGATTGCTTAGGTAGAGGGTTGGAGACTGTCAATATTTTACTTTAGGAAAGGGAACAAAATCGTAATTTCCTCCTTTGCAAATTTTACTTATGTTATCTGGAAAGCAACTGGAATGAAGTTCTCTTTCACAGCAAGAGCAGCGAGATCTCACTTTCGAAGTTTCCTTTTTTGTATGGCATATTTTCTAGCGATACTTTGTCTGCTGATGGAGAAGCGCAGAAAACTTGAGCTCTTGCACTAGCTGAAAATTGGAAGCGTATATTGATATTGTACTAGTATTAGTAGTTTGCTGCAGTGGAAAAATGGTTGGGGGAAGATTTTGCTTCTAAAGAGTCATTACAAGTTAGAAGAGAAATACGATTACAAGATGTTTTGTTTTAGGGCGTGGGAAGGGAATTATCTATCTTTTATGGACTGTTCAGCTACTAGGTATAATGTTGTGAGGAAAAAGGGGATTTCTCTTATGATAGGGATGCGTGCTATATCATTGTAGTTGTAGTTGTTATTGGTGGTGTAAACTAGTTTTGAAGGTGGTTTATTGTACCTTATGTAAAAAGTGCAAGCTGTTTGTTTTTGTTTCATGCACTTGGCATCACGTATACTGATCTGAAGGTTCTCCGTTATATCCTTTTGCTCCAGTCATGGTCTTATTATTGTCATTTTAGCTGCTTTATTGGTATGATTCTGTAGATCCTTCTGGCTTTTTGCAGATCACAGAGGCAGATATGGAGGGCTATGAGTCTGACGGAAAGACTGTAAACCACTACTACTCGGATGATGTGTGTCCAGGTGATGATGGCCAACTCTCATGGTTTAATGCTGGTGTAAGGGTTGGTGTGGGCATTGGCCTTGGTATGTGTCTTGGCGTGGGGATTGGTGTAGGACTTCTCATGCGTTCTTATCAAGCAACTACGAAGAGTTTCAGGAGAAGATTTTTCTAGAAATTCTTGAAAAACATGGCATTACCATAGCTAATGACTAGAAAGTGAAAAAGAAATTTTGGGACCATAACATTTAAGAGTATAGCATCCAACTGATGAAGTGAAAGGCACATACTGCAGTATCCAACCATTATACTTTGCTACTTTGCTGTGTCGCGTGGAAGTCGTAGTACATACCAATTCTGTTGAGATGATTTTCTGCTTTAAACTGATATACTCGTCCATGTCAAGTCATGGATTTTGTTTAAGTGCAACCCTGCCGTGGCTGTAAACATGATGCATAATATGGACCATGGCGTCATCAGAGAATGCTGAATCGGCACTTAGTGTGTATCTAGTCCTGGAGTTCCGTATATATGTACTTTGTGAAAAGTTCCATGGGAGACTATGCTCTGACCTTGAAATAGTTTGACAATTCCAATCATTCAATTTTGCCTCTTGTAATAAAATTTCTCTTTTACTCTTTTTTGTGGAAATGTTGCAACAAGTTGCTTCCGTGACTAAAATGATTTGGTTATATTCCCATTCGCCTCTCCTTCTGCATACCTCTAGGGATCAGGCCATCATCTCCTCGTCTTCCTTATCCACAGGTATATTATCTGCTGCTGCTACAACTACACAGCTAAAAGTTGATTCTTGTTGACATTGCCTTTTCCTTGGCTGAGCCAGTTCAGAAGTTTGACAACGGGCGCCCACGCGTATTCTAGCTGGACTGGATTATGAAAGAACCCTTCTTGGCTTTTCAGCTCAACCACGATTGTTAAGATCCTCGTGAAAGGGCAGCTCTCACGCTTGACTTGAAAGCAGAATTGGGCCACAGCTGTTGCCGTAAATAAGATTATCAATGATGCTGCTTTCTTTGGCACTTTTTTCTTTTTCCTCTTCTGGTGCTGCCATTCGTACACAACTCCATGTTTGTTACCATATCTGGATCAGATCTAGTAATTGTGCAAATTTTTGTAAAAACAGTAATTACCAACAAAACATATTACCCTTTTGTTTAAGAGAATTTTCTCTAGCAAAAGACATTACTTGGAACAAAATTTTGATTATTTTGCGACTCGGAAAATTAATGATCATATATCAAAGTTTTGAGAACAGCAATAAAGGAAAATATATTTACCTTCTGGAGATCTCTCTTCAATTCAAAATATTTTCGGTTTTTGGACGTTTATGCCGTTGGCGTGAAGGGGACACGGAATCTTAAAAAAGCTAAAAAATGACCCTAATTTTCGTCAAATTTGTGGAATTCCCGATGCTCGCTTGGATTATTGGCAGAAGTGCAGGGCAGATTTTGTAATTTAAGCCTTCTTCCTCGTTACTTATTAATTTTGTTTTTTATCTGCGGTTACATACGCCTACAACTGCTCACGCATACAGTTCCTCTGTCTCGTCTTTCTTCCTCTCTCTCTCTCCCCCCCGCGTGCTCTATCGACAAAGAAGAATCGGGCGTGAATTCTTAAACTTAGTTGAATCGGTAATTAATTTGCTCCGTCTCACCAATTAATTTCTCATGATGTTTGATTTGCATGATCTGTTCTGTCCTCCTCAATCAATTTCTCTTCATTTGGTGTTCTTTAGGTTGTGATATACTATGTTTTTCTGCACTATTTAAGGTATAATTATAGGTTCTCTCTAGATCTTTTTGTGATTTCGTCTACTTTTTGTTTAAACTTTAATAAAAACGTGTGTCTATGTAGAAATGACTGATTTTTGATAGATCTTCTATCGGAGCGCCATTTTCTGATGAGTTAGTTTATTCGTCCTCATAGTTTTTTATTTTTTTTCCCTTTCTGTTGAACTTTTTACCTAGTTCTGTAGTTAGTCTGCAGACTGCTATTGGGTTCTGTATATAACTAAAATGTGGAGGCTTGCTTGTGATTTGGTTTCTTTAGCATGAACTCAGATATTGATTTGGAACTTCTTACTATTGGGCTTGCAAGTTTATATGTTTGTTTAGTTTTATGGTTGACTTGTTCATTGTCTGTTTGTTAACAAAATATTTTCTTGTAAGTTTTGTTTTATTGCTTGTTTTTGATATCTTAAAAGAATCACTTCGTAAAACTGTGGGATTATTAGGAAAGGTACAATATCATGGGTTCCTTCGGTGGTTTGAAATTGTTGAGTTTGGAACTGCGTTGGAGGGGACTTATGAAGCTTTCTGATAGGTTGTAACATGATAATTTGATGGCAAAATTGTGAAGTATCCCAAAAGCTATTTTTGTTAATTTTTCTCTGCTGTAATCTAAAATTTTTCGATAAATGTATATGAACTTACAGTTTTATTTATTTAATTGTTTAAGCGGAGAATCATGGATATCTAATTTAACATGATGCTGCTTGGACATTTCTTCCTATCTTTTTTAAAATGCATACTTGCTTTAATTTCTCGTCTTACTCAGTTTATGTGTGCATTTAGAAACTAATTTTTTCGCACATATATTTGAACCAATTGTGTTATGGTTTTGGTCCTTAAATTGAGTAGTCGGCCTTCTTTTCTGCTTCATTCTCTTTAAAATCCTTATAAATTGATTGTTTTTAAACAGATCTTTCATACTAGTTTGTGGAAGAAGAAAATGTCAGGCATGGAGGATGGCAAAGAGCATGTAGATGCCAGTGCTGTGGAGGAGTCTGAGAAACCCATGCCATCATCCCAAGAGGAGGTTGTCTTGAATGCTGTGTATTTGCTTGTTACTTATTTGCATATCAGTGTGCAACAAATTTTATTGAACATTTTTTGTGCAGGAGGCAGCTATTAAAAAGAAGTATGGAGGTATCATGCCCAAGAAACCACCATTGATTTCTAAGGTATCGTTGTAAGCTTCTACTTCATTACTAGCTGTTGTGGTAGGGCAGACATTTTGAGGATAATGCTGGCTGTAACTTATTATCTGATCCACAGCTGATTTTTGTTTTTAGGATCATGAACGTGCATATTTTGACTCAGCTGACTGGGCATTAGGAAAGGTACTTGTTCTTTTTACAGTGGACCTAATTTTCTTCGTTCTTGTTGCTTATAAAAAATGAAATATTTTTCATTATGTTTGTATCGCCTGACATGCTAAAATGCAATATATATACAGCAAGGAGTGGAGAAGCCTAAAGGACCACTAGAGGCACTTAGGCCAAAGTTACAGGTATAGAGTTCCACTTCTTGGATTTTGCCGTTTATTTGCAATCACTTATTACACTGCTTCATTTGTTTTTGGGATACAATATTTGGGGTTTCTGTTACTCTCTTCCAGTTTATGATCTTAGTTATCAACATTGTAAAAGAATCTCATTCTCTAATTTGTTGTACCCCAAAGCATCTCTAAGTGTTTAATTGGTGTTGGGTCATCTGAATATTATGAAATAAACCAAGGTAACTCTAGATTTTAGAGTAAAACTACAAATATTATACTTTCCAATATTTTGATAATGCTTTTTTTGGTAAAATCTTTTGATAATACTAACTACTGGCCTTAACTAATATGGGAAATGCTTATCTGGCACAAAATGTCTTCTCATAGAAATCTTTATTGGTGATTGCCTCTGCATTGGAACAAGCTGTAGCTATGTAAAGTGAGTGCCAAACATGTTCAATAATTTACATATCTAGAGGCCCTATGAAATCTCTACACCTGTTGGGATCAAATATTGTTCAGGAGAAAAGTTTATCGTCCTTAAAGGTTTTGTTCTGGACATGTAAGAAGTCCTTTCAATTCTTCAAAGCTTTTCCTCTTTATTCCACTCCTTCCAATTGGACCTTCCTCCTTCTAAAAGTATGAATGTGAATGTAGTTTTCCTCTGTGCAGCAGAGGAAAACTACTACCACTTCTGCAAGGAGTAATAAGTGCTCCTTGTGTAGTTGCTTTATACATGCTTCACTGTATTGAGTGATTGCCGTTTTATATCTAGTTATTCATGCATAGCCTCCAATTCTATCTGCATTTTTGTGATTTCTTCATGTTTGACCTGGAAGGATGATGAATTTTGCTTTTGATCTCTTGTTCTAACAATTGTACATCACAATAAGATATAAAGCTTGAACAGAAATGAGGCTGAGAGAACAGACTCTGGTGATAATCTAAACCCTCAAGAAGAAGAAGGAAAAAAAAAAAGGATGTAGATTCCTCTAAAGGAATCCATTCCTGTTGTAATATGCGTTTAGGAGCCTCATCTGCTCAACCCTTGGAGAAAATTTATTGCTTTGTGCCTGCTTTTGGCTTCTCTTTATACTCATTTGCAACTTTGTCTTTCAGCCAACACAACAACAAACAAGATACCGCAAGTCTCCTTGTGCTCCATCTGGAGGTGAAGGTAAGATATCTGAAGTGAAAACTATATTCTTGCTTTTCTTTATCCTTTTGCTCCTTCCTTTCCATTTGTTTGGATTTTTTTGATGATTCCTGCACCAGGGTGGTGGTATGTGTTGCTGTAGACAGTGGGATCTATATTCAAGATTTTCCATTTGAGCCTCTTTTGTCCTGACTTATTAACATATTGATTTGTTTTCATTTTTCAGATGGAACTACTCCCCCCTCAGAGGACGCAACTGCTAATGAATGAGAAGTAGACTATGATCCTTGATCTACCTGGGAGGTCTGGTTGTCAGGTGGCTAGAGTTGAGCAATTTTATGTTAAAAATAAGATTTCAGTCTCTTTTGGTGTTCATTGTGGGCTACATAGCCAAATTTGTGCTTCTGTGGATGTATCATTCAGAGCTTTAAACGTCAACCAATATTGTTCCTGATGTAGGATCTTTTTTAACCCTACCATCAAATGAGATCAAATGAGCAAGGAGCTTATCATTGTGATGTGTTCTTCTTTGTTTTCTTTAAAAACTTTGAGCAGTACAAGCACATAAACTGTAGCTAAGTAAGTTTCTGAATTCGTGAAACCTCATGGGGAGTTGCACTGCCTTTTTTCTTGATAAATCCTTGTTGGTTTTCCTATTGTTGCTGGCTACTGGTGTTGTTGATGGTGACTATTTACATTCAGTGAATCGTGAATGGGGGATGCCTTTAATTGATAACTTATGGCTTCCTGCCGTCTTTCTTTTGTCAGTCGCTATTATGGTGCCACGATTGTGCTGGGGGAGCAGGAAATTCTGTTGAATTATTACTTAACAAAAAAAAAATCTCTCTCTCTCCTTATTTGTCACCATAATCCTTCATTGTAGAAACGCCCGTCGCTCCCTTGGGCTAACAATAAACAGGCTAGGAAGTACCTTATGTTAGATCCTTCTTTTTGAAAAAACAACATTGCGCCTCCCAAAGTACTGGTTTATTTCTTGAGGGGAAAAGGAAAATGCTTGTTAAATTTTTATTTTATTGGTGGACTTCAAAAATATTAGTGGCAAGAAATGTTGAAGTTTTTCTTTTCATTTTTGAAATGAGAAATCTAGAAGTTTTCTAAGTACTAAATAGGTCACAGATATAAAATGTCCTAGAATAAAAAGAAAAGTTTTAAGTTAAAAAATTATTCTTTGGTACATTTGGATTGGTTTGAAGCTCTTGTAACATTTTTATTATATATTTTATAAAGCTTTTTAATTAATTTATAATCTTTTAAATTATAAGTCTGATAAATATTTGATCATTAATTATTACTTAAATAGTTATTATTATAAAATATAAAGTTCTAGTTTTACTCTTTTAGAATGTATGATATTTGTTCACGATTCATGTTTTACTTGATGCATTTGAATTAAACTTTTTGTTTGAAAATATTGTCTTAATTTATTAAAAACAATGAAAAGAAGCAAGATCAAAGGATAATAAATTTTAAATTATTAGGGAAAATATTAAGTTGATGATGGAGATGCGGGGGATCGAACCCCGTGCCTCTCGCATGCAAAGCGAGCGCTCTACCATTTGAGCTACATCCCCGGTTTGTGGTGAGCTTGAACAATTTATTATACAATTTGTATTAGATTGGGGCCCTTTCCTACCCGGGCTACAGTGCAGATGATTGTGGTCCATCAGCCAACCACCGTAGCTTTGCTTGCTCAGGGGAAGAAAATTAATCAAACCACTGGTCATGGGCCACCTCGCGCTGCTAATGGATACTGTTGGTAAAGCTTCGACCATCATTTCCCGCTCGGACCACATTAAAAGAGAGCTTAGAGGTGCACAAAATGCAGCGACATTTCATATGTTATTATTTAATAAATTTAGTCTATATTAATTTGATATATAAAATTCAAAAGAAAGATGGATCAATCTATATATATATTATAGAAATGTAACCCTTTTTTTCTTATGACTTCAAACTTCTCATTCTAATTTTTTAGAGTTTTTATTTTTTTAATTAGTCTTTAAAATTTTGATTGGTTAAAATTATTTTGAATCTATTAGGATAACTTTAAACTACTTATCTTTATCATTTTTATTTATCCAATCTCTTAATTTAAACTAAATTTATTAAATCTAAAAATTTCTTATGATTGCAAACCTCTCATCCTATATTCTTAGTATTTTTACTTTTTTAATTATTCTTCAAATATTTAATTATTTTTATCATTTTCAATCTATTAAGATAACTTTAAACTAAATTATATATTTAATTTTAATTTTAAAGTATATACATTAAGCTACTTTATGAAAGTAGGAGACTTTAACTACTACTTTAAAAAAATTTTATTAGTTAGAATCATTTTTAATTTATTAAAATAATTTTAAACTAACTTATACATTAATTTAATTTTGAATTCGTAAAAGTAAGAGAATTTAATTATTGCTTTAAAATTTTTTGATTAGCTAGAATTATTTTTAATCTATTAAAATAATTTTAAACTACATATATATTAACTTGAATTTTGAATTATCTTAATTTCTTAGAGTTTTTACTATTTTAATTACTATTCAAAATTTTGATTGGTTACGATCATTTTTAATATATTAAAATAATTTAAAATTAACTTATATATTAATTTTAATTTATAACTATGTATATTAAATTACTTTATAAAACTATGAAACTTTAATTATTACTTCAAAAATTTTTGATTGGCTAGAAGAATTTTCAATCTATTAAAATAATTTTAAACTACTTATATATCAACTTGAATTTTAAATTATTCTAATTTCTTATAATTTTTATTTTTAATTAATCTTCAAAATTTGATTTGTTAGGATCATTTTCAATCTATTAAAGTAACTTTAAACTAACTTATACATTAATTTTATTTTAAAATTTCGTATATTAAGTTACTTTGTAAAAGTATGAAACTTTAATTACTACTTTAAAAATTTTAATTAGTTAGAACTATTTCAATTTATTAAAATAATTTTAAACTATTTATATATTAACTTGAATTTTGAATTATTCTAATTTTGTATAATTTTTATTTTTTAATTAGTCTTCAGAATTTGATTGGTTGAGATCATTTTCAATTTATTAAAGTAACTTTAAACTAACTTATATATTAATTTCAATTTTGAATTTCGTGTATATTAAGTTACATTGTAAAAGTATGAGACTTTAATTATTAATTTAAAATTTTTGATTTGTTAGAACCATTTTTAATCTATTAAAATAATTTTAAATTAC
Organism: Rauvolfia tetraphylla; assembly: GCA_030512225.1. Lineage (NCBI taxonomy): Eukaryota > Viridiplantae > Streptophyta > Magnoliopsida > Gentianales > Apocynaceae > Rauvolfia > Rauvolfia tetraphylla. The sequence goes on along the minus strand of JAJQKT010000020.1, from coordinate 11,416,044 downwards.
TTATATATTAACTTCAATTTTAAATTTCATATTTTTTTGATGAAATTGAATTCCTATTTTTTTGATGAAATTGAATTCCGTATATTGAGTTACTTTGCAAAAGTATGATACTTTAATTATTCAATTTACTTAAAAAAATTTTAGTTGATCATTTTAAACTACTTATATATTAACTTGAATTTTGAATTATATATATATTTTTAAAAAATTAAATTATGTATATTCAATTATTTTGTAAAAGTAAAACTTTAACTATTCAGTATTTGTCAACTAACATGATCTTTATATTTATAATTTTTGTTTAACTAAAATTTTTAATTTAAACTAAATTCATTAAATCTAAACTTCTAATATCTGTCCATTTCTTCTACAAATAGTGCACATCATCATCATTCTCTTTTGCACATTATTTTCTTCTTCTCTTCACATGTATACTTTTTGATATTTTTGTTTATTTGACATAATTTTTATTTAATTTTTTTCTTTTCCTTCGATGATATGTGAGAACGATTTTATGAAGATATAACGTAATCTCACAACTGCCTTTGTTTGCAAATTTAGGGCGCTTTTGAAAAAATCTTACATGTAATATAAATTAGATTCTCCGATAGATGTAAATGTACGATAACTAGAGTACGATTTTGAACTATGTTATAGAAAATAATGGATTTGTCTTCTTCATTTTTATCTTTTTTTTTGTGAAAATTTAAGTTTCGTATACATAGATGTAGATTAAAACAGGTGATTCGAGGTTCCCATACAAAGATTTCTTTCGTTTAATCTTCAACAAAATAACCTAAAATACTTCAACGATAAGAAGAATGTTTTAAATTTGATTACTTCAGGAAATTGCTCTGCAAGATTTCCATGTCAAAGAAATTAGATTATGGCTTTACAGGATAAGCTAATATAAAAAATAAAAAACTCTTCTTATTCTACGATATCAATCCCATAGTTATTTCCTAATCTATGTAGTCTAAAAAGAAACTCCAAAAATTTGACAAATATGGTACTCTATTTATTTCCACCAAGTTGGATTCTAATGTAATGTTTAAATTTTTCATAAGTAAACCTATATTACTTTGGATACATTTGTATTTGGATTTTTATATCAAATGCAGGTATGTGAGAGTCATGAGAGAACACAAGGTCAAGCTTAGCTAGGAGAACGCATGAGTTATAAGCGAAGAATTATTAGATTTGATAGTTTTAATTTCTCTGCTTTTCTACAAGAGGCACACAAGATGAAGTTTTTTAACTTTTGAGTTAAATAAATCCAGCTTTTAGAGTGTCCTTACATGTCCATCAAATCATAGTATGGCTTATGCTTTTAGTAACTTTTATCCTTAAAGTAAATTAGTGTGAATAGTATTTACACCTTAAAAAATATGTAAAATTTCTTGATACATTCAATTAGGTAATGTTGTATTAAATTAAGATGCTAAGCAATTTGCTATGCTTATAATTTTTTAAATATATAACAAATGAAATAAATTTCACTAATTTTACAGATGGTGATCTTTTTATTAAGACATTAGAAGAGTTACTGAATAAGTAGTTCAACATCTTATCAGGTTTAACTTACTTGATTATATGTATACATCCTATGAATATTCGACATTCTAATTATTTATTTTATATTTATTATTTATTATTAAAATAATTTGTATAATAAATTTTTATTACAAATTATTTCTCCGTGCATAGCACGGGTTTTTTGACTAGTTATTAAATATTTTAAACTTCACGTATGTTTGTATTTTTTCTCAGGTGAGGATTTAATAAGATAATAATTTAATAATAAAAATAATTTTTATCAGATTAAAAATTATAAGTTTAAATTATATATATATATATATATATATATATATATATATATATATATATATATATTTAAAAAAAGCGATGATAAAAATTTATTTAACGGAAAGAATTGAACTTTAATGATTCTGGTTCAGACAAATCAAAAAGAAAAAATAAAAAAACAGACACAGATGAAAAGAATATTCCTGAATTTGGGGCTTTATCAGAAATTATAAGTTCCCAAGGACATCTCTGCAAATTATTTTTTGGGAAACAAAAGGAAAGCAGATCATCGAGGCAGAGGCAGCCGGAGGCAGTGTGTTAGAAAAGGAAGACGACGACTGGGCTCACTCTCCCTCCCTCCCTCCCTCTTACACTTGGCTCTGCCATTTTAACTCTCTCGTCTCCGCTCCCTCCCTCCCTCCCTCCCTCCCTCCGCCATTTCAATACAAATGCTCTCTCTTTTCTTCTCTTAGTACGTATTTTCTGTACGAGATTTCATTTATATTCTTCCCGCAATGAATGCGGAAAGGCTGAGCTCCTCCAGTTCCAGATCTCCGGCGGCAATGTCTCAGCATAATAACCGTACACCTCCACTTCAGTCTCAGCCTCAGCCACTCCCTCTAGTTGTCACGCTCAACTGCATCGAAGACACAACCCTAGAAGCTGAGTGTTTTTCAGGTTTCGCCGTGGTCGAGCATGTCTCCCTCAGCCGTCTCGCCGAGTCGCGGATCGAGTCTGCGGCGGCTGTGCTTCTCCACTCCCTCTCCTTCCTCCCGCGCGCCGCGCAGAGGCGTCTCCGTCCGTGGCAGCTCATCCTTTGCCTTGGCTCCTCTGACCGCGCCGTTGACTCAGCCCTTGCCTCTGATCTTGGCCTTAACCGCCTTGTTCACGTTGATGTCAGCCGCGCCGAGGAGGTGGCCGATACTGTTATGGCGCTGTTCCTAGGCTTGCTTCGTCGGACTCATTTGCTTTCCAGGCACGCGCTCTCGGCTTCGGGTTGGCTTGGCTCTGTACAGCCGCTTTGCCGCGGAATTCGCCGCTGCCGTGGCCTTGTGTTGGGGATCATTGGTAGATCAGCTTCCGCTAGGTCCTTGGCGACTCGGAGCTTGGCTTTCAGGATGAGCGTGCTGTACTTCGATGTTGACGAGGTATAGAAGTCCGACTAACTCAATTCCTCCAAATCTAATGCAAAAACTTATGAATTTTTTTTTTGGTAATTTTTGAAAGGTGATAGTTATCTCAATCTCCGCGAGCTTAGATAGTAATTGAAGTCCGAAGCTTTATCATTTTATCAAGTTTGATGATTTCAAATGCTCAAGTTTAGTTGATAAATATTGCTGAAGGCTGTTCAGTTGAACATTCTCTTTGTTTAAGTCAATATAAGCCTTTGAATTGCTCTCTAGAGTAGGATCCATAAGTTGGCGGTAAATTGATTATTGTTGTTCTTTTCTGAATTAACTAAAAGATTAGGTTAAGTACACTTTTGGTTTCCTTTTCACGTTGGACCCGTAAATGCTACTATTTTGTATTTGGTATACCTAGTGTTGCTTGTAATGTGAAATAAAAACTTGGCATTGCAGATGAATTGGCAAACGGTACTGCTTCTTAACACTTTGCTGTTTATTTGTCGTCTCAATTAGTTTACATCTGTATTTCTTTATAGGTGCTTCAGACCTGTTTCTTGATTAGTGATAGGTTTCTTATAACATTCACAGGGAAATGGAAAGATAACCAGATCTTCCATAAGATTTCCCCCTGCTGCTAGAAGAATGGATACGCTCAATGACTTACTTGCTGCAAGCGACCTTATATCTCTGCATTGTGCTCTGACAAATGAAACAGTTCAGATTATAAATGCAGATTGTTTGCAGCACATAAAGCCGGGTATCTTTTTTGTAGACATGAGTATCTAATATTTCTTTATTTCTCTACTCTCACATAATATTGGCTCTTCCGTGCAGGTGCATTTCTTGTCAATACCGGCAGTAGCCAACTATTGGATGATTGTGCTGTGAAGCAGCTTCTGATTGATGGTACCCTTGCAGGCTGTGCTCTTGATGGTGCTGAAGGACCACAATGGATGGAAGCATGGGTATGATGTAGTTTTAGGGTATGAGGAAAAATTTGAAATCATGTTCATGCTGCATTTCTCTCATTTATTATGATAATCTCAGTGGTAGGGTATGATGTCAAAGACACAGAGATATTCTTAAATTCTTAGGCTTGATGTTTCTGTTGTAGCCATATAGATAGTAATCCTACTAAAGATGCAATGACAAATTGTCTGGAGTTGCAGGAGATATGCACCTCTTTAATTTCTAGAAAAATTAGTAACAAGCATAAGAGGTGCACTAGTTTCAAAACAACAAAGCTCTCATTAGACATTTAATCTTAAAGGTTACAGTGCTAGTGCCATTTCACTATATTACATTTGCTTCAGAATTTCTGTGGAAATTATATGAATGATGCATGTTAGCACTTTGATGTAATTTTAAATTTCAGAGATGTGTCATAAACATTCATTTTTCAAGCTGAATTTACTCCATCTTTTTATCTTTTTGCCATGATTTAAGGTACGGGAGATGCCAAATGTTTTGATACTTCCACACAGCGCTGATTATAGTGAAGAAGTCTGGATAGAGATAAGGGAGAAGACTATTTCCATCTTGCAGGCATTTTTATTGGATGGTGTGACACCAAAAGATTCTGTATCTGATGAAGAAGAGGAAAGTGAGATAGGCAATGAAAATGAAGAGCATGTGACACAAGATGCTGAAAGTGCACTACAGGATTCACTTACTGAGGAACTGACCGAAGGTATTCATTTAACTGCTGAAAGCTCACAAAGAAAGACTTCAAAACAGTTGAAGGAATCTCCTGGTCAGCATAAGAGTCCTGTTGTTCCACAAACCACATCAAGTAGAACTGAAGCAAAGCGAAGTAGATCAAGCAAAAAGACTAAAAGAAGGCATGCCCGCCAGAAATCACAGCACAAAGTCGATGATCATTCAAATGTTGAAAGGGGAAGTACTTCACATCATGAAGACGATACAGCAATGAGTGGCACAGATCAAGTGTTGAGTTCTAATTCACGCTTTGCTTCTCCTGATGACTCAAGAGGTAGAAAAGCACCCGTAGAATTAATACAGGAATCTTCTGAGAAGTCAAGCACGGAGCTCAGTAAGAAATCTGATGAAATGCTGAAAGATGGTTGTATTATTGCTTTACATGCAAGAGATCATCAAGCACTACATATCTCCAGGCAGAGAGTTAAAGGTGGTGGTTGGTTCCTAGACACAATACCCAATGTAGCAAAAAGAGATCCAGCAGCACAGTTTCTTGTTGTTTTCAGAAGCAAGGTCTGTATGTCTGAAGTTTAAATAATTTTCCAGTGGCCTGCATGCCTTGTCGAGTTGAATGTGGTTCATTTTCCTTTATTTTTTATTAGCATTCTTTTGGAAATAAATTTCAAATATGCCTATGCATAAAACATTCAAAAATGGAAATGCAAACAATGCCTGTTTTAATGGATTCTGAGATATCATCCTCTCAGATACCTAGAAATAGAGCCCCCCAAAAAAAAAAGTTTCTTGGTATTAGAATCCTGCCAAATGAACACAACAAGAAATTGAACTATCCAGGTTTTTGAAAAGCTCTTCCATCTCTGCAGGATACAATTGGTCTGAGATCTTTCACTGCTGGAGGAAAGTTATTACAGGTACATTGTGGTATCTAGTTAAACATTCTTGAGAATATACTTTTGGAATTATTCGATGCATTATATTTTTCTAGTACCGCAAAGATGCAAATGTTATTATCTTGCCTTGCAGATTTCATTATTTTCTTTATTCTTTTCTACTCTATATTAAACAACACCTCCAGCCCAAATTAAATATCTTGGAATTGTTCCATGCGTAGTTTTTTTTTTTTTTTCCAATACTGCAAAGATGCAAATTTTGTTATCTTGCCTTGCAGATTTCATGATTTCTTCCATATCTCTTACTGTATATCAAACTTCATACTTGACCTTAAATTGAATAAGGGGTGGACCAAATAGAAATATATTCATGAATGTTTTGATTGGTGATGGAAGACTGAAGGGAGCATGTAATTGCTTCAGTTAGATTATTTGGCAAATCCAATTCAAAATTAGGCGTCAGGGAACACATATATGGTGTTGTCTCTGTGATTTCTTTTTGGAACGCTTTGCAGTTACACGTGCATCAGATCATTTAATTAGTTTTACATTTATGGTTGATAAATTGGGAACTCAAGGGTGATCCTGTAGATTGGTGTTAGCACTTACGCTATGGTTTCTCTACATAACAAAAATCTCTCTCTACTGGAGGGATAAAATTTTAACTCATCATGAATAAGTGCTATGAGAATTTTCCTTTCTCTATAGTAGCTAGAGGCAGGTAATTTAATACATCATGCTATGGTATTTTCTTTCTCATGTTTATTAGAGGTAGTTTAGAATGTTTGTAGAGCATTTGCGGGATCTGTAATCTTCCAATTGAATTTTAACTCCACATTGCCGGTAGTAGAACTGCTGATTTTCTTTTTGTGCTTTATTGTTTGCTCTGTATTCTTGAAACGCCTCTTTCATGTTTTAGATTTTTTTTTTCTTTTGGGGTGTTGGGGGGGGGGGGGGGTTTGAAATCATGTGTTGGATATTATACCAAATTGAATGGTTAACTAATGTATTCGGATTTCAATTCTGTTTCATAATGCAGATAAATAGGAGAATGGAATTTGTATTTGCAAGTCACAGCTTTGATGTCTGGGAGAGTTGGACATTTGAAGGATCTTTGGAGGAATGTAGACTAGTAAATTGCAGAAATCCATTGGTCAGTTCCTCCCTACATTCAGTTCACTATACAATTGCATATGTATGATGTCTCATCATCCAAACATTCAATTTAAATGTGCTAGTTTAAGTCATGCTCCGTATTCCTTCAGTGCCGTCACCCCCCTACAGCCTCATCTTGTTTTGTCTGCATTGGGGAGAATTTACTGGTTTTATCATCTGACACCTACTAACTTAATGTTGTTCCCTGTCTGACAATCTTTTCACTTTTAACATTAATCTTCTCTTTTTATCTCAATTTGCGACTTGCAGGCCGTTCTGGATGTTCGTATTGAAATTCTTGCGGCTGTAGGGGATGATGGTATTACCCGTTGGCTTGATTAAGTGGTAATCATCGCTGCATTCCAGCACTCTTAACATGGTCGAAACAATTTATTTTATTGGTGATTGATATACCTTGCAAGAACCCCGCCAAAAAATATATATACCTTGCAAGAGTGAGTTGTAAAGAATTCGAGTTTTGTACTGTCAAGTTGGGAGATGTTGCTGATTACAGAAAGCGCCTCCAGTTCATCAAAACATTCAGCTTTTTCTGTTGCGGCTGATTATATTGTCAAGAACATTTAGCGGACTGCCTAAGTTTTCGGCTGATGAATTATATGTGTCAATACGATTTAAGTCCTCAACAGTCGCCTACAATGCAGTAAGTGCAGAAGACATCATCCAAGACGAAGAGAGTGAAAATTGGTCCAAAAATGTGTCTTGTAACAGAAGAAAGGGATCTTCCATGATCACCTCAAAACACATTACGAGGACTCCTGATTTCTGACTTCAAAATGGATTCAATGATTACCTCAAATTTCTCCTACGTAGATTTTCAGTGCTGTCTGTGTACCCGTGCTGTGTTGTAATGCTGCTTTAAGGTTTTGGGTTGGGTCGGGTCGGGTCGGGTCGGGTCGGGTCGGTGGGGTGTGGGGCAGCGTCGGAGTTAAGCAATGCCATGTGTTTCTGTGCCTGTCATAGCTCCCGAACGATTAAGTATTATTTGTTGCGTGTAATTTTGCAGGGTCCAATCGAAAATACTGAAAGGAACTTGTTTTGTTCTGCGCTTGTAAAAACACGTGACCACAATGGCGGGTTTGGTTCTAAGCTCTGTATATGGCAAATTCTGTGTTTGTTGATTACACGTTTTCAGAGAAAATGAACGCCTGAAATACTATGAAGCAACAATGTAACAATGTGCGTTGTTTAGAAAGTTGTTTTTTTTCTAATTCGTCTTCTTTTGCGACAGCGGAAGTTTGCTCAAAAGCAGCGGTAACTATGTTAGTTGGATTGCACTGAACCACGTCAGATTTCACCAAGAAAATATATTCTTGTTCGTTTCTAACGCAGATTCCTGGTAGGGAAGGAAGATGACAATGCAAACTTTTTTGTGTTCCTTTTTGTTTAATTTTGTGACAAACAATCCGAACCTATTCTTTAGGTTTGGGAATGATACACAATAATCCAACAACCACTATGTGAATTTGCCTTTTACCCAAAAAGTATATATATATGGAAAGGACAAACTTGGGTTTGCCAAACAGCTACAGAACTCTCGAGCACGCTCAATCATTCAAGCGCCAGTCTTGGTGGTTTGGCTTTCCTTCGCCTCCCGAAGGGGGCCAAACCCATGAAACTCACATAATTACCAAAAGTAGCCATTCGAATTCGACACTAAGTGCTCGATCACAAGGACAATGACACATTCGAAAAAAAATAAATAAATTGTGATAATTAAGTGAATAATCATTATTTATATATAAATTTTTAACTATTAAATTAATAAGACGTCGATTCGTTAGTAAAATCTTTTCACTACATATTAAAAAAACTCTTCATCAATATTGTAACTAAACAAACAACATGCGAGGCAGCCAATATAACTGCCAAATTAACTGAAGAGTTTATTGCAAAATAAACATTTGAAGTGGAGGATAAAATCACTTTAGTCTTTGTTGTTTGACAATTTATACTTATGAGTAAACAACATGTAAGCTTATGAATTTTTTGGCTGGAATTAAAAAAAAAAGTCAAATTTCTTTTTTAGCTCCATAGTTGGAAAAGAGAAAAAAAATAAAAAAAGCCATCTCCAACTTCAGTCCTAGTAATGTCAAACGGGCTAGTTCAGCCCGTCGTAAGCTGGCCTAAAACTAAGCAGGTAGGACTTGGCTTATTTTTTCAAGGTTGGAGAACCCCTTATTTGTGGCCCATAAGTTACAACTGTCAATTGGGATGAGTTGGTCCGAGTCAGGCCCTATTCAACTTAGAATTTTAGGGCATGACTTTTTTCGAATTAAGACTGAGTTGAGCCCGAACTTTAATAGTAAGTCCGAATATATTTTTGAATTGATCTTGGGTTTGTATAAGCTCAGTTCGTTAAAAGCTCGGCCAGAATATTTATATATAATAATTATTATTATTATATATTAATAATTTATTTATATAATAATAATAGTTTGTGTATAATACTATATATTTAACTTTATAAATTAAAAATATCTATTTATTTGTATAAATAATTTTGTTTATGTATCATTTTTTAATAATTTGGTATATCAAATTTTTATTTTAAACTTTATAGTAATAATTTATAAAATTGATATCTATATATATTGGAAAAAATTTTCTTCATGTTTTCCAAAAAGAGTGAAGAGTGAGTGAGAATTTTTTAAGATTTATGATTCTACGTAATTGTATGTTTCTTTCTTTTCTTAAGAAAATGATCTTAATTTTATATATTTGTGTATATCAATAATATTATGGTCACGATAAACTATTTTTTCTCATTATAAATATTTATTGGCACTTGTATCTATACTTATTAATGTAAATAATTCTTTTCGTACTAGATATAAAACAATCTTATTATCTATATTGATTGTTAAACTATATATTACTATTATATTTATTATAGTACATTTCTATCTTGGTATGTTATTATAGTGGTTTATATTATTAACTTATTTCTTTAATTATTTTAATTGATATATCAAAATAATATTAATGAGTTTTATTTTTTGACCACATAAAAATACTTGTAATTTGTTTATAATTATAATTTTGTTGATAAATTTTTTTTGTAAAAAAGATAATATGACAACTAATGATTTGATTATTTATAAAAATATATACTTTATATATTCATACACACACGCATCTATATTTTTCTTTAATTGTTCAACTTAAATTTAAAAAGATAAAAAAAAACTTAATACTCATATTCATTTTATTTTGTTATTTAATAGTTAATAAATGTATCTAATTATTTAATATTTATATCACCTGAAATATATGATTCTTTAAAAATTATATATCATATTCATAAAATTGTTATTACTTAATAGTAATTAGTATATTGTTATTATTTAAAAAATAAAGTAAAAAAAGAATTATTTCGGACCGATCCGAGTTCGGGCTCAATATGTTTTAGCTCGAAGCCCGACTCACATAGCCCTAGCCATAGCTAGCCTGCGGGTAGGACTGTCAATGAGTCGGGTTTTTGCCCAGCCTCGACCCGATAAGCACAGGTACGGTACAAATACATATACATGTTTATCTTGACCCGATAATGCATATTCTAAATGAGTATGGATACGGACGTAAAGTTTCAGACCTGATAAATCGGGACCCAAATAAATTTTTAATAATAAATATTTTATATATTTATTTTCTTGAGTTGAAGATATTGAGTTTGTTATTTTGGTTTGGTTAATAATGATATTTAAGAATTGTGCTTGAAGATATTAAACTTGTTATTTTTTTTGAATTTATGACATGATATTTGAATTGTATTTTATATTTATTACGATTTTTAAATTTTTTTAATTATAATCGGGTCTACCCGTACCTGAACCAAGACCTTACAGAGTAAGGTCCGGATCCATCATATTCTGACCCATCGGGTAATAAGGTCATGTCTAGGTCTGAGAATAGTGAATCTAGTCCGGGTTTATGTTTTTTTCTTTTTGTTTTAACTCTATGATTTTTTTGTGTCTCATTTTCTCTCTTATTACATATAAGTAAATAAATTCATTATTAATATAGAAAGGATCTTTAATCAATCATCAATATTTTTAAAATAAAAATTGATCATCTATCATATATATATATATACACACACACATATAAAGATATGTAAAATAAAATAAAATTAATTAATCTTAATTGTGGATATGATTAGAATGTATAATTTAGACAAATTTGATGCCAATATTGTCATACATTTCTTTTTCTATAATATTTTTAATACATAAGTAAAAAAAATAGCGAGCAAGTCTGCTCCAACTTGCATTGGCCCGTGGGCTAATGAAACGGACCAAATAGGTCTGCATTCAAATAAGCCTGTATATACTATGTCCAAGGTATCTATGTAGATGGATAAACGGGTCGATCCATTTTGATATTACTATTCAATCCACAAACCTCGTGTATTCCAAAAGAAAAAAAAAACTAAAAGGAACATTAAATCCTCCCATAACTATACAAACTAATCACTGATCATAAAAAAAATTATTTATGAGAAAATATATGAGATTTAAAGTGAAAAAATAAAAATTAATATATTTTATATTAAAAAATTAATTTAAATACACCGTAAAATTTTAAATTCATGGTAATGGCAGTTTATTTAGCTAAGTTTTGACTAACAATCACCGGGCGTAATACATTGGCTATAAGGCCTAGAGAGAGTGCCTTTATGCCAACTCTGTGAGAATATTTTGTAATAAATTCTAAAATAAAAGTACATTACTTTGCATAGCTTTCCAATTCTTTGACAAGGTAAAAAATTGAATTTTAAAAAGCAAAAAAATCTGAGAGGGAGATGCAAACTAGAAAGATGACTTCTTCTTTAGTAAGGTAAAAATCATTTTACAGGTTTTTTTCATGATAATTATTTCAATGCTTAACACATAGCAAAAATATTAGTTTTCATTTTTCGGGAAAAATGGTAATATAATTACTAAAACTTGAAGTTTTATAAATTAAATAACATATTTTAATTTTTTTTAGGATAACATATTTTTAAATGTAACTTATAAAGATAGTCCAAACTTTGAATATCCATGAATAGATTCCAAACTTTGAATATCCATGAATAGATTTACTTTATATGCTATGCCTGAGCAAGTCTATAAATATCTTTGAATCCCTTTTATCGTCACTGATAGAATTGAAAAGAGAACATTCTTCCTTTTTTTTTTCAAGAAAGAATATTCTTATTTAAGATGGCAATCACTAAACTTAGGACTATCCGATATTTTTAATTGAGTAAGAAACAGTCCTCCCTATGTTAAGGGCTTAAAAATTCCAACAAAAAAAAAATCATGGTAATTGTCAATTTTTGGAAGTTGATGAACATTATAAGGTTTGGAACTTCTCTTTGACACAATCTCCACTGCTTTCTTCAAAGGTTGCATATGCCTAATAAGAAGTCACAACACGTGAATGACTGACTGATCTTTTCATAAACAAAAGTTTGGTGAAAATGTACAAAGATTTAAAGCAATATCAAGAAGTTGCAATCAAAATTATGATTTCAAATTAGTTTGTCATTCACGTGCTATAATTTCTAATTAGGCAAATCTTGCGATTTTATTTAAATTAAGTTTTATTTGAACGAAATATTAATTAAAATTTATTCAAAATAAAAAATTTTAAACATAAATTCAATCTAAATGAACTCGCAATCTTATAAAAAAATGACAACGATAGTATCAAAATATAAATTTTCTTTTATTGTTTGACACAGTTAACACAAAGCGATTTTTTTTTATTTACTCAATTAAAAGATTGGGTACTTATGTGTCCTGAAACCTTAAGTCTGGCATTAACCCCAAGAAAAAAGAAGCAAAAAGAAAAGAAAAACAAATTGTTCGAAAGGTTATAAAAGGAAAAGAAAAGAAAAGAAAAACCAAAGTCCAGTTTGCGGGTAAATATAATAACTGCCAATTGAAAATTTTGAGGAAAAATAAGTTATAAATGGGTTCCTTAAAAACTCTCCAAGCAGATGCTGACACGTCCTCATAACCAATGACTTATCTCCATCCACGTGGACGGTAAGGATTCATTTATTCCCTTCGCTGCAAAGTCGGTTACGTCATATTTAAACCACTGCGCTTCTCTCTTTCTGTGTTCAGTTGTCTATCTGACCAGAAAAGACATATGCGAAACACGCACACGCACTCTCCCGGAAGAAGTGAACAGCGAACAGAAGCCACTCGAAATCAGAATCCACGAACGAATTTCTGGTTTGATTTTGAAGTTTTGGTAGGCTAGCGACATATATGGTGTCGGTGTACCCAAACCCACCAGGGGGTCATCAAGATTTTTACTCTCACGGTGGGATGGGAGATCCGATGAAGATGGGTCTTCCGGGCCTGCATTCTCTGCAACCAGTGGCAAACGCGAACATCGGGAATCAAAACGCGAACAATTCGGGCATCGGAGTAGCTGTGGATGATTCGAACAAGAAGGTCCGGAAGCCTTACACCATCACCAAGTCTAGAGAGAGCTGGACTGAACAAGAGCATGACAAGTTTTTGGAAGCTCTCCAACTGTAAGTATCTGCTGGTTTTTGTGTTATTCTTGAATTTGAAGTGATAAGAAATGTTAGAGAAAACATGAAGAGTTATCTTGGGATTTCGAGAATTGAACAAGTTTTTATAAATCTTCAGCCATTCTGGGTAGTTCGTTTAATTTTAATTTTAGACTGGGGCCTCATTTGATTGGGATTGTCTCCTCTGGTAGAGTTATTTGCTGCGGTCTGCGTTGCTGCTGTTGTTTTTATGTACTTCTAGCCGTTCTAGAAAGCGCTTATGAATCGTTCTGTAATGTTTGATTGGATATTCTAGATGTAGAAAGAGAACATTTTGATTAGGAAAAATTTTACTTTGGTGTAAACTTTACCTTGAATAATTTGAAGAAAGTTCAAATGCGATGATCTTTGTTCATGATTTGCTTATCTTGGAATTAACATATTAATTTGTTAAAATTTCTGCGCTTTGAAAGCATAGAGTGCTTGATATCTTGAGATCCGGAAGATATGGTGTAGCGATAGTTAAGCTTGAACTGTTTGTGTCAACGGTTACTTTGAGGTGAAAACAGCCTTCACAATTGCTCATATTTTGGCATTTAGATTCTTTGAAGATTTAGAATATACTCTGATGCAAGAATATGAAATCCTTTGATAGTTGCTAGCCAACAGCGAGGCTGATGACAGGAATCTTCCTTCTTCCTCACTCACACGTGCACACAAAAGTCAGCTGAAGAAGCTAAGTGTGCAGCAGGAATATGAAATGAACATTGTCTTTCAGTTTACTGTTTTACCTTTGTGTCCCCCCAGGGTTCTCTCTGTTCCAGAGAATGCATATTGATAAATATATTTCTAAATTCTCTCTTTAATCATCGATTTCCAGCTTTGATCGTGACTGGAAAAAGATTGAAGCATTTGTCGGTTCAAAGACAGTGATTCAGGTAATTTGATGTGAATACTTGCACATCCTGCAGCTTTGGTTCTCCCTGATATCAGTTGGTCATTGCACTTCTAGGTTTTTTTAATTAAATTTATAAATATATATATAAATAGTTCTTTCTATATAGTCATGTTTGCTAAACTTGCTTAAGAATGTATATTCAGGAATGGAACTGTTCCATTGCCTATTCTTTCCTATGAGGTTCATAAGCAGGACAAACTTCACCTGCACTTGGTGCACATGCACCTGGCCAACTCTGGCGCGTGAGGGATATACATCGGACTTAGACAACACATGCTTCACGTGCTGTGTCATTGACCTGGTGCCTGTGGACCTGGTGTAGGTAAGTGTTTCCTGTTAGCGAGGCACTGAATTACATCTAGAGCTGGTGATATTAAGAACCTTGGATGTATTTATAATCTTTTCTCTTCAAAATGTTCAATAGCTATCAAGAATATTTGGGGTTTGGGTACTATGACCTAGATGTGCTAATAGCCTATACAAATTAGTTGCACCTGTTTATTTTGATATTATGATTATGATCTGGCCTTCCTTGTTCCTCCCTCCTTTCCTGCAACTTTGAGAAGCACTTCATAGAATTGGATGAATACCTTTTTCTGTCCGCCCGAGTAAATTTCCACAAAAGAAAAAACGGAAAAAGAAAATTGTACCCCTGTTAAACTTGTTATCTCCCTCCCTCTCTTTTTGTGAGACCCCTTATTTGTAGAGCCTTTTATCTTGATTTCCGTGTCTGTAGGATCTCATATGATCATGGAGTTCTGCACCAATATACATTTTTTTATTCAATAAATACGTCGGACACTAATGACAGAGGCTTTGCAGATACGTAGCCATGCACAGAAATACTTTCTGAAGGTGCAGAAAAGTGGGACAAGTGAACATGTACCTCCTCCACGACCAAAGAGGAAAGCAGCTCACCCATACCCTCAGAAAGCCCCCAAAAATGGTTGGATTTCTCTCTTTAATTCTCTCTTGCAAGTCATGATACTGAGATTAACTTCTTGCTCATGCTCAATTTCTTCCTTGCTACAGCTGTTCCCCAGGTTGGTGGACATTTTTCGTCGTCATGTTCCTTGGTTGAACCTAAGTATGTTATCAGGCCTGATTCCTTGTCGGTGCCAAGAAGTTTGTTTAGCAATGCTGTTCTGTCTCCTTGGACTTATAATTCTGTGCCAACAGCCACCATGCCACACATGACAAAAGGTTTGTTTCTATTTCTGATTATTGCAGACATCAGTTCCATTTCTTATATATCTTCTCGCTTTTGTCCCTTGGGAAAGAGGGGACTATATTCAATTCTAACAGAATAATATAATAATGTACCTCTTTCTCAGATGATATAGGCTTAGCTGGTTCCACCATTGTCCATAATTATAGCAGCAGTAGCAATGAAAGCACTCCAAGGATTTGGCCTCTTAATGAGACAAATGATCAACTAAAGGAGAAAAGCAAGGAGTCATCTAGAGGTGAGCGTCTTTTTCATCACATGCTGTAGCATGTTAGAAGATTCTAACCTTCGTGACTTCAAGGTCAAAGGAAAACCTCAAACTTACTCTCTGAAAAAATTGACTTCAATTTTTTATTAGGAATTTTTGTGGATTTGCTGCCTGCAGGGAAGTAAATGAATAGAGAATTGTTATTATAAGATGTGGCATTCTGATGATATCTAGATTGACGGCAATATCATGAATATTCCCTGTCATGAGTATTGAGTAATATACAGGAAATGTCCAACATTGTGTTGTTAAGGCTCAACAGACCCTTTTTAGGAGGATTGGGAAGTGCTACTCTGGTTCTGATCCTTTGGGAAGAATAATAGTATTATAAGCTTATTGCACGTATGAGAAAATTCTCATATTAAATACAATGACGGTAATCGATACAAAATTTTGGATACTCAGATGAAGTTCCAGTGAGAAAAAAAGGAAAGATGTTATTTCTTTGGACTTACATCAACTTCAATCTTAATTATTAGGTATTCCATTTCACTGAGAATCGAAACGTATACATCTTAAGGTGTTAGGTATAACAGATGCACTCTCTGCATCTCTTCCTTTTTGTGGGATTTTGTTGACACACCTAGTAAGTTATTAGATGGGCAAGGGTATTCTGATGGTCATCTGCATCTCTATGGTATATGCTTTTCTTTATTGTGTACATAATGCATTGTAGTTTAGACAGCAATAACTTCTTTTTGCTCTTCATATTTGTTGGAATGGAACTTCATGATTTAAACTTGTTAACTTATCGGTTTATTTTTTTTTCTTTTTATATGCAGTTATACCAGATTTTTCTCAAGTGTATAGCTTCATAGGGAGTATCTTTGACCCCAATGCTGGCAATCACTTACAGAGACTGAGGAAGATGGATCCTATAAATGTGGAGACGGTATGTCCACTATTATGTTGATTCTCATTCATACAATCATGAAATTTGCTTTGAGTACTTGAGAAGCTTACTAAGTTTTTTTCTCTTTGCTTTCCGGATTTTGTGCAGGTGCTGATGTTGATGAGGAATCTCTCTGTCAATTTAATGAGCCCTGAATTTGAAGATCATGTAAGCTTCCGAGTTGTATTAGCATTACCTCTTTTACTTTCTTTAGTTACTGTGATTGAGCTCTCCCCCTAAGTGGATGGCCATGGACTAGTTTGGATTTCTTCGCTCCCATCCTATGATGTCAACTCTTCATGTTCAATGTTATTCCTCATTATTCGGAGTTAAACTCCATCTGATCCTTGTCCATAACCTAAGCACTTCTTAGCCTTCAGAATAATAATCACCTTGTAGTTCTGCAAGAGGGGATGCATCACTAGTTCCAACGTTTTTGTCCCTGGAAAGCCTGATCAAACTTCCTCAAGTAATGTATTGGAGAGTCATTTGACTAGTGTGTGTATGTAGCACGACCTTTCATGTGATCATCTCAACTGGTTCAAGGTTGCATTTCTAAGCAACTTGCAATATCTGTCTTCCTCTTGCCCAACATGTATGTATATATCTCTGGCAGTTTGGGATATGAGTTCAAATTTAATGTGTTGTTAATTTTGTATGTCGATGTACCATTGAAGCATTAACAACCATTGTAAGGGTATGAAATTGGGAAAAAGAAAAATCATATCCCTGAAAAAACATTTACTAGTCTCCTTCGAGCTAGTAAAACTGTCCTGATGCTTCAACAATCTTCAATTGGAGCACCTAAAAAAAAAAAAAAAAAAAAGAAGCTAAAATGATGTTATTTCATTCCTCTGTGTTCATCTCTCTGTCTTTTTCCCCCCTTCTCTTTTAAAATCCCATTGGATGCGATTATTGTCAGGATGATTGATTCAGCTAAGATAGTGGTCCAATGGATGTCTCAACAATATTCTGAAGCCAAATTGCAACTTTTTTTATGGTCTCTTGGTGTTGATAGATGTGTGCTGTTTTACTTGTTTTCTAGCTACTGTGTTAGGACTTGCAGGGTGCATTCAGCTGTTGCTAGGGAAGAAAATTTAAAACAATTCCTCTGTGATCATTCTTTTCTTGTTTTTGCTTAAGAGAAATTGGGTTTACTTTAGCAAATGATTATTATCATACTCGCTGGAACTTGGAATTAGGTTTGCCTGATTTTCTTAGAGAAATATTACGTATTGTTGATTTTCTGGTCTACATTAGGAACTTTAAATATTGCAATGCGTAAATTGCCAAAAGGTGCTTTCTTTCAGTTGTATGGTGAATTCATTCTGCTTGCTTTTATTTTCTTGTATTGTACGTCTTCAATGTTTCTGATCTTTGCATGAGAATTAATTGTTTTTCTTAATCGCAATTGTTGGATCAGAGGAGGGTGATTGCATCATATAGTGTGGGCAGGGAAGAGGACAAAGAGAATATCCCCAATGTGGTCACTAAATCTGTCGAATCGGGAAATGCAAATTTATGCATGTAAAAGGTTGGAAAGGTAGGAAGATTTTATTCTTGTTTTCTGTTTCCGTTTTTCTGTTCTCTTACTCATCTAGATCTTCACAGAACAACTGTGGAAATGTCAGGGGTCTGAAGATGATATTGCAGCTGGTCAAAATTGCAGCTTATGTGCTGGCATTTTCTGTATGATCTTGCAGATATCTTTGTAGATATGTACAGAAATCACTGAAGGCGGGTTAGGTTTGTGCTTGAAGGTGTTTGCCATGACAAGCCAGCTTGTATAGAGCTTCTGGAGTTGCTCTTTATCTTGGTTTTTCTAGCGTGGTTATCTTTTACTTCAATTTTTCCGTGTAATAGTTGTGCTCGTTTTATCTTTTGGCGCGAGGGGTTGGAGGGAATGGGCAAGTGGATGCACAATTTTGAGCGCGTGTTAGCTTTTGTTGTCCGTTTGTTTTGAGTCATAAAGTTACAGCAGTAAATTCACATGTATAGGTAAATGTATAACTGATCAGGTTGTGGAAGCTAGATATTCACCCTACTATTTTGCATACGGCGATTACAAAGATGTCGTTGCAGCCTCCAGATGTGTGTGAGTTTGTGGCAGATATGGCACTACTAAGGTGGTTAGTACTTTCTTGTTTCAACTTATTTTTGCTAGATCTGTCAAGTTCGGAAATATGATGATCAAATTCATGGATACGATTGTTCCAGAGCTAGTTCACCTCTAATCTAATCATCCCGGAAAACTCATGGTCATTTGATGCCCTTGGTATAATTAGCATGGATATTTAGAGCCACGTGCAGATATGCTGTATGTTTCTTCAGGATGAAAACCTTGTCAATCACCCAAACATAGAGCATAAACAAATCTTTGTTGAACCAATTCTACCCAATGAACGGGGAAAAACATTCACGGTCCGCCAAGGGAAGCTAACATAGCTGGCAAAAAGGTTTGGCTTTTAATTCAAAGGTTGAGGGTTCAAATCTCTTTTTGCCTTCAACTCAAAGGTTGAGAGTTTAAATCTCGTCAGAGGCATCAAGATGCAAGTTAATAGAACAATTAAAGTACTCTTGTTGTCAACGACAAGATAAAGTTCAATTCTTATTAAAAATTTGAAAGTTATATTTGAAAAAATATAATAAAATAATTAATTTAGAATAAATTCTTTGTGCGCAGCAATATATAGATAAAGACTTTGAAAATCTGAGATCCAATTCGTCGTGATTTACATACTGCATAGCTTAAGGGTAATATTATAGAATTTATAAATAATTAAATTTAACTTAAGACACTTGAATTATTAAAAAAAAAAACATTCACGGTCCGAAAAGAATCCATACTTCGTAACATTAAAAGCGAAGTAACATGAAAAGCGAAGGCCTTGATAGAAGACGCTACGAGAACCCGAACCCAAACCCAAAGAAGAGACAGAAATGCACGCTAGGAAAGGCGTTTATGCTATACATTAAACACAAGCAAAACCAACACCCAAAGAAGAGCAGGTGAAGGTGCCGGGATAATCTCAGGTCCTAAGCACGAATACAAGGGCAAGAAGAATCTCGTCCCATGATCAAACCAATAAGATAAAAGAACATAATGCGAGAAGGGGAAAATGTGATGCAAGGAAGAAACTAAAACATAAGAGGAAAGTCCTACAAAGAAAATTTTCGACCTGCGCAGAGTCCACAGGCATGCGGGTTTTGATTTTACCTTTTTTTTTTCTTCTAAATTACAGAGGAGCGAGAACAAATTTCTAACTCGAGCGACACACGAAAGACTTTACACAAATCCATCGTATAACATCTGCTATTGGAGCCGAGATTTTGACCATCAAGCGATTCATGACACGTTCATAACCGTCATTTAACGTGTGCTGTATTCATAATCCACTACCTAAAGCGCATAAGGTCTAATTCATGACCATACATCCCTTGTCCATGGCTATGACCTGCAAAAGGAGGCATCTGTTTTGAATTTGCCCTGCGTTCCATATCAACGAGCCTTTGAAATGCTCCAGGATGGTTGGTTCCACCATTAGTGTCAGGAGCTGATTCATTCACATGAGACAACAATAAACTGTTACTTGATCTAGAACTGGGATCCAAAAAGTAACCAACCAAAAGTTGCATTATCTTAGTTTGCTAGGAGTCCCTTCTTCAATGCAAATCCTTTTTTTAAAAAAAAAAAAACCTAATACTATGAAGACAAATGTAGAAAAAGACACATCATCATTAAAAACTGGACACTATGCTAGCATCTAGAGATTAGCTAGAGATCAAAACTGAATACACAAAATTTAATTCCTAAAATCTGCCCAAGCATGTGGACGTGAACTTAACAAAACTCCTATGCAATTATCCTTCAAAATACAGTTTCTAAGATATAAACATAGTTCTACAAACAAAAATGACCAAGAGTCATCAAAAGATGTTCAGAGATAAATCATAATCATAATATATGTAAAGATCCAAGATAATTGGAACTCAAGAAATGTGATGATCAAGTACAATGGTGAATATAGTAACATAAAGTATTAAAAAGGTAACAGCTACTTACCAATTACGAACAGTGGTGACCAGAAATCAAACAATGACATAAGCAAGCAAACAGATGAATAATTTCTCTAAGCTAGTTTGAAACTTGCAGTGAAAATGCAAGCCAAAGAAACGACATATCATCAGAAATCTCGTTACCTGGTATTGGCATTCCAAGGCCACCAATGTTGGGTTGGCGGGGTCCAAAAGGATACCCTGGTACTGGGTTGGGTTCCTGCACAAAACCTGCGGTTTGAGAGCCAAGATGAGGGACTGGAGCGCCCCTGGGAAAGTCATTTACTATGTGCCGAGGATAGTTGCCTGACATCTGCATTTGCTGCAGCACGGACCGATGACCAGGAAGCTCTACACCTGCCACCCCAACACTGCCATGATGGAGAGGAGGCTGAAGCACATTTGTAGGAAAATGCTGATTGCCAGAAACATCTTGCTGAATCATCCTTTCAGGACTGATGAACTTCAATTGGGAACTCATATGAGCAGGATGAGAATCTAATGACTGGAGTAATGGCCTACCGTGGCCCATCTGCTGTGAATGGAAATCATGATATTGAATATCACGATCCATTTGATTATAAGGGCCACGTACAAATGGTGGAATATCTGAACCTAATGTAGACCTCTCCACTCTGATTGCTGCACCAATTGCAGCCAGTTTCTCAGCAATATCACCAGACGCATTGGATGACAAGGATTCACTTTGCCTTGAATTCGCACTAGCTACAAACTTTGAGAGTTGAGGGTCCAGATCGTCATTGACAGCTATTAAACTCTCCTCTTCAGGCAGCTGGTAATCAACTGCCGCTTCAAAGCCACCATGTTTAGAAGCTACAATAGGTTCGTTCTTAGACAAGTTGAAGTCAATTTGAGGATCGTCATTCCCCAACCATTTTTGGGTTTTATCCAGCATCATTTGCTGTCTGCTATTTGATGCCAAGAAATTCTTTGTGTTACCTGTGTTTTCAGATCCCATATGAGCAACTGCAGAAGGGAATAGGCCATTATCTTTGAAAGGAAATGTTAATCCTTGTGTTTCCAAAGCATCATCAGAAAGTCCATATCCAACTGAACCCCTCTGAACAGAAACTGGTGCTTCTACTGATTGTAGCTCCTTCATAAAAGCAGTCCCAAAGAGAGTTTCAAGAGTGAGACTTTTTCCAGAATCCTGAATATTCTGGGCATCCTCTTCACTGGTCTTGTAAAGTGAGGTGCCTACAGTATAAACATCAGAAGCGGTTGATATTTCTGAGGTGTCTATATCTCCATGTATTTTTGGTGTGGTGTTCTCACGGCTGGTTCCCTTTTGCAACAGTGAAAGGAGATGTTGAGATGCCTTATCATCAACTGGTGCTCTCAGCCCTTCAGACTTTGCACCGGTAGAATTGATGCCTCCCAAAGGTAGCTGGAAGTTTGAACTTGTTTCACTATATTCTGACAACATGCTCTGTTCCAGATCTTCACATCTTAGGAAGTTCTGGACCATGTCTTGTTTGCTAGTATTCTGTAATGATTCGGAGACCCCATTTGTTGAAGGCATGCTAGCCGTAGACTGGTTGGCAAGTTCAGAACTCTGGTGGGGAAACTGAGTCTGAAGTTGATCTGAACCGTATGTGTCCAAGACATGTGATTTGCTTTTATCACTACCCACGATTAGTGAAAGCAAATCGTTTGGCCTACTCAAAGAGTGTTCATCACCTGATTTCCTTTCTGTAGTAAGACAAAGAGACATTATGGATTAAACACAGGCAATAGAAACACTTGTACCATTTCCTGGAAAATTCATTAATAGTCCTTACCTTCTTCAACAAACCAACGAGCAAACTTTGAAGAATGCACAGTGGTTGGGCTCCATGCCTCATCTTCTTTATTACCATGATGCTAGAGAGAAAAGAAAATAAATAACAGCTTAGAGAAGCCAGAATTCTCTGCAAGGTCTTTGCAATTTACATACAAAGAGAAGATTGAGTATTGCAAACCAAATGATATCGAAGAAAATAATAGTTATAGTATCTGAAATGCATAAAAAAAGCCAGCATAGGTTCAGGTTCTTAGGTGTGTGTATTTTCTACTCTCAGGAGACCATTTTTATCCTAATGATATAAAGGCGACTTATGGACCAAGTACCTAGGGGACAATTAGAAAACTAGAAGTCATTCTTTGATTTGGTCGGTCCTAATATGCCAACAAGACATGAGCCTTAACTATATCCATGACACAAACAAGTACACGAGTAACATGCAATATCAAAAGAAGCTCGCGGCTACTCCCTTACATTTATGTCTGAAAGTCACAAGAAGCAGAAAGAAGCTGAAGCAGAATTATAGCGACAGTTACCTCAATTGGATCCATAGAGTTACTAGCTGTGAATGAATTACTGAAGATCTTCTCCAGGATGGATGTCGAGTCCTTATTATTAAACTTGTCACCAAGCTTGAGGCCTGCTACTTTGGAATCAATGTCAATCTTTTCAGGTTCGTCTGAAGATTCATGCACTTCTGGAAGCACAGAAGTCTGGTGCAGAAGGTCTTCACAGGCAGCTTTCTTGCTGGGACTATCTGACTTTAAGGATGAATTTGCAATATGATCACCTTTGTTTGACACTGGTATATGCATAGCCTTACTGTCAAGCTGCTGATCACTAATACTGGTTTCTTCTGACGATTTTTGTGTGCCACCAAGAGCATCATTCTGGGCTGGGGCAAGCAGAAGGCATTCTTCAATTTCACTTCTTCCAACCTGCAGAAATTAAAGGCATAAAAATGAACAAATAGCTATAATGATCATGTATAGCTTGAATGTGAGAATTTAAATAGTTGGAACAACAAGAAATAAGAATGAATATAGCAAGGAAATAGAGCTTGAATTTCTGTTGATACACAAGGTGGAATTTTCAATTAAAAAACATGGCAATCAGATTCTCATAGGATGGAACAAAAGCATACAAAAGGATTCAGGAATGTTGGAGAGATGTTGGAGAGATCCTGCAAAGCCCAAGTAATTAGGGAAGAAAAGCAAAGAACTAACATTCCAAGAAAAACATAGTCAGATTAGGCTCAGGCTATCTAACTTTAGAGGCTCGTAACTAAATGCATATTAATAAATCAATTAAAAATGAAAGAAATTTACCCCTGTGGGATAAGAATGAACCAATGATTTTAATGCAGAATTCTTCTCCTGAGCCATGTATGTGAACCCTGGGGGCACGAGAGGTCTAAATGTTGGATTCTGTGAGGGTAATACAGATTTTCCGGAATCAATACTTGAAACGGATACAACTGCAGCCACTTCTACTTCATTGTTTCCATCCAAGACCTTCTTTTCCCCTTTGCTATCATCAAGAAGCATGGAAATGTTGGAAACAGAATCAGTTTTATTCTTTTCCAGATTCATTGTCTGCTTCTCCTGCAGAGCTTTCTGTTGTTCCTTCCTCATCAACTCAAAGGAAGCTGAGATGTAAGTTCCAGTATATCTCAATTTAGTGCAAGTTCAGGAACTCAAATAACCAGCAGAATCAGAGAGAAATGAAGCGTTCAGCAAATGATTTAAGTGAATAGATGCAATACCTCTTCTCCTCTTTTCTTCTTCCATTCTATCATCACTCATAGACTCAGTTGAGCCAAATGTTTCATCATTAAACGAGTCATGAGCATCTCTCCTTGAAAGTGCCATAGCCTGAAGAAATCAAAGAGTTCTAGGGAGGTTACGCTTACAAAAGAACAAATCCATTTGTTTTTTCTTCTATGTAACTATGAACGATTGGCAAAACCAGTAAAGGACAGAAGAAGGAAAAAAGAAAAGATCTACACATACAAACTATGAAAGAACTGAAAAAATTGCCATAAAGATCCAGAATGATATGAATAGCAAAGTTGGGACACCATTACTATACGCAGGAGGTGCAGAAGGAAAATCACCTTGTAAGGACGAGGAGGATGATATGGTTCATTGCTCCTGTTAAGTTGGTATGTGTCATTTGTTTGAACCTTTGACATACCAGCCGCATATCCAGATGGTCTTGGAAATGAACCACTACCAAGAAGCCCATCATGCTCAGGACTCTGCCAAGACCGCCGCGATTGGTTGCCAAAACGCCTTCCAGTATCTACATACATAGAGTTTGAATAAGTCCTTGGGTCAGAAGTAATAAATCTAGAGACACTATCTTGGAAACAATATCCTCTTCCCCCCAACCCCTCTCCATATTGCACTGGAAAGAAGAAGGGGAAAAAGAAAAGGATGAAGGAAAATAACCTTGAAATACTGAAAGCATAGAATGATACAAAAAGAATCAACTGAAGCGTTGTAGCCGATAGATGCTTATCCTCAAAACACACTTCCAGGCAAAAGAACAATTCCAAAAGACTAATGAACTCAAAATGTTGAAGTATGTTATCACAGAGAGAACATTAATTTATCCGCTCTAACTTAAGAATATGCTGCTTGTCACCCTCATTAGTATGGATAATCTAAAAATAAACCTATTAATGACAGTCACAAGCATGAGAGTTTGGCGACTTCAAGAACATCCAATGTTTCGCTGCAAACCCTGGGATGCTTGCCTACATATATAGATTCAAAAATTTGACTTAGTCTTAAATACTACTTCTGTTTCACAATATTTGTCATTTTGCCTCAATTCTAAAGTGTAAAAATATGTCTCATTTTATTAAATCATGACAAGGTTTATTAATTAATTCCAATTTTACCCTTACATCTACTAGTTGCCAAATTAATGTATTTAGCCTTACCAAAACATCTTTGACCAATGGTTATAGCAGTTCATTTTCCAAGATTATTAAAATTCATTTCCAAAGTTTATTAACAGGCCAATTTGGTCCTTTTAGCTTAAAACCATAACAGTTATGATTGTTTTAATCTCTGTGCTAATAACCAATTTGAGAGATATTGCAAAACAGAGGTAGTATGTCTCTCTATTGGAGGTTGCAGTACCACTATCTTGTTTAAAGGTCAAAAGATTGTATGATAGCAGCACAAGATTGTAGGAAAAGAAGTAACAATATCTGCAGCCAGTAATTACTGCACTGAGCTGAAAACATCTAGAATCAAAAAGAATACCAACCATGTATACAGAAAGGAATATCAAATTAAACCTGAGTCCCTATCAGACTGTGAATCATTGTCTCGATCACTGCGTCCAGAAGAACGGCTATCCCATCTGTAAATGCCTCGAGAGAAATTACCAGACTCCCCTCTAGTCGGTGGTGACGAGCTGTATTCATTACGTCTGAAACTCTGCGATGGTAAGCTGCCTTGAATTCTTTGTCGATCTTGGTTACCATACGAGGTATCCTCAAACTCACTTACAGAAACAAAATACAAATAATAAGAAATGCATGCTGCAATCAAAAGGAGAAGAAGAGATAACAAACAAGCAAAACGAACAAAAACTGCACAAACATATCCATATTTTAACTGTTCTAAAGCATAAGCCAGCCAACTCCCCAGAAAGAGTTTCTGTTTTACCTCAAGATTGATTTATCGATCCCAGTAGGCAACTTCTTGCAAATCTCCAAGGCACTAAGAGAAAGAAGAAAATCTCGTGTGTATGAAATTTTTGATCGCCTGGACCATCATAAAGAGAGTTCTATCTCAGAAAACAGCCTCAAGACTTAGTGACATCGAAAACTTTATACAATGATACAAAAGCTTCATCAAATTATTCAATCAAGAACTACGGAGAGTAAGTTACTTTTGAGTTTGGCTACTTGGTTCAGTAGCCTTACATGGAGAGCTTCGATCTTCATTCTCCAAGCTCATTCCGCGTTCTTATTCAAAATAGTGTCCTAGCAAGATAACTAATCAATCCACAATCTCAACCAGGAACGTGCACCACTCGCCAATTTAATTCTACAAATTAGACATCTAAAAATCCAATAATCCTTCAAGACTAGAAGTACCTACGAGTGCCATAGCGACCCAAAATCTATGAACAACTATAAGCAGTAAGCAATGTAATGATTAACCTGATTGACTCAATTATATTCGTAACCACGGCATTGAAGAGCGAAGAGAAAGCAAAGATAATTTTCTAGAAAATCGCCCAGAAAGCTGAAATTAAGCTAACTTATACTCTGATCCACTCATTCCAAATTCAGAATAGGGGGCACCAAGAATTGACGAAGAAACAGCTTAGAAATGAAATTGCCTACCCCATTACCATTTTTATACATACACCGAAAATGAAAATGAAACACCTTTCCTTCTACCCTAACACATAGTTAAAAAAGAGAGCATCTGTCAAAATTGCGACGTTTCTGAAAAGAATACGAATCGGATGCTCGTGATTTCTAGGGTTTTTGAATCGCTAGGGTTTCTGTTCCACCTGAAATAAAACAAGCTACGGAGGGTTCGATCTTGCCAATTTTACTATCGATCGGATTGGCTCAGATAGAGAAAGACAAGGGAAGCTTTTCGTATCTATGTATATGTGGGGAGAGATATATATGAAGCTCTGTATGTGTAGGTTTAGAAAGAGAATGGGGAGAGCGGGAGGGAGGGTGTCCCTTCATTGACGTATCAGAAGCGAAGAGGAGATATGACGTTGGCCACCATTGTTCAGCTCTGGAGGAGGAAAACAAAATTTTAGATATAAATTAGAGAAGAAAAACTGAAAATGAATATCAGTACTCGTTTCTACGCGCTGTTCTGTGGCACAACAGATTAATGAGAACATTTCTGTTAAAACTACTCTCGGATATGCGCGTGGATGAAAACTCCTAGGGTTGGGGAAAGAAATCTATTTTGTCAAAAAATACCTGGGAAATAATCTATTTTACCAAGAAAAAAAAATCACATGGCCAAAATGGTCAAATGCAATTTTGGGAATTGATTCTCAAGGGGTCATCGTTATCCACCTTTTTGTCCACTTAGGATCTTTCGTAACGATTCTGATGGCATTTTTTTTAGAAATTTATAATTTATAATTTATACAAATGGCTTAAAAATATAATTTATTTTTATTAATTAATATAAATTTTCTAATAAAAATATTACATAAAGAATGTTACTGAAAATATTACATAAAACTTGAATTACTTTTTATCTCTTATACTCACATTTGGGAGGTAAATTAATAAGAAAAAGGAGAAAATGACAAATTTAATGTTTTCTTTTTCAAACTATTTAGGTTATATTATGTTATAAATTTTTCAAAATATTTGGAACATAGTCTTGATTTGATATTATTATCATGAGATTTTTTTAAAGAATAACATGTTAAGGATAATTCATTATTTGCTAAGAAATTGCCACTCTTTTTGCATAGAGAGATGATGATATTCTCAGTCTTCTTTTACTCTCTTCTTATTTTTTTTATAACTAAAATGATTTTAATATCCACAAAAATTTAAAAATTTAACTCAAGTCTTGTTCCAAAAAACTAGTTATGAATATTAAAATTTGTTCATTTATAAAAAAAAAGTGAGAGATAAGATAGAGAAACTAAAAGTGTATTAATTATTTTGTTGTTAGATTCATAGTTATTATTTTAAATTTTTAAAATTTATATTAGAATTTAAAATTATAATTCGATTACAATTATTCAAAATCAATTGAAGATTTGATTATAATAATTAAAAATTAATTAATAAGATAAAAAGACTACTAGTATTCAAATACTATTGAAACTTAAAACAAATAAAATTTACAATATAATTTGAATGAATAAAATTTATAATATAATTTAAAACTTAAAACGTAAAAGTGAAAATAAAAAAAGGAATGAGATTAGGTGGTGATAGGGGTGTTCACTATATGGGTTGATCCGAAAATCCAAATCGATCCGAACCGAATTTTCAAATTAGGTTTGGTTTTTTATTAATTTGGTTTGATTCGGTTTGGATTGTCAAATTTTAAAGCATTTCGGTTCGGTTTTCGATTTCAAAAATTAAATCGAAAATCGAATCGAAAAACCGAAATATAAAGAAGAACGCATGTTTATAATGCGTTCAGTGGTTTGCCAAAAAAATTCAAAGGCATTACTAGAATGCGTTCATGCACGGTTTTCTGAATTAGGGCTTTCAGTCTTCTTTTAGTCCATTATCTTCTCATTTTCCCGGCGCCGCTTCCATTCTCATTTCTCCATACTCTTCTTTTCCAGTGCATGAACAAGACGGGTTGTTCGTAGATTCGCCTTGCAAACCTCCCATCTCTTCTCTGCAAAAGGTGTGTATTCGAGAAAGAAAAAAGAATTTCATTATTTTCATGTGTTTGAATAGTTGCTTTATGCTGTTCTTTGTTTTAGGAGAAATCAGAGGTGGAATTGGAGCTTAAGCTATTGGAAGCTCTCGAAATTTATCCTCCTGCCAGCCAAATTACGAGGTAATTTTGTGTTTTTTTGAGAACCCTTCTCTGTTCTGTTTTCGTTCTTAAGGTCCATTCGCAAATTTATCTTATTTCTTGCAAAAGGAAACCGTAAGAAAAGAGGGTTCTTAAGTAAAGATTGCTAATCTAGGTTTCACTCTGAGGGGGAATGTGTTTTTTGGATTCTTCAGTTTCCTTCTTGCATAGCTCTTCATAATCTTTTGCATTTGATTGTTTCTTTGAATGTATCAATTTACATCTTCCCTATCCATGTGCTGGTTCTCTTTAACTCAGGTTTAGTGTGCAGACCAAACTTAGTTGTGAAATGAAGAGAGTAAACCCTTGTATTCCATCATTACTTGTAAAAATCTCTGTTCTGTAATAGTGTTCAATTTCCATCAATCTAAAATACAATGTGCTATTTGCAACACTTGTCTCACTTGTTTCCTGCTTTCTTTAGCTTTTGGTTTTCACCTGCTTTCTACCTTTTTTCTAGTTCTTTTAGCAATTAAAACCATACAACTCTTTTGTAATATGCTTGTGCTTTCGAATTAGTATACTCATTTCGAGATGGGAATACTATATTCTGTTCCTGTAAGTTTCTGTTTTTAATTCATCAGCCTGCTTACTTTCTAGAAGGAATTGCTGCTGCTTACATCATGTATTTTTTATTTCTGATTTCCTGTTTTTCTTTTCTTCTGTTTTTCTGCTTTTCTGATTGTCTGTTTTCCTGCCTTTTTGTTCTTTCTGTTTCTGTTTTTCTGTTTTCCTGCAGATGAATTTCTGATTTTGTGATTTTCTTATTTTCTGTTTCTGATTTTCTATTTTTCTGGCTTTTGTATTGTAGCTATTACTTTCTCTTAATGGTGGTGGATTATTGATGAATTTTTTCTATTTTTTTGGAGGCTGGCTTTTACATCCCATGACTGAGAGCAAACTCCAACTATTTGCACCAGCTTTGTGGACATTATCAATTAGCAATTCATTGTAATGTAATAATGAATATTTGATAAGCTTTATTTCTAAGGAATTGTTAATTATTGTTTCTATTGAGCTTGTTAATGATTGTAACTTTCATATATAGTTAGTGTTTTTCAATTCCAGTTTGTAACTTGTAAGAATTTTTTTTTCCTCTGTTTTTTTTTCTCTCTTTACATTTCGGTTTTAGTTCAAACCGAACCGAACTAAAATTTATTATTCGGTTCGGTTTGGTTCGGTTTCTTCCAATAATTCGGTTTGGTTCGGTTTTCTCAAAAAAAATTAAAACCGAACCGAAAACCGAATTCTCACACCGAAATCGAACCGAAAAACCGAATGAACACCCCTAGGTGGTGAGCAAGATTTTGGATGCCACCATCTTGAGGCACACAAAAACCTGACTTACTTATTTTAAAATATATATATATAAATATATGTCTAAAGATAAGAATATCAATATTATGTAAAAATCGTCATGTATCAGTAAAAGCGTATTGTGTTTAATATTTATGTTAAGATTTTTTTTATCAATAAATTCACAATAATTTTTTTTTGACAATTATAAGTAGATTATTGATCAGAAAGTAATGATATTATTTAATTATCAGAATTAATGAAACAAAGTTTTCTTGAAAGCAAAATATGAACTTATTATATTTGTAAAATAGTATTACTTTATTACAAAAATGAGTAATTTAATAAAATATCAAATTTGAGACTCAAAAACCTACTATCTAACCCGTTAAAAAAAAATGATCTACTGTCTAAATAACAATTGAGTGTTCATGCGAACGAAATTTGCATATTCTATGTCTAGTGAAACTGTGATTGATATTTTTTAAAAATTTGTTGTCAATTCCTTTTTGAGAGAAGTAGTAGTCAGAAATCGATCTTTTTTTTTCCTTTGTCGTTTTCCTCATAAATGGCTAAAAGTGGACATTGATTTTGGATCATAACAGTGTCACCGAACCCGACCCGTCAATTTTCACGCCACAACTAATACGCCAAGATAGAGTGCGCACAAAACATTTATCCGAAGAACTTCCATTATCCTCTCGGCCATTCTTTTATTATTTAACGAATGTTCTCTCGGCGGTTCGCAGTCTCCCCCGAACACCCTCAGTGGGTGAAACCCAACTCTACCCTTTATCTTAGCAATATTAGCACAAATACCACGCTAAAGATTCATCGCCGTCAATCCATTGAAAAATTAGCCCGAGTTTATTCGGACACCCCCGCCCCCATTTCAAACATCGTCTGCACTGTAACCCCATCCTTTTGTTGCTGAGCTCTAACTCCAATGGCTACGTCGCCAGCGCTCTTGCACTCCTCAGCTTCTTCATTTTGCTGCCAATTTCCGGTGCATTTCTTGCGGCTGCCGTCCGCTAACCTCAGAGGTCGGTCCGATGGCCTATTGGTGAAGGCCACCTCAGGGGCAGCGCTTGTGGAGAAAACTGAAGCCGAGAAGGTTAATCGTCTCAAAAGTAGATACCTAGAGAAAATCGTTCCTCTGCTTAAAGAAGAGTTCAAGTACACTAATATTCACCAGGTAGCTTTTGATTCTCGAATTATTTCCCTTGGTGTTGCGTAAAATCTTTGCACCCATATACATGAATTCTAGTTCTCCATCTCTTAGTGGTTGATATGGGGAGAATACGCGGATCGTTACCTTTGAAATTGAAGATGTTTTAAGTACAATTTTTCTCTTTCGCAACTTGTTCGGTTTTTGCTTCTCTTGGTTGAGTGCAAATTGGAATGGAGTGACGGAAGTTGCCTTGGAGCTGGGCGTGGCATTATTTATTGGTATAGGGGATATTATTGGTTAACCTGCTTCTTATTTCTGTGAAAAGAATATATCGAAGGAAGTTTATTGTCGTAATTTTAGCTGAAGCTCAAGTGGATGTAATTTGCGGTTTTTGGATAGTTTGCTGAATACTGGCATGTGAAACTTTTGCAGGTACCAAAGATTGAAAAGATTGTGGTGAACTGTGGTATTGGAGATGCTGCTCAGAATGCGAAGGGTCTGGATGCAGCCATGAACGATTTAGCTCTTATTACAGGGCAAAGGCCGGTTAAGACCAGGGCAAAGAAGGCCATTGCAACTTTTAAGATAAGAGAAGGTCAGCCGCTTGGAATTGCTGTCACTCTCCGGGGATATGTGAGTCTTTGTTTTTTTCCTCTTCAAGATGGCTATTTGCATGCAGGTTCATATTTTTCTTATCCTGGATGTGCCATCCATTTAGATAGTAAATTTTCAGGATTATGATGCTCTAATACTTGAATAATGATTCAAATGACATAATGTCAGTTTCTGATTCTTTTTATAACTCATTTACGTTATGTAATAGTAGTATTTCACCTAATTTACTGCCATCCTGGGGGGAAAAGGATTTCCCATATCTAAAACAACATATGCCAAAACTCTTTCTGGTGTGCCCATTGACCAACAGAAAAGGTGGATAGCAAACCGTGCCCACTTATGAAAGCGTGTTGGCATTGTTCTGCTTTCCTGTCTTTCAACTTCTTCCAGTTAAGATGGTTTACTCTGAAATTGAATTCCTTCAATTCGATCATGTTTGAAGTGCCTCTTTGCACTAGAAATACAAATGTTTTGTATGGATGGGAGTTGTTGAATTCTCGTAATTTCAGTGGTAAACTGGAAATAGAATACGTGCAATCAATCATTATGTGCAATGAAAGGAGATACACGCCACTATGTTATTACAATGAAATGATGGCAATACCTAAAAATCAATTAACATGCTACTGTTACTTCCACACACTCTGCAGAAATACTCTGATACACAACCCAAAGAATGCTGTATCTTCCTGTTACCTTGAGTTTTGAAGATCGCCCTTAAGCTGATTAAGCTTCCCTTACATTATAGACAATTCCAGCCAGTGCAGCATGTCATTTATGAGAGAAATAAAAGACTCCATTTGTTTACTGACAGTATGCTCTGCAGCTACTGCTAATATATGTAGCCATCAAATACATTATGTTTGAAGTGAAAAACAATTACTAGTTCAATTGCATTATTCTGAAATCCATTTATTCAAAAGAATTCACTTTAAAAAACTAATGGATTTACATAATCATAAATATTGTTATGCCTTTCTCTTCTCTTTGATTTTATCAGATTTACTAGTCATTTCTTCCAGAATTGACCTTATATGCAAGTGTCGTTCACCATTGTGGAATCAAACTCAAAATCTGGATTCTTTTATTTGAGCTTGCTAGTCTAGAAGAGTACTAGAAGCTGAAAATGAGAGGAGCATCTCATTTGTTTGATAAACTTGAAATCAGTTAAAATTGGTTCACTTGTGGACTTTGAAGTCGAAAGATAGGTGATAGGCAATTATGCCTCTGAAGATAATTGTGTTCTTGTCGTGGAGTCAATTTTCCCGCTCACTGTGCTGTTTCTCAAATCTTCTTTTCTTGAAATTTATACCTGGATAGATCTCTGCTAATCAATTATTGTTTATTGCAGGTTCTGTATGCATTTCTTGACCGGCTAATTAATCTGGGACTTCCTAGGACAAGGGATTTTCAGGGTGTGAGCCCAAATAGTTTTGATGGACATGGAAATTACAGCCTTGGCTTTCGTGATCAGAGTGTGTTTCCAGAATTAAGTTCTGATGTTCTAGGCAAGCCAAGGGGGATGGATGTTTGCATAACGACAACGGCTAATACAGACAATGAAGCACAGAGACTTCTGGCTCTCATGGGGATGCCTTTCAGAGAAGGTGGTGGCTCCACAACTGTGGTACGGAAGAAAAAGCTTAAAGCTCACCATTTTGACTCAAAATCCAAGCAGCGAGCCAGAAGATAATTGGTGCTAGTTCAGCATGTACTGTATTTTCCTGCATCCTATTTGTTCTCCCAGATTCATTGGGAAATGAAGTGGTCGGATTCTATGGGCAAACCAATGGTTGCATGATTACTGGTTTGCCATTATTGTATTAGCGGTTACTTCTTGGACTTTGTGATATAGCACTTGTATCATAGAGCCCGTCTTCGTAGTTACATTGTGTCACGTTCCGGTTATGAATTCTTCGTTCCGATCCAGGCCCTGCTCCACATTGTAGCTGGTGATGCTTCTGCCTTGATTGAACTGCTGTGCAATTGGATCTCCATCTTCTTCCTCTTCCCCTTCCCCCTTCCCTGCATCAGTTTTTTTTAAATACTTTTGAGTTGCAATCCAAGCACCTCTGCAATTTTAGGTGGTCATATTTTATTTGCCTTAAATAAGTAAATGCTTTAGGTTCTGTGGCTTTCTCAACGAGAAAAGGCAGCTCAGATTCTCATAAAACGTAGTGTGTTTGATTGTTGTACTTGGTTTTAGGTTCGTACAGGAGACATATTATCAGGAGCCATCTTTCTTTCTTTCCTCACTTTTCAATGATAATTCGTCTATTAATTCTATTCTAATTTCCCAAGTGACATTGTAATGGTAATCGTTTAATTTTGTCGTCAATTGGGACTGGGGCCAAAACAAAAGAACATGAATTCTACTAATTAAATAAAGTTTGAATTAGTTTAAGTTAGAAATTTACAAGGCAATAACTTGGTAAAAGCAGTTCTTGTTAGGCTAAAGGTCTCTGCATCCTATCTCTCAAAGATTTCTCAGTATAATCATAAAAAAGTCGCTAAAATTTCGCCTTGGTAATTATTTTGCAATCATAAAAAAAAAAAAACAAAGAGAGAAAGAAAACAAAGAAACGAGGCAACTAAAGTGTTGGGTGCAAATCGATTAGACCAAAGAACGACGGCGATTATGAGGAGCGAGTGCACTTTACAAGAATCCAATTTTCACTCACCTGGATTTTGGGTGGGCACTCTCTTTGCCAATTCACGTCTTACCTACAGTTTTTGTTTTTTTTTTTTCCTGCCATATTCAGAATACACACAGACTGAATTCTTGACTAATCACTGTTCAATGCTCTTAGCGTTATCTTCTTAAACAAATCTCTCAATAATTGTATTCATATCACATTTTCGTAATCATCATACGTGGGATATAAACTTTACTTGTAAATTCTGTCTATATATAAATAAGGATGCTAGTATACCAAGGAATAGCTGCTATAGCTATCGCAAAACCCTCCCTTATCAGAGCTGAGCAGCGGTTGGCTTCGGATCTCGCCGCTGATCGTACTGCGATGCGCAGCGACGTCTCCTATCGTCGCCGTGACCTTGTCTTCGTCGTCAATCCCCGAGGTCCTATTATCACTTGCCTCTGATGATTTGTCTATTTTTCCTTTTCTCCTTTTTTTTTCCATATATCTTTTGCTGAATTTGAGTTGAGATGTGCAGGGGCGAATGGACAGACAGGTGAGCAATGGAAGAAATTACTGCCTTATCTCAGGTCTTGCCTTGGTTCTGAATGCAATGTGAGTTCATTTTGTGCTTTATTTATATCCTTATTTCTTTGGAGAGTTGTTTCTGTTCATTGATATAACATTTGAAATGGAGGAAGATAAGTGTCCCCAGTTAGCGACTGAATCCAAATCGTCTGGAAGTTGCTCTAGGGTTTGTTTTTGCCTTGATTAGTCTGTACGTTTCTGTTATTTATTAAATATAGGATGTCTTAGGAGGACGGATTGATTGGACCTCTTCTCAGTTTCCGTGAGCTAATAGCATGAGCATTTTTATGCAAGCATGTTACTGCTTATGCAGAGTTGCAGGACTAGTTCAGTTGTATGGGTGGGTTTTAAAACAATGGGGTTTTGCAAGGTTCACGGTGATCAACTAGAAATGAAAATAACTGTTGCCGCATTGTTATCCTTCGCAAGACATCACATTTTCTTTTCTGATCTCAAATAAAAATGCCACACCTATAATATCTGGTGTTTCTTAATTTGATGTAAAGTTGATGATTCCATGTCATATATCAGTCATGTTTCCACCAGATTTTCCTGTTGTAGAGCTTATCGCTCCTTTTGCATGTGTGTGTGCACGCTTATGTGTGTACATGTGTAGTACAATTTTGGGTAACTAAGTGCTGATTATTTGCTTCTCTACAATGTGCAGATATGTGAATCATTAACTTCTGGTCCCTGTCACGCTACTGACATAACAAGAGAGGTAACATGGACATGTATTTAATGTGTCCTTTAAAATACAGATGATTAATATTCAATTTTGTTGCAGGCTATTCGGGAGGGTGCTGATGCTGTGATTGCTGTTGGAGGTGATGGAACTCTTCACGAGGTGCATCTTCGTAAACTGTATTTAGAAGTCTGCAAATCATCCATAAGAACCAACTGTCCCAGATTCTTTTTGTTCTTAAGAAAGAAATGAGAAGATGAACTGTAGCTTTGAAAGTACAACAGATTTACTTCACTTACACATGCCCAGCAAAATGCACATAACATTAGAGTTTCCCAACATGTTGTTGGCTATTAATGCTGGCATTTCTTGGTTCTCCTTCTCATTTGAGTGTGATTATTATAAATTTTGCAAGTTGGGATAATCAAAATAATTTATCATGGAGGTAATTACTGGATTGTTCATATAGGAAGCCGAGTGATTCTGGTAAATACTGGATTGTTAATAGAGGAAGCCGAGTGATTCTGGTAGCTTTGAATATGCCTTTCGTTTACTAATGTATTTTTTAAGTCTTTTAATTATTTTCTTATAAATAAATCTCTGTTGTTTTGCTGATATAGAAAAGTTTGGAGCATTCAATCAGTTTTGCAAATTAGAATTTCCCACCAGTTGTCTTAGGCATAGGCGTCTTGCATTTTGTGACTTTCCAGCAGGCTGAGGCATCGTTGCTGCTCATGTAAAATAACTTTTTCACCGAACTCTACATACTGCAGGTAGTCAATGGCTTCTTCTGGGGTGGAAAACTGGTGTCTTGCAATGATACCAACTCTTACCAGACCACTGCTCTTGGTGTAAGTGATAATCAACATTCCAGAATCAACTTTTGACACTTTATGGACTTTTAACTGCAAATCCAGATCACATGCTAGTAGGCATTGCGAACTTCTTGGTAGTGTTTCTAAGAGGACAAAATAACCTGTTATGCATTCTCTACAGCTTATCCCTCTAGGGACTGGATCTGATTTTGCCAGGACATTTGGCTGGTAAGCTGGTGGTTCTCCACAAGATCCTTCTACATAAAATGGCCATTTTCATTATGAGTTTTGCTAGGAATCTTGAAAATTTTCTGAGATATGTTTATTTAGTCAATTATTTGTGCAGGAAAAATGACCCTCATGATGCAGTTGAACGTATTGCTAAGGGTAATGCCATAGACACTTTATATGTTTTAAATATTTGGGATTTTGGAGATTCCAGTTATTAATTATTGTTGCCATAGACACTTTATATATTTTAAACATTTGGGATTTTGGAGATTCCAGTCATTAATTATTGTTATTATTATTTAATTTTTTGGTGGCTTCGATTGTGAACTTTTTCTCCTTATTACATTTTCCCTCAAACTTTTATGATGGTGGTATTTACAGGGCTGAAATCTCGGGTTGATGTTGGTGTTATTACTGGAGAAAATGGAGGACCTCACTACTTTGTAAATGTTGCTGACATTCATCTGTAAGGATGATTTCTGGAGAAAACGTGACATCTTCTCTATTGTTGGTTTCATGGTAAAGGACAATCTCATTTTTCCCCTGAAAAATTTTGCAGAAGCGCCAAGGCAGGTTATTATGCTTCAAGATACAAAAATTTTGGAAATTTGTGTTATGTTATTGGTGCTTTACAAGCTTTCTTTGGGCATCATAACCGGGATTTTAGGATTAAGGTTGGTAAACAATATTGTTTTCTGTTATTTTTTTCTTCTGTCTTGCAGTTTTTATATTTACATATAAAAAGAACTCTCTCTTCTTTTTACGATTATTTTTAATAGTGTCATGGTTTGCTGATCCAGGTAGATGGAGGTGAATGGGAAGTATGTTCCCAGGTAACAGCCCTGTGCATTGGAAATGCTAAATTCTTTGGTGGCGGGATGAAGATCACACCGAATGCGTGCCCATCTAGTGGGAATTTTGAGGTTGAACAATTCCACCTTGTCTTGTCTTTTTAGTTTATAGCAGAATAAGTTACCGTTTTTTAATGGCTGATAACGCTGTTCTGCTGCAACTTTTTGTGCAGGTGGTTATCCTTCAAGATTTCAAATGGTTTGATTTCATTCTTAAATTACATAAGCTGTATAATGGGACACACTTAGCCGTGAAAAATGTGATTTCAAGGAGGTTTGTTCTCGTATTTTATCTAAGTTGTTTGCCTTCTTTTTAATTCTCAATGTTTCTTATCCACCATCCTAGATAATTTCCAAAGGTCAGTTTTTAGCCTGTATTGACAGAATTGCTTTCTCTTGTAGTGCATCTTCCATTGAAGTTGAGGAGATTGTTAGAAGTGAGAGTATTTATGTCCAGTCAGATGGGGAACATCTAGGGTTCCTCCCACGGAAGTTCTGTATTTTGCCTGGTGCAATTGAGATGATATGCTAATATGAACCTGAAGAGTTATTATCATGTGAGGTTGTAGATTCCACACTAAACTGAAGCTCTATTGTCCTTGCTTAATAATACTTGCTTACTGAGTCGGTTTCTGTATGGCTGTTAGCTTGCATCTGATTTAGCCATAAACCTGAGAACACCAGACAAGACGATGAGGTTCCTGCGGGCTCTTGGTGGGTTCTGGAGCCCTTAAAAGGAAACCTTTGTCCCCTGGCTAGTAGGAAACGCAGCATCTGATTGACAGTCAATAAAACTGCGGTCGAGGTTCCCGTGGACTCTTGGTGGGTTTTGGCGCTCTTCAAGGAAAACTTTTGTCCGCTGACTAGTAGGAAACACGTAGATGAACTGATGTAACAAAACCATCTTAAAAGCATTCAGGGCATAGCAATCATGTATTTTTACTCTGCCGTGATTGCTTTAGTGCTTTTCGAGCGAGTTTTCAGTTGAAGTTTGATACTATTATGAATGAATTACTATTTGGTTTGCTACGCACATGTACTTCCTGATTTTCTGGGCCTAAAAATTTAGTGAACAATCAAAATAAACGATTTTTTGTTTTTTATGGCTAGAAATTTCCGATGCGAAGATATTTAAAGCGAATGGAAACCGCGGGTCCTTGCTCCAGCGTTCAACTGTCATCTGCCCAACCAAACTGGCTAAACGAACTCCATGTCTACCCCGTTCTGCAATAGTTCCATGGCTCTCAACCTCTGCTTGAATCATCGCCCGGTTAATTTACAGCCTCTTTTTCGCCAAATGGCGTGCAAAATAACATGTAATGTCAAGAACCCAACAGATTCTTCCTCATCCGCTCAAGGTTCCGAACCTGAAAATTTGCTGCTGAAGGCGGCATGGTACGGTTCCGAACTTCTCGGCATTGCTGCATCTTATTTTCGTTCTCCGAAAAACATCGGAGCTCCTCAGGAAACACCTGAGCTTGCCATGGACGGTTCCGGTGTAATCGATCGAGCTTCAGT
Organism: Rauvolfia tetraphylla; assembly: GCA_030512225.1. Lineage (NCBI taxonomy): Eukaryota > Viridiplantae > Streptophyta > Magnoliopsida > Gentianales > Apocynaceae > Rauvolfia > Rauvolfia tetraphylla. Next base: position 11,376,676 of record JAJQKT010000020.1, on the reverse strand, counting down.
CGTGGAAACCATTAAAGGGGATTTTCAAAGATCTTACTTCGTTACAGGTTTTGTACTTTTTGACTTTTTTGTATCTTTGTGTAATCGAAGTTATTCCAAGTTCCGTCTGTTGGTTAGGTACTAGGGCGAAGAAACTGGGTTAAGAATAAATGAAATCTGGAGATCAATTTGGCAGAAAATGCACAGTAATGCTAGCTATTCTTGGCCCTAGCCAAAAACAGAAGAGGAAAAGGAATTAGCTCGGTTAAAGTGGCACGACTGATGGTTTTATATTTCTATTCAGGAAACCTGACCCTGAATGCATATGAAGAAGATTGTGAATTTGCAGATCCAGCAGGTTCTTTCAGAGGTTTGCGTCGATTTAAAAGGAATTGCACTAATTTTGGTTCCCTCCTGGAAAAGTCAAATATGAAACTTATGAAGTGGGAAGATTTTGAGGTCTGTACTGGGGCATCTCTTTGCTAAGAAACCACCAACATCACATACTTTGTACATTTTTGCCCTGATATATGGAGTTCCTTTAATTCAATGATCTATTCTTCACAATTGGATTTGGATTGCATTCCATACAGGAAAAAGCCATTGGGCACTGGCGTTTCAGCTGCACTCTGTCATTTCCTTGGAAGCCCATTCTTTCAGGTGAACTGAGGCTCTCAGTGAGATAGGGACGGTCAGAGTTTTCTGATTGTTAGTACTTTCTTTTGATTATTATATATTGAAAAAAAAAGAAAAAAAGGAAAAAAAGAAATAGGAAGGCTTATGTTATGATCATAATTTCGCCTTTACCTTATTATATGGCGAACAAGTCATGCCTGCTGACTGTGTTCTCTACTTTATGTGCTTCCATTCCTGGATTTTGTTGCAGCAACTGGTTATACAGAATATTATTTTGATGAGCAATCAGGAAAAGTATGCAGGTGAAGTACTATCTCTACACTGGTTTCCTGTATTTCATATCACTATCTCTTGAGCTGCTGTGGGATCTTGCAGGCATGTGGAGCACTGGAATGTTCCCAAGATGGCCTTACTAAAGCAAATTCTGAGGCCTAGCAGAGGATTTTGGCAGAACAGATCTGGTAGTTGACAAAAATACCAGGCGATGCTAATGGACACGACAGTCCTGCAGTTGACTTGAAGCATTAACCAAAAGGGCATCCCTTTTACCGAACCAGGTTTGAAAACCTCTCCCAAACTGATGGACAACATCCCTTGGACCCCATCATGTGCGAGTTAGGAGTATATCGACTCAAGGGCGGTAAGAGAAAAGGCCGTCTCTAGTAGGGTTCTATGTGCTATTCATGAACCATTCCAAGCAGAAAATGAGCAAAAGTATATTGAGGTCTCCAGTGCTATATTCCTGGGATTTGTATAAAGCTTCCAAAGTTCCTCATCTGTTGGACTAAATTGGTGCTTTCAACTTTCTCCTTTTTCCAGGTGTTCATTTGTAGTCTCTTGCATGGTTTTGGATTTCGTTTTTTGGTTTTTTTTTCAAAGAAAATTTTACTTGTTTTATATCCCAAGTCCTAACTTCTGATAGTGCCTGCTTGCTGGAAAGTTTCCAGAAGCAAGAAATGAAATTTGGTTAGTCCTAATATTCGGGAAGAGGAATTATCCCCACATGAATTTTTTTGGGCCTTTTTTCCCTTTTTCTATTCATCACCCCCCTCGGCTGCCACCACAATTATCTAAAAACAGTCTCCTCCAATTAATTGCTATGTGTAAAAATAAGAATTTTAAATTAGCACGCCCAGTTTAGTTATCAAGAGGATGAATACACGTCTTATCTTAGACTTAATTTGTAATGCATGAAATTAATGTGTAGTGCTTCCTAGAATTAACCATTGAATGTGTAATGCGTTTTCTTACCATTTGTAAATTTCATTACTCTTGAAAATTCAAGAGCAATTACCCAAGACAAAGGCTTTTCTAAATTCATTGTTCCTATTTAATAAATTCACGAATTCTTCTCTCATTACTCAAATTCTTTATTCATGAACCTCTAAGAATTTTATTTTCCTAAACAAGAAAACACCTTTATAATGTGGTTATTGGGCCGGGGCGGGTAACCGCTATATCTATATTTAGGTAGAATATGCTTCCTACTACAAACTAATTAACGAACCAAAAAAAAAAAAAAAGGAAGAGGGACCCATACTACCAGGTCCTATTTTCTTTTTTTTCTTGAGCGAACAGCCGGTAATGTCAGGGTGACTATAAATACACAAAGGAAAAGAAAAGTCCAAATGCAATTTCAAGTTCTACGTCTCTATCTCTATACATCTCCCCCGCTCCCCAACGCCGCCCTGCCGCTTCTTCTTCTTCAAAAGAGTCAATCTGGAAAAGAAGTGTGGAAATGAGGAAGGAGCAAACGGTGAATGCATCTTTCAGCAGATTTTGATTGTGCATCACTCCTTTTCTTTTCTTTCTTTCTAGAGCTATATAGGAATGACCCTACCTTTACATACACCGACTTTTCTTCACCTTCTTGGGCCATCATTCTCTCCCATCTCAGTTATCGGACCCCCAAATCCCCAACCGACCATGAAGAGTAGTGCAGAATCCAAGAGCATTTTTCTTCAGGCCCTGAAGAATTCTACTTCTTTCGTGACCAAGCTCATGTTATACTTCGTTATTTTCTCCTTCATCACATACATTGCTTACTCATTGAAACTGATACATCCTGCCCACATCTACAACCAAGCCCCTCTTCGGCTGCTTCATCTTGATAAACCCCCGTCGTCTCATGAGATAGCTATAACCAGCTCTGTTCAAGATTCCGGAATCCCAGAGACAACACAGCTCCACCACATTGTTTTCGGGATTGCAGCTTCTGCAAATCTCTGGGAAAATAGGAAAAACTACATCAAACTGTGGTGGAGGCCAGAAGAAATGAGAGGTTTTGTGTGGCTCGACAAGACTGTAGCAAGCGATAGCGAAGATGATACTTCTCTTCCGCCATTGAAGGTCTCGAGTGATACATCAAAATTTGCGTACACAAACAAGAAGGGCGACCGATCCGCCTTACGTTTGTCGCGAATAGTATCAGAGACCGCGAGGCTTGGTTTGGAGGATGTGAGATGGATCGTGCTCGGCGATGACGATACCTTTTTTGTTCCCGACAATCTTGTCAAGATTTTAACCAGGTACGACCATAACCAGTTCTATTACATCGGGAGTACATCAGAAAGTCATTTGCAGAATATTCGATTCTCGTACAACATGGCTTATGGAGGAGGCGGTGTTGCCATTAGCTATCCGTTGGCAAAAGCTCTGGAGAAGATGCAAGACAGGTGCATGCAGAGGTATCCGGAATTGTACGGCTCCGATGACCGAATTCAAGCCTGTATGGCTGAACTCGGCGTCCCCCTCACCAAGGAGATCGGATTTCACCAGGTTCTTTCTTCTTCCCCTCCGTCTTTCCATCATTTACTTGAAGTTTTTGATCTTGTGCCTGTCTTACTTGGGATCTTTAATCGCTTGGTTTTCCGGTAAATGATCTTTAATGTTTTTTGTGTTTGAGTCTTGCATCTGTCCTCATCCATGGTGGAGAAGCATTAATATCATCATTATCTATTTACCAAAAGAGGTATTGGGTTGTTGCTTCAGTTATACGTGTATATGTGGCCAACCTACATCGGGACTCCGGTATATTTGAATTAATTTTTTTAAAAAATTTTATTTTTATTTTAAATTATATTTTTCATAAATAATTTATTTTTATAATTTTTAATATAATTCAACTCAAACAAAAAAAATAAAAATTCAACTCTCAAAATCCTCCATTTTTTCCTTGCCACGAAATCCTTGTTAATTTCTCAGGAAATTTTTAGGTAGAAATGAACATTTGTGACTCGGAAGCAATCAATTCCGACTTGTGGATCTTCACGAGTGAACTGTAAGCAGATGAACCACCCCCATAATAACAGTCAAAACCCAAGTCTGCTATCACACGTCACGGCCAAGGATGATAAGGATTCTGGACAAGCTGCCTCCGGCCAAGCAAGTGTAGTCCAATCTTGCTGATTATTTACAAAATACCAAAAAAACCCAAGAATTGAGAGAGATAGTCCTAATAAACAACTGCTGCCTTTACCGTGTAGGGTGGGTGGCACTGGCACAGCTGCACCTAAGCATCTCTCCTTGTCTGAGAAGCCAAATTCAACAATTAACCAGTGTCCCCTCGCTAGAAATTCCAAGCTTATCTATAAAGGGCCTTTAGAAAGCGCCAAATTAATCCACTTTTTTATTATTTAATTTGATTTGAATTTCACGATAATATAGATGGTTAACCCGTAACACTTAGGTAGCCAAACTTGATGCCGCCCATGATATTCATATATGGTTCTTTTCTTTTTTCCTTTTTTTTAAAGCAGGAATATGCTTTATAGCTTTGTTATTTGACTTATCAGTGCAAGTAGAACAGCAAAGATATTACTCTCTACATTAAAATTAAATTATTTATTATTTTCTTTAGTATTTAATTTTTATATGAAAATATATTAAAAGATTTGGAAGCTGAAATGATGAGTAGTTTCTTGAGATTGACTCACTCGTCATACAAATTAATAGCTTCTTGACTGTCACTTGTGCCACAGTTTGACTTGTTCGGGAATGTGTTCGGGCTCTTGGCAGCACATCCGGTGGCACCTCTGGTCTCCCTCCACCATCTGGACGTGATCCAACCCATCTTCCCATACGTAAACCAAGTTCAGGCCTTACAACGGCTGAAGCTGCCCATGAAGCTGGACCCCGCCGCGCTCATGCAGCAGTCCATATGCTACGACAAGGCCAGGCGCTGGACCATCTCTGTCTCCTGGGGTTACGCCGTTCAAATCATTCGAGGAGTTCTCACTCCCCGGGAGATGGAAATGCCGGTCAGGACGTTTCTCAATTGGTACAGAAGAGTGGACGAGACTGCCTTCACCTTCAACACTCGGAACCTCCACAAAAATAATTGCCAGAGACCCTTTGTCTATACGCTGGCTAATGCCCTTTACAATCCTCTCTCCAACGAGACAACCACCGAGTACCTCTATTACCGAAACCAAAACTACAAATGTGCGTGGAAGATGGCTGATCCTTCGCATATTCGCAGGGTCGAAGTAATCAAGAACCCCGATCCATTCCTATGGGACAAGGTAATTACGAATTTAATTTGTTATGCATTTTCTTGCATGCAAAACGAGGGTGATCGATTCAACAGCAGGTACTGAGGAAATTTTTACTGAAATTTTGAGCAGGCTCGAAGAAGAAACTGCTGCAGAATTTTGCCATCTCAGAAGAAAGACACCGTGGTGCTTGATGTGGGTGAATGCAGAGAAGGGGAAGTTGGGGAACTGTAAAGCTTCATGCATCAGATGAGATGTACTACTAATTACAGTGCTCTTGTTTTCTTTGCCTTTTAGTATACGTTGATGTGTAAATGGAAATGTTTTCCGCATGTGAAGATTACAGCTACAGATGAATTTGTTGCTTGAAAGCTGAAAAGGCAGTACTGCGACTCCAAAATAAATACTAGTACATAATTAATAACGCAAAACTTCCATTCTCCGGTGCAGCAACAAAACCACCAATCGAGCAAAGCTTCAAGTTGCTGGTCCAGCACCAAAACCACCGTTGCCATTGCCATGATCAAAACCTGGCCTACCCCAGGGCCCTGCATATGCATATGAACCTTTCGAGTAAGTAAAAGAGGACTATTGGGCAATTTTAAACACGCATGCACGAAAACTGCATATCATGATGCGATCGCACCCCATGTTTGAACTTCATCTTTTATTTTTGTTTTCCAATGAATATTAGCACTATACATAATATATCCTAGAACGAGGTACAGCCCAAAAATAAGAAAACGGATTTGGAGAAACCCTGAATCGTTAGATCAAACCATGAGAAAGCTTTTAGAGAAATTAAAATAGAAATATGAATATTTAATTTTAAATGGAGGGAGTATATTGTCAGTTGTTTTATTAGATTTTGTAACTAAATTAAAATAACTCTGTTTTAATTCTAAAAGACGGGATGGCTACCTTTTTAAAATAAATACGTGTAAGTTTTGTAATTTACCTTTTTAGTTTAAGAATATATATTTGATTAGTTCATGAACTATTATTCAGAAAAAAGGATCAATTCATGAATTATTCCTTCAAAAAAAATTTTTTTAAAAAAATCATGAACTACTCCACGGTCCACGGCCCTTGGGCCATGGGCTAAGATGGTAATTTGATATATGACGGGAGAATAACCCGACTCTAATTTATTTATCTATTTATTTTTTTTCTGGAAGTCAAATGAATTCGACGACTGTATCAGTTCTTGACTTCTTTCCTCTCTTCCTTGACTGCCACTTCAAGCTTCTTCTTTAAGCCACCGGACCACCATTGCACCGCCATCTCAATCTTCGCCTATCACTGTCCTCCTCCCTACCGAATACCGGCTATTGTGAAGAAACAAAATAATACTGGCGTCGTCGTGGGTGCCCGTATGCAATTCGGCCACTGTGTTGGCTAAGACGGCAGGTCTTTTGCTACTCTGTTGCATTTTCTTCTTCTTTGTTTTTTTCCTCATCGTCGGTGCACATGCTACTATGGATATGATTCATATGTATCTTTCTTACGTAGGTTCTTAAATTTTGAGTGATTTAGAATACTTATGATTTTGATTCTATATTGATTTCATATTAATTTCTTTTTATTTTCATATTACGAAGTAAGCAAAATTTTGTCTTGCTAGACTTGCCTATCAAGCAAATAATCTCATTCCTCGTGTTCTCATTCTCTTCTTCTGTAATGCAGGTTGACCATGGTACTTTTATTGCTTGGGATTTTGAGGATTAACTTGGGTTTATGATGGAAATCGATCTTTATGCATCTGGGTTTTAAATTTTCATTTCATTGTTATACTTTGGGAAAATGGCCGCAATTAGATATTCACGCGCGGGATCACTCTGTTATCTTACAAAATTGAAGAAACCTATTGATGCTAGAGCGGTGTTTGCATATACAAATCAAAATGATCGCCCTAGAGAATTTGGGTACACAAAGCATGACAATAGCAATGTTGTGCGAATTGGGGGTTATATCACTAATGCTGATAATAGGTTTATTAGTGAAAATTGTGCAAGTGCATTTGGGTGTAGATTGTTGCATTCAAGAACACTTGTTGGGGTCCCTTGTGTTGGAATTGGCTATGTTATGAATTTTAGGTCATATTCATCTGCGGCAAGTAGTCAAAATAGTAACCTGCAAGATAGAGTTCCAGCAATTCCAAGTAATGGTAGTTTTGATGGAAATGATTGGACTGATAAGATTAAGGAACTATGGAGCTCTACAGTAGATGCTGTTACTTATGCAGGGGGAAAGGGTAAAGAGCTGTCTGGTGAGGTAACCCTTCATGTTCAACAATTGCTTGAAACACATCCTTACCTTAGGGATGTGGTGGTTCCAATTGGTGGTACTTTGATGGGCACATTGTTAGCCTGGATTGTTTTGCCCAATATTTTGAGGAGATTTCATAAGTACTCAATGCAGGGTCCAGCTATTTTATTGTCTGGGAGCTCATTGTGGGGCTCTGTTTCTTATGAGAAAAGTTTTTGGGGTGCACTGGAGGATCCAGTACGATACCTTATCACCTTCATGGCATTTTCACAGATGTAAGTACAAGTAACTTGTTTTATGTTTTGCTCCCTACCATGGTGCGTAGAATTGGTGTTCATCATTTATTGCAGGGTTGTCATGGTAGCACCGACCACTATTGCATCGCAATACATTGCCCCAGCTTGGAGAGGTGCTGTTATAATTTCATTTATCTGGTTCTTACACCGATGGAAGGCTAATATTGTATCCCGTGCTTTGGCTATGAAGAGTATGGATAAGGTTGATAGAAATAAGTTGTTGACCATAGATAAAATCTCATCTGTTGGTCTATTTGTTATTGGTTTGATGGCTTTTGCTGAGGCATGTGGAGTGGCAGTACAATCTATTCTGACTGTAGGAGGCATTGGAGGTGAGCTTCTTCTTGCTTCTTTTCAGTAAAGTATCTGCTTTAGTTTCTTGTATTAATTTCTTCAGGAAAGTATCTGCTTTTGATGTGTCTATCATGTTCTTTTTACACATAGGAAGCTTTTTCTTCTTGTTATTTATGACCTACCTTTTCTTGTGGGGATGGCTTATTGTGCCACGCCTTTATAATAAAATGGTTAAGAAAATTGATACTAGGAGGAGGTTTGCACTTAGTGTGTCACTACTTCCAAGTGTATTGGTTGGTGCTAAAAAAAATATATATCAAGCCATGGTCGAAGCTCAAATTCTCTTATGTGTTGATTGGTGGTATTTGTTGACTATACATTCCCCTGTATAAAGGAGACGAAATTTGTATTGTCTACTTAAAGATGGTGATTTTGTTTTCACAAACCTGTGGTGGCAAGATTTCCTATTTATTTTTTGGAACAAAAGTGTTGACGCAATGGCAATAGATAGCTCTTGTATTTTGTTGATCCTGCATTCATATAAGTAGAAGAAGAAAAGCAAATAGTTATGCTTTGAAGTATTCAAAGATTTGATAGAGTGTGAGAGCTTTGATAATCTATTGCTTCTCTTCAGTATCTTCATGTGGCTTTCTGTTATTTTACTTGTCATGCAGGAGTTGCTACTGCTTTTGCTGCTAGAGACATCCTTGGGAATATTCTCAGTGGCCTTTCTGTACAAATTTCACAGCCATTTTCGATAGGAGACACGATAAAAGTATGTCAAATATGTCTGTATTCTAATCCAAAATGCTAATGTTTCCTTAACTTGGCATGAATAAGATTTATTATACGAAGGTCATATCAAAGTGATTAGAGAAATCATTCTGCAATGAGGATATGAAAAAGCAAAATAGATGAATTCCTAATAATTATGTTAAGCATGCATTCAGGGATAGCCTTAATATTAATAGAATTTGTTGCATTATGATGGTCTATTGGAGCCTTGTTTTTCTATTTTCCTACGAGTATATCAGGACTAAACTTCTTCATTTATTGTTCTTTCATTTGCTTATTTTTTGTATTTCAGGCTGGATCTGTGGAAGGTCAAGTTGTGGAAATGGGACTCACAACTACATCATTGCTTACTGCAGAAAAATTTCCTGTTCTGGTTCCTAATTCCTTGTTTTCTAGTCAGGTTGGTACCGTTTTAAATTTACCTATCAAGATATTGTTCCATATATCTTTTTGTTCTTTGCCTGACATTTGCATGCTTCTCTCTCTCTCTTCCCTGAAATTATTCTTACAACAGCTTTTTCTTTCGAGTGTAGGTATCTTTACTTGCCAATATTATTTTGGGTTTCAGATGTGTCTGAAAATTGCAATTTTGGTTTGAAATGTTTTTCCTGTAATGCATTTAAATCTTGATTCTGGAAGTTGTCTCGTTGTTTTAGTTGTATATTTTATTGTGAAAACCTGCTCTGAGTTGCATTCAACAGTCTTTCTTTGTTGTTATCTTACATTGTCCAAAATGAGCAACTTTTTATTGATTATACCTCCTTATTGGCAGATATGTTTAAAGTGACATCATTTACATGCAATTATAGAAACATTTGAAATTTCAGTTTGGAGATTATTGTACTAATGGTTCTTTTGCAATTTGTAGGTAATTGTGAACAAGTCTCGTGCTCAATGGCGAGCCATAGTCACCAAAATCCCTTTGGAAATTGGTGACTTGGGTAAGGTTCCTAAGATTTCAGAAGATATAAAGACCATGCTCAAATCAAATACAAATGTGTTCTTGGAGAAAGAGGCTCCCTACTGTTTCTTATCCCGAATAGAGAGCTCATTTGCAGAATTGACTATAGGATGCAATCTGAAGTCGACGGTAATTATTTTACCCTATTTTTCCTGTTTTCAGAACTTTCCTTCCATTAGTCAATTGGTTGATTAAATATTCTTATTTTCCATCTATTTATTTAACTAATAACCTTCTCCCCCATTTTTGTAAATTGTAGAACAAGGAGCAGTTCTTCTCTGCGCAGCAAGATATTCTTTTGCAATCTGTTGAGATAATTAAGCAGCATGGTGGAACATTAGGGAGCTTTCTTGAACGTACAAACAATTTGTAAAGTATTGGGTAGTATTAAAGAGGTTTAGGGATTTTATCTTACATTTTGATCAACCGGTTGATAGAGATGGTGATGGGTAAATCTTGAATGTAGCGGGCTGTGGTTTAAATGCTGTGAGTTTTGAAGGGCTTTCTTTCTTCTTTTTTTAATTATTTGATAAATTGTTCGCTTGAAGTTTTAGAGAGACCTTTATGGTGTATTTGGATGCAACTAAATGGCTGTTAATTTGATGGATGTGAGATCATTCCCAAAAATTGGTCCTGGTTGGAAGGGATCGTCAATTCAACCTGTATTGTCTAGGATGCTTAAAAGTTAAGAGCAACACATTTTTCGCGGAATCAGGCCCCAATGAAATTTTCGGCCCAGTCCATCATTACTGGAAAAGACGGCCTTAGCTCAAGGCGACTAGGCCTTCCAGCATCAAATCCAAGTGTATCCTCCCGCAAATCATTGAATCCAAAGAAATTGGACTGGAACAGAGTCGAAACTGCAAAAGCCTCCCAACATTGCCTTTTGATTTCCATCATCAGTTATTGGTACGGATGACATGTTTAACCACGAGAAAATAAATTTAAATTGGGGTCCTAATAGCTTGAGGAAGTGTGGTGGGAGAGTCCTCTGCGAGTGTTATTTTGATTTATTATTTGCTGAATAAGTCTTTTTTTTTTTTTGCTAGTGAAATTCAAGTTATGATGATCCCATTTTAGTTGACGGCCAAAGCAAAAGCACTTTTGGTTGTGGCATAGGGCGTGCCGTAGGAATGGAGGAGGGAATATCCCCTCAACTCCGTCACATTATTGTATCCATTTTTCAACTCTTGCTTTTACCACTCACAACCCACGGGGCTGCAGTTGAAGCAATCAGATGAGGCCACCTTTGTCTCTTGTTATACGAAGATATTATTACTTATTAGGGTTTTGAAAAGACAAGAAGTGTTACAATTATCTTTTTTAAAAAAAAAAAATAGGTAACCGTACTACAAATTCTTTCTATTATATTTTGATTAGGTTTTATTAAAAATTTAATACTTATTTTTTATATAAAAAATTTATTTATTTAAAATTTAAAATAAAAAATATTAAATTCAAACTCATTTCAAATAATTACGCTTTTGCTTTTTTCCAGGAGATAGATGTTGAACCTTATATATTTTTACATTGTTAATTAATTAGGCATTCTTTTTCTGTTTCCTTTTTTTAGGAAAAATAAAAGTAGAAAAGAATACTATAAAATAAGTGGTAGGTGAAGTTACAAGTGAGGAAATTGTCTAGTGGGTCACACAATTAATAGATGCTAGTGAAGTGGTGGGTCGGCAATAGTGCGGAGGCTCACGGGTTGGAATAAAATGTTCGTCACTGTGGGACCCAACCCTAACCATTTTCCAACTGAAACCGCCAAAACCGCCCAACTCCCAACCCACTCCCGACTCACAGGCCTACACTTTCTCTCTCCCCTCCCGACAAAAAATGCAATTGCTCTTTGAAACATTCTGTGCATCTTATATTATCATAATCAACTGTTTCTTGCAAAAAATGTAGTGAGGCTTTACGATTAATGATCTCATGATTCTTCGTTAAGATTTTTGTAGGTCTTTGGCCCTTCGACAGTTGAATTTATTAGAAGTAAGAATTATCATTTCTCTCGCACCGTCAACACTTTCAGTTCTGTAACGCTTCTGTTCTGTTATGGTTCTTTTGGCTCCAAAAAAGAACAAAACTGAAGATGATGATAATGTCAATTATTGATCACAAGCACGGGTTGGATTTTTTTCCCCTTTTTAGGGCTAAGATATGGCAAAAGGCTGTAGAGTTAGCTGCTTCGCTTGTCCCTGCAAAGTGATCTGAAATTACACTTTTCTTTCTTAGCAAATGCTGTCAATGTCAAAGAATCTTAACTCAATCTAATTGAATTAAAAATTTATCAAGAATGCTTGGAAATGCACTAACCTGCTTTGCCTATATATACCATTGTTGCCTGACATGCCTCACCCACCTTATCTATTACTGCCGTTTCCCAGCAATGGAGTGCATGTGCAGAGGCTCCTCAAGTCTTCAAGTAAGATTTTGTACAATGCATCTTCTCTCTTACTCTCTAAATACTTCCAAATACACAATCATGGTAGGTTTAGAAATCAAACGAGAATACAGGCTCTTCTATCTAATTTCTTGCTGGTTTAGTTAAGATCCTTCTCAAATTTGGCCTTCAACTGCAGTTAAATGGGCCTTTTTCTCTCTTCGGGCTTGAACTTGTGTTGGTTCGTAACAGGTGAAGAAGACAATATGGTTGCTAGTGCTGGTACTTGCAGTGCTTAGTGCGAGTAGAGTTGAATGCAGAAAACCAAGGATCTTGGAGTCCCTTGAGTACTCGGCCATAAGTTGCAGAGCTCACAGTGCATCAATCACTGACTTTGGTGGGGTTGGGGATGGAAAGACGTTGAACACTAGAGCCTTTCAGGAGGCAGTTAATAAGTTAAGCCAGTATGCATCAGAAGGTGGAGCTCAGCTCTTCGTTCCTGCTGGGAGATGGCTAACCGGTAGCTTCAATCTTACCAGCCACTTCACTCTCTATCTTCACAAGGATGCTGTTCTTCTGGCCTCTCAGGTTTCCTTTTATTCTCGATGCTCTATTCTTCTGTGATTTTAGAATGATTTTGCTCTCTGAATCTCCAAATCTGAGTCTAATATCTCCAATCTCTAGCATGTTTATGCCTTGCCCAACTGATGATTAGTCGTAAAAGTCAGCATAATGACTCGTGACCACCACTTAAACAGAAAAGAACAGAAACAGAAAGCATGCTGCAAGTTCATGGATTTAATGATTTCCTTGAATCTCTTCGAATCTGGAAGCAACTGAAAACAAAACGTCAGCTATACAGGTTTTATAGAAGCTAAGAATTAGATGGGCCTGATTAAAACAGAGATGGATACACTGGAACAAGGTCAAATTGTAGTTAAGAGACAAAAAGAAAAGCCAAACTATCCGTTGCTGCAGGGAAAACTCTAAGGTGAACCCAGTCTGTTACACTGTTCTTGAACGATAGATCACGGATTTCTTGACTTGGTTCAGGACATAAGCAGTTGGCCTGTGATCGATCCTCTACCGTCGTACGGCCACGGAAGAGATGCTGCCGGCGGAAGATACATCAGTCTTATATTTGGAACAAACCTCACCGATGTAGTTATCACAGGTAAATTGACCCTCTGCACCATTTGCAATCTTGTATTATTTTGCTCTGTTATTTACTTGCATTCCAAACCCAGTTCGTTCCAATAATTTCAGGCGAAAATGGCACCATTGATGGACAAGGCGCTCTCTGGTGGCAGCAATTTCACAAGAAAAAGCTCAAATATACTAGACCCTATCTAATCGAAATCATGCACTCTGACAGAATCCAGATATCATATCTAACTCTCGTGAACTCTCCGTCATGGAATGTCCACCCTGTTTACAGCAGGTAATTTCTGACCTTCTTTCTTGAATCTTTCTCTACATCAGAAAGTATTCGGTGGCCTCACGTCAATATTTCTCTTTCTACTCATAATATTTCAGTAACATAATCATACAAGGCATCACCATCATAGCTCCAGTAACATCTCCAAACACTGATGGCATCAACCCAGGTTAGTTGATTTCTCAAGCCACTGGTTCTTTTATTTATGATCTCTCTTCTTAAAAAATTAAAAGAACTGGTCACAAGAAACCCAGCTGCAAAAGAAGTTCAATTACTCGATGAAATTGGTATCTGAGGATAGTTATTGTTTCGTTTCGTTTCAGATTCTTGCACAAACACAAGGATAGAGGACAGTTACATAGTATCTGGAGACGACTGCGTGGCAGTGAAAAGTGGATGGGATGAATATGGTATATCATACGGTATGCCAACAAAACAACTGGTGATCAGACGGTTGACGTGCGTTTCGCCTTACAGTGCTGCTATAGCATTAGGAAGTGAAATGTCAGGAGGCATTCAAGATGTGAGAGCGCAGGACATTACAGCCATCAACACAGAATCGGGGGTCAGAATCAAGACTGCAGTGGGCAGGGGAGGCTTTGTTAAAGATATATATGTCAAAGGCATGAATTTGCACACCATGAAATGGGCATTTTGGATGACTGGAAATTATGGCTCCCATGCTGACAACCACTATGATCCAAACGCACTGCCGGAGATACAAGGGATCAATTACAGGGATGTGGTGGCTGACAACGTGTCGACGGCTGCCAGATTGCAGGGAATATCAGGAGATCCATTCAAAGGAATCTGCATTTCTAATGTGACAATAGGGATGGCAAAGAAAGCCAAGAAATATCCGTGGACTTGTACTGATATAGAAGGCGTAACCAGCAGCGTGGAGCCACCACCATGTCCGTCACTGGCCGATCAGGGACCGGAAAAAATCGGGATGTGCGATTTTCCTTCGGATAGTTTGGCCATTGAAGCTGTTGAGTTCCAAAGATGTTCATATAACATCAGGTACCCATAAGTTACTTTAACGTCCAACTACTTTGTCTTCATAAACTATGATATCTAAGAATTTAATTTCTACGAGTTTGAGTGCTGCATACAAGCGACAAACTGCACTTAGGAATCTCCAGCTGCTAAGGTTCCAACTCAGAAGCGTTGCACCCCTGCCAAAGTGCAGCAGATTTAGACTGCCAAACAAACTTATACATTAAATATCAATCTCAAAAACAATGTATTTTGAAGAAGATACTCCGCACTGATTATGACGCAGAATCTCCCAAAAAGAAGAAAAAAGAACTAGGAAACCGAATTCTTAACCGAGATTATGATGCAGAATCTCGCGAGGTTTACACTGAGTTCATAAATTTTGTTTCAACGCTAGATGTCAAATAAAAAACACACATTTAGAACAAAAGAAAAGTTTGCTGCCCAGAGATCTCATTTAGTTTCATCCTAAAACAGATAAACTGCTGGAACAGGGATTGCATTAGCCCATATTATGCTCTGGGTGATGGTTGGTACCCTCCCGAAAACTTCAGCTCCAGCTTCTTTTTACAATCATTTGAAACACAAAAATGAAATTACAGGAAAAAAGAACCTGATAAAGTAACAATTTTGTTAACCTCAGCATCTCCACTATATTTATTTTGTCTAGGAAACTCAAAAGCTTAATACAGTCATTGGTGAAAGTCACGCAAACTACTTGTATACATCATTAGCTCCAAATTCCTCAATAAGTAGGATCTGGATTAAATTTTACAGATTCCCGCAAGATCAATTCCTTGATATTCTCTTCCGTGAAGGATGGTTGCTCAAAATCAAAAACAAAAGGCCTAGGACAAACAGGCTCCTCGTTGATATCATGAAGAGGTGCCAAATAAGGGTGGCAAAGTGCCTCCTCAACTGGGAAAAGACCAAGGAAAATATTACCAACAATGTAAACTAATCAGGGGAAAAGGGAGCAACAAATCCATAAGACACTAATTTCATTTGCCAATTGTGATTTAGAAACACAACATTGTTCGACTAGCACACTTCAATCTGAAAAGTGTCCTTGTGTTCAGAGATTCGTGTTTTTTATCCCACACATTCATCTATATTCTCCTCTTAGTTTCCTTCTAATTTCTGCAATGATCACTCTTGCAATTCATAAAGCTTTAGCTTATACCATTTTTTCATTCTAAATATCCCACAATAATGGCAAGTTATGTCCAAGATACCAAAAGATTTCTCGTCATGCAGAATTCAAATTTCTCATACCAAGTCATTGAAATTTCCTAGATTTTTAAGCTTATTATACAAGAAATTACCACAATATCGCAAGTCTACTTGACATGAACTCTAAGCAAATCACGAAGGGAAAAAGAAAAAGAAGGAAAGAATTCATCAGATTCCAAAATCCTTATGATACCTGTAATACGTTTGCTTGGGTCAAAGACAAGCATTTTTTCAAGCAAATCCAAAGCTCCAGAAGATGTATTTGGGAATCTGGCAGCGAACTGCTGCCTTGGAAATTGTGGAAGCTGTCTTACATACCTACGGGCATTATCACTGCGTAGAAATCCTAGACTGGCGTCATCTGGTGAACCTATGAGCTGTCAAAGACAAGAAAAACATCCACAAGTCAGAATTAATAATTGATCCAAAGCTAAGCAAGCTAAGACAAGCAAATACTTTAAGAATATCAAAATTCACAAAGTGAACTTTGTAGTAGGTCAAAGAAAAGCCTTCTAATTCATTTATGTAACATTGCTACAAAGAATTCAATGTGGATAAGGAGGAAAGAACTACAATGAATTCTCATACTAATCCTTCTAGCTTACTGTTTCCCTTTCATTTATTGTTTAAATGCGAAGTTACATCCCCTAGTCCTATTCAGAGAAAAGTGCTAGCTTACTGTTTCCCTTTCATTCATTGTTTAAATGCTAAGTTACATCCAGTAATCCCATTCGGAGAAAAGTTCCGTATCCATGTTTAAATAAGAGAGTTTGACAACCTGTCAAGTCCTGACCAGAGAAAGAATTATCACATAGGATATAACTCATTAGCTAAAAGTGTAGACAAGATAATGTGCATTTGGAAAACTTAGGGCCGGCCGTCTGACATAAGCAGTTTTAAGCTGGATCAATTTTCAAGAAAAATATGTGCACAGGAAGGCCTTCTGTTTTAAGCTGAAGCATTAATGGAATCGTAAGCTGAAAAGCAAAAGATCATCATAAGAATAAAGCTGTTTCTTTTTCCTGTAGTCTAAAGAAATGTTTTTGAACTTGGCCATTTCCAAGACAAGAAGAAAAATGACAATAAAGCTCCAAACATAATTCCAAATCCTACCTCAGTAATAAGTCTCAACTGATGTACATAATCTTTTCCCGGAAAGAGTGGTTGTCTTGTCATTATTTCACCAAGTATGCAACCTACTGACCAGATATCAATTGCTGCTGTGTATTCTGAGCAATTCAATAGCAATTCTGGTGCCCGGTACCAGCGAGTAACAACATACTCAGTCATGAAATCTGTCTCTGATGTTGTCCTTGCAAGGCCAAAATCACCAATTTTCAGATCACAATTTGCATTAAGAAGCAAATTGCTGGGTTTCAGATCGCGGTGCAATACATTGGCAGAATGCACATATTTAAGTCCTCGTAGAATTTGGTAAAGAAAGTACTGCAAAGGTAGCAGCACAAGATCAAAACATGGTTCCAGCGGATACAATATTGTAGAGAATGTCATTAAACATGACTACCGAAATTTTAGGTTCTGAAACAAACCCATGAGGCCAAGAAGTCTTTTTGAGCATTAGCTGAGAATTTACCAGCCAATAGGCAACACAGAGACAAGACCACGGCCATATATCACAGGTGCAATAATGTACAGTTATTAATCAATAAGACAATAAATTCTCCAGTTCACTATGCCAATTCCAAATTCACGACTCCAAAGCAGATAACTAGAGAGAATTTGACAAAATTCTAGGGCATTTTAAAGAACTCATTACATACATTCAAGAAGGAAAGGTAATTTCAGTAATGGGGTAGAAGAAATACTTTCTCCTCCTTCCATTGTTGTGCCAGGGGAAGGGGAGGGAAGGCCTTAGACAATGTAATGCAATCATATTATTTCCCAACTGGGTAAAGTTGTTTCCTACATGATTTGACATGTGGCAACGATATGTTAAATATCAACTCTTCAATAAGTTGCAAGGAAGTAGGTCAAACCCGACAATGATCATCAGTCAAGAGTTGGTTGGAACGGATAATCTGGTGAAGATCAGTGTCCATCAGCTCATACACAATGTAGACATCATTGAAGTTCTCCTTTTGTGGAGGCCGAATAATATCTTTAATAGCAATTATCTGTAAGAAAAGATATCATAAGATTTAGATTCTTGTGGAAATGAGAATCAATATTAGGCAGGAAATCAACAAATCTAACAACCTAAATGGTGAAATTCAAATATAAGAGACATAAGCAGATCTAAACTTTGAAGTTAGATGAAGAGAAACAGCAACTACAAATGTCTACATGCATCCAACTGATCAAAGACTCTCAGTTTTAACAATTGAAGAGCAAAACGAACAGAAATGCATGAGAAATCAGGAAAATCACTTCATCCAATATTCTCAAATACACCTTTAGAAGGGGGTCTGCTCCTAAAGATAGAAGATCAAAAAAATAAATACTATGCTGTTACATCACCACCTAAGCTGAAAGAATAAAATATCCAAAATCAGAAAGGAAAACACAATCCGCTCAAAAGTGGTATAATGGCATTCTGGAGGATGTCAACTCCACCTAAATATATACTAAAGAAAAGAGATCTTAAGATTTCAGAAAAAGATTTTACATGCAGATTTATAAAGTGGATTCTGGTCATTGGAAGTTACCTTGCTGAAAAGAATCTTGATGATCTGTTAACCATCTTAATATTGCTTATGCTAATATAGGATTCTACCTTTTATAACAGGAGTTCGAGCAGGCAACATGGATTTTTCTTGGGTCTCATATTTTTCAGTTGGTGGATAAGTCTTACACAGTTTGGTATCTTATAACAGACCCCAAATGGAAAGACCAAGAATATTGCCAGAAGGAAATAACACATTAACAGGAGACAATGCAGGATCTCTCTTTGGAATAAAATCCAAGGCTGCTACTTTGAGCAAATACCCCGCCCCCTTATAACAATGGAGAACGGCTATTTCTTAAGTTTTTGTTCAAATATAGGTGAGTGGTTGCAGTTCAATTTTGACAGGATCTAATGCTTGACTCTTCGTTAAAATTATTCCAAGAGGAAAGCACCCACTTAGCTTGCGTTGTTTTGGTGATTCAAATGAAGCATGAATTACCACCAAGCAGGAGAAGAGGGTAGAATGTATCTAATAAATAAATTTGCAAAAAGCGCTCACACCAGAGACTGCTAATTGTTGGACTCACTAGTCAAAATCCATGATCGAAGAAAAGACAAGCCATCAATGCAATGTATGTATCTTCTTATCAGCAAAAGCCTTTCATAGTGCTTCGATTTTGCCAATAACTTTCATTTCCCATTTAACCAACTGTGAAAGCCAATAAAACAAGGGGAGAAAAATCCCCATTTATTGTATGACACTGCCTGCAGCCTGCTGTATTTCCAAGTTGCATAACCATAAATGGCAGCAATCCACTGTATCTATTGCAGCCTGAGCCAGAATTAACCTTGTACTTGCAATTGATGACAACGCTATAAAGCTTATTTAGGACAATTTTTGTGGTGATCTATAGAGATTGTGACCTTACTGTTACAAACCTCCATGGTAAGATTTATGAAGCGTAGTGCTAAGTATTTGTCAGATAACAAAGGTGTCTCATGGCAGATTTCCTTCTCATTCTTTTTCCTCTACTTCCTTTAGCTTATCCATGTTATATGCAATTTTTCCTTTTGCAGTATTCTGAAGGACAAAAGGTTTATTATGTTGATTAAATGCCACCTCAGCCAGCCTTCCAGAGACATTTACCATTCTTCATATGAAAAGTAATTATTTACCTCCAATACTCCCTGATCTCTAAATGATGCTAATAAAGAGAAAAGATCTCCATTCTACATTTGTTCAGAAGTTAACTCACACTAAGTCCATATTGCATGTTCCTTTGATAGAGATACAGCAATAAAAGTTTCCTAAGGTTCTTTATGTTGCTTAAGTCCACACACCAACCAAACGAAATGTAGAATCAGAAAAAGACCAAAAAATTGTAAGAGCGGAGGGGGTGGAGAAAAAATTAAGGAAAACAATTCATGAAGACTGTAAAAAACCATTTATGAAGACTGTGTGACAACTTGTTGCCTGAGAGCTGGATGCTGCAATGTGCAATCAAAAGCAAGACAATTGATAGACATCTGAATCAAGATTCAGAACCAAAGAGAAGATGGCAACAAGACTTACATTATCATGATCCATATGACGAAGAAGCTTTATCTCTCGCAGTGTCCTTTTAGCATCTATTCTATTGTCAAAAGCATTTCCAATCTTTTTAATTGCTACTTCCTCGCGTGTCTCTGAGTTCATTGCGGCACTACATCACATGAGAAGAATCAAACTCTCCCCCATCATGATATTGAAATACAATATAGCATGAAAACTCCAATAGGAAACAAGTTCAAACTATCCCTGCTCCTGGAATAAACACCTCTGAAACCTTACACAACCAGCTACTGTATTAAACAAATTAACAAGGCGGTACCCATCCTGGAAAGTGCCAAAAACTAGGAAACATTATATACTACTAATTTAAGAAAGAAAATGATAGAACAAGTGATTAGACGCATATTGAAGACATTAACTTGTGAGTATGAAAGATGCAGAGACCATCTAGATTGCATCTGGCTCAGACATAGGGGTGTTTTCTCTACAAGCATGGAGAAACCATACCAAAAGCTGTGGAAGTTTGATAAAGAAGTAAAGAGGAAGAACCAAAGAAATCTTTAAACAAGATTTTTAGGAAACTTGCATGCTGAAATAGAGGAGATATCCCCTCTCTGCACGAGAAGTTTGGAAGCCCAGCACAGGTAGCACAGGAGAACAGAAAGCAAAACTAGAGAGTCAGAATAAGTAACCACGTATTTTTTTCCAATTAATACAAACTAAAGAATTCAAAATCCTATACCATCTCCACTGAGTTCACGACAAGCAGATTTCACATTTTACTGGTGACAAAATAGAGTAACTTCATATAAACCCAACATAAACCTAGTAACATCATCATGCTATCAACCAGCCACCTACTTGGATTGGACCACAAAACAAATCGATATTCCAAATTGCTGCCAACTACACTGGTCATATTCCAGGGTAATTTGTTAGCAGGAAGAGCTTTAGTAGTACATCCCCAAGAAACCGATCTTCAAATCAAGAAAAGGGAAACCATGCCAAAAGAAAAAGGCAACAAGGAATATATTATAATACGAAGCGGGATTTTGATCACAAGATTGCGCAAAGTTAATATCAGCTCTAATTCAGAAAATTTTTTCTGGATCTTTGTAAACATAACACAAAAATCACAAATATCAGACAGTAAAGAGAGGTAGAGATATGCTTCTCAAGGTAGTGAATTATGAAATGAGCAAGAATTTATTACAAACCCATAAAAAAGAGTTGTTGATTCTTACCAGACAATTCCATAGGCCCCCCGACCGACGGGCCTAATAGGAGGAACATATTTTCTTGAAACTTCAAAGAGATTTCCATACACATTGTACTGCAGATATCGGCCACCATGAGTGGGAACTCCTCTGATATTGTGACCGTGGTGATGATCTGCTGAACCAGAGCTCGACTCCAGAGACATATCAAACTATCGCCTTTCTGCTTTC
Organism: Rauvolfia tetraphylla; assembly: GCA_030512225.1. Taxonomy (NCBI): domain Eukaryota; kingdom Viridiplantae; phylum Streptophyta; class Magnoliopsida; order Gentianales; family Apocynaceae; genus Rauvolfia; species Rauvolfia tetraphylla. The sequence goes on along the minus strand of JAJQKT010000020.1, from coordinate 11,355,272 downwards.
TTCTAATTGCCTTCTCTCCTAGTCTCTTGAAGCCCTTTCGAGATTGAGCTACTGTGACCAAAACTAGAAGAGAATTCAAACCCCAACTGAACTGCTCAAGTTTTGGTAGGAAGCAACGGGGCTGGTGTCGGTAGCCGTGGAAGACGGAAGACGAGTTTTTGACATTTCCCTGTATTTTCTAGAGAGAGAAAAAGTTGCTGTATTTTTCAATTGCTACAAGTACTAGAAATGTGAACTTTTGAACTGGAATGGCTGTGGTAACCCGTGAAGTAAATTGACTTTATTTTTTATTTTTTCAATTTTTAAAATTTTTTTGAGTGTGTAATGGGTTAGGAGTTTCTTTGCTTTTCTCCTTTTTCTATCTTCTCTTTCATCTCTCTCTCTCTCTCTCTCTGAAGATGAACGGATAATGTATGGGTGAGATGGGTTGGATGCTGTCATAAGCTGCATAGCTATCGTGCACCATACAGCTGGCCCTAGTGTAGAACAGTAGAAGGTGATTTCTTTTCTTCTTCTTCAGTGCTTTGACTTTGAATGCGCTGGTATATTCCCATTTCAAAAGAAATGTGCAAGCTTTTAGGGTAAGAAAGCTGTCCAAAAATTATAGACGCCATCATTTTAGACAGACTCTGCTGAAAATTCAATGCCACCTTCCATCACGTACAAGAACGACTAAAGGAAATAATTTTGATAATAATTTATTAATATCAAAATTTTAAAAAAATTGACAAAGAAAGCGAATTTATACCGCCTTCACCCTACTGTTAATGAAAGCACTTCTCCTCCTTTCTTCCTTTCTTCCTTTCTTCTTTTTCTTTGAGATATTCTTCATTTTGTTTAAGCCCGCAAAGAATAAGCATCACTCGTATTTTTATTAGTACGCAGTCTTCGAGTCGAGCATCGCTGAGGTCAAAGATGGCTGGCGGCCCTTAAGCATTGATTCGACCCTTCTCTTCTGTTTTTTGCTGTAAGCTATTCTTCCGTCTCATCAGTAACGATCGGCGTAGATCTGCTGTTGAGGCTGCCATCGTCTAGGAGGGAGTATGGACCTCTCGAAAAGATGCATTTCTTTTTTTTGTATAAATAAAAGATGCTCATGGAGTGCTAGTCCTCTCTCTCTCGCGTTGTCGCCACCACGTTTTCTCGGCCCACAGCTCCTCATTTGCCATAGCATCTGCAGTGTCGGCGTAACACCCCCGAAGACCACAAAAGCTGGTGATATGTCATCCGAATCAAACTTCGAAAATTACTACTATCAATGCAAATTTCAAAGAAACCCCTCGTATCAGGAGGATATCAAATTGCTCCGCGGAGTTAATCAGTTAAAGGAGCCTGGATATACAAAACATGTTACCAAGGACAGGGAGAAGATCAGCCAAAGAGCTAGTAAAAAACAGAAGATGAGAAGGCGGTTTGCAAACATTTTTATACCTTTCATATATTAAGGAGGTTATACCCAAGTTCAAACATGTACTATTAAGCAGAAATAAAATATATATACTGACATATGACACTCGACTTTCGACACGCTCATAGCTAACACCTACCATGGTGTATTTAGCAGTACATTTGCAACCGGACAGCAGCAAACCCCATAACTATACCTGCGTACATATAGTAAAGACTTCATCTTACAATTTGACCCTCTACATTGTTGTTCCTCCCGGTTGGGGAAGGGATGTCGGTGCCAACTCTAAGGTTACCAAGCAAAGCATCGCGTCCTGTTAGAACAATTTGAAAGAATCCATCAACCTCTTTTGCAAGAAGATCCAGTCCCTGTGAAAGATTGTCAGACTTTTTCCCTAAGTCAGTAATTGAATTCCCTAATCCTTCAGTGTCTACCCCTTCCTGTACAATGGGGTATAACTTCTTGACACTTATCTCAACTGCTTCAAGCTCTTTCACTACTGTGGCCTTCCCGCTGGAGTATATATTCCTTATCTCCCCATTTACAAAAGCCTGCAGATCAGCAAAAGCTTCGGACCACAAGCAAGCCTCAAGTGGCTGTAAATCAAGCAACTTCTTTGTAGAACCCGAGAAGGCAGAACCAAACACATTGCAGACAAAAACGGTAGCCACCTTCACTCCATACATGGCTTGCATCAAAACCTTCCCTTTTGCAGAATTTTTTATCTTAGGGAGGTTCAGTGTTTCAACAAGATTGTCAAGGATGGTGAAACAATTATCCATTCTAGGGTTCTTAGAACCAATGTGCTGCCTCCAGCAATCCAGTGAAGATCGAGCACGAATGAACTGCTTTGAAGATGAAGATTCCAGATTATGCAGGACGCATTGAAGAAATAGGTGGCCCTGGCTGAGTCTTGAGGTCTCAGAGCTGAAAGCTATGCATATATCCAGCAGTTTCACACTATTGTCCAAGTACACGTCAACCCATTTCTCATCCCAATCACATACAGGAAGTTCAAGGGCGGTAATAAAGTCCTTTATGTCTGTATGAACAGCAGAAAGTGACTCCATAGCACATCTCATCCACGATAAGCTTAACACATCTTCCTTGCTTGTAGGCCTAAGCTTTCTAAGTCTCTCAGCCAATTTCTCTTCAAAAGAGTTCAATAGCTCAAGGAGTCTTGCAGACAGGTAAGAAGACCCCTTGGGAAACATCATTTTGAAGGGGTTTCCAAACGGGAAAAAGGGCCTGTGAGGATCCTGTGGTCGGCTCATATCTATGTATTTACTGCAGCCACACATGCAAAGATAAAACAATCAAAATATACTTCAACAATCCCTTGCCATACTGTCCTAACAGTTATCAAATGGCTCCAGTGAACAAGATCCAACCACAAGAGAGAATAACATAGTCAAGAACATGTGGATATCAATACCATATCGTGAGAGCGTATCAATACCAAATCGTGAGAGCGTATCAATACCAAATCATGAGAGCGTTTCAATACCAAATCATGGATTTCAATACCTTTTCAGTATACCATTTTCATAATCTCCTCAAATCATTTCTAGCAATTAGCAGTAACTTGTATACAAACACTATAAAAGTAAGGATCAAGATAAAACAACAAAAGCAATCAACAATCAGAGCATATTATTCATTTCTTACATCCCTTGAACCAGGCAAGGGAAAACTTCCCCAGTCTATGATAGAGAATCTATGAGGAACATATTTCTCAGAACCTTTTCGCTTTTGCTTTACAAGATTATAGTGAATCTTCCATAAAAAACTCCTCCAAGCCATAAACAAACAATTTCATACCACACGACTAAACAAAACCTGCCCCAATAATCGATCTGCAAAATAGACTTAGAGATCAAAAAACACTAAATCTATTTGCCATAGTACATCTCTTCAACCCATCAAATTTCAATTCTTAACCAAACAGAATGAATAAACCCAGGTAAAAACATGAATTTCCCCAAAATTAAGAAACAAAAGGAGAATCTGTTAAAGTTCTTGACTTCTAAGTTAACAAAAACATAGATCTGCAACATCAAACCACAGTAGCACGAAATAGAAAAGAAATACAACCCTAAACCAGCTGAAACTGAATCCTCAAAGAAAATCTGCATCTACTCATCAAAATCACTGAAACTCAAGGAACAACCAGAACAAAAAACTCACCGATTTGTTAAATCTTCAAGTTTAATATCTATTCGGAAAGTCGACCAACAAAACTATCACCAACTCAAAATTGAATCAAATTTCGCAGCCAAACCCTAACAACATCTATATGTATAAAAAGTCAACAGTAAACAGTGACTAGAGACGGCGAGCTCCATACATGGAATTATGAGAGAGAGGGGGAGAAATATTACCTGTGCTGTTACGGTAGTGAGAGAGAGATCGAGAAGAATTGTCGAGAGTCAGAAATAAGAAACCGCGTGAAGAAGAAGATGAGCTCTCTTTTGTGGAAGTATTCGCGATATAGGGTCAGTGGTGACAAAGGATGGTTGGGGGTTAGTGCTGCGGTGACCCATGAATTTATTGATCCCGTGTGCAACCTAATTGACGTGGAAAGAAGCGATTGGATGTTTGGGTTTATTGAGGTCTGATATTTTTAAAGGTGAGGACGCGCTTAGGAGATTGAAGTAAGCAGAATCGGGCCGTTAATATTCGGTGCGCTGAGACTCATAAAGCGTGTTTGTTTGGAATTTTGGGAACCCAAACTCTTTTTTTTTTTTTGTAATTAAATGAAATTATATTATAATTGAAATTACAAAATATGGCTATTAGAAAGAAGTAGTGGACTTTCAAGTAAGATGTTGAAGTTAAGTTTTTTTTATTACTGTGGTAGAAGATCTATAAGAAATGTGTTATGAAAAAATTTATTATGTGTTTGTTTATACTAGTACTAGTTATAGATTTTGTACTATTTAGCTATGTATTATTATCTGTTACCGTAGTTATTCAACTATTGTGTAACTTTTATATCATGTTATCTTAATTTTTTAACTCCCCTCATTAAAAAAAGAATTTAAAAATTGTTTTGATTATAATAATTTAGGCTATTTTATATCAATGGATAACATTTTCATTTATCAAAAAAAAAAAAAAAAACAACGTAGTAGTGGACATTATGCGAGAATACAAGTAATCCTTTCTATCAAGATCCAAAATGCGTTTGGGCAAAATGAGGTAGATGATTTAAAATGGCACATTGATTGTCCATATCATTAGTTCCATTTCCAGAGATTGTGAACTGTTGCTGCCATATGTTGCCAAAAAAGCAGGATGTAAACTGCAACCTCTTTTTTTTTGCCAAAAGATGAACAAGCATATTGGCTTGTCTGAAATCATGCGATATTGTGCAATTGAGGAGAATTGTCAATAGCGATCTGCAATCATCAATTAAATTGACAAATCTAATATTTGTGTTTGATTTAATTATTTAAAGAACAAATCTTGAATTTGTAACTGAACAGCTATATATATAGTCCCTTTCTTAGAGTTAAAATTTTCGACAAAGTATTTGTAATGTGATTTAATGACATGTAAAAGCCAATAATCCAGTTACCGTGGTGATCCCGAATAACTCCTCCTGTACCTCCTAAACCGGTATTGCCTGGGGAAAATCCATCAGTGTTGAGCTTGAGTGCATTCTTATTGGGAGGTTTCCATTTTATATATATGGTTTTGGTGAAAGAAGGCTTTTTTTAAAGTAATCATTTGCTACAACAATTTCTGGAGTTTGAGCTAGAATTTTTCTTACAGTAGGAAAATATGTTCTGCAGGGATTAAAAATGGATTGATTTCTTTAAATCCATAGATTCTAGCAAGCTAGGGAAAATATAGTAGTGCCTTATGAGGTAGCTTGCCATGCATGCAGAGCCATAAAAATGATTTTATCTTATTTATTATCGGGATATGCCAAATCCAATTCAAATTAAGGTAGGAGGCATTTGGAGGGCATGCAGTAATTTTTTTAATTGAAAAAAAAATACCATACCTGAGGGGTGGGGTTCCAGTAAGCTTGGTCCTTGCAGGTACTAAGCATGCTGATAGCTAGCATTCAGATGTCATGGAGAAGATTAAATGACAGATTATTAAAGTTCCAAGTTCTTCTTAGTGACTGTTTACAAGGGAACCCATACTCTCTGTGTTTTGTTAGTGTACGGATTTCTATTTTCTTCTAGAAAATTCGATTTTTTTTCCCCTAGTGTCCTGCCTAACAACATTACTCCTCATTAGATGTAATATCTCTTGCTAATAAAGGATTTAAATTCATTGTGGCGAATTACATTATTTAAGGGCACAATTTGAGAGGAAGTTGTCTTTTTTCTTTTTCTTTTTTTTTAAAATATTCCCTTTGCATTTGATTTAAAAGTTAAACCCTAGCTAGAATCAAGGATGAATTTGCCTTTTTTTTTTTGTTGAAAGGGTAAGTAGGATATGCTTTTGTTTCGCTTAAATAATTCTTTTCTTTGGGTAAAAAACAATTCAATCTACTTCAAGAGAATATATTGTGTAGATCTCCAAAAACTCTTTCCCATTTAGTTAAAAGAAAATGATTAAAAAGATCTCTTCATGCTAAGTGGACATGAACGTAGTCATTTGGGCCTCAGTTAGTCTACCTAAAGGGCAGCCCGCATTTCGCCCCTGCCCAAGCAAAACATTATGTGGATCAGGTCAAGAAGTGCCCCGCCAACAACTAAGTAGAAATTAATACCTTTTTTAATAATTATTTTCAAGAAAGAGTAAATAAGAAGAAGAAATCTCCTGAGATAGTACAGGGTTTTTGAATAAATTTCGTATTATTGCAAGGTAAATCTTATATATACTCCTAGTTTGTACTCTCTCTCTCTCTCTCTCTCTCTCTCTCTTAAAATATAAAGCATTTTTCTCTTTTAATGTTTAGTTTTTTTTACAAATTTAAAAATTACTTTTTAATAATTATTCTTACTTATAAATATAATTTATACATTCTTTCTTATGCTAGTAAAAAATAAATTTAATTAATTAATGATAAAATATAAAAAATATTTCTTACTTTCTTATTCTTTAATTTATAGAAAAAATATTAAAAGATATTATATTTTTGAAACGGAGGGAGTATGAATTTATATTTACGACCATTTTATTCATAAATGTCTACAAATTTGTCCCAAATAATAGAAAAGAGTTGATGCATTAATAAGGCAATGGCGCAACATTACGTTGCAGTTCAGAGGGCTTATACATCATATAGGGAAGGAAAACGTCGCTGCTTAGGTCACAAACAACAAATGCTTATTGATCTTCTTTATCAAGTCAGAGAATTTCAATATAATGCAAAGGTTTGTTTTTTGTCTTTTCCGATTTTTTTTCCTTAGAGGTCCTTTTTTTCCCCCTTTTTTTTTGTTTTTTTCCAAATGAATGCCTTAGTGGTTCTTATTCTTAATGAACCAACTTGGCATTCGTGGCAGAAAGAAGAGTCTTACCGTTTATGCAGAGCATGGGGACACTGTCACGTATCTTAAAAATCATCTGCTGTTTGTTTTTATAGGGCATAGTATATTTTAAGGCTCACTGCAAAACCTGTGATCAAACCCAATCCATCCACCAACTACTTGTTTTTATTCATATATAGCAACATCCTCTCTCTAGATTTTCACTTGTAAATAGTAAATTTAGGGTTTAAAAGACTTCCACTTTTGGCAAAATATAAAGCTAATTGTGGAAACAAAATTGTGAAGTTGAAAGTTGACATCCTCAATATCTCGACCTCTTGTCGGAAAATAAAGGTGGGGGCTTGCTAACCTGCTTTTGGTTGATAGAAATGGCACACTGGGCTAGAAATCTTGCCCTAAACCTAGCAGAAGATGGTGCCTTGGGGCGACATTTCTTTCCTGCCTTCCCATCTTTGGTAATTAAAGAATCACATGAAACCGCATCAAGCTCGACTTTCCCATCCCCTGTTCCGCAGGGGGTTTTATGCTGAATAGTAAATGTTCCGCAGTTATCTATTGAATTTGCTTGCTACCACAGCCTAATTGGGATATTTGACCTAATTGGTGTCATAAATCAGAACAGATCTCGCATTCTGCTCTTCATTAAAATATACAAGTTCTGCAGACCCAAATGAGAATAGTTAAAATAATAACATAACAGAAGCAATAACTCATTCGAATATGGGACCAATAAAAGACAACAGCGTGTCTTTTCATGGTCTCGAATGGCACTGCATATCTAAGCATTGTAAATGAAACTCTCATCCCCATAGATGAATTAACAAATCAAAGGAGCAGAAACATGTGTGGTGGTGGAAAACAGCCTAATCGCAATCAGCAACAGCCATTAGAGAACTGTACCACAAACGAGAGAAGTTATCTTCGGGGAGAATAATATATTTTTTGAGCTGAATTATTACTGGAAAGTATGGACCTTAGGGAAAAGGAACATTGCCTAATACTACATCCGTGGACCACTTTCAGATCAATCATACTAGCTGTCCTTATCGTGCTCTCGGCGAGGGAATTGACAGCGAAATAAAATCCACGACCCAGTGGTAGCAGTCTGGGACATGCTTATCTGCCTAGTTTGTACACACCAACCAGGACAAGTATAAATAGGGAGTAGAGGCCAGAGGGCACAAGGGACTTGCAGTGAATTGCATTGAACCAAATTAGCTGGCTCTATGGTCCACCAGCCTAAAAGTACTCCAATGTGGGAGTTGGAAGACTTGTGTATTTATGTACCCTTCTTAGTTCTTACATGCTAGTTTTGTCTGTGGGTCTCTGATGCATGCCTACATCATCATCAGTTGGCATGTTGTGATTCTGAAGGGCACTAATACACATCCAAAACTCAAAACCTGTAAAAGGGTACAGATTGATAATAACAGCAAGAATAAATGGAGAATATGGCGTGAGACAACCAAAATAACACACAGAGAGAATCAATAATCTTAGTTTCCACTTATAAATGAATGAATAATGTTAATATACATAAGCAGCTGATACAAAAAGGTGTTAAATTATGGTAATTTCACATTTCCATATCACAAAAATTGATGGTACACATTCTACAAACTAATGAAAAGGAAGAAAAATAATTACTAAAAAGCATGAAATTTTGAATAACCTGGATTATTACTCATATATGTATGTTCTTCCATCCATATTATCATCTCCACCTAGTTGCTGGATTATGGTTCCTACCAGTATCTCCTTCACTAGTATCAGAAGTACCTTCACCAGTCTCAGAAGTACCTTCACCATGTGGTTTATTTACTAATATTGGATCAGCTGAATTGTTTTCTTTGAAATCACGATTTGAGCTAGAAGATTCTCTGCCCGTTTTTCTTTCCTGTGTCAAGGAAGAAAAAGAAAAGAAACTGCTATGAGAAATCAACCAGAATAAAAGGTCAAAGTACATTTTAAGTTTTTAACATGAAACAGGTAGTCGTTCTATCTAATCAGATACAGAAGTTCTTAGGCAGTAGCGAGGGAGGAAGTGCAGGAGGGAAGGAGAAGAATCTTATGCTTACATCACGAAACAGCAAGTCATCTGCCTCGAGCATGTGGATAACATGCCCCATTTTGGGCCTCTTTTGCGCATCAGGATCAACACATCTAAGAGCAACTAAAAGAACACGTTTAAGTGCTTTGGATGCAGGCATCTCAGGTAATTTAGGATCCACTACTTCCTCAGATTTTCGATTCCCAACCATATTCTTCAACCAGTCCACCAAATTAACCTGTCATTATTTTGTTATCTATTAGAGTAAGGCACTGAAAAGAAGTGAAACTAGAAAATATACAAGACTGCTTTAAATATTAAGACCAACCTCTCCCTGCAACCTGCTATGATCAACAGGAGATCTCCCGGTAATTATTTCCATGATAAGTATTCCAAAGCTATAGACATCACTTTTCTCATTCAGCATACCAGTACATGCATATTCTGGCGCCACATACCTAGAAAAGAGTTTATGTATAAGATAACTGGTCTTTTCTTTTTACCATAATAACTACTTGATCACTGACAAAAGACACCTGAACCACTAACAAATAATGGACCAAAAAATACAAATATAGAAAGGAAAGCAACGAACCCAAAAGTGCCCATAACGCGAGTGGTCACATAAGTCCTCTCAGAATTCAACAGCTTTGCAAGTCCAAAATCAGACACCTTGGGATTCCATTGACGATCGAGTAGTATATTACTGGATTTAATGTCACAATGAACAACCTTGGGTTCAAGCCCTTCATGCAAATAGGCCAACCTGCAACAGTTGGGATCAAAAGTGAACAACTACACCACACTCTATACATGCGTATGCATACATGGACAACAAAAAGCAAAAACAAATTTTGAATACCATACCCTTTTGCAGTTCCCAGTATTATGTTCATCCGGATCTCCCATGTTAAAGGACTGACTTCACCCACATCTCCGTGCAGCCATTGCTCCAAATTCCCATTGTCAACATACTCATAAACTAGCATCCTATGGAAAAATATTAAGTAAATGGCCACAAATAAGTGTGGCTTCTTTATGCCCAATGAGAAGTAAAATATAGATTTTTCAAGCAGAACTAGCATCAATACCTATATGCTCCTTCAACACAGTAACCCAACAGCCTGACAAGGTTCTTGTGCCTCACACGACCAATAGCTTCAACTTCTACCTTAAATTCCCTCTCAGCTTGGCCCCTTATAATTTAGTTCGTCAGTTATATGAGCTTAAGCATAACAGAGAAATCAGCATAACAGGAAACTGCAATATCCTGATTTTAAGGAAAAAGGAAATTTTTGATTCATATGCAGCTTGAAGAAGAGAAAAAGAGATCAAAAGTAATCATCTGATACACTAGAAGATAAGCTGGTACCAGAACTAGCATTTTCCATATAACCACTCTATTAGAAGCATACCCAATATATGGTTGCTTTTTTTAATTTTTTTTCTCAAAGCACTCAGTATCCTCACCAATTGGTGAGACTAATCCGGAATCAGCGCAGGTCGCGCCCACAGAGTCTAACTCTTACTCGAGAGAAGACTGACCCAAAGCTCTTAATATATATTTGCTTTTAATCTCTATATAAACATGCAACTACAATTTGATATGAAAAAGTTTGATTAATATGTCGGGGTCTCTAAATGCAAAAGTTGCACTTATAGGACTTCCAAACTTGAAATCAGAAGGGCACGCCGCCGCGAAAGACTATGACACATGTGAGTGTGGAAACAAAGTGTCATGAACCTGAAGCAAATTCAGTAAACTCCAAATACCTATTATTCAACAGATTCTTCACGGCTACTCGGGTATTGTCAGCCAATACACCATAATAAACAATCCCATATCCTCCTTCACCAATCACATTCTCATCAGACAATCCATTAGTAGCAGCTTCAAGCTCTCTCAAAGTATACCATCTTCCCCACCCCAAATGGGACACTTCTGGTAATTGCCCACTTCCACCAAAAGACCCTGTATCTGCTCCACTTGTTGCCTTGCTCTCCCCACTAGATGCCCCTCTATTGGAAAAGACCACCCTGTGCTCAACCTTTCCCATATCTATCTGAATCTCTGGCAATGCCTGCAGAATTACCAATAAGATAAAGAAATAAATGAATCTCAGACAAAAAATACTTCATTTCCTGATTCAAGCCAAGTAAAAGTGTATATCCTAATTAAAAGGGAGAGAAAAGGAAATTGAATAGAAGGAAAGTATATCAAATAGCAAGTTGCAAAAGGTAAGTTTACCGCTCGAAAAGACAGTTTATAAAACTAGCAAGATTACTTAAGCATCTCAACTGAAAGACTCATCCCAGCTGAAATCAGTCAATCTTTCCCCATCTACACTATTATGACACTTAAAATGTGTAAAGAGCATAAAAAACCAATAAAAAAACAGATCTTAGAAACAGAAAAAGACATGAATTTTAAAGGCATTTTTGTGAACTGTATCGTGCCTGAGGAACAACGGGACGTTGATCGGGATGTGAGTCACGAACGATCTCCTGAATTTCCTTAGACACGACGGGGGTAACCTCCGCGGCACCAGAACTTTTAGCGGGGCGGTGAAGTTTGGTGCTGCTGCGACCGCGAGAGGCGGTTATGCAAAGAGACAACAAAAAGAGGATGACAACAATCACAGCGCCGACAAAAATTCCAATCACCACCCACAGCCTCAAACCAAAAATCGAAGTCGGCTTCGACAGCTCAGAGTTGACGAAGGCCGCATCATAGACCGTCATCTTCGATCCAAAACTCTCTTACACATCTAAATCTCCACTTAGAATATTTTCACACTGAAAACAAGTATACTAGTAGTTATTGTAGACAAGTATGTGAGCCAGTGGGTGCATTGAATAAGGAATCAAATTTAAAGCGAGTTGTCACTAGGTGGAGGCACAGACAGTAACAAGGGTGAAGGGCATTAATTTCGCCGGAGAACTGGTATCTTTCCCGGCTACTTTTTTGGTCCTCTGGCAAGAAAATGGTTCCTCCTTCCTAAGGGCGGAGGAAGACAAAAGAGAGCGTGAAGGAGACACTGTGGAGAGAATCTTTCTAATGTGTATTTTCACTGTCTCAAGGAAAAGGAAGCAGAGTAAGAGAGATAGGGGGGGGGGGGGGGATGACTGTATTTATCTTTTTCCTTTTATAAATGTTGAGGAAGGAGGTGGCTTTTTTGTTTTTTTTTTATGCTGACTAGGAAGAAGGTGGCATTGAGGATTGGGAAAATGACGTATGTGCCCTGAATGAGACTGTGACGGGTGTGTGGCGGATCCTTGGAGTTCGAGTGTGGAGAGGATCGTTTACTCAACGCCCTTTGGACTTGGGTGACGGCGGACCGACTTTTAACGGGAACTGCGGGCGATGAAGGCTTTAATGAGGGACACGTGTTATTTCGGTCGATCGGACGGTTCCTTTTGCTTAAGGGAAGGGTTAAGTGGGGTCGGACTTGGAGTCGGCCGGTGCGCATAATGGTAGATATTCAGAAGTCCATGGCATTCATCGGTCGTTTTATTTCTTTTATTTCTGAATAGTATTCCTCGGTATTGATAGGCTTGGAGTTGTTATTATTATTAGTGACTTAAAATAAATTATTTATTTTGAAAATTAAAAAATCATTTTAAATTTAATTTAATTTATTTTAAGTACATTAAAAAAAATATTTCTAATAAGTTACATAGTAGAGGTGCTTTTTCAAAATAGTTTCTACTTATCAAAATTATTAGAAAAAAAATATTATTTTAATTTTAAAAATAACTTCTTTATAGCACTTTCTTGATGGTATCACTAATACATGACTAATGGATCAAAACTAAAATTTACAAAATTATTCTTATATTTTTAATACTAGAAATCAAACTTTTTTGGGGGTAAAAAAACTTTGAAACTCACTTAAGGAAGTTTGTAATTGTCGGAAATTAAAAAGACTACTAGTTACAAAATTCTAGTTTTTTCTTATCTTTTTTGTTCTAGAAAAAATTGTTGTCTTCAATTTTGGGATTTTGTTCATAGAAAAAAATAAATAATATATATTTTTCATATTTATTTATTTGTTTATATCAAGTATGCTCGCAAGCCAAGTGAATTGAACTCTATTTATATCCAACGTATCACTTGTTTGACTCACGAGTCAAACACCAAATCGGGTAATGAGTTACTCGTGAGAGTTAGCTTAACTCATTCCCATCCTATTCACACAGATTTATTTAAAAGGTATGTAGTAAACAGTTTGCTCTAATTTATTGAGTTAAATGATCAAAAAATATCGTGAAATTTTGAAATATTTTGTGTTTCGTGAGTTGATAAATATGAGGGTAACATTGAAAAAACAAAATTAAACACCTTTGAGAATTGATTAATTTAGAATTATTCTGGAAATGTGACAGTTATTTTACACGAAGAAAAGCAAAAAGGGGCAATGTTTGAGATATTTTTGCACTAAATTTCGTAAGGATTAAAGTTGTTTGTGCCAGAAGTGCCAAATTTGAGATCTTGCATTACATTTCAAAATGAGATATTATTCAATTTCTTACTAAGTTTCTCTTTCTCAAAAAGAGAACGGAAGATGTATTAAATCTAATAATTACCACCAATACAAGAATGTTTTTTATTGATCAAGATAAAGCCTTTCTCCTAAAAGGAGAAAGAAAATTAAGGTATAAAAAAAGCGAGGTTTTTATTTTTCTCCTTTTTTATTTTTCTTTTTTAAAGATGGATATTCACCATGTTCAACGAATTTATCTTTTAGGGAAAGAGAATGGAGAATTAAATAAAGTTTAAATTTTGAAATTTTTGTTTTAAATTTGGTAAAAATTAAATTTTTATAAGATAGGTGGGATTGAATAGTATTTAATTTGATATTTTTTATTTTAGATTTCTCCAAAAATAAATTTTTGTGAAAAAAGAAGTAAGACTTAAAATAAAAATTATATATTACAGAACTCAATTCAAGTATAATCGAAATATGGAATCTAATTGCATTAAATTTTGGACCTAAATGCACGATCACAAAGTACAACAAAACTGGACGTCCCTTCTCCCTTCGTATTTAGCGGTATTTGTATTTGGACAAAATTGAGGTGAATTTGTCATCGCCTTTTTTAAAACAAAAGGTTGAGACTCCGCAGAAGCCTTTATATGGGAACATTAATTGTTGTCAAAGTGGCCGATTTCACCACAACCACCTTTGCTAATGTCCAAGAAAACAAACAAAAATAGCCAACAACCGGCGCAGTGCTAATTTAATCGGTTGAGTGTCCTTTGGCAAACAAGCCTCAGCTGGATGGTGTACCGTAGAGTACTACAAATTAATTTGGCAAACAAGCCTCAATATAGCCGCCCATTATTCGCTAATGTTATGTTCGGCATATTAGGATCTTTTTATTCGGAATAAGTTTGAAATTTTTCTTTTAATTTTATTATTTAATATAATAATAATATTTTATTATATTTAAATAAAATTATTATTTAATATAAGAATAGAATAAAATTTTACAACAAATTATTTAAATGACTTACTAGTATATTTTATCAATAAAGTTAAATTTTACTTAACAAAAAATACTAAATTAAATATTTATTTATAAAATCTCATTTAAATAAATTTCAAGAATATTAAATATTTTAATTGTTGAAGTATAATTTAATTATAAAAATAGTTCTTATTTTAGATCAAAGTAGAAGGAGTGCTATTAAAATAAAATAAAATTTAAGGTTAAATTATATTTTTTTCTAATGAATGTTATAAAAGTTTGTTTAATAGGCATAAGATTTTTTTTATATATAATTCCTACTTCTCTTAGAATTACCTTTCTTTAAAATTTAAAATTTAGTGTGGAAAAGCCTTTACTATTTTTTCTTGAAATCAAATTTTTAGTTAAAAAAAGACTTTTCTTACTTAAAAGTAAGTAAGATATGATACATGCATCCATTTTTTGACAAAAATATAAAAAGCTTTGGTAATTCCGTGTGTGATTGGATAGAATTTAATTTTAAAATTTTTTGTTTTAGACTTTGGGAGAGAGAAATTTTTGTAAGAAAAAAAATAAAATATGAGATAAAAAATTTTCATTGGTTTCGTGTGAAACCCAATTCAAGTAAAGCCTACAAATGGTTAAACTCAACTATTTGGAGGCTTTACTGTGGAGCCCATTCTGTTTAATCTTGACTGTGGAGCCCAGCAGAACGAAATATGGTAGAGAATGCCATGATCATCAACTGATAAAATGACCAGGCGATCAATCATCCACTGAAATAAGATAACACATACGTACTAGTTACGTTTGCTTAGGAACCATGACAAGAGTTGCCATATTCAACCTCCAAATGTTTAATGAGATAGTATAAATCTCGGAATGCTGATGGCACCAAATGATGGGGGATCACCGCAAAATGCATACATTGCATACCCCACGGCCAAAATGTTGTTGATCAGTACAAGCAACAAAATGCTAAAACTTCCAAGATTTACTGCTCAAAAGATAGCGGATTGCAAGAATCAGTTTCCTAAAGCTATTTCTCTACCTTGTTCCTATTCCACTCCATACTCAGCCATTTCACCTTCTGCTTGACTTCTTGAAACAAAGTTACAAAAGTCAACACAGGAAAAGAAAATTACAGGTGATGGTTTATGCGATTAAGCATACATCTAGCAGGAAGTAAACATTTATCTGTGTACTCAAAAATTTCAAATGCCCAATTTTCCGTCACAGAGTCTTTTTCTCCGGTTCATCAATGGCAGCCAGTCTTTCAACAAGGGGAGGATGGGAGTAGTGATACGCAGAATACCAAGGATCAGTATTCATGGCTGACAGGTTCTCCTCCTACAAAGCCACCAAAGGAAAAAAACATTAAAGGAATTGCTGAACAAAAATAACAATACAGGACGAAGTCCGCAGATCATATTTCAAATTTCCAAACATTTTACTTAAAAGACATGAGACGATGGTGCACTAAACAATATAAACAGATGGTAGAGACATGCTTTTAAGTATCAAATCAGCAAAGCCTTCTCATAACACATGGAAAAGGGAGGTGGAGGACAGATATATGATCATCATTACCATCTAGGAAGTAGTAGAGAAACAAGAGTAATCACCTGTAATTTAATAAGAGCAGCTCGAAGGGCCGATACATAACCAAGCTTCTTAGCAAAAGCATCAGCCTTTGAGAATTACACAAGTACTTCAATTAAATCAGGGAACTGCAAGGAAGGGATACTGATACCATGTGCATATAATTCGTCCAGCATAATAAAAGATTACCTGGAACTCAAAAGCGCGGCTCACAAGATTAAGACCAAAGCTTACAAGATGCTGAAGTGGGATGACTGTGTGCTGTGATCAACAAAAATCCATTAATAAACCAACTTTTCTCACAACATCAAGCAGCAATTGCAAGGCAAAATATTACTCCGAACACAGCTAAAAGCTATTGGAAAGGGTTATCTAAGCATTCAGCTTGGGCATAAATCCAAAGCAGCCAGATATGTGATCTTTACCTGAAATATTATGAGCCCAATTAGAACTGGCTGCGTATCAAACCCAAAACTCTGAAACAAATCCTTTGAGTTCCTTACAAGGGTATATCCTCCAAATTGCAAGAATGTTAAGATCTACAATGAGCATAGGCTTGGTCAGAACTCAGAGGGCAGAACAGTAGTAGCAATTCTGATGTTTAGTCTATAGTAATGCCAATTGGAACTGAAAACATGATAAATAGCAAAGAAATCCCCAGCCTCCCACAAAAGACATAGAACACGTCAGCAGGTAAAAGTCTCACATACAAGGATGAAAAAAAAAAACACCTGTCATCATATGCCTAGCAAGAGATCCGTTTACTATGATGGTAAGATAGAGGAACTCCATTTCAAAACATACCACAAACTGAAATTCATATTGCTAAATTCTAATCAACTCGAAAAAGGAGTAAATCTGAAGAAAAAAACTTCCGCTGCCTAGAATTGGCAACTTCATCTCATTTGAGCAATGTACACATTAAGTTTCAGAAATGGAGAATCTGTGACCCTGGACTGAAGTTTCAGGAGACTAAATTTTATTTAATTACCATTCAATTTTCAAAAGCTCTATTAGTTGGAGGCTTTAGCCAAAGAAAAACATCAAACCCACGTCACAATTCCCCACATCTCTTTAGTTTTTCAAGAACGCATTCATGACCAAGGAGATAGGTCAAACATCCACAGAAATCAATTTTAATTCTCTTATCTGTACCACAAGAATTTTAGTGAACCCAAATGAGCTAACTGCACAGGTAACAGAGAACAAATGAAATATCACAGTGCTAGAGAGTACTAGCTAAACGGTTGAATGCTTCAAGAGGTCCAGGGGTCCAATTTCACTAAGTCTCCTTACCCCTCATCCAAAGTGTAAGAGAAAGCAGATATACCAAACAAAATACAAGAGGACAATACTAACAAAGTTAGCTTGGAATTGACTATCATACCTGAACAGCAATGAAAGAGTACATTGTATGGTTTAGCTTCCAGTGGCCAAGCTCATGTGCAATAACAGCAACAACCTCCTCATTATTTTTGCACTACATTTCACCAGCCAATAAGTAGAATTTAAAATATAGATCATGAAAAAGTGCTTTCAAGTATCTGGAAACAAAATACGATGGCAGGAAGAGAGCAAGGAGCCTGGGCCTAAGCTCACACAAAGCATCAGTTTTATCCTTTTATCGAAACAAACCTTCTCAACTTTATTAATGTGACATCAGAAATATCCCAGAGACAACACCATGTCATACAGTTGAAAGATGACCAACTATCAAGCAAAACCAAAATAGGAAACCCCCAGTTAACAAACAGCTTGTCAATTACCAAGTTTAAGTCAACTATGCATCCACAAATATGAAGGCCATTATCAAGATACAAGAAAAAAGGACCATTATATTTATATGTAGGAGTAGCATGAAGATGTTTATGGTGGCAAAATGCCACTGTATTACTAAAAAATTTTTGGTTCTCAACATGCCGAGTGGTATTGTTAGACATAAAGCACATTAAGTTCAAAAGCTGATCCCATAATGACAAGTAACAGAAGGAGAATCATAATTTTCCCGAGTATTGGCCCATACCTGCTGAATCAATGTGTCATAAAGAACAATGCGTTTGTTCTTGAAGAACCCATACATATATGCCTGCAGAAAATTTTCAAATTCAATAAGTCCACATGTAGAGGGACAAAATAGCTGGACTTACTGGAGATAGACACACAACTAATGTGCATGCATTGCATGAAGAGTGGACGGAATATCCTCCATTAATTATTTCAACAACTGTGTACCACACAAGGTATCCGGGAAAATAAGGCCCAAGTTACTCCCAAGACCCACTCCTCCACCATAGGCACCATATATTCTCAAATTTTTTCTAATGGCAAAAGATTATCCAGGATAAAACGTATATAAAAAAAAAGAAAAGATCCTCACATTACTATGGCTTGACCTTGTCGATCCATCAACAACAAACAGCTTCTTCAATGGAAATTTCAATGAGGAAGCAAGATTCTCTATCTTTGCCTTAAGCTCTCCATCTGGAAGCTACAAGTTGAGAGAAACCAAAATTAAAACTTGTCACATGAGAAATATAGCAGAATGCATATCTTTTCTTTTATATATAAATTTGCAAAACTTACTGGTGTAAACTTGTTGAAGAGAGGTGCTATCAAAACTGGGTAGAGAGTCATCATCACAATGGACAGAACGAACATAAATGCCCACAAATATATTGCCAGGTAAGGACCTCCTTTCTGACATAAAATATCAGTATCATTAATTCAGTAGGAATAAATATATTCCTGTATTCGAGTTCTAGAGTGCCATGCTCCTAGAATACGGCAAGAAATCACAGGAGTAGGGATACATCACAGTACCTGCACGATCACTATAATGGCAGCCACAATAGGCGGGCCAATCAAGACAGCTAAAAGAATGCCTTTAATCATGTCTCTGAAGAATAACCATACTGTTTGCTATACAACAAAAACAGTGTATATTTAAACAGGTCAGCTGACTGCCAAAAGATCAACTCTTTGAATTAAAAGTGGGGAGCCTTCTAAGGGATGAATCAAATAAGAAAATTAAAATAATTAAACAGAATGGGAAGTGATTACTTTGTTGAAACCATGGCGCTCCTCAATCACAAAAGTTGAGTACAGAGAGAAAGGCAAATCTGTAATCTGCAAAAAGGGGGGAAAGAAGTAACCATAAATAGGGAATAACAAGGTAAATTTATCTGACATCTAACACTAATTCATCATGAAACATAAAAAATTTGCAAATAACTACATCTGAGAAAAGCAAGCAGCCATTTCTAGTTCATGGATACACAGCAATTATAAAAACAAAATAATTCACAGATCAAACATGAAGAAGATACTGACACCAAAATACTTTTTTGGAATGGAGCAGATATTTTAGATATAGAGCAAAATCACAGAATCTAACACTGGAAGGAGATGGGGAGAGAAAGAAGCATGAAGAAACCCTTATAGGGGAAGATAAAACAACTATGAAGCAAGAAATTAGCCGTCAATCTTAAGCAGCAGAAGCAGTCTGGCACAATAAGGGGCAAATTCCTGCACTAGTCTTGAGTCTCAGATCAGCATTTTGAAAATGTGCTTTACTAAGTGTTAAAAGTTCAAGTTTGAATGAAATTTAACAAACCACATTATGCTAATAATGCATAAATTGTGATAATCTAAAAATTGCATTTCTTATAAATCCTAACAACAATAATCAGTACAAGACTGTTGACCTGGATGATCCACAGTCAAGATTACCTTAACTTTCAATAGCTGATTTAGACTGATTTAAAACAATAAGAAACAGCACCTTCTCTTTTTGTTGGGGAGGAAGGAAAATTTTTACAATTTACCTGAGACCAAAACATGACACCCGCAAGAAATGAAAGGGTGTGGTATATTTCATTCTCGGCATTAAGTCCAGCAAGCACCAAAAAGTCTCCTGATTGCTGTAATTAACCAAAGGAAATCAGTTCAAAGTAGCTGAGTGGCAGCAGCAGCGGCCGAGGGGGCTACAATCACTGCTCACCTTCCAAAACCAAGGCAGAATCCCAAAGTATAAAATTGCAGAGTCCATAAGTATGGTCACGAACTCATGAACAAAATGGAAGTAACTGAAAGCAACCAAGTGGAAAAGATCATTCCTTAGAAGATTACTACTTAGTTGCTCCAAACAACAACATATGCCGAAGAAATTCAAATAGGAGAAACCTTTTGTCAAGACTGTAAGCTCTGGACTTCTCAAACTTTTCCTGGCTGATCACACCCTCTAATGTTTTTGGTAGCGTGGGCAATTTAAGGGCAGAATGTTGCCGCAAATCAAGATAAGTCTCAAAGAGGTACATCAGAATCATAAAACCTGGTAGTTACAGTAGACAACATTTTGTTACACAGCAAATGAGTTTTCATAGAGTAAATATGCACACATGCAAACAGGTAAAAAAAGTAGTCAGAGAAGCACCTAAGGATTTAAAACATAAATAAATTAGTAAGATAATCAAAAAAAAAAAAAAAGTAAGAAGGTAATTTAAAGAGTAACTGATTAATTCCATTTCCCATGATCTCAATTGCACGCTTAGATCCTTCAACTCTACCTGATACTGCCTCTTCCCAGTCACTTGAGTAGGCCGCATCAACCCTACTTCTCAGTTCGACTTGGTCTAAGGTTCATTCAATCCTAACATCTCCTATAATGTGATCACTCTCTTGAAAATTTTAAAAACTATTGCAATTGAATTGGTCTTGCGAATCAATAACAATGATCATGTACAAAATTTCCACGTTCAGGAATTGTTCTTACTTTAATATGGTATTTAACTTCCGCTATAGAGCATCAAGAGGGCCCACTTATATCCAGTGTTGCATATCTACGGCCTACCAATTTATTCTATTTGAAGAACTCTGCCGTCATACCCTATTTCTCAATACTTTATCGGATATAAGTAATTAACTTTGTGTCCCATATGCCTTAAATTACTTGGATGCTAGATAGCAACGCATTATCCATGATCAGAATCAGAATGTAGTGAGCTACAAATAGAGGATCAAAGGTGACAAAATCTAGTGCACACAAGAAGCCAAACAGATTCAAAGTGCCCTCATAAAATATACAAAGAAAAACATCAAAGAGTAATCTTTCCCGTTAAATTTCTTTTCTAACATTGCAAGGTGACAAACATCATATTCCCAACTTTTGAGAAAGCAAAAACCGAAATCCCATAATCAAGAAAAATGTGAACAACCCAGGTTCGTTGCTTTTAGGTTAAGGATAGAAGAAGAGGGGCGATGACAACCGCAAAACTGACCCTCCAAAAATTAAAGATCACTTGGCCAGTGGTAAAACCCTAAAACTGATCTTCTCAATTAAAAACTTATTTCCAAGAAAGAATACCAAAACCCAGAAAAATGTTTGCATCAAATAATCAGCCACAAGAATGGAATAGTGCGCTTCTTCAATAATACTTTGGAAAACGTCGAAGAATAAGACAACAATGCAAAAAAGCGAACCCACAAATACGTCTGTGTCTGTGTTCGTATCAATATACATATACAAAGATTGAAGTGAAGGGCGTGAAAATATGCGGTGAGAAACACAGTGTATCCAAGAATGATGGAGAGAGAGAGAGAGAGAGAGAGAGAGAGCATACAAACAACGGCTTCCATGTAAGGGAACTCCATGGCGGACTCTCGAGTCGGGACTAACTCTTCGAAAACAGAAGGATTGGAATTTTAAGCCTAAGGAAAAGGTTTTTCCTTCAACTGGATTTACTGGAACCAATTTATAGCAGAGAGATGAGATTCGGTCACTTGTGGGTTAAACCATCCTGATTTCCATTTTTCGGTATTTAAGCCTGCACCATTTATTGATTCAACCTTTCTGTTTTGTTTTGATATTTGTATACTATTTATAAAAATTAAATTATTTATGAAATGTTTTGATATTGTAAAAATTAAATTATTGATGAAAGAATTGGTAGATTTTATATTATTTAAAAACAGAATACTATTTAATCAAAGTTTAATTTTCTTTGGTCAAAATAGAGTATAAAAATTTAACCCAAAAAATAGAGTTTACAAAATTTTTAAATTATTTTTTAAAATATTTTATTGATCAATTCTTAATCTTCTTGAGATAAAAAGTCAAATATTTAGCTGTTGAATCACAGCTTCTTGAAAATATTTTGTATAATATTATAGTAAAAATATAATATTTTGTAAAATGACATTTTCTTGAAATGTTTGTACACATGAATATAGCTTGTATATTTTAAAAATATTCTAAAAAATAAGTTGAATCTATAAGAAAGCAAGTTTATATCTTTTCGGTATATTTGGATTAGGTTCCACACGGAACCCAATTCAAATTTCTCATCTTACATCTCACTTTTCCTCTCACAAAAATTTTTCTCTTCCGAAACTCAAGATATAAAATCTCAAAACCAAATTATATCCAATCAAAGCCTAACGCTATTGTTGGCTTTACCCAAAAATTACTACAAATGTCAACATCAAACCTAGAGATTGTTTTGGGGAGAAATCATACACCGTTCAATTATATTTACATTGTTAATCTATGGGTTGACAAAATGATATATTAAAATACCTCTAAAATAATTTATTCGATCTTTATTTTTTAGTTAAGTTAATTACTAAGCAAATAATTGACTTTTTTTTAAAAGAAATGTCACTGTCATATCAAATGCAAGTCTAGAAAAATCAATATAAGTATGTAGATATGGTAAATTAGTATTTTGATACTATCCATTTTTATATAAAAAATAAGTAAAAATAAAAAGATTCATTTGATAAAATTAAAGTTTGAAATATTTAAGTTATGAATTTTGAATTTGAATGTAAAAATTTTGAAAAATAAATAAAATAATTAAAATGTAATGATTATGTATTATTGAACACTAAAATTTAAATATTTTAATTTTTATTTTTCACTAAAAAATTGAAATAAAATGTTTTGTTCAAATCTCAACATTTTTTAAAATATTATATTGATAAAAATAAAATTATTAAAATTTTATTATCTAAAAAATAGTATATATTTTTTTAAATAATATTTTTAAAATAAAATTAAATATTTGATAGCTTTGTAAATTGTATAATTTTTAGAAGTAATAATAGTTATAAAAAATAAAAACATAAAACATTGATAATCTAAATTTTAAAAAATTATAATTATTTGTAATTTTAAAATATTTATTCAGTGTTTTATTAAATATAACAGAATATTAGTCATGACATTTCTTAGGAGCCGCGTTCCTTTTCCATTTATTTTCTTCAGTTTTGCCATTCCCAGCTACAGAAAGGCGAATGAATGAAATCACCCCTCTCCCCTCCTGCTGGCAGCCCACAAGATTCATCCGCGTGGACCCGCACTGTGCACAACATTACCGCGTTACAACCCAATGGAGCTGTTGACCCAAGAGCCGAAGCCCGACTTTTTGACCTGTCGGATCCTGTTTTTATACTGAGCTCCCCAACTAGCCCTGTTCGGTTAGCCGAAAACAACCTGAACGCATCGATGCGTTTGTTTGGAATCCAGAGCACAGATACCACAGGCGTTGAAGATTATTGCATTAGTATCTGGAACAAAGCAACGGTGGCATATGACAACACAATAATATAATGCGTTCGGACTATTTTCAAGGTTCGTATACCACACCAAACCGGTTAAGAACCGCGGTCCCAAACAGGTTAAGACCCGCGTTCTCCCTCTCTTCCTTGTCCTCACAATCTCAGATGAGCAGAAGTCTTCTCTGTACCTGGTTCTTTCTCTCCTGGTTTCCATCATGAAGAATTTGGCTCTCTCTTTGTGCAGTTTTCTCTTTCTAATCTCCTTCGTGGCCATCGTCTCATCCTCTTTCATTCCCTTCGATCATTACCTCATTAGCTGTGGTTCCCATGACCCCATCGTTCTAGACATCGACCACCGCAGCTTCACTGGCGACTTATCTGAATCAGGCTTGCGTTTCTTGCCCTCCTCAGCTCGGTCAATTCCACTTGTTGACTCAAACCCAGCTCCATATTCTTCCCCTCTCTACCGCATCGCCAGAGCCTTCAAGAGGCCCTCAAGGTACCTTTTTGAGATTAAGGATCGAGGGACACACCACTTTGTACGCCTCCATTTCTCTCATCTTAATTCCAGTTATTTGGATTTCTCCACTGTTAAATTTCACGTTATAGCAAATGGGCTTCTGTTATTACGAGATTTTAGCGTCGAAAATTTTCAAAAGGGTTCAATTATCAAGGAGTTTATTGTAAACGTTGATGCTGAGAAGCTCGAAATAATATTTGCGCCGGCGGAAAGATCGAAATTTGCTTTTGTTAATGCTATTGAAGTGATTTCTGCACCCAAAGATTTGATTGCCGACGTGGCTCAGTCTGTGGATTCCGGGAGGAATGAGATAATTGATGGACTGTTGAAGAAGGGATTTGAAACTGTGTATCGAGTGAATGTGGGGGGTCCAAAGGTGACGCCTTTTAACGATTCTCTGTGGAGGACTTGGGTCTCTGATGAGGAGTATTTGAAATCTAGTGACGAGTGGTCGGAGATCATCCATTTTGGTGGCCGGATTAATTATAAGCTGGGTGGGGCTAGCCGCGAAGTTGGCCCTGACAATGTCTATAGCTCAGCCCGGGTAATCAAGAGTTTGAATAATTCTGTTCCTGCGTTCAACGTTACATGGATGTTTCCAGTGATTGAGCAGTACAATTACTTAATTCGGATGCATTTCTGCGACATAGCTAGCGTTGCTCTTAATTTGCTTTATTTCAATGTATATGTGAACGGAAACTTGGCCTATGAGAACATGGATTTGTCGCATATAACAAATGGTTTGCTGGCATCACCTTTCTATGCTGATTTGGTGGTAGAAGAGAGAAACTCTGGGTTTTTGACTGTAAGCGTCGGACCATCAAATGTAAGCTTGCCACATGCTGTTGATGCTATCCTTAATGGAGTCGAGATCTTTAAGATAAGCAATAGAATGGGTAGTTTCGATGGTGAGGTATGTGTAGGGTCAATCATGAAAAGCTGGAAACGTGGAAATGTTGGTGTTTTGTTGCCTTTACTAGCTGCAGCGTTTTTGTTGCTAACTGCATCCGTGATAGTGCAAAGGAAGAGAACTGAAATTAGGGACGCAGTGGGGTTTTCACGGTTACCTTTGGATGTCTCTGAAGTTAATCTGAAGTATGCTAACCAGTTGTCATCTGGTAAACTCTGATATGTTTCTGAGGTAGTAAGTCCTTCTAGTTACACACCTGACATCTTGGGACTATTGTTTGAAGGCTCATCGTACTTTCAGATGTAAAACAGCTGTTCCCCTGTTCTATGAGTAATTGAATGTATAGCAGCATCTTGTAAAACAGATTATTTCAAATATGTATTCTTCTCTGCTTTTTCAATCGTCTATACACCGATACTTATTTGGATTATTCACTGGAATTTTGGAAGTTGATTTTGTATTGAGTATTTATTGTATTTGGAAAAAGCAAGAATTCTTGCTTCTTATTTTGCTTTTGTATAGTGTATTTCATCATGAGATGGTAGTAATGGACTCTGTACTTTTCCAGTTGCTATTATTTTGGTGAAATCGTGTATTGTTTGAGACATCCGGCTTATTTAACTGCTTGGGATGTTAGGCTTATGAAACTGTCTGATAATCCGAATTTCTTGTCACTGATGAAGTTTCTCCCCCCAACCCCTCCACCGCCAACCCACAAAGAGGAGATATGAAGTTTCAGCGCTCATTATGTTGCCCGCTTCATGTTTGCCTTGGCTCTGGCTTTGATTGTTAATATCCAGGCACTTATGGTGACCGGTAATCTGTCAAAGGAATTGAACTCCTAATTGCTTTTTACTTAAAAAGTACATACAGTTACAGTGTCCGTTATATAATAGGTTTGATTCGCAAATTAAGGTCCAAAAAATTGGAAATTCCTGGCCTTTCAACACTTTTATATTCGGCCCGATCTTTGCTTGTTTATGTCTTAATTTGCTCGTGCTGAAAGATCTAGTATTTGTGTTTTCTGCTTTCATGCATCTGAGTGAGGTATTTTGGAATTGACTTCTCCCTTTCTGCCTCATTTGCTTCTAGGATCAACCAACTCTTTCTGCATGCCGCTGCGGAGTACCTCATGGGATTAATTTTAGCATCTAATAAAGTTTGGTTTTTAAATTCACGTCTTGTCTAGTCTTGGCTTGAGCTTGAGCTAATTGGCCATTTATAGCCTGGTTTTCTGATGATTCATCACTGTCATTGTTGAGTTCATAATTTTTCCAGCATTTGTCTGAAAATGTAGACCTCATTTGAAGCTTCTCTTGTGTGGAATACAAACCATAGAAAACCATCCCTTTCTTTTAACTAGGTTTGTTCCTTGTTACAAGACAGCCTGGACTATTCTTTCTTTTCCCTGTTTTAATGCTAGTCGCTCGATTTCAAAGTAAATCTAAAGATTTCCTTATTTCTGTGGGCTGTTTCACTTTTTCTTTCAGTCATGTGGTTTATTTATTGGCCGTCACGTATTTAGGTTCGTGCTGAACTCTTCCAATGGCAATTTCTACTGTCATAGCTTCTGTGGAAGCACCTTCTGTTTCGCCGAGCATTTTTTTCCCAAAAAAACTAGGTAGTAATTTGCATTTGGGACGGTTTCACATGCTGGATCTGCTGTCAACTTTATGCTGTATGCTGGACTTGCTTAGTTTGCTGATAATAATACTCCCTTTTGAGGTTTACATACTGTAAGTTTCCGCATGTGCATTGCCATTCGAGGTCTGTTAGCAGAGAAACAAACACGGTGCGTTAGTAAGCCGGACGGTATAGCAGATTCTAAGTTTAGCTTGTAAATTTAACTTGTAGAATTCTAAGCCTCGCGTGGAAAATTCGTGGGATACTGAGCGGGGGATATATTACCGGGAGCAGGAGGCAATTGATTCATTGTTTGGATAAACTTCTATGGACGTGCTTTGCCAGTTTTCCTGTCGAAATAAACTGTTATCTTGCAATGGAAATGAAGGCCCCTGGTTCCACCTCCTGAATCCTGATCCTGAAAACGTCAAAAAGGGGAAGCCGGTTTGTTTCCTTGGGCGTCTTATCTTACTTTGCATCCTTTTGTGTGAATTGGGATGCTCCTCCAATGGCCAGTAAACCTTAAAAAACAGTTTCTGGCTAAATCACCATACATGAGCGAAGAGGCACGAGCAAGACGCACGTCCAGCACGCAGACACCATGGTTTAGTCCCACATTAGCACAAGACGCCACACTTCACGCCTATAGTTAGCTTAACAGTACCTAGTAATTAGCCACCCTCCATCTTGCGGGTCTAGGGGGATGCACTTCCTGTTATAAAAGCAATTTGTTTCTATTACGTTAAGCTGATAAAGACCAAAGGATGGGAAAGCATGGTACATTTCGAGCTCCACCACTATACTTGTGCTTGGAAAATTTTCATTTTTGTAATATTTACATTAGTTGTTGCACTAGAAGTTGGAAAAAGATGGAACTTTTGCGGTCAGATGCGACCAAAATCTATCTAGAAGAGTGAAATCCGATGTATCAAATGAATCTCTTTCTTTAGTCAAAAGTGGACATGTACCCCCCGAAGTGCTCCGATCACATTGGATGGTGCATATACAGTGGCAAAAGAGGAGATAAAAAGCACTGTGGTGATAGTTCTCTATTGTTGGTGATTAATAAGTATATCATTGTACTCCAATAAAATCGAGATTGATTTTATTAGACTACTTCTTGTTTTAAAATATTTAGACGGTATTTGAATTAGAATTTAATTAAAAATAAATTTTATTTTTTATTTTAATTTTAATTTTTTTATAAATAATTTATTTTTATAATCTTTAATATAACTCAACTAAAAAAATCAACTTAAATACACCCTAAATATTAATTAAAAAATCTATTTATTAGGAAGGAACAGTGATAGTGAATTGTGAAGCTCTATTTTTGTCATGAAGTGATGTGAAACTATTGCACGAACCATGCCATTGCAACCAAGGAAATTTAGCAAACCACGTGCCCTCAACGTTGGCCCGTTGGCACAATTTGACCACATATAACACCTTTTATCATCATATATTTTCTTTTAAGTGTAGATTTTAATTTAACTATTGATATTCAATCATTGAATAGTTAAATAATTCTTCAATTTTAAACAATTATTCTAACATAGATATTATTCTGCGAATAATAATTATCAAGAATTATTATGTAAATTCTTAACGATTGAATCAAAATTTGACAATTAAAATTCATTTAATATAATATGTAGTGAAAAATTTCGTTATTTATATCACAATCAAATAAATGTTAACAATAATCTCCTTTTTGTTTTTTTTCCCAGATAGATAGTCCTCTATCGTTGGTGATTAGTATACCATTATATTCCAATAAATTCGAGATTTTATTAATATATTTTTCTCGTTTCAAAATATTAGTTGACAATTCTATTTATTTTAATTATTTTAAACACTAATTAATGTATAATCTATAATATACTTATTGCTTTTCATCACCTTTTATCCTTGAGGATCACTCTCTCATTTTGAAGACAAAAGACATGCATTCTAATAACTTTAAATAATAGCCTTCTAAATGCTTACAACAAATTAGCTTTTCTGTTAAGGAGATCAACATTGTTCCAATTCATCAATATTAAGAGAATTTAAATTCCAATTTACTGATTTTCTCTAGACACTCATCTTACTGTTTTAATAGGGTTATTTAGTTCTCTTTTTTTTTGAACAATTTTTGTACAATATTTATCAAAATCTTAATTTGTGCATTTTGTTCTAAATTGAAAATTATTTTAAAATGGGGAGAGTGAGTATATAGTATACTAAATAGTATATATGATTATTAATTTAAAATACATAGTATATATGATAACATAAACATTGTGGGTGAAATTAATAAGAAGTTTTGTTTGAGATTGTTATTTTTAATTTTACAAAAAGTAAATTATTTGTAAATTGTGAAGGAAGATGTGATATTAGAATAAATATTTTTCATTTTTGAGTAGAAATTTTGTCCAAATATAGTCCGGATCATCTGCCTTAAATTCTTCTTATATTTTCACTCCATCAATATAATATTGCCACGTAATAAGTTATATAGAAAAAAATTAAAAATTATAAATTCTATTATAAATAGAATAGCTTTTAAGGAAAATGACGTTAATTGAAAATATGCGATAATATTTTATTGGTGAAGAAGAAAATGAGAGAGAATCTTAAAGTGGTTTAGATAGGATTCTATTTCAAAAAAGTTGAAATCGTTTAGTATACTCTTATATTACACTTTTTACTACACTTTTAAGTATGTAAGTTATAACACCTTACCCTGTAAATGTTCTATACGTGTCCGTTTTGATTTAGAGTACATAAGCTAAGTAGTGAAACTTATGATTTATATATATATAAGAATACTAAAAATATTTTTGGTAAGATTAAAAATATTATATTTAAATTTATTAAGGCTAAGTACATTATTAGTGTAGCTTAGGTAATATTAGTAAAGATAAATTAGTACTCTAGAAGTTGATGAAACTACAAGAGTCTTATTTGGAGAATCATGAACTAGGTTATTTGTTTGGGAGAATTCTTTTCCATTCAAAAAAAAAAAAAAAGGAAAAATGAGATTTCATCGAGAAAAGTTTGAGGGCATTTTTCTTTCGTTTGTGAAGGCAGAGAAGCATTGAAGTTTTGCCCAATCTTGCATAGAAGTGACTTCTTGAATGCTTGAATATTATCTTCACCAATTCATGCCAAAGACAATGAATTGAGGTTGCCAACTCATCTCCCTTGCATGCCACTATTTCACATAAATATTTGTATTATTTAAAGAAAATTAAACTAAATCAAAATTTAATTTAATTTTTTGATTTGATTTTTTAAATTTTGATTTAGAGAAAATTTAATTTTTATCTCTAAATTAAAAATTAAAATTAAAATTAGTATTTTAACTGCATTTTATATTAATTGTAATATTTATTTATTTTTGCACGAGTTGTACTTGTATATGTTAGCAACGAGAGGCAAACTAATACTTTACTTAGCAACAATAAAACTTATCAGAGTTGTAAATATCATAAAAATTTTTATTTATATATTTTAAATTAAATAAAATAAATTTTAAATATTAAATATTATAAGTAATAGTATTTGAAGGGTAGTGGAACATTTTCCCAAATCTCTAAAAGTCAAATTTACTTACAACCGTTGCTACCCAAACTTGGTTGACCCCACAAGACACTGTCAACTTCTTTCCACAACAAGGAATATACATACAAAGAGATGAATTTACGTCGCAGTGCCGCTGTGGGGACGCGAATCATGCTTCTCCCTGGACTACGTAATTAATCCACTGCATATCCTACGCATACTTGGTATATAAAAAGGGCATTGGTCTGCCTAAGTGCCTGGTACATCCACCATTAATCAGATTTCGCTTCTTCTTCTTCTCTCTCTCTCTTGTCCGAATTAGCTTCGAGTGGTAGACATGGATCCTCGTCCGAGATTTTTGGAAAGATCTTCTGAAGGAGGAAGTAATGGTATCCAAACGATGATAATGGCACTGCTGATGCTGGTCTCTGTTGGCTATATTTTCATATGGATCATGATATCTACTAACGTGTATACACAGGAATGGTTGCCCAGGATTCGAGCTCAGACAACTTCAACTTACTTTGGAAAACAAGGTTGGTACTGAATTTTTTTCTATTGCAGACCTGAGGTAATTAATTTCTTATTGAATTCTTAGCTGCAGATTTTGCATGCGACTTCAAAATGTTTATGCGATTTCACAGGTCCAAATATGTTTATATACGCATTTCCTGTTCTGCTTGTTGCCGTCATGGGCTGTGTCTATCTGCATTTTGGAAAGAAGCGCAACATTCGCGAAGGTCTACGGGGGTAATTGTAGTATGGATTCTGATAAATAATTTGCTCTGTTTGGAAACAAATTTTACAATTTCCCATGCTTTAATTGACATGTTCACGATCCACAGAACCGGTGGTGCAAACAAGCAGCTGGACTCGTGGAAGAGGCCGGTGATCATCAAAGGACTGGGGATCATCTCTCGAATCGAGCTAGCTTTTCTTGTCATGTTCACCGCACTCCTCGTCTTGTCCCTCTCAAATTACCTGCACAACAGCTTTACCACAATCACTCCAGCCTCAGCCGCAAAGGGTGGAGAGAAAGTGTAAGAACTGATCACTAGCAAACTCTCAGGGAATCGGCAGTTCGATTTTTCTGTAATATTTTCGGTTATTAAAGAATAACGGATCATAATCTGATGCATGCAATCATATATACACGCACTATATTGCAGGTGGGAGGCCAGGCTCGAGATTTCGGCTCTAAGGCTTGGGCTTGTTGGCAACATATGCTTAGCTTTTCTATTCTTTCCGGTGACGCGCGGCTCGTCTGTGCTGCGAGTTCTCGGTGTGACATCAGAAGCCGGCATCAAGTATCACGTATGGTTGGGACACATGGCCATGACCCTCTTCACTGCTCATGGAATCTGCTACGTCGTCTACTGGGCCGTTACACATCAAAGTTCTCAGGTAATTAATGAGATTTAAGTGCTTCTTCATCCAATCTATGGTTGCTGGATGGAGACGGATAAGAATTAACCGCTGAAAGGAACCCGACTTTTTGTTGGGGTCTTGTTTTTTGGTGGCTCCTTTTGGTTTTCTTATCATTTGTGCCATGCATAAATGATTCAATCTCCCCGCTTTAATCACACTCTCAGTCACCACGTCAAGAAAAGTTTGCCGTGGCCTTCCAACTTGGTTGAAGTTTTGACTTTTTTGACTCATCATGTGGGCCCCTCATGGGCTTTTTGTGGGACACCTGAACCGAAAATATACTGTTTTGTTATTGCATAGCCATAAATATGAAACCGTAAGCGATTAAGGTTGTTGTATTTGGATTGCTGCCTGATATATTCGTCGTTTAAAAAATAAAATATATAATATTTTGATAATTTTTTTCGAAATATTTAATTTTTATTCTAAATTTCATACATTTTTTCATTTTTCTGGAATTCACACATTTTCCACAAAAGTGAAAAGTATATTTCACTCAAATTAAAAAAAATTAAATTTTTTTCATTTTAAATTGCAAACCAAATAGACCCTAATAAAAAGAGAAGCAACACTATGCGTTAACTCTTTCTCCCCATTCCCATAACGTTGCTACTACGTATTCTCATTCACTCAATTTCATTCTTCTATTTTCTTCTTATTATTCTAATATTCTTTAAAGAGAAGATTCTAATCAATCTTCCCCTTAAAAAATCGTGGTACCTATGCTAGGCTAGTACGTTGCGACAAACACACGGCGTTATTTCCTTCAGTTTTTTTTTTTAATAACAGCGAGAAGCTTTTGTTATTTTCTTCTGCTGCATAAATTCAGATGCTAAAATGGGCAAAAACGGACATATCCAATGTGGCTGGAGAAATAGCTCTGCTGGCTGGTTTAGCCATGTGGGCTACAACATTCCCTCGCATTAGAAGAAAGATGTTCGAGCTCTTCTTTTACACTCATCACTTGTACATCATCTTCATGCTCTTCTTTGTGCTCCATGTTGGCATTTCTTTTGCCTGCATCATGCTTCCTGGTTTCTATCTCTTCATGGTTGATCGATACCTGAGGTTTCTTCAATCGCGTCAAAAGGTCCGTTTAGTCTCCGCGAGGATTCTTCCGTGCGAAACCCTTGAGCTCAACTTCTCCAAGAGCGAAGGTACTATATATATATGATTAAACTTGCATGCATGAATCAAATTCATCGATATTTTTTCTCGTAAATGTTCTTGTGCTTATGGGATTTTCGTTTTCTCGCTTTTGGATTATCAGGCCTTGCATATACTCCCACAAGCATTTTGTTTATGAATGTGCCTAGCATCTCCAAATTGCAATGGCATCCTTTCACCGTTAGTTCAAGCAGTTGCTCGGAGCCCGAAATGCTCAGTGTTATTGTTAAAGGTGAAGGAAGTTGGTCCAAGAATCTCTACCAGATGCTTTCATCCCCTTCTCCTGTTGATCATCTTGATGTCTCTATTGAAGGACCTTATGGACCCCCTTCTACTTATTTTCTAAGGTAAGCCAACCTGGCTGAAAATACTTTCGGAGACCAAGGTACAATTAGTAATATAATACATAGTCCAAAATTTTGTCACGGTGTGTACGAGACCGAGGTCTGCATAAGTTCTTTTATATCAGAAATTAGCATTTTGTGCTCGAGATGATAGTTGAGAATCTATATTTCATGTCAGGCATGAGTTGCTGGTGATGGTGAGTGGAGGCAGTGGCATCACTCCTTTCATCTCCATTATTCGAGAGCTGATGTATGCCAGTGAATCACAGATATGCAGGATTCCTGCAATTCTCCTCATTTCTGCATTCAAGAATTCGCCAGATCTCACCATGTTAGATCTTCTCCTTCCAGTTACTGGTTCAACGTCGGGATTTTCAAAGTTGGAGCTGAAAATTGAGGCTTATGTTACAAGAGAGAAACAACCAGTTTCAGCAGAAAGCAAGAAGAGTACTAGGACCTTCTGGTTCAAGCCCAAACCGTCAGACTCGTCCATAACTCCCGTTTTAGGCCACAGCAACTGGCTTTGGCTTGGCGCAATAATTTCATCATCCTTCATCATCTTCCTTCTCCTCATCGGGATTCTTACCCGATACTATATTTACCCCATTGATAAAAACACGAATAAGATATATTCCTATTCTTCCAGAGCCTTGTTCAATATCCTTTTCATATGCATCTCCATAGTCATTACAGCTACAACGGCATTTCTCTGGAATAAGAAACAAAATGCAATGGAAAGCAAGCAGATTCAAAACCTGGAGGGGCCGACCCCGACAGCCTCCCCAAACTGTAATGCCGACAGGGAATTGGAAAGTTTACCCCAGCAAAAAATTTCTCTATCCACAAATGTGCATTATGGGGAAAGGCCAGACCTAAAGAGTAAGTTTCATCGATTGCAGATAATTTAGTTCCTTACAAAGCCAAGAAACAATCACAAAATCTTGACGATTCGGGTGGTTTTTGTTGCAGGAATTCTTTTAGAGCGCAAAGAATCAAGCGTTGGAGTTCTAGTCTGTGGACCAAAGAAGATGAGACATGAGGTGGCAAACATATGTTCTTCGGGTTTGGCAGCTAATCTGCATTTGGAGTGCATCAGTTTCAGCTGGTGATTTAATTATCTCTCATATGATCAAAAGACAGTTTAACTGAAAGCGCTTAGCTGTTCATATGAGATATGAATGTACTTCTTTTGCTTCCCAACTTTTCTTTTAATCTTGTTTGAGTCCTTCATATCAAACTGTAAATGTACGTGAAGATATATATGTGCTTGTGCTAAGAAATGATATAGTAACCTCTGGTGATGCATATGAGACGGGATGATTACTAATTCCAAAGCAAATCAAATTTGACATGTGCGCAAGTCAGACGAACCTAAAGTTTAAGGTAACAACATCTTGAGGTAAAATGAGACCGACAGAATTTTAAGGTAACAACGTTGGTTTAGAAACTTTCCTTATGGAGCTTATTCGTCAACGGTCCAAATTCAATTCTGGCCTGTAAAACCCATAAAAGACACAGATGAAAAAGGAAAAGAACACGAGGTAATTCATGAATTTCCATGTATCGCATGCGGAATGCATCCCCCCAAAACAAATGTTCTGGTTCAATCTTCAATTCCTTGTACAAAAAGGGGACTGCTCTGCTTCTCAAACATCGTCCCTCGGGATTTAATCTTGCTTCCTCTGCAAAAGGATTTGCCTGGAAGTGGCAGCGAATTTTCTAGAGATGGATTCTCAAGGCCGAAACAATGTTATGGAAGCCATGATAATGGTGCTGCTGCTAGTAGTCCCTGCTGGGTATATTTTTCTTTGGATCATGAGACCAACTGATGTTTATTTTCAAGAATGGTTGCCCAAGATTGTAACTCTGACCAACTCAGTTTACTTGGGCGCAGAAGGTTACTGTTACTCCTGTTTTTGTGTTTCGTGTCTTTATTTTATTTTTCCCTTTTGGCTAATAACTGTCTATGATTATGATTCTACTCCACAAAATTTCGGTTTAAGATAGGAAGAAAATTTAACTTGATATATGAGCAAAAAAAGAAAATAATGCGCAATAAAGTTGTTTAATGACAAATAATCGAGCATTCTACTACTGTAATGCAAATTTTTATAGCGGGTGCCTTATTAACCGATCTGAGTCTAGACGTCTTTGTATCCTCTTTCATAGGTGCAAATATTTTACTGTACGCATTTCCGGTTCTATTTGTTGCCGTTTTGGGCTGTGTTTATCTTCATTTAAGGAAGAAGAGTTCCATTCGCATTCATTTACAGGGGTAAGTTCAGACCGAAATGCCTATGGGTTTGACTAAATTAGATGCAGGTTTAATCTAGTTGAAATCCAAATTAACAATTTTTACATGTTTTGACTTATTCATGATCAGCAGAAGTGGTGCAAAGAATTGGATGCCCTTGTGGAAGAAGAGGCCAATGGTCATCAAAGGACTTGGGATTGTTTCTTGCATAGAGCTAGCTTTTCTTGTCATGTTCATTGGACTCCTTATCTGGTCCTTCTCGTATTATTTGCACAAAAGCTTTAGTCAAATCACCCTGGCCTCAGCTGCAAAGCGTGGGCAGAAAGTGTAAGAAACTATTAACTTCCTAATCAAATTAGAATATCATCGTCTTCGATCCATAATTCTTGCAGAAAAAGCACTTAAATGATCACTAATTGTTTACAACAGGTGGGAGGCTAGGCTAGAAATTGTAGTTCTTTGGCTTGGGCTTGTGGGCAATATATGCTTAGCTTTTCTCTTCTTCCCGGTGACCCGTGGCTCATCTGTGCTACAAGTTTTCGGTCTCACATCGGAATCCAGCATCAAGTACCACATATGGCTGGGGCATATTGTTATGGTCCTCTTCACAGCTCATGGTGTTTGCTGTGTTATCTACTGGGGAGTCAGAAATCAATTATCTGAGGTAATGGGGTTTAAAGCTGTTAAATGACAGAAAATCAAAGCTCCCAATGTTTGTTATGT
This sequence comes from Rauvolfia tetraphylla, assembly GCA_030512225.1. Classification (NCBI taxonomy): domain Eukaryota; kingdom Viridiplantae; phylum Streptophyta; class Magnoliopsida; order Gentianales; family Apocynaceae; genus Rauvolfia; species Rauvolfia tetraphylla. The sequence goes on along the minus strand of JAJQKT010000020.1, from coordinate 11,319,212 downwards.
TTCAATATTTGCGTTGAAAGTTGGTTAAAATCCTTCAGTATACTGCATACACAGGGCAGTCTCAAAGTGGAATACTACAAATTCTTCTAACTTCCTCTATTTTGATTTTCTCGGGCAAGGAGGACTACAATGTTCTTGTTTTTGTTTTGCAAAACCTCAGATGCTGAAATGGGAGAAAGCAGGTATATCCAACGTGGCTGGAGAAGTGGCTCTGCTGGCTGGTTTAGCCATGTGGGCTACAACATTCCCTCGAATTAGAACAAAGATGTTCGAGCTCTTCTTTTACACTCATCACTTGTACATCATCTTCATGCTCTTCTTTGTGCTCCATGTTGGCATCTCCTTTGCCTGCATCATGCTTCCTGGTTTCTATCTCTTCATGGTTGATCGTTCCCTCAGGTTCTTGCAATCACGTCAAAGGGTCAGTTTAGTCTCTGCTAGGACTCTTCCTTGTGAAAGTGTTGAGCTTAACTTCTCCAAGAGCAAAGGTAACGTACAAGATTTCACATGCATAAAACAAATTCATTGCTAATTCTCTACTTTTCTTTGGCTGATCAGGGATATCTTTATATTTTTGCTATCAGGTCTTTCATATACTCCCACTAGCATATTGTTTGTGAATGTGCCTAGCATCTCAAAATTGCAGTGGCATCCATTCACTATTAGTTCAAGCAGTAATCTGGAGCCGGAAAAGCTTAGTATCATCGTTAAAAGTGAAGGAAGCTGGTCTAAAAAGCTCTACCAGATTCTTTCATCCCATTCAGCTGTTGACGATCATCCTAGTGTCTCAGTTGAAGGACCTTATGGACCAACTTCTACTGATTTTCTAAGGTACGCATTTTAATCCAAACCCTGTGAATGCAGATTTTTATCAGATTGCACTGTTTGTTTGAAGAATTAAGAACTTGATCGACAGCAGGCATGAGTTGCTGGTGATGGTGAGCGGAGGCAGTGGCATCACTCCTTTCATCTCCATTATTAGAGAGCTGATGTATGCCAGTGTAGCACAGGGACGGACTCCTGAAATTCTTCTAATTTCTGCATTCAAGAATTCTTCAGAACTTACCATGTTAGATCTTCTCCTTCCAATTACTGGTTCAACGTTAGAATTTTCGGAGTTGGGGGTAAAAATTGAGGCCTATGTCACAAGAGAGAAAGAACCAGTTCTAGCAGTAAGCAGGACCATGGAAACTATCTGGTTCAAATCCAAACCATCAGATTCGCCCATAACTCCCGTTTTAGGCAACAATAACTGGCTGTGGCTTGGTGCAATTATATTATCATCCTTCATCATCTTCCTTCTCTCCATGGGAATTCTTATACGATACTACATTTACCCCATTGATAAAAATACAAATGAGATATACTCCTACTCTTCCAGAGCTGTTCTGGACATCATTTTCATATGCATCTCCATAGTCATTGCAGCTACTACGGCGTTTCTCTGGAATAAGAATCAAAATGCCATGGAAAGCGAACAGATTCAGTACCTGGAGGGGACAACCCCGGCAGCCTCGCCAAATACATGGCTCCACAACAGCGACAGAGAATTGGAAAGTTTAACCCAGCAAACGGTTTCTCTATCTACAAATGTGCACTATGGTGAAAGGTGTTGAAATTGCCTTAGAATTCTAAGATTCACACTTAAAGTCTATATTGGTTGGCCATATGTTTTTCATGGTTTATCTTAGTCTTTGAGTGGCTAAGGAAATTCAATGTTGGTTAGCTATGGTAGGTGAGCTAACTTGGACTAAGATGGTACATTTTCAACAATGGAAGGAAGACTTGAAGTGTATTCACATGGTGATACATCTCTATATAAGGCAATCTTGTTGGGAGCAAAGTTGGCATTCAAGAGAGGAGGGCATTCAAGAGAGGAAGACATGCAATAGAGAGGAGTCACATCCAAAAGAGAGGAATGACATCCAAGAGATAAATTCTCTAAAAGAATTTTCTTAAACTATCCACTCTTTTTATATAGTACCTCTTCATATATATACACACTCTTGTTATATTTATTGAGTGTAGTGAGGTGTTATCTTGAGTGTATTCTTTGTGTGGGTGTAAAACCATTTGTATCTTCTCCATATTTTTCATAGTGCATTTACTCCTCTCTTTTGGATGCCTCTACATTGGAGGGTTTCCACGTAAATCTTGTGTCTCTTCCATTTATTATTTTACTTCTCATTTTATCATCAACTACCCGAACTAAATATTTATCCATTACCACGCCAATTCCGCAACAAACTGGTATCAGAGCGTTGTAATATTTATTTGGGTTTGACAACATGGCTTCTGTCATGGAATTTGATGTTGAGAAGTTTGATGGAAAAATTAGTTTTGGCATTTTATAAGGAGATCATCTTAGAATTCAAGTCAAGGTGGAGATTGTTGAAATTGCCTTAGAATTCTAAGATTCACACTTAAAGTCTATATTTGTTGGCCATATGTTTTTCATGGTTTATCTTAGTCTTTGAGTGGCTAAGGAAATTCAATGTTGGTTAGCTATGGTAGGTGAGCTAACTTGGACTAAGATGGTACATTTTCAACAATGGAAGGAAGACTTGAAGTGTATTCACATGGTGATACATCTCTATATAAGGCAATCTTGTTGGGAGCAAAGTTGGCATTCAAGAGAGGAGGGCATTCAAGAGAGGAAGACATGCAATAGAGAGGAGTCACATCCAAAAGAGAGGAATGACATCCAAGAGATAAATTCTCTAAAAGAATTTTCTTAAACTATCCACTCTTTTCATATAGTACCTCTTCATATATATACACACTCCTGTCATATTTATTGAATTGTTGAAATTGCCTTAGAATTCTAAGATTCACACTTAAAGTCTATATTGGTTGGCCATATGTTTTTCATGGTTTATCTTAGTCTTTGAGTGGCTAAGGAAATTCAATGTTGGTTAGCTATGGTAGGTGAGCTAACTTGGACTAAGATGGTACATTTTCAACAATGGAAGGAAGACTTGAAGTGTATTCACATGGTGATACATCTCTATATAAGGCAATCTTGTTGGGAGCAAAGATGGCATTCAAGAGAGGAAGACATGCAATAGAGAGGAGTCACATCCAAAAGAGAGGAATTCATCCAAGAGAGAAATCATCCAAGAGCATCTCTCTAAACTATCCTCTTTTTCATATACTACCTCTTCATATATATACACACTCTTGTCATATTTATTGAGTGTAGTGAGGTATTATCTTGAGTGTATTGTTTGTGTGGGTGTAAAACCATTTGTATCTTCTCCATATTTTTCATAGTGCATTTACTCTCTCTCTGCTCTGCGTGGTTTTTTCCCTCTACATTGGAGGATTTCCACGTAAATCTTGTGTCTCTTCCATTTATTATTTTACTTCTCATTTTATCATCAACTACCCGAACTAAATATTTATCCATTACCACGCCAATTCCGCAACAAAAGGCAGACCTAAAGAGTAAGTTCCATAACTTTCAGAAAAGATAGTTCCAGAACATGCCTTAGAGACAATCACAATATCTTGACAATTGGGTGGTTTTGTTGCAGGAATTCTTTACGAGCGCAAAGAATCCAGTGTTGGAGTTCTAGTTTGTGGACCGAAGAAGATGAGGCACGAGGTGGCAAAGATATGTTCTTCTGGTTTGGCAGCTAATCTGCATTTCGAATCCATCAGTTTCAGCTGGTGATTGATCATCTTATAGATAAGAATGTTCAAAAGCAATTCTTCTCTGTTCATATGAGAATGGGTTGCATTTCTTTATTAACTTCTGCACTTTTTCCGTTTTTGTTCTTCTTTTTGGTATTTTCTTGTCTCCCATTAGATTGATTCATCCCTCCAAATCAAGCTTTAAAATCTTCACTTGATCTAGAGAAAGGTTGTTCAGAATTTATGTTATAGTAACATTAACCAACCACAAGATTGTGAAGAACATAAATCAATTCTCTCAATGAGGCCCCTAAAAATGATGGATTTATACAGGAAAATTTATGAAAATGAAATGCAATCGGAATCAAAGGAGACAAGTTGTCAATGTCCTCACCTAATAGGCTTTACTTATAATTTAGTAAGTGTGTTCTTGGGAATTCTCCATATACATTCTGGATAGGCTTCGTGGAGACATTGCAGAGACCACCAGTCAATTGAATATTCACACAACTGATCTCTACAATAGTAGTATTTGAAACAAAAGGAAAGCAATAAACCATTTTAAGAAATAATTTAGACAAAGAAATATGTTTAAAGCCCTAAATCTTATAAAAAAATGAGAATTTAATGACATATTATCAACATTTTTACATCACGAAAGGGAAAGAGTGCGTTACAAGCGTGAAATAACTTTTTAAAAAAGTCCCGATAATTTTTAAATCTTTTTATATACAATGAATTTTTTTATAATATTGTAAGATTTTCTCAAGAAAAAAGAAATGATGGAATATGAATTTCTCTTTTTTCTTTCTAATTGTTCCATTAGGTGAAACAAGAAAGGGACAAAAAAAAATTGGAAATGTGGGTGTCGCCATCGCTCGTCATTCCACGGGTAACCAAGTCGTGGTCACCCCTAACCTACTCAAAATACAGCAGAGTCGTATAAGTGGGACGGTGTAGCCATAGCTTTCTGTATATAAAACGTTTCTCAGATTCCATTTCATCGCCAAAAAATCGGGAAACACTAGCACATACACGCAGAGAGAAAGCCAAAAGGTGCAGCAGGGAGGAGAACAGAGAGGAGCCATGGGGGATAATACTACGCTTCCTCCCGGAGTCGTCAAATTCATCCGCGGAGCAATAGCGGGACTAGCCCTCGTAGTCTTTCTCGGATATCTGATGATGTGGTGCATAATGCCGACCGATGAGTATTACAACAACTGGGTTCCGGCCATCATGGCAAGCACCAACTCGACTTACTTTGGACTACAAGGTTAGAGACTGAAGTTTTCATGTCCTTTATTAATCTGATCAAAACAGTACTTTAATTAGTTCAAACGGTTTCCTAAAATGATGTACTTCACAGGTCCAATACTGTTGGATTTCACCTTCCCGATCTTGTTCATTGCCGTTCTTGGCTGCATATACAGTCATCTAGGGAAAAAGATAAACAGCAATAACATGGCAAGGTATGAGAAAGTTCTTTTTCTTTTTTATGGTTCTTGTACTAGCTTTCTTGGGTGCTCTTGACGAGTGGCTGTTCGTGTATTAATCGAGCAGCGGCAAGAGAAGCAGTGTGCCCAAGTTCCTGAAGCGGCCAATGATAATCAAAGGCCTGGGGATTGTTACGGGGATAGAGCTGGCCTTTTTTGGCATGTTCATTCTTCTGTGCGCTTGGTATTTCTCTGCTTACATGCATTTCTGGATTGAGAAGATAACTGTAGCTGCAATGACCCGCGGCGACAAAGTGTAAGATAATCTAATTTACCCCATTCACATATAAAGAAACCGTAAACAATATGATGGGACTCTGATGCAGTTCTGGGTGCTGAATTATTTCAGGTGGCAAGCTAAGTTGGAAAGATTGGCTTTGTCCATCGGCCTCGCCGGGAACATGTGCTTGGCATTTCTCTTCTTTCCGGTAACTCGGGGCTCATCAATTCTGGCATTTCTGGGGCTGACCTCAGAAGCCAGCATCAAGTATCACATCTGGCTTGGCCATATCTCAATGACTCTCTTTACAGCTCACGGCACTCTCTACATCATTTACTGGGCTCTCACTCATAGAATGTCAGAGGTGATTCTTCTCTTTAAACTTTTCATTTTCTTGGCAATTTATCAAGGAAAAAAGAAACAAATCTTTTCATTTTCTTGGAACAACATATATATTGCATATTCTAATTTCGAAGCAAACTTGTAACTTGAAGTCTGTGAATGTTGCTGATGTTGGCCGTGTAGTGTAACCTTCGTAGCCCAAATAGATTGGCAAGTTCTTGGACCAACAGAATATACTATCCATAGGCCATGGAAGATTGCTTTTGGATTGAGTTTGGGGGGTCTGGGGATGGATCACTAGCTAGTCGAAGGTTCTTAAATTTGCTTAACGTGTAAAAGATTAAAAAAGCTTTGGCTTAGAACTTGAAAAAGAAGATAACAGATTCATCAATTCTGAAGTTCCATTTGCATAGTAGAAACGATGATGACCGAAGGCGTGAAAATAAAACCATTGGGTTTAGTACGTCCTACATTTGGCATGTTCTGTTAGGTTGATGGCATTGGCGATTCACTTGAAAAATAAACAGTTGCTTTTCGTTTGATTGATTTTTAACCAAAAACCATATGATAGGTAGCATTATTCTTTAGCAAGGAATTAAAACCATTGGATTTCCGAAGGCCGTTACACTTACATATAGGTTTGATTCGTCTAAAAGCAAAGCTTAATTTGCAATGAACGATATTTCCTCGGTCTTAGGAAGAGAGTTGGTATAGTTGGTTAGGATTCTTGTCTAAAAAGTTAGTTTTTATAATTAAGGTTATATTTGGATTGAAATTTTTTAAAGTTTTTTTTTATTTTATAAATTATAAAAATAAATTATTTTTTAAAAGAAAATTAAAATTCAAACTGAAAAAAGTGAATTTGTTTTTTGCTTTTGAGTTGCAATCGAAACTCACCCTAAGTTAGAACAATTAATAGTGTTCATATCTTGAAACTCAGCTCTTGCTCTCATCCGCGTACCCCTTCTCTGCTTCACAGAATCCTTCTCTTCCACTACATATTTTCCCCGTTCATTTCTGTTGCAGTTTGTTTGAATAATAGTGTGAGTGGTGATTTATCTAAATCAGAATTGTTTGACGTCTGCATTTCGTTTGTCTTTCTGCATAGAAATCATTTCTCTTTTGATCTCACTTTTCCACTTTAGCAGTAGGAATCCAAGGACTTGATGGACCAATCCACAAGAAGGGTGAAAACACAAACTAAAACCTAACAAATGGTAGGTTAGGTGTGTGCTAATCATCATTTCTCAAACAAAAAGTCGCGCAAAGCGACTCTTTCTTTTGCACACATCGAACTGCTAGTAGGAGTATCATGCAAAAAAGAGTCCAATCTGAACTGCAACGGCCTGTGGCTTGTGTTTTTCAACCCATTTGGGACCACCATGCCCTATAGATTAGTTCAAAATGTTTCACCTTGGTAAAAGACTGCCCCTACCCCCACTTTACCTAAACAAGAATTCTTCCTATTTAGACAAGTATCACATCAACATATAATTGTTATTCTTGTCATTAACAAGAATACCAAGAAAAAACTTAAACATTTAAACTCATGGAGTCAGATGATGATCCTCGACCTCCCCTCACCTAGCATCAGGCCACCAAACTAATTACCCTCGGTATTTCAGTCTGGAATCCACTGCATATGCAGATTCGAGTACTGGTCTTGAAAGTGATAGGGAATTTGAAATCCGTGAAGAACCCACCAGAAGATAAACTTGGCCTTTAGTCCATGAGTGGCTCCAGAGAAAGTGGTGCATATTGGCCCTCCAAAAAAGCTTGTCAATCCGTCTTTGTTGGTTGTTGGCACCACTGCCTCACTTACCTGCTTTAGCTCAGAGTCATATCCAAAGATTTAGTTCATACTAGGGTCTTCGGTTTATCATGGTTTCTGGAAGCTGGAACCAACAGAATAACAGTCGGTGGAGAAATTTTGAACAAATAAGCTAGGAAAAAACAATGAAAAAGAATGTGAAACCAGAACAACTAAACGTGACATCAAATTTTTTCTACCGAAGGGCAGCCCATCATAGGTCACGGTCATCACACCGGCTGGGGACTTGAGACTTCAAAATCATATTCATCCAACATTTTTTATTTTTTACTGTGAGGATGACATCGTGCGTGCGTAATCATAGGTCATGGTCAACGATTGGTCAAAGCTGATGAAAATCTTAAAAATGGAAAAATTGGATTTGGGATGCTCAAAATTTCTCATGAACCATTTCTTAATCTCCCACGTGCTTATGATTTTTAAAACTACAATACCTCATAAATTACTTTCTAAGTTATTATAAATTATGTATTAAAATTTTAAGTTATTATGAATTATAATTAAAAAATAGTACGATTTTTATTATAATTTAACTAGTTATATATTACGAACCAAGTGTTCAATCTTTGTTCATACTTTGAAGTCTAAAATAATTAATTAGACGTGTGCCACTTCGATTAGTAGACATATTCCATAATTTTGGTGTTTGATTTGATTGTTTGCGAGTTCCATTTGTTCATTTTCCATGGCAAATGCAGATGCTGAAATGGGATGAATCCTGGGATAGCACCTATGTGTCAGATTTAGCAGGGGAGATTTCGCTGCTGTTTGGTTTAATCTTGTGGGCAGCAACATTCCCTCGCATAAGAAGAAACATGTTCGAGCTCTTCTATTATACTCATCACCTCTACATTCTCTTCATCCTCTTCTTCTTCCTTCATAAAGGCCTCTTTTTCACCTGCATCATGCTTCCTAGTTTCTATCTCTTCCTCATTGATCGTTTCTTGAGGTTCTTGCAATCAAGGCAAAAGGTCCGCTTAGTCTCCGCCCGTGTCCTTCCTTGCGAAACTGTCGAGCTCAACTTTTCCAAGAGCCCAGGTCACTCAATTCACCTTCTATGACAATTTCAACTTTGCATTCGGTTTCAGTAACTTCCTGGATTGTTGCCGTAATTTTATGTATATGTTTGTGCAGCCTTGAATTACACCCCGACAAGCACGATGTTTGTAAACATTCCCAGCATATCTAAGCTGCAATGGCATCCGTTCACGGTTACCTCCAACAGCGGTTTAGAGCCAGAGACGCTCAGCGTCATGATTAAATGCGAAGGAAGCTGGACGAAGAAGCTTTACGATGTGCTTTCGTCTCCCTCCTCTGTTGATCGCCTTCGAGTCTCTGTTGAAGGACCATATGGGCCTCCCGCAACCCACTTTCTGAGGTTAATTTTAAAGCAAACTCTATAAGCTGAGTAGAGATGCAATTCCGTGCTCTGCTGCTGCTGAGATTCTTCATGTTTGGATGCAGGCATGACATGTTGATGATGATCAGCGGAGGAAGTGGGATCACCCCTTTCATCTCCATCATCCGAGAGCTCGTGTTTTTGAGCTCCAGTCGTAAATGCAAGACTCCCAAACTCCTCCTCGTCAGCACATTCAGGAACTCCTCACACCTCTCCATGTTAGACCTTCTCCTTCCGATTTCCGGTGCTCCCTCTGAATCCTGTAACTTGGACCTGCAAATCGAGGCTTACGTGACCAGAGAAAAGGTGCATCCTCCCGAGAGACCGGAGCCACCGCGAACCATACGCTTCAAACCCTTGCCATCAGACGCTCCCATATCAACCGTTTTGGGCAAAAACAATTGACTTTGGCTCGCTGCCATCATTTCATCATCTTTCGTTATATTCCTTCTCCTCCTGGGAATCATTACCCGCTACTACATATACCCCATGGATCACAATACCATGAAAATTGAGTTGATGACCAGAAGAAATATAATTAACACGTTGCTAATTTGCTTTGCAATTGCAACGACAGCAACTGCAGCTTACCTTTGGAACAAGAACCAAAATGCCAGGGAAACAAAGCAGATTCAGGACATGGGAGAACAGACATCAGGCCACTTTCCAGAAAACAATGGTGCTACAGAGCTAGAAAGCCATCCTTACCAGTCCCTGGTAAAATCCACCAAGGTGCACTACGGTGAAAGACCTAACCTCAAGAGTAAGCAAATCAAATCCCAACAGAACCATTTTTCTTTTGAAATCTTTCTTTCCCATATATACAAAATGTAATAAGGAAAAATTAGTAACATTGGTAGTGGTGCAGGAATCTTGTTAGAGACGAAAGGATCAAGCATTGGAGCTCTGGTATGCGGACCGAAGCAGATGAGGCAGGATGTTGCGGCCATCTGCGGATCTGGTTTAGCAGATAACCTGCATTTTGAGTCCATCAGCTTCAGCTGGTAATTTGTTCAACTTCAGAATTGAACAAAGGATATATGCTTACCTATACGGAGAGATGGCCGCTTATCCCATCCTCAATCTGTAGTTAAGAGTTGTGCGTGTATGTGTATTATTTTTCTCTATCTTGTGCTTGAAGAGTATGTAATATGTATACGCAGACATACATATATATTTTTTAGTAATAATAAGGAGTTACATATATTAGAGAAAATAGAGTACAAGTAGTAGTATTGTTGTGGTCCCAGGTGAAAAAGTCGGACGTATTTCCCCATGGATCATCGTACGGAGAACTAGAAGTTTCTAATTGAGTATTAAATTTTTTGGTGTGAGGTGATTGATAAGTTTTTTTTATTTGTAAAAGGTTGGTGAATAGTATGTTAACGAGACATTCATGGCAAAATGATGAAAAAGGAGCAATTTGATGGACGCGGGAAATGCAACCGCATCCTTACATCCTGACCCCACTTGGAGAAAATTATATTTTCACCCCAAAATATTGAGTCCATCAGGTTTCGAAATTTACACTACACAGCCCAAAAGTTTGGGCCTCTTCAACTTTTACACCCCTCAACTAAATAGTTCGCACACCATACGACCGTGTATTTAATGGATCAGTTTTACCTTAAATCCTAATCCGGACTCCGGCCCATTCATATATTTCACCACTCTTCCAACCAAGTACCTCTTTAATACTGTATTCACTATCCCTGCCTGAAAGGCGACACTCGTTAACACAAAAAAAGCAGATATATGAGGAAAAACAACATATACCACCGGAAAATGAAATGCCGCACAAAAAGCTTACGGTATTCCATTTTCTCAACAAATTATGTCCATACAACTCTATCTCTCTCTCTCTCTTCCCCCACGTAAAACAAAAAACAAATGCAGAGGAGAAACGACGACAAGGAAAAGAATTATACAAATTGTGAAGTAGGAAAGAAAAACACCGAGGACGGTTTCCTTATTTACAAATAAATCTTATGTTGATTGGCACGAGACCCTGGCAGTCCCGTGCATGATTTCACCTGAAACGAACGATATTTGCTCGTTAACTCTGTCCGCATTAGAGCCTCACTCTGCCAAAAGGATCTCACTTGAGACGTTCTGCGTTGTTGCACCAATTCAATTTCTAGACGGCTGACAAGTTAAATGAACCGCTCATGAGACATCCAAATAGCTCATTTCTCATCTGATACAGCAGAAGATGAAAGCTTTTCCTCCAAAGCTTCAAGCAAATCATGGTATTCAGCAAATGCAGGATGTGACTGGGATTGAACATCACGAAAACAGGGCAGGTCACAAGCACATTAGATAACATAAACAGAAGCAGATTTTACCTTTACAATTGTTCTAACCGCCTAAGGACAGAATTATAACAAGTACCTGTAGGGTTATGCTATAGGCTTTCCATAATCGCAAATCATGGCGAAACAAATCGAAAAGTACCTGGGCAGATGTCAAAATTTTGCAGGTGTCAAATCTCAGCAAGGTAGAATTAACATCAGGCATCTTTAAGGTGCCTAGAACTTAAGCATCAGCAAATGAGGAGGGGGAAAGGGGAAAATTTTCCATTTTAGGTGCAACAAGTGTCCTGTTTTGATGAGCTAAAAGAGCAAACCAGTAAAACAATAACATAAAGCCCTTCAACAACAAAGTGAGTCATCTTCTTGTTTCTTGGTGAGTGATAATAAACTAAATATAACCTTTTATTTAGTGATCGATTAAGGAAACTAATTCAATCAATTGTCCTGTAAATTAAGAAATAACTAATGAACTAGTGGAAATAGTGTGCAGTAAACCTCAGATCTTCTCAGAAGCGTGGCCAAGACTACAATCCACTCTTTGAACTTCACAGAGCACATATGCGCCAAGAGGAATTCTGCATCCAATCGGCTTTGTAAGGTTCCCATTTGAAGCTGGCACCAAAAAATGAACAATTCAGAAAAGAAATGTAAATAAATGAAAAAAAATTCCTCCCCCCATGTAGAAAAGCAAAAAATGTAAAAACTTCTTCAAACAAGACAGCATAAAAAATAATTATTAAAATCGTCAACATGCTCAAGAAATGTGTAGAAAGTACCTTCTGCCCAATCAATTCAAGCCCTGACGCAAAATTTTCCAAGTGAGCACAACCATATCTTTCTCGTTGAAGAAAATCCTGAAGAAATTGTACTTGCATCATAAGATAATACAACAGTGGGACAAAACTAAGAAGGTGAAACTAAGTATTAATATCCGCTTACCACCAAATCAAATTGTGTGCCCTTGACAAATGCAACGAGCTTTGAGAGTTCTTTCCCTGACATTAAGTAGCTAGCATGGCTCTCTAGAATGCTCTTAACTGAAGCAACATGAGCACTCTGCTCCTTGAATGAGTTGCTGCTTCACATAGAGAGGACAAGAAAATTTTTATAAAAGAGGTAAAAGATCTCAGATTTTGGCTGGAAGAAGATGTATAATTGCATTAAATATTAATAGTAGTCCATGGAGATTGCATTTTACCTCTTCGGGTCAAATGGTTGTCGCCTATAGGTAGAAGGAAGAAGAAAATAACCCAAAAATCGGGGTGATAGCTTCTCTGTATCTGTGCTTGCAGGCTCATATTCTCTACCAGATCGAAGAAGGAACCTCACCTGAGAATAAAACAATTGATTAACAAAATAAAAAGAGCAGTCACACTCTTTGAGAAAGCTAAGGCTGGATCGAATTTGTACCAGCTCCCCAGCAAGTTCATATAAAGACTCGTCCAGAGTTGCCTACAGAACAAAGGACTTCTTGTCACAAAAAAATATGTGCAGATGATGAAAACAGAAAATGTAGGAAACTTATTGCAGACATTAACATTTGAAAAAAAGATTGTGTAACATACATCTAGACTTAGTATGCTATTGATTGTACAGGAATCCAATTTATGTGAATTTTTGCACTTAATTAATAGTCGTTGAAAAAGATTCGAAAAGATGTTTACTCAAAGGAAGCACTTACTTTGATTCACCTCATGAAATCATATAAACAAATAAAATAAAGCAGGAATCATAAAAGAGAACACTCAAAAGGGAGGGGGTTGGGAGAAAAGAAAAATGGAGTAATTTATCCAGGAGATAACCTGCAACAGACGCAGAGCACAGTATTGACTCACTGCGGGACCTTCAAGTTTAGCAATAACCTGATAAAAGAGGCAACAATACAATAAGAATAAGATACACTTCCTATGCAGCATGTATAATTGATTTTCAAGAAATAAATTTCATATCTAATTATTTTGCTAAGCCTGAAGTACTTGATTATAATAGTTTGAAACAAAGAGGAAGAAAAAAGAGCGGAGGGAGGCAAATATAGAGCCTTGCACCGGGAAATATCTGAAACAGTCTTCTTTATTTATGAAGTATTGACATGGAGCAGAGGGAAGTAAAATTATAAAAGAATCCTCCCTTGTAAAAATCGAAGTTAATATTGTGCAAGGTAGAACATGCAAATACTTGCTTGCAAAACCAAATGAAGTGAACATCTAGGCATTACCATTATGATTTGTGCCCTACTGAGGTCGGAAAAATCAGTAATTTTTTATATTCATTCTGTAAAATACTTATACACGCATACAAATGAAACCAAAACTTAGGGATTTACCATACCATTATAAGGTGGTCATAATATAGAAAGTTTTGGAAGGTTCTGAGGTAATTGCCAGGAATACTTACAAGAATGTAGCAAGCTGCCGTACGGTACCACCTTTGCTGGAAGCATTCCTCAAACAACCTAAAAGATAAAAAGAATTATCTTGCAACAACAATAGCCTCAAACTGGATCATGCTTTCTCTAATTAAAGGCAGAAAAGATTTCACCACCCTTTAGGCAAGATCTTATATAAATCCTTGCAATATGCAAAATCAAGTTTTAGTAAAATTACATACTCAGTTGATCTCCCGGCAGCAGAAAATAAATCTGCCCAATGCCGACCATCAGTCTTTCTAGCAACACTAACAACAACATCAAAGTACTCTGGAAAATTTTTTATCAGATCACAAGTCTTTTCCAAGAGAGATAAGCCGGCAGCATGATTCGGAACTGATGTCTGGTTCTTGATTGCACTTTGCCTGGGAAATATGATTTTTTTAATCAAAAAGAAAGGAAAGGTAAACAGGCTAGAAATCAAAATGCTTATTAAGAAATTAAAATATGAGTAAAAAAGGAAGCATAAAGCTCAAACTTGGAAAGAGAAATAAATGAAAAATTCAAGGTATATAAGTCATTGGTACCAGTTAACCTTAACTGATATTGCAGTAAATTCTACCTCAACTGTAAGTTAAAGCATTTAAGCGGTCACAAATTAACACACAAGATAAAGGTTTCACAATTTCTTTCAAAACATTCCAGCTTAAGTTACATCTAGAAGCTAAATAGCAAATAATCCCAGCACACACTTCCGGTTGTATTTGGTATTTGCAATCTAATAAGTGAAATTATCAAAGTGCAATGAATATCTTACTCTTTCCAATTGTGAAATAGATGGGTAACATAAAACATTTTCAGACCATCAACTTTTCAATGCCATATCTTATTCAGATCAATATAATTTTAACCAGAAAAGAATTTTCAGCAATAAATAAACAAGAATGCTCCTCAATGAATGGTCCATATAACTTAAAGAGCGAACCAGGCATTAAAATAAAAAGTCATTGGAAATGTAAATAACAAGTGGTCAATTTTCTATTAAATGAGGCTTCCTGGAAAGAACAGCAAATGAAATAAGAGCATGAATAGTTAAGGTTCCTACTGGTTACCTAGAAATTTCAGCATCAAATACCGTGAAAAGAAGCCATTCAAGGCAATGAGAAAAATGTGGCTTCTCTGCTGACAATTGTGCCAACCTTAAAGCTTCTTCCCTTTTGTCTCGCTGTTAGGAATACCACAAAGTACTTGTAAGGCAGATATCAGATCCAAAAAAAAAAAAAAGGAAATAGAAACTAATATGATGGCTATTCATCTGTCCAGAGCACAAGTTCCTCAAAAACATCATCAATATATTAGGCAGTGCCTAATTAAAGGTTTCTGCTAATCCTCTCCCTTCTCCTGGTTTGGCACTGGGGTACAACTAGGACAGGATATGCCATCCACGGGAACCCTAAAATTCATGATAAAAGAATATACAAGTTATACCTGAAGAAGATGCCGAAGTAGACAATGCAATATGGTTTGAGCTTGAGGAGATGGCTCAAAACATGGGAACTCTGTACATGCAGAAAATGACATCCTCTGGGACACACCAACTACAACACCAGCATTAGGGAGTAGACCAAGTGGATATACCTCGCGGTCAAATTCCAGCTCTGGGTCCAACTAGCATTCACATGAAAAGTATTCAGAAAATATCAGACGAATAAGTGAATATAAAAAGGGCATCAGTGTCCTGCATTAACTGAATTTTGTACAAATGATGCAAGTCCCCAACTATAGATCTCTTTAATCAACGTCCTGCTCCTATCATTTGATTCCTTAAAGGTGTTCACCCACTCACCCAGGAAAACCTCAGCCACAGTGGCTCTATGACAGAGAATGTATGCTATATTGACTGATATAAACACTCAAACAAAATAGTTAAAGCAATTGTAGAAATCAGCACAGCGATCATAACAGAAAAATCTAATACATATGAAAATCACAGGTACAATTATCAAAATACTTACCTGCAAGAAATCTTCCTGCTTAAAAGGGTCCACACCTAGAGATGGATACCAAACCTGCAATGACGAGCTTACAGCCCAGCTCTAAGTCAGACATGTAAATTTGAAAAATCAACTCTAGCTGAAGATCAGAGAGTAAAAATCCTAAGGAAAACTTTTACCTGCATCCCACGGTGGCCATAATCCAACCATGAAACTTCCTCAATTAAGTTTGTTTTCTCCTCTGTCTGACCACAAGTGACCCAGAACAGTTCTACAGAGTCAGTGAGCTCCCTTTCCCGCCCTTCATCCAAATCAAGCAAGGAAAGCTCCCCATTTGTCCTTAATATCAAACACCTGAAAATACACCAGTCAATCATGGTCTTATATGCCAATTGTTAGCCATACCGAGAAGGTTCTTTGGCTAATAGAACCTAAGATCAGATAAAACTATACGTTTATCAATTCCAATTGTTAGCCGTACCGAGAAGGTTCTCTGGCTAATAGATCAGGTGAAGATGCGTTATCTGTTCTAAAGGCATGTTCTCCGGGATGCTGATCTGGGATGAAGCGCATTGAAGCAGGATGGCTCTTTGCAGTCATGATTGACAGTTCCCGTACTGTAGAAAGCTGTTTGTCATTTTATCACTTAAAATGCATGAAGAACAATTCTTTACCACAAGAACTCATCTAGAAAGAACTCTACTACAGACCAAAAAAATAACTCCTTATACCATCAAAAGACATAATGAGATCATAAAGAACATTCATCTGAAGCACCTGATTACCTGTAAATCTGGGGTACTGGAAGGCGTCAAGTCACCAGACAATTGCACATGGTAAATATGGACATCAAATGGGTGATATGTAACAAGCAAATAATCTTGATAAACGTCCATGACCATCGGCTTCGCAATCAATGATTTCCGACGAAGTAATGAACTTTGGTCAAGGTGATATCTTGGATAGAATAACAATTCATACCTGCCATTTAATTTACCATGTTGCATTAGGATTAAAGTTGAAAAAAGTTTGAGAATATGAGAATATTTTAGCTCAAAAATCCATTGATAGCATTTTTTTTTTCAAAGATTGAGATATTAACAGAAAGGGAAATACCAGGGAAAAATCTCAATTTGGCATCTTTATATACTTAATAGATATATCGGGAATCAAAAGTAGCCTAAAGAGCAATTTATGTGCTTTATTTACTCACCCATCAGAAGTATCAATATAATTGCAAACAATGACAATTTTCCCTAGCCATAATAGACCTCTGCATTGAATCTTCTGTTCCTGACTAACATCTCCAAACACACGCCACCTTTTTAGTCTCATATCATATAAAATTAACCCATGAAGCCCAGCAACTGCTAAGTACATTCCATCTTTGCTAGCAGCCACATGTAAGACAGGCCAATTTTGAGAGATATAAGAAACCTGGAACAGAAAAAGTATACTTGAGAAATAACCTTTTGCCCATCATAAGAATAAAATTTATCTTCGTCACTTAAGTTTGACACATTACTGGAAGATTTAGGTGGAGAATTTTAAGTTCATCAGTGTCTTCAGACTGGACAACCAGCAAGCGATCTTCACCATGAATGACTTGACGAACATGAGTTGTGCCAGAAACTCCTCGGTTAAGACAGCACTTGCCAAAAGAAAATGCAATAATTCTTTCTGATGATCTTTCCTCAATAGCATAAAGCCTATAACCATGTTCATCCCAATGCATTAATGAGGTTCCACCCATCATAGGTTCATACGTCATATCCTGGTTTGGCTTGAATACAGGAGAAGAAACAGAACTTAAACCAATGTGACGAATTGTAGACATCAAACGACAGCCAGAGACAGACCAAACAGTTAGTCCTCTTAATTTCCACCCAACCGCAAAAGCAGAATTATCAGGAGTCCAGGCAATACAGTTGACAGCCCCAGTATCCTCAGCAGAATATCTACCAAATAAAAATAAGAAGAAAACAGAAAAAAGAAGCGTTTAAAATCATTAGCAAGAAAAGTGATACCTTAAAGGTACTCAAATGATTAACAATGAACATCTTTATATTACCACTTACTCCTTCAAGTTTCACAGATATGTACCCCCATAAAGAGAGAGAGAGCACTGTATATTCAATAGTTACTTTATGAGATATTGAAGATAATATGCCTTTTAATATTTAATTATAAAAACAAAATGAAGTAGGTAATGCTTGCATGCTAAACTTTGACTGTTCACTCATAGGTAGTATTCAAGAGAATACAATTAGGCAGCAGTTCAAAGCATAAATGCACCATACAGAAAATTGCTAAAGTTAAGATAAAAACCAACAGTTAGTCCTGAGATACATCTCAGAATCAGTGTCATGACAACCAGAGAATTCAACTTTCTGGACTGTTTGCTCTTATTTATAACAAGAGTTCCCACTCGTATTCTCGAATTTTATGTCCCTATTCCAAGTAGTTGCAATAAACATTTCACAAGTAAATGTCTCTCAGACCTCCCTCAAGCAATATCAGAAAAGAGAAAAATAAGCCAGGTTCTGCATCAAAATTTGTTGTCTTGAGTTTAGGACTTGGAAAACAGTAGATCAAAGCACAAAGTTCTCTCCCCAGGGATTAGTGCAGTTGTTTCAGGAACCTTTAGGAAAGTAAACAAATAACAACCATAGACGTACTTCAAAGATCCAGTAGAGAGAAAAAGAATACATACCCCCAGTCATATAAAGAAACAGAACGAATTAGTGAAGCAGAATCAGCTAAGTCATACAGCTCAACGACACCACTCTTTGTACCCACAGCAAGAATTTGTTGTTCTGAAGCAACTGAAGCACATACAGCACCAACAGAAGCCAGCTTCATTTCAGCTTTAACTAATTCAGCTTGCTTTAGCCCTTTCTTACTTACAGGACCTACCATGAGGTGCCCATCAGATAATAGAACAAACAACAATCTGAGGGGCAAAGAATACTCCAGATGGATCACAGCAGACTTTTTAGGCAAGTAATGCTTTGGTGCTCCATTGGGAGGAAGACCATTGTCCAATGAATGACAAAACTTATTATCTTCATTTCCATTGTTGAGCCTAATGTCAAGATAAAAGGCCCCACAGAACTGCATCACACAAGAGGTTCAACTTTGGCCAGGATAAAAATTCACAGGAGAGAGATGCACATCTCACTAAAATGATATACGAGTATTTACGAAATGGAAACAGTAAATAAGAGTAATGGTAACTAAATGAACTTAAAACACATCTAGTGCTGGGATTAGAAATGCGTGATCAAACTGAAATGAAGATTACAGCAGCATTCACATTACCTCTCCCTCCCATGATATGTTATACAATGATCCATCTGAAAGCCCAACTAGCATATGCTTGTTATCACAAGTAATATTGCTCCTAGCAAACAAAGAAAGATATAATAAATTCTTCATGCTTTACAGACTGGTAATAGGACAAAGAAGAAGGATTTATTTAAAAGGATTTCGTATGACCATTTCTCCTCTGTTTTGGTTATGGATTTTTCTTTTTGAAATCAGTTACTTCTTGTTTCATATCCATTTAACACAATAGCAGATGCAACCGTAAAGTATCAGAAGAAATTAAAGACGCCAGGAATATAATGGACCAATGACACAGAAATTTTTCAGGTAATTTTCCACCAGAGTGGCACAAGGCACGGGAGACCATATAGAAAAGGGTATTTCTGTAGAAGTTTAATACTCCTGTATACATCTAATGGAATGCAGTGATGATTTTTATGCATGCTGCAACTTTTCTCTTCCAGGCTGCCGAGATCACTTTATACACTAGGAAAAAAATTATTTAATTCGGAGACCTATTAATCAGTTGTATGCATTGCAGCACACCACACAAGCAAAGTATTAAAAAAAATTCTTTGACAAGTGTTATCAATACAAATAAATGCTCGAATATCTATAAAAAATTTATGTTTTTCATATAAATGTTAAATTGTAGGACAAAGCCCAGCCAGCAATACTTAAGAAGAAACTATATTCCCTCTAGGATGCCAACTCTTTGTCTAACCAAATACAATAAATAGCCATGATCCCTCAACGGGAATCAATGGAACATTAACTTTTGATGAAATAAATTGAAAATCCTGAGCCGACAAACATATAAATCACCCTCCACTACAGAGCGGGAAAGAAAAGAATTTGAACTTTAAAGTCAACATTCAATATAGTTAAGAAAATTATCACTTACAATCTTAAATTCTTATCCGCAAAAGGGACCTGCTCGTTCAGAAGTAAAGAAATGGTAGCGAGAAATAAACCAGTTGGTTGCTTTCCTCCAATTTGAATTTTCTTTTGTGTGAACTGAACCTTATAAATCTGAAGGTAATAAGAAGACGTCTGCAGTAGCATGTAAAAGAGAATTCTGAGTGAGTACAACACCCAAAGTCAACACCAAAGTATCCAAGTTAAGTGCTTTTGCAACATTTCAAAAACAACACGTTTATGCTGAACACCACTTTGCCTGCAAAAACCATTTTGGTAACTGCTATTATAGTAAACTAGAATATTTGAAATCCCACTATTTTTCCCGCAAGAACGATCACCTCTCATGCAATACCCTATTAAACATAGAGCAAGCAAAAATGTAAGCTCTTCCAATTGTGCTAAAAGAGAGGGTGTGGGGCTCCTGCAGTGATCATCTTCACTTACGATAACAGCAATCAACTTGGCGTCAGGACTCCACACGGCCCGCAAATTCTCTCCTTCTTTATGAATTGCATCGATATCTCTTTTATACTTGGCCAATCTCACCCTTTGCTGAAAAGCACCAAATTTTAAAATATAAAACATGAATATACTCCACAATGTAACCCAATTTTCAAACAGAACACAAAACATAACCAGAGGGAAAGAGAAGGGCAACGCGGACCTGAGAAGAGGACCAGAGCTCGATATGAGAGGGAGAAACGACGAGCAATAAGCGATTGAGGACCTTGAGGTAAACAATCTGATCAGAAGAAGTGGGGCCCAGTCCAGATTCTAAAGGGATCACCTGCGGCCATCCATATGCCATATACATCCTCGCCGACTGTAGTACTGTTAAAGAAGGGAAGCGGGTGATTTAGAGCGAGAAAGATAGAGACGGAGAGATCGAAAAGGGAAAGGGTGGGTTAGGGTTTATAAGGAGGGAGGAGATCCAAATCGTAGTCCGGAGCATTTGTTGCAGATGGAACAGAGGGAAACAGCGATGGCGGACGCCATTTTCAGGTGGAGGAGGTGGATCTCAGAATTTGTTTTCTTTTCTTTTCTTTTCCCAATAAAAATAATCGAAATTCTTTTCCCTTTTCTTCAGTTTATTACCGAAGTAGGCTTCGGTCCCCTTAGGGTATGCACTTTGTGCCTGCACTTCTTTCTTTTGTGCATTTTTTTTTTCTATTTTTCTATTTTTTTTCTGTTGAATCTTTATTTCTTTCTTTCTTTTAATGCAAAATTTTTCCTCATTCATCTTGGCATTTAGATTGGTTTTCTTTATAAAAAAAAATTAGATTTTGTAGCAAATAAGTTGTTTGTGAATAGTGATGCGCTGGGGGTTTGAAATGAAAATATTTTGCCCAAGTTCTTGTCACGAGAAGAAATCCAATATAATATTCTCTTTTCTTTTTCTTTTTTTTTTTTGAAAGATTGTATTTACTTTTAAAGCATATTATTTTTAATTCTCTTTCGTTTAACTCTTTATTCTAAATTTAAATAATAACTTAATAATTGAATATTAACTAGAAATGAATAATTCAATTTGAAAAATTCAAAAAAAAAAAGAAATATTTATTTTCATTAATTTGCCGTGTCTTCATAACTATTTATTCTTAGAGGAGTAGCATACTATATAAAATTTTAGATATGACCACTAGAAAATGCCTAAAAAGGAGCCCCGAACAAATCTTGCCGTAACCGGAAGAACATAGTCGCAAATTTTAGAGGCCTGGCAGAAGGGAAGGCCTACTTAAGTGGGCCGAAGAATTAGTCCACGAAAGACGAGGAAATTTGTTCGAGCCCAAAAACGCAAGAAACCGTAAACAGAGAACAGAGGTTCTTAGGTTAGAGAGAAAAGAGAGGAACAAGAACTTGATCAATCCTTAAACAGTGTTGACCAAGGTAAAAACAAGTTTTTGGGATGGCAAAGGAAAGAAGGTGGCTGAGCTTCCGATTCCTGAGAAGAAGCTCTGCTAGAGGTTCACAATTTGGTTTGACGCATTCTGGTGAGCAAATGGATCCAGCTTTTGGTGCTTTACAGCTTAATGTGGATGCTGCTTGAGAGGGTGCGATTCTCATCGATCACTCGAGGGATGTTTTGGCTACTATAGCCATGAAGCTTACCCATTCAGTCTCCATAAAGCATGCTAAGCCACTTGTAATTTTGGAAGGACTACGACTGGCGAATCGACTGGGTTTGGAAGTTAAAAGTGATTGCTAAGCAGTTAAGTCGCGACTGTTCGAGAGATTGCCTCAAATAATTTCTTTAATCTCGGTCATATTTTTAACATTATTAGAAACTTGGTTAAAAGTTTACATTGTTTTTTTTTTTTTATGGTGACGTTTGATCAATGTGCCTATTTACCTTTTAATTAAATTATTTTTGTCAACCTCAACCTGTCAGTCTAATGTTTGGATAGATTCCTATTCCACTATAATTGACTCTCTAATTTTAGCATGAAATAAAATGACTTTTTCCTTTCAAAAAAAAAAAAAAAAGAACTTGATCAATTTTTATGTAAATAGGAAAAACAGAAAACAAAAAAAGACGTTCATAGTACTGAACCCAACATCTTGACCAATTTTTTTTTTTCATGCAGACAAATGAATCTATTATCTACTCTCCTTATTTTAAAATATCTATTGACACTTTTTTATATAACTTAAAAAGTGAGAAAGTAAAAAGTATTTTTACTTTTTTAATTAATTTAATTTATTTTTGATTAACTAACAAATACAAAAATTATATTTTATATATGAGAATAAATTTTTTAAAAAATAATTTTTAATATTTATAAAAAATAATCTAAAAAATTTTATATTTTAAAACGAAGAGAGAGGGGTAGGATCGTACTCCCTACATCCCTAGGTTGAGGATTGATGTAATAATGCATTAAATTGCATGGTTAGAAACAAGAAACGTGTTGCATTAAAAATCCAACCAAATGAAGTGTTACATCCATGTCCAATAGTCTGATAAAGAGTGTACAAACACAAACCATTTGGCAGAGGCATGCATGCAGGGAGACATAGATCAAACAATTCGGGGAAGCATTAGGTGTTGAGGACCCCTTGTAAAATGGATTTCAAAGACATCTATCATTTTGCCATTTCCCTTTCTTTGTTGTAACTCATGGCTATAATGCACTTAAAGAATCCATTTGTCTTCTACCGCTCACTCTACACTTGGATAAATTGAACATATGATTACAAGTTTCTAGGCGTGCCAGAAGTCATTTCTAACCACGGTGTCTTGCCAATAAACATTGTTTCTTTTTGGTACCATCATTCTCAGCCAGTAGCCATCCATGAGAGAGATGAGTGGCGATTAAACCCTTCTTGGACTGAAGATGATTGGGGAAAAACAATTGGACCAACTGTGTCTTGGCATTGTTAGGCAAGGCCCAGTAGAAGCCCAGGACTTACACGTCGGAAAGAGGGCCCACACTTATCCATAAGAACGAATCTTGCTGAGTTGTTGGTAGGCCAGCGGTCGACGTCTGTCTGTCTTTTTAAGCCCCAAAATCCCAAATCCCCGAATGAACGCAAATGGACCTCTTTCGATTCCTCTTGTCTACTAACTAGTAAGTAGTAATCTCTCAATCTCGGTGCTTTTGGATAGGTAATATTAATTTTTTATTAGTATATATAATTTTAAACATAAATATATATAGTTAAAAATTTAATTTCTCTCTTTCTCTATCCTACCTCTTATTTTTACTAAAATTAATGTTCATCACATTAAATTAAGTTATTAGATAAAAAATATACTGAATTTTCTTAATTTTAAGATAAAAAACTTAATTTTTTTTAATTCTGAGCAAGTTCCTTCCTCTTTTGCCTTGGAGGGCCAAACTTGCTAAGAATTAAAAAATATTTCAAAGTTTAACATTTTTTACTTTAAAATTAAAAGAATTTGATATAAATTTATTATTTATTACGTTATATAACTCGATCTAATATGTATTTATTAATTTTAGTAAAATTATAGAGAAAAAATAAAAAAAAAAATATTTTGAGATGAAAAAAAATTAAGGAATGTTTAATTTTTAGATTGTATTATATATATAATGTTTTATTATGCTTTTGACGAAAATAATTCAAATATCAATTATTTTTTATAAATTCTTTCACCCAATTTGGACCCCAAAAAAAAAGTTTTATCAACCTATGATTGCCATAAATACCATTCCACCACATACATGCATGAGATAATTTATCATAATTCCGTTTAGCAATATTTTTGTTTTTGGGAAAAAAGTATTAATTATTATTATATATATAATTTAAATGATGACAAAAGGATAGAGAGCGAAATAGACAAAAAGTTGGAAGTTGGTGTGATGTGCTATACGGACAACGTCAAAACAAAATTTGGAACTTTTACAACAATCAACAAAAAGTTGGAAAAGAGAGTGTGATTGGATAGAATTTGGTTTTGAGATTTTATATTTTGTGTTTTGAGAGAGAGAAATTTTTATGAGAAAAAAAGTGAAATGTAAGATGAGAAATTTGCATTGGGTTCCGTGTGGAACCCAATCCAAGTAGACCTTAATGAAGAGAAAATATGATTCTATTTTGTAAAAATACAAATTATGTATAACAATATCTGACTGTCGTTCTATTGCAAACATGCCCACAAGAAGAGCTTAATCATTTCTTTTAAAGGGTACCTTCAATTTTTGTTAGATATCGGTTTTCAAATGGGAAAATTTTAATCTTATATATTATGATGCAGCAAAAACTTCCCTTATTCCAATTTCGTCATTATTTTATGATGGTATGCCATCACAAGATAATCACGTGACTGATTCTGAGTTATTTTTAAAATAAAAATAAAATTAATCACCCACAAATACCGAACTTTTATCATTTTTTTTAAAGAAAAAAGGAAAACAAAGAGGGATCGGGATTAGGATTTTGCTTATTCTGCCCATTCTGGCCTCCACTACCACTAAGCAGCGATTACAGCACGTGACACGCATGCCCTTTCTTTTTTGGCAACTTGCAGTCTCCTGTCTCTTCTTCCGTCAATCATACGCACTCCGCAACAGCCTCTTTTCTCCTTATTCTCACGGTCACAGACGCGCCGCTCCCTCACCCACCGCTAATGTCTCCTTCCCGCCCATGAGTTTTCTTAGGTCCTTTTTTCCCACTCAAGTCATGCAAAAACTGTGTGATGCATTTGATAAACGGGATAGAATTGTATTAAAACATGAGTAAGTGGTTTTGTTATTGGATTTTTACACGATATAAGTATTCCAGATTTAACATATTATTTTAATTCACAATCATTAGGTATCAACGAAAATATTACATATCTCATTTAATTATTTTATTATTAATTATTACAACTTATTATTACGTTATATACTAATTTGATATCTTTATATATTCATTATTTTAATCGAAACTTTACTAAAACATAATAAATTAGATACGTATTTTGAAATTTTACTTCTTTATTTTAATAATTTTAGCAAAAGCAATAACACAAATACGATGCAATGGATGTGAGTTTAGATATTTTGTTTCCGTTCTTTATTTAATTTTTTATTTTATTATTATTAAATTATTACATTATAATTTTTTTAAAAAATATAAAATATATATATAAAGAATTCTAGGCATGGGATGGGATCACGTTTTACGAAAGGTACAAAGGATATAGAACCATAAGTGGATAAAAATTTAATGTTAAATTAGTTAAATGATAATTTTGAGAGTGGGACTGAGCATTAATTTCTATGCCAACCGATTCACAAAACTCACAAACCCATGACGGTACAATAGCCTAACGCCGTAGCTTTTACTTCATGTGGAGCTGTATATGATTATTTATAGATCTTCACACTTAAGAGCTGACTCGGAAGCTTCATCCGTCCGCTTCCTCTCCCTCTCTCGCTCTCTCTCTCTTTGTATATAAATACAGAGATATATAATACCTTACATTCTTGAGGCTCCGTGTACATTTTTCTTGAACTTTCTTTCTCTACAGTTACAATCAACTTGAAATGGGATTTCCAGTGGGTTACACGGAAGTTTTCCTTCCGAAGCTCTTCATACATGCGCTTTCTTTTCTGGGTTATATCAGAAGTTTGCTCTCCTGTTTGTTTAGCTTTCTGGGCCTCTCGGATTTTCTGGAACCAGATGAGGTGTACTCTCAAGAAAATCCGAGCCTTAAGCCACCGATATCAGCTGTCCTGATCCGGGAGCTTCTACCAGTAATGAAATTCTCCGACCTGGTGGCCGACGCCGGTTGTGACCTGCCGGAAAATTGTGCTGTTTGCTTGTATGAGTTTGAGGGCGGGGACGAAGAAATCAGGTGGTTGAAGAACTGCAAGCACATTTTCCATCGGGAGTGTCTGGAGCGTTGGATGGACCACGACCAGAAAACTTGTCCACTTTGTAGAACGTGGCTCGTGCCGCATGACTTGCACGAAGAGTTCGATCAACGGCTCTGGGCTGCCGCCGGTGCCTCAGATAGTAGCGTTACCATGGAGTTTTACGGTGATTACAATATCGATACTAGTTGAGGCTGCTCAAATCTTCTTTTATCTGTTAACATTTTTTGGTTAATCTTGAGATATATACACTGTATATGTAAAAATGAAAGTCTTTTGAATAATTATTGTAGCGTCCGACTTAGTTGCCATGATGTCTGCATGTAAAGGATATATTATTTCTAACTGCTTCCGATCTTTTCAGTTGTAGCAAAATTAATAGTAGCCGAAAGGAAACGAGCCATGACAAAGGAGGAGGCATAAGGATGAGAAGCGAGTAGGAGGACCAAATTTTGGTAGATAGGGGGTGGCTCAACAAAACACAAACAACAGTGAGTCTCGAGAGTTTGTTGGCTTTGTCCGTCTCGCCTGCAAGGGGTGAAAAATGAGCAAAGCAAATTACTAGGTTTTGTCGTCCACTGTTTCCAAATGAATCATGATATTGGTCTTGTCCGTTTCCTAATATTCTCAAGTCTCCAATTATTTTCTTTTTTTTTTTTGGTGGGAAGGGGGGGCGGCGGGGGGAGTGGCTGAGTGCAGGGAACATTATTTTCTTGGTTGTTACCCTCTGGCATTTGGCTTTGAATTTATTGCGAAATTGATGTGTTCATTCTAGTAAGGTATTTTTTCCTTTTGACAAAAACTAACTACTGAAAGTCCACAAGTGATTATGAAATCACGAACTGTACATCCAAATATAGATGCATGGAGTGGTAGGTTCTACCTATCAGTTGTGTGGTAAGGCAGTAGTTTAAGTAGAAAAAAAATTTTTCATTAAATAAAATTTTTTAAATTCAAATTACATTCTTTTCTCCATATGTATTCTCTCGGCTATGTCTCCCAACTGGATCTAGAAAATCTGGTGGTAAAGAAGAGAGAAAAGAGCAGCTGTTGGGATGAAAAAAAAAAAAGAAAAAGTTTTCTGCATAATATTCGATAAAGAAAACGTTGCACAAAATTTACCGCGGTAAACATTTCGGAGATACTGGATAGTTGTGCGAACATCCAGAGTATTTGCTGTTAATCAGTACAACTCCTGTGAAACAAAAAAACAGAACCAAATTGACAGGCTGCAGGTGCTGTCTTTTTCATGTATTTGCCGGGGAGACAGCGAGATCCATTAATGTTAATGCGTCGAAGTTCATATGTTCCTTGAATCTTGATCGCCAAAATTGGACTGCGTGTTCGATCTCAGGATCCGACGCCACACTCTTTTTCCTTGTGAAACTTACTTGGATATTTTTCATTCATGTCAAATTGTCATCAAGATGAGAATATAGATCAATTTATCGCCCAATAAAAAATAAATTTAAGAAATTAAACTATCATCTTATCCTGATGATAGTGAAACCCTGAAAGTGAACACTTATTACAACAGCAAATAAACTTGGGGATACAATATGTGAATGATCCTCCTGTTTAAACCTCTGCTGATGGCAAATGATAATATCTTTCCACTGTTCTCAAGCTACAACGGGGAGCAAATCCTCAATATCTGCGCTTAGTCTTTAAGACGAGAGAAAAAAGAAGAATTCAACCCAAGGATGCATGATTTCTTTCTATTTTTATGTCCTAAATTTACATTTGATTTGTATTCTAGCAACATTTCAGCATCCAAACCCATAATATACCAAAACCATATTCTTTCTCTAATAGTATTCACAACTTTAATGAACTACTGACTGCACAATAACTACCATTCACAGGCTTTACATCAGGCAGCCACCGACTAAAATAAATAAATAAACACTAATTCTTCAATAGCCATAGACCTGGGAATAATTTGGAGGGGCTCAAGTAGCGTGGGCTGGAACTGTCGAAAACTGCCCATATTTGTTTTGAGCGAATCAAGTAGTGGATGTACTCCCCAACAGGGGGAAAGGAGATAGCAAGGGTATACAAAGGAAGAAAGTTAAAAAGAGTATGAGAGTTTGGGTAAGGGAGGCTGAAGAAATTAGTACGTACTTCATGACTCCGTATCGAAACAAGGGACACTTGACTTAAATATTCTTATGTCAGCAAGAACTATTATCCAGTTTATTTTGTAGGATGATCCGGTGGTGGATAAGCACCACCGGGAGGGGGATAATTGGGTGGTGGATAACCAGCACCAGGAGGGGGATAATTGGGTGGTGGATAAGGAGCAGCACCAGGAGGGGGGTAATTGGGCGGTGGATAGCCCTGTGGAGGTGAGGGATACCCATGCACTGGATAGGCTTGCCCGTCCGAAGGTGAGGGGTAACCATAAGGTGCTGGAGGTGGGTATCCAACACTAGGGGGCACAGGCTGATCCATACGAGACATATGTTGAACAGGAGGCACTGCCATTGCTGGTGCTGGTCCAAACTTGCCATCTCTTTTATCCATTTCAACTTTGTGCTGCGTCTGCTCCCGTTAGATGGATCAGATGAAAGGAACATGGGTGAAAAGTGGTTCACGGGTGAACGCCCCAAAGCAAAGAGTTTGTGCTATATCAACATACCTGCATACAGGGGCAAACACTGACAAGGAAACGGGAAGTCAACAATAGTGTGTATTTGATAATATTAAAAGTGGATAACAAATATTATATACCCCATAGCTTACGTGCAGTAAACTAAGTCTGCCAGGCAGTTCAGCAGCTGAGAAGCGTCCTCAATTTCCTCACTTTGTAGAATGCAAGCAATGATGGAAAATATGCAGGCTAGCTGCTGTAGGCAGAACATGAATCCCTGAAGCAAAAGACTCTCCATTGAATAACACACATTTTCCATAAAGAAAAAGAAAAGGTCTTATAACAGGAATGGAACACTTGCAGAACACAAGCACAGCAACCTAATACACAAAACACTGCATAGACATGAAGAGGGGGGGAGAGACAGAGAGTACAATGATGCAATTATCACATTTTGTTGTTTGTATGTTGAACTCATCTTGAAGCATGAAGCGTGTTGAGGCTACTGAGTTTGCAAAGCAAAGAAAAACCTGCATAGATAAAAGAAAGGATACTAGAGAATTAAGAAACAACTATAGTAGGGCAAGTTAGAAGCAAATAAAACAGTAGCAATCATGGAAGTATCTTGGCAGTAAACAAAATTAATGCCACCTCTGTGCAAAGACAAAATTCTGGGCAGTTGCTCTCTCCACAATGTCCACTGCAAGGCATAAACCCTCCGCAACATGTATACCTATTAAGAAGAAAAATATAAACTCCCACCAAAGAAGTTTGGTTTGACTTTCAACATCTAATACACAAATGAAAAATGTGACAAACCTTGACATATCATTGTAAAGAGCTCGTTTACGCAGCATATATGATGCACATGGCCCACTAAAACATTAAAAGTAAATTTAAATTAGCAAGTGCTAATATCTCAAAATTATAACTCTTTACACAAAGTTAATATGGATGTTGGGCCAGGTATTACCAATGTAACATGTCCACAAAGATAAATAAACCTTCAAATTCGAAACAAAGAGCGTGACAGGAAAAACACGGAAACAAGGTCATAATCCCACAGTTCTTAATGAGTAACATACAGTATAGAAATGGAGGGGACTATACATATCAAAGGACTTCACCAGAGAGTGCACTCCAATTCTTCAACTTGAAATATTTAACTCGCCTTGTTGGCTAATTTCCTATTACCTTCCTGAAAGGATATTAAGAGTCCCTATGATGTACTTATTTCTTAAACTATGAGAAGGATCCCATGTTCATACGAATTGGCATGAATTTGATATACTTAAAGAAGAAAGCTTCTGAAGAAAAGCCAGCAAAAGTAGAAAATTGGCTCCTAAAACCAAAGAATGATATCCTCAAAGAAAAAAGAAGAAAGCTTTATAGAGAAAAATAATTGATCAAATTTCTAATAGATAACAAGTTCTTCAGTCTTCATTCTCATATACAGCACATATTTAAATTTATAATTTCATCATTCCTGAATTTACATTCTGAAATCTACTACTTGATATGGTTCTACTGCAAAAACTTCAGTAAGGCTAATTGGTTCGTTTCAGAAGAGTAGTGTGCAATTTGCCACTCTACTTCCCCTTCCTCTCCCAGAGGACCACCAAAAAGCTCTATGGAGAAAAGGAAGGAGGCCGCCAAAGACCAAACTGACATCATCGCGTATATTTCTTAATAAAAATTACAATATTGAAGAACTCTCCAGTGTCAGGATTCTTATATGAACAAGTGTCATTTCTGTTCATCTCTGTTTTTTTTTTTTTTTGGCTAAATCATTTCTGTTCATCTCCACATCTGTAACTATTGACTCTTACCCAAGGTTGCAATTGAGTGCAGTTCGGTTAGCTTGGATAGGCTTGACTCAGGCAAGTAAAAACAAGCTCAAATGCAAGTTTCACTCAGAATTTCAGAAAAGCTTAACTGCAATTCTGAAACTCTTTCAATCTTTTCTCCTATTTTTTGAATTTCTGTTTCAGATACATATTTTTCTATAATCCATGCACTTTGCTCTTTTGCACCAAGTGTAACTACAAACACCACACAATATGGGCAATAAGACACATGCCATATTGAATAGATAAAATAAAAGCTATAACCTTAACTTTAAAAGACAAATGTAGACAAGCTTGGTTTCACCAACTCTCAAGCTGAAAATTATTTTCCCATTCGAGGACAAAATACAAAAAACAGAATCCAAAATATAATAACTCAATAATCATTGTCAACCCAGAATTCCAGCATCATCAAATACAAGGTCAAACAATTTGGGCAAAACTCAATTCTACAGCAACCCTTTTTACCCAAATTGATGTAAGCCTTCATTGGTGATTTTGCACATGATGACATTTTAACTGGACACTAGAGGACACAACTTCAAATCCTGTAAACACCAAAGAGCCTTGAGCTGACCAGTTAACTAATTTTAATTTTGGATGGAAACAACTAACTTCATCCATGAGAACACTTTTCATATAATGTCTGTGAAACTGCTTTTGCTTAGCTGATGAAGCATTGCTAGAGTCAGCAATATATGAAAATGACATGATGACACCAATTTCTAGCATGTTTTTTCCCTTACATTCATCTGATCACTCAGCTAGATGCTTCATACCAAGTAAATAAGATGAATGGAAGAACCGGAGCCTGTAACTGGACAACTAAAGAAGTTACTAAACCTTCTTTCCTCTGGCCCTAAATTTTGAAATTGTAAGACTCCTTGTAAGTCTAGAATCTTGCATAAATTTATAATGGAAAAAAAAAAGGACTTGGCCCAGCAAGTGCTGGAAAGTCAACTATCCATTCAAACTATATCAGAGCATGAGTTAACTAAGAAAGCAAACCATGAAGTTGGAATACTAGATGCCAGGAGCATTGTTGCCCAGTCTAGTTCCATTTCACATCATTAAAACCGAAACATCTAAACCATTGAATGACCAAATTCTATGCATATTGACTGTAGGCTAAAGGCAATAGCAGTCGCTTTATTTAAATTGTCAGAAAGTGGAGACTTAGAAGAATGTCTCTGCTCCTCCGTATTGAAATATAGTTCCAGAAAATGTCTCCAACAGAGACAGGATCCGTGCGCCAGGGGGGTGGAGGTGGAGTGGCAGCCGCACCCCCAACATTTTTAAAAAACTTTTATGTGTATTGATTTTCTAGTCTTTTAATCAAATATTTTTTAAAAAACTAAAAAATTTGCCCCCCACAACATTTTCTAAAATTCCTTTACATAGATTTTCGCTCCCTCAAAGTCAAGGTTCTACTTCTATCTATGGTCTCTTAATTATCTATAATAGAACATGCATAAATCCTGAATATACAATCGAAAGCAGAATATTTCCACAATTACCCATCCTTTAAAATCAAATCAGACAAAATCCTTCAAAAATTTTTCTTTCACGAAAATCCAAGTGAAAAAATCACTCCTAAACTATTAGTAACAACCAAATGAAAGCCATGTTGTCTAAGATTATTCTAGTGAAGGCTACAATGCTAGAAATCAATACAGAAACAGAATTCCATTACTGAAATGAATAAATAGGACTTATTAATTAATGGTCACTGTAAAGAAATGTTAATCAAAATGATAGAATCCCCTCCTTACGTAATACAGTAAGGTAAACCATCCTTAAAGAGTTGATATAAAATTTATTTGAAGTTTCAAGTCTTTTACTGGATTCTAATTTGATCAAATCTTCTAGCTCGTATTCTTAAACAACCGTCAGAAAGAGAGATTCTAAACTTCAAAAAAATATTTTCATAGATTTTCCCACACATTCTCAGTAATTACTGATCGAAGAAAGATAAACATTTTGGTGCGAAAATTATGCTTTTCCTTACAATCAGGAAAGAATCAAACATCAAAATGAAGTTCCTACATTTCTTCCATTGCCGAGGGAGCCAAAAAATGAAACGCAATAAGCAAACCATTCAAAAGGAAGCTTAAAAGTACTAGAGATAAATATAACTCACCACATCAGCGAGAAAAAGCAGACTGCAAAAAAAATCAAAAACTCTCATCAGGAGAGCATTCTATCAGTCAAAAACAAAGGTAAAATAAAAATCACAGACATTCTACATAATTTAAAATGGAAAAAATATAACGAGAGAAATAATCAAAAAGATTAAACGAAAGAAATACATGGTGGATCCTCTGCTGTGGCCTTCAAGAGATCGGTATGCCAACGGTTACGATAATTCTGACGCATCTCCATTTTACACATTTTATCCTGCATCGCCGCCATTCTCCTCCTTCCTTCCCTTTGGATATCCCTGTCAGAGGAAAATAAAGCCTTCAACTGAAGGGAAAAGAACGAATAGAAACGAAATGCCTCAACGTCGCAAAGAGATTACGGAGAGAAGTTTCTGATTTTTGAGGCATTTCATCCCTGACAATAATATATATATATATGTGCATATCTGGGGCCCACAGGCCAAGTAAACCCAAAAAATCTGATTAAAAACCGTAACTACTTTTTTTTTTTTTTTGGGATGAATAAAGGCATAACTACTTTTGGTTGAGTTACGGAAAGCCATCAGGTTTTTACGGCAAGGGGCCCACGATTGGCTAATGCGACATTGGAAATTTTTTCATTTTTTATTTTTCCTTTTTTAAGAAATGGTCGTGAAATATGGAATGTGCATCCGGTACTTCTGTTAGAACATGAGATCTTGCTTGATTATAGGTGTCCAACCGTTTCTAGTATTTCGTTCTGCTTAAAACTATTTCATGATCCCATCATGCACTATGAAATATTAAGGTTGCATTGAGATATATACTTGTATTGCAAAAATTAATGTCATCAAAATTTTATTCACTTAGACATCCGACATGATAGAAAAATATTTTAACTTGAAATTGAATCCGAATATAAGAATAATCAAGAATATCTTATAAATCTTCTTGATTTCTAGATTAGAATTCTAAAAATTAGTCAATTTTTTCTTTTATGGGTAAAATTAAGGGTGTGATTGGATAGAGTTTGGTTTTAAAATTTTTGTCTTGGATTTTATAAAATTTGAATTATTTTTTAGAGTAGATATAGATCCAACACTTTAAATTTTGGGTTCGATATCAAAACCGAACCCTGTCCAAATATATTCTAAGTTATATAGTTTTTTTTTTTTGGTAAATTCTTATGTAGACTTGTATTTGATTATATTTCTATGGTTAGGTAAACATAGGATACTTATAATTTATTGGTGTTGAAAAAAGAATTCGAAGTTAGAAAAATAGGTTAAAATTTAACTCAATTTTCAAAAGGTACATCTGAGAAGACTGCCTAAACCTAAAAATGAGCTTGGAATTAGAAAAAAGAGTTTGGATCTAACTCAATCTTCAAAAAACACATATAAGGAGAGGATTGCCCAAGCTTAAAATGGGCTTGGAATTAGAAAAAAGAGTTTGGAGCTAACTCAATCATCAAAAAATAAATATAAGGAGGAGGAATGTCTAAGTCTAAAAAATCAATGTAGGGTCTCGGTGCACCATGCTCACATATGAGACTAGACATTTAATGTATGAAGTTTGAAAAAATATTAAAAAACATGTTTGAGTATAACTTTACCTTATAAAGGCACCTTAAAGGGTAAAAATTACTCAAACTTTATAAATAATTAATTATTATATTAAAAGTTAATATGGATCTCAAGGTCCCAAATTACTTGTCAAATTTGGTGGGTGTCACACATATTTTGAAAATTATTAATTTGATTTGGGCTATTGAGTTAAACGTCGAAAAGACATTACTGAAACTTTAAATATAATTAATGTTATGTATCGTGCATTAATAAATATGAAAATAAAGTTAAAAAATATAAGTAAATACTTTCTTGAACTAAAAATTATTGTGAGACAAAATATTAATAATTTTTTAAAAAATAAGTTACTACAAATAAGTTAATTTCGTATGTCTAGAAGCATTAATGTCATTAGATGCCTCTATTCAATGTAGAGGAATTATAAATCTAGTTGTACTTTAGGATAGATGAAATGAATTAATAGCAGCCCAGACAAAAGATTGCAGAATTTTATTGATTGCCAATTCTTTTTTTTCTTTTTTTGGATAAGCATTGATTCCCAAGTAGTTCTTGAAAATTATCCATCATGCTAGTTTTTTTTTCTTTTTCTTTTAATACAGTAAAATTTTCTCACGTTATTACTAATTTACAATTTTGCCCAAACATGTTTAGATTTTAATCAATAACATAAATAAATCACTTACACTTATGCACAAAATTATGACAATGATCAAAATGTGGTATTTCGTATAACTTCTTTATATTGACTGCTGGTAAAATTTAGTTAGTTAGTAAAATTGCTACTGTAAATTAGAACAACTATTAATCTCAAAGTAATGCGTTGAGATTGCAAATGAGCTTAAGTAAAGACCAATAGCTTTATTTCTAGTCATTTATATTTATATGGATTCAAATTGAGCTTAAATATTGTACTTTTAGTTTGAGATTTAATTAATTTTTTGTTCGATTCATTTATCCCGAATTTAAATTACAGCGTAGTACTACTTTGTATGCATACCATAAAAATACGGCTGGCTATTGAATATATCAATAATTTAGACAACATTAATCCAATTAAAAAAGGAAAAAAATTTGCAAAATGATGGGCTCTTTCTATTCTAGGGAAGGGA
This sequence comes from Rauvolfia tetraphylla, assembly GCA_030512225.1. Taxonomy (NCBI): domain Eukaryota; kingdom Viridiplantae; phylum Streptophyta; class Magnoliopsida; order Gentianales; family Apocynaceae; genus Rauvolfia; species Rauvolfia tetraphylla. The sequence continues at coordinate 11,283,785 of JAJQKT010000020.1, read as the reverse complement.
TCCAATGCAATGCCTTCCCACTCAATAGTATACTACTAGCTACTCGAGTGAAAGTGGATAGAATTGTGTCACTTCTTCCAAGTAGTAAGGATTTAATCATAGTTGTCCATGTGGTCTGTCTCTTCCTTCCCCGTATAATTATCTATAAAAAAAAAGATTTAATCATAATCAGAAACCCCCGCCTCCCGGGCCCCAAAAAAAAAAAGAGAGTTAATTGTAGAAGAGTGATCGGGAAATTCAGAAAATAATAAATAAATAAATAAAGATTGGGATGCAAAAAGGGTCATGTTGGAAAACCATTTCCATGAGAAGGCTATGCTTAGGCTGTGAGTTTTCAACCACTATTCACAACATTTTTGTGACTGTAAAAGTGTTTAAAATCCGACTTGCCAAAGATCACTTAAACATTTGGAACTAATTTTTTCTTTTATCCCTCTCCCAAATTGTCATGCAAGCAGGCTAAAAGAAAGAAAATATTTTTATTTTCAAATTTACATTAAGAATAAGAGAACATTAGATATAAAAGGTTGAAAATGAAAATTTTATATTTTTCTTATATTTTTTAAGTACAAAATAACATAAAAAATAATTAAAATATATTTAGATTCGCTTTTTATTTAAAAATTTTTATTAAATTTTATAAAAATAAAATTTTTATATAAAATAAGACCTAATTGTATTAGATCTCGAAATCAATTCAAATACCGCCTTCTCCATCCTCTCCCCACTTTCACTAACAAAATAAACATTATTAACATTTCAAGATGCACATTTTAATGGAAAAACAAATTATACATGACAAAGTGGGGGAAACATCGATCAAGTAGAAGTGGCTGTAACCCAACGACGGGCGCTGGAACCCTAATCCATAAGATATCAATTAGTATCATATCATTTGTAGAACTAGCAAGCTTTCTCAAAAAGAAATGAAAATAACAAATATATTAGAAAATATCAGTTTGAAATGACGGATTTACCCTCGCGTACTCTTATCCCAAAAATTTCCTGTACGAGCAGACAAGTAGCATGACGTGGCTTCAGTTGCACTTTCATAATAGTCGCGAAAATATTAGAAAGTTGCAGGATAATATAGTCAATCAACTAGCAAATAGCAACACTCCAGGGACCGAAAAATCAACAGGAAGTTAAAGCCTCGTTTGCGAGATCTGCACCAAGCCAAGCAAAGCCTGACCCAGAGTCCCAAGCCTCATTTAAAAACTACTCTCTCTCTCTCACACACACACACACACATATTTACAATCCCATTAATATATATACATATATATCTCTATATATATGTAGTGAGAGGAAACTGAGGAGAGAGAGAGAAGAACCTTTGGATCTACTTCTTGAACATCCGTAAACAACAACCAACACAACACCTCCCTCTTCCCCGACGAACCCTCATCCTTTTTGGCCCAAAAGACTTCTCTGGTGAGACCCTCACCATGCGAATCAGAAAGCATGCAAAAATTTCCCCTCTTGTATATGCAGTCTCCTCTCTCGAACCAGGCACAGTTATTCAAACCCATGTTTGTCAGCTCAACCAATCGCCATGGGATGTGATGACTTTCCCACCATCAGACCCAGAAACGCCTCCGCCACCACCTCTATATCAGGTTCGTCCAATCGCTCTCTCTTTGCTCTCGCGGAGGTTCTGCTCCGCAGACTTCTGCAGATCCATGATAAGCCGTTTCATTGTCGCTGCATTTCTGCTTTTATTTTTCTGGGTCTAGGGTTTTCTTGAAGCTTCCATTAGGGTTCCTCAGCAACTGTAAATCCCTCCATTTCTCTCGTTTATTCTGCTTGCAATAGTGAATTTCTTTTGTGGGTCTTCTCTTCTTTGGTTTGTTTTTGAGTCTACAGGTTAAGTTCTTCGTCATTTTCACATCAACGAATGCTATTGCAGGTCGATGAAGATGATAGCTATATGACTAATGGGAGCTTTGCGGATTGCATCGCAGCTGATCAGAGGTAAGCTCTCAAGTTGTTTTATCGATGCCAATTTATCTACCGATTGTTTGAGCGCTTTTTATTTTGTGAAGAATTATTAGGGTTTCTGTTACCGATGCCCATTTGTAATCTTCTCCAAAATAGTATTGGATAAAGCTCTTCTAATTGCAATTTTGGACTGAACTGAGACGTATTGACGGGGTATTTATGGGCGGGTTGTGATGAAATTTTTCTCAGCGCTCCCTGGATGAAATTTGAAGTGAGCGATGAGAGGGAGAAATGGGATCATGATGTTGTCATCCCACCAGCAGAAAGCTTCGATAATGGTGGGACTGAAGTTGAGCAGGAGGTCCACAAAGGCGGGGAGGTCACTCTGTGCTGTAAGAGTGACGGGAAGGGCTGGCAATGCAGGAGAAAGGCTAAAGAAGGGCATACTTTGTGCGAGCATCACTGGGCTCAGGGTAAGACCTACAGCAACTTGGGTCACACCGTAGGGAAGAAATCGGAAAATCCATCGGAGAGTCGCCGGTGCCCTCGTCCCAAGAAGCCTGCTTTATCATCGAATCCCTACGAATATTACTATTACTCTGGGTTTGGACCTCGCTGGGGCAAGAAAAGAGGTCCTGCTACAAAGGCAGAGCCCTATAGCAGTAGCGGTGGCAGCGACACATCCAGAAATGATGCGGAAGTGGCAGAGCCAAACACTCCCGAGACTAATGCCAAAGCAGCAGGAGAAGGCTCCCCATCCCAATCTTCTCAACAGATGGACACCGAAGGATTTGACTATATTGAAGATGAAGATGAAGAAGAAGACGAGGATGAGATTGGCGAAACGGAAAAGAAGAGAGCACGAAAGCCTATCAAAGCCAGGTCGCTAAAGTCACTGATGTGAATGAAGGGCAGGCCAGCGGAGGACTGGGTCGATTATGTTTTTCTTTTGGTTTCCAGGTCTGCTGTGGGTTTTGCGTTTGTAACTTTGGTAAGTAGTCATAATATCGTTCGTTCCCCTACTTCGAGTCCTTAGGTTTTTTTTTTTTTTTTGTTTCTTTTGTAATTTTGAATTTCTGTTTTTTAGGTTATGAGGTTTTGTTTGATAGTCTTCTGTGTGCCGCATGGGTGACATTAGCATGTCCAGAACATCTTTTTATAAACGGGGACAAAATTGTAATTTACCCCTGATGGTTTTTTAAAGCAAGTGTGTTGTCCTAATGGGGCTGCATGTTACTTCTCTATTTTTTTTTCTTTTTTCTTTTTAATTTTGTTCTCTCTTAACTTCCTTTTCTGTTTTTTTGGGGTGCGGGCGTGAAGGCCTTTAGCTTCGTGAATATTGCATTACATATACTTGTATCTTTTTTTTAAGAAATAGAAACTTGTATTATTATACCTTCCGAAAGAGAAAGAGTCCAAACTTTTTGAACAACAATTTAAGTATTATAACCACTCTCCATATTATCTTTTCCGTAGAGTCTAAATACTTATATGCTTGTGCGTATATGCAAATGCATTTTGGTGAAACAAAACAATTTTAGTAAGTTTTTCTATATTATGAAAATTGTTATTGACATTATTTACAATTGTATCCAATTTGAGAAATCTAAATTCAATCATCCACCAATTGTACATCAAATTTCATGCATCATTGAAATTTATTTGATGAACTAAATTTTGCCAACTCTTTCAAAGAAAAGAAAAAGGAAAGAAAAGTGCAATACAAAGCTAGGTATTTGATTTCCATTTAAGGGAGCTAGATATTTTGTTGTTACCCTTTGATTTTTTCATTTTCCTATTTCGAAAAAAAAAGACAAGTATGTTTTTTTTTATCCATATTTCATACATATGTTTTTTCTCTTAATAATTATAATATACATTGTATTAAGTAGCTACTCTTGAGAATTTTACATGTAAAAAGATGCTGAATTTTTTATACTTAATACGTTTTATGCATGCATGAGAGTACTTATTCTAGATTGATCCCTTTCATTCAACCATCTTCAATATTATATTAGGATTCTATTATATTATTTATAGTGAGAGTTGAATCAAAATAATGTTAATTCAACAATTCCAATAGACAAAAATTTATGAACACTTGAAAATTTCAAGATAAATAAGCGTGTGTGAGAAAAAGATAAAAAGAATGATGGAGTAATTTAATTATAGTCAAAATGATGTCCTGCCAACTTAAAATGCCTATTACTATATAAACCTCTTTTTGCTAACAATAACTCCCCAATACCTTTATTTTCACTCTCTCTCTTTCTAACCCTAAATTCTCTGTAGACTTTCAAGTGTAACAACTCAAATCTATATGATTTGCCTCCAAATCTGTACAAAATAAGATTTATTTCATTATTTTATATTAAAATTTTCTTAAAATTAGGCAAACAATGACTAATTTCTAAAAGCAAGGCCATCTGAGTGGCACTTGTGCGTCAGCCAGATGCAACTTCAAGAGGTGATTTGCACCTCCCAAAAAGTTTTTCAGGAGGTGCAACATCACCCCTACAAAAAATTTTCAGGAGCAATGCAAAATGAAAAAAAAAAAAAGAAAAAAAAGCGAACGTTATGTTGAGAGAAAATAGGAGTTACATTTAGCGATCCCTTAAAAGGAGATTTTATTTTGAACTGTAAACACATAAATTTTGAAAAATTAATGAAATACAAAATATAAGTACATGTATATAGCATTTATTCATAACAACGTGCGAACATATTTTAGCTACCACACCTTAAGCAGAAAATGGCGCCCTAACAACCTGCACATCAACAAACCCCCACCCCCCACCCCCACCACCCCAGCCTAAAAAAAAAAGGAAAAAAGAAAAAAGGAGGACACTGACTAGCCTTGTGGTTTGCAACTCCAAACAATGCCCTGCTCAGCAGTCACCGCCCCTAGAAGGATTTAGGAGAAAAAAGTATCAGAAAAGTCTCTCAAGGAGTCTACCATCCAAAACAACTGTTTGATAATACACATTTTTTTCTCTTCTTCTGTGTTCTATTGATTTTTTATTTTCACCTTAATTATGTCCATTCATTTATAACAAGAAAATAAAGAGAAAACGAAAAAAGAAAAGAAAAAACCGATTCCACCCAAGATCTCTACTTATGATAATCTTATTACCATCCCGCGATGCAGACTACCAAAATGCAATGTAACTCAATTTCTGGGGAACTACTGGCAATATTTGAGCTGATGACAATGCATGGATTTCGCAAACACTGGAGCATGAACTTTTCACTTCAATACACTGCAACAAAAACAGAGAACAGGCCTCAAAACAACCACAAATAGTTGACATGAACAATCACAGAATTAGGCCAAAGACAATGTTAGAAACAAATTACTTGTATATATATGCAGCAATACCCAAAATTATACAAAAGAGGATGATGTCGATGCAAAAATTGCACTTGATCTTAGCTGAAACATCAACATCTCGTGCACATAAGAATAATCATGGCAGTGAATCTAAAAACTAGAAATTTATTTTGGTTTTAATATCTAATCAACCTTACCCATGTCATGGTATCTTTCAGTTTGACATCAGTGTTTCTAAGGTCTGAGGTTGCCCTGTCAACCTACAATTATATGATGAAAGCAATCTCTGCGAATTAGATGCAGTAAAGGGCTGTAGAACATCCGAACTGGAAAGGAAAAATGTGATCAAGGTTAATAAAATGTTCCTGTTTAGTAGTTCCACTGGTGGAGGCATATTTACAAGCAAGCCATGCTGGAAATTTACAGTCACGAGATCATTTGCAAACTGGAAAAACAAGATTTATTTGATTCTGTAAAGAGTGGATAACCTTCTTATCTATCTCGTCCATCAGTGTCACTTGTCTGTCTAGCTACTGCAGAAGTTGTACTAATTAGAAAAACAACCAAACGGCTATGCACTGCAATTATAGTGAATAATTAGTCAAAGATATGCAAGTAATCTCATTCATGTCATGGGCCATAGTTTTTAATGTTCCAATCCTTCATCCTGGATGAATACAAATTAACTTTTTTGAGTAAAAAATTATGGGGTCCTACCAAGAAAGAAAGGAATACAATGTTTAACAACGTGCTGTCCGATTTTCCTCATTTCATACTCCTGCTTGAACTTTTCTGATTCTTCTGTTTCTTGAAAGAACTCCTATTAAATTTCCCATCTGATCTACAAAGAATGGAAGTATAAGCTAAATCTACGAATATAAGATGATAAGAACATGAAACAGATATCGCAAGACAAGTTAAACAACTTACTAATGATTGTATTGCTTGAGTTGAATTGAATTTTCAACTGATTCAGTCGGATACCTGAAGTCGAGTTGAACTTAATTGCTGTAGGCCATCCTGAAGTTGCTAGATCAGCATCTTCTTTTGGTGCAATTGTTGATCCTCTGGTACTGCTTCTATCCTTTATTTTAATGCCGCAACAAAATCATTCCGAGCCTCAAGCTCTTCTTTCGAGAGCCCTTTCACCTACAAATTCACAGAGAAGAAGGCCCTAACTGACGGTAGAAGCCATCTCTGCAAATGAAATGCACATGCTGGAAAATCAAGAAGTAGGCACCCAAAACTCACATAATTATCGTTTATCATGGTACTGTTAACCATTGCAATGATGAATTTAAACAAAATCCACAGAATATTGATTACAAACTCATGAAATTTGAATAAAAAACCTTTTTCGAAATCCAATCTCCGTAACTTGGGAATTTGATCCAGCAAAGGCGCCTTGCTTCGTCTAATCTCGGCTTTGACGGCCACTGCTCTGGCTCTGTTTCTCACCCTCGCAACTGTCTCCGCTTTCTATTCGCAATTTCATGCGAACATACAGAAAAAGCAGATAAAAGAGTACGTGATTGAACACGAAAACAAGTATTGCGCATGAATGATCTGCATCAATACGGAAAAGGAGAGTGAAGAATAGGGATAAATTTGAGTCTTCAAAATTACTTGGAGAGCTTGTTCGAGCTCTGCCTCATCGACACCGTAGAGACGGGCAAAAGCATCGTCGGAAAAGGCATTTTTGGTCGGCTTCCCTCAGCTTATCATCGTCGTATTTGTTGCATATTGCGTCAACATGCGTCACCAAGCTCGCAACGCTCATGCCTGAACTCTGATCTCTCTGAGTTTGAAATATCAGTAGAATATTATCGGAGACGGAGAAGACGAGAAGCCATCTTTATCTTTGAGACCACCAAAGTGGGAAACTCGCGTTCGTTGCATCGTTTTGCCGAAGATTCTGTATGAGTGCATGAGAGATTGTACTTTCCGGTTTCGTTACTAGAATTCATGCTTCCAACAGGAAAATATTTTCACCACATCGCATTTATTGCCAATTTATTAGTCCGAATCTATTATATAATAAAATTTATTTCTATAATTTGTACGAATGAAATAGAATTTTTTTTTAAAAAAATGATGAGGAAATGATAATGCATTTCATCATTTTTACAAAATTTAAAAAAAAATTATATTTAAACTTTATCCGATCTCACAATTAGATAGAAGTGAAATTTTACCGAGTAGAGGTCCGTGTGATGACAAAATGATAATTGAAAAAATTGATTAGAAAAGACAGGATTTATTGAATGATGATTTTATTTTATATTGATATTATTTGTCTTTACATACGGATTAAAAAAGAAAATACCAAAAGAAAAAAAAAAATGTTGATTATGCTTGCTCAAGTTCAACCCCCGAAATAGAGTTTGGGCTCAAGTTAGGACAGCTTCGATCTCATTTCCGAATAGAAGATAGGCCCATAAGGAAAATCAAATTGCCTTTTTATTATCAAGCATTTCAATCAAATTTTCCTATGTAACCTATTGTACTACTAATCAACATAATTACTTAGCAGATACGCAATTGTATTGCCTTGACTCACGTCCATACGTCATAACAAATGGCAAAATAATCTTCGTCTACTTCCTTAAAATAATGCATCATCGCATTAAGGTGCGATTTGGTCGACTTTAAATTTTATAAAAATAAATTATTTATTAAAAATATAATTATAAAATTTATTTTATTTATTTTTAAAAAATATAAATTTTAATTACTTTTTAAAAAATATTTAATTTTTTAAAAATTTTATTATTTTTTAAAAATTATTATTACTATAAATACAATTATTACATCCTTTATTATATTAATATAATTAATTAATAATATAATAAAAATACATATTACTCTTTTTTAATTTATAAAAATAGAACTAAAAATTTTTATATTTTAAAATAATATGAGTAAAATAATATAATTTATCTATTTATTTCTTTGAAATTTATTATTTTACTATTATTATTTTTGTCAGAAACCCTTCTTTTATGAAGTACTTCTTCCTTTTTTTTTAATTTGCATTGTTTTGGATTACTAAAACTTGATTTGCGTTGCTAAAAAGTGTTTTTAAGAAAATTTATTTAAAAAAACTAACATTATTATTTGCAACAACATTCTTATCTGTTAAAAGTTATTTTTAGATTACTTTAAAAAATACTCATTTTTAATAACGTTAACACTTTATTTTTTTTTGAAAAATAACTTTTATTTAGCCTTGAGCAAAAATAAAAAATTTAAATATAAAATAATTTAGGATGTACTCGGATTGAATTTAAGTTTAAAATTTAATATTTTAAAATTTATAAAAATATATATTTTTTATAAGAGAAGGGACAGAACCTGAAAAGTTATTTATCTTAATATAATTGAGAATATATCCTTTATCCATTGAACACAAAATATGAATATACATCCAATGTGCATTGGACTTAAATTTATGAAATCTATTAGTACTACAACTTTATCAATTAATGAATAAATTGTGTATAAACTGAGTTGGTCAAATTTCTTGATTTCCTTATCCAGAGGAAGGATGTATCCAAAAAATGGTTTCCTACAAGGAAGATCATTAAACCTCATTCTTCCCATGATTCTGTAGGCGCGTGTTGCACCCTTATGCAGACTTGTGCTTTTGTTGGTTGAACAAAATGACCCCGGAAACGTCAGACAACCCGCAGATCTAAAAATATGCATAAATTCACCAACTCCATATCTTATATACTAAATAGTTGTACTGTATTAAGAGGAATAGACCTATGTTTATTGTAATGCAATCTCCAGTTTGTATGTATTTTCTGATGCTCAAAGCCCTTTTCTTTTAGTACTACTCGAATTATGGTCACAGTGTCCTTGGATTCTATACTCAGAATTACCGGCAGCATGAGGAACAATCGGATTCTGGATTATCTAAATCTATTATGTCCATTCCTTATGGTATATATGGTTACGTGTTTTGGAGTTGGACAAGTGCGAGGTGATAATGGTGGTGGCCTTAACAATACTTCCATTCTTTCCAGCTTTACTTATGGAAAGACTCAGCTCAGACCTTATGAGTGGCGTTACATTAGAGGTAGGATATAGCCCTAGTTATCAATTCTTGATTTTTTCTGCTCTTTTTATCGTTTTGGAAATACTGGGATTCTTAAGCTTGGGGGGTCGAGCTAAAAATTTGATCTTTTTCGTTTATCTGTGAATTTCCTGAGCATAAACGATTGTTGGACTTTGGTGCTTCCTGGTTAACTTCATCCTTTTTCTTTTGGTATCATCAATTGAATCCATTCCTCCCTCCATCTTGCTAAGTGCGACTGCTGGGGATAATATGAAAGTGCTGTTTGTATGTCATCCTGGCTCTCTCTCTCTCTCGCTCTCTGTACACGCACGGGCATATGTAGGGCGTGTGAAACCAAATATTACTTGCGATTAGCTGTTAAATCTAGAGACCTCCGGTTGCCAAATGCTATTGGAATGTCGATTCATGTTGTACAGACTAATTTCAGCATCTCTCCTTTTTGCAGTTACCCTGCCGCCGTGGTTCTGTTCAGTATCCATTGCTTTAGAATCAGATATAGATATTGTAAGTGTGCTTTTAAGACCTTATTAGTTGGTTAACTTTGTTGATCTTTCTGAACTGTACTGTTCTTGAACCTAGGTTTTGTCATCTTTCCTCATGTTTTCCAGTGTTTGTGCCTTGCAGTTGTTCTTAATTATTATGAATAAATTTGAATGTAGCATTCTTCGGTTTCTGTTTTCTTCCCGTATCTCTTCCCTTTAGCCATTTTCTTATATGAGAGAATCTGGTTGTTTCCAGGATTTGAGAAACGCTAAAAAAGCATCAAGAAGCACTCTTCCAATAGTGTGCTTCAGAGAAGGGAGCCCCCCTCTGCCTGATGTGTATAACACTTCTCAAACTGGTCTAGGTAAATTTTAAGTAGCTAGTGAATTTTAGTCCAGCTGCTGAATTTTAGTCTCCATAAAACATGCTAATGGTTCTACATTTTTGGGTTTGTGAATGTTCTGGACTTTTGATTAATTGATAATTCTAGTCATGTCATCAACATGTATGTTGGGGCTTGAGTTATATAGGCATTGGGAGCATTTGTGTCTATTAAGCTTATTTATGTTCACCTTGCATATCTGAGAGCTTTTTGCCTCATGATTGATACGTCATCTTGGATCTTCTTCTTGGCATAATAATGTTTATCTGTTTCAGTGTTCGATTTCGTCTCTAATGGTTCTTTTGGAGGGGCAGAAGGTCTTCAGATCATAGAGCAATGCTATCCTATGCAGAAATTCATTTCTGTGAGACTTACAAATGAGCAGGTTATGCTTAATTATCTTAAACCTTCATCCTATACTTTGTTTTAGTGAAAATGCAGATTTGGTACTATTGTTGTGCTACTCATTCTCCCTGTGTAGACGTTATTGCCTTCTTGACTTTCCTTCTATAATTCAATATGTTCTGAAGTCCTTTGCTGAAGTGACAAACTAAAATTAGCAACAAAGTTGTTTCTAAGTTTTCCAGGTGTATGCTGCGTAGCCCGATTTGAATTTATTACTGGCTTTGATTTACACACTAATTATCATCAAAAGTTTTTCTTTGATTTTGTTCATGATTTTATGTTAATAGTTGTTATCAACTTTTGGCTGAGTTTGAAAGTTGTTCTACAGATTGCACCGGGTATATGGTATCTTGGTTTATTTAACGGCATTGGACCTATGAGAACACAATCTAAAATGGTACTCTTTTCTAAAGCTGGTGCTTTGTATCTTCTTTATCAGTCAGTTCTATTTGTATCTTTTCAGTTTTTTTTCCCTGATTCGCCTCTCTAGGTTTTACATTTTCCTATTTAATTTTCTGCAGTGGTACATTTTCCCTACACTCTGATTTGTGTTCTTATGATCAGGAAACTAAATAGGAATAAGTAATATTAACATCAAAGTCTTTAGTGTTTTCTTTCCTCAGAAGTTAAAGCAGCATGATGCTAAGTAATTTAAATACCATTCTTGTAAAAATTTAAATATAAAACTGAAAGATAGGAAGGGAAGATTTTAAGGGAAAATGCCTTGTTGCATATAGCTGATTACTGTTTACTAGATATAAAGAGAAAGAACTTTCTCTTGGCAAGGTTCTGACAAGAAACCAAAGGTTCATTATTTTCTAGATCTTACTCTGAAAAATTTCTGTAACCCTTGCCTAAGATTTTCCCTTTTTCACTGATTTCTCATGCAGATTAATCGAGGCAAAACATATTCTTTCAGTGGCAATGTAAGTGTGGAAGCATGTATGGCCCCGCAGATGTGGGGTCAATTCTGTAACCAGACAGTTGATTCACTTTCATGTCTTGACAGCTATACTTTGCCCAAAGGCAGTTTTGATAACCAGACTTTCGGCATGGCTGAAGATGTTCGTTGCAGAAATACCAACAGTGAAACTTGTCACGAAGCTGATGTAGCAAAAGTTTTCTCCTTGGATGTTGTTGGGATTGCTGAAAAGCTAATAATTATGGCATCAAATGTTACTTTCAATTTGGCAGAAAGTTCAAATGGCACCAATAGAAGCGGAATTGTTTTGAACTGTTATGCTCGGCATGGCGCAATGCCACTGAGTACTTTGCATGATTATTCTGGCAATCTCAGCCAAGCCCCTTTAATTATATCTACACCCAAAATTGGTCGCTGGTATATTGCCATTCATCCCATTAATCTTTCAAGTGGGGAAATTGGCATCAGCACGAAAGTTTGTTATTCATTGGAATGGCAAATGCTTCAGTGTCCGTCTGGTAAGGCTGGACCAAATTGTACCTGGGAAAGATACATGCTTCAGGTGAAAATAAATGACTTTCTTCCCTTCTAGATTCTCCATATTGGAGACTCATTAAACCTAACAGCAGGGGTACTTTCTTGACAAATTGAAAATGTTCCCTTGCAGACAGTTCTCAGGAAAAATCCTTCTGTAGCCTTTGAAGCCTATTACTTGCCCATCACTGAGAAGGTGTCACCAGATTCAGCTAATTTTGCTTTAGAACCACTTTTAAGCAATTCTTCTTATGGGGAAAATAATGATGTTGGTTGGACGTTTTTCCTCGTAGACATTCCGTCCGGTGCTGTTGGAGGAAATATCCACATTCGTCTTCTATCTCCTGCAAAGATAGATTATGAAATATATACCCGATATGGTGGATTCCCATCCCTTGGTAGCTGGGATTATTACTACACGAACAGCACAAGCAGTAGCAATGGTTCCATGTTTTTCAAGGTGTACGACTCTACTGAGAAATCAATTAGTTTCTATATCTTGTATGTTAGAGAAGGAACTTGGAGTTTCGGATTAAGGCACCTGAACTCATCTGGTACTGGATCCTCAGATCCAACTACCATGTCTATCTCACTAGAGAGATGTCCACAGAAGTGTTCCTCTCATGGAACCTGTCAATCTTTTCTGGATACAAGTGGGCTAACCTTGTACAGGTTTTTTCCTTCCCAGTTTCCGGAATCTTAAATGCTTTCTAATTCCACTGCAGTTGATTCTCAGTTCATTTTTGTGTATAATGTATTTCTTTATCAGCTACTGTGCTTGTGACCGCAACCATGGAGGCTTTGACTGCAGTATTGAATTGGTGTCACATCGAGGTATTGTTTTTTGTAGTCTAAACAAACCGAACGAAGTATCTCATTCAGCTTTGCCTTTTGCCATTCAATATTTCTCTATGCATCCAGGATGTTTTAAAACATAAGGACATTTACATGTTAGTTGTATTATGAAAACAGCACTAAGGAAAATGAGCCTCTGAATATGCAGAAATTTAAGATTTCACAAGATGATATTCTTTCTGAGTTAAACTTGTGTAGTCATCTCAATTTAAATGCTGACTCATTAATAGAGCTGTATACCTGATCTTTTAAAGGAAACTTGCTGAAAACTCATGTAGGGCACATATGGCAATCAATTTCTCTTATTGCATCAAACGCTGCTGCAGTGCTCCCTGCTTATTGGGCCCTTCGACACAAGGTATTGATGACTCATCCGGTAATGTGCCATATGAATTTTGTTTTCGTATTCTTTGTTTTACTATTTTTTGATTGATTAATTTGAATTAGTATGAAAGCTATTTCAAGACAAGGCACCGGATGTCCTGACTTCTTTTGCACATGAAAACTTCTCCAATCTAAATTGGATCATCATAACAAGAAATTTTATGATAGCCTCTCATGTTTTAGATAACAAATTGAAAATTTTGCATTCTACTGCAGGCTTTTGCAGAATGGGTACTTTATACAGCCAGTGGAATATCAAGTGGACTGTACCATTCTTGTGATGTAGGCACCTGGTGTCCATTAACCTTTCATGTCTTACAGGTACCTTTTGGATTCTGATGTGTCTTTCCTACTGCACCTCTAGAAGTTTAAATTTCATATCTCATTAATTTGTTGATGAACATTTAGTTCATGGATTTCTGGCTTTCATTCATGGCGGTTGTCAGCACTTTTGTATATCTAGCTGCTATAGATGAAACTTCGAAGCGAACAATCCACACAGTTGTTGCAATACTGACAGCTCTCATGGCTGAGACTGGACCAACCAGGTAATGTAGCGCTTGTATGCCTTAGTATCCGGAAATCTCTTTATTGGAGTTTTAACCTCTTCTAGTTTGCAGGTCCTCCAATATTGCTCTTGTAATATCCATTGGAGCATTGGGTCTTCTTGCTGGGTGGCTGATTGAGTTTTGCACTCACTGTAGATCTTTTTCCTGTTCGCTTGATTTCCACCTAAATCTGGTTGATTTGTAAGTTAGTTTTCTTGATTCAAATCCTTTATGTTTCCATTTAATGGGCTATACAGACATGACCCAAAACTGAAGCACACAATTAGACACTATTGTCACGTGTAAATGCACATTTATTTAAAAGTTTGTTACTTGTATAGCATATATCCAATAAGGTTGCATTGCCTTGTGTAAATGCTATGTTGTCCCTAACAACGTAAGGAAAAGACTTAAATCAGATCCTGGCTTCCTAGAAACCTGAAGTGGAAAGGCAGAAAAGTTGATTGAACAGGAAGGAATGTACTTATGCTGTATTTCTGTTCCCTTCTGATCCACTCACTGAGTCCTTTAATGGATGCAGATGGCTGACCATACTAGCATGGATTCAAAATCTCTTCCACACGCTTATCAAGCGTTTCCGTTGGGGCTTTGTAATAGCAGGGTTCGCTGCATTAGCAATGGCTGCAATAAGCTGGAAACTGGAAACTAGCCAGACCTACTGGATCTGGCACAGGTATGAATAAATTGTATAGTAATCTCCTCCCTCTCTCTCTCTCTCTCTCTGTGACATCATTGTTTCAAAATGGTCTGCAGCATGTGGCATGTAACAATCTATACATCTTCATTCCTTTTCCTCTGTTCAAAAGCAAAAGCTGTAAACTGTGAGGATGAAAGACCTTCAGATGGGAATTACGTATTAACTCGTCAAAATTCGTTAAGCAGAGGTGAACAAAGGGATGATAGATAGGTACATTTCCTCACGATTCCAGCATCCAAAATTTTGCTTGCCATACATGATCATCTAATTAGAGAAAGTGCATCAACTAATTGATGTCTTTGTGTGGAAATGCAGTGCATGAAGAATGAAGATTTTCTGTGCCCCTCTCAATTGGTGGGGTTGCTACACAGTCCTAATGGGGGTCTCAACTGTAAATATTTATACTTCATTCATAGAGGCTGAGGCCAGAAAAAGTATGTGTACTGCAAAATAGCAGATAAGACGCACCAGAAAAATCCATGTAAACGAGAAGCATTATTTGATAGCTGAAAGGAGGATAAGTGGGGTTATGTATCATGGTATCTTATCAAGTCTAACATGGAATATAAAATACAAATTTTTGCTTTATATTTGGTGTCTGTCGAAGTTGTTAACTTAGTATGTGGCTATGTGGCTCTGTCGCGACGTAATTGACAATGGAAAGTGAGATTGGCGCTTGTTAGAAGCCAAACAAATCAAAGTGGTATATATTTTCTTATGCTTCCATTTTATTCATTCATCGCCTATGTTTTTGTTTGAGCTTTTGCTTTCTCCCCTCTGTAAATTGAAAGCTTCAAATAATTAATACCCGTTAACGGTCTTATCTCTCTTTGTTTTTCCAAATATATACCGAAAGAGGCTTCCATTTATAGGCATCGGAGGAGAGAAATCGACTGCATATTTGGTTGATTAAGAGAGAGGATGTGCTTGACAGGGAAGAGAGAGCATCATACAAAATCAGAAATCAACAGTTTATCGTTGCATTTGGATAAAAGAAAATGCAACTGTGGTCTACTTAAGCATTTCGGAAAACGTTAGTAATTAATTGTGAGAGAGAAGGGAGGGTAGGGAAAGTTCCATTTGAGTTCCTTTCATATGTACGTAGGAACTGTGACAGAGTGGTGTTTGGGTCCGTCGTGCTTATAGTTCTGCAACTTGCTTTGGCTGTTGATTGGTTCGGATGCAGAAGGATGATATACAATTCCTCTGCTGGCTACTTGCAGGGAATCATTCCTTTCGTGGTATGCTTTTGCTCTTGTGATCTTATTAATGCTCAAGAATCTCGTCTATCTTTTGATCTTTGTGGTTACTTTGGTAGATTATTAGCGTGGAAATATGCATAAAAAACTTAGTGTACAACTTGAATGCGGGCTATATTTTTAAAGAAGTAATTGAGGCTATACAAAACCAGAGCCAGAAAGAGATTGTTTAATCCAGAAATGTCTTCTGTACCAGGCCAAAGTATCACAAATTTACTATACAAACCTAACTACCGGCAAGAGCTCTTCCTTGTATCTGAAAATTGGACAAACACAACAGGCAAACAACCTAAAAATTGTTCCACGATCTTGCTTGAAGCCTAAATTTCTCGAATATTCAAACCTTGTGGAGCAGATCGCTTTGGATTTCCTAAGGAATCTTGTGATTACTGTCTAGCGAGTTCAATAACCCATGAAAACTCGCATCCAAACTATGTGAAAGTTGGTCTTGAATCATAGCTCCTTTTCTCCGGCTAACATATCGATTCGAACATTAGAGGATGAAGAATGGAGGTCCATAGCTGCTTGTTCCCCGTGATCTTTCCGGATGCTCCATAGAATCTCCGCGCACCTCCTCATTGTTGGACGGTTGTGCCGATTAGAAGCTAAACAAGACAAGGATAACTCGAGAATTTTCTCTAGAGCCAAATTATTAGCACCGGATCTTTCCAGTCTCGGGTCCAAGACAAGAATCGCAGCTCCTTCAAGAAACTTTTTCAAGGCCTGCAATTTAATCCCTTGGGTCAGTTATGCAGAGATGATAATCAGAATTCAGAACATGATACGGTAGTTAACTATTTGGCGGAGGATTAGGAAGAATCATACCCATCTGGCTGTAATGCGCTCTTTTAGCTCTCGTTTTGGCTCAATTGGGCGCCTACCTGTGACCAGCTCCACCAGCAGAACGCCAAATGAATAAACATCACTCTTCTCAGTGAGTTGGTAGGTTCTGAGATATTCAGGATCCAAGTAACCGGCAGTTCCTTTAACTTGTGTAGAAACATGTGTGGCTCCCGATTCAATGTCTGCTGCCAACCGGGCAAAACCGAAGTCGGCTACTTTAGCTCGGAGATTTTCGGTCAGGAGAATATTGGATGATTTGATGTCTCTGTGGATGATAGGATGATCTGCAGACCAAGCCATACAATTCATTATGCTCTAAGAGACCAAACCATCAATGGGTGCTAAACCAATCGTCAATATGGGATCTTTTTAACTCATCAGACCTGTGTACATGTGGAGATACGTAACAGCATGAGCCACATCTATTGCAATATCTAACCGAGCAGCAAAGTCAAGAATGTTCCCGCTCATACCTGAATCACTCGACATTAGCTACATTGGTGTAGGGTGGAATTGACAAGAAGAATAATAGAGAAACCTATTAAGA
This sequence comes from Rauvolfia tetraphylla, assembly GCA_030512225.1. Lineage (NCBI taxonomy): Eukaryota > Viridiplantae > Streptophyta > Magnoliopsida > Gentianales > Apocynaceae > Rauvolfia > Rauvolfia tetraphylla. The sequence continues at coordinate 11,266,549 of JAJQKT010000020.1, read as the reverse complement.
CACAACTTACAGTCCAAATGTTCTCGAAGGGTTCCGTTTGGAACATATTCCACGACAATAATTCTTTCCTCTGCGTGCTCCAAAAACCCATAAAATCTTACTAGATTTATATGCTCGATCTTTTCCAAGGTTCGGACTTCACTTTGAAACTCAGTACCTGAATGCTTGTCATATACTTGCTGCAAACAAGATAACGATCATACTACAATGGTGAACACAACAAAGAAGAACATGAAACTTTACCAGTTTTTCTCGGACACAACAATTATAACAGGTCTAGGGTAGGGTGAACTCAGACCTTCTTGGCACGTTTGATTGCAACTAGTGTGCCATCTTCAAGTCGGCCCTTGTATACTGTCCCAAAACCACCTTGTCCAATTTTTAAGCTAGGGGAGAAATTCCTCGTGGCCTTGTAGATCTCATCCAAGGTGAACTTCACGTTTCCTGGTTCCCTTGCACGCGTTGAATTGTTTGAAGTAGCATAGATGCCTAGATTTAGACTACGTCTTCTTTCACGACCAGAAGCTGAACCGTCTGAAACCACCCAAGAAATTATCCCAAACTGTCACGAAAATTAGACACGGATACATGACCACGGGTCATCTACTGCAAGTACCCATGACAGCACCATAACTTTGGAGAAGAGTTAGCTACATGCCTACACAGGGACTCTCTAGCGAAAACTATTAGATGGCCTAACAATATTACAGTGGTATGGTTAGTGATATGCCATCATAGTTAATCTGCATCTATTATGACAGTTCTATGGCCTTCTACTGGTATTAACAAACTCATTGTAAAGGGGCAGCGTGTAAGAAAAATTCAGTCCAGATCCATCTGGCTTTCTATACTTGTATAGTTTTACAGCTAAGGAACTATTGGGCCTTCGAGAATTGTTGATTGCGTAGGTTGATGAAGTGAGATTGAAGTTTCTCTAACTATTCTCAAAGGAGTTACCACAAAAATTGATAGGATGGGTTAAAAGATTATGGAGAACAGTAAGAGGAAGCAGGCAAATATACAGATTAAGCTACAGGATGCATTGCTCAACTTTTATTGGTAATATCCAGGACTTGGCCCCCGTGCTTTTCACAGATGTAACTGGAGTAGTTCATTCAGTCTAGGTTTAGTAGCCATTTATGCTTTGTGTGGAGGACAGTCAAGAAATCTATACGATATTTACTGCAGGAGCCTGTCTCACCATCTTACTACTGTCTACTAATGTACATACCTGAAAATTGTTAAATTAACTAGCAATGTGGTTAGGTACTGATTATGGCTCAATACGCAAGCATCCGAGTGTGCCAAGACGATGAAAGGCAAATAATCAACCATTAGCAGCTTCAAAGACAGAACATAAACATAAGAAGGTGAAGTTTAAGTCCTCATTATACAGTATTTCCTCTAATCACCTTTCTAATTCTTTCCTCATAAACCAAAAATTTGCAGCAAAGAGTCGTGTGATACAAAAGGAAACAAATTCAAACAACAAGACGACGATATATGATGTAGAAGTCAACTAGTTCACACTATGATAGGTTAAAGTATTACGGACGACGAAATTCAGCAAAAACTTAAAATGAAAGCGATCGAGATACATACCAGAACGAGCTTTATGCGAATCAGAATCACCAAAGTTGCTGGAACTTTTATTCTCAGCCTCAGGAGGTGTGAAACAAGCTACAAAAGCTTCGGCAACCGACCTGGCGGCGATCTTGACGGGGTTCTTGACGGAGTTCGACCTCTTTGAGCAGGAAGAAGAGGAGTAGGTTGAACATGGTGAATAAGTCAAGCGGTCCGGCGTGCTGACAGAGCCGGAACTGGAGTGGTCCCGCCGGCGACGACCGAACATTGTATTGGGACTTTTCATCGTCGTTGTTGAGTATGCGTGTGAGAAAATGGCGGGTATTGTAACAGCTTGCAGTGGTCACTGAAAGTATTGTTTCAACGACGACTACAACTCCTTATTTTCTATTTATTTTTAAGGAGAATTACAACCAAGTCCTTTTTCTTGTAAGAAATTACAAGTGAAACTTTAAAGACTAAAGTCGCTTTCATTTTCAAAATTATATTTTTTTTTCAAAAAATCAAAATGATTAAAAAGTGAGTACCAAATAAAAAATTTTTTTTTAAATATTTATTGCCTCAATAATAAATCATGAGAACAAAAGGTTAATAATATAATTTAATATATCAAACTTTAATAAATTTAGTTATAAAGTCACTTTTTTTTTAAAATTTCTCTTAAATATGGTTGTTCTTCTCATACAAGTTTTTAAGAAAAATATTTCGTTTCTATAAAATCTCAATGTCAAAGGAAAATAATTTGGAAGGAACTTCACAAAAAATTTCTGAAATTTCATGCTGCAAAGCTGCTATTTTCGTAGAAGCAAGAGGGTTCCTAAGCAATTACTTAAAATGTTCTTTTATTGAGTATAGTGGGCGGATTCAAACTACTCAAGTAGGCTACAACTTTGCGCCTACCAATTAGCCACGGGACAGTGAAAAATGATTGGCCAATTCAAATTTGCATATTATGTTTGTGATTTGTGAGATACATGCGGTCATCCGCTTTTGCATTATTGATTGAGACCAAACATGGCCTTGCTGCCAAAGGAAATTTTCTTTTCTTTTTTCTTTTTTTAAAAAAATATTTCATTTTTTACATTCTTTACATTCTAAATAGATCTTCAACCATTAAATTCAGAGGCACTTGATGATCAATCTGCTAATTTTTTCCATACTACTATTTCTTACAAACTCGAGAGAAATCATCCATATCTAATCATTAAAAAAAATCAATATCATCAACTAATGCAAACTTTAACAATTACATTGATTCAGTTCAAGAAAAATATGATTTTTTTTAAAAGAAAAAAATTTAAAAAAATGATAGCCCAGCATCAAGTGATTTCCTGCCGTTGATCAAGGAGCATAAATTTTTCTTTCCAATCCGCAGATTTATGTATACCACTGAATTAGTCGCTGCAGGCATTTGGCAAATGAATTGCCAAAGTCAGAGACATGGGCAGTTACTGAAGTAAACAATACAGAAGACAAAGACCCAAGTAAAAGAGCTTGCCAAACGCTGTCTTCACAGGATTAACGCTACCAAACGATTGAATGCATATTAAAAACTTGGCACTATTCCAAAGAAAGCGAGCCCAAATTTTGCTGTTTCCATAATTAAATTCAACCAATTGAGATGACCTTCTGGAAAGAGCCCATCATTTATGGCACCAGGTAAGATCAGATCAACGGTCTCAATTTACAGTGTCAGTATCATCGTTAGCTGGATCAATACTTGAAAATCACTTCAAAGGCATTGAAGTTGGTAGGGCGAGATTCAGCAACACTCGGGTCTATCACTGTTTGGATCTCTTTCCTGTATTCGACAAGAAAGAATGCTCTGGCATTTCTTCTGATATAACTTCAGCAGGCTGCTTCATATGGATGCCCTCGCTCCACCAAAAAGAAGGGACCAGCAACTGTTGAAGCTTATTGTGTACAAACCTGACAATTACCAAGGATAGCACTGTAAAAAATTTCTTAAGGTCGGATCTTCTACACTAATTTGATGTCTCGTCCTTGTTAGGTGCTACGGTAATGGGTTCAACGGGCATAGGACAGCTGAGAAAGATCACAGGCAATATCTATAGAGAAAAATTGCATCAGTTTTCTAAACTTCACCTAAGTCAGAAGGAACAGGTACCATCCCTTCACTTTGTGCACTGAGTGGTTGACTTTCAACATTCTTAGCTGAAATTTCATTAAAGAACAGCTGTGGCCTGCATCTACAATCTCAGTGCATAAAATATACTGATGATTGCTTCACGACAGTAACGGTGAAGCATGATAAAGCAATAGCATGCTCATAATGTGCTTACCTTGCAGGTGGGTTGTGGCCAGTGGTAATTTCGCCATCGATGTTATTGAGAAGTCACATTGTTGGATCTGCAACGGGTAAAATATATATGTAATGGGCATATCTGTCCAAGCATGTAAAAGATAAAAACATAGCCTTTGCTTAGAGTATTAAAATATCTATCAGATTGACTTTGTAAACAAGAAAGCATAGAAGATGGAATTATGGAATAATCACGAAGAAAGAGAGAAAAATTATCATTCGAAAACAACAGGTCAAATTATGCTGATAGAGTACCGACAGAAGATAATCTCAGCAGGAATAATGCGTTGTCATTTGTCAACAATAAATCAGAATCTGACAGATGATTACTTCCTCTTGGGTGCTAGAAAAATAAAATCCACTTCAATACTATGTTGTCAAGAATTGACACAATATAAATAGAAAATCTCTCATCACGTAAATCATAGAAGTGCAATCAGAATGGGAGTAGAGAGAAAATAAAATTACCTCTTCAAATTCTTACTCCCAAAATGGAATTATGTCAGCTTAGAAAATCAAATACGCAGTCCTTCCCAAATACATCCATCATGTGAAGTTTCCTGTTGGTTCATTCTCTTCTCTTTCATTGTATTATAAAGAACTTCCAACATGTAATAGACCTTTACAGCCTCTGGGTGGGACTCATCCCCCGATGCAAAGGAGCAAACCTTGCCCAAAATCTGCAACCAGCTACAACCAGGAGCTTTATTGTAACAACTGTGCCTCATAGTTTTGCGAACACTAGCAACATCAAACCAGCGTCCAGGCGAAGCATACATATTTGACATGAGAGCATAATTCACTGGCTTGTGAGGTTCCAAGATAAAGAGTCTTTTAGAAGCCCATTTTCCTAACTCTGTATGTCCATACATTTTACAAGCGCCAAGGAAGGCTCCCAAGGCATCTGATCCGGCTGCCACAGGCATTGATGTCAAAACATCAAAAGCCTCCTTTAGAAGTCCCTGTCGTGCAAGAAGATCCACTAGACATGCATAGTGCTTTGAATCTGGTACAATTTTGTAAACCTCAACCATCAATATGAAGTAGTTCAGCCCTTTCTTGACTAGTCCACCATGACTACAAGCGGAAAGAACCTCAAGAAATGCAACACCATCTGGTTTTACCCCTTTCAACAACATCTTCTCAAAGAGCTCAGCAGCTTCATTTGGCAACCCATGGAATGCATTGGCCCCAATGATAGATGTCCATGAGACAAGATCAGGCTCTGTAATTGAGCTGAAAGTTTGAGAAGCACAAGCAATGCTACCACATTTGAAGTATGCGTTTATCATTGCATTTGCAATTGACAAAAATTCTGAAAACCCATTCTTGACAACATATGCATGAACTTGTGTGACTTCACCAACCATGGTTAAATTACCACATGAACTAAGAATGCTAGCCAAAGTTATTTCATCGGGATGAAAATTCTCTCGCAACATCTGAGTAAGAAGTTCAATGGCCTCCAACGCATTCCCATGTTGTCCATAACCAACCACCAGAGTGGTCCATGAGACAACATTTCTGAAGGGCATCCCATCAAAAGCCTGGCGAGCTTCAACTAAATTTTCATTCTTTGCATACATATGAATTAGTGAACTTGCCACCAAAACATTCAAATCAAAGCAGAGCTTCAGAATAATTGCATGAATCTCCCTCCCAAGCAGACGAAGTCCAAAACCAGCACAAGAATTAAGCAAACTCGTGAAGGTGTATTCATCACCCTCAAACCCCCCCAACGTCATCAAATTGTATAGTTTAAACGCTTCTTCTGTCAAACAATTCAATGAGTAACAAGAAATCATCACATTCCAGATCACCGAATCTCTAGCCACAACATGGTCAAAAGCACGCCTGGCCTCTCCAACAAGTCCAAGTTTTCCATACATATCCAAAAGAGCACTACTTAAGAAACGATCTTTGCACAGACCCAACTTCAGTGCAAAACAATGCAACACCCCGCTCATCTCAGTTTCATTTATATCTGCACATATACGAAACAAAGCCGTGAATGTAATCCAATCCGGTCTTGCAATTTCCATCAACATTCTCTTAAAATACTGAAAACCCGGATGAAAATTTGATCCGAAGTTTCCAGAACTATCGGCTGCACCGCATATCACAGTGTTCCAAGTAATCACATTTCTGTCATGCATCTCATCAAACAGTTTGCAAGCATCAAGAACTCTTTTAAATTTGACATAAAAATTTAAGAGTTGATTTTGCAATGAGAACATATCATTATATCCTAACTTAATGATATGGGCATGTAAATGTTGTCCTTCGGAGAAAAGATTCAGTTTTGTCCAGGCTTTCAGGGCAGTGGAAAGTGGAAACCAAATCATGCCGCAAATATGGCTCGATTAGATGAGTAGCAGACTCGTAACTCCGACGTGAAACCCAGAGTCTAATCTTGGAAGATGCTGTTAGCAGTTTTAATTGCCATCTAAAATGGATAGCGGCAACTGAAACGTTCCGCCATTTGACGATCATAGATACATTTTGAAGCAAATTACATTTAGAATTCAGGCCAGACTGCCTAGCTTTGATATTTCCTTATACTTTTCAAGCTTGAATTTCCATGGCAAGCAAGTGGTAGAAAGCTGGCTGCATTGCATTCATCTTTTGAATGCAACACACATTGAATTTCACATTTTAAATAAAAAAAATCGCTATTATAAGATCTGGACAACAATTCTAAAATAAAAACAGAGCAGCCTGCGATTTGTGGGCATCAAGGTGTCGTGGTGTAGTTGGTTATCACGTCAGTCTAACACACTGAAGGTCTCCGGTTCGAGTCCGGGCGACGCCATGATGAAGTATCATTTAGGTTATTTTTTTCCAGCTTTCATTGTTGCATTTTCTCTTTTTTTCATTTTTCCCTAGAAAAAACTCCAAAATCTAACAGCCACTAAGCCCACAAAAATATTTAAAGACTCGAACAATGGCAATCGTGCTTTCTGCTCTTCTGTACGACAATAGAACGCACGCTCTCGAATTTTCCATTTTTTGTTTTTTTCTTTTGACTTGTTTGAAGCTTCAACTTTTAGCATGGCAGCCCCTCAGTTTTCCATTATTGACAAAGATTCCCACTGCGTTACAAAAAGTTTGTTTGATGCAATGACCGAAAAAGGAACTCCCATAAAAGAGCACAAAAAAGCAGTGAAATGAAATGAAACCCTTCTTCCCACTTGCGGCCCTGCAAAGAACGCAGCAGCAGAAGAGGAAGAAGAAGCAGCCTCCACTTCTTCAAACCATCTCAGTATCTGAAGCTTGCAGATAATCCACTGGCCTTTCTTTTTTGGGTGAGGTTGACTTTTTGTTCTTCTGTCAGATTCTTTGTCTCGGTGTGCTTGTCTCTGCACATTTCTGTTTCTAGGACAACCCTTTTGTGTTTAAGTCATGGGACTTGTTTCTGGTAATTTTCTCTTGCAAGGTCATTTATGCCTTTGATGTTGATTTTCATTAAGCTGTCTTGTTGATACCTCTGTTCTTTCTTTCTTTCTTCGTCTCTTTTCTCTCATGTTTCGCTTCCCCCGATGCTTTTACTCCTTATAAATGTTGATTCTTTAGAATTTCAATGGTGTTTCCCCCTTAAGGGAGCGGTTGCATTTGAAGGCCTTGACTATACTCTTTTTTCCTTTTTTTTTAAACATGATATCAAGGACTTCAAAGGAGGTAATGTCCTTCTTAAATAAGCTTTTGACGGAGGTGGCAAAGGACTGGGGCTCCTTGCCTTGATGGTTGTCCACTTTTTGCGGGAAGTAAATCCTTCCTGATATGGCAGTAGTCGTTTGGTAGGGAAACTGGCCTAAAGGTGCTATCTTTTGTGCACTTGTTCTTGCATTTTTTGTGTCATCCGTTGTGCAGTTCACATTGTCAATGGATGATCACTTCATTCAAATTCTATGGCAATGTTGTGAACTTCGTTCTGTGGAGTAGTTTTATTGTAATTACTAAGTAACTTATATGCATCGCACACAAATTATATACATGCCAATGAAAATAAAACATGTGGACAAAAAAACTATGTAAGGTAGTTAATTGTTTTAATAATGTGACTTTTTTTTCATATGTTTTGTTTTTATTGGCATGTGTATAACTTATGTGATGCATACAAGTTACTAAGAGACCATAATAAAACTACTCGTTTCTGTGCCACTTTTTGGTAATAGCCCCTCATATGCTATTGAAATCTTACTGATCAAATGCTGTTTTTCTTACTATTAGTAAAATTTGGGCTGTGAAGTTGTTCTTTTTTTGGTTGGATTTTGTAGAGGGTCTAGCTGTGGAAAATTACTTTTGTTTGGAATTATGTGCGATAGAAGATTAGTTTATGGGCTTAGAGACAAAATAGTGTTAGATTTCTATTGGTGGTGAAGAAACAAGTATGCAATGGTACAATAGATTTTTGTTGTCTTTAGTTTCCCGTCATTCTCTGACACTTCGTTCCAATTTATGAAATTTTCTTCTTTGCTTATATGGTTTTGCTAATTCTGATTGTTCTTATGCTTGCACCAATTGTCTGCCAGTAATGCCACGGAGCATAAAGCTATATGCCAATACCCCAAAGATATGAAAAAATAAGCAGAAAATGGGAGGTTGTTGCTGTTCTTCCAGAAAGCCTCAGCTCCATGGAACACCTGTATATTACTATGTCAGTGATTACTGCCCAAAGGCTACCTTATTGCTCTTTCTCTTATGTGTTGGCGGAAGTTTGACTCTCTTTAAACCATTTTCTTGTGTCTCTTGCATGATTAGACAAGCATGTCCTTGTGTAGATATATTCATATTTGTTGTGGAACCTACTTTTTTACCGTTCATAAGGTTGATTTTATACAAACTCGTTTCACTGTTATTACAGTTTGAGGACACCAATGTTTTAGATTATATATGAGGGTGATACCTTGACTCTCCTTTCATATATTGATAAAGCAAGATAACTTCATATTGCTTGCACCATGTATGTGCATTTTGTTTACATTTCCCCTTCAACGTTCTCATAAAACAAGATTACTGTATAATGCTTGCCCCATGCATGCGCACTGCATTTGCTTAGCTGCACTAAACTTAGGTACTTCTCTTCTGAATGGCTGTCTTAGAAGTGATGTTTTCTATCTTCCAGGAAAGGGATATATCCATGTAGAGTGCTTGAAACTTTGTGTTCATCCATCTCCTTGTTCCTCTGTCCTGATGATTTATGACAGAACTTTATAAAGTATTTTAACTTCTGAGTTTGTGTATTATCTTAGATTAGTGTGAAAATGTTCTTTTGTTGATATATGTTTTGAGTTTTATCATATTTTGAAGTTCTTGAATCCTTTGCAGTGTCCATCTTTTCCGGAGGAGCATGAGTCCCTAACTTCTAATGATAGTGCTGCTGGGTTCCTGGTTGATATGAATCTTGATATGTCTACTCCAGATACATATCGGTCCCCTCCAAGACCTATTCCATTTGATGTGGTTTTAGGACGTCCACAATCAACTGGTTCTGATTCTGTTGGAGAACCAGGGAATGGAAACAACTTCAATGAATCCAGTACTGTAGATCATAAAGAATGCAATTTGAAAGGTCAACCTGGCATTAATCTTCCATCTGCCAAGAAAATTGGAATTGAACTTCTGAAATCAAGTTCTAGTTCAAGTTCAGCTTTGACAGCTGCAGAAGAAGAGGCAGATGTTTGTCCCACATGTCTTGAAGGTATATGATTGAGTTGGATAATAAAGTAAATGATTTAAACAGGTTTATTGTTTTTTGTTGACGTATCAGTTTTCTCATAGAATTATGGCCATATTTGTCACTGTCTAAATGTTATCTTTGCAATTTTTTATTGCAGAGTATGATATAGAGAATCCTAGGATTGTCACAGAGTGTAATCATCATTTTCACCTCTCTTGCATACTTGAGTGGATGGAAAGAAGTGACACCTGCCCAATATGTGATCAGGTTTTTGCTTATTACTTTTTCTTCTATATTAGCCTATTCATTTTCTTCTAAATCATGTCATTCCAGTTTCCTTTTTGTTATTCTGCCAATCTCCCGTCCATTAAAACAATAGTAGTTGCTCTCAGTCGGTTTGATTTCTATCACCCCGGATGCCAGTCTAGTTTGCTGTTGATAACAATAATAGTGGTCCAACCTGCCTTTGGTTGTTGAAATATGAAGTATTAGAACATGAGATATGATCCTAGGAGGCTTGATTTTGTTCCACTCCAATAACATGATGAGCCTGAAAAATGCGAGGAAAAGTCTGAATGAATCTTTTCATACTTTAGAATAGATGCGTCTGTGCTGTTGGTGAGAATTTCTCATTGTACATGCAGGAAATGGCATACGAAGCTCTATGATAATATCAGATTGAAAGCGTCTTGGCTGTTAAATGATGAAGGTTGTTAATCTGGGGGTTTTGCAGAGGACAAGACATTCATTTCCATTTTAAGTGTCAATAATCCTGTAAATTATGTCCATATTTAAAAATGCTAGCGAAAGTCCCGCTTTTGATCAGGCACAAAAGGAATCTTCTCTCTTGAAAGTGACGAGAGGTCACCTTTCATCAATCACATATCTTCCTTATTTTTATATTCCAATTCCGGTGAAAAAAGGATCAACGAGTTGAGCTGCACTGATGTTGAGAAGGAGGTTCCTTTGCTCAAGGGAAGATACCCTTCTGCCTTAAACGTGATGAAGAAGCACAGATATCCCTGACCTCATCTTTTATCTATTGCTGCTTTCGGTTTCATTCTGACACACATTGTTGTACAGTTCGACACTTGTCTCGTGCCATTTTGTAAGGGTCATCTCAGAAATCATTTGAGTTGGGTAGATTTGATGATGCACTATCATTCCTCTTTATGAACTTGTTTTCTTTTTCTCCCTATTGGCTCCTCTGGTCGCTCTTGGTTGGCTTAAAGGTGGATTTGGATGGTGGGATATTCAAAGAAAAGCAGCGCTATAAACTCTTGATTCTCCCATCCTATCACCCAAATCCTCTTAACATTTGAAAGAAAAGGAAATACGTCTCCTGTGAAATTCTACAGCCCTCATGCGTTTGCTAAAATACATGGCTATGTCATAATTGAATTGATAAAAGTGTTTGTTATTAGGTAAATTAATGCATTTTTTGGCCCCAAGTATTTAGAAATAAAAAGAATGTTAGGTAAAAGATGGCATTTTATGATGAGAAGTGGGGCCTGCTTTTCATTTTTATTTATTATTCTTTTTTGTCTTATTTTTAATGATAGTTTTATTATATTGATATATTTAAAAATAATTATTAATATTTTTTAAATTTATATATAAATTTTATATGCGCAATTAAATACTGTTAAAAAATAAAATAAAAATAGTATTATATAAAATTATACCTACTTTTTCTTTACCTTTCTCACGAGGAAATTATTGCTCTAAGTTTTACTTTTTTTCTTTTCTACTTTTATTTTTCAAGAAATGATTGAGCTTTTCACCTAAACAGTACAGTGAATCAAGAATTTAGAATAATGAACAACAACACGTATAGAATAAACCATTTAAAAGGAATTAAAAAATAAAATATCTTTCACCTGAAAAGCAAGCAGCGTTGTTTCACCATAATTTCACCAACTCCACACCTTTAGTTTTCTTGGTCAGAATAAAATAAAAAACAAAATCATACTTCTAATCTTAATTAGATTGCTTAGAAGTTGTCAACGAGACATTTTGTTTATGGGCAAAGGTGAAGCAAATGTCAAAGAGTTGGCTCTTCCAAGTTGGATGAAAAAGACCCACCAACGCCCCAACAAGTGTTTTCCAACCCCCCAAACTGCTCGCGGACCTTTTCCTCCTCTTCTTCCCCAGTCTTCATGCTGATCCCCCGCACATGATTCAGACTGTTTGCCACTCTCCTATTAGAATTCCATTTACTTAGAAAAGATTTTATCTTAAATTTCGTAAAAATAAATTTTTTATGATTCAATTATGTATTTAGTTGAAAGATATGCGATATAAATAAACCGCAAATGCGATTAGTAGAATTTCTATTTGGAAAAAATATGTTGCATTTCCTAGAAGGTAAATTATTATAAAGAAAAAATAAGATTAAAATAAAAATTTTATACTAAAATTTAAAATTAAAATTTATCCAATTATATGAACAATTACTTTTGTGTTTAGATTATTTATAGAATATTATTATTATTGTTATTATAAAAATAGGTGTGTTTGAATTGGATTCTGTACCCAATGCAAATTTTTTATTTTTAATCTTATTTCTTCTCTTATAAAAAATTTTCTCTCACAAAATCAAAGATGAAAAATCTCAAATCAAACACTATCTAATTTCACCCTAAGAAGTTATGATAAGATTTCATGTTCATATTTACAAATCAAATATTCGATTTTGGTACTTCCTTATGTAATTTCTACGTTGTCTTAGCATATATGAAATGAAATTTCTTTTTTTTAAAAAAAAATGAAAAAGTGATCATATGTTTTCTATTTTTTGTCCTACAATCCAACCGTGCATTTAAACGTTGTTGTAGGACAAAGTACATACATTTAACAATGAAGAATTACCAGCATAATAAATGAATCCAAGGAATTTATTCCAAATGATATAGGAAATACACAAGACAGAAATGCAAAGAATCCATCATTCAATAAATTGTTTTCACATTTATTTTGTAAATACCGGAATCCAAACACTACCTCTTTTTTTTATTTTTTTTATATAAAATGCCGCCCTATTTATACAAAATTTTACACAATCCATTATGTATGTATAGCAATTTACGATATATTTTTATTATTATTGTTGTTGACAATTTTACCCTTTAAATTCTCTTGTACCTTTAAATTTATTATTTTTCAATTATATACTTCTTATAAAAACAATTGTGAATTTTACAATTTTTTTAAAAAAATATCATATTCTCAATAATACCTTTCATCTTCTAAAATAAAAAAGGTAACATTTACAGGAATTTTCACATCTTTTGGTTTATCATTTTTAAGGTTTTTTTTAATAAAAAAAGCCATATTAGAAAGTATTATAAAATCGGAGTGACGTGAAAATAATGGGTAAGATTGTGAAAACAAAAGTATTTAATGGCAAAGTTGTCAATCGCATTAAAATTCTTCACCAATTGCGGGAAAAAGAAAAAAGAAATCCCTGAGTTTTCATAACCAATTACTTTATTCCTCGTTGAAAAGTCTGAAACGGACAAACTCGTGAATATACTTTCCTCAAAGATCCTCTGTTTTCCACCATATCAACCCCCTTCTGCAACCTCGAGCCGTTTCAAACAATGTTCTTTTCTTACCAAATATAACCTCCGAATCTACGAAGGCACAATGGGGCCTCCGTGGCTATTTCTGTAATTTAATACTTCACCTTCTTTTGTCTTTGTCCGCTTGTTTCCAGTTATCTTCAACAAAACAATCTCCAGAGTCCACTCCCATCTTTACCCAGCTTTTCTTTCTTTCTTTGTTTCTCACTCTTTCAAACTTTCTCTGCTTCCGCTGCTTCCTCAAGGAGCTGCCGGAGCAGCCCACGTGGATGTTCTTGGAGCTTTTTAGTTGGAAAGATGCTTTCTTGCTTCAGAATTAGTCTCTCTGAATTACTATCAAAATGCCGTTCAATTCTTACGTTGTTTCTGATTTTCATTTCACTTGCATTTGCTTCTACCATTTCTTCAGAAGTATCAGAATCAAGAACTCAAGATCTTGCAGCAGATGCTGGGATAAAGTTGAGGACTTTGCTGGGATCTCGGACAGTACTCAGTGGGAACGCGACATTTTTCAGCGAGAACAAGACTTTTGAGTTGGGATTTTTCAGCACTAACGATCCGTCCAAATGGTATCTCGGTATTTGGTATACTTCAATTCCTACACCAACCTATGTTTGGGTTGCAAATAGGGACAAACCCATCAAGAATTTATCCCTGGCAAGTGTGGAAATAACTGAGGATGGTAAGTTAGCTGTGATGGAAGATTTAAGCACTTCTGCTTGGGAAACCAGCAACGTTAAGAAAGCAAGTGACGCAAAGCTTTTGGAGCAAGGGAATTTGGTTCTCTACACAAGTGAAGGTGAACTAGTGTGGCAGAGCTTTGATTATCCAACTGACACTTGGCTTCCCGGCATGAACTTGACAGCTCAACAGGGGCTGACCTGTTGGAAGAGTTCCAGCGATCCTGCTCCCGGGAGGTATTCTCTGAGATTGCGGCCACCGGACTATGGTGAGATTGCTCTTTTTTATGATAATGATACTGATTCACCATATTGGTCCACTGGTAAGTGGACTGGAAATGCATTTCTTGGAGTACCAGAAATGACTATTCCTTACATTTATAAATTCCATTTTTCTCTCCCATATACTCACATGGCATCTTTTGGATACAGCGAGATATCTTTAGAGAATGGTTTGAATCCGCCACTGACAAGGTTCCAAGTGGACCATACAGGGCAGTTGATGCAGTACACGTGGTCACCCCAGACAGAGAACTGGAACATGTTTTGGTCGCAGCCAGATAATTTGTGTAGAGTCTATGACTTATGTGGGAACTTTGGGTTCTGCAATTCTAGGTTGTTGAGTCCTTGTAAGTGCTTGAAAGGATTCAGTCCTGTAGACAATGTTTCTTGGAATTCAGGGGATTTTTCTGGCGGTTGCCATCGCGGAAGTGGCGATAGTTGTGGTGGGAAAGACGGGTTTGAGGAGGCAGGATCGGTGAGTTATGAGGGAGCAACAACTGTGTCGTTTACTGGAAGTAGGAGCGTGTGTGAAAGGGCGTGTTTAAGAAATTGTTCGTGTGTAGGTTTGTATCACAATGAGGAGACCAACCTATGCAAGAATTTATATGGATCACTGATGAATGTTAAAAATGCTACTTCTGATAGCTTGGTTGAAGAGAAACTGTATTTGAGGGTGCCAAGCAGCAGAGCTTGGGAAAATAAGAAGATAAAACTTGTTTTGGTTGAAGCCATTTGTGGTTTTCTAGTGATTCTACTGGTAGGACTAGTTGTGTTGTTTGCTTTGCGGAGGAGAAGAGTAAGGAAAAGGGAGAAGGAAGAAGAAGGCGTTTTCCCTGTCACAAATTTGAAGGTATTTTCCTACAAAGAGCTTCATGCCGCAACAAAGGGATACTCAGAAAAACTTGGCCACGGTGGCTTTGGGGCGGTTTTTCTTGGAGAATTATCAAATTCTATACTAGTAGCTGTCAAGAGACTTGAAAAGCCGGGAGGTGGAGA
The DNA here is from genome assembly GCA_030512225.1 of Rauvolfia tetraphylla. Classification (NCBI taxonomy): domain Eukaryota; kingdom Viridiplantae; phylum Streptophyta; class Magnoliopsida; order Gentianales; family Apocynaceae; genus Rauvolfia; species Rauvolfia tetraphylla. The sequence goes on along the minus strand of JAJQKT010000020.1, from coordinate 11,251,420 downwards.
GAAAGAATTTCGTGCCGAAGTGTGTACTATCGGAAACATTCAGCATGTTAATCTGGTGAGATTGAGGGGATTTTGCTCTGAGAATTCTCACAGACTTCTGGTTTATGATTACATGCCAAACGGTCCCCTTAGCATGTACTTAAAGCGAGATGGTAAGAATTTGAGTTGGGACATTAGGTTTCGTGTAGCAATTGGGACAGCGAGAGGCATTGCTTATTTACATGAGGAGTGTCGGAATTGTATCATTCACTGTGATATTAAGCCAGAGAACATTTTGTTAGATGAAGAATTCTCACCAAAAGTATCTGATTTTGGGTTAGCAAAGCTCATTGGTAGGGACTTTAGTAGAGTATTGGCTTCTATGAGAGGTACATGGGGATATGTTGCACCGGAGTGGATCTCTGGTGTAGCAATAACCACAAAAGCTGATGTATACAGCTATGGTATGACATTGTTGGAGCTACTTGGTGGCCGCAGGAATGTTGAGGGACAACCTTCAGCTGGTGGAGGTGTAGGGGCTGGAAAGGAGGAAAAATGGTTTTTCCCTCCCTGGGCAGCTCGGGAGATCATAGAAGGAAACGTGGCAGCCGTAATTGATGAGAGGCTTGGTAGTCTGTATAACGTAGCAGAGGCAGAGCGCGCAGGATTGGTGGCAATATGGTGTATTCAGGATGACGAATCAATGAGGCCAACAATGGGGATGGTGGTAAAAATGTTGGAAGGAGTTGTGGAAGTTACTACTCCACCATCCCCAAAACTTCTACAGGCACTGGTATCTGGTGAATCATTTCATGGTGTAGGTGTTCATTCAGGCAGCAGACTATCCCATGGTGATGGTGGTGGCAGTTCTGATGATAACCTTCGACTTTCCATGAATTCCAAGGATTCTTTGCCATCCATCTGAGCTTCTCTCATGATTAGTCTTCATAAAGTTGAAATGAAAGAGGTAAATTTTATTGCTTGTTGGCGGAAAATGACCTTGTCTTTTGCCTCTGTAAATGTTTTGAGTATCCTCTTCAGCCCTTGAAAACCATTAGAATGGCTGTATCAAGGAAAGAAAGTAGAACAATGTCAAGAAATGTTAATGCCACAAGTGAACGTGAGAATCAAATGATGTTTTTGCTACATACTGTATCATTTTAAGTAATTGCAGAAGAATCTGCAACGTGGAGACCTTTTGTTGAATTTAATGAGCTTCAAAACCTTACATCCCGTGCGGTGTTCTAAGAAGTTCATGCAATTCTGGGAAATGTATTGAAAAGTATTGCTTTGTACTCTGTAAGGACAAGTAAAAATTGAAGTCACATTCTTTGCAATTATTCTACTAGATAACTTTTCGCTAATTTTAAAATTAAATTTATATTTTATTATAAATAATTTAATTTTTATAAAATTTAAAATAAAATTTTAAAAATTAAAAGTGTATCCAATTATGCCTTTCGAATTCAGAAAATACCCAAATGCACGTCGTGGACTATGGTATCAGCATCTGCTGGATAGAGAATTTGACCGTCGGTCAGATGAAGCATAGAGTCCGTCACAACGTTGTTTGTCGAAACTTCTTTAACTACCACACAGTATGCTGTTCTAGATATTGCTTGAATTATTTTATAGTAGTAGTACTAAAATACGAAAAAGAGAGTAAAAATTCAGTTTCTTTATTCTCACTTTGGGCTCCCACATATCAGGGGAAATGCATAACAATGTTAACCACCACTTGTCAGAACTTAGCGCTTGTTTAGCTGTCGACATAACAGACACCTGAAGAAGAAGGAAGGAAAAGACTGAGTAAAGGATTCAGAAAAAAGAAAGAAAGCAAATTCTGGATTTCTCAATCAGACATTCAAAATTCTTCCGAGAAAGAAAAGGGTCTGCTAGAAAGTGCAAAGATTGAGTGGCACAAAGAAAATGATGACAGAGAGCGAAGCAATGGCTGGCTCTCTGAAGAATCATCACCGCCAGCCAAAATGGTCGTCTTGGAAATGGAGACATCACGTACCACTCCCAACGCAGAAGAGGCTGTACTTCATGAGGCGCCGACCACCGCTTTAGTTTACGGCGAGGGGGGAGATTATCCTCCTATCCGAACCTTTGAGGATGTCAAAAACCTATTTTACATCGAATCTCTGAAGTTGTGGATCATAGCAGCGCCAATCGCATTCAACATTCTTTGTAATTATGGGGTAAATTCATTCACGAATATCTTCGTTGGACATATTGGAAATGTAGAGCTCTCTGCAATTGCAATTTCTTTGTCAGTCATTGCAAATTTCTCCTTCGGCTTCCTGGTTAGGTTCTTTCCAGTTTCTCGCAATCTCAATTTCTTTAATTTCATTCAACTTTATCAAATAGTGCGTAAGTTAGTATCTTTTTCTTCTTGAAATAATTCACAGCTTGGTATGAGCAGCGCACTGGAGACATTGTGCGGGCAGGCATTCGGTGCTGGGCAGGTAGAATTGCTTGGTACCTATATGCAAAGATCATGGATAATTCTCACGGTTACCTGCATCTGTTTAATGCCACTATACATTTTCTCCAAACCTATACTCAAGCTTCTAGGCCAACGTGATGACATTGCAGAGATGGCCGGAACATTTTCTCTACAAATTATTCCTCAGATGTTTTCTTTAGCTATCAACTTTTCCACCCAAAAATTTCTGCAAGCACAAAGTAAAGTTGCAATTCTAGCATGGGTTGGCTTTGTGGCTCTCATCATACACGTTTTTTTGCTCCATCTGTTCGTTAGAGTATTCAAATGGGGCACAGCCGGAGCAGCTGTGGCCTATGATATTTCTGGTTGGGTGATCTCTTTATCTCAGCTGATGTATATTACTGGTTGGTGCAAGGATGCCTGGAAGGGATTATCTTGGTTAGCCTTCAAAGATATCTGGGCCTTCGTAAGGCTTTCCATCGCTTCGGCAGTGATGCTTTGCTTAGAGATCTGGTATTTTATGAGTATTATTGTTCTCACTGGACATCTTGCGGACCCTGTAATTGCAGTTGGATCTCTTTCCATTTGGTAAAAGCCACTGCTTTCTTCTACATTTTCTTTCTATTTTTCCCCGTCTTCTTAATTATCCATCCTTTTTAACCAGTCATAGATGAGTATTGTGCTTCTTCACTTGGACGTCCTCACTGATTTGTAAAGGTTTTAGTGCTGAATATAACTTAAGATTTCCCTGCCAACCTATTAATTATATCTACCTACCAATTAGCAATAAGCAAAAAGATTGTTCTGCACACATTGTTTTTTTTCTAACTGAAGCTACACATAGAGACACCATTCATCTTAACTAATCTTGAATTATTTCAGCATGAATTTGAATGGGTGGGAAGGCATGCTGTTCATTGGAATCAATGCAGCAATAAGGTATGGAATGATGAAGTCCTTGACGTTGTTTCTGAATGTATGACTGAGATTTCAACTTTTTCCTTCTCTTTGTTAGAATCATTTATATTTGCTTTTACATTTGACCAAATCATCCTGGCTTTTTCTCAGTGTTCGGGTCTCAAATGAGCTTGGATCTGGACATCCCAGGGCTGCTAAATATTCAGTCTTTGTAACAATTGCTGAATCTCTTCTCATTGGGATCATTTGCATGCTTGCTATCATGGCAACTAAGGATCATTTTGCTGTTTTGTTTACCGACAGTGAGACAATGCAGAAAGCTGTGGCTGATTTAGCTTACCTTCTTGCTGCAACTCTTCTGCTTAATAGCGTCCAGCCAGTCATATCAGGTGCCAACATTGATACTGATCCTTCTCCTATTTACTGCTTTTTTTTTTGGTTTTCCAGGTAGACCAATGTTTATAATCATGAAAAGCACGATAATCAGACTCATCATCAGTGCCATTGCTGCAGGTGTCGCCGTTGGAGGAGGATGGCAAGGTCTCGTTGCCTACATCAATTTAACTTGCTATTACATTATAGGTCTCCCGATTGGATTCTTGCTAGGTTACAAAGCAAAACTGGGAGTTCAGGTAGGGTTTTTTGTGTGCCAGTTCTAATGCAAAACTGATATATTCCACCTTTGTATCTCATCAATTTTTAACATATTGATGGAAGTTCTTTCTTTCTAGCCAGGCCTAATTCGACTTCTGATACCTTCGGTTTCTCTTGATCACAGGGCATTTGGATGGGAATGATCATCGGAACCTCTCTGCAAACTATAATCCTATGTTTGGTTACATGGAAAACCAATTGGAACGAAGAGGTAATAACAACATTATTCCCATTTTTGTTAGTAGCAAACACATTTTTTTCTCCCGAAAAGGACAAATTGGAAGATATGCTACACTGTTTTAAGTTAACAAATGTTATGCTGAACATCTCTACCTGAATTAAGCTGTTTATGTTCCTCTTTTGCTTTGAAGTGCAGGTTGCACAGGCCACAGAAAGAATGAAGAGATGGGGTGGTGGGGTGGGTGAAGAGTACAGATAAATAAGAGTTGTTGATTTGAATTTTCCTTTTTATTACCACTGTATTTTTACAGAGATTCATTTTAGGATCTATAACGTTAAAGATGTATAGATAGAAATATGCAAAGTTAGACTAGAAGGTTGTAGATTTTTTTTTTTTTTCAGTTGAGAGGAGAAAAAGGATGGAAAGCAGACAGGTAGAGCTGCTTAATTATTGAAATAATTTTTTTATTCAAAAGAAGCTATCACAATAGATCCAAATTTTCACCTTTATTTTGCGAAAAGTCCTTCCTCATTATTATATTTGTACTCTTTTAATTGATGTTAATAACTAATAATTATGTTATCAAGCGGTAAACAATTAAAGAAAATGATAACTAGTTAGTTAAGAGCACTTTTTACCTTTTTTTAGGGGGGGAAACCATCTCTTACAAATCATAGCTTTTAAACTTGATTCAATTTTATTATCCCTAATGTATAAGAAATAAATAATTGATATCTACAAATAGTAATAATAATAAAACATCATAATTAAAAGAAACTTGTTGACTGTAGCGTTTTAAATTATTAATTACAACATATTTACGTTTCATTTATTAAATTTTTTTTAAAAAAAATTCTCTCAACTTTCTCTCTCTTAACAAACTTATTAAAAAATTTTAAACTATTTATAAATCTAAAATAAAATAAAATTTACAAAAGAGAAATAAAAATGAAAAATAATTTTTTTAAAAAATAAATAAATCAATGAGAACTTTTTTTTGGTTCCCAAGAAGAAAAAAGAATAGAAAAGCAAAGATGCAGAAGAAAAAAAGAAAAAAAAATTCTTCTTTCTTCTTGGCGAACCTACCTTCTTCTCGTTCCCAAAGATGGACACAAAAAAAAAAAAAAATGAAACGGCAAAACAACGGCTTGCTGTCACGTCAGGTCCCAATAGATGTGCTAAAGTACACATTATATATCAGTTAGTACACATTTTATATCATTTAATATAATACATATATTAAAATATTTTTAAAAAATTTTAAATCGTCAAATTAGGTTTAAATTTATCATCTACTAAAATATTTTAGAGAATTTTACATTTTCAAATTGAGCTTAAATTTTTTAAAAAAAAAGTTAAAAGAATTGTAAAATTAAAAAAATATAAATAAATAAAAGATAATGGTGTTGCAGTAAAATAATGTGTAATTGGAAATGGAGTAAAATTCTTTGACCGAGTAAAAAGAATTATATAGGATGCGCAAAGAAAACTCCGCAGCAGCTATAATATGTATTATTACATATAGGTACACATAGTTTCAGTGGATTCTCAGATCGACACCCACATACTGAAACATGCAGTTGCAATTGGATGAAAGTCCGGCTACAAGCCTACAATTTTACCTTTTTCACTTGATTCTATCTCAATTACAATTAATTAAAATGAATTTAGATGAAATGAAATTCAAATTCCTAGAAATAAGCTTCTAAAAACGAGACATTTCTCCTCTGTGCTCCGCTGCGTTCGGCTGTCCATGTGGTCTGTCTCCTCCCTTTCCCGTGTAATTATCTATCAAAAAAAAAAAAAAACGGGACATATCAACAACCTATGAATTATTTTAAGAGAATGTTTTGCAAGATTCATGTAGAAAAATATATGAATCTTTCATCTTAAATTATTTTATTTCATCATATAAATTTAGAATTAAACAAGTACCGAACTAATATTTTATTGAAAAAATACATTTAGCTTATCTACATAATTAATATAGAACAAATTTACACAAACTTTTTTATTTTGTTTAAACTTGTGAGAGAATAAACAAGATTACCAAGGGAACTCTTCAGTTACTAATAATTGATTCTTGTTGATTTATAAATTTAGATTTTTTTTCCTTTGCGATATTTAAAGCATTCAAATTTATTATATATATATATATATATATTAAACAAATTCCTAAATAGCTACATAATATAAATCTAAACATGCTAATACAAGTTAAATCCAACAATATCCTAGTTGGCCAAGTGAAGAAAAGAGAATCATATTTGACCAACATAAACATATAATTTGCCCAAATTGGCTTCCACTCAACCCCATGCCAACTCAATACCTAGTTTAATAAACCATAGTTTACTAAAATTCCACCTATAAATAAAGGCCTTACTTCAACCCCTTAAAGCCCTTAAAAAGCACCATCTTTCAAGAATCCAACCTCTCTTCCATTATTCTAGAATCCCTATAATTATTAGATCTCTCTCTCCCAATCCCACAAATCCCTCTTTTTATTTTCAGTTTTAGGTTTTTGTCCACACAAAAACAAAATCCCTTGAATAAAGGCTCGTGAGCTTTTGGAAGCAAATATTGCCACAGAAATAGGCACAGAGGTATAGAGAGGGAAAGAAACAGAACTTCTAAGGTTCCTCACACCCTTTCTCTCTCTAGACTCTCTGCCAAAGGGCATTTGGTAGTGTGAGAGACTGTTTGAGGCTACACCAAAACAAAAGAAAACAAAAGCCCATCTGTTCAGTGTACTGGTATGTGCGTCTCTCTTCTCCTCCTTTCTCTCTTTTCCCAATACCACCCCCAACTGTTCAATTCAATTAATTGGTTTTTATTTCTATTTTTCCTATAGAGAAGTTGAAGGGATTGGGCTCTGTTCAAACGCTTTGAAAAACCCATCTCTGCCCCTCCTCGTCTGCCTCTCGTCTCTCTTGGACATTTTCGAGAGAGAGAGAGAGAGAGAGAGAGAGAGAGGGACGAAATGGAGTCCTAAAATTTCTCATCTAGAATCTATGAATCAAATTCTTCCCGCCAAAATAAACTCCCCCATATGCTCTTCATTCCACTTGCTTAAGGTCGCAAACCCCTTTGATTCTCAGTTCCAGGCATGCCTACACACATTCACTGCGTGGAGTGTTGTTTCATTTCTTTTGAATCTGTTTAAAACTTATATATCGTTTGTGCATACCTATGCATGATGTGTCCATATCTTGTTTGTGCGAAATAATTTGTTTTAGGGTTTGAATTCGGAAACCAATGGCAGGGTGGTTGAAAAGAGTTGATGGGTCAGGTCTAGAGAGCTTCAAAACGCACCAGAAGTTTGGGAAGACGGAGACCTGGTTGGATTTTCGATCACTTTCTGCTGAGGCCAGAGAACAACAGCAAGACCGTACGGATAAGCTTAAGTCTTCTTTCGATGAGTTTTTGTTTGTTTTTCTACAGGAAACCTCTGGTACTTCGTGTTTTAGGCCGTTGCCTCCAATG